>CM075654.1:101418321-103818321 GCA_037953625.1 Crotalaria pallida | reverse complement strand
AGACTCTGCCAAAATCTAGACAGAAATCTCGGATCGCGATCGGATACTATACTGGTAGGAAAACCATGCAGCTTCACTATGTCCCTGATATACAACTGAGTCAACTTCTCCAGAGTGTATTTCTTGTGAATAGGAATAAAATGCGCACACATTGTAAGACGGTCCACAACCACCCAAACTGCATCACATCCTGCAACAGTCCTAGGTAGACCCGTCACAAAGTCCATAGCTATACTATCCCACTTCCACTTCGGGATATCAAGTGATCGCAGCGGACCACCAGGCTTTTGATGCTCAATCTTAACTTTTTGACAAGTTAGGCAATGAGATACATGATCGGCTACATCGATTTTCAACTTTGGCCACCAATAAATCTTCTTCAAATCTTGGTACATCTTTGTTGCACCGGGATGGAAATTCATTTTGGTTCGATGTGCTTCCCATAGAATGTCCCTTCTAACTTCGAAATCCATAGGAACACGTATCCGACCCCTAAATCGGATAATGCCATCAGAACCCTTCACAAAGTTAGGCTCTTCATTGCCCGCTGCCCCTTCTAACAACTTTTGCAGTTCTGCATCATCAGCTTGTCTTTCTCTAATAAGGCCAATCAAGTCATTGGTAACCTGCAACATTTCTAGAACAATGCTCTTCTCTTTCACCTGCATGTTCAAGTTGAAGTCACTGAACTCTTGGATTAATTGCATCTCCTTCACCATCAGATTGCTGACATGCAAAGTCTTACGACTTCATTAGCCACTACATTGGCCTTGCAGGGATGATACTGAAGATCAAAATCGTAGTCCTTCAGAAACTCCATCCATCTCCTTTGTCTCATATTCAACTCCTTTTGATAGAAGAGATAGCGAAGGCTTTTAGGATCGCTAAAGACTTCAAACTTTGAACCATATAGATAATGCCTCCAGATTTTAGGGGCAAAAACTACTGCCGCCAACTCAAGATCGTGAGTGGGATAGTTCTGTTCATGCTGCCTTAACTGTCTGGATGCATAAGCTATGACTTGTCCTTGCTGCATCAACACACAACCCAACCCTTGTTTTGAAGCATCACAGTACACCACGAAGGATTGAGTCGGGTCCGGCAAAATCAACACCGGGGAACTAGTCAATCGTCTTTTTAATTCCTGAAAACTATCTTCACATTCCGGGGACCACTCAAACGGAACACCTTTCCGTGTAAGAGTAGTTAAAGGAAGGGCTAATTTAGAAAACCCCTCAATAAACCTCCGATAATACCCAGCCATACCAAGAAAGCTTCTGATCTCAGTAATGGAGTTGGGTCTCTCCCACTTAAGCACAGCTTCTACCTTAGAAGGGTCAACAACAACACCCTTCTCAGAAATGACATGCCCCAGAAAGTGCACTTCTTTCAACCAAAAACTACATTTTGATAACTTCGCATAAAGATGCTTGTCTTTTAGAACTTGGAGCACCGTTCTCAAATGCTCTTCATGTTCCTTCGGGCTCTTGGAATAAATGAGTATGTCGTCAATAAAGACTATGACAAAGGAATCCAAGTACGGCCTGAAGATTCTGTTCATATAATCCATGAAGATGGCCGGAGCATTCGTGAGACCAAAGGGCATCACCACATGTTCAAAATGCCCATATCTCGACCTGGACACTGTTTTAGGGATGTCCTCCTCTCGGATACGGATCTGATGGTATCCCGATCGAAGATCAATTTTAGAAAATACGGCTGCTCCTCTTAATTGGTCCAGCAAATCATCGATACGAGGGAGAGGATATTTTTTTTTCACAGCCACAGCATTCAATTGCCTGTAGTCGATGCACATTCGGAAACTACCGTCCTTCTTTTTAACAATCAGAGCTCCCCAAGGTGATACACTCGGCCTAATTAGGCCCTTAGCCAAAAGTTCCTCTATCTGCTTTTTCAACTCTGCTAATTCCGGAGGTGCCATTCTGTACTGGGCTATTGAGATTGGACCTACACCGGGCATCAGATCAATGCTAAACTCCACTTCTCTGTTCGGCGATGTTTTGATACTCAAAAGCCATCTTGATTTCAGATCGAAGTCCGGTTTCGAACTTGATGCACTTGGTCCTTTCATCAGCATCCCTATAACTCCCCGCATATCGGATCAAGTCTTCAAACCTAGCAGCATACTCCCCAACGCTCATATTTCCTTGCACTAGCTGCAGAAAGGCTATCTCCTTCTCTCCGAACATCCTCAGGAAAGTATTTGCCGAGAAAACGGGTCTTAAACAAATCCCAAGTGATCGCCTGGTTGCTCGCCTCCAAACCCCTCCGCATCTGTTGCCACCAGTGTTCTGCTTCACTAGTCAACATGTATTGTGCTAGCAGAACCTTCTGTTCATCCGGTGGTGCCATGGTATTCAGGATCTTTTCGATCTCTTGCAGCCAAAGTTGTGCCCCATCAGGATTGAACCCTCCTTCAAACTTTAACGGTTCATTCTTCCTAAACCGTGCCAACCAATCAATAGCAACTGGAGCTGGTGGTTGAGGATTCATTGCTGCTGCTGCGACTGCTACTGCTATGTTATTCCCCTGATTCTGTTGCATCTGTACCATTTGTTCCAGAATAGCGCGGATCCTATCATTATCGATCCGTCTACCAGCCATACTGTTCAGTCATGGATAAGGCCGACAGTTAATGCTTAATAGAATAATTAATGGTATAAACATCCTATAAATAAATTCTAGACTCTAAACTATAATCCTCGATTACTCGCTCGGTGAGTAATCACTGGAGTAGCTCATAACTCCAAAGGCCGAGGGAAACTGCTCTGATACCATAAATGTAACACCTACACTAAATTACCCTTAATTACCCTTAGTAAAATAGTGAATTTGAATTTTTCTTTTTAACTTATAAAAATCTCCCGTCAAACGGACGGAGTTTCGTTTGTTTTTCTAACTTTCCCAAAAATTGTGGTTTTCCTGTAACCTGATAAACATCAACATTTTCAATAACCAGAAGCCAACAGGGCTATATACATATATCACAGCCAGTGCAACTTCGTGCACACATCAAAATAGTAGTGTAAAAGACATCAGAGTTTCAGCAGTTATATAAACAAGTCATGGAAATAGTATTTTCCAAAAAAAGCACTCCCACCCAAAAGGAGTCGTCCTGGGCCCCCAAAAAGCTATGTACAATATATACAACAAAAACAGATCAAATCATATCATCGGGCCCAGGACATTCCCATGTCCTTAAATATAAGTAACCTACTCTCCCTGGGAGGGAGAGTACTCCTGCTCGGCCTAGTCAAGTGCAAACTCTGCCTCAGTACCTGTGGAAATAGTAAGGAGTGAGTATTACACATAAAATGGGGGAAGTAGTTTCCAATTACGACATAATGCTATACTAAACCCAACATATCTAGCATTCAGAGCACAACATAACAAAATCCAACACATCGCTAATCACTCACAAAATATTCATTGGTTTCATAATTCAATTATCCCCGCTTTCTTCCTAATCATTATTTTTATCAAGTCTTTTATTCTCTCCTCTTCCATTAAATTCACATTTCATTTTCATCCTTTCCCCTGGTCACGACCTATTGCGTCCGCACTAATGTGCTGGTCATGACTTAGTGCGTCCGGGTATGTTTCACTTTCATCTTATTCCCCTGGTCACGACCTACTGCGTCCGCACTAATGTGCTAGTCACGACTTATTGCGCCCGGGTATGTTTCAATTTCAACCTCCCCTGGTCACGACCTACTGCGTCCGCACTATTGTGCTAGTCACAACTTACTGCCCCCGGGTATGTTACTTTTTCATCCTCCCCTGGTCACGACCTACTGCGTCCGCACTAATGTGTTGGTCACGACTTACTGCGCCCAGGTATGTTACTTTTCCATGGTTATAACAACATTACCTCTTAAACATTTTAACAAGTACATTACTCCAATAAATCACAGCATTACACATTTGTATTATCAAATTATCACAATTATATCTTATAAATCAATTAGCACAATTCAAGCATGTTATTATTATCATCATAGTTATCCTTAATTCATAAGTTCTAATTATTAACTACCCTATGGTGCAATATCCTAACTAACAATTAATTCTTAGTACCCATTATATACATATCGTAAACTAATCCCCAGAGTATGGTAATACCCACCAATACCCACTCCTTACCTCAAATACCAAGAAGTAAGAAAAACCTTTGTTTGCCCTAATTCAAAACCTTGGGACTTTGAACCTCCTAAGCCTTGCTTTCCACCTCAACAAAGCTATAACCAAATGATGATAGACAACTCTATTAGGGGTATTATTGGATGGTTGATTGTTGCCTTTCTCTTGGTCTTGATTGGAAGGCATGAGATTGAGATTTCTACATGATCAAAGACACATGAAAACCCTAAGGAAAGCAAATACAACTTTCATGAGTGAAATAGAAAAGGAATGGAATCATAACTTGACATAAGATTCCACTTACCCAAATGATGATGAGCTTGAAAATCCAATAGGGAGATGAGAGATACTAGGCGTGAGAGAGAGAGAGGAAAGGGAAGGAACTGTTAGATCCAGTGAGAAGGTTTTGATAATGAAAAAGGTTGACAAAGGTTTGATCAAGCTTAAAGTTTGAAGAAGTTCAACAAACAATCAACACTCAACATTGATGAAGAGAGAGCAAGTTCATGAAGACTTAGTTTGTGTTTTATTGTAATATCTTTAGCCTCTCAAGTCTTTTATTTTTGATGAGTTTGGGTAGAGTCCTAAAGAGGGTAGTGAATCTCTATCAAGGTCATGATTATATCATAATTTGAGTTTTCACTTAACCTAAAATCAATAGGTGGCTTAAAGGTTTGAAAGGAAAGGTTTAGTTTTGAGAAAACAAGTTTTTAATTAAATTTAGCAGTGACTAATCGATTAATGTGTTAGGGTTAATCGATTAACACACATGTTACTGTGGTTAATCGATTAAGCCATGTGTTAATCGATTAGCACGTGCAGAATCAGTTTTTAAAATAAGCTTTTGAAGGCAAAATCATTTTCTATTGTTTTCTAACTTTTGGGTATTCTATATAAACTTTTTCCTAACCTTTGTGAATAGATTAGAACACATATACATCATTTTGATATTCATTTCACAAAGAATCTAGCCACACTATTCTCTCTCAGTTTCATAGATCAAAGCTTTTAACTTTTACATTCTTTGATCAAGAATCTTTGAATCTCTTATGTTGATATTTTCATAGCTATTGAAAGAGATTCATAGGATTGTTATTGTTTTCATTTGAGTTGTAATCATTGCAAAGAAGGCAAGCTATCTACAACAAAGGAAGTCTTGGTTGTGAATTAAGCAAACAAGCATTTGGAAGTCTTGGTTGTGAATCAAGCAATTGGAAGTCTTGGTGTGAGGCATCATCAAGCAAGTGGAAGACTTGTTGTGGGGATATCAACAAGCAAGGTTAGAGGTTAGATTAGATTCAATAGGATTGCAAGGCAAGGGTATGGTATCTCTTGTAGGCTATCAAGAAGGGAGTCTTGAGAGGCATTTACTTGTAATTTGAGAACTCTAATTCCTCATAGTGAAGAATCTCTCTTGGTTGAAGAGGGGACTGGATGTAGCTTTCAAGTGGATGAAAGTGAACCAGGATAAATCACTGTGTCGTATCTCTAAACCCTTAACTCTTTACATTCTAGTCATTTCAATATTGTTCTTGGTTGAAAACATAGAAAAGATAGATTTTCATAATTGATTGAATTGAATCTTAATTGTGTAAATTGATTTGGGGAAAATCATTTTCATAACCTAGGTAATCAATAAGAATATTGGTGTTAATCAATTCCGCTTTATCTCTGATCATATGTGTTAATTGATTGATTTTCGTATTTGATTGAAAAGTGATTTTTCAGATACTGTTCAGATTAATCGATTAAGTTGATTGTTAATCGATTAAGTTTTAAGTTGCTTTCGGCATTAATCGATTAGTACCTTAGTTAATCGATTAGTTTGAAAGTAAGCTTCGGCATTAATCGATTAGTACTGAAGTTAATCGATTACTCAGTATTTTTTTTGTAAAAATCATTTTGTTTTAATCGTTTCGATTTGTTTCTTTCGAAAATCTTTCAAGGTTTATCTAACACCTATTCAATCCCCCCTTCTAGGTGTTCTCCTAGTGCCTCCTAGTTATTTCACCCATCAATTGTAGTTCCAACAATTGGTATCAGAGCTCGGTCGAAAGACACGAGCATAGAGCTTTTTCGTTAAGATCCTTGAGGAAACTACAATGGGTTCTACGAATCCCTTTGGTGGTGAAGGTGCTTCAATTAGACGCCCTCCTATGTTTGGTGGAGAGGGTTATGCTTATTGGAAAGTTAGAATGAGAATTTTTATAGAAGCCATAGATATGAACATTTGGGAAGCCATTGAGAATGGTCCTCATATTCCCTCATCTCTAGTAGAAGGTGTATCTAAACTAACCCCCAAAGATAAGTGGATCGATGATGATAAAAAGAAAATTCAATATGATTTAAAAGCTAAGAATATCATCACCTCCGCTCTATCTTATGATGAGTTCTTTAGAGTCTCCCAATGTCTTAATGCCAAAGAAATGTGGGACACCTTGCAAGTCACACAATAAGGCACTAGTGAAGTTAGGTGTGCTAGATTAAATTCTTTGATGCATGAATATGAATTGTTTCGTATGTTGCCTAATGAATCTATATGTATTATGCAAAAACGTTTTACACATATTGTTAATCATCTCATTGCTCTTGGAAAAACTTTCTTGAATTGTGAACTTGTTAACAAAGTTTTAAGATATCTAAGTAGGGAATGGCAACCTAAGGTTACCGCAATTGTTGAATCAAAGGACTTGGACACCATGGACTTAGCAACACTATTTGGAAAGCTTCAAGAACATGAAATTGAGCTTGAACGTTTGCATTTGCATGAAGAATCGGACAAGAACAAAGAAAGAAAAGGAATCGCTCTTAAAGCTCAAAGGTCATATCAAAAGGAAGAGAGTTCCGATAGTGATGATAATGAAAACTCCGATTCGGACATTGATGAAGAGGAGATGAAACTTCTACTAAGAAATTTTAGTGAGCTTCTAAGGAGAAAAGGAAGGTTGAACAAAGATAAAAGTAAAGAGAAGAATTCCCCACACTACAAGACCAAGACAACAAAAGAAGGAGTAGTTTTCCATGAATGTGGAAAGCCCGGTCATCTCAAGTACTCATGCTCTAAGTATCTCAAGAAGAAGGAGAAAGAGAAGAAAAATGCAAAACACAAAAGGGCATACATAGTTTGGAATAGTGATGATGAAGAAGACAAGAAAAACACATCAAATAGTTCTTCGGATGATGAAGAAGCCGCTTGTCTCAACTTGATAGCTCTAGTAGATGAAGAGGAAAGTTCAAATGATGAATCAAGTGAACAAAGCGACGAAAGTGATGTAAGTGAAACTAAATCCGAAATTTCTTTCAAATATGAAATTTTATATAATGCTTATGAAGAAATGCATGAACATCTTAAGAAACTAGCTTTGAAAAACATTGAAAGGAAGAAGCTCATTTTGAAACATCAACAAGAGATTTTAGAACTTCAAAAACAAGTTGATGAGCTTAATCTTCAAAATGAAACTCTTGATCTCATTTATGCTAGTTCTTCTTGTGATTGTGCTAGTAGGTTGAATATTGTGGTTGATTGTGAGAATTGCAAGTTGCTTAAAGATGAAAATGCTATTTTGAAAAATAAGCTTGCAAGTTTCACCACGTGTGATATTAGATTGCGCACATTGTTAAATTTTCAAAGAGAAAATTCAAACAAGTTTGGTTTGGGTTATACTAATGCTAAGAGTAAGTCTCATAGAAATGTTGTTGATTTTTCTAAAGTTTATTTTTCAAATGCACCAACATGTTTCTATTGTGGCACTCATGGACATACTTCAAATGTGTGTTATATTAAAGTGCATGGTATACCTAAAGGAAATTTTGTTTGGGTTAAGAAGGGTGAGAGTCCCTTAACTAACAAAAATGGATCCAAGACTATTTGGATACCAAAAGGCAAAGCATGATTGTTTTGTAGGTGTGATTGAAGAGCAAAAGCTTAAAAGTGTTATTCTTTGATTTGCTTCTTCAATTCTCAAAAGAAGTCCTACAAATTGGTACAAGTGATATTGTTGGATTTTCACAATTGGTACTGTTTTTACAATTGGTATTACTTCTTTATAATCTCAATTGGTATCATTATGTGATCATTAGATGTTTATCATGCTATTGTGATTATTGTGATATTTTGTTTACAATTGATATTTTACTTTGTTAAGTGATATGATGACTTTCTAGTTACAATTGGTATTATGTTTCATTGTTATATTTCTCTCCAATTGGTATCACATTTCAAAGTATAGATCTTTAGTTTTACATTTGGTATCATTGATTACTTGATTAATTAAATACAATTGGTATCAATGTTGTGAAGAAATGATCATTGACTATCTCTTATTTTGGCTTAGAATTTTATATTTTAATTGGTATATATTACTTTTTGATAATGCCAAAAGGGGGAGAAGAGGTTGTTTTGTTTGTTTCTATATAGGTTGAGCAAAGTTGTTGAAGATAGGGGGAGAATCAAGCTTATTGGAGAATCAAGCTTATCTCAATTTGATTTCAAATGTCAAAAGCATTTATTGAGGGGGAGCAAGAATCTCACCAAGTGCTAAAATGGTTCAAGTATCAACAACTTCAAAGAACTTCAAGCAATTTCAAAACATGGTTTGTCATTTTCAAAAAGGGGGAGATTGTTAGATCCAGTGAGAAGGTTTTGATAATGACAAAGGTTGACAAAGGTTTGATCAAGCTTAAAGTTTGAAGAAGTTCAACAAACAATCAACACTCAACATTGATGAAGAGAGAGCAAGCTCATGAAGACTTAGTTTGTGTTTTATTGTAATATCTTTAGCCTCTCAAGTCTTTTATTTTTGATGAGTTTGGGTAGAGTCCTATAGAGGGTAGTGAATCTCTATCAAGGTCATGATTATATCATAATTTGAGTTTTCACTTAACCTAAAATCAATAGGTGACTTAAAGGTTTGAAAGGAAAGGTTTAGTTTTGAGAAAACAAGTTTTTAATTGAATTTAGCAGTGACTAATCGATTAATGTGTTAGGGTTAATCGATTAACACACATGATACAGTGGTTAATCGATTAAGCCATGTGTTAATCGATTAACACGTGCAGAATCAGTTTTTAAAATAAGCTTTTGAAGGCAAAATCATTTTCTATTGTTTTCTAACTTTTGGGTATTCTATATAAACTTTTTCCTAACCTTTGTGAATAGATTAGAACACATATACATCATTTTGATATTCATTTCACAAAGAATCAAGGCACACTATTCTCTCTCACTTTCATAGATCAAAGCTTTTAACTTTTACATTCTTTGATCAAGAATCTTTGAATCTCTTATGTTGATATTTTCATAGCTATTGAAAGAGATTCATAGGATTGTTATTGTTTTCATTTGAGTTGTAATCATTGCAAAGAAGGCAAGCTATCAACAACAAAGGAAGTCTTGGTTGTGAATTAAGCAAACAAGCATTTGGAAGTCTTGGTTGTGAATCAAGCAATTGGAAGTCTTGGTGTGAGGCATCATCAAGCAAGTGGAAGACTTGTTGTGGGGATATCAACAAGCAAGGTTAGAGGTTAGATTAGATTCAATAGGATTGCAAGGCAAGGGTGTGGTATCTCTTGTAGGCTATCAAGAAGGGAGTCTTGAGAGGCATTTACTTGTAATTTGAGAACTCTAATTCCTCATAGTGAAGAATCTCTCTTGGTTGAAGAGGGGGCTGGATGTAGCTTTCAAGTGGATGAAAGTGAACCAGGATAAATCACTGTGTCGTATCTCTAAACCCTTAACTCTTTACATTCAAGTCATTTCAATATTGTTCTTGGTTGAAAACCTAGAAAAGATAGATTTTCATAATTGATTGAATTGAATCTTAATTGTGCAAATTGATTTGGGGGAAATCATTTTCATAACCTAGGTAATCAATAAGAATATTGGTGTTAATCAATTCCGCTTTATCTCTGATCATATGTGTTAATTGATTGATTTTCGTATTTGATTGAAAACTGATTTTTCAGATACTGTTCAGATTAATCGATTAAGTTGATTGTTAATCGATTAATTTTTAAGTTGCTTTCGGAATTAATCGATTAGTACCTTAGTTAATCAATTAGTTTGAAAGTAAGCTTCGACATTAATCGATTAGTACTGAAGTTAATCGATTAATCAGTATTTTTTTGTAAAAATCATTTTGTTTTAATCGTTTCGATTTGTTTCTTTCGAAAATCTTTCAAGGTTTATCTAACACCTATTCAATCCCCCCTTCTAGGTGTTCTCCTAGTGTCTCCTAGTTATTTCACCCATCAATTGTAGTTCTTACAGGAACTTCAACCCATATTCTTGTTGCTAGCTTGGTGGGGTTTGATGATTTTGAGTTTGATTTGCCGAAAAACCAAGTGTGTTTGATGAGGATGATGGAATTTGTTCTTGGGTTTTGAAAGAATTGATGAGGAAGAAGGAATGAGGTTGATGATAGTGTATGAGGGAGTGTTGTAAGGTCCTGTATTTTTATAAACAAAATAAATTATGTAAATAAATAAATGTGTTGAATAAAATAATGATTTTTCTGAAATTAAGATATTTTACTCGAGTATTGTAGAGGGTACTCGAGTATAATCACTATCTGTTTGAAAATTTGAATTTTGAGTCAAAAGACTCGAGTATGTCAGAAAAGACTCGAGTGTTCTTGAGTTTTTGAAATATACTCGAGTAGAAAGAAAAAGACTCGAGTAAATCGAGCAGTCTGGCTAAATGTATAAGTTGGTTTTATAATTAATTTCGCACCAAAACGCGGTTTCTTGACGTGACAAGCATAGAGCTGAACCTTACTTCGAGTTGAAGTACTCTTAGACTATAAATTGATGCTTGGGTGAAGCCTCAACACCTCTGAAGTTCCAAAACCCAAATTTGACCAGAAATTTCCCTGTTTTACAGAGTTCACTTTGATCCCTTTGTTCTCTCTCAATCCTCACTCATTTTCCTTGAAACCTAAACACAAACTGAAGTTATGATTCCATTCTTGAATTAGAACTCGAAATCACTTCAAATAGCCTTCTGAAGATCAGGTTCTAGGCCTACAAAGTTGGAGGTTCAAAACTGAGAAAACAGAGTAACATTCAGTCTCAAGTATTCATCTTCATTGAAATCGTTTGGTAAATTCATGGATTCTTTTCGTGTCAAACTTGTTTCTGATTAAAGTTAGTATATCCTAGTTTCTGAAACTAACTTGTTTCATTCTTTTCATTGCCAAATCCGTGGTGAAATCTGTGGCCAAAGTCAGCCTGTTCAACTCTTTTTCACCAAGTCCAGAATTTGGATTTTGATCCAACCGATTTCTCTGTCGTTTTACTTGTTGATTAGCTTCTCTAAGGTAAGGGAGGAGTTATCTAAATACTAGAATGAGTTATTTCAAGCTGGAAATGTAGGAACCTCATATGGTTCATCAAGGGGTGAAGTTTGAATTGGGAATATGACATAGAGGTCATAAACCCAAGTTTTTATAAACCAAACATGTCTAAATGGACCTAATGATGCTCACTGGATCAATTTTCGAAGTTAAAAACAAAAGGAAATGAAAATCATATGTGAAATGGTTATTTGCTAAGTTTATGTTGATTTTGTGATTTATTGCATTTGATGTTGTTTCAATATTGATTACATGTTCTAACATGTTTATTTTATGTATCTAAGTTACTGTTTTGCATAAAAGTGGAAAGGAAAGGCTCTGAACTCGAATTGGCATTATAAAGTGCAGAAACTGGTGCTGCTGCTGCTAAAACACTCGAGTAATTGAAGAAAGACTCGAGTATTCTGGAAAATGGGAAGAACACTCGAGTATGTCTTGAAGGACTCGAGTAATTTTACATGAACACTCGAGTATGTGAAGAACTACTCGAGTAATTTAAAATAATTTTCAGAAAATCTTTACTTCTTTATGAAGTAATTAAAGATTAACTCGTCTAAACTCCTATATGCTTAAATTTTAATTTCTGCTCTTAATATCTATAGATTTAATCCCATTGGTTGATTTTATCCTGGATGAGTCCTACTGGAATTTTATTCAGTGGTTGACATATTCGGACAGGATGTCCCAATGGAGGTGCGTACACCCATTTGGTTGATTTTATTCCCACGTCCCAGTGGAAGTTTTTACCCACTTGGTTGATATTTTGGGAGTCCTGGATGGGGTCGTTGCACAAATTAATGACAACGTAATTAAATTCCTATTGTATAAAACCATCACAAAGTGGCTGGGCCGCTGATGGAATTTTTGGAAAGCACAAGCACCAGTTAATGCAAAAAAAAAAATGAAAAGATGGTTATAAGCAAGAAGGATTATGAATTTTGGGTCTCTATATTGGAGGCATGATATTCAAAGATATGAATTAAAAGAGAAAAAGACAATGAACAATTATGTGACATTGACATGCATGGAGATGCTCCGATTTTGATTGTGGAATCTGGTATAGGTAGAAGTATTCCGCAGCCCTGAGATAGCTGTGATGCCATAGCACGAAGATGCTGTGATGATTTGGATTCCGTAACATGAAAATGTTATGATGGCCAAATTCCCAATCAAATCGTGACGCCTGGGTTGTGAATACGCTCCGGTTTGATGAACCATAGGATTATGAATATCCCGAGCCTGAGATACTCGGATGCCGAACCGCGTAGCATGAATGGAGAGTAGGCATGCATCACGAAACTAAATGAAATATTATAAAAGACAGTTTGAGCATATACATATGCATTTATTATTGCTATCTGGAAACTTGTGCTTGTTATTTCTAGCCTCTGTTATGCTCATTTGTTATTGTGTTTAGCTATGACTCACTCCTAATCCCTTGTTGTAGGTCATGGCCAGGAATATGTTTTGCGTGGAGATGAGGCCGCTCCCTAATGGGGAGTGGAACTTCGAGGATCGTCGGGCCATCTATGAGGGAGACGTGGAAGTTATTTTCCGTCACCCGAACCCATGGTCCCGAATGCGTCCGCGTAGGACGAGAATCCCAATGATGTACATTATGCACATTCCGCCCAATTTTGTGTTTCGGCATGGAACACCACCACCACCGCCAAGACGTTTTCCGAGACGCACCCTCCCACCAAGTCCATCACCCTCTGAAGAAAGAATTATTTTGGAGGTTCCTGCTCCCTCTCGTCCTTCCACTAGAGCCCGATCTCGGACTCCGGTATATGTGCCATCTGAACCGGCACATGAAGAGGAGGAGGAGGAGGAGGATCCGATAGAGGATGAGGATCCGGTGGAGGATGCTGACCCGGTGGCTGATGATGATTTCATGGACAACTCAACCGGTAGTCAGTGGGGAACTGATGATTGAGTTGAGTTGGGATGTTGGAGTGTGGATAGTGCTACTCATCAGGTTTCTCTTATCTATTTGATATTTTGAGTTCCGAACCAGTTGCTCAAGGTTATTATAAATTTTGTTGTAAGATATGTAATATAATGTAATGACCTAGAGTACTTAAGTTAAACCTAGTGTTGATAGTTTTAATGTAATGGAAATGTACTTTCCTTTTTATGAAATATAATATGAATAGTTTCTTTCATGATAATTGATTTTATAATTTCCGCAAAGACTCGATAATGGATGATGACTGACTTTTAGTTTAAAAAAAAAAATGGTCGAATTTTCTAAGAATGAATATTAAGTTTTGGAATAAAAGTTGGGTCGTCACATTTAGTGGTATCAGAGCAATGGTTCAACTCTCGGCCTTGGAGTGTGGCCTTACACACTAACCATTGCATACTCTAGAATCATGTTTGCATTTTGAGATATAGAATAGCAGAATCTAATTAAGTTCTCCCTTTTGGATTTTGTAAGATAGATGGCTGGACGTAATAACGCTAACATTGCTGAGGCTCTGACCCGTATGGCTGCGGTCCTGGAAAACTTGCAGCAAACCCGTCCTCCCAGCAATGTAACCCCTGTTGAATTTCAAGGACTAGATTCTTTCCGTAGATGTAAACCCCCTGGCTTCTCGGGTGGTCGTTGCCCTGAGCAAGCCCAGTTTTGGTTAGCTGAGATGAATAAGATTTTCCGAACGTTGACTCTCACGGAAGTTCAGAAGGTCACGTTCGCGGCCTACATGCTGAATGGGGAAGCTGCAACTTGGTGGGAGCAGACCCGCCAGTTCTTGGAGTATGATCATCGCGAGCTCTCTTGGGAAGTCTTCACGGAAAAAATTCTTGGAGAGGTATTTCCCGGATGATGTTCGGATCCAAAAGGAGATGGAATTCTTAGACTTGAAGCAAGGCAGCATGACTGTCGACCAGTATGCTGAAAAGTTTGAGGAGCTGATGAAGTACTCCCCGTACTTCCAATATCATCCTGACGAATACTCGAAGTGCACCCGGTTTGAAAATGGGCTAAGGTCATATATCAAACTAGCTGTAAGCGTGCAAAGGATTCGTCACTATCCAATCCTGATTAGTGCATGTCGCATTTTCGAGAAGAACAATTTCAAGAAGGAAGTCAGTCAAGGAAGCCATGGACCCCACCGCAATCAGCATAAGAATAACCGTGGAAATCGTGGAGGCCCATATTGGCACAAAGGAAAGGGAAGAGCACAACCTTCTGGAGCAGTTAGTCTTCCGGCTCCGGCAGAGATTTGTAGCAAGTGTCGACGCTCTCATCCTAGTGAAGAATGCTGGAGGGACAAGCCACCAGTCTGTTTCAATTGTGGAGGGACCGGACACATCGCCCGTGCGTGCCGCCAACCCCCGCGTCAAAGCAACCAAGGACAAGGAAGCAAACCTTGGGTCAATGGAAAGGTGTTCACGATGTTTGGAGAGGAAGCAAAGCAGGCCGACAACCTTGTGCAAGGTAACCATTTCCTCAATGGCATGCCTTGTCGCTTTTTATTTGATTCCGGAGCAACGCATTCCTTCGTCTCGGAGGAATGTGTCAAGCGTTTAAATTTGTCTGTCTCGGAGACCCCGTTTAAACTGAGTGTGTCTACCCCCACGAATGCTCATGTTGTTGCATCAAGAGCATGTGTCGGTTGTGTAGTTAGCATAAGAGATCAGATTTCTCGAATAAATCTGATTTGTTTGCCGTTGTCCAATATCGATGTCATTTTGGGCATGGATTGGATGGCATCCAACCATGTAGTAATCGACTGCAAGGTTCGAACGATCATCTTTCCTGGTGAGAAGTCGCCGGCCAAGCAACCTGGAGGTTATGTGTGCCTATTTTCAACCATCGCTGAAGAAAAGAAAGAGGAAGCAAAGATCGAAGATATTCCGGTTATTCGAGAGTTTCCCGAAGTGTTTCCCGATGAAGTGCCCGGTTTGCCGCCGCATCGAGAGATAGAATTCAGTATTGACCTAGTCCCCGGTACTGGCCCTATCTCTATCGCCCCTTATCGTATGGCTCCAGCAGAATTAGCTGAATTAAAGAAGCAAGTGGAGGACTTGTTAGAAAAGCAGTTCATCAAACCAAGTGTGTCGCCTTGGGGAGTGCCGGTTTTATTCGTGAAGAAGAAGGATGGATCAATGAGGATGTGCATTGATTATAGACAACTCAACAAGGTTACCATCAAGAACAAGTATCCGTTGCCAAGAATCGACGATTTGATAGATCAAGTGAGTGGAGCATCGGTATTTTCAAAGATTGATCTGAGGTCAGGATATCATCAGATCAGAGTTAAGGAGGAAGATATACCGAAGACTGCTTTTCGGTCACGATATGGACACTACGAGTATGTAGTGATGCCATTTGGGTTAACCAACGCTCCAGCAATATTCATGGATTACATGAATAGAGTGTTCCGACCCTACCTGGATTCCTTCGTCGTGGTGTTTATCGATGATATTCTCATCTATTCGAAGAATCCGAAAGAGCACGCTAATCATTTGAAGATTATTTTGGAGACCTTGAAGGAGAAGAAATTATATGCTAAGCTGGCCAAGTGTGAATTTTGGCTTGAAAAAGTCAATTTCTTGGGTCATATAATTTCAAAGGATGGTGTGGCTGTGGACCCGGTCAAAGTAGAAGCAGTTTTGCAATGGGAAAGACCAAAGACGGTTACTGAAATAAGAAGTTTTCTGGGGTTAGCTGGATATTATCGGAAGTTTATCGAAGGTTTTTCCAAGTTGGCTCTTCCGTTGACTCGTTTGACCCGGAAAGAGCAACCTTTTGTCTGGGATGAGAAGTGTGAAGTTAGCTTCCAGACGTTGAAGGACAAGTTAACATCATCTCCAGTGTTAACTTTGCCCGATCCTAGGAAAAGCTTCGATGTTTATTGTGATGCATCTTGACAAGGTTTGGGTTGTGTCTTGATGCAAGAAGGGAAAGTTGTTGCTTATGCATCTCGTCAGCTGAAGGTGCATGAAGGGAACTATCCTACTCACGACTTGGAATTGGCTGCCATTGTCTTTGCTTTGAAGATTTGGAGACATTACCTGTATGGTAATACGTTCCAAGTATTCAGCGACCATAAAAGTTTGAAGTATCTCTTCGACCAAAAGGAACTGAATATGAGGCAACGTAGGTGGATGGAATTCCTGAAGGATTATGACTTCGAATTGCATTACCACCCCGGCAAAGCTAATGTTGTAGCCGACGCTCTCAGTAGGAAGATGTTGCACATGAGTACGATGATGATAAAGGAAGCTCAGCTAATTGAAGAATTCCGCAACTTGAATTTGGCAATTCAGTTCAAGCCGAGCTGCGTCAAGTTAGGAATGTTGCAAATCACAAATGAGTTTGAGGGTCAAGTTCGAAACCTTCAACAAGCGGATGAGGAGCTTCTAGAGAAGAAAAGATTAGGAATGGAAGGAGTGGAACCGGAATTCCAATTAGGATCTGATGGTATTTTGAGATTCCGGGATCGGATCTGCATCCCGGCAAATCAAGAATTAAGAAGAGTTGTATTAGAGGAAGCCCACAAGAGCAAGCTGAGTATGCATCCTGGATCAACGAAGATGTATCAAGACCTGAAGAGGATGTTTTGGTGGCCCGGACTAAAGAGGGATGTTGCGTCTTACGTAGCGTCTTGCCTTGTCTGCCAAAAGGCGAAGATCGAGCATAAGAAGCCTGGAGGAGAACTACAACCTTTAAGCATACCAGAATGGAAGTGGGATGGAATAGCTATGGATTTCGTAAGTGGTTTTCCAAGAACAAGAGAAAGCTTTGATGCAATTTGGGTTGTGGTTGATCGCTTAACGAAGTCTGCACATTTCATTCCCATCAACATGCAGTATCCGTTGGAGAAGCTTGCAAGATTGTACATTAAGGAGATTGTTAGATTGCACGGAATTCCCTCGAGTATTGTATCGGATCGTGATCCCCGTTTCGTGTCCCGGTTCTGGCAGAGTTTACATCAGGCATTGGGAACGCAGTTGAGGATGAGTTCCGCCTATCACCCTCAAACCGATGGTCAATCGGAAAGGACGATTCAATCCTTGGAAGACCTGCTTCGAGCGTGTGTTCTGGAATATCAAGAAGGGTGGGATCGGTTATTGCCGCTTGTGGAATTCACCTACAATAATAGTTATCACGCAAGCATCGGTATGGCCCCGTACGAAGCCCTCTATGGAAGGAAGTGTAGAACCCCGCTATGTTGGTTCCAAGTGGGGGAGAATGCTCTCATCGGACCTGAATTAGTTCAAGAAACGACTGAAAAGGTAAGGACTATCCAAGAGAAGATGAAGATCGCTCAAAGTCGCCAGAAGAGCTATGCCGACCAACGAAGATCCAAGCTCGAATTTCAAGAAGGAGATCATGTATTCCTGCGGGTTGTGCCAACGACTGGAATTGGAAGGGTAATGAAGCCAAGGAAGCTATCTCCTAAGTTCATCGGCCCTTATCAGATTTTGAAACGAGTAGGCCCTGTCGCGTATCAGATCGCCCTACCCCCATTTTTGTCCAACCTGCACAATGTTTTCCATGTCTCTCAGCTTCGCAAATTTATCCAAGATCCATCTTCGATTGTGCAATTGCAACAAGATTTGATACCGCTGAAAGAAAATCTCATGTTTGATCTTGGACCCGTGAGAATAGAGGATAGAAGGATTAAGAAGCTGCGAGGGAAAGAGATTCCGTTAGTACGAGTTCTCTGGGGGCAAGGTGGAGTGTCTGACTCCACATGGGAATTAGAGTCTAAGATGAGGGATGAATATCCACATCTATTTTTGTAAATCGGAATTTCGGGGACGAAATTCTATGTAAGTGGGGGAGGATGTAAGGTCCTGTATTTTTATAAACAAAATAAATTATGTAAATAAATAAATGTGTTGAATAAAATAATGATTTTTCTGAAATTAAGATATTTTACTCGAGTATTGTAGAGGGTACTCGAGTATAATCACTATCTGTTTGAAAATTTGAATTTTGAGTCAAAAGACTCGAGTATGTCAGAAAAGACTCGAGTGTTCTTGAGTTTTTGAAATATACTCGAGTAGAAAGAAAAAGACTCGAGTAAATCGAGCAGTCTGGCTAAATGTATAAGTTGGTTTTATAATTAATTTCGCACCAAAACGCGGTTTCTTGACGTGACAAGCATAGAGCTGAACCTTACTTCGAGTTGAAGTACTCTTAGACTATAAATTGATGCTTGGGTGAAGCCTCAACACCTCTGAAGTTCCAAAACCCGAATTTGACCAGAAATTTCCCTGTTTTACAGAGTTCACTTTGATCCCTTTGTTCTCTCTCAATCCTCACTCATTTTCCTTGAAACCTAAACACAAACTGAAGTTCTGATTCCATTCTTGAATTAGAACTCGAAATCACTTCAAATAGCCTTCTGAAGATCAGGTTCTAGGCCTACAAAGTTGGAGGTTCAAAACTGAGAAAACAGAGTAACATTCAGTCTCAAGTATTCATCTTCATTGAAATCGTTTGGTAAATTCATGGATTCTTTTCGTGTCAAACTTGTTTCTGATTAAAGTTAGTATATCCTAGTTTCTGAAACTAACTTGTTTCATTCTTTTCATTGCCAAATCCGTGGTGAAATCTGTGGCCAAAGTCAGCCTGTTCAACTCTTTTTCACCAAGTCCAGAATTTGGATTTTGATCCAACCGATTTCTCTGTCGTTTTACTTGTTGATTAGCTTCTCTAAGGTAAGGGAGGAGTTATCTAAATACTAGAATGAGTTATTTCATGCTGGAAATGTAGGAACCTCATATGGTTCATCAAGGGGTGAAGTTTGAATTGGGAATATGACATAGAGGTCATAAACCCAAGTTTTTATAAACCAAACATGTCTAAATGGACCTAATGATGCTCACTGGATCAATTTTCGAAGTTAAAAACAAAAGGAAATGAAAATCATATGTGAAATGGTTATTTGCTAAGTTTATGTTGATTTTGTGATTTATTGCATTTGATGTTGTTTCAATATTGATTACATGTTCTAACATGTTTATTTTATGTATCTAAGTTACTGTTTTGCATAAAAGTGGAAAGGAAAGGCTCTGAACTCGAATTGGCATTATAAAGTGCAGAAACTGGTGCTGCTGCTGCTAAAACACTCGAGTAATTGAAGAAAGACTCGAGTATTCTGGAAAATGGGAAGAACACTCGAGTATGTCTTGAAGGACTCGAGTAATTTTACATGAACACTCGAGTATGTGAAGAACTACTCGAGTAATTTAAAATAATTTTCAGAAAATCTTTACTTCTTTATGAAGTAATTAAAGATTAACTCGTCTAAACTCCTATATGCTTAAATTTTAATTTATGCTCTTAATATCTATAGATTTAATCCCATTGGTTGATTTTATCCTGGATGAGTCCTACTGGAATTTTATTCAGTGGTTGACATATTCGGACAGGATGTCCCAATGGAGGTGCGTACACCCATTTGGTTGATTTTATTCCCACGTCCCAGTGGAAGTTTTTACCCACTTGGTTGATATTTTGGGAGTCCTGGATGGGGTCGTTGCACAAATTAATGACAACGTAATTAAATTCCTATTGTATAAAACCATCACAAAGTGGCTGGGCCGCTGATGGAATTTTTGGAAAGCACAAGCACCAGTTAATGCAAAAAAAAAAAAATGAAAAGATGGTTATAAGCAAGAAGGATTATGAATTTTGGGTCTCTATATTGGAGGCATGATATTCAAAGATATGAATTAAAAGAGAAAAAGACAATGAACAATTATGTGACATTGACATGCATGGAGATGCTCCGATTTTGATTGTGGAATCTGGTATAGGTAGAAGTATTCCGCAGCCCTGAGATAGCTGTGATGCCATAGCACGAAGATGCTGTGATGATTTGGATTCCGTAACATGAAAATGTTATGATGGCCAAATTCCCAATCAAATCGTGACGCCTGGGTTGTGAATACGCTCCGGTTTGATGAACCATAGGATTATGAATATCCCGAGCCTGAGATACTCGGATGCCGAACCGCGTAGCATGAATGGAGAGTAGGCATGCATCACGAAACTAAATGAAATATTATAAAAGACAGTTTGAGCATATACATATGCATTTATTATTGCTATCTGGAAACTTGTGCTTGTTATTTCTAGCCTCTGTTATGCTCATTTGTTATTGTGTTTAGCTATGACTCACTCCTAATCCCTTGTTGTAGGTCATGGCCAGGAATATGTTTTGCGTGGAGATGAGGCCGCTCCCTAATGGGGAGTGGAACTTCGAGGATCATCGGGCCATCTATGAGAGAGACGTGGAAGTTATTTTCCGTCACCCGAACCCATGGTCCCGAATGCGTCCGCGTAGGACGAGAATCCCAATGATGTACATTATGCACATTCCGCCCAATTTTGTGTTTCGGCATGGAACACCACCACCACCGCCAAGACGTTTTCCGAGACGCACCCTCCCACCAAGTCCATCACCCTCTGAAGAAAGAATTATTTTGGAGGTTCCTGCTCCCTCTCGTCCTTCCACTAGAGCCCGATCTCGGACTCCGGTATATGTGCCATCTGAACCGGCACATGAAGAGGAGGAGGAGGAGGAGGATCCGATAGAGGATGAGGATCCGGTGGAGGATGCTGACCCGGTGGCTGATGATGATTTCATGGACAACTCAACCGGTAGTCAGTGGGGAACTGATGATTGAGTTGAGTTGGGATGTTGGAGTGTGGATAGTGCTACTCATCAGGTTTCTCTTATCTATTTGATATTTTGAGTTCCGAACCAGTTGCTCAAGGTTATTATAAATTTTGTTGTAAGATATGTAATATAATGTAATGACCTAGAGTACTTAAGTTAAACCTAGTGTTGATAGTTTTAATGTAATGGAAATGTACTTTCCTTTTTATGAAATATAATATGAATAGTTTCTTTCATGATAATTGATTTTATAATTTCCGCAAAGACTCGATAATGGATGATGACTGACTTTTAGTTTAAAAAAAAAAAAAAAAAATGGTCGAATTTTCTAAGAATGAATATTAAGTTTTGGAATAAAAGTTGGGTCGTCACAAGTGTATTATTTGTCATTCTTATTTTTGCCTTGAATCAGCCACAAAATCGTGTGGCCAGAAATCAAAGCTTTGCCCCCAAGTTGGAAACCAACGCACCAGATCAGATCTGGTTCCGCGCGTGCGCTTGAGCGTCACTTTTCGCGCTTGAGCGCAAGAATAGCACCAGCCACATATCTGGTGCATGGCGCATGAGTCTGGTGCAGGTAGCTGCAGCATTGGCGCGCCAATTCTTGAGCTGGTGCCTCAGAGTCGCGCCTGGGCGCATGGGTGGGCGCGCCTGGACGTAAAACTGTCTGAACCAGCACCAATGAACAGTGGCTCGTGCCTGGGCGCAGATCAGAATTTTCAAGCTTTGATTCGCCGTAACTTTTTCGTTAACCGTCGGATCGGGTCCAAATTTTTAGACAAGCTTCTTAATCCCTTAAACTTCATATCCAACGGTGGAATTTAATTTCTTAGAATCCTATAATAAATTCCTAATTTTCTCTTTTCGGTTGATTTCTAACATCTAAAACGCCGATTTAACCCCCGATTCCGCTTAGATAATCTTGCCCATTGCTACTAATGTCTCCTACACAACCCCTAGTGCTTATAATTACTACTCCCCAATCACCCAAAATTATTTAAGTAATTAATCCAATTATTTCTTAGGTTTTAGCAATAATTTCTTTAAAAATAAAGCTTAGGATGTTACATTTACAAAGTTATCGTGTCGTTTGCACCATCACCGTACACTAGTATCGTTTTCGAATTTCCATTAGATTCAATAATCATTTCTCATATTTTATTTTCATCGTACAATTCCAAAATATACCAAGTCCTTTCCATGGGAACAACCGTTCAACATACACCAAGTATCTTTTCATAAGAACAACCGTTCCAAAAACATCCAATAACTTTTCATAGGATAACCCATCATCACAAAATATAATTCCAAAATTTACTTGATATCTCATCATATAACTTATTTCCATATACAATATACCATTTCAAAATATGCAACATAGTATAACATTTATCAACAGACATACCATTAATATCGAGGAATCGTGTCTTTCGTACGAACGGCGGAACACACACCCAATTGCCGTTTTACTACTCAACCGATATATTCCTAGTTCCGACCTTTGAGATGATACGGAACGTCCTAATATTACCCTATATGCCACTATGTATTAAGAAGGCTTCTCTCTCTCCTTGAGTCGAAGCAAACTTAGTGTCCTCCTGAGTTGATGTTGCGTTATCTGATTCTGATCGAGAACCTTTTACCAAATCATATTTACAAGAATCACTTTATAAATATCTATAATACTTAAAAATAATCAAGCCTACTATAGGTACATAACTTTTAACAAATACCACTTTCTTAAATAACCTTTGAAATCAAAAGACTTTGTATTAGAATATACAACACTTGGAAAGTAAATCATTCCTTCTCTGAAAATCAAAACCTTTTAAACATTACTAAATAAAATCTTTAGAACCAATCATCAAATCAAAATCACTTTTCAAGGACATACAACCATTATCATTCACACACTTATACAAGTCAAAACAAGTTCTAGAGTTGATGTAACTCAAACTAAAATTCTGGACAGCATTATAATAAAAAAAAATCACTTTTCATATAGTTAGTTTATTCAAAACTCATGCTACTTTTTCCCGTAACTTAATTACAAGTTCTATTATCTAGTTAACATTTAAATATCATGTAACTATATAAAAGTCTTTTCTAGACAGCAACTCAAAATAAAGTTGCATCACTTCACATTTACCCAAAAACTCGTTCTTTTCAATTTCCTACTAAAAGATTCACATACCAAATTCTTAAAATGAAATTAAGCTTAAGAAAGTAATATTTTTCCACACTTATTCAATTATGGGCAGCACTTAAATTATTTTAATTCACCTTAAAATCTTACAGACATACTACTAAAACCACACTTTATACATACACATATATCATGTAGTCAATCCAAGCACATACAAAAATTATCATTTTAGACCTTATAGTGTCATAAAATATTATTTTTCAGAATAATATTAAATTTACAGAAATAAATTATTTTTCATAAAAATACATAATTTATTTCACACATACACATTAATAAACATTCATATGCATCAAATAATCACTTAGACAATTAGAAATCAACAAAAATTATTCTTTTCCTTCTAAAATAATTTTCGGACATCGTGATAAAAATAGAAGAATATACCTTATTCATATAATTTCATATATTCAAAACAATTACTTTAAACATTAATTGAAATAGAATATAAGCACTTTTGAGTAAAAGACTTTTTTTTTTACAGCAAATACACATTATAATTCATACTTGTCACCAATTCATATTACCACATTCCAATAAATTATTTTTAATCACATCAAATATTAATTAATTACCCACAAAATTTGAGGAAACCGCAATTGGTGGTTGAAACAACTAAGGAACCCTAGGAGAACACCTAGAAGGGGGGGTTGAATAGGTGTTTAAGAAACCTTGAAAGATTTTCGAACGAAACAAATCGAAACAATCCAAACGAATGATTTTTGCCAAAACCTCAGCTCTTAATCGATTAAGCTGAAATTTAATCGATTAAGACCAGCAAACTTAAATTCACTTAATCGATTACAAATCAATTAAACCTTCACAAAACCGAAAAATCACTTTTCAATCGAATACGAAAATCAATCAATCAACACATATGATCAGAGATTCAGCGGAAAAGATTAACACCTATATTCTTATTGATTACCTAGGTTATGAAAATGATTTTCCCCATATCAATTTGCACAATTAAGATTCAATTCAATCACTTATGAAAAATCAATCTTTTCTAGGTTTTCAACCAAGAACATATGAAATGACAAGAATGTAAAAAGTTAAGGGTTTAGAGATACGGCACAGTGATTTATCCTGGTTCACTTTCAACCACTTGAAAGCTACATCTAGTCCCCTCTTCAACCAAGAGAGATTCTTCACTATGAGGAATTAGAGTTCTCAAATTACAAGTAAATGCCTCTCAAGACTCCCTTCTTGATAGCCTACAAGAGATACTCCACACCCTTGCCTTGCAATCCTATTGACCCTCTAATCTAACCTCTACCCCTTGTTGATAATCCACACAACAAGTCTTCACGTTGCTCGTTGATACCTTACAACAAGACTTCAGTTGGCTTGATTCACAACCAAGACTTCTTCTTCAATTTGCTTGAACTTTGCTTGATGATAATTGACACACCAAGTCATCTTTGTTGTTGTAGATAGCTTGCCTCTTGCAAAGATTACAACTCAATTGAAAACACAATGACAATCCTATGAATCTCTTTCAATAGCTATGACAAATCAACATAAGAGATTCCAAGATTCTTGATCAAAGAATGTAAAACATAAAGCTTTTGATCTATGAAATTGAGAGAGAATTAGAGTGGCTTGATTCTTTGTAAAATTGATGTAAAAATGATGCTTGATTCAATCTTAATGATTCACAAAGGTTAGGAAAAGATTTATATGAAATACCCAAAAGTTAGTAGCACTAAAAACTGATTTTGAGAAGTGAAAAACATATTTTAAAAACCAGTTCTACAGCTCTTAATCGATTAAACTGTTTTTTAATCGATTAAGCACTGTAACTTGAAATGTCTTAATCGATTAGATGATAACTTAATCGATTAAGATAGTGCAAAATCACTTAGAAACTTGTTTTCTCAAAACTAAACCTTTTCTTTCAAACCTTTAAGCCACCTATTGATTTTAGGTTAAGTGAAAACTCAAATTATGATATAATCATGACCTTGATAGAGATTCACTACCCTCTATAGGACTCTAACCAAACTCATCAAATAAAAGACTTAAGCTAGAGAGGCTAAAGATATTACAATTATACTCAAACTAAGTCTTCATGAGCTTGCTCTCTCTTCTTCATTTTTGAATGTTGTTTGCTTGTTGAGCTTGAACTTTATTAACACATTTGTAGCTTGTTCAAAACCTTTTGTCATTATCAAAACATTCTCAATGGAACTTACAATCTCCCCCTTTTTGAAAATGACAAACATGTTTTGAAGTTGTTTGAAGTTGTTGATACTTGAACCATTTGATCACTTGGTGAGACTCTTGCTCCCCCTCAATTAATGCTTTTGACATTTGAAATCCAAACTATAGAAGCTTGATTCTCCCCCTATCTTCAACAACTATGCTCAACCTACATAAAAACAACAGAACAACCCTTTCTCCAAACAACCATTTCTCCCCCTTTTGGCATTATCAAAAAAGTAATATATACCAATTGAAATATAAAATGCTAAGCCAAAATAAGAAGAGTAACAATGATCATTTCTTCACAACATTGATACCAATTGAAAAACACAAGAATTATACTTTGAAATGTGATACCAATTGGCAAGAAATATGACAATGAATATGATACCAATTGAAAACTAAAAAGTCATAATATCACTTAACAAAGTAAGATATCAATTGTAAAGAAATATCACAATAACAACAATAGCATGATAATCATCTAATGATCACTCAATGATACCAATTGAACTTTTAGAAAAGTAATACCAATTGAGAGAAATACAATTATCAATATCTAACAATATCAATTGTTACCAATTTGTAGGACTTTCACTTGAGACTTGAAGATGTGTATAGACCTTAATTTGCATCTTCAATCATACCTACAAAACAATCATGCTTTGCTTTTTTGTATCCAAATGGTTTTGGATCCAATTTTGTTAGTTAAGGGACTCTCACCCTTCTTAACCCAAACAAAATTTCCTTTAGGTATATACCATACACTTTAATATAACACACATTTGAAGTATGTCCATGAGTACCACAATAGAAACATGTTGGTGCATTTGAAAAATCAACTTTAGAAAAATCAACAACATTTCTATGAGATTTACTCTTAGCATTAGTATAACCCAAACCAAACTTGTTTGAATTTCCTTCTTGAAAATTTAACAATGTACGCAATCTAATGTCACCACTTGTGAAACTTGCAAGCTTATTTTTCAAAATAGCATTTTCATCTTTAAGAAACTTGCAATTCTCACAATCAACCACAATATTCAATCTACTAGCACATTCACAAGAAGAACTAGCATATATAAGATCAAGAGTTTCATTTTCAAGATTAAGCTCATCAACTTGTTTTTGAAGTTCTAAAATCTCTTGTTGATGTTT
This sequence comes from Crotalaria pallida, assembly GCA_037953625.1. Taxonomy (NCBI): domain Eukaryota; kingdom Viridiplantae; phylum Streptophyta; class Magnoliopsida; order Fabales; family Fabaceae; genus Crotalaria; species Crotalaria pallida. The sequence goes on along the minus strand of CM075654.1, from coordinate 103,791,589 downwards.
CAAAATGAGCTTCTTTCTTTCAATGTTTTTCAAAGCTAGTTTTTCAAGTTGCTCATTCATTTCTTCATAAGCATTATATAACAATTCATATTTAGAAGAAATTTCGGATTTAGTATGACTTACATCGCTTTCCTCGCTTTGTTCACTTGATTCATCATTTGAACTTTCCTCTTCATCTACTTGAACAAGCAAGTTGAGATTAGCAACTTCTTCATCATCCGAAGAACCACTAGTTGTGCTTTTCTTCTCTTCTTCATCATCCCAAACTATGTATGCTCTTTTGTGTTTTGAATTCTTCTTTTCTTTCTCCTTCTTCTTGAGATATTTAGAGCATGAGTACTTGAGATGACCTGGTTTTCCACATTCATGGCAAACTACTCCTTCTTTTGTAGTCTTGGTCTTGTAGTGTGGGGAATCCTTCTCTTTAACTTTGTCTTTGTTCAACCTTCCTTTTCTCCTTAGAAACTTGTCAAACTTCCTTAGTAAGAGTTTCATTTCTTTTTCATCAACATCCGAATCGAAATCTTCACTATCATCATCATCGGAACTCTCTTTCTTTTTATATGATCTATTAACTTTAAGAGCAAGTCCCTTTCTTCCTTTGTTCTTATCCGATTCTTCATGCATATTCAAACGTCCAAGCTCCATTTCATGTTCTTGAAGCTTTCCGAAAAGTGTTGCAAGATCCATAGCATCCAAATTCTTAGATTCAACAATAGCCGTTACTTTTGGTTGCCAATTCCTGTCTAAACATCTCAACACTTTGTTAGAAAGTTCTCCTTGTAAGAAAGTCTTACCAAGAGCAAGTAAATAATTAATAATATGAGTAAAACGTTTTTGCATATCATTAATAGATTCATTTGGAAGTATTTGAAACAATTCATACTCACACATCAAAACATTCAATCTAGCTCTCCTAACCTCACTAGTTCCTTCATGAGTCACTTGTAAAGTGTCCCACATTTCTTTATCACTAGCACATTGAGAAACTCTAAAGAATTCGTCATAAGATAAAGCGGAGGTGATGATATTTTTTGCTTAAAAATCATATTGAACTTTCTTTCTATCATCATCCGTCCACTTATCCTCGGGGGTTAATTGTGCTACACCTTCAACTAAACTAGAGGGTATATGAGGACCCTTTTCAACTACTTTCCAAATTTCACTATCAATGGCTTGGATAAAGATTTTCATTCTAACTTTCCAATAAGCGTATCCCTCACCATTAAATAGCGGAGGACGACTTATCGAAGCACCTTCACCACCAAAGGGATTCATGGAACCCATTGCGGTTACTTAACAAGGATCTTTACGAAAAAGCTCTTATGCTCGTGTCTTTCGACCGAGCTCTGATACCAATTGAGGAAACAACAATTGGTGGTTGAAACAACTAAGGAACCCTAGGAGAACACCTAGAAGGGGGGTTGAATAGGTGTTTAAGAAACCTTGAAATAATTTCGAACGAATCAAATCGAAACAATCAAAACGAATGATTTTTGCCAAAACCTCAGCTCTTAATCAATTAAGCTGAAATTTAATCGATTAAGACCAGCAAACTTAAATTCACTTAATCAATTACTAATCGATTAAACCTTCACAAAACTGAAAAATCACTTTTCAATCGAATACGAAAATCAATCAATAACACATATGATCAAAGATTCAGCGGAAAAGATTAACACCTATATTCTTATTAATTACCTAGGTTATGAAAATGATTTTCCCCAAATCAATTTGCACAATTAAGATTCAATTCAATCACTTATGAAAAATCAATCTTTTCTAGGTTTTCAACCAAGAACATATGAAATGACAAGAATGTAAAGAGTTAAGGGTTTAGAGATACGGCACAGTGATTTATCCTGGTTCACTTTCATCCACTTGAAAGCTACATCCAGTCCCCTCTTCAACCAAGAGAGATTCTTCACTATGAGGAATTAGAGTTTATCAAATTACAAGTAAATGCCTCTCAAGACTCCCTTCTTGGTAGCCTACAAGAGATACTCCACACCCTTGCCTTGCAATCCTATTGACCCTCTAATCTAACCTCTACCCCTTGTTGATAATCCACACAACAAGTCTTCACGTTGCTCGTTGATACCTTACAACAAGACTTCACTTTGCTTGATTCACAACCAAGACTTCTTCTTCAATTTGCTTGAACTTTGCTTGATGATAATCGACACACCAAGTGTTCTTTGTTGTTGTAGATAGCTTGCCTCTTGCAAAGATTACAACTCAATTGAAAACACAATGACAATCCTATGAGTCTCTTTCAATAGCTATGACAAATCAACATAAGAGATTCCAAGATTCTTGATCAAAGAATGTAAAAGATAAAGCTTTTGATCTATGAAATTGAGAGAGAATAGAGTGGCTTGATTCTTTGTAAAATTGATGTAAAAATGATGCTTGATTCAATCTTAATGATTCACAAAGGTTAGGAAAAGATTTATATGAAATACCCAAAAGTTAGTAGCACTAAAAACTGATTTTGAGAAGTGAAAAACGTATTTTAAAAACCAGTTCTACAGCTCTTAATCGATTAAACTGTTTCTTAATCGATTAAGCACTGTAACTTGAAATGTCTTAATCAATTAGATGATAACTTAATCGATTAAGATAGTGAAAAATCACTTAGAAACTTGTTTTCTCAAAACTAAACCTTTTCTTTCAAACCTTTAAGCCACCTATTGATTTTAGGTTAAGTGAAAACTCAAATTATGATATAATCATGACCTTGATAGAGATTCACTACCCTCTATAGGACTCTAACCAAACTCATCAAATAAAATACTTAAGCTAGAGAGGCTAAAGATATTACAATTATACTCAAACTAAGTCTTCATGAGCTTGCTCTCTCTTCTTCATTTGTTGAATGTTGTTTGCTTGTTGAGCTTGAACTTGATTAACACATTTGTAGCTTTTTCAAAACCTTTTGTCATTATCAAAACATTCTCAATGGAACTTACAAAATTATCAAACAAAAACACCATAAATCATTTGTTATTTTTACCAAAACATACCATAGGCCTCACGGCCTAAACCCACATATCAACATCTTTTATTTATTTATTTTTTTTATCATCATGTACTTTAGTATTTGTAAATATATACTCATATTCAAAGTTAAAACAAAACCAAAACAAAACTACTAAAATCAAAACAATAATTCCAAAACACATACTTTTATCAAGCCTTTACCAACTAAATTTCCAGAATTTTATTTATTATTTCCTCTTCAAAAATTCAGTCATCAAGGCCAAGAAAAAGGGGAGATTATTTTTCTCTTTAAACAATTTTTGCTTTGTCCCTTTTTCTTAAACCTCATTCATTTGACTTCCAACAAAATTATATCAACAATCAAAATGAAATTTTTTATTCAATACCAAAGAAGAGATTTGAGACTTTAGTATATGATTTTATAATCATAGAAGAGATTAAGAGATTTATTTGTTTTTTTAACAAAGGATAAAGAGATTAAAATTAAAAGCTTAAAATAAAAAGCTTAAGTTCTAAGGCTTACCTCTTTTCTTAAGCAAGATGTAACACTCCTTGTATATCATTTTACTTTATAAGAAAAGTAATAAGTTTATGATTACTTGGACTTGTTATTGTTGGAAAAAGATCTGAAAATAAGAATTTTCCCTTCCCTTGAAAATTCCTTTTCACAAATACTTTATTAATAATGAAGTTGACTAATAAAATCAGAGTTTGCGGAAACATAGTAAAATAATCATATTTGCTCTCAAAATATATCAAGTATAACAAGTCCATGGATACCAAATAAGTATTATTACGAAACCAAATTCATCTTATGATACCTCTTTCAAAATGTGTATCATATAAATACTTATTAAAAATAGAGATGTTATAGAGCTGGTCACTGGTCCTCTGTCCAAATATTCATCTGGTCGGATCCTCGATATCTGCACAAGGGGTTCCCAAACCACACTTTCTACCCTCTGCATGCACCTAAGGGACATCTCCCTTCACTGACTTTTGTGCAAGCTAGATATACGATCAACACCTAATAAGGGCATGGGGAGTAAGTATACACTTATACATAATCAATAAAGACTAAAATACAAACACAAGTATGTCATGGACAGACAATAATGCAAGTACACATGTGCACACCAATTTTCAACATTATATCTCTTATAATGCAGGTGGCATGATGCATGATTTCTATCCACAACTGAGGCCTCCACTATAAGTCCATCTTGGACGTCCATCCAATACACCAGTGTGTTCCCGGAATACTACCATACATTCCCAGAATGATGGCAAACCATACTTGGATATACAAGCATCACTCCCAGAGTGTGCATCACGTTCCCAGAACGCATAAAAAACCATACTTGGAAAAATAAACATCACTCCCAGAGTGTGTATCACGTTCCCAGAACGCATAGCAAACCATACTTGGAAAAATAAACATCACTCCCAGAGTGTGTATCACGTTCCCATAACGTATAAAAACCATGTCCCAGACACTGGCCACATTCCCAGAATGTGTCATCAAGTAGGTTGCACACCAATGTGTTTCCAGAACACATCAAAGAAACTAGGTCCCAGACACTGGCCACATTCCCAGAATGTGTCATCAAGTAGGTTACAAATTTGGTACTCCCGGAGTACCCTCCTCATATTCCTAGAATATGATAATCGTTTCCTACCAACCCATCTTCCATTCTCTATGCATGAATGCACAATCATTGAGGTTGGTTTTTATCTTTAATTAATTATTGTGATTTAGAAATATCTCAATTTCTCTTTTGAATGATTAATTTGAGGTATAACCTTTGGCATAAAAATTCATTCTTGAATTAACTTAAAAACATGCCATTAGGCTTGGATTGGCAAAAACTTAACCAATGATATTCACTTTTCACTTTAAAGACTTAACTTTTATTTTTCAGTTTCAGGTACTAACCGGTTACATTCTCAGGCTAACCGGTTAGAATTACATACCTGAACTGGTTAACCATTGAAATTCAGAAAAAACCCTTTTTCTTGAATTCTCTACCCAATCCATAACAAAGTTTCTGCATTGTTTTATACCTCAAATTCCACTGAATTCATCATTCAAAGTCTAAATCACAATTCATTCCCAATGGAGCATAATTTCCTCTTGAAATTATCTCAAATCATTAAGGTATTAACTCCTCAATAGCAATCTGAAACTAACAGTAATTATCAACATATTTTCAGATTGAATTCAAGTGAAATTAGAGTATAGATTTGAGTAAAAATGGTAAGAACACAGGACGAATTTCATAAATTCATTTTCTTTGAAATTTCACAGTATCTAACCGGTTACAAATATCGAATAACCGGTTAGATTATGCAGTCTGTACACTGAAAAATGAGGTTTTACATACCATTCTTTTTAATACTCAAATCTAACCAATTTCAACACTCAATAGAGTTCACATACCTTAATTTAAACATGTTCAACCACAGGAACACATTTCATTTGCATGCATTCAATTTAGAGTATTAAATTGCATAAAAACCCACATAAACACAATTTAATACCACACAACTCATGAAAAGCACTTAGATCATGATTCAAGCATCAAAATTACTTGCATGCATCAAATCAAAACTGCTCAAAATAGAAATGAGCTATAAATTGGCCTCCAAGCCTTTTTGACCTTTACACATAATGTCCTTTTGAGTCCTTGTTGACTCAAATCCTAAAACACTTGATTTTAGTCTCAATCTAGTATAAGGTAAACTTCTCCCTTAATTACCTCAAAGTCGTGTTTGATGAGTATAATCACTGACGTTTGAAGGAAATCCACAGATTCCACAGAAATTCCAAGTTCTACTCTCAGACATGTTTTTCAGCAACAGGGTTCAAAGACTAGAGAATTTGGCATAGAAATTGACCAAAGAAATTGGGGAAAACAATTAGGACTTGATCTAGGTAACATGCACCAAAGAATAGAAGTGGTTTGAGACTTAGAAGTTACTTGAACTGACCAAAATCAAGGCCTAAACCCAGCTTCCAGAAGCAGAAGAAAACAAAATTCAGCTTTCCCAACTTCAACTTTCCAGATCAATTTCTCCTCACACTAGAACTCTTAGCTCACAAGTTTTATATCAATAAAAAGCCCTTGATTCAAGCTTTTCAAAAGTGTATCACTCAAACCCTAACTCACTTGCATGAAGAAGAATTTGGCCAAACGAATCAGAAACCCTAATCAAGCCTCTCAACCCAAATTCAGAGAAATCAACCCCAATTTCTTCAACAACCCAGCCTTTTATAGAGGAATTAGAGTGACATGCATACCGACGCGTGTTCTCCATTAATCTGAGGCTGGTTTCGTGGCGATTCCATGGATTAATCAAGTGATTACTCATCAAAACGCACTAACCCAGTTTCTGGGTTCATCGTGTAACCGGTTACAGAGCCCTTCTAACCGGTTACATACTGATAAAATTCAAAAATTAATAATTTAATTACTCTTTCTTCAAAAACCTTTTTAATATTGCAATTAGGTCCCAACCCAAGGACTAAATTACAATATTCACATTTTTGTACAAAATAACCATATAAAAATCTCATATTTTTATATATACAAAACACATAATGTACAAAAACTAAAACCTTCAAAACTAATATAAATCAATTATAAAATAATTGTTATAACTAATTTCTTCGTTATTTGGGAGACGAAAATTAAGGGTGTTACACAAGATGACCTTCAAAAATGAGTATGAAAATTTCCCTTCCTTCCCCCAAAGAGTGCCACGCCCTTCTCCCTCAATTTCTCAAGACTTTTCTTAATTTTTTTCTCTCAAAAATGAATTGTATGTCATGTGTGAAAATAGGAGGGGTCTTGGGTTCTATTCATAGGTGAAGTAAGAATACATTTCCCCCAAAAATCTGCTGTAATTCGTCCCCCCCCCCCTCCCCAAAGTTGAGTCAACCATTTTCAATTTTTACTTTGGAACATGAACATGCATTTATGGAGATTTTTCTAACTCCTAAAGCCTTAATTCCAAGAGATGCTTCCACTAATTTTCAGAAAATATCTTCCTCTCTCCTTCCTTCATTTTGGATGGCACCCTAGTGAGGATAAAATTTTCCATTGACTCACTTTGAATTCACCTCCTTAAAAACCAATCAAAATAAAGCATTTGTTTTAAAAATTCAGAATTAAATAAGAAAATAGTAATATCTGGACGGTGCAGCCAATGAGCACCTAGATAAATAGCTAAATACATAAATAAAAATATTTTGGGGTCCAATAATTTATTTTTGGCTTTAAAATAATTTTTCCAAGCATAAAACATCAAAATTACGTTTTACCTACAGTACAGATATTTTCACAGATGTCCAATAAAAATTTTATTTTCACAAATTCAAATACTACATTTCGATACGATCGTTTTCATATAAAATTTATAATTTTCTGACTTACGGTTAAAAAGATATGAACTTTTGAAGTTAAATCACTATAACTTGAAAATTCACCTTTTTATCAAAACCTTAGTTAAAAGCATCCCATACTATTTTTTTTCTAAGGTAAAAATATATTTATCAAATATTTACATATCAAAAATAATTTTCTAATTAAATGAAATTTTATATTTATATGTATATATATATATATATATTTAACGCCACACACACACACACACACATATATATATAATCAAAACCAACTTTTTATAACAATTCCTATTAAATTATTCTTAAAATAAATATAACCAAATAAAAGTAAAAATAAATAAATTGGGCAAAATTGCGGGTCTCGCAGGATTTCCATTGGCTGCAGTTCACCTCCGGGCTTCTTGTGTTCCACTTTTGCTTTTTGGAAAGTTAAGCATCTAGCCACATATTCCGCTACATCATGTTTAAGTTTCGGCCACCAAAAGAGTCTTTTCAAGTCTTGGTACATTTTTGTAGATCCTGGATGTAAACTCAATTTTTTTGTGAGCTTCGTCTAGGAACATCTTCTTCAGCTATGGGTTTGAGGGAACACAAATTCTATTTCTGAATCTTAGGACGCCATCAGATCCTTCAGAAAAGTCTGGTTCATTTCTTTCTTGAGCAAACTTCCTTTGCTCTTGCAGTTCAGCGTCATTCAAATGTTGTTGCCGGACTTGTTCTAAGAATTCATTTGTGATCCTAAGCATTCCCAGAACAATACTCCTTTCTTTGAATTGGACACCTAAATTGAGGTTATTGAATTCCTCAATTAGTTCCAGTTCTTTCACCATCATGCTACTAACAACCTCACATTAATTAGTTAATTTTAAGTTTTATTAAAATTGGTGTTTGAAAAATTCTTTTTAAGACTTGATTACTTTTTAAAGTCCTTACGAAAATTCGGCAGAGTTTCCTCTGTTTTTCGGACTTCCAAAAAAATTTATTCTTTTAAACCTGTCAGACCAGAATTATTTAAGAACATAAAACACAATAGTATAATAGCCAGATCAAACCTAAATCCCAATTAGTACAAGTTCAGGGCATGGAACTACAACATATTTCTAAATTACAAAATAGTTGTCCACTCATAATAAATACACATTCCACATAGTGGAATGTAATCCTTCTCGGCCATGACCCATGTAAGCTCCACTTTTGTACCTGTAATAATTATAGCAAGAAGAGTATCATTACACAGAACTTAGAAAGATAAATCTTATAAGAAGACATAGTAACAACTAAGCCTACCTTATTATTAACATACATTATTCATAAATATCCACATATTTAATTGCTTTTAGTTCCTTTCTCATTCCCACATTCTTTTAATTTTTTAATTCTTTATTCATTTCTCACATTTCTTTTCATTTTTAGTTCCCTATTCATTTTCTCACATTTCCTTCCATTTTTAGTTCTCTATTCATTTCTCACATTTCTTTTCATTTTTAGTTCCCTATTCATTTTCTCACATTGCCTTTCATTTTTAGTTTTCTATTCATTTTCTCACATTTCTTTTCATTTTTAGTTCCCTATTCATTTTCTCACATTTCCTTCCATTTTTAGTTCTCTATTCATTTCTCACATTCATTCTTTTATTTCCATTCTTTTCTTTTTCATTATTTGGCTCAGAGCCAGTTACCTTTATTTCCTTTATTTCTTTTAGTGATGACAGTGACTTCCGCCCGCCTGCCATCGAAACCATTCTTTTCTTTTATTTCTTTTAGTGATGACAGTGACTTCCGCTCGCCTGCCATCGAAACCATTCTTTTCTTTTATTTCGTTTAGTGATGACAGTGACTATCGCTCGCCTGCTATCGAAACCATTATTTCTTTTAGTGATGCCAGTGACTTCCGCCCGCCTGCCATCGTGTCCATTATATCTTTCCTTTTCCTTTCTTATCTTTTCTTTACTTTTATTTTCTTTTCTTTTATTGTAACAGTGTCTACCGATCGCCTGTCACATTATCCTTTCTCTTTTTCTCTCATTTCTTTTCTGAGTGACTTATTATCATTTTCTTTATTTTCTTATATTTAAGTATTTCTCTTTACTAATTATTCTCATTTTTAACTAACTCTACTTGGTTTGGCCTTATACATTATATTTTAATTCTCGTTACTAGTTCTTGGTTATTTCTTTGTTTCCTCTATCTCACACTATTACTTAACTTATTATTCTTATTTCATTAACTCCATTTTATTTAACTACCCTATTAACTTAACTTATTTTCCCTATTTTATTACACCATTCTATTTAACTTCCATAATAATGTCCTCTCTTTTCGTTTTATTATCTTTTCCCTAATTTCTTTTACTGGTTTCCTATTTATGTTTGAATTTTAGTTTATTATTTCGTTTCTATTTCTCTAATTCCATCAACTCTTAACTATGTCCACTCTGCACATACTTATTGTCTTCACATTTTAACTCCTCTTTTACCTCACTTTTAGTTTAATAATCCTACTCTCCTTGCTTATTACAATTACTCTTTATTCTTTTACTCTCACTTTCACGTTTTCGTTGGTTTTTCTTAACTTTTCCCCTCGGTTTTATTTTATGTTTTTCTATGTTTTCATTCAATATTAACCAATTTAATATCCTAAATACACTCATTCATTCCAAACCTTATTCTAAGCACATACATTCTATTCCCTAAGGTGTTGTTTCCATTAACAATTCTAAATACACTATTTATATCAGCGGGGACTACCCTAAGGTTCATGAACATACTTTTTAATTTATTCTTAGTGACTCAGCATGGAGATCCTGCTTCGGCTCACATCGTCCTAGCCCGGTTCACTTTCGAGCCTCCACTAAACTTCGATTCTAAGCACGCCTGAGGAGTCGGTCAAGACAACGGTGACGGCGTCGGTTCGGTTCTTCGTTCGCGAGGGTGATGGCGGTTTGGTTTGTGCCGACAAGAGAACCACACCGAGAGCTCCGATCCGGGTGGCGACGGCGGATCGGACCCTGGGGCAACAAGTCACGAACCGTGACTGGAAGAGAAAGACGAGAGAGAAGACGAGGCGAAAGAGAGAGAGATGGCCAGGAGAGGCTTCTGCGGTGGTGCTTGGTGGCTAGCGGAGGTAGCTCCATGAGAGAGGATGAAGGAAATAGAGAAGATAACATGATGGGGTTGTGTATTTAGGTGGGTTTTACACAAAATCTTGTCTTGGTTTCATGGGGGAAGGTTGGAAATGGAGGTTGGGTGGTTGGGGGTGGTTTAGGGTGTGAAGGAGAAGGGGGAAGGTGGTTGGGGCGGCTGAATAGGACTGCTAAGGTTTTAAGGGCGTCTGATGCACGCTTGGGCGCACCTGGTGCACGCTTGAGTGTGCTCCCTTTTTTTTTGGAACTGTTTGCACTAAAAATGTCATATCTCATTCGTTAACCGTTGGATCTTGCTCAAATTTGAAAGCTAGCTTCCTAAGACCCTTATCTTCACATCCAACGGTGGAATTTGTGTTTAGAGTTGTAAATCTTTTATTTCTAATTTCCTAATATAGTGTATTTAAAACACCGAAAACGCCGCTTTTAACCCTCGTTTGGTCTTCTTTTAATTTCCTATCTGATGCCCACACTTCTTAACTCCTTTATGGCACTCAAAGAAATCCTAATCAATCACCTTAAGTCCTCCCTTAACATAATTATCCCCTTCTAATATTATTATTATTCCAATTATTATCGGAATTTAAATTCGGGATGTTACAATTCTCCCCACATATTAGAATTTCGTCCCCGAAATTCTGTTCAGTTCTGTAAATGGAGAACCATCCCATTGGTAAGCTTCTGACTATGGTCTTCACTTCCCTTCGGTTTGGTTCGTCAACCTTTCAACTCGCGGTCACTTAGACAAGGTCTAAGTTCGGTTTTTGAGTTTTCTCCCACTTGGCATCGACATACCTGGTTATATTAACGCCAGGAAGCAGGGAGTTAAACGCGTCAGCTTCTGATCGTCTTCTATGCGACTTTCAATGAAGAGTGCAAGAATCTAATCAACGAAAAGAATGTAATCTTTGGAATTCAAGAAGGGTTTGTGCTTTTGCATCAAAGATGATAGCCTAAGGTCATACGATTCAAAGGCTTTTCATAGGATGCAACAAATTATGGTTAAAGCTTTTCTCATCAAGGAGAAACCGAGTTGATTAGACAAGATTAAAATTCCAGGAACGATCGATATTCAAGAATGAGAAACAAGGAGAAGGTTGCGAGTTCATAACCCTTAGTTGGCTGATGCGAGGACATGCTTAATTGGGATTTAAACTGTTGTTTCAATGTTGAATTACAACCAAGGAGATTAAGAAGGAAGAGGTTTACTTACACGAATTGGTATTGGAAGTCAAGCTAGTGTTGGAAGGCATGCTTCAAACTCTCTTATGGACTTCAAGTATAATTCAAGATGTTGTTTTGATGATAACAAGCCAACTCAAGATCAAGCTCATAAGTTCTCTTCATATCCAAGATTGAAGACTCAAGCAAGGCATAGATTAGAAACCTTCTCCTTAGATCATTTGTAAGGTAATGGAGTTCTATTTCTTTAAGAGTTTACAAAAGCCAATAAGTTTTTCATTTTAAAGAGAGAAGAAGAAAAATGTGTTTTTCATGAAAAAGTGTTTTCTGCATTAATCTTTGTGAAAATACTTGATGTTACAAAACTCTGTATATTTTTATGTATGCAAGAGAGAGCAATCGATTACCTGCTCAAGATAATCGATTAACTTTGTTGCATCATAGAAAAATCAGAGAGGTTGTAATCGATTAAATGAATCTTGTTAATCAATTACTTTCTTATGGGATTAATCGATTACCTGGCTCAAGTAATCGATTATAATTGTTGCATCATATATTTTTAGAGGCTTAGTTGATTACAAGCTCTGTAGTAATCGATTACATGATGTTGCATCATATGCATATCAGAGGCTCAGTAATCGATTATTGTTTAAGTGTAATAGATTAAATGAGTTGCATCATACATTGAACAGGAGTGGTGTAATCGATTAACTATTATTGGTCTAATCTATTACATGGTTTTCAAATGAATTTAAGAATTTCTATTTTTGAAGGAATAATCGATTACCTTCAGAAAGTAATCGATTACTTCAAGTTTTATTGAAAAACGTGTCAGAATCATTTTGATTATTTCCTGATTTGTTTTTATATAAAAGATTCTGATTTATTTTATAAAATTCGAAAATGGTTTTAAATTTGAATTATTTCCTTTTAGTTTTAAGAATCAAATCTTTATTTTATTTCGTAAATCATTTTGATTTCGTTTTGATTTTAAAACTTATTTCAAATCTTATTTTATTTTGTTTTGATTTTGTTTACTTATTCTAAATCTTTTTTTATTCTAAAAGGTTTTTCTATTTTAAAAAGGATTTCACTCCAACATTCAGAGATTATTTTTTTTCATTCATTCATTCATACTTTTTCTCATCATCACGTTTTTCTCTCTTCTTCCTTCTCTAATCTTCTAGTTTTCACGTTCATTCTTTTGAAGAACAAAACCTTGTTGGCTGAGTAACTCCTAGAGAAAGTACTTCATTATCATAAGAGCTTATTGTAGAATCTGTGTTTTGAGAACACGATATACTTGTTGTAATCACTCTCATCATTTGTTCTAAACCTTAGTGGTAGGGAGAGAATCCCGTAGTTGAACGTTGAGGCGTTCGTAGGGTGAGGAACCCTGCTGTGTGATTGAGGCCCCTAGAGAACGAAGGTTCCTAGTAGTGTGCGGGGTGCTCTTGGTTGTAATAGGGTGTGGCTCTATTGCTGGTTATAAGAACTCTCAGGCGGGTCGCTTGGGGACTGGACTAGGCCTTTCGACGGGAAGGCTGAACCAGTATAAAATTCACCGGTGCAAGCTTTTCTATCCCTATCTCTTTTTATTTCCGCTTATTTAAATTTTTACATTTCCGCGCTACTCGAATTATTTTATCTATCGTTTTCACGATCCGTTTCAAACGCTTAATCTCTCCATCTCAAAACAATTTTTTAATTTGTAAATGTTTTTACAATACATTAATAAAACTCGATTCACCCCCCCTCTCAAGATTTTGAGGCCAAAACCAACAATTGGCATCAGAGCTAGTCTCTTGTGTTAAGACTTAACCGTCTCAAGAGTATGGCTTCAAACTCTCTGTTTGGTGGTGAAGGGAGTTCTATTAACCGTCCTCCCATGTTTGATGGGGTAGGGTACGCTTATTGGAAAGCCCGTATGTAATTTTTATTCAAGGAGTCGGATTAAAAGTTTGGGATGCCGTCGTAAATGGTCCCTATGTTCCTACCTATGTGGTTAATGGTAACACTGTCGAAAAGCCTATGGCTGAGTGGACGGAGGAGGAGGACGTAGAGTCCAGTACGACCTGAAAGCGAAAAATATTATAACATCTGCTTTGAGCTATGATGAGTTTTTCAGGATATCAACTTGCGAGACAGCACAACAAATGTGGGATACGCTGGAAGTCACGCATGAAGGTACGACTGAAGTGAAGAGATCGAGAATCAACACGCTGACTGGTGAATATGAGTTATTCAGAATGAAAGATGGAGAATCGATTCAAGAGATCCAAAAACGCTTCACAATGATTGTAAATCAGTTGACGACATTGGGGAAGAAATTCACCAATGAGGATCTCATCAACAAAGTTTTAAGGAGTTTGGGAAGAGAATGGCAACCCAAAGTGATGGCGATTGCTGAATCAAGAAACCTTTCAACTATGACACTCGCAACTCTCTTTGGGAAGTTACAAGAGCACGAAAGTGAATTAAAAAGATTGGCTCAACACGAAGAAGAGAACAAGAAGGTCAAAAGTTTGGCTTTCAAGGCTGAAGCACCAGCAACAGAAAGTGAATCGGACAAAGAATTGTTAAATGATGAACACATGGGTCTATTGGTCAAAAAGTTCGGGAAATTTCTGAGAAAGAAAAATTTCAATGGAAGAGACAACAACAAGAGTGGAGGCTCAACCATTACATGTCATGAGTGTGGCAAGCCTGGTCACATCAAAGCAGACTGCTATCAGCTGAAAAAGAAAGAGAATTCAGAAAAAGGCACCTCAAATTCAAAGAAAGGGAAGCAAGCATATTTGGCATGGCTAGACAATGAAGGAAGTTCAGATGAGGATTCAGAAGAACAAGAGGAGACCGCCAACATATGCTTAATGGCTCACGGAGATGAGGTTACTCCGAAAGAAAGAAAATCATGGTGGTACTTGGACAGCGGATGCTCAAAACATATGACTGGAGATAAATCTAAATTCTCGCATCTCGTGCCAAAGGACCAAGGACATGTGACTTTCGGAGATAACAATCAAGGAAGGATTCTCGGAGTTGGTAAAATTGGTACACCTCCTAACCCTTGTATTGAAAATGTCTTACATGTTGAGGGCCTAAAACACAATCTGCTAAGTATTAGTCAGTTGTGTGATAAGGGCAATAGGGTTATTTTTTATTCTGATAGATGTATTATCGAGGGTAAAATTGATAATCTTATTAAGCTAATTGCTCGCAGGATAAATAATGTTTATGTTATTGATTTTAACTCAATACCCTCAAATGATGCGAAATGTTTATTATGTAAAGAGGATGAATCGTGGCTATGGCATCTTAGAATAGGTCACATCCACATGGCTCATTTAAATAAAATTTCTTCTATAAACTTAGTAGTTGGTCTGCCAAAGCAAAAATTTTCTATTTCTGAAAAATGTGATCCTTGTTCTAAATCAAAACTCACAAGGGCATCTTTTCCTTCTAAAAATCTTGTTTCAACTCAAAGGACCTTGGAACTTTTACATATGGATCTTTTTGGACCGTGTCAAACGAAAAGCTTTGGTGGCAACTATTATTGTTTAGTTATTGTGGATGACTATTCTAGGTATACATGGACGCTTTTTATTACTCATAAAAATGATGCATTTCATGAATTCAAAAAGATAGCCAAGATTATTCAAAACCAATTGCATTTGAGCATTGCATCCATTAAAACTGATCATGGTGGAGAATTTGAAAATCATCTTTTTGAAAGTTTTGCGAAAAACATGGAATTAAGCATTATTTTTCAGCTCCAAGAACTCTTGAGCTCGTTCATTAAAAGAGCTTTCAAGAACAATGCTTAATGACATGAATTTGCCTGCATATTTTTGGGCCGATGCAGTGAGTACAACTTGCTATGTTATGAACCGTGTTTTAATAAGGCCTATTTTAAAGAAAACCACCTATGAGCTGTAAATGGGAGAAAACCAAATATTTCCCATTTTCGTGTTTTTGGATGTAAATGTTTTGTGCATAATAATGGTAGAGAAAATTTAGGAAGTTTTGAGGCTAGAGCTGATGAGGGAATATTCCTTGGATATTCTGTTTCGAGCAAAGCATATAGGATTTACAATGTAACACCCCGATTCGGCAACTTGAAAACTTCAGTTACTTAAGTTAATTATAGTGAAGATTTGGGCCAATTTTTTTTTTATTTAAAACAAGTGTTACACAAAATGAGAACATTTAGGTTTTCAAAACATAGTTATATTTAAAACTCATGTTCTCATATTGCGTAAACCTTTCAAGTTCCAAACCGAGATGTCACAAGACACCACACCTTGAAACTCGCTTTCAAAACATTATTTAAAACATAGCCCGTTTACTTGTTTCCAAAACATCAGTGTTAAATAAAACTTTTGCCGGGGTAGGAGAATTAAAGAAACTAAGTTTTAAAATGATTTTTCAAGTACAAGTCTTCAAACCTAGCAGCATACTCCCCAACGCTCATATTTCCTTGCACTAGCTGCAGAAAGGCTATCTCCTTCTCTCTACGAACATCCTCAGTAAAGTATTTGCCGAGAAAACGGGTCTTAAACAAATCCCAAGTGATCGCCTGGTTGCTCGCCTCCAAACCCCTCCGCATTTGTTGCCACCAGTGTTCTGCTTCACTAGTCAACATGTATTGAGCCAGCAGAACCTTCTGTTCATCTGGTGGTGCCATGGTATTCAGGATCTTTTCGATCTCTTGCAGCCAAAGTTGTGCCCTGTAACATTCCTTGTATATCATCTTACTTTGTAAGAAAAGTAATAAGTTCATGAATACTTGGACTTGTTATAGTTGGAAAAAATTCTGAAAATAATAATTATCCCTTCCCTTGAAAATTCCTTTTCACAACCACTTGATTTGAAATGAGGTTGACTAACCAAAATCAGAGTTTGCCGAAACATAGTAAAGTAATCGTATTGTGCCCAAAATATATCAAGTGTAACAAGTCCATGGATTCCAAATAAATATTATTATGAAACCAGGTTCATATTATGATACTTCTTTCAAAATGTGTATCATATAAATACTATTAAAAATAAAGATGTTATAGAGCTGGTCACTGGTCCCTTGTCCAAACATCCATCTGGCCCGATCCTCGATATCTGCACAACGGGTTCCCAACCCACACTTTCTACACTCTGCAAGCACCTAAGGGACATCTCCCTTTACAGATTCTTGTGCAAGCTAGATGCACGATCAACACCTAATAAGGGCATGGGGGTTAGCTATACATATTCACATAATCAAATGAGAATAAAACTAACATCCACAAGTTAACATATAGCAAATCATGATGCATAATCATATGAGCACACCTGGTTAATAATAATAATTCTTTCAATGCAGGTGGCATGATGCATGATTTCCTTCCACAACTGAGGCCTCTAAAAGTCCATCTTGGACGTCCATCCAATACACCGTTGTGTTCCCGGAACACCGACATTCGTTGCCAGAACGTAATGCCGAACCATACTTGGATAATACGCATCACTCCCAGAGTGTGCACCACGTTCCCAGAACGTGTAGCAAAATATACTTGGAATAATAAGCACCACTCCCAGAGTGTGCACCACGTTCCTAGAACGCATAAAACCAGGTCCCGGACACTGGCCACATATCTATAATGTGTCATCAAGTAGGTTGCATATCAATGTGTTCCCAGAACACTAACATACGTTCCCAGAACGTATAAAACCTGGTCCCAGACACTGGCCACATATCTATAATGTGTCATCAAGTAGGTTATAATTTGGTACTCCCGGAGTACCCTCCTCATATTCCCAGAATATGATAAACGTTCCTACCAACCCATCTTCCATTCTATATGCATGAATGCATAATCATCAAGGTTGGTTTTATCTTTAATTCTATTATTATACCAATGTGTTCCCAGAACACTAACATACGTTCCCAGAACTTATCGCAAACCATACTTGGAATATAATCAAGCACCACTCCCAGAGTGTGCATCACGTTCCCAGAACGTGTCCAAGAAACCATGTCCCAGACAATGGCCACATTCCCAGAATGTGTCATCAAGTTGGTTGCATAAGTTTAGTACTCCTAGACTACAGGGTCGTGTACCCCGAACATCACAAACAATCCTTGCCAACCTATTTCATAACCTTTCTCTATGCATGCATTGCATACATAATTACTAAGGTTGGCCTTTCCATTAATTACTGTAATTTAGAAATATTCCAGTTTCTCTTTTGAATGATTTATTTGAGGTATAGACTTTGACACAAAATTCTCTTTTGAATTATCTCAAAACATGACCTTAAACTTAGATTGGGTAAAACAAAGTCAATGGTATTCAAAAACTTAACTTTTTATTTTTCAGATTCAGGTACTAACCGGTTACAGTTTCAGGCTAACCGGTTAGAATTACAGACTTGAACTGTTTACCATTGTAATTCAGAAAACCCTTTTTCTTGAATTCCCTACCCAATCCATAAACCAGTTTAACAATGTTTATACCTCAAAACAACCGTTTATATCATTCAAAAGTTTAGATCACATTCCATTGTCCAATGAGCATAATTCCCTCTTGAAACTATCTCATTACCTTAAGGTATTAACTCTTTAACTACAATCTGAACTATAACAATGAAATCAACTTATTTTCAGATTGTTTTCCATGAAATTAAGGCCTAGGTTTGAGTAGGATTTATAAGACCACAATGCTGATTTTGTAAACTTATTTTCTTTTGCATTTTAACAGTGTCTAACCGGTTACGGATATCGAGTAACCGGTTAGATTATGCAGTCTGACACTAAAACATGAGTTTTAACAAACCATTCTCTTCACTACTCAAATCTAACCAAATTTCAACCTTTAACAGAGTACATATACCTTAAATAAATATGTTTAAACACAGAAACATATCTATCTTGCATGCATTCAATTTGGATACACTAATTGCACATAATTGCACATATTTCACAACTTAATGCATCAATTCACATAATATCCAATTAAGTCATGAAATCAACATCAACATAGCTTGCATGCATCCAGATAACATTGCTCAAAACAACAATTGAGCTCAAATTGGCCTCCAAGCCATTTAACCATTTCAACTTATGCCCTTTGAGTCTCTTGGTGACTCATCCTATATTCTACCACAATTTATTCTCATTCTAGCAAATAGTAAGCTTCCCCCTTACCTTAGGTTCGTGCTTGAACAAGATTTGAGCAGAGATTTGAGGTAGAACACCAAACACCCAAAGCTCCTCCTCAAACCAGAACCGTTTTGACAGGGTAGATTGATCAAGGAATTTGGAACATGAAATGGACATGGAAATTAGGGAAAATGGTCATTATCAAAACCATGCAACATGAGCTTTGAAAGGAAATCAAGTCTAGAACAAGAGAAGGCTTGAGCTTACCAAAATCGAGCTTCAAAGTCAGCTCCAGAAACCAGAAGCTGAGGTTTGGCAGCACCAACACCCTTACTTTGCAAGCTTCGTTCTCTTGATTCAGGGACTCTCAACTCCCAAACTTTATATCAATACAAAGCCCTTGATGTGAGCTTTGTAACGTGTATCACTCATGTTCTAACTCTCAGAAACGAAAGAGAATTGCAAGAAACGATTCTGAAACCCTAGAACAGAGCTTCCCCCTAATTTCAGAGCAGCAACAACCCAATTCTTCAGAATTGAGGGTTTTTATAGAAGAATCAAGCTTGCATGCACCTTGACGCGTGTTTTCCACCGGATTAGGGCTGTATTCGTGGCGAATTCTGGATTAATTGGGTGATTACTCATCAAAATCCACTAACCCAGTTTCTGAGTTCATCGCGTAACCGGTTACAGAGCCCTTCTAACCTGTTACATACTGATAAAATTCAAAAATTAATAATTTATTTACTCTTTCTTCAAAAACCTTTCTAATATTGCAATTTGGTCCCAACCCAAGGACTAAATTACAATATTCACATTTTTGTACAAAATAACCATATAAAAATATATCTCATATTTTATATATGAAAACACATAATGTACAAAAACTAAAACCTTTAAAACTAATATAAATCAATTATAAATTAATTGTTATAATTAATTTCTCGGTTATTTGGGAGACGAAAATTAGGGGTGTTACACTACTCCCCCACTTAAAAGGAATTTCGTCCCCGAAATTCATCTTCTGAAATTTCTTACTTTTCCAAAATGTTTTTATACTAGACAGTTCATCTTGTTTCCAAAAATTCGTTCTTTAGGGTCCTCCCCCACTTAAAAGAGTTTCGATATAATCCTTGTATTTTGAAATATTTCAAATAAAACTTTTCAGGAAAAACTTTCCAAACTAAACCACAAGGATTTTTCGGATAAAACTCTTATGTGAAAGAATTTCTTTTAAAAAAATATTCTTTTGAATAATACACTTTTCAATCAACTTTTTGGGCTGTGCACTCTGATCTCTCGAGCACGATCAAAGAAACATTTGTATGACTTCATTTCTTAATAGTTTGAGACATTAGGGTGATCAGTCCTAATATTCAATCCATTAATAACAAAATCATCCCTTTCAGATATAATCTTTCGCAAGAAAGACCATAAGACAGGTCTTTAAGTTAGATGAACTTAAAGATAGGGTAATTTTCACCATCAGACTTAGTTAGATAGTCAAGTTCTAGAGACATTTCCGTTGGGGAGACAAAGATTTGTCCTATCCCGGTGGTTGTTAATCCCTCTAGCCATAACTGATCTTTCTATTTCTGTAGTGTCCACAAATATTATCACATCCAACTGTGATAAAGGTTTTGATCACCGAAAAATTGAAGTTGAACTTACAGGATATTGATATTCTCAAACGATTAGATTAACGTAATCGAAAAACATTTGACTACGTTAATTCAGATCAAAGGAAGAGATAGGCTTGGGTTGTCTATGTTAGGATCACACTCAACTCTCATCTCAGCCGGTGAATTCTTCTTGTGCTGGATTCGTCCATTTCTTTCTCACCTTTTTCTTCAAGACAATTCGGTGAATAATACTCCAGCTTCCTACAATCGGAATTGGCTATTCCCTTAGGTACATCACAACTAAACTCAAAGTGATGCGCCTCACAGTTTTCACCTCGAGATGGACAAATGTTCCCTTTCCTATTTCCTCCTTAGTTACTTTTCTCCAATCGAGGATTCCTTAACCTTTATATTTCTGTGGTAGATATTCTCCCACTTACCTTTCCTCTTTCTCCCATTGGGCCTTTATTTCATCAATCTTTCCCTTATTCTGAATTCTGATACTTCTCGCATGAAATTCATGTACTTTCCCCATAGTCCTCATACATGCTTACCAACATCAAGAAATTCCTTATTCCTTGATAGTTGATAGCTGACTTGGTTTCGAACCTAATCTATTCTTGAATTTCATGCCTTTGAATTTCTCATCTAGGTTTCCCTAGACAACACTTCATAAATCCCTTGCCTCCATAATATATTTTCTAATATCCATAATCACCGACTTTAATTCTAAAGATTAAATCTCATTTATCCCTTTCAGCTCTTCATCTCCTGTTTGAAATTTACGAATCTGATTCAAGAATTTGTTGGTGATTGACAACATTCCCAATCTAATACTAGAGGATTCCTCTTGCGTTGCTAGACTTAGGCCTCTGAATTCCTCGATCAGGATAACCTCCTTAACCATCTTTGAGCTCACACGAATAGCCTTTCAGCTCAAATCGTTCGCAACCACGTATGCTTTACCAGGATGATAATGGAGCTCAAAACCATAGTCTTTAAGAAACTCCATCCATTGCCTTTATCTTACATTTAACCCTTCCTCTTCCTATTGACATTCATACCTTCGAACTTCAAACTTGTTCATGAATCACATCCTTCTTATTCTAGTACTTATCATCTCTTTTTGCATCATCTAGCTCAATTCTCTATCTTTCCCGATTGGAGTAACTCCTTAATTTCAACTCTCGATTAGTCCATAAATATGATGATTCCATCCTCTTAAATCAATTTCAATTATGAATCAAGGCATTAAGTTATTTTACCACATTAAATCCTTTCCTTAAATTTTACTTAGGTAATTGACATTGAGTTTGGATTGGAGGAAGAGGTTTATCAAAAGTTCCTTCACAAATGACTTAAATTTTTAGTTTAAGCTTTCAGCTTCTAACCGGTTACAAGAAACTCTAACCGGTTATGAAGTATAGTTTTAGAAACAAAACCAAAGAATTTCAAAACCATTTTCTTTACATCATCCAATCCAACTCGAAATAGGATTTATTCATAATCTAATACCTTGATTCCAACTGAATTCATCACTAAAATGATTTAAATCATAGTCTACTCACCTTTTTCCATAATTCCTCTTAGACTAATCATATTATGTTGGGGTATAATCCATCACCACCCCACCATAATTAAACAACACCCTACCATTTAATACCATCAGTTGATCTTTTCCAAGTCTACATGGTCAGAGGCCATGCGATCTTAGAAAATCCCTCAACATTCCGGCGATAATATCCAGCCAGCCCTAAGAAACTTCTCACCTCAGTCACAGTCTTAGGCTGTTCCTATTTCAACCCTAAACTTACCCTTGCTGGATCCATCGCAATTTCTTCTTTAAAGATCACATGCCCTGCGAACGTAACTTCACTCAACCAAAACTCATCTTTGGCGAGCTTATCACACAACTACTCCTCCTGCAGGAGTTTCAACACAATCCGGAGATGTTCCTCATGCTCCTTCGAATTCTTAGAATAAACCACAAACGAATCCGAATATAATCTAAAGGTCTCGTTCTTATAGTTCATAAAAGAACAAGTGCATTAGTCAATCCGAACGACATTATTTCCTACTCATAATGTCCGTATCGAGATCAAAAATGCAGTCTTAAGTGTATCCCTGTCCCGAATCCTGATTTGGGGTTAATCCAACCTCCAATCAATCTTAGAAAACACTTAGACTCCTTTAATCGGATCCAACCAAAATCTTTTCTACTTGTTTCTCCCATTTGACCATTCCCGATGGTACCATATTATAACGGTAGTAGAGATAGAATCAGTTTCAAGTGTAACAAGTAATCGTATTGTGCCCAAAATATATCAAGTGTAACAAGTCCATGGATTCCAAATAAATATTATTATGAAACCAGGTTCATATTATGATACTTCTTTCAAAATGTGTATCATATAAATACTATTAAAAATAAAGATGTTATAGAGCTGGTCACTGGTCCCTTGTCCAAACATCCATCTGGCCGGATCCTCGATATCTGCACAACGGGTTCCCAACCCACACTTTCTACACTCTGCATGCACCTAAGGGACATCTCCCTTTACAAATTCTTGTACAAGCTAGATGCACGATCAACACCTAATAAGGGCATGGGGGTTAGCTATACATATTCGCATAATCAAATGAGAATAAAACTAACATCCACAAGTTAACATATAGCAAATCATGATGCATAATAATATGAGCACACCCGGTTAATCATAACAATTCTTTCAATGCAGGTGGCATGATGCATGATTTCCTTCCACAACTGAGGCGTCTAAAACTCCATCTTGGACGTCCATCCAATACACCGTTGTGTTCCCGGAACACCGACATTCGTTCCCAGAACGTAATGCCGAACCATACTTGGATAATACGCATCACTCCCAGAGTGTGCACCACGTTCCCAGAACGTGTAGCAAACCATACTTGGAATAATAAGCACCACTCCCAGAGTGTGCACCACGTTCCCAGAACGCATAAAACCAGGTCCCGGACACTGGCCACATATCTATAATGTGTCATCAAGTAGGTTGCATATCAATGTGTTCCCAGAACACTAACATACGTTCCCAGAACGTATAAAACCAGGTCCCAGACACTGGCCACATATCTATAATGTGTCATCAAGTAGGTTATAATTTGGTACTCCCAGAGTGCCCTCCTCATATTCCCAGAATATATGATAAACGTTCCTACCAACCCATCTTCCATTCTATATGCATGAATGCACAATCATCAAGGTTGGTTTTATCTTTAATTCTATTATTATACCAATGTGTTCCCAGAACACTAACATACGTTCCAGAACGTATCACAAACCATACTTGGAATATAATCAAGCACCACTCCCAGAGTGTGCATCACGTTCCCAGAACGTGTCCAAGAAACCATGTCCCAGACAATGGCCACATTCCCAGAATGTGTCATCATGTTGGTTGCATCAGTTTAGTACTCCTAGAGTACAGGGTCGTATACCCCGAACATGACAAACAATCCTTGCCAACCTATTTCATAACCTTTCTCTATGCATGCATTGCATACATAATTACTAAGGTTGGCCTTTCCATTAATTACTGTAATTTAGAAATATTCCATTTTCTCTTTTGAATGATTTATTTGAGGTATAGACTTTGACACAAAATTCTCTTTTGAATTATCTCAAAACATGCCCTTAAACTTAGATTGGGTAAAACAAAGTCAATGGTATTCAAAAACTTAACTTTTTATTTTTCAGATTCAGGTACTAACCGGTTACAGTTTCAGGCTAACCGGTTAGAATTACAGACCTGAACTGTTTACCATTGTAATTCAGAAAACCCTTTTTCTTGAATTCCCTACCCAATCCATAAACCAGTTTAACAATGTTTATACCTCAAAACCACCGTTTATATCATTCAAAAGTTTAGATCACATTCCATTGTCCAATGAGCATAATTCCCTCTTGAAACTATCTCATTACCTTAAGGTATTAACTCTTTAACTGCAATCTGAACTATAACAGTGAAATCAACTTATTTTCATATTGTTTTCCATGAAATTAAGGCCTAGGTTTGAGTAGGATTTATAAGACCACAATGCTGATTTTGTAAACTTATTTTCTTTTGCATTTTAACAGTGTCTAACCGGTTACGAATATCGAGTAACCGGTTAGATTATGCAGTCTGACACTAAAACATGAGTTTTAACAAACCATTCTCTTCACTACTCAAATCTAACCAAATTTCAACCTTTAACAGAGTACATATACCTTAAATAAATATGTTTAAACACAGAAACATATCTATCTTGCATGCATTCAATTTGGATACACTAATTGCACATAATTGCACATATTTCACAACTTAATGCATCAATTCACATAATATCCAATTAAGTCATGAAATCAACATCAACATAGCTTGCATGCATCCAGATAACATTGCTCAAAACAACAATTGAGCTCAAATTGGCCTCCAAGCCATTTAACCATTTCAACTTATGCCCTTTGAGTCTCTTGGTGACTCATCCTATATTCTACCACAATTTATTCTCATTCTAGCAAATAGTAAGCTTCCCCCTTACCTTAGGTTCGTGCTTGAACAAGATTTCAGCAGAGATTTGAGGTAGGACACCAAACACCCAAAGCTCCTCCTCAAACCAGAACCGTTTTGACAGGGTAGATTGATCAAGGAATTTGGAACATGAAATGGACATGGAAATTAGGGAAAATGGTCATTATCAAAACCATGCAACATGAGCTTTGAAAGGAAATCAAGTCTAGAACAAGAGAAGGCTTGAGCTTACCAAAATCGAGCTTCAAAGTCAGCTCCAGAAACCAGAAGCTGAGGTTTGGCAGCACCAACACCCTTACTTTGCAAGCTTCGCTCTCTTGATTCAGGGACTCTCAACTCAAAAACTTTATATCAATACAAAGCCCTTGATGTGAGCTTTGTAACCGTGTATCACTCATGTTCTAACTCTCAGAAACGAAAGAGAATTGCAAGAAACGATTCTGAAACCCTAGAACAGAGCTTCCCCCTAATTTCAGAGCAGCAACAACCCAATTCTTCAGAATTCAGGGTTTTTATAGAAGAATCAAGCTTGCATGCACCTTGATGCGTGTTTTCCAATGGATTAGGGCTGTATTTGTGGCGAATTTTGGATTAATTGGGTGATTACTCATCAAAATCCACTAACCCAGTTTCTGAGTTCATCGTGTAACCGGTTACAGAGCCCTTCTAACCGGTTACATACTGATAAAATTCAAAAATTAATAATTTAATTACTCTTTCTTCAAAAACCTTTCTAATATTGCAATTTGGTCCCAACCCAAGGACTAAATTACAATATTCACATTTTTGTACAAAATAACCATATAAAAATATATCTCATATTTTATATATGAAAACACATAATGTACAAAAACTAAAACCTTTAAAACTAATATAAATCAATTATAAATTAATTGTTATAATTAATTTCTCGGTTATTTGGGAGACGAAAATTAGGGGTGTTACATGCCCCATCAGGATTGAACCCTCCTTCAAACTTTAACGGTTCATTCTTCCTAAATCGTGGCAACAAATCAATAGCAACTGGAGCTGGTGGTTGAGGATTCATTGCTGCTGCTGTTGCTGTTGCTGCTGCTGCGGCTGCTGCTGCTATGTTATTCCCCTGATTCTGTTGCATCTGTACCATTTGTTCCAGAATAGCGCGGATCCCGTCATTATCGATCCGTTTACCAGCCATACTGTTCAGTCATGGATAAGGCCGACAGTTAATGCTTAATAGAATAATTAATGGTATAAACATCCTATAAATAAATTCTAGACTCTAAACTATAATCCTCGATTACTCGCTCGGTGAGTAATCACTGGAGTAGCTCATAACTCCAAAGGCCGAGGGAAACTGATCTGATACCATAAATGTAACACCTACACTAAATTACCCTTCATTACCCTTAGTAAAATAGTGAATTTGATTTTTTCTTTTTAACTTATAAAAATCTCCCGTCAAACGGACGGAGTTTCGTTTGTTTTTCTAACTTTCCCAAAAATTTTGGTTTTCCTGTAACCTGATAAACATCAACATTTTCAATAACCAGAAGCCAACAGGGCTATATACATATATCACAGTCAGTGCAACTTCGTGCACACATCAGAATAGTAGTGTAAAAGACATCAGAGTTTCAGCAGTTATATAAACAAGTCATGGAAATAGTATTTTCCCAAAAAAGCACTCCCACCCAAAAGGAGTCGTCCTGGCCCCCCAAAAAGCTATGTACAATATATACAGCAAAAACAAATTAAATCATATCATCGGGCCCAGGACATTCCCATGTCCCTAAATATAAGTAACCTACTCTCCCTGGGAGGGAGAGTACTCCTGCTCGGCCTAGTCAAGTGCAAACTCTGCCTCAGTACCTGTGGAAATAGTAAGGAGTGAGTATTACACATAAAATGGGGGAAGTAGTTTCCAATTACGACATAATGCTATACTAAGCCCAACATATCTAGCATTCAGAGCACAACATAACAAAATCCAACACATCGCTAATCACTCACAAAATATTCATTGGTTTCATAATTCAATTATCCCCGCTTTGTTCCTAATCATTATTTTTATCAAGTCTTTTATTCTCTCCTCTTCCATTAAATTCACATTTCATTTTCATCCTTTCCCTTGGTCATGACCTACTGCGTCCGCACTAATGTGCTGGTCACGACTTATTGCGTCCAGGTATGTTTCACTTTCATCTTATTCCCCTGGTCACGACCTACTGCGTCCGCACTAATGTGCTGGTCACGACTTACTGCGCCCGGGTATGTTTCAATTTCATCCTCCCCTGGTCACGACCTACTGCGTCCGCACTAATGTGCTAGTCACGACTTATTGCGCCCGGGTATGTTACTTTTTCATCCTCCCCTGGTCACGACCTACTGCGTCCGCACTAATGTGTTGGTCACGACTTACTGCGCCCGGATATGTTACTTTTCCATGGTTATAACAACATTACCTCTTAAACATTTTAACAAGTACATTACTCCAATAAATCACATCATTACACATTTGTATTATCAAATTATCACAATTATATCTTATAAATCAATTAGCACAATTCAAGCATGTTATTATTATCATCATAGTTATCCTTAATTCATATGTTCTAATTATTAACTACCCTATGGTGCAATATCCTAACTAACAATTAATTCTTAGTACCCATTATATACATATCGTAAACTAATCCCCAGAGTATGATAATACCCACTAATACCCACTCCTTACCTCAAATACCAAGAAGTAAGAAAAACCTTTGTTTGCCCTAACTCAAAACCTTGGGACTTTGAACCTCCTAAGCCTTGCTTGCCACCTCAACAAAGCTATAACCAAATGATGATAGACAACTCTATTAGGGGTATTATTGGATGGTTGATTGTTGCCTTTCTCTTGGTCTTGATTGGAAGGCATGAGATTGAGATTTCTACATGATCAAAGACACATGAAAACCCTAAGGAAAGCAAATACAACTTTCATGAATGAAAGAGAAAAGGAATAGAATCATAACTTGACATAAGATTCCACTTACCCAAATGATGATGAGCTTGAAAATCCAAGAGGGAGATGAGAGAGACTAGGCGTGAGAGAGAGAGAGAGAGGAAAGGGAAGGAACTTCAACCCATATTCTTGGTGCTAGCATGGTGGGGTTTGATGATTTTGAGTTTGATTTGCCCAAAAACCAAGTGTGTTTGATGAGGATGATGGAATTTGTTCTTGGGTTTTGAAAGAATTGATGAGGAAGAAGGAATGAGGTTGAT
Organism: Crotalaria pallida; assembly: GCA_037953625.1. NCBI lineage: Eukaryota > Viridiplantae > Streptophyta > Magnoliopsida > Fabales > Fabaceae > Crotalaria > Crotalaria pallida. Next base: position 103,763,296 of record CM075654.1, on the reverse strand, counting down.
GATAGTGTATGAGGGAGTGTATTATTTGTCATTCTTATTTTTGCCTTGAATCAGCCACAAAATCGTGTGGCCAGAAATCAAAGCTTTGCCCCCAAGTTGGAAACCAACGCACCAGATCAGATCTGGTTGCGCGCGCGCTTGAGCGTCACTTTTCGCGCTTGAGCGCGAGAATAGCACCAGCCACATATCTGGTGCATGGCGCATGAGTCTGGTGCGGGTAGCTGCAGCATTGGCGCGCCAATTCTTGAGCTGGTGCCTCAGAGTCGCGCCTGGGCGCATGGGAGGGCGCGCCTTGTAACATCCTACCTTTTTATAATAAAGTTTAATATAAGAAATAGTGAGTCTTATAAAATTTTTGACAGGGTTTCCTTTAAAAATTTAATCTTTCCCTTATAAATCAAGTCACCTGTCAGATTCCAGAAATCATTCAATATGATAAACCAGATATAAAAGTTTCTTTTCTAATGAAGTTCCAATATAAATGTAAAGTCCTTGTACACGTTTAAACAAATATAACTTAAAAGAAAATATTTGAATATATTATATAAAAACATAATTAATTGTCTCATTTATGATTACAGAACTAGAGGTTGCATAAATATGACTCTTAGGTCATATATACCAATTATACTCCATCATTTGGAGTGTAATGCTCCTCGGTGGCGGACTTGCCGATGACTCCATTGTGTACCTAAAAATGTCAACTAAGAGGGTGAGACATTTAAACAGAAATTAAAGAAAACACATAATAACAATAATAGGATATAAGTATATACACATCACACCAATATATGATTTCATATAAAAAAGTTTCCATATATTTTCCATATTATAATCCAAAATGCACAAATGCATATGATGCGATGCAACTCCATAACCCATAATAATCCATATGCCATATGGTTCCATTTATCCATATTTCCATAATTCCATGATTCCATATGCCCATATATCCATAATTCCATATATCCTCACATCACCCTCCACACAATTGGGAAAAATCAACTAGGAGTAAGTGTTTCCCAACCAATGCTTGCACAGTACTTCACGTGACCGTCCTTCGTACAATTTGGGTTGTTTACCCAAATTGGCTATAGCGGGAACCACTTTGCACTAGTCATGATGTGTATAAGTGACCGATAAAAACTATTATAGTGTGCACAGGACCAATCCCCGACTTATCCAGTACTTCACGTGACCGTCCTTCGTACTGGCTTAGGTCCCTTGGTAGATCAAAGTCCTCTACAATAGTTTTCCGCGATTGTTTCAATAACACAATCTAGTCACTACGACACTCTCGTCCGTCGATTCTATGGACCTTCACGTACCCGTCCTTCAGTCCATAGAATGTTCTCGTATCTTTCCCAATTCCTAACGTCCTTCCTCACTTCTTAATGCACGTATTTCTACTTATTTTAATTTAATTAAATATTCAAGCCTTTATAACATTATTTCCATTTAAGCATGTTTTCCAACTTAGGATTATTATCCATAATAATCCCATAATTACCAATAAATTATATGATCAACCACAATCATGATAATAGCTTTCATTCATTCATGTCATGTAAGTTCAATTATAAATTAAGCCATAATTCAGCATAATCAACAACCAATCAATTTCACATAAAACCCTATTTTCAGCTACCACACATAATACATACAAAGACAAACCAAACATATGTATACAGTTATATTTCTATGATTATTACTATATCCTTTCTCTAATTTAAGCCAAATGTCTCCCCCCTTACCTTTGAAGAGAAGAGGAGAAATTGGGGTTCACATGGAACCCACTTACCCACTCCAAATCCTAGCTCCTTAGCACTCCAATCCTTTCTTCCAACATATTCTAAGCTCCCTTAAATAATTAGAAGCTCCATGGCAGTGATTGCACAAACCTAGGTTTTGGTGGGTGAATTGGGATTTGAAAGAAAGAGGGAGATATATGTGATTTATTTGAGGGAAAATATCTGGAAGTTGATGGGGAACCGATTTGTGATGTTGATTTCATGTAAATTGGGGTGGTTTGGTCGATTGGAAACATTAGGGTTGAAGGAGGGAGAGAGCTCGTGGAAGGAGGGGAAGAAAACCATGAGTAAATGAGTGAAAATTCGTGTTTACTGCCTTAAATTTGGTGCTGCAGGGTCGTGGATATCGATGTCCACCCCCTGGACATCGATGTCCAACAACTATATCCCTATGTTGGATATATATGTCCAATGTTAAAAATGACAGCACCTTCCACACTTCAAATGGTCATAACTTCTTCGTTAACCGTTGGATCTTGCTCAAATTTTGAGACAAGCTTCCTAAGACACTAACCTTAACATCCAACGGTGGGTTTTGGGTTTTGAGCTCTAAATATTTAAATCCTAATTTTTCTCCCTATTTAGAAACTTTAACTATTCTCTAGCTATTCTTGGTTCTAATATCTATCACTTGGTTCTTCCTACCATTCTTCACCTCTTAAGTCTACTAATCTCCTAATTAAACTTGGAAATTAAATTAGGGATGTTACAATTCTCCCCCACTTATTGGAATTTCGTCCCCGAAATTCCGTTCAATTCCATCACATGGAGAATCATCCCGACTAAAAGGTTGCTAAACTATTATACTGGCTGAAATTTGATTCTACACCCCCACTTAGAATCAGCATACTCTTTTGCATTGGTACGCCACGGACTCTTGCATTCAATAGGGAATACCAATCATGGTTCGCTATGGTGGGTTTCAAAGCGATAAAACTCTAAGGTTTACAAGGTTTACTCTTTAGACAATTAAACATTTCAAGAGTCTGACCAAAGAGACTCTCAATTGGCCTTAAGTTCTAAGATAATATGCGATTAAACATTTATTGATTGTCGTATCTTGGACGACCCAATCTACTTCTATATTCTACCTACATGGCAGCATTTAAAGGGATCTAATCATAATTAACCTAAGGATACTCTTAAGTCCTAGCAAAACACATATATACATTTTCAAGTAAACAGTTATAACATACATAGCAATCAAAAATCAAATATGCACACCAACTTTTCATATCTACACATAATTGCACACACTAACTTAGGCAATCTCTACTTCCTCCTAACCAAATCCTGATCTACCTGAGTCAATCTAAAATTCAGGCCTATATCTACACACATTTGACACTAATTAAGTATTCCAGAAATTTGCTCAAATAGAGTTTTTTTTTTTTGGAAGATAATATGGTTTCCATGATTTGTTTACAAACCAAATCAGAAATCATGTAACTGCATTGAAAAACATTTTCGAAAACAAAGATTGATTCAATTCCAAAATGTCATACAAGTTTTTCAAGTAATGTCCCTTCACATAAAAGAATCATAATAGTAAATTTTCGGGTAAGTCGGAGTTCGTTAGGTTCAACTTTGGTTTTATAACCGCTTGGTCAAAATATGAAAACAACAAAAGTCAAACCTTCATCAGATTTTCTTTAAAAGTAGGAAACAAACTCCAAGAAACCTCAAAATTCAAAGGGACTAAACTTGTACTTGGCCTCAAGGGTTGTGTAAAATTTTCAGACTAAGTGGAACACATTAAGCTTGAATTTTGTCCTACGTTCCCAGCATAAGAATTATTGGAAACTTTCCGTTGTATAAGAAAATGCCACATTTATTTTAAAATGCTAACTTGCCCCAAGAAGTTTGAAATTTCATTTAAAACTTTTGATTCAACCTTTAAAGGCTTTCACACTTTTCCAAATCATTTCAATTATCCCCAAGTCCAAAACTCAGCTTTCCATTGTATTTAAAAACCCGGATTTCCCAATCGACAAAAATTCATGAGCACCACACATAATCTAGGAATTAACACGTGCTCCCTAGGCAATCAAACATACTCATTCATCATTTAATTACAAGCATAAACATGCATTACCAAACAATTCCTAGGGTACGCTTTCTCTATTTGCCTGACCTAATGATGACTATTCATCACTAGTTTAGATTCTAAGGAAATTGAGATAAACATCTAACTCCCAGAAGATAGGAATCTATCTATTAGAATGGCACACATCAGACATTCATTACAACTACGCATTATAGTAAACACAATTTTTAACTATCAACTTTTTAATCAATTCAGATGTAAAATTTTTAGATTCTGGTAGAAAAATTTGGGGTGGTGATATCGATATCCTCTTGTGCATATCGATAGGCACAATCGATATCTCCTACTGGATATCGATATCCACTATTGAATTTCTGCATACTGATTGGAGTTTTGAAATACCAATTCTATTCCTATGCCATGCTAAAAACTTCGGTAAAAACAATTATCATGTGTGGGGTTAAAGTAAAAACAAATGCAACCCTCATATTGTAAAAGAACTTACACCTTTTAAAATCAATGTGGATGGCAGAAATTTAGTTATGCATTTCTATATATATATATTTATGAAAAACAAAGAACCCATCAGAAAACATATATGCGTTTCTCATGTTATAAAATCTGAGTGACATGCAAGAAAACATTTTCAATTGTATGCTGATGAAATCAAGACTCTTGAAAAATCGGATTCTTCTCTTGATAGAAACTTTTATGTTTGGGTAAAATCTTAATAAAAGACTCAATCATCCAGGTTGGTTAGTTCTTTACAATCTTGATACTTTTCTTATAAAATAACTTGGATGAAAATTTGAAAACAACTTTGCAAATCAAATTATATATCCTTAAGAAGTGTTACCGCCATCTAACTTCAGGAAAGTTTAGATGAAGGATTATAAACTTACTTAGGATTTTCAAACTTACGTAAAAAGGAAATGCTCTTGAACTGAAAAAAATTTATTTTAATTCGTTTTCAAATGTTGGAACGACCACATTCCCTTTTTATTTTGAGCTTGAAAGCTAAGTTTCATTCCAAATTGATTGGTATCGTATGTATAAGGATTCCTATTTAATCGGCGTATAACTTAAATAAAACAACGAATTAGTTCACAACCGATTACTTAGAAATCCTCAAAATCTCATCATACAACAAAGCACTCAATTTGGAAGGATTCCAAATTCTATTCAAAATAATGAAATTCATTTTAAAACATTGAAATTCATCTGAGATACTATCGGGTTTCACATCAACTAATTCCCAACATTATACCATTACCCGTGGAAATCAAATGATCTCCTGATAATAGCACAATTCCGTAAAAAGGTTTTCGAAATAGTTTTCATACTTAAAACAGGTTCTACATTCACAAGTAATAATCAACATCGTCAAAAGCACAATTAATCCTTTAGGCAAACACACGACAACACACAGCATCACACATTATATGTATATCAAACATATATCCTAATTCAATGCAACCACTTAGAGTTTCAAGCATCTAATTGCTTAAACCTGAGACTAACACTACATCCTCTCTTGAGGTTTCTAACATTCTAGTATATGTCTACAAATTCTAGCACTATCATAGCTAACTCAAATGCTTGAACTAGCTAGACTCCTATCTCCCTACAAAATAACTCCTACAACCCTTACCACACTTACAACACTTCCGCTGTGCAATTCTGCTACAACTTCTATACCTTCTAACACCCTTCCTAATCTTAGGCCTAGGAAATAGATCTAACAATTATTTCATTGGATTCAAGGACTCAATGATATCATCTATCAATAAATACAAAATACGAGGGATCCGTCTCGATTCTGCATTGCATTGAAGACAAAATCATTTTCGTACCACCTGAGTTCCAATCGAATAAAAGATGACTCATCCTCAATTCAAAAGAAAACTTTAAAATTTCCTTTAAAGAAAAGTTTCTATTCCTTATCATATTTGAAGTAGACAGGATTAATTCAAAACTAAGAGTTAGTCCTTCCCGTTGGGGTAGCAGTTTCATGCTTTGTCCCGTTGGGAGTTTTCCTTTCCCTTAGTCTCTACTTTCCGTCCATTTCTAAATACAACAAAGTTACAGTTTGAAAAAAAAATTGAATTAGCCCACTTTAAATTGAAGATATAACCCTATGATTACCAAACTATGACTCACCCTACTAAACCATACCCATTCAACTAATGACACATGCATGAAACACTAAAGTGCACTACTTAACCAACTATCTACTAGCTACTCTTTGCAACCATTGCTCTGATACCATAATGTAACATCCTACCTTTTTATAATAAAGTTTAATATAAGAAATAGTGAGTCTTATAAAATTTTTGACAGGGTTTCCTTTAAAAATTTAATCTTTCCCTTATAAATCAAGTCACTTGTCAGATTCCAGAAATCATTCAATATGATAAACCAGATAAAAAAGTTTCCTTTCTAATGAAGTTCCAATATAAATGTAAAGTCCTTGTACACGTTTAAACAAATATAACTTAAAAGAAAATATTTGAATATATTATATAAAAACATAATTAATTGTCTCATTTATGATTACAGAACTAGAGGTTGCATAAATATGACTCTTAGGTCATATATACCAATTATACTCCATCATTTGGAGTGTAATGCTCCTCGGTGGCGGACTTGCCGATGACTCCATTGTGTACCTAAAAATGTCGACTAAGAGGGTGAGACATTTAAACAGAAATTAAAGAAAACACATAATAACAATAATAGGATATAAGTATATACACATCACACAAATATATGATTCCATATAAATAAAGTTTCCATATATTTTCCATATTATAATCCAAAATGCACAAATGCATATGATGCGATGCAACTCCATAACCCATAATAATCCATATGCCATATGGTTCCATTTATCCATATTTCCATAATTCCATGATTCCATATGCCCATATATCCATAATTCCATATATCCTCACATCACCCTCCACACAATTGGGAAAAATCAACTAGGAGTAAGTGTTCCCCAACCAATGCTTGCACAGTACTTCACGTGACCGTCCTTCGTACAATTTGGGTTGTTTACCCGAATTGGCTATAGCGGGAACCACTTTGCACTAGTCATGATGTGTATAAGTGACCGATAAAAACTATTATAGTGTGCACAGGACCAATCCCCGACTTATCCAGTACTTCACGTGACCGTCCTTCGTACTGGCTTAGGTCCCTTGGTAGATCAAAGTCCTCTACAATAGTTTTCCGCGATTGTTTCAATAACACAATCTAGTCACTAAGACACTCTTGTCCGTCGATTCTATGGACCTTCACGTACCCGTCCTTCAGTCCATAGAATGTTCTCGTATCTTTCCCAATTCCTAACGTCCTTCCTCACTTCTTAATGCACGTATTTCTACTTATTTTAATTTAATTAAATATTCAAGCCTTTATAACATTATTTCCATTTAAGCATGTTTTCCAACTTAGGATTATTATCCATAATAATCCCATAATTACCAATAAGTTATATGATCAACCACAATCATGATAATAGCTTTCATTCATTCATGTCATGTAAGTTCAATTATAAATTAAGCCATAATTCAGCATAATCAACAACCAATCAATTTCACATAAAACCCTATTTTCAGCTACCACACATAATACATACAAAGACAAACCAAACATATGTATACAGTTATATTTCTATGATTATTACTATATCCTTTCTCTAATTTAAGCCAAATGTCTCCCCCCTTACCTTTGAAGAGAAGAGGAGAAATTGGGGTTCACATGGAACCCACTTACCCACTCCAAATCCTAGCTCCTTAGCACTCCAATCCTTTCTTCCAACATATTCTAAGCTCCCTTAAATAATTAGAAGCTCCATGGCAGTGATTGCACAAACCTAGGTTTTGGTGGGTGAATTGGGATTTGAAAGAAAGAGGGAGATATGTGATTTATGTGAGGGAAAATAGCTGGAAGTTGATGGAGAACCGATTTGTGATGTTGATTTCATGTAAATTGGGGTGGTTTGGTCGATTGGAAACATTAGGGTTGAAGGAGGGAGAGAGCTCGTGGAAGGAGGGGAAGAAAACCATGAGTAAATGAGTGAAAATTCGTGTTTACTGCCTTAAATTTGATGCTGCAGGGTCGTGGATATCGATGTCCACCCCCTGGATATCGATGTCCAACAACTATATCCCTATGTTGGATATAGATGTCCAATGTTTAAAATGACAGCACCTTCCACACTTCAAATGGTCATAACTTCTTCGTTAACCGTTGGATCTTGCTCAAATTTTGAGACAAGCTTCCTAAGACACTAACCTTAACATCCAACGATGGGTTTTGGGTTTTGAGCTCTAAATATTTAAATCCTAATTTTTCTCCCTATTTAGAAACTTTAACTATTCTCTAGCTATTCTTGGTTCTAATATCTATCACTTGGTTCTTCCTACCATTCTTCACCTCTTAAGTCTACTAATCTCCTAATTAAACTTGGAAATTAAATTAGGGATGTTACAATTCTCCCCCACTTATTGATAATCCACACAACAAGTCTTCACGTTGCTCGTTGATACCTTACAACAAGACTTCACTTTGCTTGATTCACAACCAAGACTTCTTCTTCAATTTGCTTGAACTTTGCTTGATGATAATCGACACACCAAGCCTTCTTTGTTGTTGTAGATAGCTTGCCTCTTGCAAAGATTACAACTCAATTGAAAACACAATGACAATCCTATGAATCTCTTTCAATAGCTATGACAAATCAACATAAGAGATTCCAAGATTCTTGATCAAAGAATGTAAAAGATAAAGCTTTTTATCTATGAAACTGAGAGAGAATAAGAGTGGCTTGATTCTTTGTAAAATTGATGTAAAAATGATGCTTGATTCAATCTTAATGATTCACAAAGGTTAGGAAAAGATTTATATGAAATACCCAAAAGTTAGTAGCACTAAAGACTGATTTTGAGAAGTGAAAGACATATTTTAAAAACCAGTTCTACAACTCTTAATCGATTAAACTGTTTCTTAATCGATTAAGCACTGTAACTTGAAATGTCTTAATCGATTAGATGATAACTTAATCAATTAAGATAGTGCAAAATCACTTAGAAACTTGTTTTCTCAAAACTAAACCTTTTCTTTCAAACCTTTAAGCCACCTATTGATTTTAGGTTAAGTGAAAACTCAAATTATGATATAATCATGACCTTGATAGAGATTCACAACCCTCTATAGGACTCTAACCAAACTCATCAAATAAAAGACTTAAGCTAGAGAGGCTAAAGATATTACAATTATACTCAAACTAAGTCTTCATGAGCTTGCTCTCTCTTCTTCATTTGCTGAATGTTGTTTGCTTGTTGAGCTTGAACTTGATTAACACATTTGTAGCTTGTTCAAAACCTTTTGTCATTATCAAAACATTCTCAATAATGGAACTTACAATCTCCCCCTTTTTGAGAATGACAAACATGTTTTGAAGTTGTTTGAAGTTGTTGATACTTGAACCATTTGATCACTTGGTGAGACTCTTGCTCCCCCTCAATTAATGCTTTTGACATTTGAAATCCAATTGATAGAAGCTTGATTCTCCCCCTATCTTCAACAACTATGCTCAACCTACATAAAAATAACAAAACAACCCTTTCTCCAAACAACCATTTCTTCCCCTTTTGGCATTATCAAAAAAGTAATATATACCAATTGAAATATAAAATGCTAAGCCAAAATAAGAAGAGTAACAATGATCATTTCTTCACAACATTGATACCAATTGAAAAACACAAGAACTATACTTTGAAATGTGATACCAATTGGCAAGAAATATGACAATGAAATATGATACCAATTGAAAACTAAAAAGTCATAATATCACTTAACAAAGTAAGATATCAATTGTAAAGAAATATCACAATAACAACAATAGCATGATAATCATCTAATGATCACTCAATGATACCAATTGAACTTTTAGAAAAGTAATACCAATTGAGAGCAATACAATTATCAATATCTAACAATATCAATTGTTACCAATTTTTAGGACTTTCACTTGAGACTTGAAGATGTGTATAGACCTTAATTTGCATCTTCAATCATACCTACAAAACAATCATGCTTTGCTTTTTGGTATCCAAATGGTTTTGGATCCAATTTTGTTAGTTAAGGGACTCTCACCCTTCTTAACCCAAACAAAATTTCATTTAGGTATATACCATACACTTTAATATAACACACATTTGAAGTATGTCCATGAGTACCACAATAGAAACATGTTGGTGCATTTGAAAAATCAACTTTAAAAAAATCAACAACATTTCTATGAGATTTACTCTTACCATTAGTATAACCCAAACCAAACTTGTTTGAATTTCCTTTTTGAAAATTTAACAATGTACGCAATCTAATGTCACCACTTGTGAAACTTGCAAGCTTATTTTTCAAAATAGCATTTTCATCTTTAAGAAACTTGCAATTCTCACAATCAACCACAATATTCAATCTACTAGCACATTCACAAGAAGAACTAGCATATATAAGATCAAGAGTTTCATTTTCAAGATTAAGCTCATCAACTTGTTTTTGAAGTTCTAAAATCTCTTGTTGATGTTTCAAAATGAGCTTGTTTCTTTCAATGTTTTTCAAAGCTAGTTTTTCAAGTTGCTCATGCATTTCTTCATAAGCATTATATAACTATTCATATTTAGAAGAAATTACGAATTTAGTATGACTTACATCGCTTTCCTCGCTTTGTTCACTTGATTCATCATTTGAACTTTCCTCTTCATCTACTTGAACAAGCAAGTTGAGATTAGCAACTTCTTCATCATCCGAAGAACCACTAGTTGTGCTTTTCTTCTCTTCTTCATCATCCCAAACTATGTATGCTCTTTTGTGTTTTGAATTCTTCTTTTCTTTCTCCTTCTTCTTGAGATATTTAGAGCATGACTACTTGAGATGACCTGGTTTTCCACATTCATGGCAAACTACTCCTTCTTTTGTAGTCTTGGTCTTGTAGTGTGGGGAATCCTTCTCTTTACCTTTGTCTTTGTTCAACCTTCCTTTTCTCCTTAGAAACTTGTCAAACTTCCTTAGTAAGAGTTTCATTTCTTTTTCATCAACATCCGAATCGAAATCTTCACTATCATCATCATCGGAACTCTCTTTCTTTTTATATGATCTATTAACTTTAAGAGAAAGTCCCTTTCTTCCTTTGTTCTTATCCGATTCTTCATGCATATTCAAACGTCCAAGCTCCATTTCATGTTCTTGAAGCTTTCCGAAAAGTGTTGCAAGATCCATAGCATCCAAATTCTTAGATTCAACAATAGCCGTTACTTTTGGTTGCCAATTCCTGTCTAAACATCTCAACACTTTGTTAGAAAGTTCTCCTTGTAAGAAAGTCTTACCAAGAGCAAGTAAATAATTAATAATATGAGTAAAACGTTTTTGCATATCATTAATAGATTCATTTGGAAGCATTTGATACAATTCATACTCACGCATCAAAACATTCAACCTAGCTCTCCTAACCTCACTAGTTCCTTCATGAGTCACTTGTAAAGTGTCCCACATTTCTTTAGCACTAGCACATTGAGAAACTCTAAAGAATTCGTCATAAGATAAAGCGGAGGTGATGATATTTTTTGCTTTAAAATCATATTGAACTTTCTTTCTATCATCATCCATCCACTTATCCTCGGGGGTTAATTGTGCTACACCTTCAACTAAACTAGAGGGGATATGAGGACCTTTTTCAACTCCTTTCCAAATTTCACTATCAATGGCTTGGATAAAGATTTTCATTCTAACTTTCCAATAAGCGTATCCCTCACCATTAAATAGCGGAGGACGACTTATCGAAGCACCTTCACCACCAAAGGGATTCATGGAACCCATTGCGGTTACTTAACAAGGATCTTTACGAAAAAGCTCTTATGCTCGTGTCTTTCGACCGAGCTCTGATACCAATTGAGGAAACCGCAATTGGTGGTTGAAACAACTAAGGAACCCTAGGAGAACACCTAGAAGGGGGGGTTGAATAGGTGTTTAAGAAACCTTGAAAGATTTTCGAACGAAACAAATCGAAACAATCAAAACGAATGATTTTTTCCAAAACCTCAGCTCTTAATCGATTAAGCTGAAATTTAATCGATTAAGACCAGCAAACTTAAATTCACTTAATCGATTACTAATCGATTAAACCTTCACAAAACTGAAAAATCACTTTTCAATCGAATACGAAAATCAATCAATAACACATATGATCAGAGATTCAGCGGAAAAGATTAACACCTATATTCTTATTAATTACCTAGGTTATGAAAATGATTTTCCCCAAATCAATTTGCACAATTAAGATTCAATTCAATCACTTATGAAAAATCAATCTTTTCTAGGTTTTCAACCAAGAACATATGAAATGACAAGAATGTAAAAAGTTAAGGGTTTAGAGATACGGCACAGTGATTTATCCTGGTTCACTTTCATCCACTTGAAAGCTACATCCAGTCCCCTCTTCAACCAAGAGACATTCTTCACTATGAGGAATTAGAGTTCTCAAATTACAAGTAAATGCCTCTCAAGACTCCCTTCTTGATAGCCTACAAGAGATACTCCACACCCTTGCCTTCAATCCTATTGACCCTCTAATCTAACCTCTACCCCTTGTTGATAATCCACACAACAAGTCTTCACGTTGCTCGTTGATACCTTACAACAAGACTTCACTTTGCTTGATTCACAACCAAAACTTCTTCTTCAATTTGCTTGAACTTTGCTTGATGATAATCGACACACCAAGTCTTCTTTGTTGTTGTAGATAGCATGCCTCTTGCAAAGATTACAAGTCAATTGAAAACACAATGACAATCCTATGAATCTCTTTCAATAGCTATGACAAATCAACATAAGAGATTCCAAGATTCTTGATCAAAGAATTTAAAAGATAAAGCTTTTGATCTATGAAATTGAGAGAGAATAGAGTGGCTTGATTCTTTGTAAAATTGATGTAAAAATGATGCTTGATTCAATCTTAATGATTCACAAAGGTTAGGAAAAGATTTATATGAAATACCCAAAAGTTAGTAGAACTAAAAACTGATTTTGAGAAGTGAAAAACGTATTTTAAAAACCAGTTCTTCAGCTCTTAATCGATTAAACTGTTTCTTAATCGATTAAGCACTATAACTTGAAATGTCTTAATCGATTATATGATAACTTAATCAATTAAGATAGTGAAAAATCACTTAGAAACTTGTTTTCTCAAAACTAAACATTTTCTTTCAAACCTCTAAGCCACCTATTGATTTTAGGTTAAGTGAAAACTCAAATTATGATATAATCATGACCTTGATAGAGATTCACTACCCTCTATAGGATTCTAACCAAACTCATCAAATAAAAGACTTAAGCTAGAGAGGCTAAAGATATTACAATTATACTCAAACCAAGTCTTCATGAGCTTGCTCTCTCTTCTTCATTTGTTGAATGTTGTTTGCTTTTTGAGCTTGAACTTGATTAACACATTTGTATCTTGTTCAAAACCTTTTGTCATTATCAAAACATTCTCAATGGAACTTACAATCTCCCCCTTTTTGAAAATGACAAACATGTTTTGAAGTTGTTTGAAGTTGTTGATACTTGAACCATTTGATCACTTGGTGAGACTCTTGCTCCCCCTCAATTAATGCTTTTGACATTTGAAATCCAATTGATAGAAGCTTGATTCTCCCCCTATCTTCAACAACTATGCTCAACCTACATAAAAACAACAAAACAACCCTTTCTCCAAACAACCATTTCTCCCCCTTTTGGCATTATCAAAAAGGTAATATATACCAATTGAAATATAAAATGCTAAGCCAAAATAAGAAGAGTAACAATGATCATTTCTTCACAACATTGATACCAATTGAAAAACACAAGAACTATACTTTGAAATGTGATACCAATTGGCAAGAAATATGACAATGAAATATGATACCAATTGAAAACTAAAAAGTCATAATATCACTTAACAAAGTAAGATATCAATTGTAAAGAAATATCACAATAACAACAATAGCATGATAATCATCTAATGATCACTCAATGATACCAATTGAACTTTTAGAAAAGTAATACCAATTGAGAGAAATACAATTATCAATATCTAACAATATCAATTGTTACCAATTTGTAGGACTTTCACTTGAGACTTGAAGATGTGTATAGACCTTAATTTGCATCTTCAATCATACCTACAAAACAATCATGCTTTGCTTTTTGGTTTCCAAATGGTTTTGGATCCAATTTTGTTAGTTAAGGGACTCTCACCCTTCTTAACCCAAACAAAATTTCCTTTAGGTATATACCATACACTTTAATATAACACACATTTGAAGTATGTCCATGAGTACCACAATAGATACATGTTGGTGCATTTGAAAAATCAACTTTAGAAAAATCAACAACATTTCTATGAGATTTACTCTTAGCATTAGTATAACCCAAACCAAACTTGTTTGAATTTCCTTTTTGAAAATTTAACAATGTACGCAATCTAATGTCACCACTTGTGAAACTTGCAAGCTTATTTTTCAAAATAGCATTTTCATCTTTAAGAAACTTGCAATTCTCACAATCAACCACAATATTCAATCTACTAGCACATTCACAAGAAGAACTAGCATATATAAGATCAAGAGTTTCATTTTCAAGATTAAGCTCATCAACTTGTTTTTGAAGTTCTAAAATCTCTTGTTGATGTTTCAAAATGAGCTTGTTTCTTTCAATGTTTTTCAAAGCTAGTTTTTCAAGTTGCTCATGCATTTCTTCATAAGCATTATATAACAATTCATATTTAGAAGAAATTTCGGATTTAGTATGACTTACATCGCTTTCCTCGCTTTGTTCACTTGATTCATCATTTGAACTTTCCTCTTCATCTACTTGAACAAGCAAGTTGAGATTAGCAACTTCTTCATCATACGAAGAACCACTAGTTGTGCTTTTCTTCTCTTCTTCATCATCCCAAACTATGTATGCTCTTTTGTGTTTTGAATTCTTCTTTTCTTTCTCCTTCTTCTTGAGATATTTAGAGCATGAGTACTTGAGATGACCTGGTTTTCCACATTCATGGCAAACTACTCCTTCTTTTGTAGTCTTGGTCTTGTAGTGTGGGGAATCCTTCTCTTTACCTTTGTCTTTGTTCAACCTTCCTTTTCTCCTTAGAAACTTGTCAAACTTCCTTAGTAAGAGTTTCATTTCTTTTTCATCAACATCCAAATCGAAATCTTCACTATCATCATCATCGGAACTCTCTTTCTTTTTATATGATCTATTAACTTTAAGAGAAAGTCCCTTTCTTCCTTTGTTCTTATCCGATTCTTCATGCATATTCAAACGTCCAAGCTCCATTTCATGTTCTTGAAGCTTTCCGAAAAGTGTTGCAAGATCCATAGCATCCAAATTCTTAGATTCAACAATAGCCGTTACTTTTGGTTGCCAATTCCTGTCTAAACATCTCAACACTTTGTTAGAAAGTTCTCCTTGTAAGAAATTCTTACCAAGAGCAAGTAAATAATTAATAATATGAGTAAAATGTTTTTGCATATCATTAATAGATTCATTTGGAAGCATTTGAAACAATTCATACTCACGCATCAAAACATTCAATCTAGCTCTCCTAACCTCACTAGTTCCTTCATGAGTCACTTGTAAAGTGTCCCACATTTCTTTAGCACTAGCACATTGAGAAACTCTAAAGAATTCATCATAAGATAAGAGTTTTTCTTTTTGAACCCCATTGATTACTCAATGGCCCCCATTTTTTCCACGTTACACAAGGCGGTAGAATATTTTTCCGCCTTATACAATGCGGTAGTGTAAATTATCTGTTTTCCCCGCGTCTTTTTAGGCGGAAAAATGGTAATTTTGCACTTCCGCCTTGTATAAGGCGGAAAAATATGATAATTTTACACTACCGCCTTGTATAAGGCGGAAAAAATGCACTACCGCCTTGTATAAGGCGGAAGAAAATGGGGGCCGGTGAGTATATAGTGGGGTTCAAAAAGAAAAACCCTAAGATAAAGCGGAGGTGATGATATTTTTTGCTTTAAAATAATATTGAACTTTCTTTCTATCATCATCCGTCCACTTATCCTCGGGGGTTAATTGTGCTACACCTTCAACTAAACTAGAGGGGATATGAGGACCTTTTTCAACTACTTTCCAAATTTCACTATCAATGGCTTGGATAAAGATTTTCATTCTAACTTTCCAATAAGCGTATCCCTCACCATTAAATAGCGGAAGACGACTTATCGAAGCACCTTCACCACCAAAGGGATTCATGGAACCCATTGCGGTTACTTAACAAGGATCTTTACAAAAAAGCTCTTATGCTCGTGTCTTTCGACCGAGCTCTGATACCAATTGAGGAAACCGCAATTGGTGGTTGAAACAACTAAGGAACCCTAGGAGAACACCTAGAAGGGGGGGTTGAATAGGTGTTTAAGAAACCTTGAAAGATTTTCGAACGAAACAAATCGAAACAATCAAAACGAATGATTTTTGCCAAAACCTCAGCTCTTAATCGATTAAGCTGAAATTTAATCGATTAAGACCAGCAAACTTAAATTCACTTAATCGATTACTAATCGATTAAACCTTCACAAAACTGAAAAATCACTTTTCAATCGAATACGAAAATCAATCAATAACACATATGATCAGAGATTCAGCGGAAAAGATTAACACCTATATTCTTATTAATTACCTAGGTTATGAAAATGATTTTCCCCAAATCAATTTGCACAATTAAGATTCAATTCAATCACGTATGAAAAATCAATCTTTTCTAGGTTTTCAACCAAGAACATATGAAATGACAAGAATGTAAAAAGTTAAGGGTTTAGAGATACGGCACAGTGATTTATCCTGGTTCAGTTTCATCCACTTGAAAGCTACATCCAGTCCCCTCTTCAACCAAGAGACATTCTTCACTATGAGGAATTAGAGTTCTCAAATTACAAGTAAATGCCTCTCAAGACTCCCTTCTTGATAGCCTACAAGAGATACTCCACACCCTTGCCTTGCAATCCTATTGACCCTCTAATCTAACCTCTACCCCTTGTTGATAATCCACACAACAAGTCTTCACGTTGCTCGTTGATACATTACAACAAGACTTCACTTTGCTTGATTCACAACCAAAACTTCTTCTTCAATTTGCTTGAACTTTGCTTGATGATAATCGACACACCAAGTCTTCTTTGTTGTTGTAGATAGCTTGCCTCTTGCAAAGATTACAACTCAATTGAAAACACAATGACAATCCTATGAATCTCTTTCAATAGCTATGACAAATCAACATAAGAGATTCCAAGATTCTTGATCAAAGAATGTAAAAGATAAAGCTTTTGATCTATGAAATTGAGAGAGAATAGAGTGGCTTGATTCTTTGTAAAATTGATGTAAAAATGATGCTTGATTCAATCTTAATGATTCACAAAGGTTAGGAAAAGATTTATATGAAATACCCAAAAGTTAGTAGCACTAAAAACTGATTTTGAGAAGTGAAAAACGTATTTTAAAAACCAGTTCTACAGCTCTTAATCGATTAAACTGTTTCTTAATCGATTAAGCACTGTAACTTGAAATGTCTTAATCGATTAGATGATAACTTAATCGATTAAGATAGTGCAAAATCACTTAGAAACTTGTTTTCTCAAAACTAAACATTTTCTTTCAAACCTTTAAGCCACCTATTGATTTTAGGTTAAGTGAAAACTCAAATTATGATATAATCATGACCTTGATAGAGATTCACTACCCTCTATAGGACTCTAACCAAACTCATCAAATAAAAGACTTAAGCTAGAGAGGCTAAAGATATTACAATTATACTCAAACTAAGTCTTCATGAGCTTGCTCTCTCTTCTTCATTTGTTGAATGTTGTTTGCTTGTTGAGCTTGAACTTGATTAACACATTTGTAGCTTGTTCAAAACCTTTTGTCATTATCAAAACATTCTCAATGGAACTTACAAAATTATCAACCAAAAACACCATAAATCATTTGTTATTTTAACCAAAACATACCATAGGCCTCACGCCTAAACCCACATATCAACATCTTTTATTTATTTATTTTTTTTATCATCATGTACTTTAGTATTTGTAAATATATACTCATATTCAAAGTTAAAACAAAACCAAAACAAAACTACTAAAATCAAAACAATAATTCCAATACACATACTTTTATCAAGCCTTTACCAACTAAATTTTCAGAATTTTATTTATTATTTCCTCTTCAAAAATTCAGTCATCAAGGCCAAGAAAAAGGGGAGATTATTTTTCTCTTTAAACAATTTTTGCTTTGTCCCTTTTTCTTAAACCTCATTCATTTGACTTCCAACAAAATTATATCAACAATCAAAATGAAATTTTTTATTCAATACCAAAGAAGAGATTTGAGACTTTAGTCTATGATTTTATAATCATAGAAGAGATTAAGAGATTTATTTGTTTATTTAACAAAGGATAAAGAGATTAAAATTAAAAGCTTAAAATAAAAAGCTTAAGTTCTAAGGCTTACCTCTTTTCTTAAGCAAGATGTAACACTCCTTGTATATCATTTTACTTTATAAGAAAAGTAATAAGTTTATGATTACTTGGACTTGTTATTGTTGGAAAAAGATCTGAAAATAAGAATTTTCCCTTCCCTTGAAAATTCCTTTTCACAAATACTTTATTAATAATGAAGTTGACTAATAAAATCAGAGTTTGCGGAAACATAGTAAAATAATCATATTATACTCTCAAAATATATCAAGTATAACAAGTCCATGGATACCAAATAAGTATTATTACGAAACCAAATTCATCTTATGATACCTCTTTCAAAATGTGTATCATATAAATACTTATTAAAAATAGAGATGTTATAGAGCTGGTCACTGGTCCTCTGTCCAAATATTCATCTAGCCGGATCCTCGATATCTGCACAAGGGGTTCCCAACCCACACTTTCTACCCTCTGCATGCACCTAAGGGACATCTCCCTTCACTGACTTTTGTACAAGCTAGATATACGATAAACACCTAATAAGGGCATGGGGAGTAAGTATACACTTATACATAATCAATAAAGACTAAAATACAAACACAAGTATGTCATGGACAGACAATAATGCAAGTACACATGTGCACACCAATTTTCAACATTATATATCTTATAATGCAGGTGGCATGATGCATGATTTCTATCCACAACTGAGGCCTCCACTATAAGTCCATCTTGGACGTCCATCCAATACACCAGTGTGTACCCGGAACACGGAACACTACCATATGTTCCCAGAATGATGGCAAACCATACTTGGATATACAAGCATCACTCCCAGAGTGTGCATCACGTTCCCAGAACGCTTAGAAAACCATACTTGGAAAAATAAACATCAGAGTGTGTATCACGTTCCCAGAACGCATAACAAACCATACTTGGAAAAATAAACATCACTCCCAGAGTGTGTATCACGTTCCCAGAACGTATAAAAACCATGTCCCAGACACTGGCCACATTCCCAAAATGTGTCATCAAGTAGGTTGCACACCAATGTGTTCCCAGAACACATCAACGAAACCAGGTCCCAGACACTGGCCACATTCCCAGAATGTGTCATCAAGTAGGTTACAAATTTGGTACTCCCGGAGTACCGTCCTCATATTCCCAGAATATGATAATCGTTTCCTACCAATCCATCTTCCATTCTCTATGCGCACAATCATTGAGGTTGGTTTTTATCTTTAATTAATTATTGTGATTTAGAAATATCTCAATTTCTCTTTTGAATGATTAATTTGAGGTATAACCTTTGGCATAAAAATTCATTCTTGAATTAACTTAAAAACATGCCATTAGGCTTGGATTGGGAAAAACTTAACCAATGGTATTCACTTTTCACTTTAAAGACTTAACTTTTATTTTTCAGTTTCAGGTACTAACCGGTTACATTCTCAGGCTAACCGGTTAGAATTACAGACCTGAACTAGTTAACCATTGAAATTCTTGAATTCTCTACCCAATCCATAACAAAGTTTCTGCATTGTTTTATACCTCAAATTCCACTGAATTCATCATTCAAAGTCTAAATCACAATTCATTCCCAATGGAGCATAATTTCCTCTTGAAATTATCTCAAATCATTAAGGTATTAACTCCTCAATAGCAATCTGAAACTAACAGTAATTATCAACATATTTTCAGATTGAATTCAAGTGAAATTAGAGTATAGATTTGAGTAAAAATGGTAAGAACACAGGACCAATTTCAGAAATTCATTTTCTTTGAAATTTCACAGTATCTAACCGGTTACAAATATCGAATAACCGGTTAGATTATGCAGTCTGTACACTGAAAAAATGAGGTTTTACATACCATTCTTTTTAATACACAAATCTAACCAATTTCAACACTCAATAGAGTTCACTTACCTTAATTTAAACATGCTCAACCACAGGAACACATTTCATTTGCATGCATTCAATTTAGAGTATTAAATTGCATAAAAACCCACATAAACACAATTTATTACCACACAACTCATGAAAAGCACTTAGATCATGATTCAAGCATCAAAATTACTTGCATGCATCAAATCAAAACTGATCAAAATAGAAATGAGCTATAAATTGGCCTCCAAGCCTTTTTGACCTTTACACATAATGCCCTTTTGAGTCCTTGTTGACTCAAATCCTAAAACACTTGATTTTATTCTCAATCTAGTATAAGGTAAACTTCTCCCTTAATTACCTCAAAGTCGTGTTTGATGAGTATAATCACTGAGGTTTGAAGGAAATCCACAGATTCCACAGAAATTCCAAGTTCTGCTCTCAGCCATGTTTTTCAGCAACAGGGTTCAAAGACCAGAGAATTTGGCATAGAAATTGACCAAAGAAATTGGGGAAAACAATTAGGACTCGATCTAGGTAACATGCACCAAAGAATAGAAGTGGTTTGAGACTTAGAAGTTACCTGAACTGACCAAAATCAAGGCCTAAACCCAGCTTCCAGAAGCAGAAGAAAACAAAATTCAGCTTTCCCAACTTCAACTTTCCAGATCAATTTCTCCTCACACAAGAACTCTTAGCTCACAAGTTTTATATCAATGAAAAGCCCTTGATTCAAGCTTTTCAGAAGTGTATCACTCAAACCCTAACTCACTTGCATGAAGAAGAATTTAGCCAAACGAATCAGAAACCCTAATCAAGCCTCTCAACCCAAACTCAGAGAAATCAACCCCAATTTCTTCAACAACCCAGCCTTTTATAGAGGAATTAGAGTGACATGCATACCGACGCGTGTTCTCCATTAATCTGAGGCTGGTTTCGTGGCGATTCCATGGATTAATCAAGTGATTACTCATCAAAACGCACTAACCCAGTTTCTGGGTTCATTGTGTAACCGGTTACAGAGCCCTTCTAACCGGTTACATACTGATAAAATTCAAAAATTAATAATTTAATTAATCTTTCTTCAAAAACCTTTTTAATATTGCAATTAGGTCCCAACCCAAGGACTAAATTACAATATTCACATTTTTGTACAAAATAACCATATAAAAATATATCTCATATTTTTATATATACAAAACACATAATGTACAAAAACTAAAACCTTCAAAACTAATATAAATCAATTATAAAATAATTGTTATAACTAATTTCTTGGTTATTTGGGAGACGAAAATTAGGGGTGTTACACAAGATGACCTTCAAAAATGAGTATGAAAATTTCCCTTCCTTCCCCCAATGAGTGTCACGCCCTTCTCCCTCAATTTCTCAAGACTTTTCTTAATTTTTTTCTCTCAAAAATGAATTGTATGTCATGTGTGAAAATAGGAGGGGTCTTGGGTTCTATTTATAGGTGAAGTAAGAATACATTTCCCCCAAAAATCTGCTGTAATTCGTCCCCCCCCCCCCCCTTACCCAAAGTTGAGTCAACCATTTTCAATTTTTACTTTGGAACATGAACATGCATTTATGGAGATTTTTCTAACTCCTAAAGCCTTAATTCCAAGAGATGCTTCCACTAATTTTCAGAAAATATCTTCCTCTCTCCTTCCTTCATTTTGGATGGCACTCTTTGGTCCTAGTGAGGAGAAAATTTTCCATTGACTCACTTTGAATTCACCTCCTTAAAAACCAATCAAAATAAAGCATTTGTTTTAAAAATTCAGAATTAAATAAGAAAATAGTAATATCTGGACGGTGCAGCCAATGAGCACCTAGATAAATACCTAAATACATAAATAAAAATATTTTGGGGTCCAATAATTTATTTTTGGCTTTAAAATAATTTTTCCAAGCATAAAACATCAAAATTACGTTTTACCTACTGTACAGATATTTTCACAGATGTCCAATAAAAATTTTATTTTCACAAATTCAAATACTAAATTTTGATACGATCGTTTTCATATAAAATTCATAATTTTCTGACTTACGGTTAAAAAGATATGAATTTTTGAAGTTAAATCACTATAACTTGAAAAATCACCTTTTTATCAAAACCTTAGTTAAAAGCATCCCATACTGACCAGAATTATTTAAGAACATAAAACACAATAGTATAATAGCCAGATCAAACCTAAAGCCCAATTAGTACAAGTTCAGGGCATGCAACTACAACATATTTCTAAATTACAAAATAGCTGTCCACTCATAATAAATACACATTCCACGTAGTGTAATGTAATCCTGCTCGGCCATAACCCTAGTAACAACTAAGCCTACCTTATTATTAACATACATTATTCATAAATATCCACATATTTAATTTCTTTTAGTTCCTTTCTCATTCCCACATTCTTTTAATTTTTTAATTCTTTATTCATTTCTCACATTTCTTTTCATTTTTAGTTCTCTATTCATTTTCTCACATTTCCTTCCATTTTTAGTTCTCTATTCATTTCTCACATTTCTTTTCATTTTTAGTTCCCTATTCATTTTCTCACATTGCCTTCCATTTTTAGTTCTCTATTCATTTCTCACATTTCTTTTCATTTTTAGTTCTCTATTCATTTTCTCACATTTCTTTTCATTTTTAGTTCCCTATTCATTTTCTCACATTTCCTTCCATTTTTAGTTCTCTATTCATTTCTCACATTCATTCTTTTATTTCCATTCTTTTCTTTTTCATTATTTGGCTCAGAGCCAGTTACCTTTATTTCCTTTATTTCTTTTAGTGATGACAGTGACTTCCGCCCGCCTGCCATCGAAACCATTCTTTTCTTTTATTTCTTTTAGTGATGACAGTGACTTCCGCTCGCCTGCCATCGAAACCATTCTTTTCTTTTATTTCTTTTAGTGATGACAGTGACTATCGCCCGCCTGCTATCGAAACCATTATTTCTTTTAGTGATGCCCATGACTTCCGCCCGCCTGCCATCGTGTCCATTATATCTTTCCTTTTCCTTTCTTATCTTTTCTTTTCTTTTCTTTTATTTTCTTTTCTTTTATTGTAACAGTGTCTACCGATCGCCTGTCACATTATCCTTTCTCTTTTTCTCTCATTTCTTTTCTGAGTGACTTATTATCATTTTCTTTATTTTCTTATATTTAAGTATTTCTCTTTACTAATTATTCTCATTTTTAACTAACTCTACTTGGTTTGGCCTTATACATTATATTTTAATTCTCGTTACTAGTTCTTGGTTATTTCTTTGTTTCCTCTATCTCACACTATTACTTAACTTATTATTCTTTTTCATTAACTCCATTTTATTTAACTACCCTATTAACTTAACTTATTTTCCCTATTTTATTACACCATTCTATTTAACTTCCATAATAATGTCCTCTCTTTTTGTTTTATTATCTTTTCCCTAATTTCTTTTACTGGTTTCCTATTTATGTTTGAATTTTAGTTTATTATTTCATTTCTATTTCTCTAATTCCATCAACTCTTAACTATGTCCACTCTGCACATACTTATTGTCTTCACATTTTAACTCCTCTTTTACCTCACTTTTAGTTTAATAATCCTACTCTCCTTGCTTATTACAATTACTCTTTATTCTTTTACTCTCACTTTCACGTTTTCGTTGGTTTTTCTTAACTTTTCCCCTCGGTTTTATTTTTATGTTTTTCTATGTTTTCATTCAATATTAACCAATTTAATATCCTAAATACACTCATTCATTCCAGACCTTATTCTAAGCACATACATTCTATTCCCTAAGGTGTGGTTTCCATTAACAATTCTAAATACACTATTTATATCAGCGGGGACTACCCTAAGGTTCATGAACATACTTTTTAATTTATTCTTAGTGACTCAGCAGGGAGATCCTGCTTCGGCTCACACCGTCCTAGCCCGGTTCACTTTCGAGCCTCCACTAAACTTCGATTCCAAGCACGCCTGAGGAGTCGGTCAAGACAACGGTGACGGCGTCGGTTCGGTTCTTCGTTCGCGAGGGTGATGGCGGTTTGGTTTGTGCCGGCAATAGAACCACACCGAGAGCTCCGATCCGGGTGGCGGCGGCGGATCGGACCCTGGGGCAACAAGTCACGAACCGTGACTGGAAGAGAAAGATGAGAGAGAAGACGAGGCGGAAGAGAGAGAGATGGCCAGGAGAGGTTTCTGCGGTGGTGCTTGGTGGCTAGCGGAGGTAGCTCCATGAGAGAGGGTGAAGGAAATAGAGAAGATAACATGATGGGGTTGTGTATTTAGGTGGGTTTTACACAAAATCTTGTCTTGGTTTCATGGGGGAAGGCTGGAAATGGAGGTTCGGTGGTTGGGGGTGGTTTAGGGTGTGAAGGAGAAGGGGGAAGGTGGTTGGGGCGGCTGAATAGGACTGCTAAGGTTTTAAGGGCGTCTAATGCACGCTTGGGCGCACCTGGTGCACGCCTGAGCGTTATCCCTTTTTTTTTTGGAACTGTTTGCACTAAAAATGTCATATCTCATTCGTTAACCGTTGGATCTTGCGCAAATTTGAAAGCTAGCTTCCTAAAACCCTTATCCTCACATCCAACGGTGGAATTTGTGTTTAGCGTTGTAAATCTTTTATTTCTAATTTCCTAATATAGCATATTTAAAACACCGAAAACGCCGCTTTTAACCCTCGTTTGGTCTTCTTTAAATTTCCTATCTGATGCCCACACTTCTTAACTCCTTTATGGCACTCAAAGAAATCCTAATCCATCACCTTAAGTCGTCCCTTAACATAATTATCCCCTTCTAATATTATTATTATTCCAATTATTATCGGAATTTAAATTCGGGATGTTACAATTCTCCCCACTTATTAGAATTTCGTCCCCGAAATTCTGATCAGTTCTGTAAATGGAGAACCATCCCATTGGTAAGCTTCTGAATATGGTCTTCACTTCCCTTCGGTTTCGTTCGTCAACCTTTCGAATCGCGGTCACTTAGACAAGGTCTAATTTGGGTTATTGAGTTTTCTCCCACTTGGCATCGACATACCTGGTTATATTAACGCCAGGAAGCAGGGAGTTAAACGCGTCAGCTTCTGATCGTCTTCTATGCGACTTTCAATGAAGAGTGCAAGAATCTAATCAATGAAAAGAATGTAATCTTTGGAATTCAAGAAGGGTTTGTGCTTTTGCTTCAAAGATGATAGCCTAAGGTCATACGATTCAAAGGCTTTTCATAGGATGCAACAAATTATGGTTAAAGCTTTTCTCATCAAGGAGAAACCGAGTTGATTAGACAAGATTAAAATTCCAGGAACGATCGATATTCAAGAATGAGAAACAAGGAGAAGGTTGCGAGTTCATAACCCTTAGTTGGCTGATGCGAGGACATGTTTAATTGGGATTTTAACTATTGTTTCAATGTTGAATTACAACCAAGGAGATTAAGAAGGAAGAGGTTTACTTACACGAATTGGTGTTGGAAGTCAAGCTAGTGTTGGAAGGCATGCTTCAAACTCTCTTATGGACTTCAAGTATAATTCAAGATGTCGTTTTGATGATAACAAGCCAACTCAAGATCAAGCTCACAAGTTCTCTTCATATCCAAGATTGAAGACTCAAGCAAGGCATAGATTAGAAACATTCTCCTTAGATCATTTGTAAGGTAATGGAGTTCTATTTATTTAAGAGTTTACAAAAGCCAATAAGTTTTTCATTTTAAAGAGAGAAGAAGAAAAATGTGTTTTTCATGAAAAAGTGTTTTCTGCATTAATCTTTGTGAAAATACTTGATGTTACAAAACTCTGTATATTTTTATGTATGCAAGAGAGAGCAATCGATTACCTGCTCAAGATAATCGATTAACTTTGTTGCATCATAGAAAAATCAGAGAGGTTGTAATCGATTAAATGAATCTTGTTAATCAATTACTTTCTTATGGGATTAATCGATTACCTGGCTCAAGTAATCGATTATAATTGTTGCATCATATATTTTTAGAGGCTTAGTTATCGATTACAAGCTCTGTAGTAATCGATTACATGATGTTGCATCATATGCATATCAGAGGCTCAGTAATCGATTATTGTTTAAGTGTAATAGATTAAATGAGTTGCATCATACATTGAACAGGAGTGGTGTAATCGATTAACTATTATTGGTCTAATCGATTACATGGTTTTCAAATGAATTTAAGAATTTCTATTTTTGAAGGAATAATCGATTACCTTCAGAAAGTAATCGATTACTTCAAGTTTTATTGGAAAACGTGTCAGAATCATTTTGATTATTTCCTGATTTGTTTTTATATAAAAGATTCTGATTTATTTTATACAATTCGAAAATGGTTTTAAATTTGAATTATTTCCTTTTAGTTTTAAGAATCAAATCTTTATTTTATTTCGTAAATCATTTTGATTTCGTTTTGATTTTAAAACTTATTTCAAATCTTATTTTATTTTGTTTTGATTTTGTTTACTTATTCTAAATCTTTTTTTATTCTCAAAGGTTTTTCTATTTTAAAAAGGATTTCACTCCAACATTCAGAGATTATTTTTTTTCATTCATTCATTCATACTTTTTCTCATCATCACGTTTTTCTCTCTTCTTCCTTCTCTAATCTTCTAGTTTTCACGTTCATTCTTTTGAAGAACAAAACCTTGTTGGCTGAGTAACTCCTAGAGAAAGTACTTCATTATCATAAGAGCTTATTGTAGAATCTTTGTTTCGAGAACACGATATACTTGTTGTAATCACTCTCATCATTTGTTCTAAACCTTAGTGGTAGGGAGAGAATCCCGTAGTTGAACGTTGAGGCGTTCATAGGGTGACGAACCCTGCTGTGTGATTGAGACCCCTAGCGAACGGAGGTTCCTAGTAGTGTGCGGGGTGCTCTTGGTTGTAATAGGGTGTGGCTCTATTGCTGGTTATAAGAACTCTCAGGCGGGTCGCTTGGGAACTGGACTAGGCCTTTCGACGGGAAGGCTGAACCAGTATAAAATTCACCGGTGCAAGATTTTCTATCCCTATTGTAACACCCCGCATTTTTCCCGCACGTGCGTAGACGGTTTTGACGAAAGAACCTTTGAAATTATGATTTTTCAGAAAAGTGTTTTTCATTAAAAAGGGAAATGGAGTGCTAATTTCTATGAATTTTTGGTGAACAAGATATTTTCATGAGTGAAAAGTGAATGATTTTATTGAGATGGAAAATAATTTTTGCAAAATTGTGATTTTATTAAAAGTTGATTTTGTGAAAAATGATTTTGGGGTCTGTTATCTTTAAAAATCCATAACTTTTAAACCGTAACTCGGAACTTTATGATCCATATATGAAAACGATCGTTTGAAACCTAGAAATTGAAAATGTAATTTTTAAAATTTTGTAGAGTGGTTTATAAAAATTTATTTTCAGAATATAAGGAAAACGAATTTTTAAGAAAAATGTGTTTTTGTGATGATTGTTTTGGCATGAATTATGTGTGATGTGTGCTTAATTGGATGTGTTTAATATGTGCTGCATGAAATGGTTATGTAAATGTGATTTCCTAAAGTTAATTGCCTTAGTATATGAGTTAGTAATTTTAAGTAAACATGATTAGAAATAAATTAATGATTTAAGAAAATAAAAATGTGTGTGACATGTGTGTGCATGAGAAGGTGCCACGGTTGTGTGCTTGTGCATGAAGGTGTGTATGTGTCATTTGCAAGTGCATGATAAGTGTGTGTGTTATGTGTATGCCGTGGGTGTGTGCATGTGTGTGTGTAGGCTTAGAATTTTAGAGACTTAGAGATTAAGAAACCAAAGGAACCAAACTAGGAACCAAAACCCAACTAAATGAGAGGAGAAACCCTAACTAGAGCCAATGACCCATTCAACCTAATTAACCCCTAAGACCTAGACCACATCACCATGTCCCCTTGACTTTGGAGACATCTAGCCATGCAAAATAAGGAGGACAAAACCGCCCCTCCCTAATTGTGTGTTGGCCGAATTGAGCCAAGGACAAAAGGGGGTGATTCGTGAGTTTATTTATGCATGTGGCCTTGATTCATTTCATTTTCACCTATTCTCATTCCTTCCAAACACAATAGACTTCTCTAAAGGACTCATCAAACCTTTAGAGAGAATAAGAAAAAAAATAGAGGAAGAAAAAGAAGGTGTTGGCCGTGAGGCCTTAGGAGGAAGAAGGAGAAAATCCAAAACTAGATCAAGCCATTCCTTTGAAGATTCAAGTGCTAGGAGCTTAAGGAACCAACCCCCTTGATAGGAAACTCGAAGAGACAAGAGAAGAATGTAATAGCCTAGATTTCTTTTTTTTGTTGTAGATCCTTTTCTTTTCTCCTTGCATGTTTGTTTCTATGATTTGTAAGCAAGTTTAAGTGTTATTCTTTCTTGATCTTGGACTTTCATGGACTAAAATTAACTTGTAATAAGTGTAGCTTTATGTTCGTGATTCGGTTGTGATGTTCTTGCTTGGTCTTAAGGTTTTTCCCACTAAAACTTAAGGATCTAAAGTTTTGTTTAAGATTTTGTGAAACTTGACATAGATCCTTCTTGCATATATGTTCTTTTTGTTTTAAATCATGATCCATGTATGTCTATGTGCTTATTTAACACATCCTTTTATGATCTAGGCTAATGAATGATAAAATGAATTTTTGCCTTTGCATGTTGAAATCCTTGCTTGAACCGTGAGCTAGGTTATTTTTAAGAAATGATTTGATAAATAAATTTGTGATGTGAACTTGATCTAAGATCTTTGGTCTTGCATGTTCAATTTTCTTGTTTAAAATGATAACCTATGTTGTGTTTGTGTGAATTCTTCATGAACGAATTTATGATTTAAGTTTGCTTAAAATGAAATTGGAATCTTTTACTTTTCATGTTGATTTGATGATAACTTGTTGATTTGTATGCATATATTTTATGATCCATGCTTAATATGCAAAAAGTGAAACATGCATGTTAATTTTTATGTAGAAAATCATGTTTTTATTTTTAGGCATGTCACGGTTTTATAAGTGGAAAATTAAACCAACAAGTTTTAAAATAATTTTGAAGCATGAACATGATTTAGTCTAAGTATTTGATTTTATGAGTGTTAAATTTTGCGAAAGGCCATTCGGCCATACTCAATGAAAATGGATTCCATGCTTTCTTTCGTGTGAAAAGTTGATGCATGTGTAGGATAAGGCTAGATCTAATGATTCTAAGTACGTGCATATGATTTCAAAGGTTTAAATGTGATCTTGGTCTTTATTTATAAATAATGAACTTGAGTTGTTGTGTATGTAATGTTTTGAAAAGTTTTCCTACATGATTTGATTTGATTTTGTGACTTTGATATGTTGTGAATTGAACCACATTTTGTATGATTAGCATGCGGCCATGAGAGCTAGGAATAAGAAATTATACTTGATCCTTGTTTAAGTTGCATATATGATGAGCACAATTTAATCTAGGAACTTAGAAATACATACAGGAAGTAATTGAATATGTGAGGTGAATTGTGATTGATTTTCCTTCTTCATGCTCTCGGTTGTAATCTAAAAAGAAAAAAATAAAAATGAAACTTTGAAATGATTTGTGAATTTTCCTTTTAATACCTTCGGTTTCTAATCTAATAAGAAAAGAAAATAATTTCATTTGCTTTGTGCTTTTATGTGTGCATTAATTCTTGTAAAATCTCACCTAAATGATTCGGCCACAGTGTGCTAATATAGTTAGGGAAATTTGTTTGCATGAACTGACCTTTGTGAATGATTATGTGTTTATGTGCATGATGTTATGTGTGTGATTGGAATGATATGTTGTGGGTTGCTTGATTTTATCTTTGGTTTTATTAGAAATAAAATAAATAAATTGATTTAGTAAATGATTTTTAGTAACTCAAAGAGTGACTTGCATTGTATGATGTGTGAATGTTTGATAAGTGATGTGTTGTTTTTATTTCCAAAGGATTGAAAAATGTTTTTACTGGAAAATATGATTTAAGAAACTCAAATTGATTTGAAAGAGGTTTTGAAACCTTTTGGAATGTGAATAATGTGTTTTCCAAAGGAATGATTTCAAAGTGTTTTCTAAAATAATTAAATTAGTTAAAACATTTCTAACGCACGGGGAAAAATGCTATAGTTCGGACGAACGACGCAAAGGGAACGAGACGGAATTAACGATCGGGAAATTTCGGAGAGCTTTCGGAGACCTTCGGTATTGAGGTGAGAGAGGGGCTTCCCTTAAGACGCCGTGGTATTTAGGTAACTTATTAAGAGGTCCAATCATCTCAAAGGTTGGACTCCAATCTCATTTAGCGTAGTGGTTTATGTGATAGCAATTGTTTGTTTGTGTGTTTGGCTATCCACCTGAACGACTGAGATTGGTTTATTAAGCATGATGTTATGTTTCCTGATTGTTTATATTTGAATTACGTATTTACCCTGCTTTACAAGTGATCCGTTTACTGATCAAGTAATTATGTTGTCGTTTGAGAAATATTGTGTGTTGAATAATGTGCGGATAAGAAATAAATTGTGAAAGTAAGAAAGGATAATTGAAAGAAAGAGTGATAAGAAGGTTGCATAATTGAGAAGTAATGACGAGCAGTTGAAATAGCAAAGAGATAAAGAGATGAGACTGGGTATGAATTATGGAAGTGAGAAAGAATTGTGGATGAGAGATGAGATGTGGCTCTGGTTGTTTCTGGTTTTAGTCTGGGACTAGTGTTGAGTTGAGCTTGCTCCTCCATTAGCGCACAGCAAGCTTTATTTTTGGGAAGAAGCTTAGTGTTGAGTTGAGCATGCTCCTCCATTAACACTCACCCAAAAATACGATTTTTGAAAATGGTTTTTGAGAAGAGGTTTTTAAAAAGAATTGTGAAAGAAAATTTTTGGAAAAGGGTTTTCGAAAAGGTATTTGAAGGAGTATGAAACAATATTTTCAAAGGAGTTTTATGAAACAATTTCTTTTTGAATAATTTTGGATAAAAGTTTGTGAACACAATCTTTTGATAAAGTCTTCGAAATGATATTTTGGAGAAAAGCTTTTTGGAACGACATTTTGAGAAAGTCTTTTGAAAATAGATTTTGGTGAAAGTTTTTGGGAAGAATCGTATTTTGAGAAGGTCCTGTGAAAGAATATTTCTGAAATGATATTCTTGGGAACGTTTTGGTGAAGTGAAAGTTTTTCTGAAATTATACTTTTGAAAAGTTTTGTGAAAGAATGTTTTTGAAAAAGATGAGGAAATGAGCCTTGAGAAAGAGAGAAATGTTGTGTGATGAGATGAGATGAGAAAGATGATGAAATGTGATCGGAAAAGTTGATGAGATGAGATGAGAAAGATTGTGATATGAGATGTGAAATGTTGTGTGGTGAATTGGGGAACAGTTTGAACGATTAGTAGTCGGGCTTCGTTGAAGGGATGCACCAAGGACGAGCCGACTGTTAGGATTAAGTCGTTTAATTAAAGCGTAAAACTATAAAATTTTAAAAGACATTTATAGGCGTGGTAAGGTATGAGTGTCGTATCGAAGTAGTGGAGAGGAAGATACCCCGGAGTATCTGCGGATATTCGGGTTGTGATTGCAATAGGGGAGGGTAAAGACGGTGATACGTCAAGAAGCCTTGAGTGCTATTCTAGGCGGAATGAATTCCATATGTGGTACGGGAAGATCGGTCCTATGCCGTGGTAAGTTCTGCGCGATCAACTAGAATTAGTACTGTCGCCCCCTATGGCAATTCGAGAACAGTGAGAGGGACTGGAACGGGGCATTTGTGTTTGCCGCTGAGAGCGTGCCATTGATTATGTGAATTGATATGATTTGAGGCTGAGTCCTCCTGGTCTGGGACCATTTATGTGTTGTGACAGCTGTCGTGCTCGCGTGGTAAAGGTCCTGTACTCCTGTTAGCTTCCGACTAGGTTTGGAGGGATGACCGAGGAGATGTAGACGTGAGAGACGTTTTTCTCAATGATGGTTCCCATGTCATTGAGTGAGTTGAAATGATAAGACGTAATAACTTAAAGATTTGAAAAGAAAAGTACAGTAATGATATTGAGTATTGAGTATTGAGTATCGAGTTGAGAATCGAGAATGAGTTAGAGTATATATGATGATATTGATGATGATGTTGTTGTTATGAATTGCTTGCTGTTTACTGCCTTATCTTAATAATTGCCTATCGTAAATCCACATAGTCGACATTACATGTTTTGGGTAGCTCACTCTCTCCTATATGTCTATTGGGTATCGGGAAATTTCTGTACGGTCCTTAGACGGATAAACTGCCAGCTCGTTATGAGGAGGAGAAGGAAATGCGAGAAGCTGCTATGGAAAGTGCCTCCAAGGAGACTAAAGAGGATGACGCTGCTTGCGACCCGAGGGTGTGACAAACCAAGAATCAGAGTAGCGCCGCGGAAGCGTTAGTGGCGATGACTAGAAGTTAGGTAATTCCCTTCCAGACTTTTGTATTTCCAGTGCAAGTTACTTAAAGTCCTGGCTCTATAGTGCTGTAGCCCCAATTGAAGTTTACTTTAGTAAAGATGTTTTGAAATGAGTAAACGGGCCGTGTTTTAAACGATGTTTTTGAAAACTAGTTTCAAAGTGCGATGTCTTGTGACATCTCGGTTTGGAACTTGAAAGGTCTTATGCATTTTGAGAATATGAGATTTTAAATCTGTAACTATGTTTTGTGAATACTAATGTTCTCATCTTGCATAACACTTGTTTAAAAAAAAAAATTTTGGCCCAGATTTTCACTATAAACAAGTTGTGGTTTTCAAGTTGCCAAATCGGGGTGTTACACCTATCTCTTTTTATTTCCGCTTATTTAAATTTTTACGTTTCCGCGCTACTCAAATTATTTTATCTATCATTTTCACGATCCGTTTCAAACGCTTAATCTCTCCGTCTCAAAACAATTTTTTAATTTGTAAAGGTTTTTACAATACATTAATAAAACTCGATTCACCCCCCCCCCCTCTCAAGATTTTGAGGCCAAAACCAACAATTGGCATCAGAGCTAGTCTCTTGTGTTAAGACTTAACCGTCTCAAGAGTATGGCTTCAAACTCTCTGTTTGGTGGTGAAGGGAGTTCTATTAACCGTCCTCCCATGTTTGATGGGGTAGGGTACACGTATTGGAAATCCCGTATGAAAATTTTTATTCAAGGAGTCGGATTAAAAGTTTGGGATGCCATCGTAAATGGTCCCTATGTTCCTACCTATGTGGTTAATGGTAACACTGTCGAAAAGCCTATGGCTGAGTGGACGGAGGAGGAGGAACGTAGAGTCCAGTACGACCTGAAAGCGAAAAATATTATAACATCTGCTTTGAGCTATGATGAGTTTTTCAGGATATCAACATGCGAGACGGCACAACAAATGTGGGATATGCTGGAAGTCACGCATGAAGGTACGACTGAAGTGAAGAGATCGAGAATCAACACGTTGACTGGTGAATATGAGTTATTCAGAATGAAAGATGGAGAATCGATTCAAGAGATCCAAAAACGATTCACAATGATTGTAAATCAGTTGACGACATTGGGGAAGAAATTCACCAATGAGGATCTCATCAACAAAGTTTTAAGGTGTTTGGGAAGATAATGGCAACCCAAAGTGACGGCGATTGCTGAATCAAGAAACCTTTCAACTATGACGCTGGCAACTCTCTTTGGGAAGTTACAAGAGCACGAAAGTGAATTAAAAAGATTGGCTCAACACGAAGAAGAGAACAAGAAGGTCAAAAGTTTGGCTTTCAAGGCTGAAGCACCAGCAACAGAAAGTGAATCGGACAAAGAATTGTTAAATGATGAACACATGGGTCTATTGGTCAAAAAGTTCGGGAAATTTCTGAGAAAGAAAAATTTCAATAGAAGAGACAACAACAAGAGTGGAGGCTCAACCATTACATGTCATGAGTGTGGCAAGCCTGGTCACATCAGAGCAGACTGCTATCAGCTGAAAAAGAAAGAGAATTCAGAAAAAGGCCCCTCAAATTCAAAGAAAGGGAAGCAAGCATATTTGTATGGCTAGACAATGAATTAAGTTCAGATGAGGATTCAGACGAACAAGAGGAGACCGCCAACATATGCTTAATGGCTCACGGAGATGAGGTTACTCCTAAAGAAAGAAAATCATGGTGGTACTTGGACAGCGGATGCTCAAAACATATGACTGGAGATAAATCTAAATTCTCGCATCTCGTGCCAAAGGACCAAGGACATGTGACTTTCGGAGATAACAATCAAGGAAGGATTCTCGGAGTCGGTAAAATTGGTACACCTCCTAACCCTTGTATTGAAAATGTCTTACATGTTGTGGGCCTAAAACACAATCTGCTAAGTATTAGTCAGTTGTGTGATAAGGGAAATAGGGTTATTTTTTATTCTGATAGATGTATTATCGAGGGTAAAATTGATAATCTTATTAAGCTAATTGCTCGCAGGATAAACAATGTTTATGTTATTGATTTTAACTCAATACCCTCAAATGATGCGAAATGTTTATTAAGTAAAGAGGATGAATCGTGGCTATGGCATCGTAGAATAGGTCACATCCACATGGCTCATTTAAATAAAATTTCTTCTAAAAACTTAGTAGTTGGTCTGCCAAAGCAAAATTTTTCTATTTCTGAAAAATGTGATCCTTGTTCTAAATCAAAACTCACAAGGGCATCTTTTCCTTCTAAAAATCTTGTTTCAACTCAAAGGACCTTGGAACTTTTACATATGGATCTTTTTGGACCGTGTCAAACGAAAAGCTTTGGTGGCAACTATTATTGTTTAGCTATTGTGGATGACTATTCTAGGTATACATGGACGCTTTTTATTACTCATAAAAATGACGCATTTCATGAATTCAAAAAGATAGCCAAGATTATTCAAAACCAATTGCATTTGAGCATTGCATCCATTAAAACTGATCATGGTGGAGAATTTGAAAATCATCTTTTTGAAAGTTTTGCGAAAAACATGGAATTAAGCATTATTTTTCAGCTCCAAGAACTCCTGAGCAAAACGGAGTTGTGGAGAGGAAAAATCGTTCATTAAAAGAGCTTTCAAGAACAATGCTTAATGACATGAATTTGCCTGCATATTTTTGGGCCGATGCAGTGAGTACAGCTTGCTATGTTATGAACCGTGTTTTAATAAGGCCTATTTTAAAGAAAACCACCTATGAGCTGTAAAGGGGAGAAAACCAAATATTTCACATTTTCGTGTTTTTTGATGTAAATGTTTTGTGCATAATAATGGTAGAGAAAATTTAGGAAGTTTTGAGGCTAGAGCTGATGAGGGAATATTCCTTGGATATTCAGTTTCGAGCAAAGCATATAGGATTTACAATGTAACACCCCGATTCGGCAACTTGAAAACTTCAGTTACTTAAGTTAAATATAGTGAAAATTTGGGCCAATTTTTTTTTTTTAAACAAGTGTTACACAAAATGAGAACATTTAGGTTTTCAAAACATAGTTATATTTAAAACTCATGTTCTCATATTGCGTAAACCTTTCAAGTTCCAAACCGAGATGTCACAAGACACCGCACCTTGAAACTCGCTTTCAAAACATTATTTAAAACATAGCCCGTTTACTTGTTTCCAAAA
This sequence comes from Crotalaria pallida, assembly GCA_037953625.1. Lineage (NCBI taxonomy): Eukaryota > Viridiplantae > Streptophyta > Magnoliopsida > Fabales > Fabaceae > Crotalaria > Crotalaria pallida. The sequence continues at coordinate 103,727,422 of CM075654.1, read as the reverse complement.
CATCAGTGTTAAATAAAACTTTTGCCGGGGTAGGAGAATTAAAGAAACTAAGTTTTAAAATGATTTTTCAAGTACAAGCATTATTTGATTTAAGTGTTTAATTACGTGCATGTTTTATTTATGAATATAACTTATTGCCGAATCCTTTTGAATCAAAATCAGAGTATGCGGAAGTAAAATAATACTTGTGGGGCACTGCTGAGGTAAAGAACACATCATATATATATATATATATATCATAATAAAAACATCCCCACCAGTATCAGTAGCAAGTAGCAAAAGTCGAGATAGCAAGTTTTGATAAAACATATACATAACCAGCTGCTCAAAATAAACATCACTCAAAGACCTCTCAAAAATATGTACAATATATCACAAAACCAAAATAGAAGTCCCAGAGCAGGTCATCCATGTCCTCAGCAGCTCCTCTGATCCTTTGCAGCTCTATCCCTAGACCTAGGATCCAAAACATCTATGCTATGCAGGCTCCTAGGAACCAGCAGGTCCACCTCTAGCAGTAACAGTAGGCTCGACAGGCACCTCCTCCTCGTCCTCACCCTCCACGGGATCCTCCTCGACCTCGCCCGACTGTGCAGAGACCCCACCACTGGGTCTAGGATCTGCAGAAGCAGTCCTCTCAAAATCAGTCGGACCAGGAGAAGGAGTCTCCTCAGTAACAACTCTGTGGGAAGAAGGGTGAGTACGAGTGGCAGCTCTAAAATGAAAACTATGAAATCGACGCACTGGTCGAGCCGGTGGTGGTCCTCTATGTGAGTAAAAGGGTGGAACATGCATAGTATAGACTAAAGGGATCCTAAATCTACGAGGTCGCACCCGAACCAGAGGGTTAGGGTGGTAGAGAGTGATATCCACCTCCCCCTCAAAGGTGGCTCGGTGCTCCTTGTACGTCCATATACCACTAGGGATAGGACATATCTCGATGCAGGCTAGGTATCTGGCCATCACCTAAACAGGGCATAGGGAGTAAGTATACACATATACATAATCAATAAAGACTAAAATACAAACACAAGTATATCATGGACAGACAATAATGCAAGTACATATGAGCACACCAATTTTCAACATTATATCTCTTATAATGCAAGTGGCATGATGCATGATTTCTATCCACAACTGAGGCCTCTAACAAAAGTCCATCTTGGACGTCCATCCAATACACCGTTGTGTTCCCAGAACACTGACATTCGTTCCCAGAACGTATGCCAAACCATACTTGGAAAAACAAGCATCACTCCGGAGTGCGCATCACGTTCCCGGAACGCATAAAAACCATGTCCCAGACACTGGCCACATTCCCAGAATGTGTCATCAAGTAGGTTACAAATTTGGTACTCCCGGAGTACCCTCCTCATATTCCCAGAATATGATAATCGTTTCCTACCAACCCATCTTCCATTCTCTATGCATGAATGCACAATTATTAAGGTTGGTTTTATCTTTACATTAATTATTGTGATTTAGAAATATCTCAATTTCTCTTTTGAATGATTAATTTGAGGTATAACCTTAGGCACAAAAATTCATCCATGAATTAACTTAAAAACATGCCATTAGGCTTGGATTGGGAAAAACTTAACCAATGGTATCCACTTTTCACTTAAAAGACTTAACTTTTATTTTTCAGTTTCAGGTACTAATCGGTTACAATCTCAGGCTAACCGGTTAGAATTACAGACCTGAACTTACTAACCATTACAATTCAGAAAACCCTTTTTCTTGAATTCTCTACCCAATCCATAAACAAGTTTTCAGCATTGTCATATACCTCAAATTCCACTGATTTCATCATTCAAAGATTAAATCACAATTTCATTCCCAATTAAGCATAATTTCCACTTGAAATTTTCTCATAACATTAAGGCATTAACTTCTCCATTACAATCTGAAACAAACAGTATTTACTCACATGTTTTTAGATTGATTCCAAGTGAAATTAGAGTATAGACTTGAGTAAAAATGGTAAGAATACAGAGCCAATTTCAGAAATTCATTTTCTTTGAAAATTTACAGTATCTAACCGGTTACAAATTGAGAATAACCGGTTAGATTATGCAGTCTGTACACTGAAAAATGAAGTTTTGCATACCATTCTTTTCAAAACTCAAATCTAACCAATTTCAAAAATCAATAGAGTTCATATACCTTAACACAAGTATGTTCAGCCACAGAAACATATCTATCTTGCATGCATTAAATTTAGATACTCAAATTGCATATAATTCCACATAAACACAACTTGATATCACAAATCTCATAATAAACCTTTAAATTATGATTCAATCATCAGAATAGCGTGCATGCAGGTTATTAACTTTGCTCAAAAAGAATTGAGACACAGAATTGGCCTCCAAGCCTTTTAACACTAAACACATAATGCCCTTTTGAGTCTTTGTTGACTCAAGTCCTAAAACACTTGATTTTAGTCTCAATCTAGTATAAGGTAAACTTCTCCCATACCTTAGGATAGTGTTTGATGAGTAAATACACTGAGATTGAAGAAAATCCACAAACTCCATAGAAATTCTAGGTTATGCTCTCAACCACGTTTTTCAGCAACAGGGTCCAAACACCAGGGATTTTGACATAGAGGTTGACCAAACAATTTAGGGAAAAAAATTAGAACTTGCTATAGGTAACATGCACTAAAGAATCGAAGTGATTTGAGGCTTAAAAGTTATCTGTACTTACCAAAATCAAAGCTTAAACCCAGCTTCCAGAAACAAGAGAAACACAGAATCAGCTTTCCAACTTCAACTTCCAAGATCGATTTCTCCTTCCACACACACTTTTGGCTTACAAATTTTGTATCAACACGAAGCTCTGGATGTAAGCTTCGTGTTCGTGTATCACTCAAAGTCCCACTCCTCACACAGAAGAAGAATCAAGCCAGACGAATCAAGAACCCTAGACAGAGCCTCCAACACTCAATTTCAGAAAATCAACCCTAATTTCATCAACAACACTGGCTTATATAGAGGGATTTCATTGCCATGCATACCGACGTGTGTTTCCCACTCATTTTGGGCTGATTTCGTGGTGAATTCATGGATTAATCAAGTGATTACTCATCCAAACGCACTAACCCAGTTTCTGGGTTCATCGTGTAACCGGTTACAGGGCATCACTAACCGGTTAGATCAGTGTAAAATTTAAAAATTAATACTTTTACAACTTTTCCCTCCAAGAACCTTTCTAATATTACATTTAGGTCCTAACCCAAGGACTAAAATGCAATATCTATATTTTTGTATTTATTTGCGATATAAAAATACCTTCGCCTATTTTTATATTTCAAGGCTAATTAAATACAAAACATAACTTGGAGAATTTATATAAATTAATAATAAAACTTTATTATTAATTTCCTTATTATCCGGGAGACGAAAATTAGGGGTGTTACACGGGATGGTATTGTAGACTCAAATCATAGTCTTTAAGAAATCCCATCCATCATCGTTGTCTCATGTTCAGCTCCTTCTGATCAAACAAGTATTTAAGACTCTTATGGTCGTTGTACACTTCAAATAGAGTGCCATATAACTAGTGCCTCCTCTTCTCCTACCCTAAGAATTTTCAAAGCTCATATCAACCTCAAAATCAAGCAAATCAACCACTTATACTCACTTCCCACCATCAATCCATCACTGACCCTCCATTCTTCCTCTCTAAAGACCCCAAAATCACTCCCTCTCCTCTCATCCCCATAAACCCTAGCTTTTGGGAATCATGTAGTTATTGCCAAAAGAATTGAAATAGAAGGCTAGGAAGTGATTAAGAACAAGGAAAAAGAGGAACTAGGAGGTTTGGATTAAAGATTAGGAGAGGAGTCTCCCTCTCAACACTTTCCTTCCCCCTCCTCCAATAAAAAGGTAAGAGGGGAGATATTTGCATAAATTAGGGAAAGGATATAATAATGATAGTAGGAATATAATTATATGCATGTTTAAATTATGTATTTGTTATGAATGAATGAATTTCTAAACTTAGGGTTTTATGTTAATTGATTGAGGATGATGATGCTTGAATAGTGATTATATGCTTGAAATGTTTAATAATTTGGATGAATGAATGTTATTGTTACTATTATTACAATTCTCATGCTTGAATGTTAATTATTTTATTTTTATGGTTAATTATCCTAAGTTAGGAAATTCATCTAAATAGATATAAATATCTAAAGACTTGATTCATACATGCCACAATATGAATGTATGCATCCTCAAGTCAGGGGCCTACATACATTCACATTCTTAATTACCATTATTTATTTGTTAGCACAAATCACAGTCAATTGTTCATTATAGGTTCCTACACATACTCAATGTCATGCCAGCACATATTTAAACAATTAAGGTACAAATATTCGCACATTCACGTTTAGCATCCAATGAATAAAATCTCCGCAAATCCATGACAACCAACAATCAACAATCAGTCGACATACTCAGGTATGTCTCAGAGTGCTTAACTTAAATCAACTCCCTAGGGTTCTTCACTTCCTACTTTAATATTATATAAAAAGAATTAACATAAACATTATCAATAATTTAACAAAACCAACCAAAAACATAACAATCACCCCAATCAACTCTAATCAACTAATTATTTAATACCCACAACCCAATCTAACTATTAAACCCAAATTCTATTATAAACTATAACTATCCCTAACTCAAAGTGTGGAAAAGAGACTCCCCTTACCTTGAAGAGAAAAGAGACTCCATAGATGCTCCAAGGACCAAGAATCTACCTCCGGTCTACTGGATTTCCAACTATCTAGATCGATTCCCAATTGATTCCAAGATTGGAGGAGGGAGAGAAAACCCTAGATGAGAGAGAAAGCTTCAAGAGGGGAGAGAACTTGAAATTAAGAGGGGGATAGTGTTTAAGTATAGGATTTAGCCCAAAATCAAGGTTAAATCCATGGGTGAGGGTAGAAATTAAGGTTTGGGTGCTTAGGGTTTGGGTTTTGTTTGTTGGTATGTGAAGAGAGTGAGAGAGCCATGAGGAGAGAGAAAGGCTCCATGAAAGAGGAGAAGAAGAACGAAACATAGAGGAGAAGAGATATGCCATGGGAGAAGGTTGGAGGTGAGCTATGGAGGTTTGGCGGGTGATTGGTGGTGTTTTGGGATGAGAAGAAAGAGAATGGGGCGGAGAAGAATGTGGGGAAGGGAGGCTGGTCCGTGATTTTAACGGACCTGGTGCGGCTGGTCTGCGCGCTGGCGCTTGGGCGCGGTATCGCGCGCTTGAGCGCGAGACGCGCATCTGATGCGCGATTTGATTTCTCGCGCGCGCCTGGGCGGGAGTGCAGCGCGCCTGGGCGGAAAACTCACTGGTCTGGTGCATGATTCATGCACCCGGTGCGTGCCTGGGCGCACCGACAGCCCCGAAAACCGGATTTTCGCCCTTTTTGACCCAATTCTAAGGATCCTAACCCTTTCTAACACTAAAACAAATACCCGAAACATTAAAACACATATCAAACATTAAAATCATAAATTAATAATATTAATCACATGAAATACAAACACCCAAAACACAAACGAGCTAAACACCGAACTCAAAACTTAACTCTTTCTAACGCTAGAATAACTCGACCGACTTAAAGCAACTCTCTAACCATAACATCTAAGACTAGTCACGCACTCGAGGCATAACCCCAAGGGTCGGGCAACACCCAAATGCCTCACAAAACCTATTCCTTCCAAGAATTCAGTCGAAACACAAATCCGACCGAATTCTCCGAGCACTAACACTAGAGCTCACGCTTACAATCGAAATCCAACCTAGGATTCTCTATCCAATTATTCCCTCCTGGTTAAGGCTCTAAATCATTCAATAGGATTCCGGAAACCCCCGGTACTCGAACTTACCCAAATTCCTATTCGCACATATGCGACCCTACCAGACAAAACATCTAAAGGCTAAACCATAAACACACATCTCTATAACTAACCACACTCGACTATATATATATATATATACTTACCTAAGCACACATATACATGCACCAAGAATAGTTATAAACACTTATACTTAGTTATATCCACTCAACATAATTATATATATATAAAGATAATTATTTCCTTAATAAACATTATTATATATATATATATACACACATATACATTAGGAAATAATTTCAATTACTTATATATATATATTAGCTCAACCTAATTGTATACATATAGGCATTTACAAAGAAAATAATTGTAAATCATTTTTCATATCTCGTTTTCATATAAAATAAACATACATAAAATATAATTATTGAATTAATAGAAATCGGGTCGTTACACTGAGTGCAGGGCTGGCGCGCCTGAGCACGCGGGCATCTGTGTGGCATCAGATTTCTTGCACCGGTGCGTCTGGGCGCACCGGCTTGTGCCCCGACGCACCGGTTCGCCCCGGAACGCCATTTTTCGCATTTTTAGACCATTTTACTGGATTTTAACCATTCCTAACACTAAGTCTAACCCATATAGATGCAAATTAGGTTCCCAATCATAAAATTATATTTTCCTAATGTTATCCACACGAAAGGTAAACGATTTATAAATTGAAACGTCAAGCATAATTCAATTACGCTTTCTTCTTGATTTAGATCAATTTACCTTCTCTTACACTACCTTAACAATCTTCGGGACTTGATTAACTAGTTTCATCCATGTTCCCCCAAGTCTTACCCGGTTTCACTACCTTTAACACATTACGACAATTTCTCCGAATCGAATGCTTATTAATTTCTTGATTTTTATTCTATCTTTAATTTCATTATTCTTTCTTACTTATCGATCTTAGTTTTTCTTGTTTTCTTCTCATATTATTATTATTATCCCTCTTTGAATCTCAATTGAGTACTAAATTTTTATTCAAGGTTCCTGAAGTCTGATTGATTTCACCAATTTACCGCAAACTATAAAGAATTTCTCTGGGCTTGATGTTTGCTATTGTAATTAATATTATTTTATTCCACCATTCTGCAAAGGTTAAACAAATACATAATTATTATTATTCATTTATTTTAGAGAAAGCTTTGGTCGTTACAATACTCCCCCACTTGTAGGAATTTCGTCCTCGAAATTCGGTTGAAACTCAGTCTTTAGAAGAAGACTGAAGTGGGGTATATTAGGATTCTTCAGGATTTTTTTTGAGCAATGGGACGTTTCAACTTCTAAATTTTTATTGGTGATTCTGGGGTTGTCTCCCCCACTTATGATTTTACTTCTCTTTAAATTTTGCTTTTGCATAATATATTATCTAAATTTTATACATTACAGTTGTATTAGGTTTATATTTTAGATATATCTTCACATTTTATCTGTGATTTAATATATTCCCAGTTTCTCATTGTTTGCATTCCTTCTGTACTTTATCTTATCGATTCGATTCATTTCACGTAACTAGAATTATCAAAGTTTTTAATTTCATTCGATCCAACTTTTGTAATCCTATTTGCTTTTGTAGTGAAGGCTTATCCATTAAGAAATTATTTATTCGGACTACTCTTATAAAGGAATTACCTCAATATTTGTGTATCAAAATTATACCTCCATCTATAATTTAAGTTTCCATAATCAATTTAAGATCGGTTTCAAACTAAGAAATTTCATCTTAGTCTTCCTTCACATTTTCTAATCGCACTTTTCTTATAACTTCATTCATGGTAATCCTAGTCTTTATCCTTAGTTTCATTCAATTTATTCATTCTAACTTATGATTCCATTACTCTGCCATATTCCTATGTATTAATTCAAACCTACTTATTAGACTTATATTTATTCTTGGTCACGATTTACGTATAAATCGTGTTCTGTAGCATTCATTTATTACCTTCGATTAACTATTCAAAGTTAATGTCGTTATCTACTTCCTAATAACAATCATACTATTTTAATTTAACAATTTTCCCTTACTTAAGATTTGGCCCGTTCCTATTTTGTGATTAGATCATCACAACTTTCTAGTGTATATTATTTATCCAAAATTTGGGAATAGAATTGATATTCATACATATACTTTTGATTCTTTTATTTTCCTTCCTGAACTTCCTACTATCAAATGTCACCATTATATTCTTAAGTTACTATATCATTTCCTTTTGATATTCATTATTGTTACTTTATTCCTCCCTTTGATTTCATTTAACTCGTTTGGTTTAATTGTATTAACTATTAATTATAGTCATTAACTTCTTATTCAATTTTATTATCAAACAAACACTTACCAAACAATTTATTATATTTCGTAGTGTCATTAACTTATTAGCCTTGACATCTACTTTAGACTTAGCACATTTTTCACTTTTCAGCAAAGGTTACGTCAATTTCCAGTTACTACTTTATTAACTCTCATATTTTATTATTATTTACCCATCCATGTATAATTGCATAAATATTTCAAGGAAATTTGTTATGCTTCCATTAACCTCATAATAGTATTTATTTAGCTAAGAGATAACACACCTTAATTTCCGTAATTCAAACTTTTATATTCTTGTCTTATAACCAATTTCTATCGTCTAAATCACCTGATATATATATATATATATATATATATATTGTCCATTTATTTTATTTATACTTTAATTTATTTTCCATACACAAAGTCTAGGATTATATAATATTAAACTTGCATTCAATCTTATTCATATAATTGATTTAATTCATTAAGTCCCGTAAAGCATATAAAACATATTTTATTATAGATTTATTATTTAACCCTTCATTACTTATCATTATTATTATTTATTTCATTCACATTGAATATAGGTTAACACTTCTTTTCTGTATCTTTAATACATTATTCATCATACCACCATTAATCACACTCTCCTTGTCCTAATGCCTGTACACAAACACCTTTTTTCATCTCAATTCATTCCCATGCTTTATAAAATTTCCTTTCAATTGGGTTAGAGGATTAGACAGATCTCTTTGAATTTAGGACAAGTGAGAATCATAATCATGCATATCTAGTATCAATAATCTTGGAGGGTCAAAAGGACTAGCACCATTTTTACAATAATATATTTTTTCTTTACTTAAAGTGTTCAACTCACAGATTTTGATGGCATCATTTTTCGATGTAAGCATTGGGGTGATCAGTCCCAATCTCATATCCTATTAGTGATAACAGTTCTCATTATCCAAATCATTTCTTCACATAAACATTTCCACTTTCATATTTTGTGGGTTCGATACTAAGGGTTCTGTGTCTCTTTCAGATTTTCACAAATCATTCATTCCTTCATTCACTCTTTTCTAGTCACATTCTTAATTTTCAACATTTTGCAATTACTCTTTTCTTATTTACCTCTCTTTCACTTTTCTCATTCATTCACTCTCATTCTTTGTATTGTTGTATGAGACATTCATTATTTATTGCATTCCATTTGATTTCCTCACTTCACCCTCCGCTCCAGGGAAAGACCAACCGGGAGTAAGTGTCCTCTACCACTGCTTGCACGGTACTGGACACCCATTTTCAGTCCAGTACAACTTGGGTTGAAGGCCCAAGTTGGCTATAGCAGGGAACCACCCTCAACCGGTCCCGAAATGACTCTGTGACCAATAGAATTACCGTAGTTAACGCAGAACCAATCCCCCGACATGGGTGGCCAGTCCATGCCCTCCTAGGAGATCAAAGTTCCACCCACGATAACTCCTAATCACATATCATTCACGTGCCTCCGCGTATGTCTTTCCCAACTTCCTCACCGTCCACCTTATAACTTCTTTACATTCGCTTCTATGTACGGCAGTTTACATTCTCAATTGATTTTAATTTTAACTTATGACTCTTATCAAATTGAATAACTCAATTGATTTAGAATCCTACTTTTTCATTTTCATAAATCATATATTATCGAATGGGTTTCCAAATCAATTGAGTAATTCTAAATGACATTATTTTCCAAAAATTCATTTGTATCATATAATAAATTAGATTGAGAATGTACCATGACTACATAGTTTTTTGTACCAAGATCATTGAAAAGGATAATCACATATCAATTCTTTGAAACTTTGAAAACAATTCAATTTCCTTAAAGAAAACATGTGATTTAATTCAAAACATTGGTTCACAAGTATTTTCCTTTTCATTGGTCTTAGTAAAGTATCCACTTATCACTCGTGTTGTGGTGCATAATGCATTTGATTCTCAAAGGGACTTGAATCCACCATAAAATTTTCACATTTTGCAAAATCAACTTTTCTCCTCATTCAAGTCCCGTTGGAAGGATAATATATTTTCTTAACACCATCTCATTATTATAGCCATTGGAAAGGAATCGGTCTCAAAATTCATTCACTTTCAATTTAGTTTCTAAACCATTTTCGTATAAACAAAATAAGTTAATACATAAAATATTTATTTCCTTTCCAATGACGTGAATGTATTCATTATGCACCATTCAACATTTTGTTCACCTGATCTTTTCTCCCTCCATATGTCACTCTCATTGTCTCATACAACAATATCTTGGCACTGGTCAGCTACGTTATCCTCGGCAGACCCCGACAACACATCAGTCGGCAACATCCGAGGTGTCCCCCCGACCACGCCCAATAAATTTCACAACTTTCCTTTCATTCCTTTCTTCACATTTCCCCTCGATCCTTCTACATGTATTTTATTTCTCTCGTAATGACAAAGATCTTTTCTTTTACGTCTTTTAGTGATATTTTTATTCCTTTCATTTTGAACCCTTAGCATTAACCAACACATTTTTCATTTCCTTATGGTGCTAGATCCATTATTTAGTGATATAATGTATCTACCAAGCATAGCTCACTTTGAATCATAGTCCTAGAATTCACGTAAGTAAAGTAATTTATATGTTATTGCCTAACTGCATAGTTACTCTTTATGTATATTTTGATAAGCTTTTGGGATTCCATGTATACTACTGAACTTCCTTAGATTTCCATTAATCTTTATATTTTTCGTAGCATTCAAACATTAATTATGTATTCTATTCTTCAAGCGTTACATAAAATATAGTCTTAGAATTTATATAAGTATAAAATCACATTTTCATGTATATTTTAGTTAGCAAAATTATATAATTATGTATATTGGCATTTCATCGAACACCTTGTCTACATAGTTTTTATTGATTTAAAGTGGTGTGTTTTATAAAGTGATTTAAGCCTTAAAAAAATTTAATTCCATATACAAAGGTATATGGTACCCAGAATCAACTATCCTAGGGTTCAATTCATAATATTAAGTAAATATTTACTAATTCCAAAACCTAAATTCTATTCTAAAAGAAAAGAGGTCCTCCCTTACCTCTAGGAGATGCAAACTCAATTCCAAAGCAATAAATTATCTTGGTTGTCTTCTAAAACTCATCTCCTTTCAATGGAATGAAAGAAATCCTCAAGCACTTGGGTGAATCATAAACATAAAAGGAAGAGGGAGGTGGGGTTTGATGGAAAAATATAAAATTAAGAGTAAGAATTGATTGGAAGGTGTTTAGAGGTGTTAATTTATGGTTTAGAGGTTGTATTTGGAGGTATCATAGATGATTGGAGCAAGAACAACGAGTTTGGTGCATGAAAATTAAGGTCTGGTGCGGTTTTTGGGAGGTCTGGTGAGGCTGGAGTCGGAACTGGCTTGGGCTGGCTAGGAATCGCGCACCATTTCTGGTGTTGGTGCCTATATATATATGCGCCTCACACTTGAGCGCGGAACTGGCGTCTGAGCGCGGAACTGGCGCCTGAGCGCGAGCCAGATTTCTGGAATCTTCTGGCACCTGCGCGCACCATCTGGTGCGTCTGAGCTAGTGCGTCCCGCGCGCGCCTGAGCGCAGGGCTGGCGCGCCTGAGAGCCCGGGCATCTGTGTAACACCCCAATTTGGCCACTTGAAAAATATACTTCTTTAATTCCAAAATGTGGTGAAAATGTGGGCCAATTTTTTTTTTTTTTAAACATGTAACGTGGCTGAGCAGCATGAGCATGGGAACCATGTTGTTTTCAGAGTGCTTCCATAAATAAAAAGAGGTTCGCAAACATCATGCTAAGATTCAAGTTCCAAACCGGAGTGTCACAAGGCACTACACTTTGCAACTTGATTCTTCTCAACTCCATTATCATAGCCCATTAAAATAATTTCTTCCACAAAAATTTGGGGTTACATCATGGCATTGCAATGAAACTAAGTAAATACAGGGAATACAAAATACTTCAGGGAAAATAAAAGGCTACCACCAGGCCCATTGAACTGAATACGATGGTCCACAGAATAATGCCTAACTAGGGTCGTTCTCGATCACGCCCGCCTCCGAGTAGCTAAGTCCTCGTCCAATTCCTCTGGCTCCTCAGCCTCGTAGTCAATGTGTGCAGACCACAGCATCAGGTATCCACCATGAGCGTCAACTGAGCCACCGATCTCGGTGTCCTCACACTATTTCCGATCTCGATAATTCACTTTCTATCTTTCTTCGTCGCCATCTCGAACGTGAACATGACAGGATCCATGGACTAAGGGAATGGACATCATAACAACAAGCAGACAGAACAGAAGACTAGAGAGAGTAAGTATTCCCAAGCATGTTATGCCAACGATGTGGGATTACAATAGGTAAGATATTAAGGAATCACAAAAACATATAAGCAAACCACACATACAAGCAATCACGTTCATTCATACAAACTTTTACTCATCTATCATTACTTTTTCTCTTCCCAAAACTTTACATATCCACAGAACTTCCGTCAATCGATTCCGCTGCGCAACTCTGATTCCATCATCCATCTCATCCTCTTTCCAAGTTGTCTCTTAAGAATTATTTCTTAACAATATCAGTTATCTTTTCTTAATTAAGTTTTATGAATTCGTATCCGTCAATGATGCGGGGAATTTAATCATCATTGAGGAGGGTCGCTTTTAAAGTTAGCACACACGTCTACATCTCCTCGGTCATCCACCCAACCTAGTCGGAAGCAAACAGGAGTACAGGACCTTTACCACGCGGGCACGACAACTGTCTCAACACATAAATGGTCCCAGACCAGGAGGATCTCGTCCTCAAATCAATTCAATAATATCAAGGCTCACTGTCCACGCAGTGGCAAAACACAATGCCCCGTTCCAGTCCCTCTCACTGTTCTCGATTTGCAATCTAGGGGGCGGCAGTATATTTCTAGGGAGCTCGCAGAACTTACCACGGTACTGGACTCAGTCCCCACCACGTTAGTGCACCACTTATGGAGTTCGTTCTGCCTAGAAACGTACTCGAGACTTCTTGACGTTTCACCGTCATCGTCCTCCCCTAATGCAATCTCCTCCTAAGTATCCGCAGATACCTATGGTTCCTTCCTCTCCACTACTTCGTACTCTCATACCTCACCGCGTATGTTAATGTCTTTAAAAGTCTTTTATCTTTTTAAGATCAACCTAATGGTCGGCCCATCCTTCGTGCATCCCTTCGATGAGTCCCGACCTTTATCTTTGCACAATCTTTCTCATCAGAGCACAGAGATGGGATCACATCAACCACTTGCATCTCATTCCACAGTTTCCTTTAACAATCTCCTTTCAACTCCTTTTCTCAAAATCTCATCTCATAAACTTTCGCAAAATACCAATTCGTAAACTTTTTCATAAAATTGTTTCTCACAAATTCTCTCCAAATCTCTTTTCAAAAACCTTTTTGAAAATTTCTTTTCACCCACTTTTTCAAAAAACCTCCGTTCACAATTCTTTTCACAATCCTTTTTCCAAAAATCTCCTTTCAAAAACATTCTCAAACTCACATTTCGCACTCGGCTTCAAAAATTCCGTTTCAAAAACTCTTTTAAAAAATTCTCATTTTCAAAAACGTTTTTAAAATAAAACTTCATTTCAAAAACTTTTCGAAAACTTATTGTTTCAATGAGTACCAGCGGAGGAGCAAGCTCAACTCAACACCAGTCTCATTTCAACAATATCATAAAGGCACGTGTTCCTTCTAAATCATATCTCATTTCACAACACAACATCACTTTCCCTAGCTCTGGCTCATCCACATCATGTTCATCACTCTTACTCATCAGCGGTTATAACTTCCACAACGTCTCAACATCTTTCTCAACTTTATCTCACATTTCTTTTATTCTTTTTATTCATTATTATTCACATTATTTTCAATCTCATCATGCATAAGAAATTCACTAAATAAACGAATAAACAACACACTATCATTCAGATATCATCATATAAAATCATTATCTAATTTCATGTGGTCTTTGTCTCTTTCACACTAGTGGCCACACAATCAAACAATTGCCACCGTGCTACTGACTCAGAACCACTAAGTTTCGACTTTTGAGATGGTCGAAACGCTTAATAAATTACCTAAATACCACGGTGTTTGGGGGAAACTTCTCTCTCACCTCAACCGATGACGATCTTCAATGCGCTCCTTAGTTTCCATTGCGACGTTCGTAACTGCTTCCCGATCGTTACTGGAACTCAAATATTTCTTTCTTATTAAAAATCATTCTTATTCAATTATCTTGAAAATAAAGCAACGTTACAAAACTTTTTATTTGAAAACAAAATATTCGCTTCCTCTTAATATTTTGAAATCACGTTGGGTTTTGAACTCACAATCAAAATCAAGTAAAACTTTCATTTAAAAACACGTTTAGAAATTTAAAAACTTAAAATACTCTTTTCAAAAATTTGCTAAAAACATAATTAGTTCTCTGACCTCTTTAAAAGCCACATTTAACTTAAGGGTTTTTAAATATAAAATACCTTTAAATTAAAATCTTTTCAAAACAATACTTTTTCAATCAAATCCCTTTATTTTTGTGTCAAAACCGAATTAAGCCAAAGAAAAATACCAACAAGGGTTAAATCAAAAACCTTTTACAATTATTAAACATTCCAATCATTCTTAAACACACATGTTGAACATGTTAAATCATTCATAATTCATGCATTACTTTCACACTCATCATGCATGCATATAAAACAAGAATCAAACACAAACTCCTATTATTTTCTATGCATGGCCGAATCCTATCACACATAAGGCAAGGTTTATATTCCTAATTTCAAACACTCATGATTACTAGCACTTAAACAAACATGCATGTATGGAAAATAATCACTTAAACACATTTTCCTAATTTAAGCATTACAACCGAAAATAATTATAAACAAAAGAAAGGAATATTTTCATTTAAAATTATGCTAACATCTTTCTAATCAATTAGCTTTACCCCTAAACTAACATGCAAATGAAAATCAATTCATTTCTTTTATTTCTCAACCAAACCGAATTGGTCATAGAAAATAATTCAAACTCATAATAATATAATCACACACCAAACCACTCAAAGTTAACTCCAACAATAACACACAAGAAAATAAAATGGTTTGAATGAAATTTGTTCCAAAACCGAATGGAATACAAAATCACTTTTAAGTCTTTAATTAAAATTTTAGGTTTTCACATACTTGAAATCCATAGATCCATCAATAAAACACACATGCAAAACAAAACAAACAAACTTTAATATTTATAAAGACAAACCGTGAACTTCACATAAAATTTCATCAAACTTTAATTTTATAAATTTATCACAATAAAATCAAAGATCACATCAAAAATATTTAGATCACATAAATTTCAACATGCATGTAACTAAAATAAGGATCAAATATGGTTTCCTACTTTCCCTAGGTTTGGCCGAATGACAAAGTACACAAAAGCAAGATCTTGGGTTCTATTTTCACATGCAAGATTTTAAAACAACATTTTCCTTTCAAACATCAAGAAATCATCATCACACACACAAGATCTTGTTTAAAATCCCTTTTTGTACCAAAATCATTTTCAAAACTTGTTATCATAATTTTTCTTTCAAAAATCATGACATGCATCAAAGAAAACCAAAGCTTTACACTTAGAGCAAACATGCAAAGCTCAAACTTCATGCTTTTGTAAAGATCTACCATAGATCAAGACATGCAAGAAAAGATCAAGGTAAAAACATGAACTTAAACAGAAATCTCAACCAAACCGTGAAGAAGAAAACTTATAAGTTGAAGATCAAGCTTTCAAGCACAAATATTCAAGATCAACACATAAAAGTAACATGCAAAGCATTTAAACTTCAAGATCATGAGAAAATAAGTACATGCATCACGAAATCAAAGTTTAACAAAGTCGATTACAAAGTTCTTTACAAAACTAAGATTATTACATTAAAACTTTCTTAAACAACTACCTTAAACAAAAATCCTAATCTTCAAGATTCAATTTCTCCTCTCCTTCTCCTAGGGTTGCTTCGGCCTCCTCTCTTAGGGTTGATAGGTTGGTTTTCTTTTTAGTCTTTGAAGAAGGAAGTGATTAAAGAAAGAGATCAAAGGTGTTTGGGTTGGGAGGTTTGGGTTTCCACCCTTCTTTTTCTCTCCTCTTCTCTCGGCCTAACTCTATTTCTAAGGTCTCAAGAGCTTTGATGTGCTCTTGGACTATGTGTTGGTGTTGGTGTGAGAAAGAAATGAATGAAGGAAATGAGAAGGAACTAAAGCCAACACACATACACACACACGGTTCTATATGGGCAAAGGCAAGGGGGGTGTAATTTTCCTCTTCTAGCCTCGGTCCAAGGTGCAAGCCTAAGGGCAATTCGGTCCACTCCTAAAGTTGCATGGGAGGGATCTTATCAAGGGGAACAAAGTGAAGAGAAAGTCTTACTAGGCTTCATGAGTCACCACCCTAGGTTTCCACTTGTTTCCTTTCAATTTTTCTATTTAATTTTTCCATCTAAATTCTATTTTCTTAATGCTTAAGAAAATGCATTCCTCTTGGCCTTTCTAGTCCTAATGGCCGAACATACACATGCACACATGCACATCATACACATGCAATTCTTTTTCATTTCATCATAGCAACACATAGCATTAAGTTATGGAATCATGCATGCTTAAACATGCATATAACACTTCATGTTTCCATTCAAAGCATACGACACACATATACATACACCATGCATACATTCACATTCACATAGTTCATGCATTCATTCATTTAAATTTCCTAATTAAATTTCATACATAATTCCTTGCACAAAACACTCCTTCACAAATTCAAAGATCCAAAAATACAAACTTTAAAGAAAATCGATCCACCTTATCAATTTAATTACAAAATAAGCTTAACTTTGAAAAAAAACCATATTTTCACATAAATCAAAGACTTTCCAAGAAACCATTTATTAAAAACCTCAAATCATATAAAAAGAAAATTCGTTTCTTTAAGAAATCTCAAATAACAAAATTATAACTTGGTTTTCATGAAATCAAATTCAAATAAAAATCATTTGCTAAAACACTTTAACTGAAAAATCTCTCTTAATTTCTGAAAAATCCTTTTTAAATTCTCAAAAATTCTTTTTTAAATAAAACCTCATTGATTTATTTGAGTCCAGAAGATACGGGATGTTACATTCTCCCCAACTTGAAGATTTCTCGTCCTCGAGAAATGATGCGCACAACCATCTCGTTCAAGAGTGCGTAGCTCCTTGTAGCAATCTTCTTCCTCATTCTCATATGAACTAACTGTTGCGACATACCATTTATTCGCGGTCCTCATGAAGAATTTGAAAGAATTCCCCACAAAAGCAATCTGTTGGATCATCCCATTGTCAAATACAATGGTGTATAACGACAAGGCTTTGCTAAGCAGGTTAAAATTTTAAGGGTGTTCAAGGTTGCTGAAACAAATAGCGTTATAAAAAGAAACGTCACGCTTATGCCAATCTAAGCAAAAACACTATTTGTAAAACTCCTCTTCCGACTTACCCTTTTCTAATAACTTTTCAGCCTAATCAGATCACCTTAAAACCTCAAATCTCTGTAACCCCCTAATGAATTCTACCCTTAATTCCCAAGTATTAAAAATGATTACTTAAAAATTCCTTTTTAGTTTAGTAAATTCACCCGTCAAACGGATGGAATTTTGTCTATTTTTCGGACTTTCCAAAATCTTCAACCTGATAAACACATTTATATGAAATCAACAGGAGCCATCAAGACTCAAATAGAAATATATAAGCATCGCATAGTTGCCCCTTGGGCTCAAGTGTAAAACATAGTGTGTCAGAGTGCCAGCAAAGTATTAAGTATGTGAATCAAGAGGCCATAACAACAACTATGCTCAAAAAGAATCATAAACCCTGCACAAAAGAAACTATCCTAGCCTCACCCAAAAGAAAACATATATAGCTCATATACATCCAAATATATATATACGGAGGCTGAAATCAAAATAAAAGTGTCTAATCCCCATAACCCTACTCTCCCTGTGAGGGAGAGCACTCTTGCTCGGCCGGGGGCTGTGCTAGCTCAATCTCTGTACCTGTAATGATAGTAAGGGAGTGAGCATTGAACATGAAATAAAATTGCAGTTTCCATATAATCATAGTAAATCCAATAGGCCAGACACAAGTAGTAAAGTAACAACACATATCATTTACACAATTAGTCACAATCACCCTTTCTCCAACATACTCATCCTTTATCTCAAGTTCATATTCATTTCCCATTGCTTTTATCCATTTTCTATATTTATTTTCATTGCCTTTAACCATTTTCCATTAATCCTTTTCATTCCCTTAATCCTTGCCATTATCTTTACGTTACACTTTTTCCATTCTTAATTCCTTTTTCCATTGGGTGTAACCTCAAGCAGAGATCTACACCATACCATTGTGTGTAACCTCAAACAGAGATCTACACACAGTGTATGCAACCACAGACAATGATCTGCATACACCCCATATCTTTTATGTAACCCCAAACAGAGATCTACATAAACTTTCCTTTTTACTTTTTACCTTTCCATTATTATTTTCCATTAATGTGTATAACCCCAACAGAGATCTACACACACCGTATTTGCAACCGCAAACAGCGATCTGCAAACACTTCCATTTTTACCGTACACCACTAGGATTTGGATTACCCGCTAGGTAATTGGCACACCTGTCTAGGGACTTGAAACACCTGCCCAGGACTTTACACCCATCCAGACCATAACCTGTAGGACTATGTACTTTTACCAATCCATTTATTTAGTCAAATTATTGGTGTGGAAAACTGATCTTGTAGGTCACCCAGCGCCTACAGGGCGATTTGGCCTGATGGGTAATTGGCCTGGCAGGAAATTGGAACACCTAGCCGGGTACCTAGTGTTCCGTGCCCCACTGATCAGTTTCCACTTTAGTTACCTTTTTCATTTTCAGTTAATCATAATTCCAGTCCATTAATTATAAACCATAGTCACAATTTCCACCAATACTCACAAACACGCATAATTATAATCCATTCCAAATCATCACACATATTTTCATAAATCAACATTTATCATCCATCATCACATACATTTCCAAGTACTCACATTTTGGGTCACATTCCTCAAGTAGCATTTATGATCATTTTCCCTTATTATCACATTCCCCAACTTATCCATTTACAATTCATATAATCATTTCACACTTAATCAATACCCCTTTAGCACCCAAAATTTGTTCCACATATTATCAAATAAGCATGACACCCTTACGTAACCAATCATATATTAACATTTCATTCCTTTCAAGTTGCACATCATAATTACCCTTGTCAAATAAGTTCAAATAAATACTTCATTATTAACAATCTTAACCATAATCAATTCCAATTCGGTAAACACATAAATACACTCTATCCATGTTATCATCTTTCATTTCCAACCAATAATCCTAATTTAGCCACAACCAAGTATACATATATTGCACAATAATTACTTCATATTCAAAGTTCACCTTACTTTCCCCTTTCTAATTATGACTCCTAAGTTCATCCAATTATATTCACCATTCTCCTACTCATTATTCAAGATTCTACCTTTAAATTTTATAAACACATAACTCCTAGAAAATCACTATAACCATAGGGATACCCAATCCTAGATCAAACCAATGCTCACTATAACCACCCCTTTACCTTAAACCAAGAGAGATGGGGAAAAATCTTCCAAGCTTTAGCTCCTAAGTTCCTTAATCAAGAGCTCCAAGGATTGAGTGGAAAGAGAGAGATTCTTGACCTCCATGAAACAATAGAGCACAAGTGAGTCATAATTTTGTTAAATCATGACACAAAATTCGTATGCCACGGGAGGGAAGAGAGAGAAATTCGTATGGCCCTAGAGAGAGAGAGAGAGAGTGTGTTGAAACTTACCAATGGAGATGGATGAGGATGATTAATGGTTCTTGAACTTGAGGGAGAAGAAAAATAAGCTTGGCCTTGGTGGGAAGAGGAGGGAGTTCGAATGGGGAGGAGGAGGAGAGATGGGGGAGTGTTTTTGTTGATGATGGGTGGAAGAATGAAGAAAATGAAGGTGGAAGGGAGTTTATGAGAGAGGGAAGGTATTTGGATGGCTGGGATTAAAAGAGCTTGGGGAGATTCCCATTAAACGGTCCGGATCGCGCCTGGGGGACATCAGATGCGACCATTTTCGCTTGAGCGAGAGCCTACTCGCTTAAGCGAAAGTCGTCCAGTAAGTTTAGGTTTTCGCTCGAGCCAGTTTCGCTTAAGCGAGACCCGTTCGCTTAAGCGAACAACGTTTTGGTTGCTACTGAATCAATTTCGCTTAAGGGAATTATTTTCGCTTAAGCGAAATGGTCAAGTACTGCTGATTCACTTTTCTATTTTCCTTCTATTTTCTTCCTAACTTCAAATGGTTGTAACTTCTTCGTTCACCGTTGGATCTTGCTCAAATTTTGAGGTAAGCTTTCTAAAAATCCAAACTTCATATCCAACGGTGGAATTCTCGTTTGGAGTTGTAAATCTTTTATTCCTAATTTTTCCTTATATCGTATAACTTTTGTCATTTAATATTAGTTAAAGGTTTAATTAACTCTCCACTTAATCTTTCCTTCACCCTCACATTCTAAGTCTATTAATATAGAACTTAAACTTAGAAATTAAATTGAGGATGTTACAATTCTCTCCCACTTACCAGAATTTCGTCCTCGAAATTCTGCTGTCCTGAAACAACTGAGGATAAGACTCCTTCATCTTGCTCTCCAGCTCCCAAGTAGCCTCTTCCACGTCGTTTCTGCTCCAAATCACCTTCACCAATGGAATCTCCTTGCCCCGGAGTTGCTTAATCTGCCTGTCTTCAATTCTGATCGGGAGGATCTCAAAAGTAAGATTCTCCTTCAAGGGCAAATCGTCCGCTGCTACCACATGGGAGGGATCATGAATGTATTTCCTTAACTGGGAAACATGAAATACACCATGAATCCTAGACAAATGTGGAGGCAAAGCAATCCTGTACGCCAAAGGTCCAACTCTCTCCAGAATCTCATAAGGCCCAACAAACCTCGGAGTCAGCTTCTTTGACTTGATTGCCCGACCAATGCCAGTGGTAGGGGACACCCTAATAAACACATGATCGCCCACATCGAACTCTAGGGGTCTCCTACGCTTATCTGCATAGCTCTTTTGCCTGTCCTGAGAAGTCTTCATCTTATCCTTAATCATCGCGATTTTCTCTCTGGTTTCTTGTACCAATTCTGGCCCAGTTAACAAGTTCTCTCCGATCTGAAACGAGCAAAGAGGCGTCCTACACTTTCTACCATAGAGTGCCTCAAAAGGTGCCATGCCAATACTAGAGTGAAAGGTGTTGTTGTAAGTAAACTCCATCAACGGTAACAACTGCTCCCAACTACCAGCCTGCTCCAGTACACAAGCCCTCAACAGATCCTCCAAAGTCTGGATAGTACGCTCGGACTGACCATCAGTTTGAGGATGATAGGCTGTACTAAACCTCAACTTAGTACCCAAGGCCTGCTGAAGACTCTGCCAAAATCTGGATAGAAACCGGGAATCACGATCAGACACAATACTAGAAGGCACACCATGAAGCTTCACTATATCCCGAATATACAACTGTGTCAATTTCTCCATTGTGTACTTCTTATTGATCGGAATAAAGTGAGCACACTTTGTCAAACGGTCTACCACTACCCATACACCATCACAACCTGCTGTGGTCCTAGGTAGACCTATCACAAAGTCCATGGCTATGCTATCCCACTTCTATTCCGGGATGTCAAGTGATCGCAACGGACCACCTGGCTTTTGGTGCTCAATCTTTACCTTCTGACAAGTCAAGCAATGAGACACATGGTCTGCCACATCAGTCTTCAACCCTGGCCACCAATAGACCCTCTTCAAATCCTGATACATCTTTGTGGTGCCGAGATGGAAACTCATCTTTGTTTGGTGAGCTTCCCACAATATGTCTCTTCGAATCTGGAAGTCCATTGGAACACATATTCTACCTCTGAACTTGATGATTCCATCTGGACCCTTGATGAAATCAGGTTCCTCTTTACTTGCTGCTCCTTCTAACAACTTCTGGAGTTCTTCATCATCTGCTTGCCTTCCTTTATCAAGTCCATCAGCTCACTAGTAACCTGCAACATTTCCAGAACAATACTCTTTTCTTCCACCAGCATGTTCAAGTTGAGATCACTAAACTCCTGAATTAGTTGCATCTCCTTCACCATCAAATTGCTAACATGAAGGGTTTTGCGACTCAATGCATCGGCCACCACGTTAGCTTTACCCGGATGGTACTGAAGATGAAAGTCATAATCCTGCAAGAACTCCATCCACCTCCTTTGTCTCATATTCAACTCCTTTTGGTCGAAGAGATAACGGAGACTCTTGTGGTCACTGAACACCTCAAACTTAGTGCCATACAAATAATGTCTCCAAATTTTCAGGGCAAACACCACCGCTGCTAATTCCAAGTCATGAGTCGGATAATTCTGCTCATGCTACCGCAACTGTCTGGATGCATAGGCCACAACTTTTCCTTGCTGCATAAGCACACAACCCAAGCCTTGCTTTGAAGCATCACAAAACACGTCAAAGGGTTGGGTTGGTTCCGGCAATGTCAGAACCGGTGAGCTCGTCAATCTCTTCTTCAGCTCCAAGAAACTGCTCTCACACTGCTGTGACCATTGATAAGGGACATCTTTCCTGGTTAACTTTGTCAATGGAAGAGCCAGTTTGGAGAAACCTTCGATGAATCTCCGATAGTAACCTGCCAATCCCAAAAAGCTCCTGATTTCTGTAACTGTTGTGGGCCTCTCCCACTTTAACACCGCTTCCACCTTGGAGGGATCCACATCAACTCCCCGTGCAGAAATCACATGTCCCAGAAAATGGACTTCATCCAACCAAAAGCTACATTTAGACAGCTTGGCATACAACTGCTTTTTTTTGAGGACCTGCAGTACAATCCTCAGGTGCTTCTCATGTTCACCCGGACTCTTAGAATAAATCAGGATGTCATCAATGAACACAATGACAAAAGAATCCAAGTATGGCATGAAGATTATATTCATGTAATCCATGAATATTGCAGGAGCGTTGGTCAATCCGAAAGGCATCACCACATACTCAAAGTGCCCATAACGCGTCCTGAAAGCAGTTTTTGGGATGTCCTCTTCACGGATACGAATTTGATGGTATCCCGATCGGAGGTCAATCTTAGAGAACACTGATGCACCCCTCAACTGATCCAACAAATCATCAATGCGAGGGAGCGGATACTTGTTCTTTACTGTCACTGCATTTAGCTGCCTGTAATCAGTGCACATCCGAAGGCTACCGTCCTTCTTTTTGACAAAGAGGATAGGAGCACCCCAGGGTGATACACTTGGCCTGACAAGTCCCTTTGCTAATAGCTCCTCCAACTGCTTCTTCAATTCCTCCAATTCCGGAGGCGCCATTCTGTAAGGTGCAATAGAAATTGGGCCTGTACCAGGCTTCAGATCAATACTAAACTCAACTTCTCTTCTTGGGGGCAATCCGGGAATCTCCGTAGAAAAGACTTCCGGAAACTCACGGACCACAGGAATTTGACTCACATCAGAAACTTCATCAACTTCCATGGTAGATAGAACGACATTACTAAAGATAACTGCTTTCTTACAGCAGTCAATTAAGACATGATGCTGGGTCATCCAGTCCATACCCAGAATAATATCTAACTTGGTTAGAGGCAGACAAATGAGATTAACTCTGAATTCCCGCTCCAAGACTCGGAGTGGGCAATTCCAGCACATTTGAGAAGTGAGTACTGAAGAATTTGTGGGGGTAGACACTGACAACTTATACGGCATATCTACGGTGGACAACCCTAGTCTCTTCATGCAGTCAAATGAAATGAAGGAATGAGATGCACCACAATCAAACAAAACACCACAGGACATGCCATTCACAAAACAAGTACCTCGGATCAGCTCATCCTCATCAGTCACCTCTTCTCCATCCAGTGTATACACTTTGCCCTTCTGCAATGGTTGGCTGCCACCTGTTTTCTGCACCCTAATATCATTAACTTCCTGCTTCATTGTGCTTTTGGGACAGTTGTTTGCAAAGTGTCCAGGCTGACCACATAAAAAGCAAAGCCCATCATTCCTGCTCTGAGCCCAGCATACACCCCTGTGCGGCTTCCCACAATGTGTACAAGTAGGAATAGGTCCAAGTGTCACTGCAGATTGCCCTGCTCCTCTAGGGGCTGAAGGCCTAGAATTAGCATAAGGACCAGATCTCTGTATCGGACCCTTGCCCCTAATAGGACCAGACAATTTCTGTGATGCCCTTCTTCACTCCTCTGCTTGTTCCTGCTTGAGAGAATCTTCGTAAGCACTGGTCATATTCACTAGTTGAGAGAGATTAGAGATTCCTTGATAGACAAAAACAGTCTTGATCTTGGGATGGAGACCAGCCTCAAACTTGATACATTTAGTGCGTTCATCCGCATCTCGGTAGCTGCCCGAATAGCGAATGAGGTCCTCGAATTGAGCTGCATATTCTCCAACATTGAGGTTCCCTTGCTTCAGCTCAAGGAAAGCCACTTCCTTCTCCCTCCTTACATTTTCCGGGAAATACTTTCCCAGAAAACGGACCTTGAAAAGATCCCATGAAATAAGCTCGTGAGCTGCTTCCAAACCTCTCCTCTGTTGATCCCACCAATGTTCCGCCTCACCCATCAGAACATACTCCACCAGTCGCATATACTGATCACCCGGTGGCTGCAGTGAGCGAAACACCTTCTCCATCTCCTGGAGCCATTTTTGAGCTCCATCGGGATTGTAACCCCCCTCAAACTTCAGTGGATCGCTTTTTCTAAAGTGGCCCATCCAGTCAATCTCCACTAGTGGTGGTGGAGGAGGCTGAAGTGCGACTGCAGCAGCTGCTGCAGCTGCAGCAATGCTCTGAGCTTGATTCTTCTGCAGATTTGCAAGATTATCAGCCTGTTGTTGCTGAACTTGGGCTTGGTTCTGCTGTAATTGAACCAGAGTTTCAAGTATTGCTGCAATTCTGTCATTGTCTGCCCGTCTCCCTGCCATACTATTGAGTCATGGAAGGAAAACCAGTTAATAATGAAACAATTAAATAAAACTATTAATATCCTACAACTTCACTTAGACACTAAACTAAATACTTGGGTTACTCGCTCTGTGAGTAACCATAGGAGTAATGAGTTTATACTCCAAAGGCCGAGGGAAACTGCTCTGATACCATAAATGTAACCCCCTAATGAATTCTACCCTTAATTCCCAAGTATTAAAAATGAGTACTTAAAAATTCCTTTTTAGTTTAGTAAATTCACCTGTCAAACGGACGGAGTTTTGTCTATTTTTCGGATTTTCCAAAATCTTCAACCTGATAAACACATTTATATGAAATCAACAGGAGCCAGCAGGACTCAAATAGAAATATATAAGCATCGCATAGTTTCCCCTTGGGCTCAAGTGTAAAACATAGTGTGTCAGAGTGCCAGCAAAGTATTAAGTATGTGAATCAAGAGGCCATAACAACAACTATGCTCAAAAAGAATCATAAACCCTGCACAAAAGAAACTATCCTAGCCTCACCCAAAAGAAAACATATATAGCTCATATACATCCAAATATATATATACGGAGGCTGAAATCAAAATAAAAGTGTCTAATCCCCATAACCCTACTCTCCCTGTGAGGGAGAGCACTCCTGCTCGGCCGGGGGCTGTGCTAGCTCAATCTCTGTACCTGTAATGATAGTAAGGGAGTGAGCATTGCACATGAAATAAAATTGCAGTTTCCATATAATCATAGTAAATCCACTAGGCCAGACACAAGTAGTAAAGTAACAACACATATCATTTACACAATTAGTCACAATCACCCTTTTTCCAACATACTCATCCTTTATCTCAAGTTCATATTCATTTTCCATTGCTTTTATCCATTTTCTATATTTATTTTCATTTCCTTTAACCATTTTCCATTAATCCTTTTCATTCCCTTAATCCTTGCCATTATCTTTACGTTACACTTTTTCCATTCTTAATTCCTTTTTCCAATGGGTGTAACCTCAAGCAGAGATCTACACCATACCATTGTGTGTAACCTCAAGCAGAGATCTACACACAGTGTATGCAACCACAGACAGTGATCTGCATACACCCCATATCTTTTATGTAACCCCAAACAGAGATCTACATAAACTTTCCTTTTTACTTTTTGCCTTTCCATTATTATTTTCCATTAATGTGTATAACCCCAACAGAGATCTACACACACCGTATTTGCAACCACAAACAACGATCTGCAAACACTTCCATTTTTACCGTACACCACTAGGATTTGGATTACCCGCTAGGTAATTGGCACACCTGTCTAGGGACTTGAAACACCTGCCCAGGACTTTACACCCATCCAGACCATAACCTGTAGGACTATGTACTTTTACCAATCCATTTATTTAGTCAAATTATTGGTGTGGAAAACTGATCATGTGGGTCACCCGGCGCCTACAGGGCGATTTGGCCTGATGGGTAATTGGCCTGGCAGGTAATTGGCCCTAACAGGTAATTGGAACACCTAGCCGGGTACCTAGTGTTCCGGGCCCCACTGATCAGTTTCCACTTTAGTTACCTTTATCATTTTCAGTTAATCATAATTCCTGTCCATTAATTATAAACCATAGTCACAATTTCCACCAATACTCACAAACACGCATAATTATAATCCATTCCAAATCATCACACATATTTTCATAAATCAACATTTATCATCCATCATCACATACATTTCCAAGTACTCACATTTTGGGTCACATTCCTCAAGTAGCATTTATGATCATTTTCCCTTATTATCACAATCCAACTTATCCATTTACAATTCATATAATCATTTCACACTTAATCAATACCCCTTTAGCACCCAAAATTTGTTCCACATATTATCAAATAAGCATGACACCCTTACGTAACCAATCATATACTAACATTTCATTCCTTTCAAGTTGCACATCATAATTACCCTTGTCAAATAAGTACAAATAAATACTTCATTATTAACAATCTTAACCATAATCCATTCCAATTCGGTAAACACATAAATACACTCTATCCATGTTATCATCTTTCATTTCCAACCAATAATCCTAATTTAGCCACAACCAAGTATACATATATTGCACAATAATTACTTCATATTCAAAGTTCACCTTACTTTCCCCTTTCTAATTATGACTCCTAAGTTCATCCAATTATATTCACCATTCTCCTACTCATTATTCAAGATTCTACCTTTAAATTTTATAAACACATAACTCCTAGAAAATCACTATAACCATAGGGATACCCAATCCTAGATCAAACCAATGCTCACTATAACCACCCCCTTACCTTAAACCAAGAGAGATGGGGAAAAATCTTCCAAGCCCTAGCTCCTAAGTTCCTTAATCAAGAGCTCCAAGGATTGAGTGGAAAGAGAGAGATTCTTGACCTCCATGAAACAATAGAGCACAAGTGAGTCATAATTTTGTTAAATCATGACACAAAATTCGTATGCCATGGGAGGGAAGAGAGAGAAATTCGTATGGCCCTAGAGAGAGAGAGTGTGTGTGTGTTGAAACTTACCAATGGAGATGGATGAGGATGATTAATGGTTCTTGAACTTGAGGGAGAAGAAAAATAAGCTTGGCCTTGGTGGGAAGAGGAGGGAGTTCGAATGGGGAGGAGGAGGAGAGATGGGGGAGTGTTTTTGTTGATGATGGGTGGAAGAATGAAGAAAATGAAGGTGGAAGGGAGTTTATGAGAGAGGGAAGGTATTTGGATGGCTGGGATTAAAAGAGCTTGGGGAGATTCCCATTAAACGGTCCGGATCGCGCCTGGGGGACATCATATGCGACCATTTTCGCTTGAGCGAGAGCCTACTCGCTGAAGCGAAAGTCGTCCAGTAAGTTTAGGTTTTCGCTCGAGCCAGTTTCGCTTAAGCGAGACCCATTCGCTTAAGCGAACAACGTTTTGGTTGCTACTGAATCAATTTCGCTTAAGCGAATTATTTTCGCTTAAGCGAAATGGTCAGGTACTGCTGATTCACTTTTCTATTTTCCTTCTATTTTCTTCCTAACTTCAAATGGTTGTAACTTCTTCGTTCACCGTTGGATCTTGCTCAAATTTTGAGGTAAGTTTTCTAAAAATCCAAACTTCATATCCAACGGTGGAATTCTCGTTTGGAGTTGTAAATCTTTTATTCCTAATTTTTCCTTATATTGTATAACTTTTGTCATTTAATATTAGTTAAAGGTTTAATTAACTCTCCACTTAATCTTTCCTTCACCCTCACATTCTAAGTCTATTAATATAGAACTTAAACTTAGAAATTAAATTGAGGATGTTACAATCTCCATCTACTCCCCAACTTTAATAACTCTTATCGCTACGTATCTCAACCACAAACATGAACTTGGTTCTCACCAACATCCCCATCCTTATCGCTTCCGATTCATCTTACCCGACTTCGCTTTACCCCATTCAAATTCATTGCTTTAGATTCTATTAAATATTCACCCTTATAACTTCATCTTGTTCATCAATAGTCTTTCCTTGCTTCAAGCGATTGCTAACATATGCCTCACTTCACTCCTCCTATTTCCTATGGACTGCAGCCGCTTGAGCATTCTAACTCCTTTTTCCATCCTTCATGTTTCACCTTAAGGTCTAAATCCAATGAAGTTCTTCAAATCCTATGATTACCTTATCTAATTAAAGGTCTTCATTCCTAACAGGGCTCTTCTAATCCACAATTCACCATCACACTTCCATCACCTGTCCTAACATTGATCATTACTTAAGGGTGCTAACCATATATGTCTTCACTTCATCTACCCAATTCCACACCATTAATAGCAATTAACACCGGACCATATCATTTACTCCTTCTAACTCTAATTCTAGGAAGGATTACAACTCTTCTGACTCCCTTGGACTTCTTACTGCCTCAACACCATCCAGACCGAAAACTTAGACTATTTACCCTCATCTATACTTAGTTTTGACTGACTCCTACGATCCTTCATCTTAATCCAAAGACTTAAAAGATATCCTCACTCTACCTTACGACCAACACATCTCCCTTATCCGTACCTTCTAGTCCGTACTTTTCTCAGATATTGCAAATCTAACCAATCAACACCTCACAATCCATTCTTAGTTCAGGGATAACTACTTGACTGGCACAAGTCATAACCAAAAATTTGGGATTCAAACAGCTTATAAACTGGGTTCACAAATTTTGGGTTCAATCAAATTAGGAAGGTTCAAGGCTACTTTAGAGATCAATTTGGGTAACAAGCAACATGGGATAAGCTCAAGGTTCAAATCAAATCAAGAGCTCGAAGGTTATTTTTGAACAAAGGGCTCACAACAAGCAAGGGTTCCATCGAAGAATGATAAGTTCAAAGGATAAGTTTTGGTCTTTCTAGGATTCGAATTCTCGGATTATACGACAAGTTCTGACGCTTTCCAAACAACATGCACACACTCTTGGCATCCCTATTTATAATCATCCTAGACTAGCACACAAGACTCACAAAGAAGTATGTTTCCCATGTATTCAATTACTTAGATCAACCATTGCTCTGATACCACATCTGTAACACCCCAATTTGGCCACTTGAAAAATATACTTCTTTAATTCCAAAATATGGTGAAAATGTGGGCCAAATTTTTTTTTTTAAACATGTAACGTGGCTGAGCAGCATGAGCATGGGAACCATGTTGTTTTCAGAGTGCTTCCATAAATAAAAAGAGGTTCGCACACATCATGCTAAGATTCAAGTTCCAAACCGGAGTGTCACAAGGCACTACACTTTGCAACTTGATTCTTCTCAACTCAATTATCATAGCCCATTAAAATAAATTTCTTCCACAAAAATTTGGGGTTACATCATGGCATTGCAATGAAACTAAGTAAATACAGGGAATACAAAATAATTCAGGGAAAATAAAAGGCTACCACCAGGCCCATTGAATTGAATACGATGGTCCACGGAATAATGCCTAACTAGGGTCGGTCTCGATCACGCCCGCCTCCGAGTAGCTAAGTCCTCGTCCAATTCCTCTGGCTCCTCAGCCTCGTAGTCAATGTGTGCAGACCACAGCATCGGGTATCCACCATGAGCGTCAACTGAGCCACCGATCTCGGTGTCCTCACACTACTTCCGATCTCAATAATTCACTTTCCATCTTTCTTCGTCGCCATCTCGAACGTGAACATGACAGGATCCATGGACTAAGGGAATGGACATCATAACAACAAGCAGACAGAACAGAAGACTAGAGAGAGTAAGTATTCCCAAGCATGTTATGCCAACGATGTGGGATTACAATAGGTAAGATATTATGGAATCACAAAAACATATAAGCAAACCACACATACAAGCAATCACATTCATTCATACAAACTTTTACTCATCTATCATTACTTTTTTCTCTTCCTAAAACTTTACATATCCACAGAACTTCCGTCAATCGATTCCGCTGCGCAACTCTGATTCCATCATCCATCTCATCCTCTTTCCAAGCTGTCTCTTAAGAATTATTTCTTAACAATATCAGTTATCTTTTCTTAATTAAGTTTTATGAATTCGTATCCGTCAATGATGCGGGGAATTTAATCATCATTGAGGAGGGTCGCTTTCAAAGTTAGCACACACGTCTACATCTCCTCGGTCATCCACCCAACCTAGTCGGAAGCAAACAGGAGTACAGGACCTTTACCACGCGGGCACGACAGCTGTCTCAACACATAAATGGTCCCAGACCAGGAGGATCTCGTCCTCAAATCAATTCAATAATATCAAGGCTCCCTGTCCACACAGTGGCAAAACACAATGCCCCGTTTCAGTCCCTCTCACTGTTCTCGATTTGCAATCTAGGGGGCGACAGTATATTTCTAGGGAGCTCGCAGAACTTACCACGGTATTGGACCCAGTCCCCACCACGTTAGTGCACCACTTATGGAGTTTGTTCTGCCTAGAAACATACTCGAGACTTCTTGACGTTTCACCGTCATCGTCCTCCCCTAATGCAATCTCCTCCTATGTATCCGCAGATACCTATGGTTCCTTCCTCTCCACTACTTCGTACTCTCATACCTCACCGCGTATGTTCATGTCTTTTAAAAGTCTTTTATCTTTTTAAGATCAACCTAATGGTCGGCCCATCCTTCGTGCATCCCTTCGATGAGTCCCAACCGCTATCTTTGCACAATCTTTCTAATCAAAGCAAAGAGCTGGGATCACATCAACCACTTGCATCTCATTCCACAGTTTCCTTTAACAATCTCCTTTCAACTCCTTTTCTCAAAATCTCATCTCATAAACTTTCGCAAAATACCAATTCGTAAACTTTTTCATAAAATTGTTTCTCACAAATTCTCTCCAAATCTCTTTTCAAAAACCTTTTTGAAAATTTCTTTTCACCCACTTTTTCCAAAAACCTCCGTTCACAATTCTTTTCAAAAACATTTCTTTTCACAATCCTTTTTTCCAAAAATCTCCTTTCAAAAACATTCTCAAACTCACATTTCGCACTCTGCTTCAAAAATTCTGTTTCAAAAACTCTTTTAAAAAATTCTCATTTTCAAAAACCTTTTTAAAATAAAACTTCATTTCAAAAACTTTTCGAAAACTTATTGTTTCAATGAGTACCAGCGGAGGAGCAAGCTCAACTCAACACCAGTCTCATTTCCACAATATCATAAAGGCACCGTGCTCCTTCTAAATCATATCTCATTTCACAACACAACATCACTTTCCCTAGCTCTGGCTCATCCACATCATGTTCATCACTCTTACTCATCAGCGGTTATAACTTCCACAATGTCTCAACATCTTTCTCAACTTTATCTCACATTTCTTTTATTCTTTTTATTCATTATTATTCACATTATTTTCAATCTCATCATGCATAAGAAATTCACTAAATAAACGAATAAACAACACACTATCATTCAGATATCATCATATAAAATCATTATCTAATTTCATGTGGTCTTTGTCTCTTTCACACTAGTGGCCACACAATCAAACAATTGCCACCGTGCTACTAACTCAGAACCACTAAGTTTCGACTTTTGAGATGGTCGAAACGCTTAATAAATTACCTAAATACCACGGTGTTTGGGGGAAACTTCTCTCTCACCTTAACCGATGACGATCTTCAATGCGCTCCTTAGTTTCCATTGCGACGTTCGTAACTGCTTCCCGATCGTTACTGGAACTCAAATATTTCTTTCTTATTAAAAATCATTCTTATTCAATTATCTTGAAAATAAAGCAACGTTACAAAACTTTTTATTTGAAAACAAAATATTCGCTTCCTCTTAATACTTTGAAATCACGTTGGGTTTTGAACTCACAATCAAAATCAAGTAAAACATTCATTTAAAAACACGTTTAGAAATTTAAAAACTTAAAATACTCTTTTCAAAAATTTGCTAAAAACATAATTAGTTCTCTGACCTCTTTAAAAGCCACATTTAACTTAAGGGTTTTTAAATATAAAATACCTTTAAATTAAAATCTTTTCAAAACAATACTTTTTCAATCAAATCCCTTTATTTTTGTGTCAAAACCGAATTAAGCCAAAGAAAAATACCAACAAGGGTTAAATCAAAAACCTTTTACAATTATTAAACATTCCAATCATTCTTAAACACACATGTTGAACATGTTAAATCATTCATAATTCATGCATTACTTTCACACTCATCATGCATGCATATAAAACAAGAATCAAACACAAACTCCTATTATTTTCTATGCATGGCCGAATCCTATCACACATAAGGCAAGGTTTATATTCCTAATTTCAAACACTCATGATTACTAGCACTTAAACAAACATGCATGTATGGAAAATAATCACTTAAACACATTTTCCTAATTTAAGCATTACAACCAAAAATAATTATAAACAAAAGAAAGGAATATTTTCATTTAAAATTATGCTAACATCTTTCTAATCAATTAGCTTTACCCCTAAACTAACATGCAAATGAAAATCAATTCATTTCTTTTATTTCTCAACCAAACCGAATTGGTCATAGAAAATAATTCAAACTCATAATAATATAATCACACACCAAACCACTCAAAGTTAACTCCAACAATAACACACAAGAAAATAAAATGGTTTGAATGAAATTTGTTCCAAAACCGAATGGAATACAAAATCACTTTTAAGTCTTTAATTAAAATTTTAGGTTTTCACATACTTGAAATCCATAGATCCATCAATAAAACACACATGCAAAACAAAACAAACAAACTTTAATATTTATAAAGACAAACCGTGAACTTCACATAAAATTTCATCAAACTTTAATTTTATAAATTTATCACAATAAAATCAAAGATCACATCAAAAATCTTTAGATCACATAAATTTCAACATGCATGTAACTAAAATAAGGATCAAATATGGTTTCCTACTTTCCCTAGGTTTGGCCGAATGACAAAGTACACAAAAGCAAGATCTTGGGTTCTATTTTCACATGCAAGATTTTAAAACAACATTTTCCTTTCAAACATCAAGAAATCATCATCACACACACAAGATCTTGTTTAAAATCCCTTTTTGTACCAAAATCATTTTCAAAACTTGTTATCATAATTTTTCTTTCAAAAATCATGACATGCATCAAAGAAAACCAAAGCTTTACACTTAGAGCAAACATGCAAAGCTCAAACTTCATGCTTTTGTAAAGATCTACCATAGATCAAGACATGCAAGAAAAGATCAAGGTAAAAACATGAACTTAAACACAAATCTCAACCAAACCGTGAAGAAGAAAACTTATAAGTTGAAGATCAAGCTTTCAAGCACAAATATTCAAGATCAACACATAAAAGTAACATGCAAAGCATTTAAACTTCAAGATCATGAGAAAATAAGTACATGCATCACGAAATCAAAGTTTAACAAAGTCGATTACAAAGTTCTTTACGAAACTAAGATTATTACATTAAAACTTTCTTAAACAACTACCTTAAACAAAAATCCTAATCTTCAAGATTCAATTTCTCCTCTCCTTCTCCTAGGGTTGCTTTGGCCTCCTCTCTTAGGGTTGATAGGTTGGTTTTCTTTTTAGTCTTTGAAGAAGGAAGTGATTAAAGAAAGAGATCAAAGGTGTTTGGGTTGGGAGGTTTGGGTTTCCACCCTTCTTTTTCTCTCCTCTTCTCTCGGCCTAACTCTATTTCTAAGGTCTCAAGAGCTTTGATGTGCTCTTGGACTATGTGTTGGTGTTGGTGTGAGAAAGAAATGAATGAAGGAAATGAGAAGGAACTAAAGCCAACACACATACACACACACGGTTCTATATGGGCAAAGGCAAGGGGGTGTAATTTTCCTCTTCTAGCCTCGGTCCAAGGTGCAAGCCTAAGGGCAATTCGGTCCACTCCTAAAGTTGCATGGGAGGGATCTTGTCAAGGGGAACAAAGTGAAGAGAAAGTCTTACTAGGCTTCATGAGTCAGCACCCTAGGTTTCCACTTGTTTCCTTTCAATTTTTCTATTTAATTTTTCCATCTAAATTCTATTTTTTTAATGCTTAAGAAAATGCATTCCTCTTGGCCTTTCTAGTCCTAATGGCCGAACATACACATGCACACATGCACATCATACACATGCAATTCTTTTTCATTTCATCATAGCAACACATAGCATTAAGTTATGGAATCATGCATGCTTAAACATGCATATAACACTTCATGTTTCCATTCAAAGCATACGACACACATATACATACACCATGCATACATTCACATTCACATAGTTCATGAATTCATTCATTTAAATTTCCTAATTAAATTTCATACATAATTCCTTGCACAAAACACTCCTTCACAAATTCAAAGATCCAAAAATACAAACTTTAAAGAAAATTGATCCACCTTATCAATTTAATTACAAAATAAGCTTAACTTTGAAATAAAACCATATTTTCACATAAATCAAAGACTTTTCAAGAAACCATTTATTAAAAACCTCAAATCATATAAAAAGAAAATTCGTTTCTTTAAGAAATCTCAAATAACAAAATTATAACTTGGTTTTCATGAAATCAAATTCAAATAAAAATCATTTGCTAAAACACTTTAACTGAAAAATCTCTCTTAATTTCTGAAAAATCCTTTTTAAATTCTCAAAAATTCTTTTTTAAATAAAACCTCATTGATTTATTTGTGCCCAGAAGATACGGGATGTTACATTCTCCCCAACTTGAAGATTTCTCGTCCTCGAGAAATGATGCGCACAACCATCTCGTTCAAGAGTGCGTAGCTCCTTGTAGCAATCTTCTTCCTCATTCTCATATGAACTAACTGTTGCGACATACCATTTATTCGCGGTCCTCATGAAGAATTTGAAAGAATTCCCTACAAAAGCAATCTATTGGATCATTCCATTGTCAAATACAATGGTGTATAACGACAAGGCTTTGCTAAGCAGGTTAAAATTTTAAGGGTGTTCAAGGTTGCTGAAACAAATAGCGTTATAAAAAGAAACGTCACGCTTATGCCAATCTAAGCAAAAACACTATTTGTAAATTGAGGATGTTACAATCTCCATCTACTCCCCAACTTTCATAACTCTTATCGCTACGTATCGCAACCACAAACATGAACTTGGTTCTCACCAACATCCCCATCCTTACCGCTTCCGATTCATCTTACCCGACTTCGCTTTACCCCATTCAAATTCATTGCTTTAGATTCTATTAATTATTCACCCTTATAACTTCATCTTGTTCATCAATAGTCTTTCCTTGCTTCAAGCGATTGCTAACATATGCCTCACTTCACTCCTCCTATTTCCTATGGACTGCAGCCGCTTGAGCATTCTAACTCCTTTTTCCATCCTTCATGTTTCACCTTAAGGTCTAAATCCAATGAAGTTCTTCAAATCCTATGATTACCTTATCTAATTAAAGGTCTTCATTCCTAACAGGGCTCTTCTAATCCACAATTCACCGTCACACTTCCATCACCTGTCCTAACATTGATCATTACTTAAGGGTGCTAACCATATATGTCTTCACTTCATCTACCCAATTCCACACCATTAATAGCAATTAACACCGGACTATATCATTTACTCCTTCTAACTCTAATTCTAGGAAGGATTACAACTCTTCTGACTCCCTTGGACTTCTTACTGCCTCAACACCATCCAGATCGAAAACTTAGACTATTTACCCTCATCTATACTTAGTTTTGACTGACTCCTACGATCCTTCATCTTAATCCAAAGACTTAAAAGATATCCTCACTCTACCTTACGACCAACACATCTCCCTTATCCGTACCTTCTAGTCCATACTTTTCTCAGATATTGCAAATCTAACCAATCAACACCTCACAATCCATTCTTAGTTCAGGGATAACTACTTGACTGGCACAAGTCATAACCAAAAATTTGGGAATCAAACAGCTTATAAACTGGGTTCACAAATTTTGGGTTCAATCAAATTAGGAAGGTTCAAGGCTACTTTAGAGATCAATTTGGGTAACAAGCAACATGGGATAAGCTCAAGGTTCAAATCAAATCAAGAGCTCGAAGGTTATTTTTGAACAAAGGGCTCACAACAAGCAAGGGTTCCATCGAAGAATGATAAGTTCAAAGGATAAGTTTTGGTCTTTCTAGGATTCGAATTCTCGGATTATACGACAAGTTCTGACGCTTTCCAAACAACATGCACACACTCTTGGCATCCCTATTTATAATCATCCTAGACTAGCACACAAGACTCACAAAGAAGTATGTTTCCCATGTATTCAATTACTTAGATCAACCATTGCTCTGATACCACATCTGTAACACCCCAATTTGGCCACTTGAAAAATATACTTCTTTAATTCCAAAATGTGGTGAAAATGTGGGCCAATTTTTTTTTTTAAACATGTAACGTGGCTGAGCAGCATGAGCATGGGAACCATGTTGTTTTCAGAGTGCTTCCATAAATAAAAAGAGGTTCGCACACATCATGCTAAGATTCAAGTTCCAAACCGGAGTGTCACAAGGCACTACACTTTGCAACTTGATTCTTCTCATCTCAATTATCATAGCCCATTAAAATAAATTTCTTCCACAAAAATTTGGGGTTACATCATGGCATTGCAATGAAACTAAGTAAATACAGGGAATACAAAATACTTCAGGGAAAATAAAAGGCTACCACCAGGCCCATTGAATTGAATACGATGGTCCACGGAATAATGCCTAACTAGGGTCGGTCTCGATCACGCCCGCCTCCGAGTAGCTAAGTCCTCGTCCAATTCCTCTGGCTCCTCAGCCTCGTAGTCAATGTGTGCAGACCACAGCATCGGGTATCCACCATGAGCGTCAACTGAGCCACCGATCTCGGTGTCCTCACACTACTTCCGATCTCGATAATTCACTTTCCATCTTTCTTCGTCGCCATCTCGAACGTGAACATGACAGGATCCATGGACTAAGGGAATGGACATCATAACAACAAGCAGACAGAACAGAAGACTAGAGAGAGTAAGTATTCCCAAGCATGTTATGCCAACGATGTGGGATTACAATAGGTAAGATATTAAAGAATCACAAAAACATATAAGCAAACCACACATACAAGAAATCACATTCATTCATACAAACTTTTACTCATCTATCATTACTTTTTCTCTTCCCAATACTTTACATATCCACAGAACTTCCGTCAATCGATTCCGCTGCGCAACTCTGATTCCATCATCCATCTCATCCTCTTTCCAAGCTGTCTCTTAAGAATTATTTCTTAACAATATCAGTTATCTTTTCTTAATTAATTTTTATGAATTCGTATCCGTCAATGATGCGGGGAATTTAATCATCATTGAGGAGGGTCGCTTTCAAAGTTAGCACACACGTCTACATCTCCTCGGTCATCCACCCAACCTAGTCGGAAGCAAACAGGAGTACAGGACCTTTACCACGCGGGCACGACAGTTGTCTCAACACATAAATGGTCCCAGACCAGGAGGATCTCGTCCTCAAATCAATTCAATAATATCAAGGCTCACTGTCCACGCAGTGGCAAAACACAATGCCCCGTTCCAGTCCCTCTCACTGTTCTCGATTTGCAATCTAGGGGGCGACAGTATATTTCTAGGGAGCTCGCAGAACTTACCACGGTATTGGACCCAGTCCCCACCACGTTAGTGCACCACTTATGGTGTTCGTTCTGCCTAGAAACATACTCGAGACTTCTTGACGTTTCACCGTCATCGTCCTCCCCTAATGCAATCTCCTCCTAAGTATCCGCAGATACCTATGGTTCCTTCCTCTCCACTACTTCGTACTCTCTGTAACACCCCGATTCGACAACTTGAAAACTTACATTCAAAGTCGTGAAAATTAGGGCCAATTTTTTTTTCACAAGTGTTATGTACACGTGAGAACTTTTAAACTCATAAAACCTAGTTACATTTGAAATTCGTATTCTCACATTACATAACCTCTCAAGTTCCAAACCGAGATGTCAGAGGACACCACGCTTTGAAACCCGTTTTCAAAACATCAATTAGAACAAAGCCCGTTTACTTATTTCAAAACATCAGTACCAAATAAAACAATTGCCGGGGTACAGTATGGTAGAGCTACGGTAACTAAGAACTTACATTGAAGTACATTGCTCTAGGGGATTTGCCTAGCTTCTAGTCATACACACCAAGACTATCTTTGCATGGAGGCAGCCCAAGTTCTCGGTCCACAAAGAGTTGTCGCCCTCAACCATCTCCGGAATCCCACTCAGTGAGTCGTCTGGTACTCGATCCTTCTTGCAGGGATGCAGATGCATCGCTACACTCTATACCACCTACCGGTTGCAATATCAACAATTGTCGATACGTCAACACGGTAGGAGAGAGTCAGTGTTCCGAACACTAACGGGTTGACCTTGCGGTCTCATGGTGAATAATAAAATAATATAACTAAAATATCACCAACATGCAAATAGAACATGTTATGAACATAGCATAGAAGAATCACATATAACAGAACATATCATAATATTTTAATCACACCAGTACCCTCATTCGTAACCAACGATCACATTCTCAGATTCTTTCCTCGCAAACTTTCACAACTTTTCTCAAACCTTCTCTTATCATTACTTCTACACTTATCACTTATTCCCAGAATTCCTTCTTTATAAACTCATCTTATAACTCTTGTTCAATATTTCTTGTTTTGATATACTTCTATTTGAAACAGCTTTGTGCTCTTAAGTTTTATTATCTCGATTAGCATCAATGATGAGGGGGACACATCATTGAGCTCACACACGTCTACATCTCCTCGGTCAACCACCCAACCTAGTCGGAAGCAAACAGGAGTACAGGACCTTTACCACGCGGGCACGACAGCTGTCACACAAACAAATGGTCCCAGACCAGGAGGCCCAGCCTCAAATCAATTCAATCATATATAAACAGGCACGCTTTCAGCGGAAAACACAAATGCCCCGTTCCAGTCCCTCTCACTGTTCTCGATTTGCAATCAAGGGGGCGACAGTATACTTCTAGTCTGCAGTGCAGAACTTACCACGGTATTAGACCCAGTCCCCACCACGTTAGTGCACCACATGTGGAGTTTGTTCTGCCTATAAATATACTCTAGACTTCTTGACGTTTCACCGTCATTGTCCTCCCCTCATGCAATCTCGTCCTAAGTATCCGCAGATACTTATCGTTCCTTCCTCTCCACTACTTCGATACGACACTCATACCTCACCGTGTTTGTAAATGTCTTTTAGATCTTTTGAAGGTTTAACGTTTTAATTTAGCGGCTTATCCTAACGATCGGCCCGTCCTTGGTGCATCCCTTCAACGAAGCCCGATCACTAAACGCAATCTATTCCCCCTAAAATCTCACTGGCCCTCGGCCTCAAATCACTTTCATCTCATTTCACACTCTTTCTCATCTCATCACTTTCTCATATCATCATTCTCATAAACTCACGCTCAGCATCATTCCCATCAACATCATTAGTATCTCTTCCTCGTCTTTCTCAAAACATCTTTTCATAAAACTTTTACTTCACAAAACGTTTTCAGAAAAATCCTTTCACAAAACTTTTTCGAAAATAATGTTTCCGAAAACTTTCACAAAAATATCGTTTTCACAAAAGCTTTTCATAAATCTCTTTTTCCAAAAACTCTTTTCAAAAATCAAATTTTTGGGTGAGAGTTAATGGAGGAGCAAGCTCAACTCAACACTAAGCTTCTTCCCAAAAACGTGTACGAGGAATCATATCTCTACTCAACCACATCTCACTTCCAATCTCAACTCCTTTCAGTCTCAAATATCAGCTTTCCATTTTTCATTCTTTATCTCTTTTGCATTCCATACGTGTCACACTTTATCTCTTCTTAATCATCCTCGCACTTTCTCTTTATTCTTAACTCATCACGTATTTCTTTCTCGATTATTTCTTACATCTCTTATTCATACCTCTCTCTTTTCTCTTGACGATCTTATCTCATTACTTTCACGGTTCAGTATTATTGTTTCACTTTCCAGACATCATCAAACAACTCTAAACAAAATAGAATATACATAACTAATAAACATTCAACATGTAAATTAAACAAGTAAACATTTAGTGATGCATCACAAATAAACATCTAGTATGCCAACGAAACATTTAACACACACACATATCTGTATGGTCGCAGTACTCTCGCAATCCGTCTATTCGAATTGCGAGCAACCACGTTACGGGATCACCGCACTCTCACTCACCTGGATGACGACACATCCAGAAACTTTCCAAGATTTCCCAGTCGCTAACCTCGTCACGTTTCCTTCGCGTCCGACACCCGAACTAGACATTTTTCCCCGTGCGTTAGAACGTTTTCGATAAATTCTTAATCTCGTTTTGAAAACTCTTTGAAATAATTCTTTTCTTAAGAATTCATTATTAATATCCAAAGACTCCAAAACCAAATCAGATTTCAAATAAAAGACTTTTAAGAAACTTTGAAACA
This sequence comes from Crotalaria pallida, assembly GCA_037953625.1. NCBI lineage: Eukaryota > Viridiplantae > Streptophyta > Magnoliopsida > Fabales > Fabaceae > Crotalaria > Crotalaria pallida. Next base: position 103,685,993 of record CM075654.1, on the reverse strand, counting down.
ATAATTAAAATGATCTTTGTATTAAAACAAATTCATTCTTTTTGTTATAAGAATCATTTTCTTGAACCAGTAAGTAAAATCCAAAACTCTAGGAAATAAACCAAATCAAAATCAAACACTGATCAAAGGATATTATTTCAAAATTCCAAATTAATTTAAGTTATTTAAATTATACTCTTTAAATAAAACTATTTCTTTGAATTTCAAACATATACTTTTCACACACAAGATTCACAAACAGACTTCCAAAACAAATTCCATTCATTACATTCAGTTAGCACACAACAGCACAATTTCAAAACAATGAAAGCATTCACAAACAGTATTCAGATCAAAACAATACATACAGGTTTCATTCACAGACATACATAAAGCAAGTCACAATTCACATCATCCAGAACCATCGGTTAAATTTTAATCTCAATTTAATTTAATTATATCTAAGAAAATAACTTAATCTTCTAATTATTTTAACAAAAACCAAATCACTGTAATTAATAATTCCTAATCACAAATAAATTTTAAAAACTTGAAATCATTAAATTTGCTTTACCAACTTTTTCTTTTCACCTTAATCAGATCAACCAAAAGAGACACACATCACTTTCATTCATCATATAGCATCATGCATCCAAGAATTTAGTTATTGTTCAAGGTTATTTCATGAAGATAATTTTCTACCTCCTTAAACATGCATTAACCGAATCATGCACATACAAATTTGCAAGGATAAAATGCACAAATAAAAGCATACCCTCATGAAATCATTTTCCTTTATTTAGTGCTAAAAACCGTCGCATACAGTGGGAAAATTAACAACTTTGGTTTAAATTTCAAAACAAAAATCAAAGTAACAATTTAAATCACAAATCTTTTCAAATATTCACATATATTTTCTTTTAAATTCAATTACTACATGCATGTACTTTTTAAGTCCTTAAATTCAAAGAATTCCTCATGCATGTAACCTAAATAAGGGACAAGCCTAGCTACCTATTTAACCTAGGATGGCCAAAAGTCAACATGCATCTAATCAAGATTTTTTGGTTCACTTTTAAAACATTCAAAGTCATGCATTCACATCTAAGCATGTAGAACAACATCTTTCATGATTTATTCATATCAACCTTAACAAAATAAACCTCAAGTTCATCAATTTATAAAAATCAAGGTTATACTTTCAATTTCTAAAAGTAATCATGTATGAGTATAAAATCATGAGATCTAATCCTAAAGTATACATGCATCAACTTTTTTTTTTTTACAAATAAAAAGCATGAATTCCTAAATTAATCTAACATGGCCGAATGGCCTCCTTAAAAAATAACTCATGTACATAATCAAACACTTAACGAAAATCATGGTCATACTTGAAAATCATTTTTAAAACTTATCTCTTTAATTTCTCCTTAAAACCGAAGCATGCATAAGAGAAAACATAATCTTTATCCTTGAAAAATAACATGCAAATCAAGAATCTAAACACTTTTCATTCATCAAACAAAATAATCACATACGCATACTTAAAAACCATTAAAAATCATCATCCACCCAACATGCAAGACTAGAAACTTAAATCCTTTTTACAATTTAAAGTTTAGATCATAAATTTATTCAACAATTAATTATGGAAACACACATAAATCAAGGATCTAAACAAAAATTTAACATGCAAGAACAAAGAATTTTGCTTATAAAGAAACTAGTCTAGATCATGAATTTTCATGTGAAATAATCACAAACAAACACATAAATCATGGTTTGAAGCAAGAAAATTAAACATGCAAGAAGGATTTATTTTAGCTTTTACAAAACTTTGGCCATACTTTAGATCTTTAAGTTTTTAGTTAGAAAATTACTAGATCCATCAAGAAAATCCAAACCGAAACAAAAACATAAGGATCACATATTACGATTTATTTTTAAGTCCTTTAAGTCTTTGATCTAGCAAGATCAACTCATAATATCAACATGCAAGAAGAAATAAGAAGTGGATCTACAAAAAGAAAAAGCTAAACTATTACAACTCTTCTTCAATTTCTTCAAGTCCTACCATGAAAGGAATGGATCTTCTAGCTCCTAATGCTCTTGATCTACATGGAAACTTCTAGGTTTTGGCTTGGATCATCTTCCTCCTTCTCCTTCATACCCCACGGCTTCTCTTCCTCTCTCTCTCTCTCTCTATTTCTTTTTTCTTTTTCTCTCTAAGAATAAAATGGATTCTTAGGAGTGGTGTTTGTGTTGGTGGAAGAAGTGAGAATGAGTGAAATGAAAAATGAGCCAAGGCATTTCTATTTATAAGCAAGTTCAATCTCCCCCTTATGCCCTTGGTGCAAGTTTCGGCCATGAGCCATGAAAAGGGTAAATTTGGGCTTACAAATGTTTGCATGGGTGGAAGTTATCAAAACCAAGGGGACAAGGTAGCATGGCTAGGTTCTTAAAAGTCAAGCTAGGCTTAAGGACTTGTTGGAAGATAGTTAGGGTTTTCACTTGGTTTGGTTAGGATTTAGTTCACTTAGTTTCTATTTTCTTAGTCTACAAGTTTCTAATCCTATCTTATACACACATACATACTGTAGGGTTAACCAATAATAAATCCTACCGCTACAGGATAAGCATGAGCTCTCTAGTACAGGATAAGGGTGAATAACTCATCCTTCTTATCCTCTAAGAGCCACGTCAGCCCTACTGGGCCGAACAGGCCCATAAGGCACCACAACACAACTTCCCCTATAAGTATCGCCATGCTATAGGGGCTAAGGTATGTTCTCTCATCCCTACTCTCAAGAACTACGTGTGGCTTGATCCCCTTATCACTGGGGGTACGTAGGACCGGGGTCACCCTCGTCAGCTGCAAGAACCCCAAACACATATCGTGGTGGATCTATTTCTCAGATCCACATATCGTGTGGCCTGTTCAGCCCTACTGGGCCGAACAGGCCCATAAGGCACCACAACACAACTTCCCCTATAAGTATCGCCATGCTATAGGGGCTAAGGTATGTTCTCTCATCCCTACTCTCAAGAACTACGTATGGCTTGATCCCCTTATCACTGGGGGTACGTAGGACCGGGGTCACCCTCGTCAGCTGCAACAACCCCAAACACATATCGTGGTGGATCTATTTTTCAGATCCACTACATTGGCGCCGTCTATGGGAAACGATAAACTTCGATCCCCATCCACATTCAAAAAAAAAAGCACCACCAACGTGTTTTTGCTACAAGGAAGGGAGGCCATTCATGGATGTTGTTGGAGGTACCGTCGCCGATGAAGAAGAGGAAGCAACAAGCCGTTGCTGCCACCGTTAACGGTGAAGAAGCCACTGTTGTTCTCTGTCGCGCCCTCCTAGAACCATCGCCGTTGCGATCTGGGTGGTCCACCATTGGAGGCAGAATTGGATCGGAATTTCGGGGCACATGGTCTCACCACCGTTTCTGAGATCGCGACCCTCTCACCACGATTCCACCATCAACAGTGAATCCACCACTCGCGACTTCATGGCGGTTTCATGGCTGACCTTCAGAGGCTTGACTCGATCCACTCCGAATCCGTCATCATCGTTCTCATGTCTCCATAGATGAAGGTAATCAGGGGTTTCAACGGTTTCCGCCGCCAAACCGCGATCCACTTCTTCTCTCTCCCTCCGCGATCGATCGCAAGTTCTCCGCCACCCCTTGGATGCTCTTCCGTGCTTGCCACCGCCGCGAGTCGAAATCTCGCATCCGCTGCGAACTGCGAAGCTCTTCCAAGGAGATGTGCTTGTGCCGCCACCCCATCTCACTCCTCCTTGGTCGTCGCCGTCGCAAACGGCGGCACTCGAAGCTTGCCTCCCTCCGGTGTGTGCCCCTCGCCGCCACACATAGCAGCTTGCTGCTGCTACAGAACACTACATTGCTGCAGAACACAAAGATGACCTAATGGGCCTATGGCCCAAACTAAAAAGAAAGAAAGAAAAGGGCCTCAACAGGCCCTAAAAAAAATCTTGACAAGGCATCCACACTCATTTGTTACGCGTATTTCCGAGCTATCAACACTCATTTGGCCCAACTGGACAAATTCTTGACGAGGCCTTCTAAGGGATATCAACACCTCTATGAGTCCAGCAACTTAATACCCACTCCTAAATCAGGGAAGCTATTTCTTCTAATTTTTAATAATTGCACAAATATTTTATTGACTCACGTGACTATTAGTTAACAGCAAAAATAAATTATACTTTTGCTAATTTATGTCATTACGTGTCATTTACTATTTTTATTGCAATATTATATATTATATAAATTGCCAATAACTATCATTATTGTGGTTATAAATTATCAACTTGGACGACAATAACTAATTAATTATTGTTTTCGTACATACATACGAGGTACATGGTCCGAGCTATTAGACCACCCATTTCAAAATTCTTAGCAATGGACATATTATTTTCCGAGCACCATGAATACAATCATGTCATTCTATTCGGAACATGGTGATAACGGCGAAGACCCTCGCGCCAAATTTCCTTCTTTGATCTCGTCCCCGAGTATAAAGAGCCTCGTGCTCGGTTCCCCACTTCGAATATGATGGCCAACTGCGTGCGGACCCTCGACAGCGTCCCCCTATTGGTATCTCATACATTCAGAATAGCGGAAGCCATGCACTACCTCGGGTTCATAAGACGACTACGGAAACCTCGCACCATGTTCCCTACTTAAAGTCAATTGCTCGACGGAGCTCATTTGGAAAGGATTAACAGAAGACTTCAATCCAACGGTCTTCAATCCAACATTCCTCACCTCAGCGAATCAGGGAAGGAATTCTCGTTCCTGTATTATTTTCCTATTTACTTGGCATTTTACGTGATTACTTTACACACATGCTTATATTAATTTACCTGATGCAGTGCTTTTGATGTGTGCTTTTAATGCTTATTCCTTATAATCTCATTACATGCCACTAATTATTTGATATTCTCTAATTATGATTTTTTGTATACATGCTGATACGTGGCATATTGTTAGCCAAATTTCTTTGCTGCTGATTGTTTTTAAATGTTTGTCTTTCCTGTCGTGATAGGATAATAATATTTTATATACATTGTCTTTCGAATGACATTAGGCAGTTTCCGACAATTGTGCATTGTCGTTTTTCATGGATAAACTTTCATCATTTGATTTGTTGTCATTACATGCTCTGACATATTGTTAAATGTCATTCATTACAATTATTGCGCGTGATATATTTATAATCATGCTTCTTTTCGTAGACAATCATCTATGTTTACGAGGTTATTAACCCCAATAATTGTCATTATTATGTTTATTACGTGTGATATTATTAAAATCATACTACCTCTATACCGACATTATACATCTTGTCTTTGCCAAATAATTGTTATTATCGTTATATAATTGTTATAAATTGTTAAATAACGACGATTACCAATTATTAATTTTGTTTACACATGCGAGGTACGATTATGATGGCTCATTTCTCTAAAAGGCCTATTTCGAGCTTCCGACCGCCAAAGATATCCTCAAATTAATCGGTGCTAGACTACTCAGTCATGATGGGCATCTAATATTACAGCGCCTTTAACAGGGTTCGGCAAAATCTCATGATGACATGGCTGTTTCCTCTATTACACATGCTTACTGTGACCATTTCAATTTATCATGACCTCAACGTCACTACTCGGATTCCCGCTTCAAATAACACGACCAAAGCCTACAACATCCTCGTACCCTCTGCCGCGACACCCTTGCCTCTCACGGTCACTTAGAGCCAAAGACGATCGTTGTCAAGATCCCTCCTCGGGATCTCGGCCTTGCTCACACAAGTGCTACACAATGACTTGTCCATAACGGCATACAGGGTTTTTGGTAGGAAGAGGATGAAGAGTACTAGGCAACCGCCCATTCCAACAATAAAAGAGGAAACACCTCACTGCCAAGAGGGTGTCGGGCATATCAACATTCAGAAATGGTCTAAACACGAGGACTGACAGGGAAGGATCTTTCTCATTACCCCATTAATATTATTTCAATTTTATGGTTTAACTGTCATATTCATTACTATTGAATCACTTACCACATGACATGTGTTGTCTTAGATAATAATCATAATTAACAGTGAATTAATTCATACTTTGCTAATTAATGTCATTACATATCATCTATTACTTGATATTCTAATCGTTATTTTTATACATCATAAAAAGGTACAAACATAACGATCGGATCTGCCGAGCATGATGACCTATGATTAATTCGAGTCCGAGTATGACGACCCAACTTAATTCAAGCCTTCACACCGGTTGCCGATCAATTTTTCCTTGGTTTGCGCACCATCGCGACCTTACCTATTTGGTAGAACGATCCGCAGTGCCAACACCCAGTGATCTAAGTCGGATCCCAGCATCTCCGAGGAACCACACTGCTAATTCCACACCCACAACTCGCAAATATTCAGCCTTCGCTCAGCGTTCGCCTACACAGATCTGAATCCGACAGTCTCTCAAAGAGGCTTGGATGAACACAATCTAATTGGCGGAAAACGACTATCACACCTTAAAGGATTTCTTAACTCGGCACAAGCCTCTTCAGGCTTTAGCGAGAAAGGGGGTTGGTTATGCAATGGAGTAAAGATTTGCTTCAAATTTATTATTATGATCGATCAGCTTGCCTTCGCTCTAATTACTCGGATTCAAGAGGGGTTCAACAATTGAAGTTGACTAAACAGTTACGACAAGGGAAACGGTCATCCTTGGCTTCTCTACCTGTTCTTGCTTCCTCGGCTTCATTCTTTCCCTCCTCGGCATCCTCGGCCGCTTCATCATCTCTTTGTTATTATGATAATCTATCAGCTTGCCTTCTCTACCTGTTCTTGCTTCCTCGGCTTCATTCTTTCCCTTCTCGACATCCTCGCCCGCTTCATCAGCTCGATAAACTTTCGATGACTTCCACTCGAGTGACCTTATTCGGCCATGAAGCTTACTGCTCGGCGGGTAGAATGGACTCCGACTCTTTAAAATAATCCGAGAAGAACTGTAAAGCCCTGAGTAGCAGATGCTTCGGTTATATTTGGGTGCCTTCGCACCACATCTTTAGAACCTCTCACCGAGCTTTCGGACCTATACCGAGTCCGAGGCCCAGTTTGATCCCGAGCGTTTCACAGACCTTATGAACTCGACACAAGCCTTTTCAGGCTTTACCGAGTAGGGGACTAGTATGTGATGAGGCGTATACATCGTGACATTGGCCGACCTTGAATACTGGTATTATGTGATGCATAAGTTACTCGAGATCAAATGTCGTGCCAAAGAGGACCACCACGTCCCATGAGGCGCCAAATTGATCATTTACTGTCCTTATTAAGGACATATGTTAAACTCACTCCGGATCATGTTCTTACGCACTTGCCCACGATCTTGGTTAGCCGTCCAGATCGGCGAGGCTACAAGTGAAAACGAGGATTGCGACCCGATAGCTTGGCTTAGCCTCTCGGCTCAAAGCCTCTCGGCTCATATATGGCTCAATACATCGCGGATCGAGGAATACACCTCGGCTAAGGTTGTCATTCTGACAGCAATCCCTCGTAAACGTTACAGTCCAATTGGTGATAATCTTGCCACACCTCGAACTCAAATAACAGTTTGAGTCGCGCCAGCATACATTGGCACAAGCCTTTCGGCTTTCACCATGGCAAGCGCATAAAATGATGTCTCCTTAAAAATGACATGACTTTTAAAACAATAGTCCAATTCGACTTTGGCTACACTCATAACTTCATCACCCTCATCTCGGAGCATCCCCAAATCCATTCTGGAACTCCCCCCCGCGGGACCTCGGTTAGAGATGTACCTCACCGAGCTTGTACTCGGTTCGAGATGAGCCTCACCGAGCTGGTGGCGGATCCCCCCCACGGGATCTCGGTTAGAGATGAGCCTCACCGAGCTTGTACTTGGTTCGAGATGAGCCTCACCGAGCTTGTACTCGGTTCGAGATGTTCCTCACCGAGCTTGTACTCGGTTCGAGATGAGCCTCACCGAGCTTGCACTCGGTTCGAGATGTTCCTCACCGAGCTTGTACTCGGTTCGAGATGTTCCTCACCGAGTATGGGGGTAGTCTTTCAGTTTCATCATCCGAGCACAAAAGAGCACTATCAACCATCCGCAACACTCTTCCGAGCGGAAGACCACGCCTGCCAACAATGTTTTATGTTACCACCAACTCTCAAAAGCTCAGCACAGGCTCTTCGAGCCTATACGAGCTTGGGGGGCTTGTAGGGTTAACCAATAATAAATCCTACCGCTACAAGATAAGCATGAGCTCTCTAGTACAGGATAAGAGTGAATAACTCATCCTTCTTATCCTCTAAGAGCCACGTCAGCCCTACTGGGCCGAACAGGCCCATAAGGCACCACAACACGACTTCCCCTATAAGTATCGCCATGCTATAGGGGCTAAGGTATGTTCTCTCATCCCTACTCTCAAGAACTACGTGTGGCTTGATCCCCTTATCACTGGGGGTACGTAGGACCGGGGTCACCCTCGTCAGCTGCAACAACCCCAAACACATATCGTGGTGGATCTATTTCTCAGATCCACTACACATACATACGGCGTACACACTCATACACACATCTATACATGCGCCCATATACATACATACACACACGTATAGCATACACACCAATCCTTATCTTATACTTCATTTTCTTAATCTTATTTATTTAAATCCATCATTTCACACAATAATTCAATTAATTCCAAAAATCACACTCATACAATAATTTCATGCATCACACAGCAAACACACAGCGCACACACACATGAAATAAAACATACATCACACAAAATTCCAAACCAAATCATTAGATTTATTTTCTTTAAAACACAAGTTACAAAATTCGTATTTTATAATTCTGAAAATAAATTTTCGTAAATCCACCCAGAAAAATATGAAATGTACATTTTCAGAATCTACATTTTAAGACGATCGTTTTGATATAAAGTTCATAAAAATCCGAGTTACGGTTAAAAAGTTACAAATTTTTTAAGTTAACAGACCCAAAAACTTAATTTCAAACAAAATCACTTTTTTTAGAAAAATCACAACTCATTTCTTAAAAACCAAATCAACCAAAATCATTCACTATTCTTTTATACAGATCTTTTATTTATAAGAATCCTTGAAATCACACTTTATTTCTTATTCACGTAAAATACTTTTTCCAAAAATCTTTTATAAATCAGGACTTCAGGGTTTATTTTAATAATTTTCATTCTTGCACGCACGGGAAAAATGCGGGGTGTTACACTCTCATACCTCACCGCGTATGTTAATTGTAACACTCCTTGTATATCGTCTTACTTTATAAGAAAAGTAAGAAGTTTATGAAAATTTGGACTTGTTATCGTTGGAAAAAGATCTGAAAATAAGAATTTTCCCTTCCCTTGAAAATTTAATTTCAGAAACACTTGATCAATGATAAAGGTTGACTATCAAAATCAGAGTTTGCGGAAACATAGTAAAATCATCATATTGTACCCCCAAAATATATCAAGTGTAACAAGTCCATTAATACCAAATAAGTATAATTATGAAACTGAATTCCTCTTATGATACCTTTTTCCAAAATATGTATCATATAAGTTCTATTAAAAATAGAAATGTTATAGAGCTGGTCACTGGTCCTTTGTCCAAACATCCTTCTGGTCGGATCTTCGATATCTTCCCAACGGGTTCCCAACCCATACTTTCTATACTCTGCATGCACCTAAGGGACATCTCCCTTTACTGATTCTTATGCAAGCTAGATGCACGATCAACACCTAATAAGGGCATGGGGGTTAGCTATACGTATTCGCATAATCAAATGAGAATAAAACTAACATCCACAAGTTAACATGTAGCAAATCATGACGCATAATCAATGAGCACACCCGGTTAATCATAACAATTCTTTCAATGCAGGTGGCATGATGCATGATTTCCTTCCACAACTGAGGCCTCTAAAAGTCCATCTTGGACGTCCATCCAATACACCGTTGTGTTCCTGGAACATCGACATTCGTTCCCAGAACGTAATGCCGAACCATACTTGGATAATACGCATCACTCCCAGAGTGTGCACCACGTTCCCAGAACGTGTAGCAAACCATACTTGGAATAATAAGCACCACTCCCAGAGTGTGCACCACGTTCCCAGAATGCATACGTTCCCAGAACGCATAAAAACCAGGTCCAGGACACTGGCCACATATCTATAATGTGTCATCAAGTAGGTTGCATATCAATGTGTTCCCATAACACTAACATACGTTCCCAGAACGTATAAAACCAGGTCCCAGACACTGGCCACATATCTATAATGTGTCATCAAGTAGGTTATAATTTGGTACTCCCGGAGTACCCTCCTCATATTCCCAGAATATGATAAACGTTCCTACCAACCAAACTTCCATTCTATATGAATGCACAATCATCAAGGTTGGTTTTATCTTTAATTCCATTATTATACCAACGTGTTCCCAGAACACTAACATACCTTCCCAGAAAGTATCACAAACCATACTTGGAATATAATCAAGCACCACTCCCAGAGTGTGCATCACGTTCCTAGAACGTGTCCAAGAAACCATGTCCCAGACAATGGCCACATTCCCAGAATGTGTCATCAAGTTGGTTGCATCAGTTTAGTACTCCTAGAGTACAGGGTCGTGTACCCCGAACATCACAAACAATCCTTGCCAACCTATTTCATCACCTTTCTCTATGCATGCATCGCATACATAATTACTAAGGTTGGTCTTTCCATTAATTACTGTGATTTAGAAATATTCCAATTTCTCTTTTGAACGATTTATTTGAGGTATAGTCTTTGACACAAAATTCTCTTTTGAATTATCTCAAGACATGCCCTTAAACTTAGATTGGGTAAAATAAAGTCAATGGTATTCAAAAACTTAACTTTTTATTATTCAGATTTAGGTACTAACCGGTTACAGTTCCAGGCTAACCGGTTAGATTTACAGACCTGAACTGTTTACCATTGTAATTCAGAAAACCCTTTTTCTTGAATTCCCTACCCAATCCATAAATCAGTTTAACAATGTTTATACCTTAAAACCACTGTTTATATCATTCAAAAGTCTAAATCACATTTCATTGTCCAATGAGCATAATTTCCTCTTGAAACTATCTCATTTCCTTAAGGTATTAACTCTTTAACTGCAATCTGAACTATAACAGTGAAATCAACTTAATTTCAGATTGTTTTCCATGAAATTAAGGCCTAGATTTGAGTAGGATTTGTAAGACCACAATGCTGATTTTGTAAACTTATTTTCTTTTGCATTTTAACAGGGTCTAACCGGTTACGAATATCGAGTAACCGGTTAGATTATGCAGTCTGACACTAAAACATGAGTTTTAACAAACCATTCTCTTCACTACTCAAATCTAACCAAATTTCAACCTTTAACAGAGTTCATATACCTTAAATAAATATGTTTAAACACAGAAACATATCTATCTTGCATGCATTCAATTTGGATACACAAATTGCACATAATTGCACATATTTCACAACTTAATGCATCAATTCACATAATATCCAAGTAAGTCATGAAATCAACATCAACATAGCTTGCATGCATTCAATTAACATTGCTCAAAACATCAATTGAGCTCAAATTGGCCTCCAAGCCATTTAACCATTTCAACTTATGCCCTTTGAGTCTCTTGGTGACTCATCCTATATTCTACCACAATTTATTCTCATTCTAGCAAATAGTAAGCTTCCCCCTTACCTTAGGTTCGTGCTTGATGAATCTAATCACTGGAATTTGCTAGATCTCCCAAGAATCCACAATCTCCATTTTCAGTCCACAACAGGTTTGACAGGGTCCAAAAACTACAAGATTTGACACATGAATTGGACAAACAAATTGGGGAAAACCATCAGCACTCAATCTATGCAACATGCACTAGAGGTAGGAATAGATTTGAAACCAAAAGGGTTCGTGTGCTTACCAAAATCGAGCTTCAAAGTCAGCTCCAGAAACCAGAAGCTGAGGTTTGACAGCATCAACACCTCAACTTGGCAAGCTTCGTTCTCTTGATTCAGGGACTCTCAACTCACAATCTTTATATCAATACAAAGCCCTTGATGTGAGCTTTGTAACAGTGTATCACTCATGTTCTAACTCTCAGAAACAAAGGAGAATTTCAGAGACGAACTTACAAACCCTAAACAGAGCATCAACCCTAAATTCAGAGAACCAACCCCAAATCCTTCAGCAATCCAGCCTTTTATAGACGAATTGGAGTAACATGCAAGGCGACACGTCTATCTCCACTCAAGGAAGGAAGGAATCGTGGCAATTTCTGGGTTAAAACGCGTGATTACTCATCAAACGCACTAACCCAGTTTTTTGAGTTCATCGTATAACCGGTTACAGCCCTTCTAACCGGTTACATACTGATAAAATTCAAAAATTAATAATTTAATTACTCTTTCTTCAAAAACCTTTTTAATATTGCAATTATGTCCCAACCCAAGGGCTAATTTACAATATTCACATTTTTGTACAAAATAACCATATAAAAATATATCACATATTTTTATATCAAAACACATAATGTACAAAAACTAAAACCTTCAAAACTAATATAAATCAATTATAAAATAATTGTTATAATCAATTTCTTGGTTACTTGGGAGACGAAAATTAGGGGTGTTACACTACTCCCCCACTTAAAAGGAATTTCGTCCCCGAAATTCATCTTTCGAAATTTTCCACTTTTCCAAAATATTTTTATAATAGAAAACTTCATCTTGCTCCCAAAAATTTGTTCTTTAGGGTCCTCCCCCACTTGAAAGAGTTTCGATATAGTTCTTTTATTTCGAAACATCTCTAATAAAACCTTTCACCTTAAACCAAAATTCTTTGCATAAAACTCTTAGGTGAAAGAATTTCTTTTAAAAGAAATACTCTTTACACTTCACATAAATATTATTCAATTAAAACACTTTCCAATAAACTTTTTGGAAAAACTTTTTGGGCTGCGCACTCTGATCTCTCAAGCACGATCAAAGAAACATTTTGTATGACTTCATTTCTTAATAGTTTGAGACATTAGGGTGATCAGTCCTAATATTCAAACCATTAATAACAAAATCATCCCTTTCAGATATAATCTTTCGCAAGAAAGATCATACGACAGGTCTTTAAGTTAGATGAACTTAAAGATAGGGTAATTATCACTATCAGACTTAGTTAGATAGTCAATTTCTAGAGACATTTTCGTTGGGGAGACAAAGATTTGTCCTATCCCGGTGGTTGTTAATCTCTCTAGCCATAACTGATCTTTCTATTTCTGTAGTGTCCACAAATATTATCACATCCAACTATGATAAGGGTTTTGATCACAGAAAAATTGAAGTTGAACTTACAGGATATTGATATTCTCAAACGATTTAGATTAACGTAATCGAAAAACATTTGACTACGTTAACTCCGATCAAAGGAAGAGATAGGCTTGGGTTGTCTACGTTAGGATTACACTCAACTCTCATCTCAGCCGGTGAATTCTTCTCGTGCTGGATTCGTCCATTCCTTTCTCACCTTTTCCTTCAAGACAATTCGATGAACAATACTCCAGCTTCCTACAATCGGAATTGACTATTCCCTTAGGTACATCACATTTAAACTCAAAGTGATGTGCCTCACCGTTTTCACCTTGAGATGGACAAATGTTCCCCTTCCTATTTCCTCCTTAGTCACTTTTCTCCAATCGAGGATTCCTTAACCTCGATATTTCCGTGGTTGATATTCTCCCATTTACTTTTCCTCTTTCTCCAGTTGGGCCTGTATTTCATCATTCTTTCTCTTATTCTGAACTCAGATCTTTCTCGCATGAAGTTCATGTACTTTCCCATAGTCCTCACACATGCTTCCAACATTGAGAAATTCCTTATTCCTTGATAGTTGATAGCTAACTTGGATTCGAACATAATCTACTCGTGAAATTCGTGCCTTTGGATTTCTCATCTAGGTTGTCCTAGACAACACTTCATAAATCCCTTGTCTCCACACTATATTTTCTAATATCCCTAATCACAGACTTTAATTCTAAAGATTCAATCTCATTCATCCCTTTCAGCTCCTCATTTCCTGGTTGAAATTCACGAATCTGATTCAAGAATTCGTTGGTGATTGGCAACATTCCCAATCTAATACTAGAGGGTTCCTCTTGCATTGCTAGACTTAGGCCTCTGAACTCCTCGATCAGAATAGCCCCCTGACCATCTTTGAGCTCACACGAATAGCCTTTGAGCTCAAATCGTTCGCCACCACGTATGCTTTACCAGGATAATAATGGAGCTCAAAACCATAGTCTTTAAGAAACTCCATGCATTGCCTTTATCTCATATTCAACTCCTCTTCTTCTTATTGACATTCATACTTTCGAACTTCAAAGTTGTTCATGAATCACACCCTTCTTATTCTAGTACTTATCATCTCTTTTTGCATCATCCAGCTCAATTCTCTACCTTTCTCGGTTGGAGCAACTCCTTAATTTCAACTCTCGATTAATCCATAAGTATTAGGATTCAATCTTCTTAAATCAATTTCAATGATGAATCAAGGCATTAAGTTATTTTACCACCTTAAATCCTTTCTTTAAATTTTACTTAGGTAATTGACATTGAGTTTGGATTGGAGGAAGATGTTTATTGATACCAAAAGTTCCTTCACAAAGAACTTAAATTTTATTTTAAACTTTCAGTTCTAACCGGTTACAAGAAACTCTAACCGGTTATGAAGTATAGTTTTAGAAATAAAACCAAAGAACTTTCAAAAACCATTTTCTTTACATCGTCCAATCCAACTCAAAATAGGATTTAATCATAATCTAATACCTTGATTCCAACTGAATTCATCACTGAAATGATTTAAATCATAATATACTCACCTTTTTCCATAATTTCTCTTGGACTAATCATATTATATTGGGTATAATCCATCACTACCCCACCATAATTAAACAACATCCAATCATTTCATACAATCAGTTGATCTTTCCAAGTCAACTTGGTCAGGAGCCATGCGATCTTAGAAAATCCTTAAATACTCCGGCGATAGTACCCAGCCAGCCCTAAGAACTTCTTACTTTAAAGATCACATGCCCTGCGAACTTAACTTCGCTCAACCAAAACTCATCTTGCAGGATTCTCAACATCATCCCGAGATATTTTTCATGTCCCTCCGGATTCTTAGAAGAAACCACAAACGAATCCAAATATAATCTAAAGGTCTTGTTCTTATAGTCCATAAAAGAACAAGTGCATTAGTCAATTCGAACGGCATTATTTCCTACTCATAATGTCCGTATCGAGATCAAAAATGCAGTCTTAAGTGTATTCCTGTCCCGAATCCTGATTTGAGGTTAATCCAACCTCCAATCAATCTTAGAAAACACTTAGACTCCTTTAATCCGATCCAACCAAAACCCTTTTAGCACTTTTCTACGTGTTTCTCCCATTTGACCATTCCCGATGGTACCATATTATAAAGGTAGTAGAATCAGTTTCAAGAATTAACTTGATTCCAGACTCTATCGCTTTACTCAAAGGTAAACCTGGCATCATTTCCTACAACCAGGATTTCTTTAACCCCCTTTCTCCTTTATTGCTTCCCAGAAGCAACATATGGGTTCGTTGGATTCCAGATTCGAAACTTGGGAATCCCAATACAGGGTTGTTCTATCGTCATTAATCATGATCACTTGATCCCTCGGCTCCCAAACCGTGCTTAAGATCAAATATAATAATGACACAGGTAGTTAGACAGAGTCTAATACCTTAGTAGAATGATCCAGACGTACCTTGGAAACAACTACAAGAAGATTTGTAGGAGTCTCCACTTGAGATAGCAGATTAGGTAAGGCATTGAGCAACTTTTCTCAATACCCTTATCCTTAAGGAACAAAAGAAAGGATAGCTTTAGAGTCTAACAAACTCAACAAAGTTAATCCTTAAGAAGACGACTGCCCTGCACTCGATCTGAGGAGTTGATTAACTTTAACACTGGTAAGGGTAAATACTCCTCTTCAGAGTCAAGGACTTAACTACAACTCTTTTAGGATTTCCTTATCACTGGTTCTATGAGAACTGATAAACCAACACTATGGTTTTGGGTTTACAACATGCCTAAAGAGAAGCATACGACTATCATACTTCTAATTAGACTTCATAAAATACTTCTTAATAGCATAATGAACTACTTATCTAGAGCCATTTCCCATAACCTTAGCTCTAGTTTGGAAGTATATGAAAGCATACTTCCCAAGAAACATTGCAGATATCGATGACCAGCGTATTGGACCACACACCCAAGGACCAAGAGTCAGGACCATTGCTCTGATACCATAAAAATGTAACACTCCTTGTATATCATCTTACTTTATAAGAAAAGTAAGAAGTTTATGAAAACTTGGACTTGTTATCGTTGGAAAAAGATCTGAAAATAAGAATTTTCCCTTCCCTTGAAAATTTAATTTCAGAAACACTTGATCAATGATAAAGGTTGACTATCAAAATCAGAGTTTGCGGAAACATAGTAAAATCATCATATTGTACCCCCAAAATATATCAAGTGTAACAAGTCCATTAATACCAAATAAGTATAATTATGAAACTGAATTCCTCTTATGATACCTTTTTCCAAAATATGTATCATATAAGTTCTATTAAAAATAGAAATGTTATAGAGCTGGTCACTGGTCCTTTGTCCAAACATCCTTCTGGTCGGATCTTTGATATCTGCCCAACGGGTTCCCAACCCATACTTTCTATACTCTGCATGCACCTAAGGGACATCTCCCTTTACTGATTCTTATGCAAGCTAGATGCACGATCAACACCTAATAAGGGCATGGGGGTTAGCTATACGTATTCGCATAATCAAATGAGAATAAAACTAACATCCACAAGTTAACATGTAGCAAATCATGATGCATAATCATATGAGCACACCCGGTTAATCATAACAATTCTTTCAATGCAGGTGGCATGATGCATGATTTCCTTCCACAACTGAGGCCTCTAAAAGTCCATCTTGGACGTCCATCCAATACACCGTTGTGTTCCCGGAACACCGACATTCGTTCCCAGAACGTAATGCCGAACCATACTTGGATAATACGCATCACTCCCAGAGTGTGCACCACGTTCCCAGAACGTGTAGCAAACCATACTTGGAATAATAAGCACCACTCCCAGAGTGTGCACCACATTCCCAGAATGCATACGTTCCCAGAACGCATAAAAACTATAATGTGTCATCAAGTAGGTTATAATTTGGTACTCCCGGAGTACCCTCCTCATATTCCCATAATATGATAAACGTTCCTACCAACCAAACTTCCATTCTATATGAATGCACAATCATCAAGGTTGGTTTTATCTTTAATTCCATTATTATACCAACGTGTTCCCAGAACACTAACATACCTTCCCAGAACGTATCACAAACCATACTTGGAATATAATCAAGCACCACTCCCAGAGTGTGCATCACGTTCCCAGAACGTGTCCAAGAAACCATGTCCCAAACAATGGCCACATTCCCAGAATGTGTCATCAAAGGGTAATTGGGTAAAATTCTGGAACCTTTTGATGTGTTTGGTTTGTTTTCAAGTATTTAAGCTCTTAAAACAATGATTTTCGCAAAGGAATGAAGAAGGAGAGCTTGGTACTTGAATTGGGAAGAAAAAGAGGAAAAAATGAAGAAAAGTTGACCGTGGCGCCCAGGCGCGGGCTGGGGTCAACTGGCCAATAATGGGGTGCATTTGGTTGATTTTTCCAGACAGACGCACGCCCAGGCGTATGAGTTTCACGCCTGGGCACACAAAATGCGAGAAAGTGACACTGTTCGCTGTTTTGATCATAACTTGAGCAACGCTTATCCAAATTAGGCGATCTATATATCATTTTAAATCTAAAGAAAAGATCTACAACTTTTCCAGAAATAGTCTTTCTCAAATTCGTCCATCTTGGGGGTCAAAATCAGTGCCGAAGTTGCTGTCAAACACAAATACGGGATTCTAGAAGGATTTTAATGATAAATTCTATTTGTAGATAAGATTCTTAGAGATTAGTTTATTCTAATAGGATCTTATCATATTATATTCAGATTTAGGATTAGTTTTATTCAGATAATAATCTTATCACATTATATTGAAAATTAGGTTAGTTTTTATCTATATAATAATAGGATTATGATTCATTCAAAGGAGAAAGCTTTGGGGGAAGAGTAGTTACCACGTTTTTAGAGAGAGCAATAGTAAGAGAGCTTTTGGAGGCAAGTTGAAAGATTTCACTTTGTGATTGGAGATTGGGGTAATCCCATATCTCTCATTATGATTTTCATTATTCTTCTTTCTTCTTCTCTAATTATGTGTAACTAAACTCCTTTTTGGGAACATGTGGATTTGTATGGAACCTTTGTATTTTTTGTCTAATGAATTGATATTTTTTCATTAAGTATTGTGTTTGATTATGTTTTTTATTGTTCATCATGAATTTGGATCCATTTATGATTTGGTAATTCTAATTGAATAGGAATATTGAATTAGGATTTAGACCTTTAATCAAACAATTCAATTACATAGGTATAGGAATATGTCTATGAATTGGATAACCTTCTAATAATTTTGATTGAACATTAATTGGTAAGATTAGGATTTAAAGCTCTGCTTAAGGAATTAAGGGAGATTAAATTACTAAGAAACAGGGTTGACCTAAGGAATTAGGCTGCTTTTACCTTTGCAAAATTGGTTCAATACTTAGGAAAATCATTGATTCGTTAGCAATTATTATAGGAACCTACAATGAAACAAGTTCCCAAGCTTTCCCAAAATCTTTCACAACCACTTTTTATTTGCATTTTTGTTTTTCAATTTAATTTAGTTAAGAATTTTCCAATCAATTTAATTTTAATTTGAATTTCACGTAGTAACTACGACTTAGGTGAGAATTATTTTAATCGATTTTAGTCATCGTTGGGAACGACAATGATCAAGGTTGATGATGCCTTGATTCATGACAGGGAAGTACTTTGGAATGGATTGAGGGATATTCAGCAGAGTATGAATATGTGCTGGATTATAGGAGGTGATTTCAATTGTTGTTTGAATAGGAATGAGAAGCTTGGGGGTCAGCCCATTGATGACAATAGTATGCAACAATTCAGGGACTGTGTGTACCATTGCCAGTTGCAAGATATGAAGTATAGTGGGAACTTCTACACATGGAACAATAAGCAAGAGGGTGTTGACAGGATATACAATAAGATTGACAGAGTGTTAGTTAATAATGCTTGGTGTGATCAATGGCCAGAAGTTGAAACAGTTTTTCATAATGAAGGGATTTCTAATCATTGTCCTATGGTGATTGATTGGAGATGTGAGAGTAGAAGAAGTCCCTCAGGGTTTAAATTCCTGAATATGCTGGCTAGTGATGATGAATATCTATCTATCATTCAGGATAATTGGGATAAGGAGGGTGATGGTCATGCTATGTTTCGTTTAATGAGGAACCTAAGGAAGCTTCAACAGCCTTTCAGGGACCTTAACAATCGAAAATATAGTAACATAGACAAGAAAGAGATCATGTACCGTGAAAAGATGGATACAATTCAGAGCATTCTTCAACAGGACCCTCTGAATGTTCATGTCCAGAAGATGGAAAGAGAAGCTAACAGGGACTATCAGAATGTGTATAAGGCTGCCTTGAGTTTTTTGAGACAAAAGGCAAAACAAGATTGGTTAAGGGATGGAGATCAAAATACCAGATTTTTTCATGAATCTATCAAGCAAAGGAGATATAAGAATAGAATCTTAAGGATTCAGAATATGGATGGTCAGGTATTCACAGACCAAGATCAGATTGCTAAATCTTTTGAAGATTATTATAAGGAACTCCTTTCTGGAGATTACACTCCTTGGGGGATTAATGAGGATGATATCAGACAAGGAAGGGTTTTAAATACCTCTCTGAGGAAACCGCAATTAGTGGTTGGAGAGACAAAGGAACACTAGGAAAACACCTAGAAGGGGGGGTTGAATAGGTGTTGAAGCTACCTTGAAAGATTTTCGAACGAAACAAATCGAAACAATCAAAACAAATGATTTTTGCAAATTCTACAGTACTTAATCGATTAAGCAAGTCGTGTACTCGAGTAGTACTCGATTAAGCTTGAACTTAATCGATTAAATATGACAGAAACAGAAAAATCAATTTTTCATTCGAATACGAAAATCAATCAATTCACATGCAAGATCAGAGATTCAGCGGAAATGATTAACACCTATATTCTTATTGATTAACCTAGTTATGAAAATGATTTTCCCTTTATCAATTTGAACAATCAAAGATTCAATTCAATCAATTATGAAAATCAATCTTTCTAGGTTTTCAATCAAGAATGCAATCAAATGACTTGAATATAAAGAGTAAGGGTTTAGAGATACGACACAGTGATTTATCCTGGTTCACTTTCATCCACTTGAAAGCTACATCCAGTCCCCTCTTCAACCAAGAGAGATTCTTCACTATGAGGAATTAGAGTTCTCAAATTACAAGTGATTGCCTCACAAGACTCCCTTCTTGCTAGCTTACAAGAGATAACCGACACCCTTGCCTTGTAATCCTATTGATCTTCTCTCTAATCTAACCTCTACCCCTTGTTGATAATCGACACAACAAGTCTTCAATTGCTTGATGATAAACCACACACCAAGGCTTCACTTGCTTGATTCACAACCAAGACTTCTTCTTCTTCAATGAACGTTGCTTGATGATAAAATCGACACACCAAGACTTCTTGTTTGTTGTAGTGGCTTGCCTTCTTGCAAAGATTACAACACAATAGAAAACACAAAACAATCCTATGAATCTCAATCAAGAGTTATGACAATTCACCATAAGAGATTCAAAGGTTCTTGATCAAAGAATATGAAAATAGAAAAGCTTTGATCTTTAGAAAATGAGAGAGAATAGAGTGGCTTGATTCTTTGTAAAACTTGTATTAAAATGATTCTGACTAATCACAAATATTTGGAAAAGGTTTATATAGAATACCCAAAAGTTGTAGCACTTGAAAACTGATTTTGAGAAGTGAAAAACGTATTTTAAAAATCAGTTCAGCAGTACTTAATCGATTAAGCAAGTCGTGTACTCGAGTAGTACTCGATTAAG
This sequence comes from Crotalaria pallida, assembly GCA_037953625.1. Taxonomy (NCBI): domain Eukaryota; kingdom Viridiplantae; phylum Streptophyta; class Magnoliopsida; order Fabales; family Fabaceae; genus Crotalaria; species Crotalaria pallida. The sequence goes on along the minus strand of CM075654.1, from coordinate 103,664,733 downwards.
TTATCACTTAATCGATTAAGTTGGTACTGTACATGTTCAAAACTTGTTTTCTCAAAATCCAACCTTTCCTTTAAAACCTTTAAGCCACCTATTGATTCTAGGTTAAGTGAAAACTCAAATTATGATTAAATCATGACTTATGAATGAGATTCACTACCCTCTATAATAATCTACCCAAATAAAAAACCTATGAAGCTTGAGAGGCAAAAGATAAAAGAAATACAAATACACTCAAACTTAGGTCTTCATGAGCTTGCTTTCTCTCTTCTTCATTTGATGTTTGTTGTTGCTTGTTGAGCTTGAAACTTGATCAACACATGTAGCTTGTTCAAAAACACTTTGTCATTATCAAAACATTCATCATGTTCATCATGGAACTAACAATCTCCCCCTTTTTGAAAATGACAACCCATGTTTTGAAATCGCTTGAAGTTGTTGATGCTTGAAACATTTGATCACTTGAGAAGACTCTTTCTCCCCTTCAATCAATGCTATAACACTTGAATCCAATTGAGATAGAAGCTTGATTCTCCCCCTATCTTAAACAACTTAGCTCAACCTACATAAAAACAACAAAACAACCTTTCTCCAAATATAATATCATATTTCTCCCATGTAATATCATATTTCTCCCATGTTTTAAAACATACCATTTCTCCCTCTTTGAGAAACATTTCATTCAATTCAAAACATAATATTTCTCCCCCTTTGGCATTATCAAAAAGTAATATATACCAATTGAAATATAACATCTAAGCTAAGGTAAGAAATCAATGATCATTTCTTCACAACATTGATACCAATTGAACAAACACAATAGAGCTTTACTTTGAAATGTGATATCAATTGGTAAGAGAATATAACAATGAAATATAATACCAATTGAGAACTAAAAAGATCATAATATCACTTAACAAAGAAGATATCAATGTAAAGAAATATAACACCAAAGCATCATACTTTAATCAACTCAATGATACCAATTGAATTAACTAAACATTTAGAAAAGTAAAATCAATTGAGAAGATACCAATTGAGATAATATATCAATATCAAATATTACCACTTTGTAGGACATTCACTTAAGATGCAAGTGTGATACCAATTGAAGATGTGAATATAGACATTCATAGTTGAGACCAATTGAGAACATGTGTCATTCATTTGCATCTTCAATCAAACCTACAAAACAATCATGCTTTGTTTTTTTTTTTTTTGGTATCCAAATGTTTTTGGATCCATTTTTGTTAGTGTAGGGACTTTCACCCTTTTTCATCCAAACAAAATTTCCTTTAGATATACCATGCACTTTAACATAACACACATTTGAAGTATGTCCATGAGTACCACAATAGAAACATGTTGGAGGATTTGAAAAATCAACTTTAGAAAAATCAACAACATTTCTATGAGATTTACTCTTAGCATTAGTATAACCCAAACCAAACTTGTTTGAATTTTCTCTTTGAAAATTTAACAATGTGCGCAATCTAATATCACCACTTGAGAAACTTGCAAGCTTATTTTTCAAAATAGCATTTTCATTTTTAAGCAACTTGCAATTCTCACAATCAATCACAATATTCAATCTACTAGCACAATCACAAGAAGAACTAGCATATATAAGATCAAGAGTTTCATTTTCAAGATTAAGCTCATCAACTTGTTTTTGAAGATCTAAAATATCTTTTTGATGTTTCAAAATGAGCTTCTTTCTTTCAATGTTTTTCAAAGCTAGTTTTTCAAGTTGTTCATACATTTCTTCATAAGCATTATGTAACAATTCATATTTAGAAGAAATTTCGGATTTAGATTCACTTACATTGCTATCCTCGCTTTGATAACTTGATTCATCATTTGAACTTTGTTCTTCATCATCTACTAGAGTTATCAAGTTGAGACAAGCAACTTCTTCATCATCCGAAGAACTATTTGATGTGCTTTTCTTGTTATCTTCATCACTATCCCAAACTATGTATGCTCTTTTAGATTTAGAATTTTTCTTGTCTTTCTCCTTCTTCTTGAGATACCTAGAGCATGAATACTTGAGATGACCGGGTTTTCCACATTCATGGCAAACTACACCTTCTTTTGATGTCTTGGTCTTGTAGTGTGGGGAATCCTTCTCTTTACTTTTGTCCTTGTTCAACCTTCCTTTTCTCCTTAGAAATTTGTCAAACTCTTTTATCAAAAGTTTCATGTCTTTTTCATCAACATCGGAATCGGAATCTTCACTATCATCATCATCAGAACTATCTTTCTTTTTATATGCACTTTTGACTCTAAGAGCAAGTCCTTTCCTTGATTTGTTCTTATCCGACTCTTCATTGATACTTAATCGTCCAAGCTCCATTTCATGTTCTTGAAGCTTTCCGAAAAGTGTTGCTAGATCCATAGCATCCAAATTTTTAGATTCAACAATAGTCGTTACTTTTGGTTGCCAATTCCTGTCTAAACATCTCAACACTTTGTTAGAAAGTTCACCTTGTAGAAAAGTTTTACCAAGAGCAAGTAAATGATTTATAATATGAGTAAAACGCTTTTGCATATCATTAATAGATTCATTTGGAAGCATATGAAACAATTCATAATCACGCATTAAAGCATTCAATCTAGCTCTCCTAACCTCACTAGTTCCTTCATGAGTCACTTGTAAAGTGTCCCACATTTCTTTAGCACTAGAACATTGAGAAACTCTAAAGAACTCGTCATAGGATAAAGCGGATGTGATGATATTCTTTGCTTTATAATCATATTGTACTTTCTTTCTATCATCATCCTTCCACTTATCCTCGGGGATCAATTGTTCTACACCTTCAACTAAACTAGAGGGGATATGAGGACCTTTTTCAACTACTTTCCAAATTTCACTATCTATGGCTTGGATAAAGATTTTCATTCTAACTTTCCAATATGCATAGCCTTCTCCGGCAAACAATGGAGGACGACTTATTGAAGCACCTTCACCACCAAAGGAATTCGTAGAACCCATTGCGATTTTCTTAAAGGATCTTTACGAAAAAGCTCTTATGCTCGTGTCTTTCGACCGAGCTCTGATACCAATTGAGGAAACCGCAATTAGTGGTTGGAGAGACAAAGGAACACTAGGAAAACACCTAGAAGGGGGGGTTGAATAGGTGTTGAAGCTACCTTGAAAGATTTTCGAACGAAACAAATCGAAACAATCAAAACAAATGATTTTTGCAAATTCTACAGTACTTAATCGATTAAGCAAGTCGTGTACTCGAGTAGTACTCGATTAAGCTTGAACTTAATCGATTAAATATGACAGAAACAGAAAAATCAATTTTTCATTCGAATACGAAAATCAATCAATTCACATGCAAGATCAGAGATTCAGCGGAAATGATTAACACCTATATTCTTATTGATTAACCTAGTTATGAAAATGATTTTCCCTTTATCAATTTGAACAATCAAAGATTCAATTCAATCAATTATGAAAATCAATCTTTCTAGGTTTTCAATCAAGAATGCAATCAAATGACTTGAATATAAAGAGTAAGGGTTTAGAGATACGACACAGTGATTTATCCTGGTTCACTTTCATCCACTTGAAAGCTACATCCAGTCCCCTCTTCAACCAAGAGAGATTCTTCACTATGAGGAATTAGAGTTCTCAAATTACAAGTGATTGCCTCACAAGACTCCCTTCTTGCTAGCTTACAAGAGATAACCGACACCCTTGCCTTGTAATCCTATTGATCTTCTCTCTAATCTAACCTCTACCCCTTGTTGATAATCGACACAACAAGTCTTCAATTGCTTGATGATAAACCACACACCAAGGCTTCACTTGCTTGATTCACAACCAAGACTTCTTCTTCTTCAATGAACGTTGCTTGATGATAAAATCGACACACCAAGACTTCTTGTTTGTTGTAGTGGCTTGCCTTCTTGCAAAGATTACAACACAATAGAAAACACAAAACAATCCTATGAATCTCAATCAAGAGTTATGACAATTCACCATAAGAGATTCAAAGGTTCTTGATCAAAGAATATGAAAATAGAAAAGCTTTGATCTTTAGAAAATGAGAGAGAATAGAGTGGCTTGATTCTTTGTAAAACTTGTATTAAAATGATTCTGACTGATCACAAATATTTGGAAAAGGTTTATATAGAATACCCAAAAGTTGTAGCACTTGAAAACTGATTTTGAGAAGTGAAAAACGTATTTTAAAAATCAGTTCAGCAGTACTTAATCGATTAAGCAAGTCGTGTACTCGAGTAGTACTCGATTAAGTTATCACTTAATCGATTAAGTTGGTACTGTACATGTTCAAAACTTGTTTTCTCAAAATCCAACCTTTCCTTTAAAACCTTTAAGCCACCTATTGATTCTAGGTTAAGTGAAAACTCAAATTATGATTAAATCATGACTTATGAATGAGATTCACTACCCTCTATAATAATCTACCCAAATAAAAAACCTTTGAAGCTTGAGAGGCAAAAGATAAAAGAAATACAAATACACTCAAACTTAGGTCTTCATGAGCTTGCTTTCTCTCTTCTTCATTTGATGTTTGTTGTTGCTTGTTGAGCTTGAAACTTGATCAACACATGTAGCTTGTTCAAAAACACTTTGTCATTATCAAAACATTCATCATGTTCATCATGGAACTAACACTCTCAACAGATTAATCTAATAAAACCTGTCACTTCTGAGGAAATAAGGCAGAGCTTTAGAGATATGAATGCTGACAAAACCCCTGGGCCAGATGGCTATGGGGCTGGATTTTACAACAAAGCTTGGCATGTTATTGGGAGTGATGTCATTGAAGCTGTCAAGGAGTTCTTTGATAAAGGGAGAATGTTAAAAGAAGCTAATCAGACAAACCTGGTGCTTATTCCTAAATCTGATTGTCCTAATTTGGTAAGTGATTTCAGACCTATTGCCTGTTGCAACACAATTTAAAAATGTATTGCTAGAATTATGAGTAACAGAATGCAGAGTTGCTTGCCAGACATTGTGCATGAAAATCAAACAGCATTTGTAAAGGATAGATCCATCATTCATAATATCCTAATTAGTCAGGATCTATTAAGGCTATATAGGAGAAAGGTTGTGTCCCCTAGATGCTTGATGAAAGTAGATATAAGGAAAGCCTATGATAGTCTAAGCTGGAACTTCATTGAAAACAGTATGCAAGCTCTCAAATTCCCTCAGAAATTTGTAGATTGGGTTATGGAATGCATCAGAACAACTTCCTTCAGTTTAATCATAAATGGTGTGAGACATGGAAATTTCAAGAGTACTAGGGGCTTGAGACAATGGAAATGCTCACCAGAAAACTAATGAATGCTGCTACTAAGACAGGTTTCAGATTTCACCCTCTTTGTAAGGGTATTGGGATGGTTAATTTGGCCTTTGCGGATGACGTAATGATTTTTTGCAAGGCTAACGATAGAAGTGTGAGCCTAATTTCTAATGCAATGATGGAATTCTCAGATAGTTCTGGCCTATATGCGAATCTTAATAAATCAAAAATCTATATAGCAGGGGTAAATGAACAGACTCAGCATAAATTGCAGCAAATAACTGGGTTTGAAAGAGGGAATTTCCCTTTTACTTACCTGGTTTTGCCAATTACTGCCAAGAAATGGACGGTTGATACGTGTAGAAGCTTGGTAGATCGTGTAGCAAGACGAATTAATTCTTGGACCACGAGATCCTTATCCTTTCAAGGCAGAGCTCAACTGGTGAATTCGGTGCTGCTCTCCCTGCATGTGTACTGGGCAAATGTCTTTATCATCCCCAAAGCAGTAATTAAAGAAATTGATAGAAAATGTAGAGAGTACCTCTGGGGAATTGATCAACGAGGTAGAGCAAGGGCAAAAGTGGCTTGGAATACAGTTTGTTCTAGCAAGAAGCATGGAGGCCTCGGTTTTCACAATCTGGGGCTATGGAATATTGCGTCGGTGGGCAAACAGGTGTGGCATCTAGTATTAAACAAAGATATGTTGTGGATTCGCTGGGTTGGAACAGTATACTTACAGCAATCGAACATTTGGGATGCAAACCCCAAGCAGAACCAGAGCTGGCATTGGAAACAGGTCTTGAAAACTCGTGACAAATTGAAGAACCTTCTTCTGACAACTCTAAACTTGAACAAGCAGTATGTGATTAAGGATGGGTATGATTTCCTCATGGGTAATCGACAAATTTTTCCCTTATACAGGCAGATCTGGAACTCAGCTTCAATTCAGAAACACAACTTTATTCTCTGGCTCATGGTACATGATAAGTTGCAAACGAAGGAAAACATGTGTAGATTCCAGCATCTGGATCCTCGATGTGGATTATGTATGGTGGAGAATGAAACGCGTGACCATCTTTTCTTTGAATGTCAATGGAGTAGGCAACTTCTGGAGCTTTTAAGCAATTGGATAAAGCTGGATTTTGCTTTCTACAAATATACAAACTGGACAAAGTGGGTGAAATATGGCTTTAAGGATAAGAAGAGGTAGCAAGTTGTTGTAGCAACACTAGCTGCGTGTGTTTATAGCATCTGGATGGAAAGAAATAGAAGAATTTTCACAAGACAAGACAAGCAACCACATCAAGTTTTTTCACTTATTAAGAAGGAGCTCTCATATAGATTTAATGTTTTTTATGATGTAAAAACTCTTATTAAAGTTCATATAGCTGATAGGGTGCTAGCAGAGATTTAATATTTTAATTAGTAAACTAGTTAAAATCAAACCCTACATAGTAGGTGGGGATTTTGACTAGTTTACACTTGTAAGAGTTTTATTTTTGTTCGTGGTAATAAGATTTTTCTTTACCAAAAAAAAAACGAATTTAGAGTTTTAATATTGGAAAAATTATTTTTGGACCTCCAATAAATCTTTCCTTTTAATATTACATCTTATAAATAAAAATAGGGTGTTACAAAATATTTTCATGACTGTACCTATCTTTATATAATACAGTTTATTATTTTTGTAATTATTTGATTTAAGAGTATTTTGATTTATGGAAAATAGGCAAAATTAATTTGAAAATAATTTTCTGAAAATTCTTGGACTGCACCGTCCATATTATTAAGTGGGAGGAAGAATCTAGTTTTCTTTATGCTCAAGTAGTTTGAAATTCAAATTATGCATGGAACTTGTGAAAGAATTAAATGCATTTTTCATTTTCTAGAGATTCATTAAGTGTAAAAGACTAGGAAAACCCCCCTTTTGACCCATGTGACTCACGCCCCTCTCTCTAGTAGGTTAGATGAATCTGAATTTTTCCCCTTGCCTATAAATAGCCTCCTTCTAGTAGTTCATTTCATTTTTCCATTTCAAAGCAAATTTAGAAAAGAAACAAGGGAAAAATAAAAACAGTCTCCCCCATTGAAGAAAGGAAGTCGTATGGCACCTTTGAAGGATAGGAAGAGAGTTTTCAATCCTTAGAGTCTTAGTTGCTTGCTAGGAGAAGAGGTACCCACAAGAACCAATCTTTTTATTAGTTGTTTTTGTTATTATTTTAATCTTTATAATAATGTTCTTCTTTCATCCTTTCAAGTTTTAAAATGATGTTCTAAAAATAGTTGGAATGGATTTTTCTAATAATCTTTTATGGTGTTTGATTTAAGATGATAAAAGGATTGATTTTGTTCTATGAAAATCTTTCTCTAAATTTTGTATTTGGCCGAATGGCCTATGGAAAATAATAATAAACTGGTTTTGTTCTTTATACTAAAATAATACTCTGTGGAAACCTACAATCGGTGGGTGAAACAACTAGGAAACACTAGGAGAACACCTAGAAGGGGGGGTTGAATAGGTGTTATAGAAACTTTGAAAGATTTTCGCAAGAAACAAATCTAAACGATTAAAACCAATGAAAATCAATCAATTAACAAATATTATATCAGAGATTAAGCGGAAACAATCAACACCAAAATTCTTATTGATTAACCTAGTTATGAAAATGATTTTCCCCAAATTAATTTGAACAATAAAGATTCAATTCAATCAAATATAGAAAAATCACTTTTTCTAGGTTTTCAATCAAAAACACAATTAAAGACTTGAATTGTAAAGAGTAGAGAGTTTAGAGATACGACACAGTGATTTATCCTGGTTCACTTTCATCCACTTGAAAGCTACTCCAGTCCCCTCTTCAACCAAGAGAGATTCTTCACTATGAGGAATTAGAGTTTCTCAAATTACAAGTAAATGCCTCACAAGACTTCCTTCTTGCTAGCCTACAAAAGATACCACACCCTTGCCTTGTAATCCTATTGATGATCTAATCTAACCTCTTCTCTTGCTTGCCGATACCTCACAACAAGTCTTTCAATTGCTTGCTTTACTACAAGACTTCCAAATGCTTGTTCTTCAACAAGGCTTCCAAGTGCTTGATGAAATGCCTCACCAAGGCTTCCAATATAACTTTGCTTGATTCACAAAATCAAGTCTTCCTTTGTTGTAGATAGCTTGCCTTTTGCAAAGATTACAACTCAAATAAAAAACAATAACAATCCTATGAATCTCTTTCAAAAGCTATGAAATATCAACATGAGAGATTCAAGGTTCTTGATCAAAGAATATGAAAATGAGAGCTTTGATCTTGAGAGAGTGAGAGAGAATAGTGTGGCTTTGATTCTTTGTAAAATTGTGTATCAAAATGATTCTAGTTAATAGAAATGATTAGGAAAAGGTTTATATAGAATACCCAAAAGTTGGAGCAACTTAGAATAGCTTTTGAGAAGTGAAAAACGTATTTAAAACAGTTACAGACCCTGTTTACTCGAGTAAAATAAGTGTTAATCGAGTAATACGAAAGCAAGATAATTTTCACTCGAGTGAGACCAAAAATACTCGAGTGAAGGTGTAGATAATCGATTATCAAAATTTTGTTAATCGATTATCAGTTCAAAATACACTGTTAATCAATTATCAAATTCTGTTAATCGATTATTAACATTAAAAATCACTTAAAACTTGTTTTCTCAAAAACTAAACCTTTTCTTTCAAACCTTTAAGCCACCTATTGATTTTAGGTAAAGTGAATACTCAAAATATAATATAATCATGCAATCAAAAGAGATTCACTACCCTCTAATAAACTCTACCCAAACTCATAAACTAAAAGACTTGTGAGGCAAAAGATAAAACATTAAAACACAAACTACCAAACTAAGTCTTCATGAGCTTGCTCTCTCTTCATCACTTGATGTTTGTTGTTGCTTGTTGAGCTTGAACTTGATCAACACATTTGTAGCTTGTTCAAAACCTTTTGGCATTTATCAAAACATTCTTCATGGATCTTACATACTCTTCTATGGCTATGAGTCTCTTAAAAGTTAAATCTCTAATCTCTTCTTTGATATATTATAATCCAATGGAAAAATGAATTATGATGTATGTATATGAGTTTTGTTTTATTGGCCAAATGAAAAAGGAATAAAAAGGGACAAAAGTTGTTTAAAGAGAAATAATCTCCCCTTTTTATTCCAGGATGGCCGAATATTTTTAGAGAAGGAAGGAAGTAGTATTTAAATTTTATTTGATGGTAATTTACTCTTTTTATGTGAATAGGTGTTGTGAATATTTGTATATTTTTTTGATCTTCTTTTATGGTTATGTAATTCACAAGTTTAAACCTCTGAATATGTAACACCCCTAATTTTCGTTTCCCAAATAACCAAGAAATTAATTATAACAATTATTTTATAATTGAATTTTGAAGGTTTTAGTTTTTGTACATTATGTGTTTTTATTATAAAAATATGAGATATATTTTTATATGGTTATTTTGTACAAAAATATGAATATTGCAATTTAGTCCTTGGGTTGGGCCCTAATTGCAATATTAAAAAGGTTTTTGAAGAAAGAGTAATTAATTATTAATTTTTGAATTTTACCAGTATGTAACCGGTTAGAGGGGCTTTGTAACCGGTTACACGATGAACTCAGAAAACTGGGTTAGTGCGTTTGATGAGTAATCACACGTTTTAACCCAGAATTCGCCACGAATCCCACTCGATTCATGGTGGGAGACGCGTGTCGCCTTGCATGCTATCTTAATTTGTCTATAAATAGTGGAATTGCTGAAGAATCAAGGGTTGATTGCTGCAATTCTTGTTGAAGAAGGGTAATTAGGGTTCCAAATTTGTTCTGAGCAATTCGTCTTCTTCTTTGAGAGTTAGAGAGTGAAACACACCTTTCTGCAAAGCTTAAATCAAGAGCTTTCCAGTGATATACACCTTGTAAGTTGAGTGTTCGTGTGGGTGGAGGAATCAAGCTTGGAAGCTAAGAGTTTGAGTCTGAGTTCTCTGTTGTTCTGGTTCTGGAAGCTGAATTCCAGATTCGATTTTGGTAAGCATAGTTAACCTTTAAGTCTCAAACCTCTTTGATTCTCTAGTTCATGTTACCTACTTTGAATTCTAACTATTTTCCCCAATTTCTTTGGCCAATTGCTATGTCAAATCTTCTGGCTTTTGGACCCTGTCAAACCTGTTTGGGGACTGAAAATGGAGATTGTGGATTCTGGGGAGATCTGGCAAATTCCAGTGATTAGATTCATCAAGCACAAACCTAAGGTAAGGGGGAAGCTTACTATTTGCTAGAATGAGAATAAATTGTGGTAGAATATAGGATGAGTCACCAAGAGACTCAAAGGGCATAAGTTGAAATGGTTAAATGGCTTGGAGGCCAATTTGAGCTCAATTGTTGTTTTGAGCAATGTTATCTGGATGCATGCAAGCTATGTCGATGCTTAATTCTGAGTTTAAGTGCTTAATCTAAGTTTTGTCGTATTAAATTGTGTTTATGTGAATTTTCATGCAATTTGATACCATAAACTTGATGCATGCAATATGAATGTGTTTCTGGGTGTATACATGTTTGTTTTAAGGCATATGAACTTTGTGCATATTGAGTTTGGGTTAGATTTGAGAAAGGAAGAAAATGAGTTGTTAAAACTCTTGTTTTAATGGACTGACTGCATAATCTAACCGGTTACACGATATTCGTAACCGGTTAGACGATATTCGTAACCGGTTAGACACTGCAGATTTTCAAAGAGAATTAGTTTATTAATCAGTCCTGAAATCTTAATGGTCTCTGCTCAAATCTAAGCTTTAATGTCAGTATACATGGTCTGAATATGAGTTATTATAATGCCAAGGTTCAGACTTGAAAGATTAAAGTTAATGCCTTAAGTTAATGAAATAATTTCAAGAGGAAATTATGTTCATTGGAGAATGAAATGCGATTTGGACTTTTGAATGATGCAAACAATGGCTTTTGAGGTATAAAACAATGTTAAAGGTGTTTTGGATTGGGTAGAGAATTCAAGAAAAAGGGTTTTTCTGAATTGCAATGGTAAACAGTTCAGGTCTGTAATTCTAACCGGTTAGCCTGAAACTGTAACCGGTTAGTACCTGAATCTGAAAAATAAAAAGTTAAGTTTTTAAATACCATTGAAGTTGTATTACTCAATCTAAGTTTAAAAAGGCATGTTTTGAGAAAAATTCAAAGGGGAATTTTATGCCAAAGGTTATACCTCAAATAAATCATTCAAAAGAGAAATTGGAATATTTCTAAATCACAGTAATTAATGGAAAGATCAACCTTAGTAGTTATGTATGCAAGGCATGCATAGAGAAAGGTAATGAAATAGGTTGGCAAGGATAGTTTGTGATGTTCGGGTACTCGACCCCGTACTCTAGGAGTACTAAACTAATGCAACCAACTTGATGACACATTCTGGGAATGTGGCCATTGTCTGGGACATGGTTTCTTGGACACGTTCATGGAACGTGATGCACACTCTGGGAGTGGTGCTTGATTTTATTCCAAGTATGGTTTGCGATACGTTCTGGGAACGTATATGAGTGTTTTGGGAACACGTTGGTATAATAATAGAATTAAATATAAAACCAACCTTGATGATTGTGCATTCATATAGAATGGAAGTTTGGTTGGTAACCAAACCATTATCATATTCTGGGAATATGAGGAGGGTACTCCGGGAGTACCAAATTATAACCTACTTGATGACACATTATAGATATGTGGCCAGTGTCTGGGACCTGGTTTTATACGTTCTGGGAACGTATGTTGGTGTTCTGGGAACACTTTGATAAGCAACCTACTGGATGACACATTATAGATATGTGGCCAGTGTCCGGGACCTGGTTTTTATACGTTCTGGGAACGTATGCATTCTGGGAACGTGATGCACACTCTGGGAGTGATGCTTATTTATCCAAGTATGGTTTGCTACACGTTTTGGGAACGTGATGCACACTCTGGGAGTGAATGCTTATCATCCAAGTATGGTTTGGCATTACGTTCTGGGAACGAATGTCAGTGTTCCGGGAACACAACGGTGTATTGGATGGACGTCTGAGATGGACTTTGTTAGAGGCCTCAGCTGTGGAAGGAAATCATGCATCATGCCACCTGCATTGAAAGAATTATTATGATTAACCGGGTGTGCTCATATGGTTATGCATCATGAATTGCTACATGTTGACTTGTGGATGTTAGTTTTATTCTCATTTGATTATGCGAATATGTATAGCTAACCCCCATGCCCTTATTAGGTGTTAATCGTGCATCTAGCTTGCACAAGAATCAGGAAGGGGAGATGTCCCTTAGGTGCAGGCAGAGTGTAGAAAGTGTGGGTTGGGAACCCGTTGTGCAGATATCGAGGATCCGACCAGATGGATGTTTGGACAAGGGACCAGTGACCAGCTCTATAACATCTTTATTTTTAATAGTATTTATATGATATACATTTTGAAAGAAGTATCATAATATGAACCTGGTTTCATAATAATATTTATTTGGAATCCATGGACTTGTTACACTTGATATATTTTGGGCACAATACGATTACTTTACTATGTTTCTGCAAACTCTGATTTTGGTTAGTCAACCTCATTTCAAATCAAGTGGTTGTGAAAAGGAATTTTCAAGGGAAGGGATAATTATTATTTTCAGAACTTTTTCCAACTATAACAAGTCCAAGTATTCATGAACTTATTACTTATCTTACAAAGTAAGATGATATACAAGGAATGTTACAGAATACTCTTTTGATTGTATATATGAATGGTGTTTATTGGTCATATGAACAAGGAATGAAAGGGACTCAAAATGATGTTTAAAGAAATTAAGATTTCCCCTTTTGTTTTATTGTAATGACCAACTTTTGATAATGATATAGGAAATAATATTCTGGTTATGTTCTCAAAATTATATGAATATGTATTTTAAAGATTGTGTGTAATTGTTATTGTTTGATTTTGCTTCTTTTGTTTGATGTTGGAAATAAGTGAGAAATCAAGAACAATAAGTAAATGGTGATGGTGTAGGCCGTGAGGCCTATGGGTTGTTTTTGGAGTAAAATTAACAATTTATAAGTATGTATAATAGATTGAGACTTTGTTAGAATAAATAAAGACTTAATATGTTATATGAAAATAATTTGTTTACTTTGTTTTATTTTTGTTTGGCCGTGAGGCCTATAATAGTTTTGGGGTGAAAATAACAAATGGAATATAGTATTTTGTTTGGTGATTTTATGAATAATTGAATGATATTTGATGTGGTTGAAATTAGTTAGTAAAATATGTGATGTTCCGAGTTCGGAGGCACCACATGAGGTGTTTGGGGGTTGTTGCAGCTGACGAGGGTGACCCCGGTCCTACGTATCCCATGAGAGGGGAATCAAGCCGCACGTAGTTCTTAGGTTTAGAGAGACATACCTTAGCCCCTAGGGAGAGAGGGATATATATAGGAGAGTGAGGAGAGGGAACCCTGGTTTGGTTGGGTTGGTCCTGTTGGGAGGCGCCTAAGCCCAGCCAAGTAAGGTCCACCACAAAAGCCCCCCAGCTCGGCGAGACTTTGTGAGTCTCGAGCCGAGTTAGGAGAAAGAAGGCATAGCACTAAGCATCATAGCACTAAGTACCCCCCACCTTCTAGGAAGGGTTTGAGTACTAGTCCACAATCATGTGCTCAAGGCTAGCAAAGGATAGCAAGGCGGGTTAGGAGAAGTCGATCCGCCACATAAGCCCCCCAGCTCGGGAAGAGTCGTAAAGACTGTGCTGAGTTGAGGTCCTTTCTGCGTCGGTCCAATCAGTGCTGAGTCGGTGACGAGGTAGGAATATACTCGTAGTCGAGGCCTCTTGCTCGGAAGAGTATCGAAAATAGCGTTCTTCATGCTCGGATGATGACAGTAAAAGAGTAGCCCGATAAGGGATTCTTACACCTTTCTCATCGAGGTATGCCGAGAGTAAAACCTCAACTGGATCGTAACGCTTATGTGGTGGACCTTACTTGGCTGGGCTTAGGCGCCTCCCAACAGGCCCAACCCAACCAAGCTAGGGTTCCCTCTCCTCACTCTCCTATATATATCCCCCTCTCCCTAGGGGCTAAGGTACGTCTCTCTAAACCTAAGAACTACGTGCGGCTTGATTCCCCTCTCATGGGATACGTAGGACCGTGGTCACCCTCGTCAGCTGCAACAACCCCCAAACACCTCATGTGGTGCCTCCGACCTCGGAACATCACATTGGCGCCGTCTGTGGGAACGATAAATTTCGATCCCCATCCACATTCAAACACAACAAAAACCAAAACAAAAAACAAAAAAAAACAACAACGGTTTGGAAGAACCATGGATCCACATTCACGGTGTTGTTCACGGTGGTTGTTCACGGTGCTACGATGGTGCGGCTCGCCGTGAGGTTACTGTTATCATTTGTTGCGTCCAAATCAGAGTCGGAGGAGTGTTCTTCAGCTCACTGGTTTCGGATTGTTGCTTGGAGCAGAAGACACCAAACCAGATCTGAAAAAACAGGGACGGTGTTGTTTACCACCTCTCCGCCGCCGTCGGGATGGGTAGTATAGAGGAAAGGAGAAGCGCAGGAGGAAAAGGAACAACGACGTTACTACTCTCACCTCCCCGTGGTGCGGCGGTGCTGTTCCCACCCTTGTGGTGCTGCATCTCGCCGATGGTGTCCATAAATATCAGATCTGAACGAAGAGCCCAATGATCAGGTACGGATGATGAGATCTGCGACACAACCCAGAACCAGATCGAAGGAACCATCGCAAAGGGCTCTACGTTTCGGTCCAGATCGGTGTTCCAACTAATCGCCACCGAGTCTGGCATGGTCACCTTCGTTCACAACACCCCTCTCCTAGAAACGTTCGACTACGAACGATGGATGATGATGATGGCAGCATCTCCTTTGCCAAACTTCGGCCCAGTAAAGGAACTGAAGATGAAAATATGACTACGTCCTTCTGGAAAAATAACAATAGATTGAAAGGACACACGATCCAGATTCGCGATGCCGTCACGGTGTCGTTCACGGCGTTGCTACGGTGTTGGAGCTGCTCTTACGGTGTTGATCCCTTCTCCTGGTGTTGTACACGACGTTTAGCGTCGTCAACCCGCTACGGTTTTGTTGTCTTCTTCAACAGCGCCGCCTTCATCACTCTCAGAACCACCGCACCACATCGCCATCACTTTCTTCTCACCGCACCACCCAAGGTGTTCTTCGGTCCTTGCTACAGCCGCCACTGTCTCCGCCGTCCCCATCGCCCTCAACAAATCAGCACCATCATCTCTGCTGCGCCTTCGTGCGCTCCTCCGCACCGGCGCTAGCCCTCCCTGGTGCTCTGTTTAGCACCGTCGCCAGTTTGGAAGCAAGCGGCTGCTGCTGCTCGAAGTGGAAGAAGGAACCTTAGGGTTTCAACCCTAGCGGGCCAAAGGCCCAAATCAGAAAAAAAAAGAATTACTGCAAAAACGGGCCAATGGCCCAATTCAAGAAAAAAGGAAGAAGAAGCCAGCAGCATCTAAGGAAGTAGAAAATGGGCCAGAAAGCCCAAACAAAAAAAAAAGAGGAAGGGAAACTACCTAACGGGCCAACAAGCCCAGGTATCTACAAAGTAAAATTACCAAGACCTAACGGGCCAACAAGCCCAGGTATCTACAAAGTAAAATTACTAAGACCTAACGGGCCAACAAGCCCAGGTACCTAAAAATATATATATAAAAGAAAGAAGAGAGGATGAAGAAGAAGAGAAGAAGGAGGAATACACGGGCTAAAGTAATCGACATCTAGAGTGGAGAAGGATCAACATAAACTCCCTACTGCTCGCTTAAATGGGAGGTGTAGTTTTCTCTCTAATAGGCTAGCCAAATATCATTATGATCATTATATTATTTATTGATCCATATGACTGATAGCACACTTTTGCTAATTACTTTTGCTACACATGCTACTATTTTATTATCATTACATTATTTACGACAATCAAACATCCTCATATTAATGCTTTTCACCGTTATTTGTTCTGACATATTCTTGTACTATCATTTATTACGAACAATATTTTCAAATCATACCATTCTCTTCCGATGTTACATATTCTTCAACTGCCAATAATTATCATTATTGTTATTATAAATTGTCGGACGACGATTATTAATTATTATTCTTGTATGGCCAATGCGAGGTACAAAAAAATGATGGTTCGATTTGTTGAGGGTGATGGCCCGAGATACTTATGCTTTTCGTCCAAGTAACACATTTCAAAGTTTTCATCTATGGACAAAGAGTTTTCCGAGTGATATGAACCTAAAGCATAATTATTTTATTCGGAATCAATTGACGATGATAAGGACTCCGTGTCGAGTTTCTCCTTTGAGCTCGTGGGCCGAGCACAGAGAAGCCTGCGTTCAGTTCCCATTTCGGATACATGTGCCGATTCCGGCTGACCCTCGATAATTTCGGAAGATTCGCGCAGTGTTTCACACTCGAGTCGACCATAGTGTCTCGCACAGTGAATTCTTCTATCCGACATGCTTCACTTCAACATACTTCAATCCGACATTCTTCTATCCGACATACTTCAGTTCGACATTCTTCAATCCGACACTCCTCTCCTCACCTGAATCAGGGAAGAATTCCTAGTTCCCATATTATTTTCCTATCTCATCGCCTTTCTATGTGTTTACTTTGCATGCTTCTTGATATTGGTTTACCTGGTGCACTATTTCTGATATATGCTTTTAATAATTGCTTCCTTATAGTTTCTCTACTTGGTGCTTATTATTTGATATTCTACATGTTGCTACGTGGTGTACTGTTGAACAAATTGCTTATCTGATCTTCTTGCTGTTAAATGTCCTTAAATGTCTGCCTCTCCTGTTGTGATAGTATGATAATATTTGATCTACATTGCCTCTCCGGTTGTCGTGTTTCATGTTTTAATGCTCTCATCTGGTTTGCTGCCATGTTTATAACTGTCGTCTATTGTTGAATGTGATATACCTGAAATCATGCATCTTTTTGTGGACAATGCTGTTTGGTTGAACAATATCTTAAATTTCAGTATTTGCCGCTTTCATATCTGTTGCGTATGACCTGCTCAAATCATCTTGCTCTTATGTCGGTGTTT
This sequence comes from Crotalaria pallida, assembly GCA_037953625.1. Classification (NCBI taxonomy): domain Eukaryota; kingdom Viridiplantae; phylum Streptophyta; class Magnoliopsida; order Fabales; family Fabaceae; genus Crotalaria; species Crotalaria pallida. The sequence goes on along the minus strand of CM075654.1, from coordinate 103,647,285 downwards.
TATTCTCGCCTGCCAACAGTTTTCATTGTTGTTATTTAATTATCATGAATTATCATAAAGTGTCAAAATTAATGCCGATCACCGATTATTATTATTTTACATGTAATGTAAGATTCATGAGAATGATGGTCGAAAAAAGGAAGGCCGAGGTGCTACGATTGTCTCTATTTTGAACGAAGCCATCTTACGATCTCTATTCTCATCTCGGCTTGGATCTTCTTTGGACGAACTGCTATGTTTGCCTCTATTACCTTACTGGCCCCACTTTTCATCTCGGCTTGGATCTTCTTTGGTTTTCACAGGACCACCACGGCTTCTCGAAGGTGAACAATTCCAAAGGCATATATTATTTCTTAGTTCATGCTTATTTCTGAGCTCGGAGATTCTCTATTTCAAATTGCGCGGTTTATCGAAAAGGGAGGCCGAGCTACTATTATTCTCTTTATTTCATGTTTATATCTCATCTGCCGAGCTACTATTATTCTCTCTAATTCATGTTTCTATCTGATCTACCGAGCTGCTATTATTCTCTTTAATTCATGTTTCTACCGAGCTGTTATCATCTCGACCCTACCTTTGTGGTAGAACGGTCCCCCCTGTCACCGCACTTACATGCATTCACGCATACAAGTCGGTACTAGTGCTACAGACATTTGCGTACATACTAGCTTCCCATTTAGCACTAGCCACCTAAATGTTGCATGGCGCTTATGTACAGTCAACATCTTATAAATGAGATCGGCTCATAAGCTCAGTGTACAAGGGACACCCGATAAAGTACAGCTTGCTATGAAATGTTCTCACATAACTTCACTCAGCAACCTCTTTCACATTGGGGCCGAGGATACCCACCTTGGCGATGGTGACTGGATCCGAGATCCCTACCGCATTCACTTATATACAGTACCTTTTTTCAGAGGAAAACTTATAAGTTACTGCACTGGTCAGGGGAAGTCGTCCGAAGTCAAAGGTCTAGACAACCACATACTATGTGCAACAAGTTTAACCAAAATAACTTGCACTGAAAGATCACTGTCCTCGGAACAAGCCCTTTCGGGCTTTTCCGAGTGGGGGGCATGTGATGCAAGGGAAAGGATGCGAAGTCGACCTATATATTGACACTAGATGACTCCCGACTTTGTCTCCTTGTATGGGATGTCGCAACGTCTCCGAATTCGGCATCCACCTCTCTCATTTCATTTCACTCCGGATCATGTTCCTACACACTTGCCCACGATCTCGCGTTTAGCCGGCCAGTTCGGCGAGGCCACAAGTGGACCCCACCTTCATCCATTTCGGAACTCCCCCGAGTGAGCTCGGTTCGAGACCCGATGAGTCTCACCGAGCTGGTGGCGGATCCCCCCGTGGGAACTCAGTTCGAGAAGTTCCTCACCGAGCGAACTCGGTTCGAGATGAGCCTCATCGAGCGAACTCGGTTCGAGATATTCCTCACCGAGCGAACTCGGTTCGAGATGTTCCTCACCGAGCGGGTGGCGGATCCCCCCGCGGGAACTCGGTTCGAGATGAGCCTCACCGAGCGAACTCGGTTCGAGATGTTCCTCACCGAGCTGGTGGCGGATCCCCCCGTGGGAACTCGGTTCGAGAAGTTCCTCACCGAGCGAACTCGGTTCGAGATGAGCCTCATCGAGCGAACTCGGTTCGAGATGTTCCTTACCGAGCGAACTCGGTTCGAGATGTTCCTCACCGAGTTGGTGGCGGATCCCCCCGCGGGAACTCGGTTCGAGATGAGCCTCACCGAGCGAACTCGGTTCGAGATGTTCCTCACCGAGCTGGTGGCGGATCCCCCCGTGGGAACTCGGTTCGAGATGAGCCTCACCGAGCGAACTCGGTTCGAGATGTTCCTCACCGAGCGAACTCGGTTCGAGATGTTCCTCACCGAGCTGGTGGCGGATCCCCCCGCGGGAACTCGGTTCGAGATGGGACTCACCGAGCTGGGAGGTCCATGTGGCAGATCCCTCCCCTGAACTCGGTCTAAGACTTAAACAGTCTTTCCGAGTTGGGGGACTTATGTGATGAACCTCGCCGTGGGCCAAGATCACAGGACGCATAACCATTACGCTCCCTTCCTTGGTCGAGATCGGTGAGGCTACAGGTGGAAATGGGGACTGCTACCCGATAACTCGGTCATCGGTCGAGTACATTGTTGATCGAGTGTACACCTCGGCTGAGAGCATCTTGCCGACAGCGTCCCCGGTGAACGTTACGATCCAGTTGAGGTTTTACTCTCGGCATACCTCGATGAGAAAGGTGTAAGAATCCCTTATCGTTCTACTCTTTTACTGTCATCATCCGAGCATGAAGAACGCTATTATCGATACTCTTCCGAGCAAGAGGCCTCGACTACGAGTATATTCCTACCTCGTCACTGAATCAGCACTGATTGGACCGACGCAGAAAGGACCTCAACTCAGCACAATCTTTACGACTCTTCCCAAGCTGGGGGGCTTATGTGGCGAATCGACTTCTCCTAACCCGCCTTGCTATCCTTTGCTAGCCTTGAGCACATGATTGTGGACTAGTACTCAAAGCCTTCCTAGAAGGTGGGGGGTACTTTGTGCTATGATGCTTAGTGCTATGCCTTCTTTCTCCTAACTCGGCTCGAGACTCACAAAGTCTCGCCGAGCTGGGGGGCTTCTGTGGTGGACCTTACTTGGCTGGGCTTAGGCGCCTCCCAACAGGCCCAACCCAACCAAGCTAGGGTTCCCTCTCCTCACTCTCCTATATTTATCCCCCTCTCCCTAGGGGCTAAGGTACGTCTCTCTAAACCTAAGAACTACGTGCGGCTTGATTCCCCTCTCATGGGATACGTAGGACCGGGGTCACCCTCGTCAGCTGCAACAACCCCCAAACACCTCATGTGGTGCCTCCGACCTCGGAACATCACAAAATATATGTTTATATGACTATATGATTATGTGATGGGTGTGAATTATAAATTGCTGTCCAAAAAGTGATTCTCTAAAAAAATGATTATTTCCTATTCTAAGTGGAGTTAAAGTAACTGTTTTGAATATAAGAAATTATAGGAATAAGGTATATGTGTGTTTGAAAATATTCTTCTATTTTTATCACGATGTCCGAAAATTATTTTAGAAGGGAAAGAATAATTTTTGTTGATTTTTGGTCTAAGTGATTATTTGATGCATATGAATGTTTATTAATGTGTATGTATGAAATAAATTATGTATTTTTGTGAAAAATAATTTATTTCTGTAAATTTAATATTATTCTGAAAAATAATATTTTATGACACTATAAGGTTTAAAATGATAATTTTTGTATGTGTTTGGATTGTCTACATAATATATGTGTATGTATAAAGTGTGGCTTTAGTAGTATATCTATAAGATTTAAGGTGAATTGAAATAATTTAAGTGCTGCCCCTAATTGAATAAGTGTGGAAAAATATTACTTTCTTAAGCTTAATTTCATTTTAAGAATTTGGTATGTGAATCCTTTAGAAGGAAATTGAAAAGAATGAATTTTTGGGTAAATGCGAAGTGATGCAACTTTATTTTGTGTTGCTGTCCAGAAAAGATTTTTATATAGTTACATGATATTTAAATGTTAACTAGATAATAGAACTTGTAATTAAGTTACGGGAAAAAGTAGCATGAGTTTTGAATAAACTAACTATAAGAAAAGTGATTTTGAGTTTGTATTATAATGTTGTCCAGAATTTTAGTTTGAGTTATATCAACTCTAGAACTTGTTTTGACTTGATAAGTGAATGAGTTTATATTTTAGAATGATTGTTGATGTGTTAGGTGTTTGTGTAAATGTTAAAATTGATTTTTAAGAATGTGTTTCGTGGTTGTCCAAATGATTAAAAAGATTGTACCAAGTTTAAGTTATTTGTTTAAGTGGCTTATGTTAATCTTTGAATGGTAGTTGTTATATAAGCATTTGGAATTGATTTATGAGTTAATGAAAGTACGAATAGTCTCTTTTGATTGAATTGAGTAAGTTCTAAATTGTGTATTATAGACCTTGGGATGTGTACAAGGTTGTATATGAATGATAGAATATGTTTATTCCAATTTTTAGAATTGATGCAACTGGATTTTTGGTGGTTGTCCAACAAGCAAAAATATTTTGTTTAACTCATATTTAATCATATTTTTATACTAGAACTTGTAAAGAAACTTTAGGAAAAGTGGTATGTCTTTCCGATGAACCATTTGTGAGGAAAGTGATTTTTCAAGACTTGTAGGGTATACTGTCCGAAATTCTAAATTGGTTGCATCAACTATAAAAATTGTTTTGGAATAAATTAGTATGAGGATTTTTATGATAGGACCTTTAATATAAGTGTATAGAGTAAAAAGGAATTATAAAAGTGATTTTGTGAAAGTATGATTTGATGTTATTTGTTTAAGTAAATTGTTGTTTTTACTTGTATAAGTGTGTGAATGTGGTAGTTGTTATATAAGTAATACAGTATGGTATTGTAAAAATAAAAATGTATTCTAAATAGTTTTCAAGTATTAGAATGAGTTTTAAATTATGTTTTGCAAAAAGGATTTCTTGAATTTTTTAAAAGGAATTATTTTAAGTTATTTGACGCTTTGAAAAGGATTTCTGTTTTAAAAAAAAAAAAGAATTTCTGTTTTAAGGTACTTTTAGTACTCTGGGTTTAGTCTTTACCAAAAAAAGAGATAGTATAAGGTACTTGCTAGATATTAATTGCATGTTATTCGTCGTTTAAGAAATAAAAGGAATCAAAAGTGAGCGAGCTGCTGGAGCTGTTGACATAAAGGTTGAAACAGAGTAAGCGTGGACCTCAGGTGAGAGAGCAACCTTCCTAAGACATAATGGCACTGAGGTAGCATTAGGACGTTCCGTATCATCTCAAAGGTCGGAACTAGGAATCTATCGGTTGAGTAGTAAAACGGCAATTGTATGCGTGTTCCGCCGTTTATACGAAAAACACGATTCCCCGATATTACTTGTATGTCTGATATCACTTACGGTATGATGTTCTATAAAGTTGTATGTGGTATATTGCCTTAATGGCTTTTTGAAATGATAATGGATTATGTGTTAATTGGATAATTGAGAAACATTGGTACATGTTATGAAGGATTACTGGATATAATTGGGAAAAATGGTTTATGATTGTGGATATATATATTGGAATGGTTTATCCTATGGAAGGATACTCAATGTATTTTGAACTGATGTTCTTATGAAAAAGACTTGGAATATTTGGAAGTATTATTATGGAAAGAAAATATGAGAAATGATTATTTGAATCTTGTGGAAATTTGAGGATCGTTGTTAGTGTAAAGTGATGGTGCAAGCGGCACAATGACTTTATTATATCCCCTTAAGTGACTGGCCACGTGAATGACTTTGCCGTGGTTTCATGTCTTGTGGAATCCACTGTACTATAGGGAGGTGTTTGCTATGGTCCCTTAGAGGTCGAGACCTGTTAGAAGCGCGACTTAGAATTGGTCGACCAACTTAGGATAATAAAGACTTAAAATACTTAAAAGGCTTTAAGCTTAAATCCTTTCTAACTACGCGTTGAGAGAGAAGTAGTGGAGAGGAAAGATACCGTATGCTTGGAGGTTGGTGTCTCTTCAAGTGGTGATTGTGATAGGGGAGGGCAAGGACGGTGAAACGTCAAGAAGCCTAAGAACGCTTCCCTAGGCGGGACGAGGTTACAATGATCAAGGTCCCTAGCGGGCGTTGATCGTAGCAAGGACTGCACGTACAACTAGGGATAGAGCTGTCACCCCCTTGAGCAAATCTTAGATGGTGTAGAGGGAATCCGAATGGGACTAGAAGCCATTGTTTTTGTGAAATGGGGAAATTATGAAATGATATTTTGTTTTGCTGGCCACCAAGGCGTGGTTCCAGCCGGTACGTACCCTTTGGCTTCGATGTCAGCATGGTTAGGATTCATGTGCATCCCATCTGCTTTCCGAACTAGGATGTGGTTGGATATTGAAGGAGGAGATGTATCGTGTGTGCTAATCTACCCCTTACCTCAATGATTTCCCTCCCTAAATCATTGGTGGTTGTGAAAGACTTAGTGGAAAGATTAGGAGTATGGAACCCTGGAATAATGATATTAAGTTATGATGTTGATGACAAAGTTGTAATGATAAAGTTATAATGATAACATGGTAATGATATGATATGGTGAGCACATGATGATTATGAGATGTTAATTGGATAATGTCATAATGTAAAGCTTATGTTTTGTAAAGTTGTATGTATTTGATTCCTAATGTGATCCCTTAGAGTAAGTCCATGCCGTCGACGATTATTTCGTCCGGATCGTTGACTCTCTCCTTCTTTTCTCTTTTCTGTGGTCATTATGAATGATGGCCACAGATGGCAGATCTAATAGTGTGTCGTGTAGAAGTCTCACACGTCGGAATCATAGATGTCAATGACCTTGGATATTGGGAAGTCAACCGAGAAGGATGGATTTGGACGGGTCCGGCTAGAGTTGAAATTGTGGACCCAGCTATGGTAGTTACAGGATTGATGGATGAGGTCTTCTTTAGCCACTTATATTTGAAGGATAGGGTGCTGGGTGGAGTAGTTACCTACCACGATGTACATCCGGCTTTGAGACAGCTGACCTTTGAGGATATTCCCGAACCGGAGAATGATCTCCTAGCTTTTATGGAAGAGGAGGAAGAAGTTCTGGAAGTATTCGAAGTGGACCCGGATGATGAAATGGATGAGGAAGAGCCAGAGGTAGATGAGGTTCTCGCAAAAGAACCAGATGAGTGGGAGTTTGATCCAACTGAAGCACCAGTTATAGAAGATAGTGATGAAGACTAGTAGGATAGGATAGTCCTTGTTTTAATTTACATTCCATCTTATGATGGGCAGGACATAATTACTCTATCCCGAATGTAACCCTTATTGTAATAAATTTGAAATGAAATGAAAGAAGTCCCTTTTTGTTATGTATCAAGTTCATAAAGTAATTAAAGGCTTTTCCGCAAGTTAACCATCGACTAAATATGACATTGAGAAAATTAGTTTTGGAAATATGTTGGATGGTATCACCTATTTTTGGAAACAGAATTTTATAAAGCACATCTGAGTATCAAATCAATTTTTGTAATCAAATAGAATAAATTAAGTTATGAAAACCTTTTTGTAAAAGAATTAAAATGAAACTGATTTTGGTAATGTTTATAAAAAAAATGGCGCAAATTTTTAGTGAAAATTCTAAGTCCAAATTGGGGTGTTACAGATACAAAATAAAAAAAAATTCAGATCTGAATTTTTCTCCCATATTTGGTGTTGGTTTGTGTCTTAGGTAGAGGTTTTGTAATTATTCTAGACTTAGGATTATTTTTCTGATGATAGGTGTATATACTTAGTTTAGGATTAGACTCATTGATTCATGTTACTTATTTGTTGAGCTATAAATATTTTTGAAATTTGGTTATTTTGACAAAGTTTTTCAGAACTTGAGATTAGTGAACTGACTTTAGCCTGTGAGATTTTGAGCCTTTTGATGGGGTATGATTTATTGAAATATTTTGATGTGAGACCCCTATTTCTTTCATGAGTGTGTTCACTTTAGTTTTGTGTTCTAGAACTTGACCGGTGACCATTTTGAGATTGATAATTGATTGCATGCATTAAGATGATTAAGGCACTTAGGATTGTGTTTTTGTGGCCTTCAACTGTTTTGTATTGATAATGTTCCCTTAGTTGCCCATTTTGAGCCTAATGACATTATGATTTTTCTTTGGTACCCTGCATTTATTGAAATATTCTTTGTTAGTACCTTGGGAATTTTTGAATGAGCAATTGAGAGGAATAATAAGAAAAAGTGAAAGTAATTGGTGAAAAGTGTTATGAGTTCTATTTCTCTTCCAAGTGAAAAAAAAATTTGAAAAAGAAATAAATGTGAAAGGAAGAGAATAGAAGGAAGAATAGTAAAAAAAAAAGAAGAAGTTTGAAATACTTATGTTTGAGTGTGAGTCCTCATAGTATTCATTGCTCATTCATAATTTTTATAGGGAAATTTGTTTTTGCATTTTAGCCCTTAGTTTCATCCTTTCTTTCTTTTATCCCACCTTAACACTTTTAGCCATGGCCTCATTGCAACCAAATTAAAGACCTTTTGATTTGTGCATGTTTTTAATAATTTCAGTGGAGATTTTGGTCTATGGTCAAGCATATGGTAACACTTTACTATTGTATGAACTTGTGTGAATTGATTTATACCCTTGATACACATGAGAGATACACATTGAGAGGTTGAGAGTGTTCACTAGTTCTGAGTTCTGACTTGTTTTGTTTCTTTAACCAAGTTTTGATATGTGAATAGCTTGAGTAAATATGTGGCTATGTTGATGAGTCGAAGTCTTAGATTAAGTGTTGTACATTTTGATTTAGAAGGTAGTCTTGTGTTTATGAATTTTTATTTTACTTTTGCCTGGGACATGCAAAATGCTAAGTTTGGGGGTGTGATGAAGGTCTAATATATGATGTTTTAAGGCTTAATTTCACCTCCTTTTGCTTGGGTTTTAGCTTGTTTCTCTTGTAAATATAGGTATTTTGTATTAGTTTTAGGAATTTTTAGTTTATTAGAATCCTTTGAACATTTTGATCCGTTTTGGGTATGTTTCAGGTATCTCGGAGCCTTAATTGGAGAAGATATTATTGGAGCTGAAAAGAGCATAAGAAGACCTTGAAAATGGCACAAGAACGGAGAGAAACGGAGTCGAAAGTTACCTAGCGCGCCCAGGTGCGGGATCTGCGCCCAGGCGCGCGTGCTTCGTTAATTTTTGGGTTACAGATACAGCGCGCCCAGGCGGTGCTGGTCTGCACGCCCAGGCGTGCGAAGTCCGAGAAAGCCCAATTGGGCCAATTTCTGATCAGTTTTGAAGGATTTTATCTACTATTTTATGTTTTTAGGATTAGTTTAGGAAGAGATTAGTGAGTCATAATCAGAAATTATTGAGGGAGATTGCATTCTTTGGAGAGCATTCGGAGGAGGAATCCATTGAAGGCTGAAGATTCAAAGCAAGGATTAGTGGTAATTTAGGAATGAATTACTTTAATTCTTATTTGTTCTTCTTCTCCATTATGTGTAACTAAACCCTCTTGTGTTAGGAACATGTGGATTTGATTATGTAGTTTATTTATTTGAATTAATGTTTTTCAGTTTTTAAATCAAGTGTTTAATTGTGTTTTTATTGTTATGCATGGACTTGATCAACTCATGTTATGGATTTTTAGATCTGAATTGGAAAATTAGAATTTAAAATAGGTCATGCAATTAAACAATATAAGGATTCAACTTGTAGGAATACTTTTGGATTTTTATATAACTTTTGATAATTCACTGTTCTTAATCATGGTTATTCAATAGATTAAGATTTCTAAGGAATTAAGATTTAACAAATTGAATAATAAACAGTAATTTCATAGAGGAATCTAGGAATTACTAATTTTCTGAATTAGTTCTTGATTTAAATGGAAAATATTGTTTCATAATACATAAATGAAATAATTAATGAAACAAGTTCCTAACCAACCTTCCATCCATTGATTTATAGTTTTTATTTATTTTCCAGCATCAAAACCATCTCTTAATTTAATCAATTAAATCTGAATTTAATAGATTTTATTTAGAATTACTCTTAGGTAGAAGTAGATTAAATAATTCTTGGTCCCGGGAACGATATCTGGTCTTATTGACTATATTACTATTCGATCTAGTATACTTGCTAGAGACCGATCAAGAGCCATTAGTGAGATGTTTGACTTCTATACCAAGAAAATAGTGTAACTTGGCTAGTTGTTTGAGGGCATAGACAATGCTGAGATTGTGAATAAGAGTAGTAATATGGGCTGAAGAAGAGCCTGTGACAATTATGTCATCTACATAGACAAGTACGTAAAGGACATACGTAGAGGTTTTGAGCAAAAACAAAGAGTTATCACACTTGCTAATAGTAAATCCAAACTGTTGCAAGGTGGTTTTCAAGCTCTCAAACCATTGCCTTGGAGCTTGCTTTAAACATATATGGCCTTTGTTTAACTTGCAGACTAGAGTTTTGTCGTTATGCTGAAAACCAGGAGGTTGTTGCATGTAAACCTCTTCGTTGAGAGAGCCATTGAGAAAGGCATTATTTACATCTAGTTGTTGGAGATCTCATTTGGGTGTTAATGCTAGAGTTAGTATAATTCGAATTGTGATAGGCTTAACAACAGGAGAGAATGTCTCAGTGTAGTCTTGTCCGTGTTTTTGGTGATAACCTTTAGCCACAACTCTGGCTTTATATTTCAGAATAGAACCATCGGGATTCTCTTTGATTCGGTACACCCATTTGCAACCTATAGCTTGTTTATCAGGAGGTAGAGGGACTAGAGTCCAAGTATTTAGATGAATAAGAGCATCATATTCAGCCTGCATAGCTGCTTTCCACTTAGGATTGGAGAGGGCAGATTTTACAGATGTAGGTTCTGTCTCAGAGTGAGTCAGGAAAACTCTAGGAACTATAGTCTTTGAGATTACAGATTTGGATCTTGTTTGCATTGGATGAGTGGACAGAGGCTGAGAAGGTACAGCAACAGTATCAGATGAATTAGAGAGAGAAGGTTGTGTCTGTGAAGAAGTAGAAGATAAAATAGGTGCAGCATCTTGACTGAAATTATCTTCGGAAGCAGAAGGTGCAGCACAAGGAGATACAGCAGAATGAATGGGAACTGATGCCATAGCAGGTATTGGAATAGGTGCAGGAGGTGGAGCACAGGGAGATACGCAATTGTCATCAGGTGCAGTAGGAGCAGCACAGGGAGATACAACAGAATGAACTGGAACTGATGTTGCAGCTGGATGAGGAATAGTTGCTGAAGTAGTAGGTAATGTTGAAGGAAAGTAGAAGGGGGTTGAATCTGATGCCATAGAAGTATCTGATGGAATAGAGGATAGATTTTTGGAGAAGGGAAAGCCATACTCATTAAACACTACATCTTTAGAAATGTAAATTTTTTCTTCAGCACTCAAGCACTTATAACCTTTATGAGAGGGTGAGTAACCCAAAAAGGTGCATTCAGCTGAGGGAAAGTCAGGTTTGTGTTGATTGTAAGGTCTTAGTAGAGGATAACTTGCATAGCCAAAAATTCTTAGTAGTGAACAGTCAGGTTTAGTTTTAAACAAAACTGTGAATGGAACTTGTCCAATGACTGAAGAATAGGAAGTCTATTAATTAAGCATGTTGCAGTTTGAAAAGCATGATCCCAGTAGCATAAGGGTAAGTTGGCATGTGCTAAGAGTGATAAACCTGTCTCAAATATGTGTCTGTGTTTCTTTCAACTGTCCCATTCTGATGATGGGTATGAGGACATGTTAGTCTATGAATAATCCCTAAAGATTGTAGATATTGGGTTAGGGGCCTGAATTCACCACCCCAGTCACTTTGAACAGCTTTAACAGTTTTATTAAATTGAGTCCCAACCATAGTTAAAAATGTTTTGAACATTAGCATAGCATCATATTTCTGTTTTAAAAGAAATAACCAAGTATATCTTGAGTATGCATCTACAATAGACAGATAGTATTTGAAGCCACTAGAGGACAGAGAAGGAGATGGTCCCCACACATCAGTATATACCAAATCAAATGGTGCTGAATAATTAGTAGTAGTGGAAGGAGAATGAAGTTTATGAGCTTTACCAACAACAAGAGGAACAGAAATCAAAAGCTGTTTTATTAGAATGAGGTATCTTACAATGAGTAAGTATTTTCTTAACTACAGTCTCACTAGGGTGGCCTAACCTACAATGCCACAAAGTGTACACATAGGTACTTTTATTCAAAGCAGTAAATGGTGCAGATGATACAGAAACAGTAGGAATGGAACTACAAGAATTACAACTAGTAACACTAGGCTTATTTGAAGTAGAGCATGGAATAAGAGTTGGAGTGAAACTATAGAGGCATTCAGGAGTTAGAGCTCCCTTGAGCAGCACACGTTTAGTGTCCTGACATTGCACAAAACACTCATTAGCAGTGAATACAAAGAAGCAGTTGTTATCTTTTGCAAATTGACTGACACTTAAAATATTTTTAGTTATGGTTGGAACTAATAAAAGTTTGTTTAAGGCAAGTGACTTATTGGAGTTAAAAGGTGAAGAAAATGTTGTACAACCAATAGACTTAATAGGCAAACCAAGACCATTACCCATGAAGATTTGTTCATTGATGAACTATTCAACAGGATGTTGAACAATAGCAGGATCTGTTGTAAGGTGATTTGTTGCTCCAAAATCTGGATACCATACAGGTTGAGTTCTGGAGATAGGATACGTAGCAGTCATGGCTAGTGGACTAGGATTGAGTGTTGGCAGCAAGGGTCCTGAGTCAACTAAAGGGGTAATAGATGATGGTGCACGATTCTGAGAATGATAGTAGACCTGAGGAGGTTGGTGTGAATGAGGTACTGTGTTAGGTCTAGATGCAAAACATACAAGTTCATAACCAGGTGGTATAGAGGCCTGAGAAGGATGATAGAATGGAACACCATAGGCTTGAGGAGGTCCATATGTTATACTGGCATCATGAGGTGCATACCAGCATTGGGACAGGTCATGACCAAATCTATCATAGTATGCACAGTAAAGACGCGAACCTCCACGGCCACCACCACGGTCAACTCCACGATAACGACCACCACAGCCAATACCACGGCCACCACGTTCACCACGATCACCACGAAAATCAGGATTATCAACTCGATTATCATTAAGATAGTTAGAATTATCATTACGATTCTCATTGCGATAGTTATAGGAATTACGATTATCATTACGCGTGTTATAATCACCACGATTATCACGAGAATAACGAGAATCAGTAACATAACGCGAGTTTACCGGAGATCGAGAATCTAACATAGCTTGAGTTCCGGAAACGTTCACCGACATCGCATCAGAAAGTGTTTGTTGCTGCACACATTCAAGGCGCGACTCGTAAGTGAGAAGAAGCGATTCGAGTTAGTAATTAAGGGAGCAGTGCTGTGACTTTCAACCGCAACGATGAGAGGACGATAATCAGGTGGAAGTCCTTCAAGGATTACATCTACATGTTTGGTCACAGTAATCGGAGATCCAATCGAGATGAGAGAGTCAACAATCATCTTAATCTTCATCAAGTAGTCAGAAATTGATTTTCCCCCTTTAATTAGGGTTTTAGCTCAACGCGCAATTGGCGACTGCGAGCACGTATTCGCGATTGACAATAGTTGTTTACTTCATCCCAGATTCCCACGCATGCAAGCATCCAACCACACGAGGTTGAACCGACTCGGACAGAGTGTTTAGAAGCCACGCAAACACCGACTGATCATGTTCTTCCCAGCACAAGAACTCAGGATTCACTCGTCGGAGATTGCGATCATCGTCGGAGAGATATTCCGGTGGTGAAACAGGGAGATTGATGAGATACTCAACATGATTCAAACGAAGCACAAAAACAACGAATTGCTTCCAACTAAGAAAATTCTTTTCGTGAAGCTTGACAGAAGGTAGAGGAAGATTCAGAGAAGAAGACGGTGGCGGAATCGTGTTTAGTGGCGGAGCAGAAGTCATGGTTGAATCACAACTGATACCATGTAAGAAATGATAAGATGAAGATAGAAAGAGAGAGAGAGAGAGAGAGATAAGAGAGAGTGTAACTGAATTCTGTAGAATATTATTTATGAATCTAAAAGTAAAGCTAAAGTTATTACGAGAGAGGATCTATCTATTTATAAGAAGCTGAGCTATGTAGCTTACTTGACAGCTGTCAAGTTAAGCTACACACCAGCTGGCACACTTCACACCACACAATCTATCTAATGTAAAGAAGCAAAATACATGCTTAAGTATATACTCTAATACCTAGTTGTAAAGCACAATAGAAATTTGTATGAACAAGAGTGTGGTACATATACTTTGCTCTTTTTGTTGAAAATCTTTTTCCAATCCCACACACTAATGGTTAAAGCAAAGAACTTTGTTTTATGAACTTTCAATCTTAGTCGTGTGAAAATAACTACGACTATTATCTAAATTGATCAAAATCTTTTCATCTCTTTAATACCTGTTTATAATTAGTTTTGACGAATTCAATTGTTACATTAAGTAACTTGAATGTAGAAACATTTTTGAGTTCTTCAAACATAGTGCACCGGGGAATGTAAGTTTAACAATGTAGATTTAATTGTGCACCAATTTTTTAGGTTAGGTGTTATATTTCTTTTTATAAATAAGTTTGTGGTTGCTGAAAAAGTATAGCGGTTTTGGTGCATTAGTGTTATGAATTCAATTTAGGTACTATTGTGACAATAATAAAGGCTGTTGTAAAATAAAAGATATGGGTGGTATGACTGTAATATGTCAAATTACTTGTTCTATAATGAATTGATTATCATTGCTCTTGTATAGTATGTGCTTTAAGTATGTTGTGTTTTGAATTGTGAATTTTGGAAACAGCTAATTTTGTACTTGTGTAATAAGTAAAATATATATGAATTTTATTGATGCTTCAACTACATGACCATGAAATGATACACCCTAACTAAATGACTATGAAATGCTTATTGTATGATTTAATTTCTTGTACTCTGGTGTTGTGATGTTTGTCAAAAACTAGAATGTGTTTTTATCCTGAAATTAAATTTAGTTGATTAGTGAAATCCAATTGAAGAAAGAAACCTTTATCAGGAAAAGAGTGGTGTTATCACCAAAAGTTTTTAACCTATGGCATACTCTAAGTGGGGGAGGAATCATTAAAAACCTTAGACTCCTTATTTAAGTTATGTAATTCCCTTCTCTCCTCTCTTAGGCAAATTGAATTTCGGGGACGAAATTCATATAAGTGGGGGAGAATTGTAACATCCTGAATTTTTTATTTCAAAGATAACTGTGATAATAATAAGATTAGAAAAATGATAGTTATGCTAAGGAGGATTTAAGGTGATTGATTAGGATTCCTGTGAGTGCCATGAAGGTATTAGGAAGCATTGGCATCGAACAGGAAATTGAAAGATGAACAAAAGAGTGTTAGAAGCAATGTTTTTGGTATTACAAACACCCTATATTAGGAAATTAGAAATAAAATATTTACAACTTTAAACACAAATTCCACCGTTAGATGTGAAGATAAGTATGTAGGGAAGCTTGCTTTCAATTTGAGCAAGATCCAACGGTAAACGAATGAAATATGACGTTTTGAAATACAAATAAAAGAAAAATTTTGGGTGCTAATCAATTAGCCTGATGAGCTAATCGATTAGATTTGCTCTGATCTGCTTAAAAACACGATTTTTAAGTGTGTGGCACTCATTTTTACTCCATGAAACTCACGTCTCTCTCCTCTTCTCCTACCCTAAGAATTTCCAAAGCTCATATCAACCTCAAAATCAAGAAAATCAACCACTAATACTCACTTCCCACCATCAATCCATCACTCACCCTCCATTCTTCCTCTCTAAAGACCCCAAAATCACTCCCTCTCCTCTCATCCCCATAAACCCTAGCTTTGGGAATCATGTAGTTCTTGCAAAAGAATTGAAATAGAAGGATATGAAGTGATTAAGAACAAGGAAAAAGAGGAACTAGGAGGTGTGGATTAAAGCTTTGGAGAGGAGTCTCCCTCTCAACACTTTCCTTCCCTCTCCTCCAATAAAAAGTTAGGAGGGAAGATATTTGCATAAATTAGGGAAAGAATAATAATAGTAGGAATATAATTATATGAATGTTTAAATTAGGCAAAATTACTAGATTGATCCCTTAAGTTATTTTTTAGTTGCGATTCCGTCCCTTAACTTTTTTTTGTTTCAAATAAGTCCTGAAGTTGTTGAAGTGTAACAAATAAGTCCTTTCCGTTAATTTTTTTCATTAAGCGACACGTGTCACCATAAGAAAATTTGAAAAAAATTTATTAAATCATTTTTTTAATACGTGGCACCATTAGTTGAGTGACACGTGTCACTAAATAGAAAAAACTAACGGAAAGGACTTATTTGTTACACGACAACAACTTCAGGACTTATTTGAAACGAAAAAAAGTTAAGGGACGAAATCGCAACCAAAAAATAACTTACAGGACCAATCTAGTGGTTTTGCCTTTAAATTATGTATTGGTTATGAATGAATGAATTTCTAAACTTAGGGTTTTATGTTAATTGATTGAGGATGATGATGATGCTTGAACAATGATTATATGCTTGAAATGTTTAATAATTTGGATGAATGAATGTTATTGTTACTATTATTATTATTCTCATGCTTGAATGTTAATTATTTTATTGTTATGTTTAATTATCCTAAGTCAGGAAATTCATCTAAATAGATATAATTATCTAAAGGCTTTATTCTCAAAATCAATTAAAATGAACTAGAAACACGTCAACTATGAAGTGAGGAAGGACGTTAGGAATTGGAAAAGATGTCGTGAAGATTCTATGAACTGAAGGACGTTTCGTGAAGGTTCATAGAATTGATGGACGAGAGTGTTATAGTGACTAGATCGTGTTATTGAAACAATCGCATGAACTATTATAGAGGACTTTGATCTACCCAAAAGGACACGAGTATGAAGTACGTTTCGTGAAGTACTGGCTAGTCGGTGATTGGTCATGTGCACACTATAATAGTTTTATAAGTCACTTAGACACTTCTTGACTAGTTGAGGGTGGTCCCTGCTATAGCCAATTTTGGTAAAACCACCCGAAATTGTACGAAGGACGATTCATGAAGTACTATGCAAGCAATGGTTGAGGGACACTTACTCCTAGTTGGTCTTTTCCAAGAGTGGAGGGTGGTGTGAGGAAATAGGAAAATGGTAAGTAGTGAAATCTACTTTGAAAGGAAAATGGAATGCAGTAATAGCTGCAATAAAATGGAAACAAATGGAATGCATTAATATCATATTAGTCCCTAACTTTGTAAGTGTCGGTCAAGTTAGTCCCTGACTTTATCGAAATAGCAATTTAGTCCCTGAGATTTCATTTTAATTCACATATGTCCCTATCTTTATCCCATTTTAAAGCAAATACATCCCTGCGATAGTGACGACAGGGACTAACTTGATCGACGCTCTCCTATCTCAGGGACTAAATTGCTATTTCGATAAACTCATGGACTAACTTGACCAACGCTTACAAAGTCATGGACTAATCTGACATATTACTCATTAATATATGCATTGAAAAGAAAAGAAAGAAAATGGTATATGGAGAATTTGCATTGTATTGTTTATGTTTATGTATTATTGATAATGGTTGATGAGTATGGTTAGAAATGTATATGTATAAAATTATGGAATAGAAAAATGTGTATATTCTTATATCTTATTATTGTCGTTATATGTTTTCTTTGATTTATGAATAAATATCTCACCCTCTGTTTTTTCATCTTAGGGACTCATAATGGAGATAAAAGTGATATTCTGCTTACCGAGGAGATTTATACTCCCAATAAGGAAGTGTGAATTATACATATGACTTACGAGTCCTATGTGTGCAACCATAATATTTCTATAACTATAAATGATATTCTTGTAATAAATTATGAAGGATATATAAATATCCTCCTTTGAGTACATAGGAGCTTCATATTTGGTATTTCATTTAACGAGTATATCTTAGAATTGTATATGAAAAGAAGTTGGAACACTTGAATTACCTATATGTTTTAATTTGAATCTGACAGATGAAATGTTTTATAACGGAAACGTCAATTATTAGAGTAAACTCTGTCAAAAATTTTCCAGAAATTTATTATTAATACGTTTCAGAATTTATTTTAAAAGGTAGGATTTTACAATTAGCATGATCACTCTCCTCACCAGCTGCCCCATCCTCGTCCTCAACAGGATCATCTTCCTCTTCCTCCTTGTCCATCTGGGGTTGTGCCATATCACTGGGCACATGGTCAGACGATGGTGCAAACCTGACTGTGTGATATGGTCCAGGACGAGTAGTGTCCTCAGGGATCTCTCTCAGACGGGGTACGAGAACGGGTAGCTGGACGAAAACAAAAACGAGAGGATCTGCGAGCAGGTGGGGGTGGAGTTCCATGTCGATATGTAAAAGCAGGGGGCATGTGCTAAGTGTAAATCATGGGAATAAGAAATCTACGTGGTCACATACGAGCTAGAGGGTTAGGGAGGGGAAAGAACAGCTCCAATTCTCCCTCAAACGTAGCTCTATACTCCCCATAATCCCATACGCCGCTCCTCGAGCGCATATCCAGACAAGCTAAGTATCGGGTCATCACCTAGCAAACTGGTTAGGGCAGTGGGAGTAAACCAGTGTCATTCGCATACAAATGAATAATTAAATAGACAAAGAATAATCAATCACATTTAGTCAAATAGCACATATATACATGCATAAACATATGAGCAATCCCAATTATTCAAACGATAATTATTAATTTATTTGGCATGATGATTGCTCTCTATATGCTTATGCGAGATGCTCACTCAATGCATTCTCCTTCACTATCCAATTTAGCATTTATGTTTAATGATAACATATCAAACGATGCATTTATGCTTCTCGACAATGTACCAAACGATTTATGTTTTAACGAACACGTACCAAAACGCTTCATTACGTTTATCGACAACGTACCAAACGATTCTAAGTGAGGAAAAGCAACTAGGAGTAAACGTCTTTCACCTGTGTATGCCATCACAACTCAATTGTGTATCCACTCAGGGGACTAAGGCCCTACAAAAGACTGTCCTTTGCAGCCAAGATATACCTCTAGAGATCGATAGAATTACCATAGTTACTGCAGAATTATCCCGGGTCGAGTCTACAGAACTCACCCATCGCAGGATCATTCTACCCATGAATAATTCCTATGGTCAAATTGACGTATCACCCTCATGGACCTAGTCTCTGCGTATTCTCATTCAGGTTATCAGAACCGAACGTGTCTTTTCCCACTGACCTATCTTACCATCCTCTTATCACAATGCATAATTAAATTTTCCATTCACATATGTAATTATTAAATTAGTTTATAAAAAATTTCTAAACTGAAAACTTTAAATAAAAAGCATTTATTTCTACAATCAATTTAAAAATACAATTTTTGGCAAATTTTACAGTGATTAACCAGTTAGTAAACCCTCTAACCGGTTAGTTATTGCAGAGTTGCAGTTCTAAAATCTGTTTGTAAACATCAATCCAATAATCACTTCACTATCATCCAAGAAGGGATAAACAGAGAATCAATATGTATATTTCAACATGTTAAAACATATAATTATCAGCAATTTTACATATTTAACATATAACCATCAAATATACACATAAAACACCTATTGTGCACTTAACATGGCAAAATCACATACAAAGTCAATTAGCTTAGTTTCATATTTCTTTTAGTTAATACGTAGTATATAAAACTTGCTTCAAGTGATTATAGAGCTTAGTTTAGCCTCCAAACCAAATTTCCATTTCCAAGTTTCTTTGCCCAAGAGCTTGTAAGCTCCACTACATTCAAAGTCCAATAATTATCATTCTAGCAAATGAATAACTTCTCCCTTACCTCTAGGTACTGAACAAAGGTTTGAAATCTGAGAGTTTGAGAATTTGACAAGTTCCACTCTACTTCGTAAGTTCAAAATTGTTTTCGACAGGGTCAGTTCCCTAGAAATTTTCAGCAACAAAACGCACATAAAAATTGGGAAAAAATATTAGGTTTTATTCTATGCAATAAGGACTTAAAATTAAAACAAATTTGAGAGAGATTGGTAGCCTATTCTTACCAAAATCGTGCTCGAAAGTGAGGTTCACGATCAGATTCTGAACTTCACGGTTCCACTACACCAATTTCAATAAAGAATAACTTCGTGTACAAGGAGAGTTAACAAACGAACTTAGTATCAAATTAAAGAGGGTTTTATAAGCTTTAGAACGGTGTTGAGAGAAATCAAGGAAACACAAAGGGTAGTTGATTTGGGCTTAAAACAGAGCATGAGAGGGAAAAGAGAAGAAACTCATCAACAATGACCCTATTTAATCCAATTCCACCGTTCCCCACTCTCGTCCACGCGTCCACCACCGCTTTCCACCGCTTGATTTAAGTAGGAGGTGTCACAATTGGGTGAATTTGGGTGCTGACGCATCAAACCCTAACATTCTAGGTTCTGTAGCACTCGTGCTAACCCGTTACCACCGATTCTAACCGGTTACTCAGTTAAAAAATTTTAAAAAATTATATTTTATTTGTTTCCCTCCAAAATCCTTTTTAATATTATTTTCAAGTTTAAAATAGTTATTTAATAGAAAAATAACTTGGATTATACAGAAATTATTTTCCAATATAATATTACACTTTCATTTATTTAATCACATAATTACATAGTAATTAACGTAATAATTAACAGAATAATTATAATTAATTATTCCTAATCGAGGATTAAAATTTTGGGTGTTACAATATACATCCAAATAGTGACTAAATCAAAAAACAATCAACAATTCCTAATCACTTACCTATTAGTTTCAACAAATAGCAATGGAAGAAAATAACTCCAAATCAGCTCTAGCAGCTACCCAATAATATTTTGCAATCTGAGTAGGGTTGAATCGAATAACTAAGTATTTGGGTTTATTTGGAACGGGTAGGGTTTATTTGAATGAACTCAGCAAAGGAGGAAAAATTAGGGTTTGTTTGGAATTGGGGTTAATTGCTTCGCGACGGTTAAAGAGAGTGAGAGAGACTGAGATAAGTGAGATTGAGAGAGAGAGAGAGAGAGAGAGAACGAGTGACGAGCGGCGACAACAAGTTTTGAAGCTAGAAAGAAAACATCGAAGGGGAATGGCAGAGAATTGAATCTCTGGATTTGAGTTTTGAGAATGAGAATGTTGGATTTTGGATTTTGGGAAAAATGGATAAACGGATCTGGATATGGATTAAAAAAATAAAACCAGTTTTTATTGGATTGGTTCGGTTCAGTTCTGGTTTGGTTCGTCAGAACCGTATTTTTTGAACACCCCTATATACAGGTGTTGTTTTAGTTGTGGTAGGGTTTTGAGTTCTCCAATTTTGTTTCTATCTTTCCTCGCTTTTTCTCTTCTCTTATCTTTCATTGTAGGGAAATTGTATGTTGCTCCGGACTTATAATGCACCGGGATAGTTTTTTTTTAATTTATTAAATTTCTAGTGCAGATTTACTCAGAATATTTTTTTATACAGGTTTCTAATGCAGATTTATTAAAATATATCAATTCTTAATACAAACTTGCTCAATATAATTTTTTGACTTGTGTCAAAAATTAGATAATAAAAAAATTCAAATTCAAATAATAAAAAATGTACATAGTAGTAAAATAGAAAACTCAAAACATATTTTTAATTTACTAGATTTAAAAAAAAAACAAAAAAGCTGCCCAGAGAATCAAAAGTCGGAGCATAGTAGAAGCATCCTTCATTGTAAGTAGGCCGCTAATGAGCTGAACCCAACCAAATTTTGTTAAGAAATAATTTGAACCTAAATTAAATCCAACTTTAAATTGATTTATTTTGTAGGTTTGATTTGAGTTCTCAATTCTTCATCGATAATGACTTACATGTACCTTTTGAGTTTTGTTTTCGATGTATTTTTGAGTTTGGTTAACTTTGGAGTGATATGATGTAATGCACCTAAATAATCCTCTTATATCCTGGCCATTAAAAAAGAGAGCCTTTTGAGATTAACTATGGTTATCTATGAAGTATGGGTGCTCCTGTTTGGCTGCCATACACGTATCGGGTACGTACCGGTACTCCTTGGGTACGCCTGGGCACGTACCAGTACTTGTACCCAAACAAAAAATAATTTTAAAAAATTGGGTATTGAATGTGTATATCTGGGTACTTGAACAAATACGTTTGGGTACTTGAATTGGTACGTATCCATGCACCATGTGGGTATGGTTGTGGGTACGGCTGAACATAAATTTTTTTTCCAAACGATGTGTTTCGTTCACAGAAATAAGGGAAAACCATTTTTTTCAATTATCTTATCATCCTCTCTCATTCTAACCTTAAAAAGCACTCTCAAGTCTCAAATATTTTTCTCCTCTCGCTGGCTTGATCCCCACCGTCCCTCGTTGTGCTTGACCCCTTCCCGCCCCTTGCGGTGTTTGCCTGTCGCGGTGCCTCTCGCTATGCTTCCCGGTACATCAACAAACCGGTTTCCCGGTACATGTGGGATAACACCCCACAACAATAGCGACCACAGTGGGAGCGACAAACTAATTCCTACCACTATATCATTATCAATTCAAAACTCATAGTGGCCATGGAGTCCATCTTCCACATTTATGTTCCGGAAAACCTTCCTCAATTCTATGATATGGATTACAGGAGGATTGAAAAGATAATTCACCTAATCCATATCATAAAAGGATTGAAGGAGTAAAGGGTGCAAAATGAATCATTTCAGAACCAGATACAAAGAAATACATATTTCAAGTACATATTTAATTCAACAATACCGGCTTACCGGTACATGTGGGATAACACCCACAACAATTATATAATGGAACAAAATAACAAAATAACCCAAGCTTGATGCCATGTCATTGCCGGATCCATTCTCCACTAATACCTCGGTGTCATCCGTCTCCTTGAAGGAGAAATGCATTTCAGAAGAATTGAGGCTCCAATCCCCATTCCAACAAAGAGAAAGAAGGGACGTGAGGCTCCAAGCCCAATTCCGAATACCTCCAAGGCCTTCTCGCTATCTACAAGAAAATTTTCAGCATGATGATGTTGATAATGAACTCAAGTCTCACTCATAAAGTGATTCTTCCAGTTTTAAAAGAAGTTATCATGGCCAAGCCATTACTAATTGGAAATTGCTTTTTGGCCCCCATAACTGATTTTTTGGCCCCCATTTCAAATTTTCATGGACCAAAATACCCTTAACAGTGTTAATATTTCCGGTTCTGTGAAACCGGAAAAGTCTTTCCGGTTTTGCTTAACCGGAATCAATTTAAACACTATTACGGTTTTTCTGAACCGAAAATATTATTCCGACTTCGTGGTACCGGAAATATAGATTTTATATTTCCGGTACAACAGAACCGGAAATATTGTAGCCTCTTCCTTCCCACCCAAAACCCACTCTACACATTCTTATCGTGCCATCTTTCTTTTTCATCTCAATAGATCCCCCTTTTTTCCTCTCTGCAAAAGCTGTTGAAAAATGGCTTATTGGGATCTAGTGGTAATAGCGGTGGTGCTGTTTGTGCTCTTGAGTCCTCGGCTTCTGTTTCAGATTCCAGGGAGAGGAAGAGTGGTTGAGTTTGGGAACATGCAAACTAGTGGGCTTCTATTCTTGTTCATGCCATTATTTACTTTGGCCCCATCACTATCTTTCTCATTATTATTGGTGTTCACATCTACACGGGTAACTTAACTTTTGTAATTTTGTTTTGAAGAGGCTGCAATATTGTTTTGAAGAGGCTGCAATATTTCCGGTTCTGTAGTACCGGAAATATAAAATCTATATTTCCGATACTACGAAGTCGGAATCATGTTTTCGGTTCAGCAAAATCGTAATAGTGTTTAAATTGATTTCGATTCAGCAAAACCGGAAAGACTTTTCCGGTTTCATAGAACCGAAAATATTAACACTGTTAAAAATATTTTAGTCCATAAAAATTTAAAATGGGGGCAAAAAGCAATTTCCTTACTAATTATCCACCGCAGAATTGTGCGTAAAAAAAATTGGCGAACCTCAGGACCTGTGCAAACCCAAACGAAAAAAGGGGCACTAGCGTATGTTACACATTACAAACCAGGGAAGGAGTTTGCCATTTCTTTAATATATTAATTCATTCTATTTAAATGCAAATAAATCTTTGCATATCACCATGTGACGAAAATAGGAAACAATTATATAATGGAATAAATTAGTATTATATTATTTAACTATATTTACTATTCCATGAAATGTGTCTATCATTCAATGACCATACCAGTGATTGAATTAGGAACGGAATCAAAGGAACAGGGGCGAGATCCTGCTCACCACCATCACGACCAATCACCGGAGGCTTACCACGAATCTGGACAGTCACCGCCGCAATGTCGCCCGAAGCCTCCCTAGTAACCATCAAGGCCAATAATCGTATCAAGCCAACGAAGAAAGAGTGATGGAACGGGAAGTAGATCCGCCAATAACTCAGAGAAGAAAAATCACTTCTCAAACCCAATAATATGACAAAAGATGAAGTTGGCAACCGTCATCACAGTTTGCAAAGATTGAAGTTAATCTCAATGACTACCCTGTCCACGGAGACAAGTTCTTCACCAACAGAACATCATCATCACCGGCAAGCACCCACGGAGGTGTGAGTGAACCCCAAACACTTGGCGAATCCAGATCGCGACTCAATCGCGTATCCCAGTTGCCCCCTCGCCGGCGTTCTTGCTCTACCATCCCTTCTGCTAAACCTGCACTTGTTTTATTCATCCCCTACCATGGAGGTTCTGCACCGGAGATGCAGTGAAACTTCATAATGCTGACTGGGAGATGGGCCAAGCCCCATTCCAGAAAATGCCAATTTGAAAATCGATAATGGGCCTCGAAGCCCAAGAGAAATTAAAAAAAAGTTCAAAGTGCAGGTCTATGTTACAACTTACAAATAGTGGACTGCGGCATTTCTCATCAATCCAGGGAAGGTTTTTATTTATTGCACTTTATTATGACATTATAACATTTTAAATGATTTTATTATTCCATTAAAATGATATCTCATATCATTATCATTTAATTGATAATTATTATTAACCAGAAGAAAAAACAAATACTATGAACCTTTTTTCTATTTGCAATATTCTATTGCTGGAATATTTGTTACCATTTTAATGGTATAAAATCCAATCAATTACTAGTTGGGAAATATTTGGAAAATATTATTGTGTTAATGCATATCTCTATATTTATCATTATTTTTGAATGAAACATTTATATTAAATGCATATCATTTGAGTTATGACACTAAAAGTCATTCGATAATATTCACAAGATGTTATTACTTGCTAAAAAAGAGAGGCCACAGTTATGGCCACCCATGGCAAAAAGGCATATGCCACAAGTACATTCAAGAAGCAAATCAAAGGAGGTGAAAGAGGCCTCAAAGGCCAAAACACGTTTAAAAAAAGAGAAAAAATTTATACACCCCACTCTTAGGTTGAAAAGACAAAAATACCCCTTACATTAATTAAACTACCTACCACCCTCTTCTTCTCTTCTACTCTCTCCAACCACACCCCACAGTCACTCTCCTCTTTCCCTTTCCAGAGCCACCACCCACAGCCCATTGCCACCACCATTCGCCCCCCACCGCACCCTTTCCCTTCCATTCCTTCTTCTTCCTTTTTTCTCTGTTTTTTTTTTTTAATTTCGACCTTGGGTGGTGAGGCCCCTCATGACCGGGGTCGTGAGGGCTCCTCACGACCCACCTCATTGTATAGGTCATGAAAAGGGTCACGACCTATATAATGGGGTGGGTCGTGAGGAGCCTCACGGCCCCGGTTGTGAGGCTACCTATATAATGGGGTGGTTGTGAGGCTTCTCATGACCCGGTTGTGGGGTGGCGGTGGCGGTGGGGGGCGAATGGTTGCAGCGGTGGGCTGTGGGTGGTGGCTCTGGAAAGGGAAAGAGGAGAGTGGCTGTGGGGTGTGGCTGGAGAGAGTAGAAGAGAAGAAGAGGGTGGTGGGTAGTTTAATTAATGTAAGGGGTATTTTTGTCTTTTCAACCTAAGAGTGGGGTGTACAAAATTGCAGGTGGTGTGTATAAATTTTTTCTCAAAAAAGAATAGAAGAAGAAGAAGCAGCATACAAGGCAGCCAGTGACTCACTCAACGAGAAAGAAAGATGGGCCAATAGCCCACTCCTATTAAAAAAAAGTCAATCCCGTGAGGAGCAGGCCGTGTAGTTCTCTAGTCTCCAGACCTCCACGATGAAGTCAGGGAAGTAGAATTTTTATCATTCATTGTGACAACAATATCACTTACTACACATGCAATTATTAGATTTATAACGGACCATTATAAATTATTGCTATTCAGAGAACATGTTATATTTTTCATATCAACGTATCACTTAAAAATTAATAGCAAAACTATATATATATATATTATACCTTGGCTAATTTAATATTTCATACCTCATTTATGTTTTTGTAACATATTGAAAAGTACAAATTTGATAGTCGAAGTCCCTCAAGAGACAACCAAATTTAAAAAAATAGAAATGGAGGAGGCCCAAAACAGGTCCCCCATTCAAAATAAAATTTTTCTCGTCTACGGACAATAAATTTTCCGATATGGAGGAGGCCTAAAACAAGTCCATCATTAAAAAAAAAGTGAATTATGTAACGGCAAGTGTATGAGGCCTTAGTGGCCTAATTCTTGATGAGACCGGTATACCAGTATGAGGCCTGAGTGGCCCAATTCTTGATGAGATCGGTATACCGGCATGAGGCCTTAGTGGCGCAATTCTTGATGAGATCAGTATATCAATATGAGGGCTTAGTGGACCAATTCTCGATGAGATCGGTACACCGATATGGGGCCTTAGTGGCCCAATTTCTTATGGAACCGGTATACCGATATGAAGCTTCAATGCCCCAATTTGGTCCTCTAGTTCTTCCTCAATTTAACCGATTTACCAGTATGACAGTAAATCGAGGATGAGGAAAATTAATTTATTTAGTGGTATAACCGGTTAATAGGTTAACCGATTTTGTGGGAGGCAACTTTACAATCCCAAACTTTGAAACATACAGAATCAAGTAAATTCAGTCTTTATTTAAGATATCCAACTAAAGTACACCACTTATATGATTAGCCACCGTATAAGGAGTAAAGTGGGTTAGGAGATGTTCCTTAAAGGATAATCACCATTGACGTACTAAGCGTTTGGCCCTTGTTAGCCTCTCAAAGGTCTAATAAGTGTAATAGGTGCTCCTTCGTTGGCTAGAATAGGGCATCTAAGGGCCAACGCAGTATGGATACTGAAAAAATAAACGTAATATACATAGGCATATCTAACAGCCCGAAACAAACTTCATTGCTAAAGCTTGAGTGTCCAAACAACGACCAGTTAATAGTTCAACAAACATAACAGTTTAACGACTTAACTGTCATTTCCCCAAGCTTACAAATATGTCATATAAGAGGGCCCATCAACAGCCCACACTTGCACCGGTATACTGGTATGACGGAGAGGCTACGAATGACCCGATATTCCACATACACCGATGTATCGGTTTAAAGAATTAGAGGCCTGCACCGGTATATTGGTTTAACGGACTAAATGCCCAATACCAGCATATGCTTTTAATAAAAACGCGCTTTTAATAAAATTTGAGCCCTCAAAGACCCTTGACATACTTGCCCATTTCATCACATTTTGGGGTAAGATTACAAATTTCCTAAGCCTATAAGTTGTTACTTTATAGCCCTTATATTTTTTTTTCCCACACAATATAAATATACCCTTAGAGAAAAGAAAAAAGAAAAATTTTCCTTAGAAGCAAGACCAAAAGCGTGGCAATAGAGGAGGAAGGAGAAGGAGAGCTTTTTCATCTCCGTTGATTTTCAGAAGTGTTCTTGTTTAAGGAGATGAGGTATTTTCATATCCCAAAGTTTTTTTATTGTTGTTAAATTGATATTGTGTGAAATGGTTTTGTAAACTCTATTCATCTTCTAATCTCTTATTTCTTGGATTATGAAAAGAACATATTTTTATTATGAAGAAAGGATTTTTGTTGAACATTATGATTCTATTTTTATGGTCAAATGAAACAAAAAGATCAAAAGGGTTCTAAGGATGTTAAAATCTAAGAACAATACTAATTCCTTTTGAATTTTGTGATGACCAAATTTTCTAAAAGACATAGGTTTTAATATTTGTTTGAATCTGTTAAGTGTGAAATAGGTTGTATTTGTTTGCTCAAGCCCGCGTGCCAGGAAAATATCTGGTGCGCCAGATCGTTCGGGAACCTGGTGGAACTTGCGCGCCCTGGCGCGAGAGCCTCACGCTTAGGCGTGAGCGCTGGTGCTATAAAACGCACCAGCCACTCCAACTCTGCGCCACACACACATATATGCACCATTCCACTTCCAAATCACCCCCAACCTTCCCCTTCAACCTTAGAACCCTAACCCACTTCCCATAACTCAATAAAATCACTCATGAATCACCCACTAATCATGACCAAACACCATGAATCATATTTGTTTCTTTCAATTACTCACCAAATCTTCATCCTCATCTCAATTTATGTTACCCATGGCTTCTCTCTCTCAATACTCCTGGAGTTCTCATCCAATAAACGAAGAGATTTAGAAGTAAGAGAACACAAAGAAAAAGGATTTAGAGCAAGAGAAGAAGCAAGTGTGGTTGATTTCAAGCTTCAGTGGAGTTTTCTCTCTCTAGCTCTCTCTCCCTTCCAATCTCCAAACCAAAGTGGAAACTCTCAAAAGGAGTTAAACACTACTAGAAATTTCAGATTTAGAGACGGAACGAATTCCGTCTCTAAATAAAGGAAATTTCGTCTCTAATAGCATTAGAGACGGAATTAGAGACGGAATTTAGCCCGTCCCTAATATTGGCGTCGCAAAAAAATTGGAGACGGATGTGTTTTTCCGTCTCTAATTAGAGACGAATATTTACGTCTCTAAAAATAAAATTTCGTCTCTAACAATGGCGGAAAATTCTGTCTCGAAAAAGAAAAAATTCGTCTCTAAGCTGAGACGGAATGAGTTCTGTCTCTAATTTCCAAATGCAAAATCCATCTCTAATGGGCAATAATCTGTCTCTAATCAGAGATGGAATATTTTTCTGTCTCTAATTCCTTTGCCATCTTTCGTCTCTAATCAACAGAATTCCGTCTCTAAACAGAGACGTCATTATTTCCGTCTCTAATTCCTGTAGGGAAATCCCTCTCTAGTTCCCAACATTGGTAACACTAGTTAAAACCTGTAATTTTAAAATTTTAAATAACAATAATTCAAAACAACATAATTATAAACATATCCATTAATAATGCAAATAAAGAAGTCAATACATAAATATCTAATCATAATTCAAAATAAAACAAAAATACTACTAGTGCAAAATAATCCAAAAACATATAACATATTTAAGTCATTTGTCTAAAAAATAAACTAATTTCTGTCAACATTATCTTCATCATCGTCATCATCCTCAAATGATTTCAAGTTATTAAGTACCACCATCTTCTTTAACATTTGCTCCCATTTGTCCATATTTTTCTTCATCATCTCTTGTTCTTCCTCCATCTTCTTCCTCATCAATTCTTGTTCTTCCTCCATCCTAAGCTGATAAACTAACAGTAATAACTATACCACATATGACATATATAAAATATCTTAAATAAAATCATAAACTAGTAGCAAATGCAATCGGCACTCCCCCATTCAACAAATAAAATTATCACATACTAAACATACATTACCAAAATCAAATATAAGAAGAAGAAAAGGAAGTGAAGTAGTAGTACCTTGAGGAGCTCATCAGATTACTCATACAGCAACAATAATTGTGCAAGTGTTCAAACTAATTGTGCAAGTGTTCAAACTAAATCAGATATAAGAAGAAGAAAAGGAAGTGAAGTAGTAGTAGTAGTACCTTGAGGAGTTTAAGAAAGTGATTCGTTTATTGTTTAATATTAGGGAGAGTTCTAGACTTCTAGGTCTTTAGAATACCTAGAGATTCATTGTAATTCAGTGTTTAAATTAGTTATTTTTAATAGATCATTTCTACTTCTATATTCATCCAGTTCCTATCAGTCATACAAGTAAACATATAATTCCACCAAGTTAAAGCCTTAGTGCTCCTGCTATAACACCTGATCAGGATAGAGGAGAAGCACATCTATATCACAGAATCACAAAACAATCAATATGTTCTTCATCGCACATGACATAACAGATCTATATTGTTACTACAATTTGCATTACAATCAAACAATATTACTTAAAATAATGATAGATACTGGACATCCAACATTACAAGAATTTTAGGCCTCCAAATCAAGTCTCCTCTTCCTCTAAGGTAAGGACGAGTCATTTTCTACTATTTAAGCCTAGGGATTATTAGAGTTTATAGAGAAATTAGGGATAAGTAATAATCTAAGGTTTGTAGTTTGAATCCTTATTGAAAACTAAATAGGATCAATCCAATCTAAGATAAGGAAATTGTATTATTGAATAATATATGAACATGTTTCTTGATTTCTATAAAAGTAAGAAGTGAAGAACTTTAGGGAGATGACTTAATTTGATATTATTATATAGTACTGAGACATCCCTGAGGATGTTGATCACTTGTAAAAGTAGGAAGTGAAGAACCCTAGGAAGTTGATTTATTTTAAAGTTATATAATATTGAGACATCCCTGCGGGCGTTGATTTGTTGTGACTTGGATTGTGATTGCTTTATGAAATGTGTTGTTATTGAATGACATTTATTGTGTTGTTGGTTTTTTCAAACGATCTATCAAGCTATCTATATATGTATATGTGTATGTGAGTTAGAGAGAATAACAATCTATACTTATATAAATCTTGATTAATCGGGATATAGACTTGTGAAAAATAATATGAATTGTAACCGATAATAGGAGGAGATTAAGAATAATGCTAATGACGGTTAATAAAGTGATTTTTTTTTAATTATACCTCATCTTTAACTTAACCGTTTAGTTGATTTCAATAACCGGTTAAGGATAGCAGAAAACAAGTACTATTAAATTATAATTTGAATTTTGCCGCTAAATAATCTTTATCAATCACTCTTGATACCAATTAGTAATCGTAAATGAAATTAGCATTCATAAGTAAATATATATATATATATAATAGAATTATAGAATCATTAACTAATCTATTATTCTAAGGAAATCCAAATAATCGAAATGTTGGTAAAGGATGCGAATACGTTATTGAATGTTGCTTTTCTCTCTGATTTTCATTATAGATTCTTCTTGTCCTTACGCTTAAATTGTTTGAAAATATCTCACTCCTTGTGGTTTAACATTTTAGGTGAAGCTTGGACAAGCATGGAATGTGAGTTTCACAAGGATGAAGGTCTAAAGAGGAAGAACTATATTCAGTTATGATTGCATATCATGATGTAAATTCTTGACATTTTTGAGAATTGTAATCAAAACTTTTACATTTATAGAAGATAAAATAAAATTTTCTTTTTTTAATTACTTATTTCTTTTATATTAAGTCGGGTTGTTACAATCTCCGCTCTCCGCCTCAGCAGGATCCTCCTTGACCTCATCCGGCGCGATGGGTACCCTACCACTGGGCATAGGGTCAGTGGATGACGCATCCCTAACCGGACTCATCGGATCAGGAGTAGGAGTCTCCTCGCGGACAACTCTAAAAGCAGAAGGATGAGAGCGGGTGGCAAGTTTGTAACGAAAACTTTAAAAATGCCAAGCTGGCCGAGTCGGGGGTGGTCCATGGTATGTATAAAAAGGGGATATGTGCATAGTATAGATAATGGAAATCCGGAACCTATGAGGACGGACTCAAGCTAGGGGGTTGGGGTGATAGAATGTCAACTCTACCTCACCCTTATATATAGCCCGGTGGTCCTCATATATCCACACTCCACTAGGGAGGGGACGGATCTATATGCAGGCGAGATAACGATACATCACCTAAAAAGGGCATGGGAGTAAGCAACACATTCACATAATCAAAATGAGAATAAAAAATACATATCTAATCAATCTCAGCCAGATAAGTATCAGGTCACAGCTAGATAAATAGCATATCATAGTCAGATAAGTAGCAGATAGAATGCATATACACATGATCAAGCCTTTGAATTATCAATCAATTCTTTGCAATGAAAGTGGCATGATGCATTATTTCTATCTCACAATTCCTGAGACTTCAAATAATAATCACTCTCTCAGACGTCCATCCAAAAACTCCAGTGTACTTTCATAGTACAATAATGCGTTCCTAGAACGTATGGCGAACAAGCTCGGTAAGTGATACATAACGACACTTCCAAAGTATACGTCACGTTTCCAAAACGTAATAATCACATCATTAGTATTACTCAATACTGGCCACATTTCTCAAACATGTGTCATTGAGTGAGTCGTTAACCTTTTGGCTCTCGCAGAGCACCCTCCTCATGTTCCATGAACATGAAAATGATAACTATCAACCAATCACCATGCATGAATGCAAACATTGCTTAACTCATTTGATTGGCCTTTAATTATTTTTCCATAATTTCAACATTATTATAACACAACAATGTAATAATTCTCAGCTCATCAAAATAAAGTGCAAATACACATATAAAAATTCAGTATAGCCTTCATCCAGAAATAAGTTTAAATTAAAAGAAATAAAATTAAAAATGGCATTCTAAGATATTTTTAACACTGGTAATCGATTATCAAAGACCGGTAATCAATTGCTACGTGTATTTTTCCATAATCAGTATCAGACATGGTCTGGTAATCGATTATCAAATCGTATAATCGATTATTGTGTCTGCTGAAACACTAAAAATGAGGTTTTAACATATCATTTTCAATTTCACTTAACTTTAACTTAAACCAACCCAAAACATAACTTTTTCATCATTAATTGAACCTGTCTAAACACTAAGTTCATCAAATTAGCCAAGTAATTCATCATTGCACACAATTATGCATAAAACAACAAAATCAACAACTCAAGGTATCAAAACTCAATATACTCAATTAATTCATGATTTCAGCAATTGTATAGTATGCTTGCATTGATTGAAACTTGCTCTGATAAGTTTTAGATCTCAATTTGGCCTATAAGCCAAAAACCTATTTCAAACTATGCCCATTGAGTCTCTTGGTGACTCATCTTAATTTCTACCACAATTTATTCTCTTTCTAGAAAATGGTTAGCTTCTCCCTTACCTCAAGGTTGTGTTTGAAGAGATTTCCAGCAAATCACCAAATTCCTTAAAATCCACTTCAAACCCGAACATGCATGATAGTTTCAACAGGGTCACAAGACCAGAGTTTTTGACATATGAAACAAGCATAAGAATTGGGGAAAATCATTAGACAGTGTTCTATGCAACATGCACTAGAGAATGGAACGAATTTGAGACCAAGAGAGTGCATGAGCTTACCAAAATCGAAGCTTAAAGTAAGCTCCAAGACTCTGAAATCAAGCTTGACAAGTTCAAGACACAAACTTTGCAGGCTTGTAACTTTTCACACAATAACTCTCAGCTCACAATCTTAGTATCACTGTGAAGCTTGAAGATTAACCTTCACAATGGTGTATAGTATATGTATAATGTTTTGAAAACAAATGAGAACGCAAGGAACAAAGAGACGTCGCAGAAATAGAGCTTCAACACGATTTTGAGCAAAACCGGAACGATTTGATCAACAAGAGGGCCTTATATAGGGAAATTGAAGCTCCATGCGGCATGACACGAGTAATCCACTACGAGGGGAAGTAATTTTGTGGCGACTAATGGGGTAATTTGGTTGATTACTCATCAAACGCACTAACCCTAAACTCTGCTACACGATGGAAATCGATTACTGCATCGTGGTAATCGATTACCACGACTAAAATTTTCAAAAATTCATATTTTAATTCATTTCTCTCCAACAACCTTTCTTATATTGCATTTAAGTCCTAAACCAAGGACTAAACTGCAAAAACTCATATTTTCACACAAAAATATCTGAAAATATT
This sequence comes from Crotalaria pallida, assembly GCA_037953625.1. Taxonomy (NCBI): domain Eukaryota; kingdom Viridiplantae; phylum Streptophyta; class Magnoliopsida; order Fabales; family Fabaceae; genus Crotalaria; species Crotalaria pallida. The sequence continues at coordinate 103,613,504 of CM075654.1, read as the reverse complement.
TTTCATACAATTATTTCTTCATGCACACATAATACACAAAATCAAACATTGATTAAAATTATAATTAATTAATTATAAAACTTTTATAATTAATTTTCATTAATCAGGGATTAAAAATTTGGGGTGTTACACACATTACTCTTAGGCTCAGCCATTGAATCCTACACACTTTAAGTTCTTTTCACTTTCTCAGTTTTATTTTCTTTCATTCACATTTTGTTCTAGGATTCAATGTTGACCTTTATCCTTGTCTTTCTTAGGCTTTCACACATTTTCTCCCCTTCTTTGCAACGGTTATTGCACTTTTTTCATATCATTCTCACATCACCCTCCACTCCAGGGACAAGACCAAACCGGGAGTAAGTATTCCCCAACCAATGCTTGCACAACACTTCTCCCCTTCAGGGTTCCTCATAAAACTTGAGTCGTTTTAACCAAGTTGGCTCTAGCAGGAATCACCCTCCGTGATCACGAAGTGCCTAAGTGGCCGATAGGATCAAGATGGTTTGTGGAACCGACCCCCGACACGGGTTGCGAGTCCCGACCCTCAAGTGGATCAAGGTCCCACCCAGGCACCCACCAATGACCCTCACGGGTGTCAACGATACACCATGACCACTATAGCACTCTCATATGTAGGTTCAGAGAATCGTTACATCATGTTTTTTCCAAAACTCTTACACTCATCCTTATCTCCACTCACACAATGCATGGCATAGCGGTTTCTCGATTGACCTTGAGCTTTGTTTATTTAGAAAACATTAGTTGAATCGGCTCAACTTCAATTGATAATACCATCCTTTCACTTTCTCACCTTAATACTAAATTCATTAAGAGGGGCTTGGACATAGTGTAACATTCCGAATTTTAATTCCCAGAATAATTGTAATAATGATGGGATTAGAAAAATGATAATTATGTTCATGAGTAATTAAGGTGGTGGACTGGGATTATTTATAGTTCTATGAAGTAGTTAGATTAGCCTTAGTGAATAATAAGAAGTTGAAGGAGGGGAAAACGAATGTTAGAAACGACTTTTCGGTGTTTCAAACAAATAATAATAGAAAATTCAAAATAAAAGATTTACATCTCTAAAAATAAATTCCACCATTGGATATCAAGGTTAGTATGTAAGGAAGCTTGCTTTCAAATTTGAGCAAGATCCAACGGTTAACGAAGAAGATATGGTAGTTTGAAATGCAAAGGAATCAAAAGAGCACACAGTTGAATCGATTCAACTGGTTCCTTGAATCGATTGCATGAATCGATTCAAACATTAACAGAAGCTTAAGTACATGATTTTGGTTGTCTTCCTCATTCATTCTCCCTTGCTTCTCTTTCTCTCTAGTTTCCTTCTCAAATCTTCACTCAAATCCATAATAAAGTACCAATAATCAATCCCCATCACACACTAACACATAATCATTCATCAATCTTCTCTATTTCCCTCTCACCACTCAAATCCTCAACCTTCCCTCTCTCCCTTTGGAGTTTCAAGCACCCACCATGGAGAAGTATCATATCTAAGTAAGTTGATTTAAGTTTCATTCCTTTCTCATTCAATTTATACAAACCATCATCATCTCTAATTGTTCTTGTTTTGTTGTGTTATTGTGAGCTAGGGTTCTCACCCTCCCTCTCCTCCTCCTTGAGTTTCCCCTCTCTTTCTCTCTCTTGAGAGCGAACCGACGTCGTCACTGTTGCCGTAACCGACTCCTTCGTTGTGATCGAGACCGAAGTTTGGTGGAGACTCGAGAGTGAAGTGAGTTGGGTCGTGGTGACCGCAAGTAGGATCGGGACAAGCCGAAGCAAGATCTCCCCGCCGAGCCGCAAACCAGGTTCTATTAAAGCCTCGAGGTAAGAAGGGTCGTATTACCTCTACATAGAAAGTAGATTCTAGGATGTTATAGTGATAGCTAAGGATAGGGTAATAGAAATGTATGTTAACGAACCATAGGGTAGTCTCCCGCTGATAAACACAGAATAAGTAGAATAAAAGTAAAACCCACTTTAATAGATAGAAGTACAGGTAGTATAATAATCGAATAAACGAGACGGTTGAGTTAAGGAAATACCTAGGGAAAGGAATTAAGCGAGTGAGTGAGGGTAGAGAGACTAAGCAAAGTAGTGGTCGAAATAGAACGAATTAGATAAAAGATACTGTTGTTTACACCGATCGAATAGTAAGGTGAGGTAAAAGAGGGAATCAAATTTGGACCAATAAGTATGAGCGGAGTAGATTTAGTTAAAGGTTGTCCGGATAGAGAAATAGAAATGAAGTAACGAACGAAATTTTAAAATGTAAATTGGAAGCCGATAAAATAACGTAGGGGAAAGAATATAAGTAGAAGAGGGAAGGATTTGATTAGATTAAGAAGTTAGAAAATTAACGTGAGCAACGTGTAAGTAAACAATAGGAAATAACGAATGAACAACAGAGTTGTAGGAAGAGAAATAGTGCAAGAAAAACTAAAGTGTCGAGCTATTAGAGTAAGAAAGAGATGTGAGAGAAGAAAATTTATGAATATTAGGAACAATCCGCATACGAAAATAAAGAATAAAGAGTAGAAACGAAAAGATAATAGAAACACATAAAGTACGAGAAAGTAAGGAAAAGAGAAATGATGAGAAAATGAAAGGTAAAGAGAATAGACACGGCGCAGGTTGGTCATGAGACCCTGCGGCCCGAGCACAGGTTGGTCATAAGACCCTGTGGCTCAACACAGGTTGGTCATAAGACCCTGTGGTTAAATAAAAGAGAATTCGAGCACAGGTTGGTCATAAGACCCTGTGGCTCAACACAGGTTGGTCATAAGACCCTGTGGTTAAATAAAAGAGAAATCGAGCGCAGGTTGGTCATAAGACCCTGTGGCTCAACACAGGTTGGTCATAAGACCCTGTGGTTTAATAAAAGAGGAATCGAGCACAGGTTGGTCATAAGACCCTGTGGCTCAACACAGGTTGGTCATAAGACCCTGTGGTTCAATAAATGAGAAAAGAAAAGAAAGGAAAAGAAAGGAAAGTAAAAGAAAAGTAAAAGAAAAGTAAAAAAAGTAACATAAAGATAAAGAGAATAAAAGAAAGAAAAGAAAGAGAACAAAAGAAATAATGTGATAAAATGAAAAGTGAGTTAAGAATGAAAATAGAGGTAAGAAATTGGGAAATAGTAATAACATGAGAAGAAATAACGAAGAACTATGCAAATTGTTAGAACTAAGTATGTGCATAGTAGAAGAGTAGTAAATGTGATTGATTAAGTTAAGTGTTAGGGACTTAGTTTGTTACTATACTTTCTAGAATTTATCTTTCTAGGTTCTGTGTAATGCTACCCTCCTTGCTATTATTTACAGGTACAGAAATGGAGCTTACACCAGTTGCAGGCCGAGCAAGAGTACACTCCACCACGTGGAGTGTAGAGTTGTCAGGAGTGGACCATATTTTATGTCATGGACATCAATTTGGGAATTAAAATTGTGTAGTATTTATATGTCATGAACATGTACTAATCGGCCGTTAGGATTGATCTGGCTGTAATACTACTGTTTTAAGTTTTTAAATAATTCTGAACTGGCAGGTTTAACATGAAATTTTGGGAAAGTCCGAAAAATAGAGGAAACTCTGCCGGATTTTTCGTAGAAACTTTTATAAGTAATCAAGTTTTCAAAGGAATTTTTCAAACACCAATTTTATTAAAACTTAAAATTAAATGATTAATTATGAGGGTGTTACACATAGGACCTTTCTCTTAGATTCTTTTCGTTTGGCTTAACACCCTCACCTTCCACCTTTGATTCTACCTTAACCGATTACTTCACGAGAATTTAACCACTTAAGGTAGTATAAAAGTGATGGTGTTAAGTTAACTTTAGGTCCTATTCCCAATACCATCACAATGAATATAATATAAGGCTTTCAAATGCAATTCTCATGCTTTCATGAATGCTCTATGCTCACATTTCATCAATTCAACATAATTAATCACAGGACAAGGTGACAAGAGGCCTATCACTCATGGTAGAGTATTTACTATGAGTGGCAAGGAGGCAAACATGGCAGAAAATTGAATTAAAGGTATGCTATTCATCAACGATATTCCTTGTGAGATGTTTGATTCAAATGCAACATATTCTTTTACTTCTCATGAATATGAAGTCCCTTATACACTTCAAGTGTCACCTGTAACTAATCACTCGGTTATCACATCCAAAGTAGGTCGAAATTGTTCTTTAAGGGCTTTAAGGGCATTACATCGATTGTTCAAAATTTGTCTGATATGCTTACCTCTACTGCAATTGTTCTCTAAGAGTGATAGAACCAAGATATATTTGACCGAAATTCTCAACCATTCATGAACTTCAAAAGATAGGTAATGTTGATGTTTGCAAAATTTGCTAAGCTGACAACCTAGCCAAAATGTTCATAAAAGCATTACTTTCTTCATTTTACAAAAAAAACAGAAATATGATAATGTAATGTGCCAATAATATACTCTTTCCAATCCTGTATATAAAATCCTTTCGGGGAAATTTACGACCACCAAAAAAATAAATTTATATCATTAACGATATTAGAAATGTAAATTGATACACTTTTTCAAAAATATCTTTATGATTGTTATGAAAATTTAAAAAATAAACTTAATAAAAATATCTTTTAATAAAAATAATTAAATGCTATTGGAAATTGAAATGAAAAGAACCAATTTTTTCTTTAGAAGGGTATTACACAAAGGACCGAAGGTAGATTTCTCTTAGTAAGATTTTTAACAAGCTATTCTTAGCATTTAATCATCCAATGGGAAATGTAAAAGGTATATTAATTTCCTATTTATTGGATAATTATCCAATCATATCTCAACATGATTTAGAATTAGAATTATCCCAATCTAACATTTTGGATATAGCTCCTGTAAAGTGAAGTTGTCTCTAGTGAGGGTGAATACACCATCATATCTTGAAATCTCTATGGCAACTAAAACAGAATATTTTAGGGACAATTGCAGACCAAACATCACAATAGGAAGGGACATCTTCATAATCAAGATACATTCCAAAACAGTCAAGGATTACCACCGACAAGAAAAAACTAAAGTAACAGGCAGTAACAAACACATCTGTAAATGTAATCCACGGAAACCCACACTGGACGCAGCATCATCTATCTGGCAACTAAATGCCAGTATTATTAAACTTTATGAATGTCATAATAACATTTCAGTGCGCTCTCGAAAGCAAAATTTAACCACAAAGCGTTCACACAAGGTCTGATACTGACTGCCACAAATTTCACAATGCATCCATCCTCATGCAGAGCATATACAGCTGTCTGAATGACAGCCACATTAACCTCCAAAAAATGATAAAGATACACAGAATCAGCAATGGCAACCACATAACCGAATCAGTATAAGCATTAGGTACAAACCAATAAAAAGAACATGGATAAGACGCATAACACCTTTTTTGTTGGTTAGTTAAATCTTGGCTTAGTTTAACATTAATGAAGACAGATTTCGAAAGAGCAGTGAAACATTACTATGCATCTACTCTTGTCATAACTAAAATTTTGACAACCAAATCTTTTCATTATCACGAGGAAAGAGTAAGTGCTTGTTTGTTTAGGTTTGCCATTTAATCATCTCAAATGCATGTTCAGGTGCTCATTGAAATAAAGTTAAACACTTCTTTGGCTTCCTTTTCAATTATTTTGAATGTTTAGGTTATCAGAGAAAAAAATAAATTCTCTAGGCACCATTTTTCTGCTTCATTAAAGTTTTTCTTTTCCTTACCAACCACAATTCATCGTTTCTTGTGTTGTATAGTTTTTACTTTTATGTCCTTTTTAGCATTTTTATTTTATACCACTGAAACAGAATCAATTCTTTCAAAATCAATTCTTCTATAATCAACACTTTCAACAGCATTTTACAGGAAAAAAACACTTTCAATATCAATTCTTTTACAACCTAATCCTAACAGACCCCATGATTCCATTGGAAAAACTTGCAGACAGTTACTTTCCGCTTTTAGATCACAGACTGATATCAGAAACAAGAATGTACATTATTATAATATGAAAGGAAAGTGGCTCTTATAACTCACCATTGTTATTCCCCACTGTGGTGAGTACAATCCTGGTATCTACCACCAGTCACTGGCAATATATTGCTTGATCAATGTGAGGTGGAATTTGTTTTATTTCAGTGCCAAGTTCTTGTTCAATCCTATATCTGGATAAATAGGTGGAAAAACATCAGAAATCTACTAAGCAATCTAAAGTAGTAAAATTCATTACATATCTAATGATACTTACAAATTAAAGCGATCCTCATAAGTTATCAAATTCACTGCTAAACCAAGGTGCCCAAACCTCCCTGAACGACCAACCTGTATGTCATCTTAAAAATCCATGAGACCACATATAAGTAATTATTATCAACAAAGGGAAGAAAGCAGAAATCAAGCATACCCTGTGAAGATAAGTTTCTGAGTTCTTGGGAAAATCAAAATTAATAACAACATTGACTGCTTGGATATCTATTCCCCTAGTGAAAAGATCTGCAGTTGTTTCACAAGGAGGGAGAAATATGAAATTTTTAAATTAGTACAATAAATAAAGATTTAATAAGTTAAATATGCTGATATAGACAAAAGAATCATAACATACATTATCATTCATAACATCATCAGTGCATCAATTAAGCAGATTAAACAAATATATGCTATGCTAATATACATATCAAAATTGATTTCTTGATTAAAATTAAGGGGAAATTACACCGACCTCCCATGAAGTGTTGGCTTAATTACACCACCCATCTTGTTTTAAAAAAGCTACAGTGGCCTCCCCTAAGGGGATGTGAGTGCAACTTTTTGAAAGAAAAGAGGTAACTGTAATTAAGTCAAACCTCAAGGGAGGTCATTGTACTTTCCCCTAAAATTAATAAAATGAAAATAATGAGAAATGAAGGATATGGGAGCCAGAAACAATTACATATTTAAATAAGTCATATCTAGCAGGATAGGCATCACACAATCACCTCAAAGAAACACAAAGGATGCTAAAGTGCCAGCAACATACCAGTACAAACAAGATTCCTGCATGCACCATTGCGGAAGTCATGAAATACTCTATTTCGGTGGTCTTGCAACATCTTTGCATGAATATAGAAACATGAATACCCAAGTTCTGTGATTTTCTTGGCAAGGAGTTCAACCCGGTTCACCGAATTGCAGAAGATGATTGACTGGTTTATTTGAAGCTGGAAAAGACACAATTACTTTATCATAACCACAGCTGGCTAATAATAAATAGAGTATTTTGGCATGGATAACACATACCTTAGAGAAGAGAGTATTAAGGCAGTGGACTTTCTGCCTCTCTTCCACAAATGCATAAAATTGAGTAATACCCTTCAGAGTTAGCTCATCCATAAGGTTAATTATATATGGCTTATGAAGGTATCTATCTTTGAAGTCCTTTACTGTAACAGGAAAGGTTGCTGAAAACATTAGGATTTGACGGTTTCCAGGAAGAAATTGAATCAGCTGCTCTATTGAAGGTTGGAACTCTGGGGACAGAAGCTTATCGGCCTGAGATTTAAGTGATGTAAAGCCTCAGATTGATTAAAAAAAACAGTTAATGCGAGATGCATTAATGTTAAAAGTTTCACAGAATGAACATGTGCAAAGGACACAAATGAAGAGAAGTAATGTTCGATAATTACAAAGTAAATCAATGATGCAATAAACAGTACAGAGGCATTGCATCCGCTACCAACTTGACAACATAAGGATAAAAATTCTTTATCCTAGCAGGCCAGACAGAAGCCATAGAAGCATAGTTGGACATCAGAGAATGCTTATCTAACAGCATCCAATAATTTCTTACCGTCATCATCCTGGAAACCATTACCTTCTCTTTCAAATTTTAATATACATTTTCATACAGCTTATGATTCTCAGCTAGATGCTATATAAAATCATTATTTAGTCAATTTCAGCAGGTAAACTGTTACCTCGTCCATAACAAGCATAGAGCAATCTTTCAGAATGCAAACACCCTTCTTTGCAAGATCTAATATTCTTCCTGGAGTTCCAACTAGTAAATGAACTGGTTGATACAAACGCATAATATCATCTTTCAGGCTCGTACCACCTGTTGTAACCATAACTTGTATTTTCAAATGCTTTCCAAGCTCTTTACACACTTGAGATGTTTGCAAAGCCAATTCACGCGTAGGGACAAGTATAACAACTGCATGATAAAACAAACTGTAACATTAGAGCTTAACATCAATGCTCATCAAAGATCACACACTAGTCATGAAATAAAAAAATAATGAAGTATTGAATCAGGCATCAACAATGCAACCACACATATGCTTCATTATTTTCCATTAAATTTGGCATCAAAATCTATCTGCACAAGTGCATATTAATCTTCCATGTCAATAATAACTTCTCAAGTGAAGTAATAAAAGAACTTGTTTAAAAGAAATTGGTTTGTTTAAGGAATCTCTAAAAAGTTTATAGCTAAAATGGAAATAATAAGCATGAACACATTACTTCCATAGCTTTAGTATCTATCTACACAAAAAGGTGTTGATAGATAAGAAAATAAATGATTATCCTACATCTTCTATCTGTGTATTCAGAAAAAACAAGAAAGACCACATTCCCTATGGTGATATGTGAATTCTAGTTCTGGTTCTTTTAGTTTCACAACAAGCAGCAGGGTACCAGAAAAACTTACAAGATATCAATAAAAATAATCCTTTTAACTAGACCTTCCGAACATCAAAATATTAAAATAGTAGCTGAAGCAAAGTCAAACCTTGAATAACATTATTATCCTGATCAATTTTTTCCAATGCTGGAATACAAAATGCAGCTGTTTTGCCAGTTCCATTTTTAGCCCTAGCAAGAATGTCACTACCAGTAAGAGCGATTGGAATGCTCTCTTCTTGGATAGGAGAAGGCCTTTCAAAACCCTTCTCATATATTCCCATGAGCAGCTCACGTTTCAAAAAGTAATCCTCAAATTCATTTCCTTTAGTTGCTGTGACATCCTGAGGAAGAAAATGAATAAAGGTCAAGACCAACATAAATATTACTCCCTCCGTTTCATATGTAGTGTTCATAGAGTTTTTGTCCCATGTTTCATATGTATTGTTCTTTTACAAAACCCAATACATAATTAATGCTATTTTTCCCAACACACCCCTATTTATCACACTCTTTTTCACTTTCAATAATGATTATATAGGGGCATTATTGTCAAAATACACCAAAACCTTACATCATTTGACCATTTCTTAAAACCCGTGCATAACCTTAAAACACACTACATATGAAACGGAAGGAGTACAATATAAAAGCTAATAAATCCAAACCCCAAACACACAAAAGGAAACTCAGAAATCTAGTACCTAATTTAGCATAAAGATTCAATATCATAAAATGGGATAAGTCACAAACCAAAGGCCACTGCACTTGTTACAAGGAGTATAATCCGAGCACAGTTCCTAAATCCCAAGACTTGAGGCAAAAGATGAATAGTTGAGTATGATTAAACTCTAAACTTTAATGTCAAATTGCCTAAATTATTGAAAAATGGCAATGTCAAATGCTAAAAGAGTACAAGGCACTAAAAATGACATGAATCAACAAAACATTAACTAAAACCTACAAAGAGAATCAACTCCGACATTTCCAATATTGTAAGTATAAACAAACAATTCCATCCTAGAAGAGCAGGTTTAGGAAAGATTAATTCCTAAGGAAAGGTGTTTCGGATTTAATCCAACGTTTGGCAAATCTGATAATGATGAAAAAATTATTTCAGAAGTAGAAGTTTGAAGCTTATTTGAAAAAAAAAATAGATTGATTATTTTTATGCCAACCACCCATTTCATCCTTGCAAAACTAACTACCAAACAATGAAACAAATAATAACTTCATATCCTTTTTTATGTGGTTTACTACAACATAAAAGTGATTTTTCACACAACCCAAATAGAATAGATTAACATACAATTGCTTTCGTCAAACATATCCAAACCTAAAACTGATTCTATTCTAATCTATTCTGTGCTGCTGATCCAAACATACATGTAATGATAAATTAAAAGAATATCAAAAAGAACTAGAAACGTCAGAGATAAGGTTTACTGATTCAAGGATCTCAAGCTAAATACAAGACAAACACATGCATATTTCATATAACCAATCACTTGGAGCATAAGATAATACATTTCATAACCATACCTCTGTCCTATAGCGTGTATCAGCAGGTGGAATCTTTAGTCTCGCTTTCCAATCTTGTGAACTAACAAAGGAAACCAAACAAGGATAATATTAGAACACATTGGCAAGAGCCATTACATACAAAAGCGTTAATCGAGCATTTAGGATTACAGCTCAGACTTTCCTGATTACACAGAAAATCTTCCCACCAACTAATTTAAAACAACATGAACTCCAGTGTTTAGAAAAGAACATGATACCCAAGAGTTGCTACACTATAGTAAGACTGGCAAACTGAGTAAACATTGGTGGCAGCCATTTCACCACCATTTAAACCTTAAGCTAAAAATTCTTCAGCTATGGAAATAACAGGTATACAACATCTACACATGTCCCCTAGAAGAAGATAAGCTACACTCGTGTAGTTTCGAACAAATCCTCTGAGAGCATTAGGCAGTCAACCACCCACTCACAAAAGTAGTTCAACATTGCACACGTCTCGTGCGAAATCCCAACCCAATTTAATCCCCCAAAACTCAGCAAATCCAATACCACATACCTAAACAATTCACAAATTAACCCCAACATGAGGCAAATAGATAACAATACAAAAAAACCTTCTTAATGGCTTCGCTTTCACCTGCAATTTTTTTCTTGGTCTCTAATACACATTAAAAGTCTCTTAAAAATACCCGTGGGATCAGTTAGGTCCCGAAAAATTTGAAGATTCCATATATCTTTCAAGGACCTAACTCATTCCACATGTTTCTTTCAGGGACCTATGGGACTATTACCTCTAAAAAGTGTAACTAGCTTAAACAAATCCAAACAAACACAAATAACGGAAAGAGAGAAAAGTAAAAACAAACACCTTTGGTCCGCGGCGGCTTCGGACTGTACAGTCTTCTCAACTTCCTCAACCGAGTTGGTGCTGGTGTTTGCGTCAACACTACCACCACCCAACTGGGTCCTTCTCAACCACTGCTGCTGCTGCTGGTATTGCTGTTGCTGCTGCGGCGGCGGCATCATGTGCCTCTGAACATACTGCTGTTGCTGAAATGGCCTTTGTTGATTCGGGTTCGGGTTCGGGTTCAAACCTCGCCCTAAACCGCTCCCTGGAGGATATCTCGCTCTATTGTTCATCCCACCAATTCAAAACCCACAAATAATAATTAATGTACAACTAAACTAAAGCTAGGGTCCAGGGTGCAAACCAAAAAAACTAAAGCTAGGGTTTCAACTGGTAACTGAAACGAGAAATGATGGTTGGGTTCAAATCTGAGGTTCAAAATTGAAAATTTTGGTAGGGTTTGAAAAATAAAATTACAGGGGATTCCTAATTTTTTAGGGATCTACAAGCGCAGAGAGTTTGAGGATATTTGATTTGAATCGATTGAGTTTGAGTGAGAGACTTTGGTGGAAGAATCGGGGAGAGAGAGAGAGAGAGTGTGTGTGTGAGTGTGTGACTGATTTTCTTTGGATCTTTTGTTTCTTTGAATTTGATAATGATGGATGGATGGCGTTAAATTGGTTTTCTCGTATTTTCCACTAGTTTTAAACCCGACCGGGCACTTTTTTTATTTATTATTGGCTATGTATTATTAGGAAAATGCTAACAGGCACTTCCGCACTTGTTAGAAAGTCAAAAATAGTTAAAACACATAGAAAATTGTTGTAACATCCCAATTTAGTTACTTGATTTTATTTATTGATTTAGTAAAAATCAGAGGAATTTTTTTTTTCAAAAACATTTTTGTGGTGACAATAAACCATTTATGTCCACATCACACTCCAGGTTCCAAATCGAGATGTTACCAACATCGCGCTTTGAAACTCTTCCTTTCACTTTTACAAATCTTATTCCATTTCAACCGTTAGCGAAATAGGGGGAGTTACATCAGGATAGAGCATCATTATCTTAGTAGCTTAAGAAAGTGCATTACATAAGGAAGACATAAATAATAACCTACACTACTGATTACTATCCTCCGCATGAACTTCCTTCAATTCCAGATCTTCTTCGGCGATGTCGAATCTTCCATCATTCTCCGGCAACACTAGAACCTTCACGTACTTTGGGTCGTCCACCACCATGCTAACTGTTAGAATAATTGTTAGGATTGGTAGTCGTCACCCAAGAGGGGGGTGAATTGAGTGTTTACGAAAACATTAGTTTCAAATCGTTTTCAATAAAATTAAAGAGATTTTGCAGCTGAAAACTAATATAACAACGAAAACGATTATGCGCAAGCGGAAGATAATATTAATAATAATAAAAAAAAACTAATACGCGCGAATCAATTAAAACGATACCATCGAAAACGTGATCGCGCTAATTAATTTAAAATCATTTAAATTAATTATTATGAAAGTAGTTGATATGATGCACGAAGAACAAATATAGCAACGATAAACACAAGCAACAATAACAACAACGGAGTATAAAAGAGATAAGGGATAGAAGAGATTGCACCGGAGATTTTATCCTGGTTCGGCAAAGCAGCCTACTCCAGTCCCCAAGCGACCCGCTTGAGCTTTTCACTAATACCAAAGACGCCTCGCGTCCCCAAGTACAACCAGAGCGTCCCGCAAGCTACTAGGAACCTCCTTTCGCTAGGGGCCTCAAAACACAACCAGATAGCCTAACTACTAGGTGCCCCACCGTTCGTCTAGCACTACTCAATACAACAGGGTTCCTCACCCTACAACCACGAACGCCGCATGTCCGCACTAGGAGATTCACTCCCTAGTCTCTAAGGGTTACACACCCCTTACAACAACGGGTTATGATATGAGATTGGGTACAACCAATATAATGCACTCTTCTTAGTGCTGATACAACAAGATAAGGCCACTCTAACAATAACGTGTTCTAAGCAACACAGATACAACAATATGAGTTCTATGGCAATGGATATAACAAAATAAGTAATAGGCCAACCCTTTTCTTCTTTTCAAAAAGATAGAATATGAAAAAGCTTTTTTGAAGAATAGGAGAAGAAGAAAGTTAACGTCAGAAAAAATGAGAGAGTGAGCCTTAAAAACATTTTTGAAATCTGATAACACCATATTTAAAACATGTTTTAAAATCAAAAGCCAAATCACAAAGATTTAAAAACTTAAACCAAGGATTTGATTTTTAAAACAAATAAGTAAATATTTCAAAAAACAAAATCAATTTCGAATTTTGAGATCAAATTAGAATCAATTAAGTAAAAACAAATCAAAATGATTCTGACACGTTTTTCAAAAAATCATTTAAAGTAATCGATTACTTTCCTAAGGTAATCAATTATCACCTTTAAAACCAAAACAAGTAATCGATTATTCAGGGCAAGATAATCGATTACAGAGCCCCTGGAAAAATATGTGATGCAACATTTAAAAGCAGGTAATCGATTACTGTGTCTCTGAAAAATATATGATGCAACAATTCTAATCGATTACTTGAAGCAGGTAATCGATTACTTCTCTTTAAAAAAGTAACTGATTAGCCATTTTCAAATACTCGATTACAAGCACTCTGGTTTTTCTATGATGCAACAAAAGTAATCGTATTTTTCTTTTGACTGACCCATCTATTTCCTTGCCTCTTAGGTATTTCCTTTGATGGTTGCTCCTTTTCTTTTATTTTTGATATCTGGTGCAAGTAATCGATTATTCTCAAAGAGGTAATCGATTACTGCTTCTCAACCTTCCATACTTTGGTTCTCCTGAAGGCTGGTAATCAATTACTTTTTAGATGTAATCGATTACTTTGATTCATGCTTCCAGACCTGTTCATTTTACTGCAAAGCACATGCTCGGGATATCTCCAACGCTCAAGTTAATATAAGTTTAACATAATAAGGTGCAGAGCGATAAAACTTTGAAGAAATAAAGTACTATTAAGAGCTTATGAGCAAGAGATGTGTTATGCACTTCATATGAATGTCAATGAGCTATTGTAGGGTACAACTATTCCAAGTAAAGATGATCATGTGTCAAAAGATTTTTAAAAAATTAGTTTACCACACATGATATATTTTCAATATGGATTAAGCTTGGAATAGTCTAAGTGCACTCTAGTATAGTCATTGGCATATAATGAATGTACATTAACCTTTTCAAACCTGTTGATCAAGGGAGTACTTGTCCTTAACCATGTCTTCACGAGTTGTTTGTTTGCCATAGCATGCATTCCATTTTTCCTTCGTGAAGCTTTGGTGTTTGAGAACTTGTGTCTCCTTCGATCTTTCCATTTAGCCCTTGATTTATGAGATATCATTTTGTATGTTTGTTCTTTCTTTCTTTCTCTTGGTTCTTTCTTATAAGTGAGATCCTGCATAAACAAATTACCAAAAGAACCTTTTGGTGCCCATTTCATTTTGGGTCCTTAAACGTTAGTCTTGGATTCCTTTGGAACTTTTGGAACCCACTTCAAGTTATTTCTCATATTGTGATTTTTCCGATAAAAGCATAAATGAGAAATATGACCCGAACATCCACAATAGTTACAAATAATGGCCTTAGGTGATGATTTGACTTTTTCAAGGATAGGTTCATAAGACTTGGTATTTTTGTTTTCAAAAAGCAAAGCACTATTGTTCAATTCTTTACTTGGTTTTTGAATATCAACATTATTTTCAACTTCACCAAGCAAGGAATTCGGACCAATAGCTTTTTCAATATTATGGTTTTCAAAATTTGTATCCTCAACATATTTCTCAAGACATACGCATTTTTCAAAATGGGTTGAGGAACAATCTTCTAAAATATTTTCTTTATCAAGATTATCTCCACTTTTTAAAGTATCAAAAATATTTTTGTTTGGAGACAAATCTTGTAAAGAGTCCAAGTCATTGTTTTCTAAAATTATCATTTCATCACTCAAGTCATTATAAGTAATTTGTAGATTGTTAGAGCAAGAATTTTTTGAAATTACCTCAAGGTTTATATGTTCTAAGTGGTCGGATACTTCATTTTCATTTTCCATTGATTCCTCGTCCGAGCCACTCGATTCCTCCATTGAATCCATGAAGCTTTCAAATATCCTCTCTAAGTCATCACAGTCGCTTGTTGAGTTACTCCCCACGCTTTCACTTTCATCATCAGAATCTTCGTCTAGGGAGTTGGTCCTTTCACATTCTATAGCAACTTCTTGTTGTTCCTTCTCCTCTTTCCTGTGGACACTTACACTTTCAACAAGATCATTAGTAGCATAGTGTGTTATCAAAGTGTCCCAAATATCCTTAGCACATTCATAATTTTCAACTATAGCATATGCATCATTGTTTAAAGCATTTTTCAAAATATGTATAGCTTGAAAATTCAAGGAAAAGGATTTTTCATCAAAACCATGAAGAACAACATGCCAAAGACGAATGCTGATGGATTGCAAAAATATTTTCATTCTAGCACTCCAATAATGAAAATTATTTCCATCAAAAAATGGTGCTTCATCGAATGAAAATCCCTCCATATTAAAACAAATAAAATTATCCCAAACACTACCAATCTACAAGGATCTTTAACTCAGGCTGTTAGGCCTTTACCAGAGCACGAAGCTCTGATACCAATTGTTAGAATAATTGTTAGGATTGGCAGTCGTCACCCAAGAGGGGGGTGAATTGGGTGTTTACGAAAATATTAGTTTCAAATCGTTTTCAATAAAATTAAAGAGATTTTGCAGCGGAAAACTAATATAACAACGAAAACGATTATGCGCAAGCGGAAGATAATATTAATAATAATAATAAAAAAACTAATACGTGCGAATAAATTAAAACGATACCATCGAAAATGTGATCACGCTAATTAATTTAAAATCATTTAAATTAATTATTATGAAAGTAGTTGATATGATGCACGAAGAACAAATATAGCACGATAAACACAAGCAACAATAACAACGGCGGAATATAAAAGAGATAAGGGATAGAAGAGATTGCACCGGAGATTTTATCCTGGTTCGGCAAAGCAGCCTACTCCAGTCCCCAAGCGACTCGCTTGAGCTTTTCACTAATACCAAAGACGCCTCGCGTCCCCAAGTACAACCAGAGCGCCCTAGGAACCGCAAGCTACTAGGAACCTCCTTTCGCTAGGGGCCTCAAAACACAACCAGATAACCTAACTACTAGGTGCTCCACCGTTCATCTAGCACTACCCAATACAATAGGGTTCCTCACCCTACAACCACGAACGCCGCACGTCCGCACTAGGTGATTCACTCCCTAGTCTCTAAGGGTTACACACCCCTTACAACAACGGGTTATGATATGAGATTGGGTAAACCCAATATAATGCACTCTTCTTAGTGCTGATACAACAAGATAAGGCCACTCTAACAATAACGTGTTTTAAGCAACACATATACAACAATATGAGTTCTATGGCAATGGATATAACAAAATAAGTACTAGGCCAACCCTTTTCTTCTTTTCAAAAAGATAGAATATGAAAAAGCTTTTCTGAAGAATAGGAGAAGAAGAAAGTTAACGTCAGAAAAAATGAGAGAGTGAGCCTTAAAAACATTTTTGAAATCTGATAACACCATATTTAAAACATGTTTTAAAATCAAAAGCCAAATCACAAAGATTTAAAAACTTAAACCAAGGATTTGATTTTTAAAACAAATAAGTAAATATTTCAAAAAACAAAATCAATTTCGAATTTTGAGATCAAATCAGAATCAATTAAGTAAAAACAAATCAAAATGATTCTGACACGTTTTTCAAAAAATCATTTAAAGTAATCGATTACTTTCCTAAGGTAATCAATTATCACCTTTAAAACCAAAACAAGTAATCGATTATTCAGGGCAAGATAATCGATTACAGAGCCCCTGGAAAAATATGTGATGCAACATTTAAAAGCAGGTAATCGATTACTTAGGAACAGGTAATCGATTACTGTGTCTCTGAAAAATATATGATGCAACAATTCTAATCGATTACTTGAAGCAGGTAATCGATTACTTCTCTTTAAAAAAGTAACTGATTAGCCATTTTCAAATACTCGATTACAAGCACTCTGGTTTTTCTATGATGCAACAAAAGTAATCGATTACGTTGAGAAGGTAATCGATTATCCCTTCTTGCACTTGTAAAAATAGATTTTCATGACTTGGAAAAAACATCCAGAGTTTGTTTCATCATCTATTTCCACAGAAACTAAGTTAAAACAATTTTATGAAAAATCTTTGTAAAACACTTTTCCTTCTCCTTACTTAGAAAAACATTCTTCTCCATTAAGTTAAGTTATGGCCTTTATACTTACGTAACTATATCCATTACATTGTTTTCTAGGGGAACAGGGAAAGACACAACTTCAGCCTTCATTTGCTTGAACCTTGATAGCTTGACTTGTGAGCTTGATTGACTTTGTTTGAAATCATCAAAACTTTGAATATCACTTGAAGTCCTTGGGAAGACTTGACTTCTAACACTAACGTCTCCTCGCCATTTCCAACCTTTCTCGAGAAACTTCTAATCTCCATCTTCCAAAGGTTGCATAATAACATCGACATCGTAGACCATCTGCTTCCTGTGACATCAAATGTCGAGGAAAAGAAATAAAATAGTAGAGAGAGTGAGCATCCCGAACGATTTCTCGTCGACGGGGTGGAATTACAATAGGCAAAACATTAAAAAAAAAGCAGCAATCAACAACAAATAAACTACAACACAATTCATGTAGTCAATTATGCTCGCTCATTCATAGTTTTCAAACTTTTCATTCTCTTTCATCTTTGCTGATTTCTTTCACAATTCATTTTTTCATTGATGGTTTCAACATCCCCAACACTATTACAATCATCTCATCCATTACTTACTGCACAGCATCACATCACAGTTTCTTTGCCATCCGATCATATCATATCATATCTTTGAACTTTATTCACACTTTTCTTTTTCTTGATCTTTCGTCACGTCCTCATCACTTAGTCCTTCTCGTTCTTATTGTCAATGTCTTTTATCATTCACAGTCCGCAATTTGTAAATCTTTCCAACATTCTTAAACTTTTTTTGTTAAGTTTTATTGGATCGCCTCCATTGATGACAGGGGAATTAGAAAGTCATCGAGGACTTAGTTAGCACACATACATCTCCTCCAATCCTCCTAAGCCTAGTCGGAAGCAAACGAGACGTACAGGAACCTTAACCCACGCAGGTCGAACTACCGAGGAATCCAACATCATATAATATCTTTGTCAAGACCACAATCGTGCAGGCCGGTCATTATGACAATTAATATTTTACGCGATACCGCAAGGGCCCAAAATCATTCGGTTGCCCGCCTCGTTCAGGTTCCCTCTCACCGTTTCGAATTTGATCAAGGGGGCGACAATACTTTTCTAGTCAACTGTGCAGAACACGCTACGATCCCTTGGGTATTAATCCCCGATCACTTATAGACATGTTCTGCCCAGAAAAGCACTCTAGGTTACTTGACGTTTCACCATCATCACCCTCCCCTATCACAATCACACATCTGAATATCCGCAGATAAACAGGGTATCTTCCTCTCCACTACTTCACACTCAACTCACCGTGATACTCAAAGTCTTTTAATGTTTTATTAGTCTTTTATTAATCCTAGGTTTGGCGAGTCACCCTTGTTTATCCCTTCGGTGATCCTCGACCTCTTACCGAAACTTTCGCTGTAACACCCCAAATTTTCGTCTCCCAAATAACCGAGAAATTAATTATAACAATTATTTTATAATGGAATTATATTAATTTTGAAGGTTTTAGTTTTTGTACATCATGTGCTTTTATATATAAAAATATGAGATATATTTTTATATGGTTATTTGGTACAAAAATATGAATATTGTAATTTAGTCCTTGGGTTGGGACCTAATTGCAATATTAAAAAGGTTGTTGAAGAAAGAGTAATTAAATTATTAATTTTTGAATTTTATCAGTATGTAACCGGTTAGAAGGGCTGTGTAACCGGTTACACGATGAACTCAGAAAACTGGGTTAGTGCGTTTGATGAGTAATCACGCGGCTTAACCCAGAATTCGCCACGAATCCCACTCGATTCATGGTGGGAGACGCGTGTCGCTATGCATGAGAGGCCAATTTCTCTATAAATAGTGGAATTGCTGAAGATCAAGGGTTGATTGCTGCAATTCTTGTTGAAGAAGGGTAATTAGGGTTCCAAATTTGTTTTGAGCAATTCGTCTCCTTCTTTGAGAGTTAGAGAGTGAAACACACCTTTCTGGAAAGCTTAAATCAAGAGCTTTCCAGTGATATACACCTTGTAAGTTGAGTGTTCGTGTGGGTGGAGGAATCAAGCTTGGAAGCTAGGAGTTTGAGTCTGAGTTCTCTGTTGTTCTGGTTCTGGAAGCTGAATTCCAGATTCGATTTTGGTAAGCATAGTTAACCTTTAAGTCTCAAACCTCTTTAATTCTCTAGTGCATATTACCTATATTGAGTCCTAATTGTTTTCCCCAATTTATTGGGCCAATTGCTATGTCAAATCTTCTGGTCTTTAGACCCTGTTGATAAAAATCGTGGCTGAGAGCAGAACTATGGATTTAATGGAAATATGTGTTGGAGCCTTTCTCTCTGCAATGTTTTGGATCAAGCACGAACCTAAGGTAAGGGGGAAGCTTACTATTTGCTAGAATGAGGAAAAACATGTTGGTAAATAGGATGAGTCACCAAGAGACTCTAAGGGCATAGTTGGAATTAGTTTTATGGCTTGGAGGCCAATTTAAGCTCATTTCTGTTTTTGAGCAATCATAATATGATGCATGCAAGCTGTTGTGATGACAATTTCATGACTTAATTTGATATTATGTGAATTGATGCATTAAGTTGTGAAATATGTGCAATTATGTGCAATGTGAGTATCTAAATTGAATGCATGCAAGGTGAATGTGTTTCTGTGGTTAAACATGTTTACTTAAGGTATATGAACTCTTTTGAATGTTGAAATTGGTTAGATTTGAGTAATGAAAAGAATGGTTTGCAAAACTTCATATTTCAATGAGCTGACTGCACAATCTAACCGGTTACTCGATAATTGTAACCGGTTAGACACTGTAAAATTGTCAAAGAAAATAAGTTTCTGAAATCAGTTCTGTGGTCCTATCAATATTACTCAAATCTAGACCCTAATTTCACTGGAATTCAATCTGAAATGAAGTTGATTTTATTGTAATAATTCAGATTGAAAATTGGGAGTTAATACCTTAACATCAAATGATAATTTCAAGAGGAAATTATGCATAAGTGAAATGGGGTTATGACTTAGATCTTTTGAATGATATTATGTGTTGAACTTGAGGTATTCTGATATGCTAAGACCTTGTCATTGGATTGAGTAGAGAATTTAAGAAAGGATTCTTTGAAAATCAGTGGTTTTGTATTCAGGTCTGTAATTCTAACCGGTTAGGTGATGATGTAACCGGTTAGTACCTGAAAACTTAAAAATAAAAGTTAAGTTTTGAGTAAGGATTTTGATATCAATGATTATATTCCCTCAATCCAGGTCTATGAGCATAGGTTAAATTTAAATTCAAGGGTGAATTTTATGAGTAAAGCTATACCTCAAGATATCATTCAAAAGTTGTGTTTTTCTAAGTCATAATAGCGGAATTGATGGAAAGACCAACCTTAGGAATTATGTATGCAATGCATGCATAGAGAAAGGTAATATAATAGGTTGGCAAGGATTGTTTATCATGTTCTGGGAACATGGCCCTGTACTATAAGAGTACCAAACTGATGCAACCTACTTGATGACACATTCCGGGAATGTGGCCATTGTCTGGGACATGGTTTCTTGGACACGTTCTGGGAACGTGATGCACACTCTGGGAGTGGTGCTTGATTTTATTCCAAGTATGGTTTGCGATACGTTCTGGGAACGTATGTTAGTGTTCTGGGAACACATTGGTATAATAATGAAATTAAAGATAAAACCAACCTTGATGATTGTGCATTCATATAGAATGGAAGTTTGGTTGGTAGGAACGTTTATCATATTCTGGGAATATGAGGAGGGTACTCCGGGAGTACCAAATTGTAACCTACTTGATGACACATTATAGATATGTGGCCAGTGTCTGGGACCTGGTTATATACGTTCTGGGAACGTATGTTGGTGTTCTGGGAACACTTTGATAAGCAACCTACTGGATGACACATTATAGATATGTGGCCAGTGTCCGGGACCTGGTTTTTATACGTTCTGGGAACGTATGCGTTCTGGGAACGTGATGCACACTCTGGGAGTGATGCTTATTTATCCATGTATGGTTTGCTACACGTTCGGGGAACGTGATGCACACTCTGGGAGTGAATGCTTATCATCCAAGTATGGTTTGGCATTACGTTCTGGGAACGAATGTCAGTGTTCCGGGAACACAACGGTGTATTGGATGGACGTCCAAGATGGACTTTTAGAGGCCTCAGTTGTGGAAGGAAATCATGCATCATGCCACCTGCATTGAAAGAATTATTATGATTAACTGGGTGTGCTCATATGATTATGCATCATGATTTGCTACATGTTAACTTGTGGATGTTAGTTTTATTCTCATTTGATTATGCGAATATGTGTAGCTAACCCCCATGCTCTTATTAGGTGTTGATCGTGCATCTAGCTTGCACAAGATTCAGTAAGGGGAGATGTCCCTTAGGTGCATGCAGAGTGTAGAAATTGTGGGTTGGGAACCCGTTGTGCAGATATCGAGGATCCGACCAGAAGGATGTTTGGACAAGGGACCAGTGACCAGCTCTATAACATTTCTATTTTTAATAGAATTTATATGATACATATTTTGGAAAAAGGTATCATAAAAGGAATTCAGTTTCATCATAATACTTATTTTATAATAATGGACTTGTTACACTTGATATATTTTGGGAGGGTAATATGGTGATTTTACTATGTTTCCGCAAACTCTGATTTTACGAGTCACCTTCATTATTAATCAAGTGTTTGTGAAAATAAATTTTCCAGGGAAGGGATAATTTCTTATTTTCAGATCCTTCTCCAACGATAACAAGTCCAAGTATTCATAAACTTATTACTTTTCTCTTAAAGTAAGATGATATGCAAGGAGTGTTACATTCGCATTACCGCTTCCTCATCATTGCTTGATTGTCATAACAGCTTAACTCATCGGGAAGTTCCTTACTCAGCAACACATCACGTAAATCTTTCACATCGGGGGGGGGGGGGGGTGGGTCCTCGACCCGACACAGGTTACGATACCTCTTTCACTGCTCCCACGTATGCATCACTGATTTCTGCTCGCATTTCTCTTTCATCATACGTACATCACAACGTTTTCGTCATATTCATAGTAATTCAGTCTTTCCACTTTACTTTTATTATTTCTAAAAATCTCCGGTCTTTTCATCACGCACTTTTAACATCAACGCATTATTTCCATCAATGACATTAATTTACTTCATAATCAAGCAGTGCATTATTTCATATAACATGATAACTTTAATTTCAGATAAAAGTTCAGCAGGCATAAAGCAGCATATCATCATCATATGTTATCATCATAAATAAATAGCATCATGTCATAAAATTATAACCAAAAAAGGATGTCTTAGTCCCGCGTATAAGTGGCCAAACACACACAATCAATTGCCACTATACGACCGAATCTTAGACCCCACGTTCCGGCTTTTGAGATAGCCAAGAACAGATTAACATTTTACCTAAATACCACAGTGTCTTAGGGAGCCCCTCTCTCACCTCCTGTCCGATTAACATGATTTGACAATCACTGTAGGTCCGTCCGACTGTCAGCAGCTTCGAACTCCCGATCTCCGGATTCCTTGCTTAAAATCATACACATAATTAATACAAGGCTACTTACTAACATTCATGATCAATCTTAAATCATTCTTGAAAACTTGACTTATCTCTTGTCGGGTAATTCATAAAAGAAGACCTTTACTTTCTCAAATCAAATCCAACTTTTGAACATACTTTAAATACTTCAAAATTAATTAAAAACAATTCATAAAACACTTTAAAACAATTCTTTAGTTGCTAGTCCGTTCCGGACAGCCACTTATTAAAACTCGAAAACGTCACTTTTTCACTCCCGACTTTTCTCTAAATCAAATACCATTAAAATTCAACTCTAAATCAGTTTGAAAAAATTCCTAAGAAGTGAAATACCAATTTATATCAATGCTGGACAGCAAGGAATAAATTCGGGAAATACTTTTTAACAAACCCGAAAACACCGTAAAATCACACTTTAACTTTTCAAACATTTTGCAATACAATAAACACTTAAATAATTTGTTTCCCAAACTCATCATTACAAAACGAAATAGGGCAGCACTATAAGTTCATAAAATCTCAAATAGAAACCAATTCAAAAACCAATTATCTTTCAAAAGTTTCTCATAAAATCAAACACAACACCGTAACAAATAAATCAACTCTCTTTTCACATGACCTAACACAACTCCCAACAATAATCCTTTAATATTTTCAAAACACCATAGCCATTATGTAAGGTCTAGTCCAGTCACAAGAAATGCACAAGAGTTCATGAATATCAAAAATGCTCAAAAATAGGGTTTAATCGGTTACTGGAAAAATATACGGAATAAAAATTCAAAACTATATCAAATCAATTTGTTCCAATTCCAAAATTTCCATAATACTAAAACACACATTCAAGTTCATCGTATAAAATTTTCAAGCCATTTGGACCTTCAGAAGTTAAGTTTCAAATCAAATTTCGCTTAAAAACCTAAACAGGACTGTTGCTGTCCTTAGGCAAAATGCAGTGACTAAAAATAGTAATTCAACTTCGAATCCCATAAAAATTGGTATAAACATTCCTAACATGGTCAAGGTCATCTCATAAAAATTTTAGATTATTTTGAGTTGTTTAGGTCATAATTTTGTAATTAATTTCATCATTAACCCTGAAAATTCTGAACCTCTAGGCTTACTGTTTTTCATTCGGTAAAAATAGTAAACCAACTCCAAATCGTCTCAAATTTTATAGAGAGTATCAAGACATATCCAGGAAGTTACTGTAAAAATTTCAAGTCATTTCGAATAGATTAGGTTTAAAAACTCTGTTTAGGTTTTATCCGAAAAACTTATTTTTCCGAAATCACTTCCAAAAATAACATAAAAATTCGGGGACACTATTTTTTTACTATTAGTAAAACAGTGACAAGGTTCCACAAACATAGGACTTAAGAAAATATTTTTCATTCAACCTTTTAGTAATCGAAACACAAAGTTTTCATAAACAATTTCAACTAAACAAAATTATTTTAACACACCAAAACAATTCCCAACATTCTCAAAATCATAGAACACTACTCAAAATTAATTAAACACCAAAATCGATTTTATTTCCTTCATTTCCTTGATGTGGCCGAAACATAAAGAAAGAAAATGAGGAACTCTTGCACATCAAAACTACACAAATACACATGGTTCAAAATCAATAAAAATCAATCTTTAACCGTAAATCAAAGCGTTAGAGTAATACAAAAATTATTTGAATAAATCAAAAATGGAAAACCGTGTCGCTTTCAAATCATAAAACAAGTTCATTTTAAACCTTAAAGCTTAAACCTTTATATATTCAAGCTCAAAAATCATCAAGGAACATGAAAAAATCAATTTGCATGAAAAACGAAAGTCATTCCCTCTATTCTTTCCTCTTGGCCGAATTATACCACACAAAAATTGGAAAAGTTTGACAAAATAACACTTTACAATATCATACCAAAAATTATCCTAGTTTCATTATCTCACATCAAAAGCTAAAACAAAAACCATATGAACATAAAAGGGACCAAAAACCATATGGCCCTAGGACATGATGCATGTCCATTTTTCATTTAAAAGCTTAAATCTTCATACTCTAGGACTTAAAAATCATAAAGGAACACAAAGATATATCATGCATCAAAACAAAATTCGTTTCCTTTATTATTTTGTCTCGGCCGAATAGTATATAGGGGAAAAATTAAAAGCTCTTCACAATAACATCAATATACTCATTATTATTTTAAAATCAAGAATCCAATATTCAAAAGAAAAATAAAAATCAATTTGGGTATCGAAGATGACAAAACCGTGGGAACCCCTCATGGTTCAAGTATACTCATTTTTCATTTTTACACTTGAATCAATGCATATCGAGATTTAAAAATCATAAATCCACTACAAAAACCAACATGCATCAAGAACAAAAATTATTTCCATTAATTTCCCTCTTTGGCCGAAGCATGCATTACAAAAAATGGGAAATTTGTCAAAGTAAACCATTACAATATTATATCCCTTCCAAGATATTAAAATCACTCTTGTTTCATTACCATAAATCAAAAGTAAAAACAAAATTTTCATGAACACCAAAAAGACCAAAACCGCGAGCCTTATGGAGCTTGGATGCATGTTCATTTTTCATTCAAAACCTTAAATCTTTATACTTTAGAACCTAGAATTCATAGAGGAAGTAAAAAAGATAACATGCATCAAAAACAAAATTCATTCTCCCCTCTTTTTGGCTTTGACCGAATTATATATACATATACATATATGGGAAAATCAAAATTTCTTGCAATACCAAATCAATATACTCAAAACCATTTCAAAATCAAAGATCAAATATCAAAAGGAAAACAAAAATCATTTTAGGTATAAAAGGGGCAAAAACCGTGGGACCTCTTATATATTGTCTTGCATGTTCCTTTTTCAATCTCTAAACTTATTTTCAAGCATAACAATGGTTAAAAATCATAGCTTTAACTTAAAAACATACATGCAACAATAAATCAACAACTTTTAGTCATAAGCTTATGGAAACCGAAAATGAATAAAACAAAAAGAAATGGAATATGAACAAGAAAGAACTTAAGCTTAGAGAATGAGATTAATACCAAGGAAGCTTGAAAATGCACTTAGAAAAATCAATCCGTCTTCCTCCTCTCTTGGCTCCCCCACGGCCTCCTCTCCTTTCCTTTCTAGGTTTTCTTTTCTCTTCTTAAAATGCCAAGAAGCAAAATGAGGGTACGTGGGTAGGGGGCTTATTTATAGAAGTAATGAGGTGGGGGTTCATGAAATTAAAAATGGGGGTACAAAATACTCAAGAGTCTCTCCCCCAAATCCTATACTCCCTCACGGTTTTACTATGTACTTAGGGGTGGAAACTTTGCATTTTTAGCCTAGGTTTATGAGTATTAATTTTTGTAGGACTTAGGTAGGTTTAGGTTTAATAAATTAGTGGGACAAAGAAGAAAATACTCTTGCATGCATTGGCCAAAAATTTCATGCTTGTAGTAGGTCATTAATGGCTTGTCTCCATAGGGAGCATATAGGGTGGTTACATTTAATTAGGGTAGCTTGTATTTAATTGGGTTACCCTAGGGTCTTGTGTACTAGTGAATGAATGTCTAACAATTTGAAATTCAAAATGCATAAAATAATTAAAACCGTACAATACCTTATTTTAGCCGTAAATAATATTTTTTTTCTCAATACAGTAAAAATGCTTAAAATTGTAACGCCCCGATTTTCACCACCCAAAATAATCATCATTTATTTAAGAAGTTGCTAAAAATAAGGCCTTTTTTTTTAAAACGTTTTGGGAAGCCATTGGCGCATCGTAACACTCATCCTTGAAAACCGGGTCGTTACTTAAAAACCATTCCGCACTTTCCCTTTCAAATCTTTCAAAATAGTTTTAAAGATTCGGCCAATTCACAAAATAAGGTAGGGCATAGTTACAAGAGTGATACATTGCTAAGCTAGTCCTTGGCTCACACTTACAACAACTTAAACTAATTACCCTACCTACGACTCTTCCTAATGAAAACTATCGGGTGAAGCTCCCGATCCTCCTTGCACTCTTTCTTAACTCCAGAAGAAGACGTCACTGCTATCGTTGCTGGCCCACCATACTTGGGCACCCACTGCATCCTAGTTGGAGCAGAAGCAATCTTCTGAGCTTCACATCGCACCTTCTCCTCATAGTCTCTGTATCCACGGACAGATACTTGTCCCAACAGTGGTCGTAAATTAGCTCCGCTAAGTCGATGCTCTGAATCCGGAATCACGATCTGAGAGTCTCCAATCCATACCCAACCAGATGGGGTACGCTTCCAGCCACATCCGTGTCTGGTCCATGTTGCAATCTCCATGCGATACTTCATCTGCACGTTGGAGTACCAGAAACACCGATATGCCAACGGGCAGGAGAGAGTTAGCGAACCGAACGACAAGTCGTCGACGTTGTGGATTTACCGCAGGCGGAATATCAAGACAGCACACACAATACAAACAAAGCACACACAATACAGCACTCAATCATAACATCACAACTCTTACTATATCAACTTATTAACCTTCTCTTATAATCATCTTTTATTCTCGATCATTTCCTCAATCACATCTTCATTCACCATTCTCAATCTTTCACTTATTCCCTTTCCCTCTTCAAGGGTTTCCATCACATATTCCAAACTTCACCTTCTCATCATCAAAACTTCACAAACTTTACTTTTCTTAATTATAAATCTTTTCTTATAAGTCTTATCAAATTACAACCATCGATGATTAAGGGGATTTAAAGAATCATCGAGGTACGCGTCCGTTCGTAGTTAGCACTCACGTCTCAAGTCTACATCTTCTCGGCCATCCATCCACCTAGTCGGAAGCAAACAGGAGTACAAAACCTTTACTGTGCGGGCACGACAGCTGTCACACACAAATGGTCCCAGACTAGGAGGCCCAGCCTCAATAATATCAATTCATA
Organism: Crotalaria pallida; assembly: GCA_037953625.1. NCBI lineage: Eukaryota > Viridiplantae > Streptophyta > Magnoliopsida > Fabales > Fabaceae > Crotalaria > Crotalaria pallida. Next base: position 103,585,493 of record CM075654.1, on the reverse strand, counting down.
TATATAACAAGGCACACTGTCTCACTACAGTGGCAAACAAGATGCCCCACTCCAGTTCCTCTCACCGTTCTCGATTTGCAATCTAGGGGGCGACAGTATATTTCTAGTGTGCACGCAGAACTTGCCATGGCATTGGACCCAGTCCCCACCACGTTAGTGCGCCACTTGTGGAGTTCGTTCTGCCTAGAAAAGTACTCTAGACTTATTGACGTTTCACCGTCATCGTCCTCCTCTAATGCAATCTCCTCCTAAGTATCCGAAGATACCTATGGTTCCTTCCTCTCCACTACTTCGGGTTAACTCTCATTCCTCACCGCGTTAGCTGTTAATGTCTTTTAAAGGCTTTTATCTTTAATTAACCTAATGGTCAGCTCACCCTTCGTGCATCCCTTCAATGAGTCCTGACCGCTATCTTTGCATCACTTTTCCTTTCATGTCTCAAACTTGGAACAGAGCGGGATCACAATCACAACTCGAATCTCCTCACAAAACTTTTCTCAAAACCACCTTTTATACACATCTCTCTTTTCAAAGCAAAATTTCACTTCACAATTCCTCTTCAAAAACTCTTTCAAAATGTTAAATCATAAATCCTTTTCAAAAATTTCACTTCATAAATCCTTTCAAAAATCTCCTTTCGAAACTTGTTTCAGAAATTTCCTTTCGAATCCTCTTTTCATAATCCATTTCAGAAAATCTATTTTGGAAAATTTTTCTCATTTTGGGAACCCCTTTAAAAATATATTTTGTAAACTCTTTTCAAAAATTTCATTTTTGGGAACCCATCTCAATACTACATTTCGTAAATTCGTTTCAAAAATTCAGTTCGCAAACTCTTTTCAAAAGTCATTTCCAAAATCTCATTTTCGAAAAACCTTTTCAAAAGTGTTTCTCAAAACCTATTCGTATGAGTGGCCACACAAAGCACACAATTGCCACTATACTACTGACGCAGAACCACTTAGTTCCGATCTTTGAGTTGATACGGAACGTCTTAATACAACACCTACTACCACGGTGTCTTAGCAAAGCTACTCTCTCACCTGAGGTCCAGCAATTAGATGTGCACAGTCTTCTCTGATCTTGGTTGCTGCCACTGCCTTAATCCCTTGTCTGTAACGTCCCTCGAATTAATTAAAAACACATTTTCATCACTAACTTTTATTACGAAAACTTTTATTAACTTAAAAATGCTTTTCATTCCTCGTCGGAGTCTTAAAACATGATTGTTTTCTCAAAACACTTTTAACTTTTCTTAGTTCCTTAAACACTTGAAATCACTTTGAAAACATCAAATAAAACAATTTAAATCACTTGGTTAGGTTGCTGGCCCATCTTGGACAGCACCTTAACCGCATTCGAAAACACCGAAAATTCACCGGTTTCAATCCGGGTTTTGCTCAAATCAATTACCATTTAAAAACCAAACTTTGAGCTTAAACTGCAATCATCAAACACACAAAAACTTATGAAATTATTTCCTCTTTCTCTTGACAAAACCGTGAGCTTAATCATTAGAAAATTCATCAAACTTTAATTTATTTCCTTAAATCAAATCAAAATCATGTAAGAACATAAAGCCTATATCAAATTCTCACAAAATAAAGAGCATAGATCTTAATGCAAACATGGCCGAATGCATCATACACAAGACCATCACTTAGATCAAATCATGTTCATGCAAGGAAAATTATTTCAAAGTTTATTCTCCTAATTTTCTTCTCAAAACCAAGGCATGCATTACAAGAAAACACATAATCTTTTAGTTAAATTTAACATGCAAGAACAAATCTTAAACTTTCTTACAAAAATAAATAAAAATCATAGGTCAACACAACACTTTCAATTTGTTTTCAAGGGAATCATAAAAAAAATAACTTTCCAAAGTCAAACACTCACATGCATGCATATAAATCATGTAGATCAAATTATGGAATTACACATAAGAACACAAATAGGAGACAAAAATCATCTTGGGTAACAAAGGGGTCAAAACCGAGACATAATCCAAGAAAATAAAAAGCTTTTGTTTCAAAATCATTTTGAGTAAGAGAAAGGCAAAAACCGTGGCATATATTAAGAAAACATTAAAGCTTTTGGTTCAAAGATCACATAGAAAATTCAAGATCCAAACAAAATCAAAGATCAAGACATAAATCAAAGCTTTTCTTAAGACCAAACTAAAAACCAAGACATGCAAAGGTTCAAAGTCATCGTCAAACAACATGCAAGACCAAAAATTAAAAATAAATTTAGATCAAACATATATTTATCAAATAAACACATAGACACCTTTTGATTCACGGTTTTAAGCATCAAAACCTAACATGCAAAGAAATCTACATCAAGTTCACAAAGATCATAAACAAAGCTTTAGATTTTAAAGAAAAACATCAAGATCCAACAAAAACAACATCAACCGAATCACAGAGTCCATCATTTAGTTCATTACAAATTCATTTAGGTCTTAAATCAAGATCAAAGCAAAAGCATCACATGCAAGCTTAGATCAAACCATAAAATAAACATGCAAGGGAAGAAAAGAAAGTTACAAGGTTACAAAATAAAAACTAGTTCTAATCTTCTAGGATCTTCGGCTATACCAAGAAATAAGGTCTTCAACACTTCTAAGCACTTGATCTTCAAGAACTCCTAGGTTTAAGGCTTGCTCTCCTTCCTTCTTCTTCTTCCTACCTCACGGTTTCCTCTTTCTTTCTCTCTATTTTCTAATTCTTAGTCTAAGAGTTTGAGGAGCTCTTAGAATTGTGTTTGGGTTGGTGTTGGACGAAGGAAATGAAGAAGTGAGATGGGAAATGAATGAAATACACCAAAGGCCAAGCTTATATAAACAACTCATGATTTCCTATTTTGTCCTTGATGAGTTTCGGTCCTAGCATAATTGGGAGGGGTAAATTCGGTGCTCCAAGAAATTGCATGGGTGGAGGTTAGTATTTCTTAAGGAGACAATATAGGGGACATTAGAGTTTAGGGTTCATTCTAGGCTTTTGACTTATGCGTTCTCCATTAGGGTTTCAACTATCTAGTTAGAGTTTAGTTTGGGTTTTGGTTGGGACTTGGTTTAGACTTGGTTAGGATTTAGTTTCTTAGTCTCCACTCAAAGAAAGTTCTAGGCTACACACTCACACACACACACGGCACATACATATACATACATTCATTCACATATACACATACTCACACACACACATATACACGTTACCCACATACACACATGCACATATGATCATGTTCATTTACTAATTAAGTTCTCTCATGGTCCTAATCATTCATACACACAAAACCGCACATACATACAGATAGAAAAATAAATTTTCTCATTTATAAAATTATTCATGCATAGATTTATAATGGCACCAAAAATATGAAGCACAAAACACACTTTCATAAAATAATTCTTATCATATCATCATTTCCAAAAATCAACTTTAAAAATTATTTCATGAAAATCATTTCTTTAAATTCATTTATCACTTTGAAAACATGATTTAAGAAAACATCCTTTAAAAATACTTTTCTCACAAAATAATTCTTTTTAGAAATTAAAACCGTACGAGGATTTTGAGGGGTGTTACATTCTCCCCAACTTAAAGATTTCTCGTCCCCGAGAAATACGTTGCGGATTGGGCAGCAGGGCACAGCAACTCTTCTCATCACAGTGATGTCCATGAGAAAATTCTCATTCTCGCTTCACGATGGTCCTTTCCTTTACTGACAGTAGAGTCTTCACAATACTCTTCGTGTGTCGCTTTCGGATGAAAAAGCTCCATAGCAAACCACTTACGTGTCGAACCGGGTTAAGTCACACAGACTAACCGAAGAAGATGTCGTTCCTTTAGCTGATCGTCGTTGCAGAGAGCATAACCTTGGGTATAGACCCAGGGAAAACAAGCAAACAAAATTCACACGTCTCCAAAAGCACCGGGTTTAGCCTAAAATCCTGAGATACGCACTACTTTCTACACCTTAGGTTCTCACTAACCTACCACTTTCGCCGTCTAGACATCTAACTATAGAGTAAAAGAGGTCTAATCATCCTCACTATTTCCTCAAATTAGGGTCAATATAAACTCCCTTTCTTCCTTGTGGCTCCCCAACTTTGATCAGGCTTACCACTAGGTTCACCCTGATTCTACATTTTACTCAACATCCATCATTTATCCATCCATGATCATTCAAGCCTACACTATTTGGATACTATGACACTCCTAATACCACAAATTAGATTAACAAATCTCAGAAAAGATTGATAAGGCTGCGGTTTAATAGGAAGGCTTATGAAAAATTTGGATTCCGACTGACTGTTTTTGTGGGAACAATTCAACAAACACTGGTCTCAAGAATAACATTCTATTTTCTTAAGAGTAATACCAAAAAGATACATCGGGTTCAACAAACTTAGGCCTTGTCAAACAATAATACTACCTCAAGGGTCATGGGATTTTAACCTTAGAATCTATCTATACTAACTTAACCATCAGGGTCCTTAATCTAACACAACAAGCACTAGGGACAACCGAGTCCTACATCTTAAAAAGACGAGAATCTAATCTCAGACCCTTATCCTTGCACTAGCAAGCACTCGCCATCACACAAACAAACAAGCAAACAAACAAGCAAGCAAAGCATGGCTTAAGGCCACAAAGGACTAACATCGCTCTGATACCACTCTGTAACGCCCCGATTTTCACCACCCAAAATAATCATCATTTATTTAAGAAGTTGCTAAAAATAAGGCCATTTTTTTTAAAACGTTTTGGGAATCCATTGGTGTAACATCCCTAATTTTATTTTCCTAATTTAATTGGGGAAATATTAGACTTAGGAGGTAAAACTAAGAGAAAAACCCAGTGTTAGATATTAGAACCAAGAATAGTCAGAAAATAGTTAAAGTTTCTAAATAGGGAGAAAAATTAGGATTTAAATATCTAGAGCTCAGAACCCAAAACCCACCGTTGGATGTGAAGTTGGAATTATTAGGGAGCTTGCTTCCAAATTTGAGCAAGATCCAACGGTTAACGAAAACGTTATGGCTGTTTGAATGTGAAAGTTGCTGTCAGATTTTATCTGTGGACATAGATGTCATGGTTGTGCTCATCGATGTTGCACATCGATATCCATAGGTGGACATCGATGTCCACGACCTGCAGAATCAGTTTTTAAGGCATTTGGCTGAGTTCATTTGGGAAAAAATCATAAAACCTCACTCGAACCTGTTGGGAAAAGTTAGGGTTCATCACCCCCAACCTCCAACCTCTTGATTCCTTCATCAAATCATCTTTTCCCTTCATCAAAGCAAGGTTTCGACTCTTCTTCACCATCAATCTCTTCTTTTCCTCCATCAATTCACGGTTCTCTCTCTCCATCTCTCACCTCCACTTTCTCTAAATCAAGGTAAGAGAGGAGATATTCTCCTAATTAGAGGAAGGATCTAAGTATAGTAGTAAGTATATAATATTATACATGTTTTAGGTTTTAATTGTTGGTTAACTTATTGATATCCAAAACCCTAGGTTTTCTCTACATATTGGATGATAAAAATTAGTGATTGATTATGTTTCATCTATGCATTAATTGAATGTTTATGTGATGTTTGTGTGATATTGTTGATATTATGCATATTACTTTACATGGAGCATGATTATGGTGCAAAGTGGTTATGTTGGAATTATTTTAAGTTATAATTAATAACTTATAAAAGGACTATATATATGGTTGGATTAATTAATCTACACTAATTAGAGGAAAAAGGAAACATGATTATATAAAACGGCTTGGCTATTCTAGTTAATTAAAACGAGTAGAAACACGTGCATCAGTAAGTGAGGAAGGACGTTAGAAATTGGAAAAGATACGAGAACATTCTATGTGGACTGAAGGACAGTCATGCGAAGGTTCCATAGAATCGACGGACGAGAGTGATATAATGGCTCAATTGTGTACCAACACAATTGTGGGAATTTATCATAGAGGACTTTGATCCATAAGATGGGTCTAATACAGTATGAGGTATTCTACAAAGGGATGAAGTACTGGGCTAAGCCGTGGATTGGTCCTACGCGCACTATGATAGTTCTATCCGCCACTTAGGCACTTCGGGACTAGTGTAAAGTGGTTCCTGCTATAGCCAATTTGGGTATCCGGCCCAAATGGTACGATGTACACAGGATGGGATAGCTTCCCACCGTGCTAAGGGGAAATCCACCCGACATCGTATTGTGCAAGCATCGGTTGGGGAACACTTACTCCTAGTTGATCTTTTCCCAATTGTGTGGAGGGCGATGTGAGGATATATGGCAAACCATGGTATATGGTTACATTATGGAAAATATATGGAAATATGGAAACATGGACAAATGGAAATGGTACATGGAATATTGTGGAAAATGGCGGTGCATTGCATATCATTGCATACATGGCATCATATGGCATTAGAAGGGAATAGGGCATAACTATATATATATATATATTTAGTTATATGTTTGGGTGTCATGTATTTTATTATGTTTTATTACTGTCTTTAGGTGTTTCCTTTGATTTTGAGTTATATCTCACTCTCTGTGTTGACCATTTTAGGTATTGAGGAAAGAGTCACTACAGTTTGCCAGAAGACCGAGGTTGGGTACACTAAGGTGTAACCCTATGTACATTGGGTTTATCCCTTTTCACAGTCAACCTATGCTCTTTTAGTATATAATGTAGGATTATTTTTGTATTCAGGACTTTTTATATAAACTGTTGGGTTATCACCATTTGGTTTAATATTTGGGAAGATTTATATGTATTTACGGGTAGAATGGTGATATTCCACTTTTAATTGATAAACCTTAATTTCATTTTGGAACATGGTTTTCATATATTCTGTTGTAAATATTTTGACGTAACTGAACGAATAAATTAATTTTTGAATAATCTGGCTGACAGGTGACAGGTTTTAATCATAAAGGTAAAGTCCAAATTTTAGAATAAACCCTGTCAAAATTTTCCTAAAAACTTTTATAATAATATGGTATAATGGATTAAAATGGAAGGTGTTACATTTTATGGTATCAGAGCAATGGTTGCAATCCTCGGCTTTGGAGTATGGTATTCCATATCTCCCATGTGTTGCTCCACTTGAGAGCAACCAATAAATAGTTGGTTATGTATCATAGGTTAGTGGTATACATTAGTAGTTATGCATGCATTTTGTTGAGTTTGGTACAGCTCGTTAGTGTTGGCACAAAGTGAGTCATAGTTGGTGATTATAAGGTTGTATTTTTTAATTTAAAGAGGGTGAAACATAATTTCTCAAGTGTAACTTTGTTGTAATTAGAAATGGACAGAAAGTAGAGGCTAAGGGAAAGGAAAACTCCCAACGGGACAGAGCATGAAATTGCTACCCCAACGGGAAGGACTAACTCTTAGTTTTGAATTAAGTATGTCTATTTCAAATATGACAGAGAATTGAAACTTTTCTTTAAAATAAAACGGTGAAACTCTCTTTTGAATGGAAAGTGGGTCACCTATTATTTGATTGGAACTCAGGTTGTACGATAAGTGATTCTATTTTCCAGTATGATGTAGAATCGAGATGGTACCCTCGAGATTTACATTTAATTGGAAGATGGTATCATTGAGTCCTTGAAGACAATCAAATAATTGTTGAATTTACTTCCTAGGCCTAAGAATAGGAAGGGTGTTAGAAGGTATTTGAGTTATGTCAGAGTTGCGCAGCGGAGGGGTAGTAAGAGTTGCTTTGTTTTGAGATAGAAGGATAGTGAGTTCAAGAATTCTAGTTAGCTATGATAGTGGCTAGAGTCTTAGGTTCTAGATCAGAAGGTCAGAAACCCAAGTTGGTGCAGAGTGTTAGCTGTAGGTTTAAGCAAGTAGAGGCATAAAACTCTAAGTGGTTGCAGTGTGTTAGGTTATATGTGTGATATATATACGTTTATGTGTGATGCTATTTGTTTGTTTTGTGATTACCTAAGTGATTAATTGCTATGTGTTGTCTTATGTTATCTAACTGATAAATTGTGCTTTTTGATGATGTTTACTATTGGTTGTGAATGTCTAATTTGTTTAAGTGTAAAAACTATTTAGAAAACTTTCTCATGAAATGGCATGCTATCAAGAGATCAATTGAGTTCCAAGGGTAATGGTATGATGTTGGAAATTAATTGACATTTAGACTTGATAGTATTTCAAATGAATTTCATTATGTTGAAAGGAATCGGAAATCTTCCCAAATTGAAGGTTAGGTCGTATGATGAACTTTTGAGAGGTTAATAAGAAAACTAAGGATTTCTAAGTAATCAGGCGGTGAACTAACTTATTGTTTGGTTCACACTATGCACCGTTACATACGACACTAATCAATTTGGAATGAAACTTAGCCTTCAAGTTCAAAGTCAAAGGGATGTGATTATTCCAACTTTTGAAGATGAACCAAAACAAGTTTTCTAAACCAAGAGCACATTTCCTTTTCTGTGAGTTTGGTGATCCTAAGTAAATTATACTCCTTCACCTAAACTTTCCCGAGGTTGGATGGAGGTGATACTTTTCAAAGACATAGGAATTGAATTGCAAAGTGTTTTCAAAGTTTTATCCAAGTCATTTTCACAAGGGAAAAATACTAAGATTGTAAAGCATTAACCTGTTCGGATGATTGAGTATTTCATTAAGATTTCATCCAAACACAAAATTTTTCATAAAAGAAAGAATCCAATTTTCAAAGGTTTTGATGCCATTAGTATACCATTGCAAATGTGTTCGTGTACGCAACTCCGATTTTTATAACATAAGTAATACATACCTATTTTCTAATCGGTTATTTTGTTTTTATATAGATATATATATATATATATATATATATATATATATATATATATATGCGTGCATCACTGATTTTTGGGTACTCCGCATTGATTTTTAAAGTTATAAATACTTTTACAATATGAGGGTTGTATTTGTTTTACTTTAACCCTCATATACAATGATTGTTTTTACCAAAGTTTTCAACATAGCATAGGTATGGTTTGAATGTTAAAAACTTTGTTGTACTTGAATGTGTAGTTGTAATGAATGTAAGGGGGGATGTAGTCATTCCTCATGAATAGATTCATGTTTTCCTAGGAACTGGGTGTTTACTTTAGTGTTTCCCTGGAGTCTAAACTAGTGATGAATAGTCATCATTAGAGTAGGCCAATTAAGAGATTGAACCTTAGGAATTGTTTGATGCTATATGTGTATGTTTGGAATTGAATGATAAATGAATAAGATTGTTTTCCTAGGAAATTATGCTAGCCCATAGATATGTTGTTGTGCTTATGGATTCTTGTTGATTGGGAAATCAAGGTTTTTAAATACAACGAAAAAGCAGAGTTTTTGGGCTTGGGATACTAGTTTGATTTGATATGTTTGGCATAAGTACCATAAGGTTGGATCAATGTGTTATGTAAAATTCCAAGCTAATTGGAGCAAATTAGTGTTTTGAAACAAATCGAATCTAACGTGCTCCGATCGGTTGGACAATTTTACTCAACCTTTGAGTAAGTTTATGAGTTGCCCCTTTTTAAATTTGAGGTCGTTTGGAATTCCCTACTATTTTTAAAACAAATTTGACTTAGGTTCAGCCCCGACAAATTACAATTCTTTGACTAAGTGGTCGTAGGGTTAAAACTGAACCTAATGAACTCTGATTGACCTGAAAATTTATAACAATGTCCTTTTATATGCAGGGACACTACTTGTAAACTTTCACAACATTAGGGATGTAGATGATGAAAAAGTATTTGAATGAAAATCATGTAAATCCTGTTTTCCGAATCTCTTTTTGAACTAATTTCTGAATATGTGCTGAATGCTATGAATATGTGTGTAGATTAAGGATTAACCCTAAGTTAGGTAAGGTAAACTAGAACTAGCTTAGAAGGAAGTAGGAATTGAGTAAGACTTATGTTTGAAGTGTATGTTGATGTGCATTGTGGGTGTGAATGTTTGAATGTCGAAGTCTGTGTATATGTTCTATGTTTGAAAACGGAATGATGCTTAAGTGTTTCATGTTGTGTTGATAAGTTGTATATGTTTGATTAGGATCCTAGATTTAGCAAGTGAGTTGTAAATTTTGAATAGATGGATAGTCAAAACCGTGAAGGCATTATAGCATAGGATGTAAAAGTGCCTTTTTCCAACCGTTGAGATAGGATCCTCGAGAGAACCAGTTAAATTGATAGACCATTTCCAAATTCCTTAGGAAGCTAAACCTGATTTTGGAGAGTCTAAGACCCATTAGGAGTCTTGTCAGCAAGGCTCTTGGATTTTACCAGTCAACACACACACTCTTCGTTAAGAGTAAACCTTAGAAGACCGCATCGAGACCAATAAAAATCGAACCATAATTCGCACTCTTCACAGAGTACCAGAGCCTAGTGGTGTACTGATGCCAGTAGTATGCCGATTCCAAGTGGGGGAGTAGAACCAAAATGAGGTAAGTATCGTAGTTGAGAAACCCCTTGGCTGGGATGGTTCTCCATTTGACGGAATTGAACAGAATTTCGGGGACGAAATTCCAGTAAGTGGGGGAGAATTGTAACATCCCTAATTTTATTTTCCTAATTTAATTGGGGAAATATTAGACTTAGGAGGTAAAACTAAGAGAAAAACCCAGTGTTAGATATTAGAACCAAGAATAGTCAGAAAATAGTTAAAGTTTCTAAATAGGGAGAAAAATTAGGATTTAAATATCTAGAGCTCAGAACCCAAAACCCACCGTTGGATGTGAAGTTGGAATTATTAGGGAGCTTGCTTCCAAATTTGAGCAAGATCCAACGGTTAACGAAAAAGTTATGGCTGTTTGAATGTGAAAGTTGCTGTCAGATTTTATCTGTGGACATAGATGTCATGGTTGTGCACATCGATGTTGCACATCGATATCCATAGGTGGACATCGATGTCCACGACCTGCAGAATCAGTTTTTAAGGCATTAGGCTGAGTTCATTTGGGAAAAAAAAATCATAAAACCTCACTCGAACCTGTTGGGAAAAGTTAGGGTTCATCACCCCCCAACCTCCAACCTCTTGATTCTTTCATCAAATCATCTTTTCCCTTCATCAAAGCAAGGTGTCGACTCTTCTTCACCATCAATCTATTCTTTTCCTCCATCAATTCACGGTTCTCTCTCTCCATCTCTCACCTTCACTTTCTCTAAATCAAGGTAAGAGAGGAGATATTCTCCTAATTAGAGGAAGGATCTAAGTATAGTAGTAAGTATATAATATTATACATGTTTTAGGTTTTAATTGTTGGTTAACTTATTGATATCCAAAACCCTAGGTTTTCTCTACATATTGGATGATAAAAATTAGTGATTGATTATGTTTCGTCTATGCATTAATTGAATGTTTATGTGATGTTTGTGTGATATTGTTGATATTATGCATATTACTTTACATGGAGCATGATTATGGTGCAAAGTGGTTATATTGGAATTATTTTAAGTTATAATTAATAACTTATAAAAGGACTATATATATGGTTGGATTAATTAATCTACACTAATTAGAGGAAAAAGGAAACATGATTATATAAAACGGCTTGGCTATTCTAGTTAATTAAAACGAGTAGAAACACGTGCATCAGTAAGTGAGGAAGGACGTTAGGAATTGGAAAAGATACGAGAACATTCTATGTGGACTGAAGGACAGTCATGCGAAGGTTCCATAGAATCGACGGACGAGAGTGATATAGTGGCTCAATTGTGTACCAACACAATTGTGGGAATTTATCATAGAGGACTTTGATCCACAAGATGGGTCTAATACAGTATGAGGTATTCTACAAAGGGATGAAGTACTGGGCTAAGCCGTGGATTGGTCCTACGCGCACTATGATAGTTCTATCCGCCACTTAGGCACTTCGGGACTAGTGTAAAGTGGTTCCTGCTATAGCCAATTTGGGTATCCGGCCCAAATGGTACGATGTACACAGGATGGGATAGCTTCCCACCGTGCTAAGGGGAAATCCACCCGACATCGTATTGTGCAAGCATCGGTTGGGGAACACTTACTCCTAGTTGATCTTTTCCCAATTGTGTGGAGGGCGATGTGAGGATATATGGCAAACCATGGTATATGGTTACATTATGGAAAATATATGGAAATATGGAAACATGGACAAATGGAAATGGTACATGGAATATTGTGGAAAATGGCGGTGCATTGCATATCATTGCATACATGGCATCATATGGCATTAGAAGGGAATAGGGCATAACTATATATATATATATATATATATATTTAGTTATATGTTTGGGTGTCATGTATTTTATTATGTTTTATTACTGTCTTTAGGTGTTTCCTTTGATTTTGAGTTATATCTCACTCTCTGTGTTGACCATTTTAGGTATTGAGGAAAGAGTCACTACAGTTTGCCAGAAGACCGAGGTTGGGTACACTAAGGTGTAACCCTATGTACATTGGGTTTATCCCTTTTCACAGTCAACCTATGCTCTTTTAGTATATAATGTAGGATTATTTTTTTATTCAGGACTTTTTATATAAACTGTTGGGTTATCACCATTTGGTTTAATATTTGGGAAGATTTATATGTATTTACGGGTAGAATGGTGATATTCCACTTTTAATTGATAAACCTTAATTTCATTTTGGAACATGGTTTTCATATATTTTGTTGTAAATATTTTGACGTAACTGAATGAATAAATTAATTTTTGAATAATCTGGCTGACAGGTGACAGGTTTTAATCATAAAGGTAAAGTCCAAATTTTAGAATAAACCCTGTCAAAATTTTCCTAAAAACTTTTATAATAATATGGTATAATGGATTAAAATGGAAGGTGTTACAATTGGCGCATCGTAACACTCATCCTTGAAAACCGGGTCGTTACTTAAAAACCATTCCGCACTTTCCCTTTCAAATCTTTCAAAATAGTTTTAAAGATTCAGCGAGTTCACAAAATAAGGTAGGGCATAGTTACAAGAGTGATACATTGCTAAGCTAGTCATTGGCTCACACTTACAACAACTTAAACTAATTACCCTACCTACAACTCTTCCTAATAAAAACTATCGGGTGAAGCTCCCGATCCTCCTTGCACTCTTTCTTAACTCCAGAAGAAGACGTCACTGTTGTCGTTGCTGGCCCACCATACTTGGGCACCCACTGCATCCTAGTTGGAGCAGAAGCAATCTTCTGAGCTTCACATCGCACCTTCTCCTCATAGTCTCTGTATCCACGGACAGATACTTGTCCCAACAGTGGTCCTAAATTAGCTCCGCTAAGTCGATGCTCTGAATCCGGAATCACGATCTGAGAGTCTCCAATCCATACCCAACCAGATGGGGTACGCTTCCAGCTACATCCGTGTCTGGTCCATGTTGCAATCTCCATGCGATACTCAATCTGCACGTTGGAGTACCAGAAACACCGATATGCCAACGGGCAGGAGAGAGTTAGCGAACCGAACGACAAGTCGTCGACGTTGTGGATTTACCGCAGGCGGAATATCAAGACAGCACACACAATACAACACTCAATCATAACATCACAACTCTTACTATATCAACTTATTAACCTTCTCTTATAATCATCTTTCATTCTCGATCATTTCCTCAATCACATCTTCATTCACCATTCTCAATCTTTCACTTATTCCCTTTCCGTCTTCAAGGGTTTCCATCACATATTCCAAACTTCACCTTCTCATCATCATAACTTCACAAACTTTACTTTTCTTAATTATAAATCTTTTCTTATAAGTCTTATCAAATTACAACCATCGATGATTAAGGGGATTTAAAGAATCATCGAGGTACGCGTCCGTTCGTAGTTAGCACTCACGTCTCAAGTCTACATCTCCTCGGCCATCCATCCACCTAGTCGGAAGCAAACAGGAGTATAGAACCTTTACCGTGCGGGCACGACAGCTGTCACACACAAATGGTCCCAGACCAGGAGGCCCAGCCTCAATAATATCAATTCATATATATAACAAGGCACACTATCTCACTACAGTGGCAAAAAAGATGCCCCACTCCAGTTCCTCTCACTGTTCTCGATTTGCAATCTAGGGGCGAATAGGATTTAATCATACTCTAATACCTTGATTCCAACTGAAATCATCACTGAAATGATTTAAATCATAGTCTACTTACATTTTCCATAATTCCTTTTGGACTAATCATATTATATTGGGGTATAATCCATCACTACCCCACCATAATTAAACAACATCCTATCATTCAATACCATCAGTTGATCTTTCCAAGTCAACTTGGTCAAAGGCCATGCGGTCTTAGAAAATCCTTCAATAATCCGGCGATAGAATCCAGCCAGCCCTAAGAACTTCTTTACTTTAAAGATCACATGCCCTGCGAACGTAACTTCGCTCAACCAAAACTCATCTTTGGTGAGCTTAGCACACAACTACTCCTCTTGTAGGATTCTCAACACAATCTTGAGATGTTTCTCATGCTCCTCTGGATTCTCAGGATAAACCACAAACGAATCCAAATAGGATCTAAAGGTCCCGTTCTTATAATCCATAAAAGAACAGGTGCATTAGTCCATCCGAACGGCATTATTTTCTACTCATAATATTCGTATCGAGATCAAAATGTAGTCTTAAGTGTATCCCTGCCCCGAATCCTGATTTGGGGTTAATCCAACCGCCAATCAATCTTAGAAAACACTTAGACTCCTTTAACCTGGTCCAACCAATTCTTGTAGCAACTTCTCTACATGTTTCTCCCTTTTGACCATTCCCGATGATACCATATCGTAAGGGTAGTAGAGAGGGAATCGGCTTCAAGAATTAACTTGATTCCAAACTCTATCTGTTTACTCCAGGGTGAACCTAACATTATTTCTTGAAACCCAGATTTCTTTAACCCCCTATTTCCTTCACTGCTGCCCCGAAGCAGACACATGGGTCCATTGGATTCTAGATTCGAAGCTTGGAAATCCTAATACAGGGTTGTTCTATCGTCATTAATCATGATCACTTGATTCCCCGGCTCCCAAACCGTGCTTAAGATCAAATATAATCATGACACAGGTAATTAGACAGAGTCTAATACCTTAATAGAATGATCCAGACGTACCTTGGAAACAACTACAAGAAGATTTGTAGGAGTCTTCACTTTGAGATAGCAGATTGGATAAGGCATAGAGCAACTTTGATCAATACCCTTATCCATAAGGAACAAAAGAAAGAATAGCTTTAGAGTTGAACAAACTCAACAAGGTTAATCCTTAAGAAGATAACTGCCTTGCACTCGATCGGAGAAATTGATTAACTTTAACACTGGTGAGGTTAAATTCTCTTCTCCAGAGTCAGGGACCTTACTACAACTCCTTTAAGATTTCCTTATCACTGGTTCTATGAGAACGGAATAAACCAACACTATGGTTTTAGGGTTAACACATGTCTAAAGAGAAGCATACATCTATCATACTTCTACTTAGACTACATAGAACACTTCTTAATAGCAGAATGAGCTACTTATCTAGAGCCATTACCCATAACCTTAGCTCTAGTTTGGAAGTATATGAAAGCATACTTCCCAGGAAACACTGCAGATATCGATGACCAACGTATTGGACCACACACCCAAGGACCAAGAGTCAGGACCATTGCTCTGATACCATAAAAGTGTAACACTCCTTGTATATCATCTTTCTTTATAAGAAAAGTAATAAGTTTATGAATATTTGGACTTGTTATCGTTGGAAAAAAAATCTGAAAATAAGAATTTTCCCTTCCCTTGAAAATTCCTTTTCACAAACACTTGATTAATAATGAAGTTGACTAACAAAATCAGAGTTTGTGGAAACATAGTAAAATAGTCATATTATGCTCTCAAAATGTATCAAGTGTAACAAGTCCATGGATACCAAATAAGTATTATTATGAAACCAGATTCATCTTATGATACCTCTTTCAAAATGTGTATCATATAAATACTATTAGAAACATAGATATTATAGAGCTGGTCACTGGTCCTCTGTCCAAACATGTATCTGGCCGGATCCTCGATATCTGCACAACGGTTTCCCAACCCACACTTTCTACACTCTGCATGCACCTAAAGGAACATCTCCCTTTACTGATTCTTGTGCAAGCTAGATGCACGATCAACACCTAATAAGGGCATGGGGGTTAGCTATACATATTCGCATAATCAAATGGGAATAAAACTAACATCCACAAGTCAACATGTAGCAAATCATGATGCATAATCATATGAGCACACCCGGTTAATCTTAATAATTCTTTCAATGCAGGTGGCATGATGCATGATTTCCTTCCACAACTGAGGCCTCTAACAAAGTCCATCTTGGACGTCCATCCAATACACCGTTGTGTTCCCGGAACACTGACATTTGTTCCTAGAACGTAATGCCAAACCATACTTGGATAAATAAGCATCACTCCCAGAGTGTGCCCCACGTTCCCAGAACGTGTAGCAAACCATACTTGGAATAATAAGCATCACTCCCAGAGTGTGCATCACATTCCCAGAACGCATACGTTCCCAGAACGTATAAAAACCAGGTCCCGGACACTGGCCACATATCTATAATGTGTCATCAAGTAGGTTGCATATCAATGTGTTCCCAGAACACTAACATACGTTCCCAGAACGTATAAAACCAGGTCCCAGACACTGGCCACATATCTATAATGTGTCATCAAGTAGGTTATAATTTGGTACTCCCGGAGTACCCTCCTCATATTCCCAGAATATGATAAACATTCCTACCAACCAAACTTCCATTTTATATGAATGCACAATCATCAAGGTTGGTTTTATCTTTAATTCTATTATTATGCCAACGTGTTCCCAGAACACTACATACGTTCCCCGAACGTATTGCAAACCATACTTGGAATATAATCAAGCACCACTCCCAGAGTGTGCCTCACGTTCCCAGAACGTATCAAAGAAACCATGTCCCAGACAATGGCCACATTCCCATAATGTGTCATCAAGTAGGTTGCATCAGTTTGGTACTTCTAGAGTACAGGGTCATGTTCCCATTAATTCCATTATTATGACTAAGAAAACACAACTTCGGAATGATATCTTGAGGTATGACTTTATTCATAAAATTCACCTTTGAATTTAAGTTTAACATATGCTCATAGACCTGGATTGAGAGAATATATCATTGGTATTAACAATACTTACTCAAAAACTTAACTTTTATTTTTAAGTTTCAGGTACTAACCGGTTACATCATCACCTAACCGGTTAGAATTTCAGACCTGAATACAAAACCATTGATTTTCAAAGAATCTTTTCTTGAATTATCTACTCAATCCAATCACAAGGCCTTAGCATATCAGAATACCTCAAGTTCAACACATAATATCATTCAAAAGATCTAAGTCATAATCCCATTTCGTTTATGCATAATTTCCTCTTGAAATTATCATTTGATATTAAGGTATTAACTCATCACCTCCAATCTAAATCAAACAGTGCTCAAACACATAGTTTTAGATTGGTCTTTGTATGAAATTTTAGCTTAAAATTGAGTACAAATGGTATGGGCATTTAGCAAATTTCATAAATTCATTTTCTTTGAAAATTGACAGTCTCTAACCGGTTACAGATTTCGACTAACCGGTTAGATTAGGCAGAAAATACACTAAAAAGTGAGGTTTTGTATACCATTTTCTACCATACTCAAATTTAACCAATTTCATTCATAAATAGAGTTTACATACCTTAATACTAGTGTGTTCAACCACAGAAACATATCTATATTGCATGCATTCAATATGGATACTCAAATTTCACATAATTGCACATATTTCACAACTTAATGCATCAATTCACATAATAGCTAACTAAGTCATGAATCCAACATCAACATAGCTTGCATGCATCTAGACAACATTGCTCATAACAACAATTGAGCTCAGATTGGTCTCCAAGCCACTTAATCATTTTAACTTATGCCCTTTGAGTCTCTTGGTGACTCATCCTATATTCTACCACAATTTATTCTCATTCTAGCAAATAGTAGGCTTCCCCCTTACCTTAGGTTCGTGCTTGATCCAAAACATTGCAGAGAGAAAGGCTCCAACATAGATTTCCATTAAATCCACTACATGCAGATAGAGTTGGACAGGGTACCGAAACCAGGGAAATTGACTTGCAAAACCCAATTAAGAATTGGGGAAAATAGTCAAATTGAGTTCTCTGCAACATGCACTAGAGGTAGGAATAGATTTGAAACCAAAAGGGTTTGTGTGCTTACCAAAATCGAGCTTCAAAGTCAGCTCCAGAAACCAGAAGCTGAGGTTTGACAGCACCAACACCCTTACTTTGCAAGCTTCGTTCTCTTGATTCAGGGACTCTCAACTCACAAACTTTATATCAATACAAAGCCCTTGATGTGAGCTTTGTAACAGTGTATCACTCATGTTCTAACTCTCAACACAGACTGAGAATCGAATGGAAGAACTACGGAACCCTAAAACAGAGCTTCAGCAATTCAAGAGCAAAAATGGGTTTCCATTCATCAACACAAGGCTATATATAGAAAAATCAGAGCTCCATGCATGTTGACACGTCCTTCCCCACTAAAATTAAGGTGATTTCGTGGCGAATTCTGGGTTTAAACACGTGATTACTCATCAAACGCACTAACCCAGTTTCTGAGTTCATCGTTTAACCGGTTACAGAGCCCTTCTAACCGGTTACATACTGATAAAATTCAAAAATTAATAATTTAATTACTCTTTCTTCAAAAACCTTTTTAATATTGCAATTTGGTCCCAACCCAAGGACTAAATTACAATATTCACATTTTTGTACAAAATAACCATATAAAAATATATCTCATATTTTTATATATGAAAACACATAATGTACAAAAACTAAAACTTTCAAAACTAATATAAATCAATTATAAAATAATTGTTATAATTAATTTCTTGGTTATTTGGGAGACGAAAATTAGGGGTGTTACATTTTTAGCATTGCAATTAAGTCCCAACCCAAGGACTAAATTACAATATTCACATTTTTGTACAAAATACTCTTTATAAAAATATATCTTATACTTTTATATTTCCAAACACATAATGTGAAGAAACTTAAACTTTTATAACTAATAGGAAAACAATTATAAAATCATTGTTTTAATTTATTTTCTTTGTTATTTGAGAGACGAAAAATTAGGGGTGTTACAGCGGTCAAAGGAGTAAACCTTGTGAACCTTAAAGCTTTTTCGGATTGAACTAACCAAATTGAACCATAACTTGTATTCTTGATTGAGTGCAAGAGTTCAGTGACGTACTAATGCAAGGTAGTATGTCAATTCCAAGTGGGTGAGTGGAACCAAAAAGAAGTGAGTGTCGTAGCCGAAAGACCTTGCGTTTGGGATGGTTCTCCATTGAAAGAATTGAATGGAATTTCGGGGACGAAATTCCAATAAGTGGGGGAGAATTGTAACATCCCGTTATTTCTAATACCTCTAGCAAAATAATTAAATGATTTAATATGATGTTTCCAATATTTGAGTGTCGTAATAAAATCTTGATTTTATCATTTTAATTGAAATATGTTTTCTAGTCAAAATAAGTATAAATTTGTTACCATACGTCTTCCAAAAATAAAGTAGTACTTTTATTTAGTTTAATTAACATTTTGACAGGGAGCTCAAGTGGCAAGTTTTAGAGGCATTTTTATAAATAATTTCTTCAGAAAAATATGTTTAACTTAATATTTTGAGCGTCCCTGTAAATTTTCATAGTGTTCGGAGGCTGTTTTATTTTTAGCTTCTGGACTGCTTTAATATATTACCGGTTTAAGTTATATATAATAATCTTCTACTTCAAAATTTTAAATATTATATATTATCAAGTTTAATATAAAGATTGAGAAAATATATTTACTTTTGAATTTCGATAATTTTTCTTACGCAATAGCTATCCGGAGGGATCGGTAACTTTATTAATTTTCAATCAGTTTTGAGTAATTCAAAATACAATATTGTTTTACCTAAACGTATTTTATTTTTAGTATCATCCAACTTTTAGCTATAATCCAAAATACCTACACACATTGACCCACAAATGAAAACAAAACAAAATGTATAATTATTTTCCTAAGAACTACTCACGGACCCACCCTTTAAAACTAGAATATGTTTGTATCATGCCCAGATACATAGAAGCAAGGAAAAGAAACTCCGTGAGAAAGAAAGAAGAGAGAGAGCGAACAGAGGGCCACGAGAGGAAGGGAAAACTTTCCATTTTCTCTCCTTCCCGAAAACTTTCCATTTTCTCTCCTTCCCGATTCAATAATTCAAGATCCAATCGTCCAATCTCAAATTTTTCTTAGGTAAATGATCCCCTCAACTCCCTCTATCCATCTACCTAATTTATTCGACGATCCATCAATATTTTTATTATCCCTATATTTTCAAATAAAGAGATATTTTGGGAAAAATGATATATTGTATTGTATAATGATATACATTTGTTAATTTAAAAAAAATGATATATATTTGTTATTTTGACAAAAAAATGGAATTATTTGATATATTTATAGAGATATATACATATTTTAATGTTATAATTAGTTTTAACGTATGTCCTTATTTAGATCTCGCCCGTTGTTATTGACTTTGACCCTGGAGCAAGTCGCGGATGTAAACGTGACTCTGTCGTTATTGCTAGGATTTCCAGGTAAGGGGAGTCACTTTTCTACACTTTGAGTTAGGGATAGTTAGAGTTTATAATAGTATTTGGGTTTAATAGCTAAATTAGAGTGTGGGTAGCAAAATAGTCCTTGATTGAAGTTGATTATGGTTGATTATTGTATTCTTGGTTGATTTTCACATTATTGGACATGTTTATGTTAAATCCTTTTTGTATGTTATTAAAATAGAAAGTGAAGAACCCTAGGGAGCTGACTTCTGTTATGACACTCTGAGACATACCTGAGTATGTCGATTGGCTAGTGTGATTATTTGCTGGATAGTGCTTGTTATTTTCCTTGTATATGTTTAATGAATATATGAAAATGTGTTGGTGTTGTTGGTGTGGATTGATGAATTTTTAGTGATGATGTTACCTATTTTTATGTGCCCATGATTGCCTATATTTGTTAGGAACTAATGATATTCAATAATGCGAAGGTCATATTGACCCAGCGCGATAATTATTGTTTAATGATGCGAGGTCATATGTACCCAGCGCGATAATTATTCTTTATAATGCGAGGTCATATGTACCCGGCTCGATATGCGAAGGTCATATGTACCCAGCGCGATAATAACATTTAATGATGCGAGATCATATGCACCCAGCGCGATATGCGAATGTCATATGTACCCAGCGCGATAATAAAATTTAATGATGCGAGGTCATCGACCTGCATGCGCAATAACAAACATTCACCTTTTATAACGGACTGCGAGATGGAATGCTTATCTGTTATATGAATATGATGTATTTTGTTATTTCCATCCTTTGATTTGATTATTATTCTTGAGTATTTATTATGAACTGTTTACTATCTCCTGATTCACTGTGTTTTGAAAAGGTCTCACCCTAGTGATTAACATTTTAGGTGCATAATCAAGGAGTTTGAAGATCAGAGTGCGCAGCGGACAAGTCGAAAGAAGGGAATTCCAGTTGAAGCTATGTATATTATGAATGAATTCCCCCAATGTGTATTATAAACTTGTTTTGTAAAAAGAAATCTTCAATTCACTATTTTATTTTAAAACTTAAGTTTGTTAATCTTTTAATTATAAATCGGGGTGTTACACCCTTAGGGAACTTGTTAGGAAGACCCTTATTATTATTATATAACTTAAGTAGATATTTTGATATATTTTTTACATAAGTTTTTATATTTCTTATTCTTTAACCTTTATGATGATTTCATAATTACCATCATGATTAAATAATTGTAAATGATAATGAATTTTCGAATTGAATCAGTATCAACTAAATTGTAAACAAAAAATTATATAAAGAAATTCAAATGGTTAGTAAAAATATACTAATGATACAATGATTGTTCTTTAATTGTTCAATCTCCTACACTTGTTATTCTATTTTAATTTTAATATAATTATAATTATAAAAAAAAGCATCAAATCCTTCCCATCACTAATTTTACAGCCCATATTAATGTACATATATATAACCACATGTTAATCTGCATGAGTTAATTAGATAGAAACAAAACACTAATACATGAATAATAAAGCAATCTCATCAATAAAATTGTATATAAATATATATATATTAGAGAAGTGTTAAACTGTCATTCAATCTATGTATATATTTTAAAATTGTATGTATATATATATATTATAGAATTATCCGTGTCTGTCAATCCGTATTCTCATTGTCGTATTTTTATTTTAAAGAATTGTATGTCATAAAACAATATATAATGATAAATCGATATTTTTATCGTCATGTTATAGGTTAAATATGAAGATGTTCATGTATATTTAACGTTTTAATTGTGTGCATTATTAGTTGTCTTGTTTCACAATATAATATGAGAAATGTTACAAAACTTGGAACTGAATTGCGTTAAAAAGAACAAATCAAATGAAAATTCAAGAATTTAAAAAACTAAAACGCACTACAAAAGAATGAAGAATTTGAATGAAACAAAAAGAAGAAAAATATGAAATTGCATACGCAACAAATCAAATGAAAATTCAAGAATTTAAAAAACTAAAACGCACTACAAAAGAATGAAGAATTTGAATGAAACAAAAAGAAGAAAAATATGAAATTGTATACCTATTTGTCACTTTGTTTCTATTAAAATTGCATACCTGCTAATCGCTATGAAATATACTCTAAAACACTATAAAAAAATATACCCTAAAACCATAAATCGTTGCAGACCAAACATTGCTGTTACCTTTTGAAAAACAAAAAAGCATTGATTGAAGATAAAATAGAAGAAAGAGATTTGATTTGAAAGTGAAAATGGAGAAAAAGTATGTAGGTGAATACAGTGTTGTTGTTACCTTTTGAAAAACAGAAAAACAACCAGAAATCGTTGCACACCAAATGCTGCAAACCACTAATTGTTTAGAAACTCACCATTTACTTGTTACAGTGTTGTTGTTACCTTTTGAAAAACAAAAAAGCATGGATTGAAGATAAAATAGAAGAAGGAGATTTGATTTGAAAGTGAAAATGGGGAGAAAAGTATGTAGGTGGAGAAGAAAACGTCAAATATAGAGTTGTTGAAACTTCTTTTGTAACTGAATTTTAATTTTCAAATTTTAAAATTGAAATTTAAAATGGGACATGTGAATATCTCCATTGAATTGGTGTATAATTTAAAATGGGACATGTGTATGCCTTCATTGAGTTGGAAACACCAACTTTCAATGAGAAAGCAGGATTTGAATAAGAATGAATGTGAGAGCTCCAATTGGACAACTTTTTATAATAAAAGGAAAGATTTCTTTCGTATATTTTACTCCCAGCCTCCTCAAATATCAATACTATCACTTCCTTTGTTAACTTTTTTCCCCTACTTATTTTCAATTTTTAATGGTATTAGTATTGGACCTATCCTCCGTCCGACCTACCCCATCTTAATGGACCGTACGCCAATAACAATTATTTCATAACTATTTCATAATGTTTACACTATTTCATAACTGTTTGTCAAGAATGCATACAGTTACTAATAACAATTTACATGAAAATGAACATCTTTAACATATTTTTCAATATATCATTTTACTATAAATAACTCTTTATCATTAAAACACGACAATAGGAATGCGGATCGACAGACACTTTAATATATTAAAAAGTGAAATTGTTTTTCCTATCCATGAATTTTATTTTTTATTTTAAAAAAAAGATATTTACATACTACGACGTGGAAGACCATTCATAGATTGATAACTCTTTCCTCACTTGTCACTCATCACTATAAACCACAACATGCAACGTCATTGATGCGCTTTCCTCACTTTTCATTCAACTGTATGTGTCACTCATCACTGTAAACCACAGCATGCAAGTCATTGATGAGTAGTGAGCATCATCAATATATTTGAAAGGATAAAGGAACTCCATCAATTAACCAGTAAGTAGTATCTCAATGACTCCTTTCGAAAAATGGTAAGTAAAGATAGATAAAATAAAGTAGTCTAAACTTTTACCTTCCCTTACCCAGAGAAAAGTTGTACTCCAACATTGACATGAATTTGAACATTGGGCAGAAAAAAATTGGAGAAGCTTTAAAAGCATGGTTATGCAGGCTAACACTCATAAGGGAGTTAGATTTTCTGAGCAAGAGAAAAAACCTCATAGAAACTTGTGACAAATATTACTTTTTTCGATAATATCTGCAAAATTCTTTGCTTCAAATTTTCATCGGTTATGCCTAATGTTATTATCCGGTTTTGTTGCAAAAAAGGCAGCCATTCTCTATTATGTCCATTATGAAAAGTAAAATGTGCCCGACGATAGGATTTATGCTCTTTGTAATCTTCCTTATGCCCAAATTAATGGATAACATGGGTATGTCTTCTAATTTGTATACTACCTTTTCTACCTTTTCTATCAAATTTTTTGTAGTTTTATTGTCTTTTATGTTTTCTCTCTTATTTTTTTTACTGAAATTGTTTGATGAAATATCGCAAGGGAATATATTGTCAAATGGAAAAAACTATTCAAACACACAGGGTTTTCACATTTATTATAGCATAACTATATAATTTTCCATGGCAACAATATTGTGTTTATGTTTTGGCTTATCTGAATATGATTATAATTATGTTTAATTTGTGGCTGAAAGTTATGTTTGGCTAATTTTTAAATAATTATTACTATATAGTATCATAAATCTGTAATGTTTTTAAATATATTACAATAACATAATGAATAAGTATATGGCAAGAGTACTATTTTTAAAATAATTTTTTTTGCTAAACATTCAAGGAAATGCCAGAAATTGTGTGGCACCTAAGTTGAATTTACTCTTTATGCATCAGTTAGTGTGTTTTTATGATTCAAAAATGTAATATTTAATATACTACTGTCTCAAGATTTGTGAGAGCGCCAATAACCTTACCCTGTAGTTTAGTTTTGCTCCTGTTATTCGTTTTTCTAAGGCTTATTTCCTTTATTAATTTCTAGCATACTGAGATGGTTTATTGTTAGGTTAATTTTAGGCTTTTAAACTATTTGATTATGTGGCTATTATTGCAAATTTTATTTGTAAAGTAGGTGCTATAAGAAAAATGAAATGTTGAAGTCGAATCACTTGAATGTAGTTTATTAGTATTTGGTAATCCTCTATAAGAAAACAAAGAGGCTTTTGTTTACCTATGTAATATAAGAGGTGTAGAGAATGCCAACCAGAGGATGCTATTGTCCGGTTGCACACCTTTCCTCCCGAAGTCTGAGATTTTTATCATTATATTTAGAGTCGAGGGTGCCTGATTTATCACAGTTCTTAGTGCAAACTTGTTTGATAACACAACAAGAATTTTTTTTTCTTTTAGTTTCAAATTAAATAGTCAAGTCTATTATTTGTACATTGCTCAATGAATGAATTATTCCGTCTTCTAGATTCTAGCTGTAGAGGCAATTGCAAAATATTAATAATCGGCATTTTTTTCCTTTCCTAATTAATGTATGATTGAATAACCATTTCATTTTTATTTGAAGTGTTGAACTTTCTATTATAGTTTTTGTGTGCTTAACTGTTAAGCTTTGATTCCCAATGTATACACAATAGGCCTGGCTCCCTTGGCATGGAAGATAATGAAGCCTTTTCTACAACTTATAGATCAAAATTGGATGAAGTGGAAGGCGCAAAATATGTTCCCGAGAATTTAAGTTTGGAGGTACGATTTAGAGTATCTTATTGTTAATGGATAAACATCTATTATCTATCTATCTATTATTACTATAATTTTTTTTTAAAAAAAACACGATTTTTTAACTAAATTAATTAGCATAAATTAGTTTCTTCCATAAACACCCTTCTTTAACTAACCTAACTAAAAAAACAGTTAAATATGTACGTAATTTGCAATGCCTAAAATACCCTTCTAATAAAACAAAATTACCATAAAACTGTCCGTGAAAATAGTGCAGTTACAATCCCATGCAGTTACATTGTTTGTGATGTTATTATAAATACTTTCACTACACCAGAATTAAGGATCAACAATGCTAATTTTGGATTTTCAACAACGAATTTCGGGCGTTGTCAAAGCCGTCGTTGTTAAAAGAACGACAACGCAAATAAACAGCGTTGTTGAAACGAAAGGATTGACAGCACCGTCTTGATATGACGTTGTTGAAACAAAGGTATTGACAACACCGTCTCTAAATAGCGCAGTTGAAAGTAAGGCATTGACAACACCATTTTCACAAGGCATTGTTGAAACTAAAACATGGACAACGCTGTTTTAAAACGGTGCTGTTGAAACTAAAACATTGACAACACCATTTTAAAACGGTGTTGTCTTATATTCATTTTGCTACAATTTTTTTGTATTAGTTGCAATTATAACCGTGGCTAAGTAAGAAAGTAAATTTTAAAAAATATATATATAACCACAGATGAATCTGTGGCTAAATCAACACCAATTTTTTATAATATTTTTTTCACTAATCGTGAAACTTTCTAAAAAATAATAAACAATCAGAAATAAATAAATAACTAAGGAAAAAATTAAGGTCAACATAATAATTTTTTTAGAATAAAAATTTCATTACAAATAGAGTAAATAAGTACACGACATACTTTCCACAAACAAAATCGAGAACTACCTTAGTTTACATCAATTTCAAAGTTTTACTAAGAAAGTACATAGCATATGAGGTTTCTTAATCCCTCTTACAATAAAATTTCCAACACTATCAAAAGACTATCTCCCAAATCAAAATTTAATCTAGAAGGCACAGAACAATGTAATAACTTCTCAAGCTCACTACGAAGAAGCTTGAACTAATTTGCCGAAGCTCAAAGAAGCTTATAGAAACACTACCGCATTTGTTTCCATACCTACAAAAAATTTATACATCAAAGAGTTATCATCATGACCTTAAAATTCTATTTAACAATAACATATTATATAAGTAAGCATAAACAAATATAGGGCTTGACATAACTAAAAAATATATGCATGAAAGAGTCATCACCATGACTTTAATTGCTTTTTAGTAACAATATATTATATAATTAATCATAAACAAACAACCAGGAAAAATCATGCCTTTGCTTCCGGTTGCTCATTGTTTGCAAACATCAGCAAAAAAAAATGCAACAAGAACACATTAGTTGCAAGTGCTGCACCCCTTCAAATCACATAATAAGCATACATGTTAGTTTTGATATTCAAATATCTAAATAAAAAACATAAAACATTTCAATGGTAAATTGAGTTACATGTAAGTCACGCTATAAAATAATAAACATTCTCATATTTGAATTTGTTGGGGATTGAGTTGTGACTATAGCTAAGAATAATCATACAAGAAATGCCTACCAAAGAAGCATGTCTAATTAGCATTAGAGTTAATTTACGATAGTGTATTTCAAAACAACTACAGAAAATAAAGAACTAATCATCACTTAGCAAAATATTAGCAGCAAGAAGTTTTACTCACAATGTGATAAGAGATGATAAACTTCTCGTTGAGGAAAGCAGCTGACAACTCAAGTTGTTAAACGACAAATCCCTGCAACATAACACATCATGTTCATGAATTATGTATGGAAAAACACAATACCAATTTGATTTAACACTATTTTCATATATGTGAATCAAGAGAGGAAGTTACTGAAATATATTTAGGATTCAGTTATTGAAAAAATCGCTCCACATTTGTGGAACAGAAACAAAGGTTCATGAGGCTTCTAGCACTGATATCTACACAATTTGGGCAACGGTCAAGAGTTAAATTTTCCCTGTCAATTCGAACAAATTTGACTCCCCTAATGACCCGTGAATCACACTGCACATAAATAGTGCTGAATTTATTGATTTTGAGACAACAAATATCTAAATGTTTAATCTGTAAACATAAGGCAACATGTACAACTATATCTTGAAAAACGACACTTACATTTCTAGGATGGATAGGAAATCCAAATTACTTCTTAGCTCTCCACTCAAATTCATGATTCCAAGGTGTCTGCCAACCAAAACCCAAATGCAATTTCTTCATGAGCCTCATCCGATTGGTTAAGATTCAGCTTTATTAATCAAACAACCAAGGAAACAATCAGTGCAGAAACTCAGAATCTCTAATCATATATCCAAATGTGATGACACTATAAATGTAGTCACCACTAGTTGGTTAGGGGAAATTGGTGGTTTACACATTTTAGGAACACATAGTAAGCAAAAGAAAATCAACCCAAAATAGAAGCTAGATACCTATCAGTTTCACATGACACGAATTGAAACATCAACATAGATAAACAACATCGCAGAAAAAGCAAGCTCGAACCATAAGAGAAGGTGAAGACATACCTTGCAACCAAGCAGAGGTGAAACGATAATGGTTCTGCTGGTTGGTCAGAGACTCAAGCAGTAGCAGAACGACAGTGGACGGGGTTTGTGTAACACCCCGATTTGGCCACTTGAAAAATATACGTCTTAAATTCCAAATTGCAGTGAAAATATAGGCCAATTTTTTTTTTTTTAAAACATGTAACATGGTTGAGTAGCATGAGTATGAGAACCACTAAGTTTTAAAAACCCTTTTGTAATTAAAGAGTGTTCCCATATCTCATACTGAAATTCAAGTTCCAAACCGGAGTGTCACAAGGCACTACACTTTGCAACTTGATGCTTCTCAACTCAATTATCATAGCCCATTGAAATAAATTTCTTCCACAAAAATTTGGGGTTACATCATGACATTGCAATGAAACTAAGTAAATACGGGAATACAAAATACTTCAGGGAAAATGAAAGACTATCACCAGGCCCATTGAACTGAATACGAAAGTCCACGGGATAATGCCTCGCTAGGGTCGACCTCGATTACGTCCGCCTCCGAGTAGCTACGTTCTTGTCCAATTCCTCTAATTCCTCAGCCTCGAGGTAAATGTGTGCAGACAAAAACATCGGGTATCCACCATGATAGTCAGCTAACCCACCGATCTCGGTGTCCTCACGCTACTTCTGATCTCGGTAATCCACTTTCCATCTTCCTTCGTCTCGAATGTCGAACGCGAACTTGATAGGATCCATAGACTAAGGGAATAGACATCATAACACCAACATACAGAACAGAAGGACTAGAGAGAGTAAGTATTCCCAAGCATGTTATGCCAACGATGTGGGATTACAATAGGTAAGATATTAAGAAATAACAAAAACATATAAGCAAACCACACACACAAGCAATCATATTCAAGTCTCTACTTTACTCTATTTCTTTTCTTTTCTCAAAACTTTACATATCCACAGAACTTCCGTCAATCTCTTCCGCTGCGAAACTCTGATTCCATCATCCATCTCATCCTCTTTTCCAAGTTGTCTCTTAAGAATTTTTTCTTAACAATATCAGTTATCTTTTCTTACTTAAGTTTTATGAATTCGTATCCATCAATGATGCAAGGGATTTTAATCATCATTGAGGAGGGTCGCTCTCAAAGTTAGCACACACGTCTACATCTCCTCGGTCATCCACCCAACCTAGTCGGAAGCAAACAGGAGTACAGGACCTTTACCACGCGGGCACGACAGCTGTCACAACACATAAATGGTCCCAGACCAGGAGGATCTCGTCCTCAAATCAATTCAATAATATCAATAATCAAGGCTCACTGTCTCACAGTGACCAACACAATGCCCCGTTCCAGTCCCTCTCACTGTTCTCGATTTGCAATCTAGGGGGTGACAGTATATTTCTAGGGAGCTCGCAGAACTTACCACGGTATTGGACCCAGTCGCCACCACGTTAGTGCACCACTTATGGAGTTCGTTCTGCCTAGAAACATACTCTAGACTTCTTGACGTTTTGTGAGACCCACAATTTTACCCAATTTATTTGAGAATTTATATTTAAAATTAAAATATTATATTTGATTTTTGATAAATTGTGATACCTGGATTTAATTAAAATAGTATGAATTATATATGTATATATATATACACGTGGTATATATATATATTATATATATATGCATACCAATGTTTCTCTAATGTATTTAAATAAAATATTTTAAGGTATAGTATTTGATTTAAATGATCTTAGAAAATGAAATGCTTTTGATGGATTAAGGTGTTCTATCTTCAGAAATTCATATCTTTTAAACCGTATGTCGAAAAATTACAAACGATATATCAAAACGACCGTATCAAAGCGTAGATTATGAAAATGTAAAGCTTTGATTTTTATTTTGGATTTTTCGAAATTTTATCACTGCTACAGTACTGAACGAATTTTTGGGCTTTAAGTGTGAAGATGTGGTTTTTATGCATTTAATGACTCTTTGACTCAAAAATACTTTTATGTGAATAGAAAATGTATTTTTGAAATCCCTGATTTGCTACATCCTCCAAATAAAATATATTTTCGTATTTCTTTTATTTTGAAAACTTATGCAGTGTATTTTTGAAGGAAATGATCTTAGGACTTCAAAAATTCATAACTTTCAAACCGAAAGTCCAAAAATTACAAATGATATGTCAAAACGATCGTATCGAAATCTAGATTATGAAAATATAAAGTTTTGAATTTAATTTTGGATTTATAGAATTTTTACTGCTGAGACAATATAGTACGAATTATGTGTTCTAAAACTTGAAGATGTTATTTAAAGAAGCAATTAATGACCTCTTGACTCAAGTGTATTTTATTTTAAAAACAAAAATAAATTTCTGAAGTTTTCTATTGGTCCACCGTCCAAAATTTTATTTTTACTTCATTTTATTGTTTTTTTTAAATTAGAAGAAATGAGGTGATTGGTGGAAAGTGTGGTGACTTAAATCTAGGTTGAATGCAAAATTTTTCTCCTTCTTTGTGCATGAATGCACCGTCCAGATTAAAGGGTATGGGGGGGAAGCATTCTGATTTCCATCATGTGCTTATTTTGGGAATTAAGAAGTGCATGGAACTTGTAGGCTAGGATTAATTGAAGAGGAATTTTCTAGACTATCATTAAGTGCCAAAAACAAATTCCTAGGGATAGATTACTCCCTCTTAGTCATGTGAATCATCCATGGAAGGATGAGAAGACCTAAAATTTTATCCTATTAATAGAGCCTTCCAAAGCCTTTGTTAACATTTTCATTCAACCAAAATCTAAGAGAAAAAAATTGTGGAAGAACCCTAGCACTAGCAGAAGGAGGCGTGAGGAAGAGAGGAGTATCATAGGAGTCTTTTTCATTTTTGCCCTGCTTAAGAAAAAGGTATTCCCATTTACTGATAATTTATTCTTCTGATTTTGTTTTAAGTTTTCATTCTTGAGAAATCTCCTTCTAACAATAAAGTTATGTTCTTAAAACTATTCCTATTTCATAAACTCTAAAATGTAAGTTTTTAAATTGTTTTAAGTATTTGTGAATTTTATTCATGTTCATAGGAATAAGGATTAAAAAGGGACTTATAAAGTGGTTTAAAGAAACAAAGTTTCCCCTTTTTATTTCCTTATGATGGACGAATTTCCTTAGAAAGAAATAAGGGCATGGAAAAATTTGATTTACGATCATATAAAAATGTTTAAGTGATTTTTGAAATTTTGATAATGATTGTTTGAGGTTTAGTCATGATTTTTTTAGAGAAATAACCCTCTGATGAATGAACAAAACTTGATTTAGAAATTTGGCAAAAATTGATTTTACTCACTGTATGAACCATGAGGTACATGAAATAATAATAATATTTGTATAATTGTTGAATGTTTATGTGCATGAGTGATTCTTTGTTCTTTATAGTTAATAACTGATTATAAGGTTTAAATGATTGATTATGTGAAAATAATTTTGGTTACTGTTGTTATCATGATGATATGACCGAAATTTTTATTAATATATGGTGAGTATGTTGTTGTAATTTTTCTAAGTAAATGTGTAGTTATGTGGTGTGTATATCTTAAATTCCTGAAGTGATTTCATGAAATAATAATTGAAGAAATGATTTTTATAAAAGTTAATAATTTTGGGAATTTATTTATATTCTGGAAAATTTTATGAGCATGAGGATATATGAATTTAAAATGGTATTTTATGTGCTTATGTGCCTATGTGTTTAGTGTAGTATATAGTGTGAAAAAGAAAGTTTTAAGTAACTGAAATTATTATTTTTCTGGAAAATCAAGTTGCTGTCCAGACTTGATATAAATTAGAAAATGTGACTATTTTTCTAAGTTATGGATATCTTTGAGTTATAGTTCTTAGTTCTTTGTATATAGGTGTTAGAACGTTAATTATGATGAAATTTGTGAGTAAATGCAACTTGTTGGTGTGGTTGTCCAGCAAGATTATTTTGTTTATTTTGTCAAACTTTGGGATATTTTTATAGTAGAGTATGTATGTAAGCTATAGGAAAAAGTGGCATATTTTTCTGATTAACTGTTTGAAAGAAAAGTGATTTTTGGAATTAAAGTCTAAGCTGTTAAAAAAAATAATAATAATATATTGTCTATGTGATTTGATTAAATTGTGATGATGTGATAAAAATAGGTGATTTTATGTAATAGGAGTTTAGATGCATAATATGTATGTACTGATGCTTAAAAGTGATTTTCTGTGTACTGTCTATAGTCTGTGATTTAATTACATTGACGATAGAGAAAAATTATTTTGAACTTTAAATGCCTGAGTTTATATTCTAATTGAGTTATATGTGTTTATAGTATGATTATGCAAATTTTGTTTACTGCTTGATTTGATTTAAATGTTGCATCAAAGATGAGTACTTCTAATTCATGCTGTATGAATAGTCTGAAAGTGATAGTTGTTATAAGGTGTTTAAAAATGAAATTTTTAGTAAAGGAAAAGTTAAGATTTATTTTTAATATGTTATGATTATGTTTTAAAAATTATGTTACGTTTGGAAAAGGTTTTCATGATTTAAAAGCTACAAAGAAAAAGAAATTTTTCTGATACAGTAATCTGTTTTTGATTTTCAAAAAGGATTAATTGATTTCATGTATTGGATATTTTGAATACAAGTCTTTTTGGGAATTCAAAGATGATTGGAGAAATTGTATTTGTTAAAAGGTCATGTATCTTTACCACTTGTGGTTTGCTTAATTAGAATTGTGTAGTTATTTATGGGATTATTTTGTAAATATTATTTGGTAAAGGCTTTCGTTTGGATTCGGGTGACGTGACTTCAACTCAAGACGACACTAATTTTGTAGCTTCAACTCAAGGTGAGAGAGAAGCCTTCTTAAGACATAGTGGCATGTAGGGTAATGTTAGGACGTTCCGTATCATCTCAAAGGTCGGAACTAGGGATCTATCGGGTGAGTAGTAGAACGACACTTGTGTGTGTGTTCCGCCATTCATACGAAAACAACGATCCCTCGAATATAATTGTATGAGTTGTATATTCTGTTTTATTATGATGATGAATCTGTGATGTCCTAGACGGTGAGGACCTCCAAGGGTGTAGGAGATGACCTTCAAAGGTACCTCTGTCTAGGGTTGATCTGTGATGTTTGGGGGAAGTCCTCAGATGGCTAAAGGAAAGAGCCAAGAAGCAACCCTAATCACTGGTGTGTGAGGATGGCAATTAGGGTTAGAGGACGTACCTGAGCCCCATGTAGTACGGAGCTACTTATAGGGGGGAGCTGGTTGCCCTAATGGGCTTGCTTTAGGCCCAAGTAGGGCCAGCCTGTACTGAGCTAGGAGTGGATAGGCTGTCCTTGCGGATAAGGTTGTGAGTTGTCCTTGTGGATAAGGTTGTGAGTTGTCCTTGTGGATAAGGTAGGGGGACGTCATCATGTCCTATATGTCGGACTCGGGGAGGTGTCGGACCTGGATGGGAACACGAGGTCGGCCTGTATCTGGCATCTGTTCGGCCGTTGAGCATTGAGCTCGGCCAAGCGCTTAGAAGGCCTCCTGAAGGGTCCTCAGGACTTCGGCGAGGTGGTTTGAGGACCTCGGCTAGGCCGAGTCCACCACATAAGCCCCCCAGCTCGGTCAAGGCTATCGGAGCCTTGTTCCGAGGTTCTGGTTTAGGTCTTTTCCCCAAATCCACCTCGTAAGGTCCGAGTTCACCACATAAGCCCCCCAGCTCGGTCAAGGCTATCGGAGCCTTGTTCCGAGGTTCTAGGGAGTTCGGACGATGAGTTGCCGGTAAGTTGGATCCAGCTGTTTCTGATGTCCTTTCATTATGACAGAGCAGGTTTGACAGTTGTCAAGTCACCCGTATCGATGTGACGTTTGATTTTACTGGATCTGACCCGTGTCAGAAATCACGACCTTCGAAGCGTCATCATTACTGTGACGTTGCTCGAGGTCCACTGTTTCAGCTGCTGCATGACACGCGTCCCAATTGGTATGGCTGCATGTTGGGTTGGGCCTTTTAGGCTTGGCCCAACTTTCGAAAGTGGAGGGAAGGTGGTTCCTCTTCCCTTATCTAGGCACAAACCGTTCTGCTTCTTCTTTCCACCACACGGCTGCACCTTCTTTCACTTACACGAGATCCACTCTCCCACCTTCTCTCGAGATTACATTATGGAATTGTGCTCTTCTCTCCTTCTTTCTCCGCAGATAACAAATCACTCTCCACCCCCTTCGTTCTTCGCGGTTGCATACTTGAGGTATTCTCTCACTTCTTTTTCCCTTTTGTTTTTATTTCTTCTCCTTCCCTGTTCTGGTTCACCTGGGTAGGATTTAGGATTCTAAAGTTCTGTTTCTATAGGGGTGGTTTTTTATGTCTGTTGGGTTTTGTGCTAGCCTTGGGGGATCCAATTGGTGGCTTATAATGTTTCTGGGTTTGGGGCGTTTTAGGACTTGCTTTGCGGGTTTTTGCACTGCTTTTTCTTTTTCCAGGAATTGAAGGGATACACTGGGTTTATTATGAGTAGGGGACGGGTTAGGGGATGGTCTGTAATGACTTCCTTATCCCGTAGTAGTAACGAGGAAGAGGACGGCCCCTCTTCCTCCTCCTGCTCTTCCTTGGAGGTCGACGAGGAATATGAGTCTAACCTAGGGATAGGTTTTAGAGGAATATGAGGGATAAGTTTTAGAGGTTGATCCCGTTGAGGTAGCCTAACCTCGGGATTGTTGGCGGAGGAAAGAGTGGATATGAATGGGGGGGGTATCTGTGGTAGAGGGACGGTGCTCGCCCCTCGGGACGACTTCGAGGGGGGTTTCTGGGGGGTTATTTTGTAACCCGTAAGACTGACATCGAGCTCCCCTGTTCTTCCACAGGTACCATGCCGCCCCGGAGATGCGTGAGCCGACCTGAGCTGTATCCTACGCCCACCGATGCCGACCAATATCTATGGGTCGACGTGGAGCCGAAGGGAGTGCGGTCTAATCTAGACTCCGAGGATAAACTCTCCGACGTGAAGAGAGTTATATTACCCTGTTCGGGCGACGCCGCTGGTACTTCTTACGAAGTTCTTCCCTGTTCGGCGAATGATCGAATTTGCACCAAGACCGATGTCAACTCCTTATTTTTTTATGCCGATTTAATTCACAACCTTGGCATTACCTTGCCGTTTACTGACCTTGAGATGGGGGTTCTGAAAGAGCTCGGCCTAGCTCCCTCGCAACTCCACCCCAACACTTGGTCATTCTTGAGGGCGTTTCAGAAATATTGTCGGGCCAAGGGATTAGTATGCACAGTCCGAATTTTTCTGTTGATGTGCAACCCGTTCATCAATAACAAAGACGGGGTCACTGGGCGACTTTGGGTATCGGCCAAAGCCCGAGCTCGCTGTGGGCTCTTCGGGATGTTTACGGAATCCTGGAAGCACTTTAAACCCAGGTTCTTCAAGTATAAATTTGTGGGTGCTGGCCGACCTTGGTTCCGGGACGAGACGGGTCCGAGGTTTCCCCTAGAGTGGACCTCGGAGTTCTTTGACCGCCACCTTGGTACTCCACAAAGGTGGTCGGGCGCGACTCTTGATGCGGACGAGGCTGCCACAATCCATCACTTTCAAAATGAATATCAAGCTCGGAAAGTCCAACTTGATATTGGGGTTTTTATGAAGTGTTCCGACAATGACGTATTAGCCAAAATTGGTAGTTAACCTCGCTCTTGTGACTTGCAAAAATATGTATACAAACACACTTTTTTTTTATTGATTTGTCTTCGTCTCTTCTTTTTTGTTTGCAGAGGAATATTGGTCAGCGATGTCGTCTAAGGCGTTGAAGGTTGCGCTGAGTCGCAAAAGGAAGAAGTCGGAGAGCACTTCCACTGATGCCGCGACGGCCGAGACGACGTCAGCCGACTCTGCTCTACCACATTCTACTCAGCCTGCGGTGATCGCTACCTCGTCCCCTCCTCAGCCTCCCTCTCCCAGTACCGAGCCTGTCCAAGTTGCTGGTGCCCCAAGGCCAACGACTCCTACTACTAAGCCCTCGGTTAAAGAGTCGCTTGTGAAGATGTCGGGGGCCGAATGGAAGAAGATGGCCAAAGGGTTGGCTTATCATTTAAGAAGGTCGACTAACTTTTTCAATGTGTTGGCCGATGTCGCCGATGACGTTGCGGAAGGCGTGTCGCCGGCCAGGAAGAAGGCCCGATCTGATATGGCGGCGGAGGTGGCGGAGCTGAGGGAGAATAAAAACTCGGCTGAGCAAAAGTTGGCCGAGTTAAAGGAGGAGCACCGGCGGAAGTTAGAGGAGCTCCGGAAGAGTCAGGAGGAGGCCCTGGCCCGAGCGACGGCGGTTGCAAAAGGGGCAGGTCGGCAAAAAGGGCTAGTCGAGATGGAGAAGGTGAGAACACTGATGAAGAGAAGAGCCGCTCAAGCTCTTAAACACAAAGTAGCCGCACGTGAAGCGGATTTCAACCTTGAGAGGGCGGCGGGTAAAGTTTTTACCAGCGCGATAGAGCAGATTCTGCACCTGAACCAAGGGCTCCAAATACGGTACCTTGGCGCCTCTGCTGGTTTCGGGGTGGAGGATGGGAAAATGGTCGATTATGACAAGGACGGGCTTGAAGTCGACCTAAACCAACCCAAGGAGAACCTGCCCGACCCTTTGGTGGAGAAGGCAGATGAGGAGTTCAACTCGAACTCGGTTTTCCTATCTGATGTCGAAGATGAAGCAACGTAAGTCCCTTATGCTGGGCAGCTTGTGATTTGTGACTTGTCAATGTTTTTTGTAACATGTTTGACAGTGTTGGATTGTATTTAACTTTATTGTGTACAACATTTTGTTCTTATGCAAGTTCTTTCCAGTTTCAACTTGTTACATACTATAAGTCTATGCAAGTTTTTATTCTAACTTGTTGCATTCGTATAGAGTCCGGGGTCATTTTTAAATAACTAAGTAGAACTACCTTTGAGGATACAAGTTTTTTGTCAACTTGTTGTATTTGGATTTGATCGGATTTAAAACTTACCAATGTTAAACTCGGACGACTCAGTAAGTGCAGTAATCTTATAAGTTTTCCTCTGAATAAAGGTACTGTATATAAGTGCATACGGTAGGGAACTCGGATCTACCCACTTTAGCCGAAG
Source organism: Crotalaria pallida (assembly GCA_037953625.1). Taxonomy (NCBI): domain Eukaryota; kingdom Viridiplantae; phylum Streptophyta; class Magnoliopsida; order Fabales; family Fabaceae; genus Crotalaria; species Crotalaria pallida. Next base: position 103,547,827 of record CM075654.1, on the reverse strand, counting down.
TGGGTGTCCTCGGCCCCGATGTAAAAGAGAGTGCTGAGTGAAGCTATGTATAAACATTTCACAGCAGTCTGTTCTTTATCGGGTGTCCCTTGTACACTATGCATATGAGCCGATCTTATCTGGTAGACGTTGGCTGTGCATAGCGCCATGCAACATTTAGGTGGCTAGTGCTAAATGAGAAGCTAGTACGTACGTATATAAAACTGTGGCACTTGAGTATGAGCAAGTTTGTACTTTTCATTAATTACCATGAGTACATTGCTTATAGATTGAGAAGGTGGGTATGTCCCCACGTGGAAAATGAGAGCATGATTAGTAAGTGCGAAATATTAATAGAAATGAAGATAAAATTATGAAGATAAAATTTAAACTTTTAACTGGGGCAGCCGATAACACCTGAGGTAAACCTAGCTGAAGTAGGTTCTCAGTTTTGCCACGTTCCAAGAATTTTTAAGCTCGGCCCCTTCAAGGGTTTCTAGTCTATATGCCCCAGAGTGTGTTTTTGAGATGACTCTGTAGGGCCCTTCCCAGTTTTGAGCAAATTTCCCGTCTCTTCGGTTTTTAAGACCGATGTCGGCCCTCCTAAGAACGAGATCGCCGACCTCAAAAGACCTGGGTTGTACCGCTTTGTTATACTGCTTGGCTTGCCTTTCTTTCGCTTTCTTTTCCCGAGCAGAAGCGGCGTCCCGGATCTCCTCGGCCAAAATCAAGTTTTCTTTTATCAAATTTCCGTTTTCCTCCTCGGGTCTGTCCCTCATTCGGAAGGTATGAATTCTTCGTTCGATGGGGATTACCGCATCACAACCATAGGTGAGTCTGAAGGGGGTTTCTCCGGTTGAGGACTGAACTGTGGTCCTGATTGGCCGGAGGACCTCGGGTAGAAGATCGGCCCATGCTCCTTTGGCTTGTGTGATTCTCTTCTTGAGGCCGTCAACGATAGCTCGGTTGGCGGCTTCTGCTTGGCCATTAGTCTGGGGGTGCTCAACCGAGGAAAAACAATGGGAGATCCCGAGACTCTCAGCTAATATCTGGAAGTTGTTGGCGGCGAATTGACTGCCGTTGTCGGTGATCAATGTGAGAGGAAGGCCGAAACGGGAGATGACTTGTTTTATGAAAAACTTCTGGATCCTTGCCGAAGTGATGGTTGCTAGGGGCTCAGCTTCGATCCATTTGGTGAAGTAGTCTATTGCTACCACGATGAATTTTAATTGGCCTGGAGCCGTTGGGAACTGTCCCACAATGTCCATCCCCCACATGCTGAAAGGCCAGGGGGAGGCTAGAGAGTGGAGCTCCTCGGACGGTTTCTGGTAAACATCACTGAAGAATTGGCATTGAGGACATCGTCGAACATGGTCAATGGAATCCATTACTAAGGTTGGCCAGAAATATCCGGCCCTTAGTATCTTTCTCGCCAAGGATTTTCCTCCGACGTGATGGCTCCCCATTCCTCCATGGACCTCGTTCAAGGTCTCTTGAGCTTCCTCGGAGGTAAGACATCGGAGGAGTGGAGATGACATTCCTCTCCTATAAAGGACTTCATCAATAATAACATACTTAGCTGCTTTTCTCTTAAGTTTCTTTGCTTCCTTTTGATTGGCAGGGAGTATTCCATGTTCGAGGTACGCCCTGATCGGGTGCATCCAGTTCGGCGATACCGAAATGGCCATTACTACGCTTGGGGTTGCGATTTGCTCTTGAATGAGGCTTTTATTATTCCCTCCGCCTTTTGTGCTTGCCAACTTGGAAAGCACATCGGCTCGGGAATTTGAACTGCGGGGGATATGGGTGATGGAAAATTTTTCAAAATCGAGAGCGAGGGATTTAACTTTGTCGAGATATTTCTGCAGGATGGGTTCCTTGGCTTGGTAGTCCCCAACAACTTGGGAAACCACCAACTGGGAGTCGCTCATAACTTGAACTTCGGACGCACCGAGCTCTTTGGCCATGCGGAGGCCAGCAATGACTGCCTCGTACTCGGCCTGATTATTCGAAGTTAGAAACTCGAATTTCAGGGAATACTCGATGCTGAGCCCTTCAGCGTTTTCCAAAATAACTCCAGCTCCTGCACCCTTTTGATTGCTTGAACCGTCAACATATATTACCCAAATATCTGAGCTAGAGCTTTGGTGGGGCTCTGTAAACTCGGACACAAAATCTGCTAACACTTGTGACTTGATTGCCTTCCTCGGTTCATAGGAGATGTCGAACTCGGAGAGTTCGATTGACCAGGCCATCATTCTCCCCGCGAGGTCGGGCTTTTGCAGAACTTGTTTAATGGGCTGGGCGGTTCGTACGACGATAGGGTGGCTTTGAAAATATTGTCGTAACCGCCGTGCAGCCAGGATAAGACAGAATGCAAATTTCTCAATCTTGGAATACCGAAGCTCGAGGCCCTGGAGAGCTCGGCTTATGAAATAAACGGGGAATTCACTCAGACCCTCATCTCGAACCAACACGGAGCTAAGGGCTGCTCCCCAACGGAGAGGTAAATAAAGAGGTTCTCCCCCTCACGGGGGCTGGAGAGAACTGGAGGGGAAGAGAGGTATTCTTTCAGAGCAAGGAAAGAGGCTTCACAATCCTGATCCCAATTGAAAGTTGTGCCCTTTTTCAAAAGTTGGTACCAGGGTAAGGCCTTTTTAGCAGCTTGAGGAAGAAATCTAGACAGAGCCGCCATCCTGCCAGTTAATTGTTGCACCCCTCTGAGGTCGGCAGGGCTTTTCATCTCCAGTATAGCGCGACATTTGTCGGGGTTTGCTTCGATTCCTCTCTCGGAGAGCATGAACCTGAGGAAAGCGCCAGCGGGGACTCTGAAAGTACACTTCTCCGGATTCAACCTCATCCTATGGGTTCTTACCCTTTCCAGGACCGTGGTTAGGTCCTTGGCATGGTCTTCCCTTTTCTTACTCTTTGTGATCATGTCGTCGATGTAAACTTCCATGGTAGCGCCAATGATCCCGTCAAAAACTTTATTCATCATCCTTTGATAGGTTGCGCCAGCATTCTTAAGGCCGAAAGGCATGACGGTGTAACAGTAAGTTGCCTTTCCGGTCGTGAATGTGGTCTTATCTTGATCAGGGGGATACATAGGGATCTGGTTATATCCCGAATATGCATCAGTGAATGATAACAATTGGTAACCTGCCGAATTATCGACGAGCTGGTCAATAATCGGCAGTGGATATTGGTCCTTGGGGCAGGCTTTGTTGAGGTCGGTGTAATCTACACACATCCTCCAACTACTGTTTGCCTTTTTAACCAGGACTGTATTTGCAACCCATTCGGCGTATGGGACTTCTTTTATAAACCCGGCTTTGAGCAACTCGGACACCTTTTCCTGGATAACTTTTGCCTTCTCAGTTTCGACCCGTCTCATTTTCTGCGCCACCGGCCTTGCTTTCGGGTCTACACTGAGCCTGTGACAGATAAAGTTCGGGTCGATCTCCGGCATATCGGCCAAGGTCCAGGCGAACAGGTCCAAATTAGCTCGCAATAGTGCGATGATTTCCTCTTGTACATCCTTAGGGAGGTCGGCACCCACCTTGACAGTTCTGCTGGGGTCGGCGGGATCGATGGGAACTGCCAACCACTCTCCTTGAGGAGACGGTCTGAGGTCATCTTGTTCAGCCCAGACGTCCAACTCGGCCAAAAGGACCTTCCCTTTGGCTAGTGTCGGACCCGAGAGTTCTTCTTGCTTTTTCTTACTTTCCCGTAGACTCGCGTTGTAGCATAGTCGGGCTCTGGGCTGATCAGCTTTGACGGTGACAAGGTTGTCGTCAGAACCAACGAATTTCATTACTAGGTGAACTGTTGAGACCACTGCTCCAAAGGCTTGAAGGCAGGTTCGTCCCAGTATCACATTGTAGGGGGATTCATAGTCAAGTACCAAAAACTTAATAAACTCCGTTCGGGCCGAAGGTAGTTTGCCCAAGGTCACCGGGAGGAGGATGGCTCTAAGGGGGCGTATTGTCTCGCCCGTGAAGCTGATAAGATGCCCTTCAAAATGTACGAGGTCGGCGGAACTTAGTTTTAATGCTTGAAATGTGTGGAGAAAAAGAATGTCGGCCGAGCTCCCCTGGTCAACGAGAACTCGGGCGACTTCGAAGTTGCTAATCATGGCCGCGATCACCATTGGGTCATTGTGATCCGGGATGATATCTCCTAGATCCTCATCAGAGAAACTGATTGGGATGTTCCGGGATGGTTTCTTACCCATAGGCTTGTGGCGAACGGCTAAGACCTGCTGAACATACCTTCTCCTTTCCGACTTCCTTTCGCCGCCACCGGCGAAACCTCCAGAGATAGTGTCCACCCGGAAGTTTGCCGGTATTTTGAACAGATCCTGTATAACCAAATTTCTTGGATGTTGTTGGGACCCATCAGGAGCTGAGGCTTGAATGGTGTTTTGATGCGACGATAGTGACGGTGGGTAAGGAGGGGGGGTGGTGGGGACCTTGCTGCCCAGCTAACCCCAAGGTGCGACCGCAGGTCTTCAGCTGGCGGGATTCTCCCAAAGCATTCCCTCCTCCTTTTTTGATCCGGTTGAGCTTCAGACATGGTAGAATCTTCTGAGTGGGGTTGAAGTTTATCCTTTCCCACAGACGGCGCCAATGTGATGTCCTAGACGGTGAGGACCTCCAAGGGTGTAGGAGATGACCTTCAAAGGTACCTCTGTCTAGGGTTGATCTGTGATGTTTGGGGGAAGTCCTCAGATGGCTAAAGGAAAGAGCCAAGAAGCAACCCTAATCACTGGTGTGTGAGGATGGCAATTAGGGTTAGAGGACGTACCTGAGCCCCATGTAGTACAGAGCTACTTATAGGGGGGAGCTGGTTGCCCTAATGGGCTTGCTTTAGGCCCAAGTAGGGCCAGCCTGTACTGAGCTAGGAGTGGATAGGCTGTCCTTGCGGATAAGGTTGTGAGCTGTCCTTGTGGATAAGGTTGTGAGCTGTCCTTGTGGATAAGGTAGGGGGACGTCATCATGTCCTATATGTCGGACTCGGGGAGGTGTCGGACCTGGATGGGAACACGAGGTCGGCCTGTATCTGGCATCTGTTCGGTAGTTGAGCATTGAGCTCGGCCAAGCGCTTAGAAGGCCTCCTGAAGGGTCCTCAGGACTTCGGCGAGGTGGTTTGAGGACCTCGGCTAGGCCGAGTCCACCATAGAATCAATATTAAATTGTTAATGATAACATGTCTGTCGTATATGTTATATAAACCTGTTATTGGAAAATTGATTTATATGATGATATGTTGGAGAATTTTTGGGGAATGATTAAAAGACTTTATGGTTTAAGAAATTGGTATGGAATTGTTATGGATATTTATGAAAGTTTATAATGTTATCCCCTGATCGCACTGTCATGGTGACGTGCTTGATCGTTAAGTTTTTCCGGCCACGTGAATGGAACGCCATGGTTGTGAGCTCGGTTTGGAATTCGCTGTGATTTGGAAGCGCCTGTGATAGGTTAATCCCTTAGAGGTCGAGACCCATTAGAAGTGTGGCTTAGAATGGGTCGACCACAATTAGGAATGTTCAACTTAGTAAAACCCTTCGATGACTTAAAAGACTTAAAAGATGTAGGAACCCCTTTTATAAACCTTGCGTTGAGAGTGAAGTAGTGGAGAGGAAAGATACCGTATGCTTGGAGGCTGGAGTCCCTTCAAGTGGTGATTGCAATAGGGGAGGGCAAGGACGGCGAAACGTCAAGAAGCCTCGAGTACTTCTCTAGGCGGGACGGGATTACATTGACAAGGTTCACTGGAGTCTGGACTTTTGTCGTAGCAAGGACTGCAGGCCAACTAGAGAAAGTGCTGTCGCCCCCTTGAGCAAATCATAGATGGTGAGAGGGAACCTGAACGAGGCTAGAAGTTCGGTAGGTGTTGGGTTTTTGGAAACTTTTGGGAAATAAATCTTGTTGACCACCGGCGTCTGGTCACATAAATTTTGATACCTGGCTTACCACCAGCGTCTGGTACAGCCTTCCGTCTACCGACTCCAATGCCGGCGTGGTTAGGGTTCCTGTGCATCCCATCTGCTTTCCGAACTAGGATATGGTTGGAATTGTGGAGAAGATGTAACGTGTGTGCTATCAATCCCTTGAACCTCGGTAATGGTACCCCCTTTTTGGTTTACCGATGGTTGTGATGCCGAAACTTAGAGACAAAAAGATAACTAAATATAAAGGTTAAAGCTTTATTAAGAATATTCTTTTGGGAAAGAACCTTATGGTATTATTTTTATAAGGTGATGATAATGATGATTGTATATGCTGCTATGATATGCTTGTGTGGTCTTAATATTCCCCTGTAGTAAGCCCACACCGTCGACGATTATATCGTTCGGAAGTGCTTAGTCTCTCTATTTCCCTTTCCTGTGGACATTGGGGAACAATGTCCACATATGGCAGATCAAGGAGTGGTAGCTTAAGACAAGAAGAGGATCATGAGATGACGCACATACAAGGAGGAAGCAGAAGCGGCAATCGAGGAACCTTCTAGACACTTGTGATGGGAGATGGCAATGAAGACTTGTAGTATAAGATAGGATAGCCTTTGCTTTGTATCCTATCTTAAGGTGATTAGGACATGATTAATCTGTCCCGAATGTAACCCCAGTTGTAATATGGATTATATTAAATGGAATAAAGAAGTTCTTTTTCATTATGTATGAAGTTCATTTAAATAATTAAATGTTTTTCCGCTAGTTAACCATCGAATAAATTTGGGATCACAAAAATGAGCTTTTTGGAAATAAGTTAGTAACATCTCTTTTTGGAAAGGAATTTTATGTTGCAAGTTTATGAATCAAATAATTTGAAACCAAGTGAATCAAATTGTTTTATAAAAACCTTTTTGGTAAAAGAATTAAAATGAATTGACTTTGTAAATGTTTATTATATAAAAAAAAGGCGCAAATTTTTGGTGAAAATTCTAAGTTCCAAGTCGGGGTGTTACACGTTTCACCGTCATCGTCCTCCCCTAATGCAATCTCCTCCTAAGTATCCGCAGATACCTATGGTTCCTTCCTCTCCACTACTTCGCACTCTCATATCTCACCACGTATGTTAATGTCTTTTAAAAGTCTTTTATCTTTTTAAATCAATCCTAATGGTCGGCCCATCCTTCGTGCATCCCTTCAATGAGTCCCGACCGCTATCTTTGCACAATATTTCTCATCAGAGCACAGAGCTGGGATCACATCAACCACTTACATCTCACTCCACAATTTCCTTTAACAATCCCCTTTTCAACTCCTTTTCTCAAAATCTCATTTCATGAACTTTCGTAAAATATCACTTCGTAAACTTTTCATAAAATTGCTTCTCATGATTTCTCTCCAAATCTCTCTCCACAAACTCTCTTAAAAATCTCTTTTTCAAAAACTCTTTGAAAATTTCTTTTCACCCACTTTTTCCAAAAACCACCGTTCACAAATCTTTTCAAAAACATTTTTTTTTCACAATCCTTTTCCAAAATCTCTTTTCAAAAATTCTTATTTTCAAAAACCTTTTTAAAATAAAACTTCCTTTCAAAAACTTTTCGAAAACTTATTGTTTCAATGAGCACCAGCGGAGGAGCAAGCTCAACTCAACACCAGCCTCATTTCCACAATATCACAAAGGAGTCCAGCTCCACTCACATCACATCTCATTTCACCACACAACATCACTTTCCCTAGCTCTGGCTCATCCACATTATATCATCAATTCTTACTCATCAGCGATTATAAGTTCCACAACATCTCAACACCTTTCTCAACTTTATCTTACATTTCCTTTATTCTTCTTACTCATCATTATTCACATTATTTTCAATCTTATCATGCATAATAATTTCATCAAATAAACAAACAACAGTATACTAGTATTCAAACATCATCACATATAATCATTACCTACTTTCACGTGGTCTTTGTCTCCTTCACACGAGTGGCCACACAATCAAACAATTGCCACCGTGCTACTTACTCAGAACCACTAAGTTTTGACTTTTGAGATGGTCAAAACGCTTAATATGTTACCTAAATACCACGGTGTTTGGGGGAAACTTCTCTCTCACCTCAACCGATGACGATCTTCAATGCGCTCCTTGGTTTCCATTGCGACGCTCGTAACTGCTTCCCGATCGTTACTGGCACTCAAATATTTCCCTCTTATTAAAAATCATTCTTATTCAATTATCTTGAAAATAAGGCAACGTTACAAAACATTTTATTTGAAAATGAGTATTCGTTTCTTCTCAATAATTTTGAAATCACTTTGGGTTTTAAACTCACAATCAAAATCAAGTAAAACATTCATTTAAAACATGTTTAGAAAATTAAAACTTAAAATGCTCTTTTCAAACACTGGTTGAAAACATAATTAGTTCTCTGACCTCTTTAAAAGCCACCTTTATCTTAAGGGTTATAAAACATCTTTTAAATTAAAACCACGTACTTTAGAAATCATATGAAAACCTTTTCAAAACAATACTTTTTTAATCAAATCATTTGAATCACTTTATTTTCCCTAGAACCAAATTAAATCAAAAAGGAAATAACACCAAGAATTAAATCAAAAACTTTTTAAAATGTTAAGCACTCAAATCATTCAAACACACACACAAACAAATGTAAAATCACAAACCATTCATCATTCATGCATATAAGACAAAAATCAAACACATGCACCTAATTTCTATGCATGGCCGAATCCCTTCTATATGGGACAAGGCTATATTCACAATTTCAAACATACATACAAAACATGCTCATATGGAACATAATCATTTAAACACATTATCCTACTTTAAACATCATAACCAAAAATAATTATTAAAAGAAAGGACTATCTTCAATTAAATTCATGCAAACATCTTTCAAATCAATTAACATGCAAATGCAAATCAACTTATTTCTTTTATTTCTTGCCCAAACCGAATGAAGCATAAGAAAAATAATAACTCAAAAAGATAATCACATACCAAACCAATCTTATTCATTCAAAGCTAACTCAAATAATAACACTCAAGGAAGTAAAAATGGTTTGAATGAAATTTGTTCCAAAACCGAATAGGACCATAAAAATCACTTTTAAGTTTTTAATCAAAAATTTAGATTTTCATATTCTTAAAATCCATAGATCCATCAATAAAACACACATGCAAAACAAAACAAACAAACTTTAATATTTATAAAGACAAAACCGTGAGCTCCATACAAAATTCATCAAATGTTAATTTTTATTTCTTTAAATAAATTTGTCACAATAAAATCAAAGGTTATATCAAAAATCTTTAGATCACATAAATTTCAACATGCATGCAACTAGAATAAGGATCAACTATAATTTCCTACTCTTCCTAGGTTTGGCCGAATGACAAGATGCACAAAAGCAAGATCTTGGGTTCCATTTTCACATTCAAAACTTTAAAACTCATAGATCATATCATATAAAACTTTTTAAAGCATCATTTTCTTTTTCAAAGCACCAACCGAATCATCATCACACATAAAATCTTGTTTAAAAATCCTTTTTGTACAAAAAATCATTTTTAAAACTTGTTATCATAATTTTTCCATTTAAGACTTATAAGAACCATTAGAATGATCCTAAACATTGCTTGGTACCCCAAGGGACGTAGAGGGTGTAGCATGAGTCCTTGGAGGTTCTAACAAGTGTAGAATGGTTAAGAAAGTATTCTAAAGGCTTAGAATGGTCTAGGAATGTGTATTAGGACTTAGAAGAACCATTAGAATGATCCTAAACATTGCTTGGTACCCCATGGGACGTAGAGGGTGTAACATGAGTCCTTGGAGGTTCTTACAAGTGTAGAATGGTTAAGAAAGTATCCTAAAGGCTTAGAATTGTCTAGGAATGTGTATTAGGACTTAGAAGAACCATTAGAATGATCCTAAACATTGCTTGGTACCCCAAGGGACGTACAGGGTGTAGCATGAGTCCTTGGAGGTTCTAACAAGTGTAGAATGGTTGTGATAGTATTCTAAAGGCTTAGAATGGTCTAGGAATGTGTATTAGGACTTAGAAGAACCATTAGAATGATCCTAAACATTGCTTGGTACCCCAAGGGCGTAGAGGGTGTAGCATGAGTCCTTGGAGGTTCTAACCAGTGTAGAATGGTTATGAAAGTATTCTAAAAGCTTAGAATGGTCTAGGAATGTGTATTAGGACTTATAAGAACCATTAGAATGATCCTAAACATTGCTTGGTACCCCAAGGGGCGTAGAGGGTGTAGCATGAGTCCTTGGAGGTTCTAACAAGTGTAGAATGGTTAAGAACGTATTCTAAAGGCTTAGAATGGTCTACGAATGTGTATTAGGACTTAGAAGAACCATTAGAATGACCTAAACATTGCTTGATACCCCAATGGACGTAGAGGGTGTAGCATGAGTCCTTGGAGGTTCTAACAAGTGTAGAATGGTTATGAGAGTATTCTAAAGGCTTAGAATGGTCTAGGAATGTGTATTAGGACTTATAAGAACCATTAGAATGATCCTAAACATTGCTTGGTACCCCAAAGGGCGTAGAGGGTGTAGCATGAGTCCTTGGAGGTTCTAACAAGTGTAGAATGGTTAAGAAAGTATTCTAAAGGCTTAGAATGGTCTAGGAATGTGTATTAGGACTTAGAAGAACCATTAGAATGATCCTAAACATTGCTTGGTACCCCATGGGACGTAGAGGGTGTAACATGAGTCCTTGGAGGTTCTTACAAGTGTAGAATGGTTAAGAAAGTATTCTAAAGGCTTAGAATGGTCTAGGAATATGTATTAGGACTTAGAAGAACCATTAGAATGATCCTAAACATTGCTTGGTACCCCAAGGGACGTACAGGGTGTAGCATGAGTCCTTGGAGGTTCTAACAAGTGTAGAATGGTTATGAGAGTATTCTAAAGGCTTAGAATGGTCTAGGAATGTGTATTAGGACTTAGAAGAACCATTAGAATGATCCTAAACATTGCTTGGTACCCCAATGGACGTAGAGGGTGTAGCATGAGTCGTTGGAGGTTCTAACAAGTGTAGAATGGTTATGAGAGTACTCTAAAGGCTTAGAATGGTCTAGGAATGTGTATTAGGACTTATAAGAACCATTAGAATGATCCTAAACATTGCTTGGTACCCCAAGGGGCGTAGAGGGTGTAGCATGAGTCCTTGGAGGTTGTAACAAGTGTAGAATGGTTATGAGAGTATTCCAAAGGCTTAGAATGGTCTAGGAATGTGTATTAGGACTTAGAAGAACCATTAGAATGATCCTAAACATTGCTTGGTACCCCAAGGGACGTACAGGGTGTAGCATGAGTCCTTGGAGGTTCTAACAAGTGTAGAATGGTTATGAGAGTATTCTAAAGGCTTAGAATGGTCTAGGAATGTGTATTAGGACTTAGAAGAACCATTAGAATGATCCTAAACATTGCTTGGTACCCCAATGGACGTAGAGGGTGTAGCATGAGTCGTTGGAGGTTCTAACAAGTGTAGAATGGTTATGAGAGTATTCTAAAGGCTTAGAATGGTCTAGGAATGTGTATTAGGACTTATAAGAACCATTAGAATGATCCTAAACATTGCTTGGTACCCCAAGGGGCGTAGAGGGTGTAGCATGAGTCCTTGGAGGTTGTAACAAGTGTAGAATGGGTAAGAGAGTATTCCAAAGGCTTAGAATGGTCTAGGAATGTGTATTAGGACTTAGAAGAACCATTAGAATGATCCTAAACATTGCTTGGTACCCCAAGGGACGTAGAGGGTGTAGCATGAGTCCTTGGAGGTTGTAACAAGTGTAGAATGGTTATGAGAGTATTCCAAAGGCTTAGAATGGTCTAGGAATGTGTATTAGGACTTAGAAGAACCATTAGAATGATCCTAAACATTGCTTGGTACCCCAAGGGGTGTAGAGGGTGTAGCATGAGTCCTTGGAGGTTCTAACAAGTGTAGAATGGTTAAGAAAGTATTCTAAAGGCTTAGAATGGTCTAGGAATGTGTATTAGGACTTAGAAGAACCATTAGAATGACCTAAACATTGCTTGGTACCCCAATGGACGTAGAGGGTGTAGCATGAGTCCTTGGAGGTTCTAACAAGTGTAGAATGGTTATGAGAGTATTCTAAAGGCTTAGAATGGTCTAGAAATGTGTATTAGGACTTATAAGAACCATTAGAATGATCCTAAACATTGCTTGGTACCCCAAAGGGCGTAGAGGGTGTAGCATGAGTCCTTGGAGGTTCTAACAAGTGTAGAATGGTTAAGAAAGTATTCTAAAGGCTTAGAATGGTCTAGGAATGTGTATTAGGACTTAGAAGAACCATTAGAAGGATCCTAAACATTGCTTGGTACCCCATGGGATGTAGAGGGTGTAACTTGAGTCCTTGGAGGTTCTTACAAGTGTAGAATGGTTAAGAAAGTATTCTAAAGGCTTAGAATGGTCTAGGAATATGTATTAGGACTTAGAAGAACCATTAGAATGATCCTAAACATTGCTTGGTACCCCAAGGGACGTACAGGGTGTAGCATGAGTCCTTGGACGTTCTAACAAGTGTAGAATGGTTATGAGAGGATTCTAAAGGCTTAGAATGGTCTAGGAATGTGTATTAGGACTTAGAAGAACCATTAGAATGATCCTAAACATTGCATGGTACCCCAATGGACGTAGAGGGTGTAGCATGAGTCGTTGGAGGTTCTAACAAGTGTAGAATGGTTATGAGAGTATTCTAAAGGCTTAGAATGGTCTAGGAATGTGTATTAGGACTTATAAGAACCATTAGAATGATCCTAAACATTGCTTGGTACCCCAAGGGGCGTAGAGGGTGTAGCATGAGTCCTTGGAGGTTCTAACAAGTATAGAATGGTTAAGAAAGTATTCTAAAGGCTTAGAATGGTCTAGGAATGTGTATTAGGACTTAGAAGAACCATTAGAATGATCCTAAACATTAATTGGTACCCCATGGGACGTAGAGGGTGTAACATGAGTCCTTGGAGGTTCTTACAAGTGTAGAATGGTTAAGAAAGTATTCTAAAGGCTTAGAATTGTCTAGGAATGTGTATTAGGACTTAGAAGAACCATTAAAATGATCCTAAACATTGCTTGGTACCCCAAGGGACGTACAGGGTGTAGCATGAGTCCTTGGAGGTTCTAACAAGTGTAGAATGGTTATGAGAGTATTCTAAAGGCTTAGAATGGTCTAGGAATGTGTATTAGGACTTAGAAGAACCATTAGAATGATCCTAAACATTGCTTGGTACCCCAAGGGACGTAGAGGGTGTAGCATGAGTCCTTGGAGGTTCTAACAAGTGTAGAATGGGTAAGAGAGTATTCCAAAGGCTTACAATGGTCTAGGAATGTGTATTAGGACTTAGAAGAACCATTAGAATGATCCTAAATATTGCTTGGTACCCCAAGGGACTTAGAGGGTGTAGCATGAGTCCTTGGAGGTTCTAACAAGTGTAGAATGGGTAAGAGAGTATTCCAAAGGCTTAGAATGGTCTAGGAATGTGTATTAGGACTTAGAAGAACCATTAGAATGATCCTAAACATTTCTTGGTACCCCAAGGGACGTAGAGGGTGTAACATGAGTCCTTGGAGGTTCTAACAAGTGTAGAATGGTTATGAGAGTATTCTAAAGGCTTAGAATGGTCTAGGAATGTGTATTAGGTCTTAGAAGAACCATTAGAATGATCCTAAACATTGCTTGGTACCCCATGGGACGTAGAGGGTGTAACATGAGTCCTTGGAGGTTCTAACAAGTGTAGAATGGTTACGAGAGTATTCTAAAGGCTTAGAATGGTCTAGGAAAGTATTCTAAAGGCTTGGAATGGTCTAGGAATGTATATTAGGACTTAGAAGAACCATTAGAATTATCCTAAACATTGCTTGGTACCCCATGGGACGTAGAGGGTGTAACATGAGTCCTTGGAGGTTCTAACAAGTATAGAATGGTTAAGAAAGTATTCTAAAGGCTTGGAATGGTCTAGGAATGTATATTAGGACTTAGAAGAACCATTAGAATGATCCTAAACATTGCTTGGTACCCCATGGGACGTAGTGGGTGTAACATGAGTCCTTGGAGGTTCTAACAAGTGTAGAATGGTTACGAGAGCATTCTAAAGGCTTAGAATGGTCTAGGAAAGTGTATTAGGACTTAGAAGAACCATTAGAATGATCCTAAACATTGCTTGGTACCCCATGGGACGTAGAGGGTGTAGCATGAGTCCTTGGAGGTTCTAACAAGTGTAGAATGGTTAAGAAAGTATTCTAAAGGCTTGGAATGGTCTAGGAATGTATATTAGGACTTAGAAGAACCATTAGAATGATCCTAAACATTGCTTGGTACCCCATGGGACGTAGAGGGTGCAGCATGAGTCCTTGGAGGTTCTAACAAGTGTAGAATGGTTATGAGAGGATTCTAAAGGCTTAGAATGGTCTAGGAATGTGTATTAGGACTTAGAAGAACCATTAGAATGATCCTAAACATTGCTTGGTACCCCAATGGACGTAAAGGGTGTAGCATGAGTCGTTGGAGGTTCTAACAAGTGTAGAATGGTTATGAGAGTATTCTAAAGCCTTAGAATGGTCTAGGAATGTGTATTAGGACTTATAAGAACCATTAGAATGATCCTAAACATTGCTTGGTACCCCAAGGGGCGTAGAGGGTGTAGCATGAGTCCTTGGAGGTTCTAACAAGTGTAGAATGGTTAAGAAAGTATTCTAAAGGCTTAGAATGGTCTAGGAATGTGTATTAGGACTTAGAAGAACCATTAGAATGATCCTAAACATTAATTGGTACCCCATGGGACGTAGAGGGTGTAACATGAGTCCTTGGAGGTTCTTACAAGTGTAGAATGGTTAAGAAAGTATTCTAAAGGCTTAGAATTGTCTAGGAATGTGTATTAGGACTTAGAAGAACCATTAGAATGATCCTAAACATTGCTTGGTACCCCAAGGGGCGTAGAGGGTGTAGCATGAGTCCTTGAAGGTTCTAACAAGTGTAGAATGGTTAAGAAAGTATTCTAAAGGCTTAGAATGGTCTAGGAATGTGTATTAGGATTTAGAAGAACCATTAGAATGATCCTAAACATTGCTTGGTACCCCATGGGACGTAGAGGGTGTAACATGAGTCCTTGGAGGTTCTTACAAGTGTAGAATGGTTAAGAAAGTATTCTAAAGGCTTAGAATTGTCTAGGAATGTGTATTAGGACTTATAAGAACCATTAGAATGATCCTAAACATTGCTTGGTACCCCAAGGGACGTACAGGGTGTAGCATGAGTCCTTGGAGGTTCTAACAAGTGTAGAATGGTTATGATAGTATTCTAAAGGCTTAGAATGGTCTAGGAAAGTGTATTAGGACTTAGAAGAACCATTAGAATGATCCTAAACATTAATTGGTACCCCATGGGACGTAGAGGGTGTAACATGAGTCCTTGGAGGTTCTTACAATTGTAGAATGGTTAAGAAAGTATTCTAAAGGCTTAGAATTGTCTAGGAATGTGTATTAGGACTTAGAAGAACCATTAGAATGATCCTAAACATTGCTTGGTACCCCAAGGGGCGTAGAGGGTGTAGCATGAGTCCTTGAAGGTTCTAACAAGTGTAGAATGGTTAAGAAAGTATTCTAAAGGCTTAGAATGGTCTAGGAATGTGTATTAGGATTTAGAAGAACCATTAGAATGATCCTAAACTTTGCTTGGTACCCCATGGGACGTAGAGGGTGTAACATGAGTCCTTGGAGGTTCTTACAAGTGTAGAATGGTTAAGAAAGTATTCTAAAGGCTTAGAATTGTCTAGGAATGTGTATTAGGACTTAGAAGAACCATTAGAATGATCCTAAACATTGCTTGGTACCCCAAGGGACGTACAGGGTGTAGCATGAGTCCTTGGAGGTTCTAACAAGTGTAGAATGGTTATGAGAGTATTCTAAAGGCTTAGAATGGTCTAGGAATGTGTATTAGGACTTAGAAGAACCATTAGAATGATCCTAAACATTGCTTTGTACCCCATGGGACGTAGAGGGTGTAACATGAGTCCTTGGAGGTTCTAACAAGTGTAGAATGGTTACGAGAGTATTCTAAAGGCTTAGAATGGTCTAGGAATGTGTATTAGGACTTAGAAGAACCATTAGAATGATCCTAAACATTGCTTGGTACCCCATGGGACGTAGAGGGTGTAACATGAGTCCTTGGAGGTTCTAACAAGTGTAGAATGGTTACGAGAGTATTCTAAAGGCTTAGAATGGTCTAGGAAAGTGTATTAGGACTTAGAAAAACCATTAGAATGATCCTAAACATTGCTTGGTACCCCATGGGACGTAGAGGGTGTAACATGAGTCCTTGGAGGTTCTACCAAGTATAGAATGGTTAAGAAAGTATTCTAAAGGCTTGGAATGGTCTAGGAATGTATATTAGGACTTAGAAGAACCATTAGAATGATCCTAAACATTGCTTGGAACCCCATGGGACGTAGAGGGTGTAACATGAGTCCTTGGAGGTTCTAACAAGTGTAGAATGGTTACGAGAGCATTCTAAAGGCTTAGAATGGTCTAGGAAAGTGTATTAGGACTTAGAAAAACCATTAGAATGATCCTAAACATTGCTTGGTACCCCATGGGACGTAGAGGGTGTAGCATGAGTCGTTGGAGGTTCTAACAAGTGTAGAATGGTTATGAGAGTATTCTAAAGCCTTAGAATGGTCTAGGAATGTGTATTAGGACTTATAAGAACCATTAGAATGATCCTTAACATTGCTTGGTACCCCAAGGGGCGTAGAGGGTGTAGCATGAGTCCTTGGAGGTTCTAACAAGTGTAGAATGGTTAAGAAAGTATTCTAAAGGCTTAGAATGGTCTAGGAATGTGTATTAGGACTTAGAAGAACCATTAGAATGATCCTAAACATTAATTGGTACCCCATGGGACGTAGAGGGTGTAACATGAGTCCTTGGAGGTTCTTACAAGTGTAGAATGGTTAAGAAAGTATTCTAAAGGCTTAGAATTGTCTAGGAATGTGTATTAGGACTTATAAGAACCATTAGAATGATCCTAAACATTGCTTGGTACCCCAAGGGACGTACAGGGTGTAGCATGAGTCCTTGGAGGTTCTAACA
Source organism: Crotalaria pallida (assembly GCA_037953625.1). NCBI lineage: Eukaryota > Viridiplantae > Streptophyta > Magnoliopsida > Fabales > Fabaceae > Crotalaria > Crotalaria pallida. Next base: position 103,530,746 of record CM075654.1, on the reverse strand, counting down.
AGTGTAGAATGGTTATGATAGTATTCTAAAGGCTTAGAATGGTCTAGGAAAGTGTATTAGGACTTAGAAGAACCATTAGAATGATCCTAAACATTAATTGGTACCCCATGGGACGTAGAGGGTGTAACATGAGTCCTTGGAGGTTCTTACAATTGTAGAATGGTTAAGAAAGTATTCTAAAGGCTTAGAATTGTCTAGGAATGTGTATTAGGACTTAGAAGAACCATTAGAATGATCCTAAACATTGCTTGGTACCCCAAGGGGCGTAGAGGGTGTAGCATGACTCCTTGAAGGTTCTAACAAGTGTAGAATGGTTAAGAAAGTATTCTAAAGGCTTAGAATGGTCTAGGAATGTGTATTAGGATTTAGAAGAACCATTAGAATGATCCTAAACTTTGCTTGGTACCCCATGGGACGTAGAGGGTGTAACATGAGTCCTTGGAGGTTCTTACAAGTGTAGAATGGTTAAGAAAGTATTCTAAAGGCTTAGAATTGTCTAGGAATGTGTATTAGGACTTAGAAGAACCATTAGAATGATCCTAAACATTGCTTGGTACCCCAAGGGACGTACAGGGTGTAGCATGAGTCCTTGGAGGTTCTAACAAGTGTAGAATGGTTATGAGAGTATTCTAAAGGCTTAGAATTGTCTAGGAATGTGTATTAGGACTTAGAAGAACCATTAGAATGATCCTAAACATTGCTTTGTACCCCATGGGACGTAGAGGGTGTAACATGAGTCCTTGGAGGTTCTAACAAGTGTAGAATGGTTACGAGAGTATTCTAAAGGCTTAGAATGGTCTAGGAATGTGTATTAGGACTTAGAAGAACCATTAGAATGATCCTAAACATTGCTTGGTACCCCATGGGACGTAGAGGGTGTAACATGAGTCCTTGGAGGTTCTAACAAGTGTAGAATGGTTACGAGAGTATTCTAAAGGCTTAGAATGGTCTAGGAAAGTGTATTAGGACTTAGAAAAACCATTAGAATGATCCTAAACATTGCTTGGTACCCATGGGACGTAGAGGGTGTAACATGAGTCCTTGGAGGTTCTACCAAGTATAGAATGGTTAAGAAAGTATTCTAAAGGCTTGGAATGGTCTAGGAATGTGTATTAGGACTTAGAAGAACCATTAGAATGATCCTAAACATTGCTTGGAACCCCATGGGACGTAGAGGGTGTAACATGAGTCCTTGGAGGTTCTAACAAGTGTAGAATGGTTACGAGAGCATTCTAAAGGCTTAGAATGGTCTAGGAAAGTGTATTAGGACTTAGAAGAACCATTAGAATGATCCTAAACATTGCTTGGTACCCCATGGGACGTAGAGGGTGTAGCATGAGTCCTTGGAGGTTCTAACAAGTGTAGAATGGTTAAGAAAGTATTCTAAAGGCTTGGAATGGTCTAGGAATGTATATTAGGACTTAGAAGAACCATTAGAATGATCCTAAACATTGCTTGGTACCCCATGGGACGTAGAGGGTGTAGCATGAGTCCTTGGAGGTTCTAACAAGTGTAGAATGGTTATGAGAGGATTCTAAAGGCTTAGAATGGTCTAGGAATGTGTATTAGGACTTAGAAGAACCATTAGAATGATCCTAAACATTGCTTGGTACCCCAATGGACGTAGAGGGTGTAGCATGAGTCGTTGGAGGTTCTAACAAGTGTAGAATGGTTATGAGAGTATTCTAAAGCCTTAGAATGGTCTAGGAATGTGTATTAGGACTTATAAGAACCATTAGAATGATCCTAAACATTGCTTGGTACCCCAAGGGACGTACAGGGTGTAGCATGAGTCCTTGGAGGTTCTAACAAGTGTAGAATGGTTATGATAGTATTCTAAAGGCTTAGAATGGTCTAGGAAAGTGTATTAGGACTTAGAAGAACCATTAGAATGATCCTAATCATTAATTGGTACCCCATGGGACGTAGAGGGTGTAACATGAGTCCTTGGAGGTTCTTACAAGTGTAGAATGGTTAAGAAAGTATTCTAAAGGCTTAGAATTGTCTAGGAATGTGTATTAGGACTTAGAAGAACCATTAGAATGATCCTAAACATTGCTTGGTACCCCAAGGGGCGTAGAGGGTGTAACATGAGTCCTTGAAGGTTCTAACAAGTGTAGAATGGTTAAGAAAGTATTCTAAAGGCTTAGAATGGTCTAGGAATGTGTATTAGGATTTAGAAGAACCATTAGAATGATCCTAAACTTTGCTTGGTACCCCATGGGACGTAGAGGGTGTAACATGAGTCCTTGGAGGTTCTTACAAGTGTAGAATGGTTAAGAAAGTATTCTAAAGGCTTAGAATTGTCTAGGAATGTGTATTAGGACTTAGAAGAACCATTAGAATGATCCTAAACATTGCTTGGTACCCCAAGGGACGTACAGGGTGTAGCATGAGTCCTTGGAGGTTCTAACAAGTGTAGAATGGTTATGATAGTATTCTAAAGGCTTAGAATGGTCTAGGAATGTGTATTAGGACTTAGAAGAACCATTTGAATGATCCTAAACATTGCTTGGTACCCCAAGGGACGTAGAGGGTGTAGCATGAGTCCTTGGAGGTTCTTACAAGTGTAGAATGGTTATGATAGTATTCTAAAGGCTTAGAATGGTCTAGGAATGTGTATTAGGACTTAGAAGAACCATTTGAATGATCCTAAACATTGCTTGGTACCCCAAGGGACGTAGTGGGTGTAGCATGAGTCCTTGGAGGTTCTAACAAGTGTAGAATGGGTAAGAGAGTATTCCAAAGGCTTAGAATGGTCTAGGAATGTGTATTAGGACTTAGAAGAACCATTAGAATGATCCTAAACATTTCTTGGTACCCCAAGGGACTTAGAGGGTGTAGCATGAGTCCTTGGAGGTTCTAACAAGTGTAGAATGGGTAAGAGAGTATTCCAAAGGCTTAGAATGGTCTAGGAATGTGTATTAGGACTTAGAAGAACCATTAGAATGATCCTAAACATTGCTTGGTACCCCATGGGACGTAGAGGGTGTAACATGAGTCCTTGGAGGTTCTTACAAGTGTAGAATGGTTAAGAAAGTATTCTAAAGGCTTAGAATTGTCTAGGAATGTGTATTAGGACTTAGAAGAACCATTAGAATGATCCTAAACATTGCTTGGTACCCCAAGGGACGTACAGGGTGTAGCATGAGTCCTTGGAGGTTCTAACAAGTGTAGAATGGTTATGAGAGTATTCTAAAGGCTTAGAATGGTCTAGGAATGTGTATTAGGACTTAGAAGAACCATTAGAATGATCCTAAACATTGCTTGGTACCCCATGGGACGTAGAGGGTGTAACATGAGTCCTTGGAGGTTCTAACAAGTGTAGAATGGTTACGAGAGTATTCTAAAGGCTTAGAATGGTCTAGGAATGTGTATTAGGACTTAGAAGAACCATTAGAATGATCCTAAACATTGCTTGGTACCCCATGGGACGTAGAGGGTGTAACATGAGTCCTTGGAGGTTCTAACAAGTGTAGAATGGTTACGAGAGTATTCTAAAGGCTTAGAATGGTCTAGGAAAGTGTATTAGGACTTAGAAGAACCATTAGAATGATCCTAAACATTGCTTGGTACCCCATGGGACGTAGAGGGTGTAACATGAGTCCTTGGAGGTTCTAACAAGTATAGAATGGTTAAGAAAGTATTCTAAAGGCTTGGAATGGTCTAGGAATGTATATTAGGACTTAGAAGAACCATTAGAATGATCCTAAACATTGCTTGGTACCCCATGGGACGTAGAGGGTGTAACATGAGTCCTTGGAGGTTCTTACAAGTGTAGAATGGTTAAGAAAGTATTCTAAAGGCTTAGAATTGTCTAGGAATGTGTATTAGGACTTAGAAGAACCATTAGAATGATCCTAAACATTGCTTGGTACCCCAAGGGACGTACAGGGTGTAGCATGAGTCCTTGGAGGTTCTAACAAGTGTAGAATGGTTATGAGAGTATTCTAAAGGCTTAGAATGGTCTAGGAATGTGTATTAGGACTTAGAAGAACCATTAGAATGATCCTAAACATTGCTTGGTACCCCATGGGACGTAGAGGGTGTAACATGAGTCCTTGGAGGTTCTAACAAGTGTAGAATGGTTACGAGAGTATTCTAAAGGCTTAGAATGGTCTAGGAATGTGTATTAGGACTTAGAAGAACCATTAGAATGATCCTAAACATTGCTTGGTACCCCATGGGACGTAGAGGGTGTAACATGAGTCCTTGGAGGTTCTTACAAGTGTAGAATGGTTAAGAAAGTATTCTAAAGGCTTAGAATTGTCTAGGAATGTGTATTAGGACTTAGAAGAACCATTAGAATGATCCTAAACATTGCTTGGTACCCCAAGGGGCGTAGAGGGTGTAGCATGAGTCCTTGAAGGTTCTAACAAGTGTAGAATGGTTAAGAAAGTATTCTAAAGGCTTAGAATGGTCTAGGAATGTGTATTAGGATTTAGAAGAACCATTAGAATAATCCTAAACTTTGCTTGGTACCCCATGGGACGTAGAGGGTGTAACATGAGTCCTTGGAGGTTCTTACAAGTGTAGAATGGTTAAGAAAGTATTCTAAAGGCTTAGAATTGTCTAGGAATGTGTATTAGGACTTAGAAGAACCATTAGAATGATCCTAAACATTGCTTGGTACCCCAAGGGACGTACAGGGTGTAGCATGAGTCCTTGGAGGTTCTAACAAGTGTAGAATGGTTATGATAGTATTCTAAAGGCTTAGAATGGTCTAGGAATGTGTATTAGGACTTAGAAGAACCATTTGAATGATCCTAAACATTGCTTGGTACCCCAAGGGACGTAGAGGGTGTAGCATGAGTCCTTGGAGGTTCTAACAAGTGTAGAATGGTTACGATAGTATTCTAAAGGCTTAGAATGGTCTAGGAATGTGTATTAGGACTTAGAAGAACCATTTGAATGATCCTAAACATTGCTTGGTACCCCAAGGGACGTAGAGGGTGTAGCATGAGTCCTTGGAGGTTCTAACAAGTGTAGAATGGGTAAGAGAGTATTCCAAAGGCTTAGAATGGTCTAGGAATGTGTATTAGGACTTAGAAGAACCATTAGAATGATCCTAAACATTGCTTGGTACCCCAAGGGACTTAGAGGGTGTAGCATGAGTCCTTGGAGGTTCTAACAAGTGTAGAATGGGTAAGAGAGTATTCCAAAGGCTTAGAATGGTCTAGGAATGTGTATTAGGACTTAGAAGAACCATTAGAATGATCCTAAACATTGCTTGGTACCCCATGGGACGTAGAGGGTGTAACATGAGTCCTTGGAGGTTCTTACAAGTGTAGAATGGTTAAGAAAGTATTCTAAAGGCTTAGAATTGTCTAGGAATGTGTATTAGGACTTAGAAGAACCATTAGAATGATCCTAAACATTGCTTGGTACCCCAAGGGACGTACAGGGTGTAGCATGAGTCCTTGGAGGTTCTAACAAGTGTAGAATGGTTACGAGAGTATTCTAAAGGCTTAGAATGGTCTAGGAATGTGTATTAGGACTTAGAAGAACCATTAGAATGATCCTAAACATTGCTTGGTACCCCATGGGACGTAGAGGGTGTAACATGAGTCCTTGGAGGTTCTTACAAGTGTAGAATGGTTAAGAAAGTATTCTAAAGGCTTAGAATTGTCTAGGAATGTGTATTAGGACTTAGAAGAACCATTAGAATGATCCTAAACATTGCTTGGTACCCCAAGGGGCGTAGAGGGTGTAGCATGAGTCCTTGAAGGTTCTAACAAGTGTAGAATGGTTAAGAAAGTATTCTAAAGGCTTAGAATGGTCTAGGAATGTGTATTAGGATTTAGAAGAACCATTAGAATAATCCTAAACTTTGCTTGGTACCCCATGGGACGTAGAGGGTGTAACATGAGTCCTTGGAGGTTCTTACAAGTGTAGAATGGTTAAGAAAGTATTCTAAAGGCTTAGAATTGTCTAGGAATGTGTATTAGGACTTAGAAGAACCATTAGAATGATCCTAAACATTGCTTGGTACCCCAAGGGACGTACAGGGTGTAGCATGAGTCCTTGGAGGTTCTAACAAGTGTAGAATGGTTATGATAGTATTCTAAAGGCTTAGAATGGTCTAGGAATGTGTATTAGGACTTAGAAGAACCATTTGAATGATCCTAAACATTGCTTGGTACCCCAAGGGACGTAGAGGGTGTAGCATGAGTCCTTGGAGGTTCTAACAAGTGTAGAATGGTTACGATAGTATTCTAAAGGCTTAGAATGGTCTAGGAATGTGTATTAGGACTTAGAAGAACCATTTGAATGATCCTAAACATTGCTTGGTACCCCAAGGGACGTAGAGGGTGTAGCATGAGTCCTTGGAGGTTCTAACAAGTGTAGAATGGGTAAGAGAGTATTCCAAAGGCTTAGAATGGTCTAGGAATGTGTATTAGGACTTAGAAGAACCATTAGAATGATCCTAAACATTGCTTGGTACCCCAAGGGACTTAGAGGGTGTAGCATGAGTCCTTGGAGGTTCTAACAAGTGTAGAATGGGTAAGAGAGTATTCCAAAGGCTTAGAATGGTCTAGGAATGTGTATTAGGACTTAGAAGAACCATTAGAATGATCCTAAACATTGCTTGGTACCCCATGGGACGTAGAGGGTGTAACATGAGTCCTTGGAGGTTCTTACAAGTGTAGAATGGTTAAGAAAGTATTCTAAAGGCTTAGAATTGTCTAGGAATGTGTATTAGGACTTAGAAGAACCATTAGAATGATCCTAAACATTGCTTGGTACCCCAAGGGACGTACAGGGTGTAGCATGAGTCCTTGGAGGTTCTAACAAGTGTAGAATGGTTATGAGAGTATTCTAAAGGCTTAGAATGGTCTAGGAATGTGTATTAGGACTTAGAAGAACCATTAGAATGATCCTAAACATTGCTTGGTACCCCATGGGACGTAGAGGGTGTAACATGAGTCCTTGGAGGTTCTAACAAGTGTAGAATGGTTACGAGAGTATTCTAAAGGCTTAGAATGGTCTAGGAATGTGTATTAGGACTTAGAAGAACCATTAGAATGATCCTAAACATTGCTTGGTACCCCATGGGACGTAGAGGGTGTAACATGAGTCCTTGGAGGTTCTAACAAGTGTAGAATGGTTACGAGAGTATTCTAAAGGCTTAGAATGGTCTAGGAAAGTGTATTAGGACTTAGAAGAACCATTAGAATGATCCTAAACATTGCTTGGTACCCCATGGGACGTAGAGGGTGTAACATGAGTCCTTGGAGGTTCTAACAAGTATAGAATGGTTAAGAAAGTATTCTAAAGGCTTGGAATGGTCTAGGAATGTATATTAGGACTTAGAAGAACCATTAGAATGATCCTAAACATTGCTTGGTACCCCATGGGACGTAGAGGGTGTAACATGAGTCCTTGGAGGTTCTAACAAGTGTAGAATGGTTACGAGAGTATTCTAAAGGCTTAGAATGGTCTAGGAAAGTGTATTAGGACTTAGAAGAACCATTAGAATGATCCTAAACATTGCTTGGTACCCCATGGGACGTAGAGGGTGTAGCATGAGTCCTTGGAGGTTCTAACAAGTGTAGAATGGTTAAGAAAGTATTCTAAAGGCTTGGAATGGTCTAGGAATGTATATTAGGACTTAGAAGAACCATTAGAATGATCCTAAACATTGCTTGGTACCCCATGGGACGTAGAGGGTGTAGCATGAGTCCTTGGAGGTTCTAACAAGTGTAGAATGGTTATGAGAGGATTCTAAAGGCTTAGAATGGTCTAGGAATGTGTATTAGGACTTAGAAGAACCATTAGAATGATCCTAAACATTGCTTGGTACCCCAAGGGACGTAGAGGGTGTAGCATGAGTCCTTGGAGGTTCTAACAAGTGTAGAATGGGTAAGAGAGTATTCCAAAGGCTTAGAATGGTCTAGGAATGTGTATTAGGACTTAGAAGAACCATTAGAATGATCCTAAACATTGCTTGGTACCCCAAGGGACTTAGAGGGTGTAGCATGAGTCCTTGGAGGTTCTAACAAGTGTAGAATGGGTAAGAGAGTATTCCAAAGGCTTAGAATGGTCTAGGAATGTGTATTAGGACTTAGAAGAACCATTAGAATGATCCTAAACATTGCTTGGTACCCCATGGGACGTAGAGGGTGTAACATGAGTCCTTGGAGGTTCTTACAAGTGTAGAATGGTTAAGAAAGTATTCTAAAGGCTTAGAGTTGTCTAGGAATGTGTATTAGGACTTAGAAGAACCATTAGAATGATCCTAAACATTGCTTGGTACCCCAAGGGGCGTAGAGGGTGTAGCATGAGTCCTTGAAGGTTCTAACAAGTGTAGAATGGTTAAGAAAGTATTCTAAAGGCTTAGAATGGTCTAGGAATGTGTATTAGGATTTAGAAGAACCATTAGAATGATCCTAAACATTGCTTGGTACCCCATGGGATGTAGAGGGTGTAACATGAGTCCTTGGAGGTTCTTACAAGTGTAGAATGGTTAAGAAAGTATTCTAAAGGCTTAGAATTGTCTAGGAATGTGTATTAGGACTTATAAGAACCATTAGAATGATCCTAAACATTGCTTGGTACCCCAAGGGACGTACAGGGTGTAGCATGAGTCCTTGGAGGTTCTAACAAGTGTAGAATGGTTATGATAGTATTCTAAAGACTTAGAATGGTCTAGGAAAGTGTATTAGGACTTAGAAGAACCATTAGAATGATCCTAAACATTAATTGGTACCCCATGGGACGTAGAGGGTGTAACATGAGTCCTTGGAGGTTCTTACAAGTGTAGAATGGTTAAGAAAGTATTCTAAAGGCTTAGAATTGTCTAGGAATGTGTATTAGGACTTAGAAGAACCATTAGAATGATCCTAAACATTGCTTGGTACCCCAAGGGGCGTAGAGGGTGTAGCATGAGTCCTTGAAGGTTCTAACAAGTGTAGAATGGTTAAGAAAGTATTCTAAAGGCTTAGAATGGTCTAGGAATGTGTATTAGGATTTAGAAGAACCATTAGAATGATCCTAAACATTGCTTGGTACCCCATGGGACGTAGAGGGTGTAACATGAGTCCTTGGAGGTTCTTACAAGTGTAGAATGGTTAAGAAAGTATTCTAAAGGCTTAGAATTGTCTAGGAATGTGTATTAGGACTTAGAAGAACCATTAGAATGATCCTAAACATTGCTTGGTACCCCAAGGGACGTACAGGGTGTAGCATGAGTCCTTGGAGGTTCTAACAAGTGTAGAATGGTTATGACAGTATTCTAAAGGCTTAGAATGATCTAGGAATGTGTATTAGGACTTAGAAGAACCATTTGAATGATCCTAAACATTGCTTGGTACCCCAAGGGACGTAGAGGGTGTAGCATGAGTCCTTGGAGGTTCTAACAAGTGTAGAATGGGTAAGAGAGTATTCCAAAGGCTTAGAATGGTCTAGGAATGTGTATTAGGACTTAGAAGAACCATTAGAATGATCCTAAACATTGCTTGGTACCCCAAGGGACTTAGAGGGTGTAGCATGAGTCCTTGGAGGTTCTAACAAGTGTAGAATGGGTAAGAGAGTATTCCAAAGGCTTAGAATGGTCTAGGAATGTGTATTAGGACTTAGAAGAACCATTAGAATGATCCTAAACATTGCTTGGTACCCCATGGGACGTAGAGGGTGTAACATGAGTCCTTGGAGGTTCTTACAAGTGTAGAATGGTTAAGAAAGTATTCTAAAGGCTTAGAGTTGTCTAGGAATGTGTATTAGGACTTAGAAGAACCATTAGAATGATCCTAAACATTGCTTGGTACCCCAAGGGACTTAGAGGGTGTAGCATGAGTCCTTGGAGGTTCTAACAAGTGTAGAATGGGTAAGAGAGTATTCCAAAGGCTTAGAATGGTCTAGGAATGTGTATTAGGACTTAGAAGAACCATTAGAATGATCCTAAACATTGCTTGGTACCCCAAGGGACGTAGAGGGTGTAGCATGAGTCCTTGGAGGTTCTAACAAGTGTAGAATGGGTAAGAGAGTATTCCAAAGGCTTAGAATGGTCTAGGAATGTGTATTAGGACTTAGAAGAACCATTAGAATGATCCTAAACATTGCTTGGTACCCCAAGGGACTTAGAGGGTGTAGCATGAGTCCTTGGAGGTTCTAACAAGTGTAGAATGGTTACGAGAGTATTCTAAAGGCTTAGAATGGTCTAGGAATGTGTATTAGGACTTAGAAGAACCATTAGAATGATCCTAAACATTGCTTGGTACCCCATGGGACGTAGAGGGTGTAACATGAGTCCTTGGAGGTTCTAACAAGTGTAGAATGGTTACGAGAGTATTCTAAAGGCTTAGAATGGTCTAGGAATGTGTATTAGGACTTAGAAGAACCATTAGAATGATCCTAAACATTGCTTGGTACCCCATGGGACGTAGAGGGTGTAACATGAGTCCTTGGAGGTTCTAACAAGTGTAGAATGGTTACGAGAGTATTCTAAAGGCTTAGAATGGTCTAGGAAAGTGTATTAGGACTTAGAAGAACCATTAGAATGATCCTAAACATTGCTTGGTACCCCATGGGACGTAGAGGGTGTAACATGAGTCCTTGGAGGTTCTAACAAGTATAGAATGGTTAAGAAAGTATTCTAAAGGCTTGGAATGGTCTAGGAATGTATATTAGGACTTAGAAGAACCATTAGAATGATCCTAAACATTGCTTGGTACCCCATGGGACGTAGAGGGTGTAACATGAGTCCTTGGAGGTTCTAACAAGTGTAGAATGGTTACGAGAGTATTCTAAAGGCTTAGAATGGTCTAGGAAAGTGTATTAGGACTTAGAAGAACCATTAGAATGATCCTAAACATTGCTTGGTACCCCATGGGACGTAGAGGGTGTAGCATGAGTCCTTGGAGGTTCTAACAAGTGTAGAATGGTTAAGAAAGTATTCTAAAGGCTTGGAATGGTCTAGGAATGTATATTAGGACTTAGAAGAACCATTAGAATGATCCTAAACATTGCTTGGTACCCCATGGGACGTAGAGGGTGTAGCATGAGTCCTTGGAGGTTCTAACAAGTGTAGAATGGTTATGAGAGGATTCTAAAGGCTTAGAATGGTCTAGGAATGTGTATTAGGACTTAGAAGAACCATTAGAATGATCCTAAACATTGCTTGGTACCCCAAGGGACGTAGAGGGTGTAGCATGAGTCCTTGGAGGTTCTAACAAGTGTAGAATGGGTAAGAGAGTATTCCAAAGGCTTAGAATGGTCTAGGAATGTGTATTAGGACTTAGAAGAACCATTAGAATGATCCTAAACATTGCTTGGTACCCCAAGGGACTTAGAGGGTGTAGCATGAGTCCTTGGAGGTTCTAACAAGTGTAGAATGGGTAAGAGAGTATTCCAAAGGCTTAGAATGGTCTAGGAATGTGTATTAGGACTTAGAAGAACCATTAGAATGATCCTAAACATTGCTTGGTACCCCAAGGGACTTAGAGGGTGTAGCATGAGTCCTTGGAGGTTCTAACAAGTGTAGAATGGGTAAGAGAGTATTCCGAAGGCTTAGAATGGTCTAGGAATGTGTATTAGGACTTAGAAGAACCATTAGAATGATCCTAAACATTGCTTGGTACCCCATGGGACGTAGAGGGTGTAACATGAGTCCTTGGAGGTTCTTACAAGTGTAGAATGGTTAAGAAAGTATTCTAAAGGCTTAGAGTTGTCTAGGAATGTGTATTAGGACTTAGAAGAACCATTAGAATGATCCTAAACATTGCTTGGTACCCCAAGGGACTTAGAGGGTGTAGCATGAGTCCTTGGAGGTTCTAACAAGTGTAGAATGGGTAAGAGAGTATTCCAAAGGCTTAGAATGGTCTAGGAATGTGTATTAGGACTTAGAAGAACCATTAGAATGATCCTAAACATTGCTTGGTACCCCATGGGACGTAGAGGGTGTAACATGAGTCCTTGGAGGTTCTAACAAGTGTAGAATGGTTACGAGAGTATTCTAAAGGCTTAGAATGGTCTAGGAAAGTGTATTAGGACTTAGAAGAACCATTAGAATGATCCTAAACATTGCTTGGTACCCCATGGGACGTAGAGGGTGTAGCATGAGTCCTTGGAGGTTCTAACAAGTGTAGAATGGTTAAGAAAGTATTCTAAAGGCTTGGAATGGTCTAGGAATGTATATTAGGACTTAGAAGAACCATTAGAATGATCCTAAACATTGCTTGGTACCCCATGGGACGTAGAGGGTGTAGCATGAGTCCTTGGAGGTTCTAACAAGTGTAGAATGGTTATGAGAGGATTCTAAAGGCTTAGAATGGTCTAGGAATGTGTATTAGGACTTAGAAGAACCATTAGAATGATCCTAAACATTGCTTGGTACCCCAAGGGACGTAGAGGGTGTAGCATGAGTCCTTGGAGGTTCTAACAAGTGTAGAATGGGTAAGAGAGTATTCCAAAGGCTTAGAATGGTCTAGGAATGTGTATTAGGACTTAGAAGAACCATTAGAATGATCCTAAACATTGCTTGGTACCCCAAGGGACTTAGAGGGTGTAGCATGAGTCCTTGGAGGTTCTAACAAGTGTAGAATGGGTAAGAGAGTATTCCAAAGGCTTAGAATGGTCTAGGAATGTGTATTAGGACTTAGAAGAACCATTAGAATGATCCTAAACATTGCTTGGTACCCCATGGGACGTAGAGGGTGTAACATGAGTCCTTGGAGGTTCTTACAAGTGTAGAATGGTTAAGAAAGTATTCTAAAGGCTTAGAGTTGTCTAGGAATGTGTATTAGAACTTAGAAGAACCATTAGAATGATCCTAAACATTGCTTGGTACCCCAAGGGGCGTAGAGGGTGTAGCATGAGTCCTTGAAGGTTCTAACAAGTGTAGAATGGTTAAGAAAGTATTCTAAAGGCTTAGAATGGTCTAGGAATGTGTATTAGGATTTAGAAGAACCATTAGAATGATCCAAAACATTGCTTGGTACCCCATGGGATGTAGAGGGTGTAACATGAGTCCTTGGAGGTTCTTACAAGTGTAGAATGGTTAAGAAAGTATTCTAAAGGCTTAGAATTGTCTAGGAATGTGTATTAGGACTTATAAGAACCATTAGAATGATCCTAAACATTGCTTGGTACCCCAAGGGACGTACAGGGTGTAGCATGAGTCCTTGGAGGTTCTAACAAGTGTAGAATGGTTATGATAGTATTCTAAAGACTTAGAATGGTCTAGGAAAGTGTATTAGGACTTAGAAGAACCATTAGAATGATCCTAAACATTAATTGGTACCCCATGGGACGTAGAGGGTGTAACATGAGTCCTTGGAGGTTCTTACAAGTGTAGAATGGTTAAGAAAGTATTCTAAAGGCTTAGAATTGTCTAGGAATGTGTATTAGGACTTAGAAGAACCATTAGAATGATCCTAAACATTGCTTGGTACCCCAAGGGGCGTAGAGGGTGTAGCATGAGTCCTTGAAGGTTCTAACAAGTGTAGAATGGTTAAGAAAGTATTCTAAAGGCTTAGAATGGTCTAGGAATGTGTATTAGGATTTAGAAGAACCATTAGAATGATCCTAAACATTGCTTGGTACCCCATGGGACGTAGAGGGTGTAACATGAGTCCTTGGAGGTTCTTACAAGTGTAGAATGGTTAAGAAAGTATTCTAAAGGCTTAGAATTGTCTAGGAATGTGTATTAGGACTTAGAAGAACCATTAGAATGATCCTAAACATTGCTTGGTACCCCAAGGGACGTACAGGGTGTAGCATGAGTCCTTGGAGGTTCTAACAAGTGTAGAATGGTTATGATAGTATTCTAAAGGCTTAGAATGATCTAGGAATGTGTATTAGGACTTAGAAGAACCATTTGAATGATCCTAAACATTGCTTGGTACCCCAAGGGACGTAGAGGGTGTAGCATGAGTCCTTGGAGGTTCTAACAAGTGTAGAATGGGTAAGAGAGTATTCCAAAGGCTTAGAATGGTCTAGGAATGTGTATTAGGACTTAGAAGAACCATTAGAATGATCCTAAACATTGCTTGGTACCCCAAGGGACTTAGAGGGTGTAGCATGAGTCCTTGGAGGTTCTAACAAGTGTAGAATGGGTAAGAGAGTATTCCAAAGGCTTAGAATGGTCTAGGAATGTGTATTAGGACTTAGAAGAACCATTAGAATGATCCTAAACATTGCTTGGTACCCCATGGGACGTAGAGGGTGTAACATGAGTCCTTGGAGGTTCTTACAAGTGTAGAATGGTTAAGAAAGTATTCTAAAGGCTTAGAGTTGTCTAGGAATGTGTATTAGGACTTAGAAGAACCATTAGAATGATCCTAAACATTGCTTGGTACCCCAAGGGACTTAGAGGGTGTAGCATGAGTCCTTGGAGGTTCTAACAAGTTTAGAATGGGTAAGAGAGTATTCCAAAGGCTTAGAATGGTCTAGGAATGTGTATTAGGACTTAGAAGAACCATTAGAATGATCCTAAACATTGCTTGGTACCCCATGGGACGTAGAGGGTGTAACATGAGTCTTTGGAGGTTCTAACAAGTATAGAGTGGTTAAGAAAGTATTCTAAAGGCTTGTAATGGTCTAGGAATGTATATTAGGACTTAGAAGAACCATTAGAATGATCCTAAACATTGCTTGGTACCCCATGGGACGTAGAGGGTGTAACATGAGTCCTTGGAGGTTCTAACAAGTGTAGAATGGTTACGAGAGTATTCTAAAGGCTTAGAATGGTCTAGGAAAGTGTATTAGGACTTAGAAAAACCATTAGAATGATCCTAAACATTGCTTGGTACCCCATGGGATGTAGAGGGTGTAGCATGAGTCCTTGGAGGTTCTAACAAGTGTAGAATGGTTAAGAAAGTATTCTAAAGGCTTGGAATGGTCTAGGAATGTATATTAGGACTTAGAAGAACCATTAGAATGATCCTAAACATTGCTTGGTACCCCATGGGACGTAGAGGGTGTAGCATGAGTCCTTGGAGGTTCTAACAAGTGTAGAACGGTTATGAGAGGATTCTAAAGGCTTAGAATGGTCTAGGAATGTGTATTAGGACTTAGAAGAACCATTAGAATGATCCTAAACATTGCTTGGTACCCCATGGGACGTAGAGGGTGTAGCATGAGTCGTTGGAGGTTCTAACAAGTGTAGAATGGTTATGAGAGTATTCTAAAGCCTTAGAATGGTCTAGGAATGTGTATTAGGACTTATAAGAACAATTAGAATGATCCTAAACATTGCTTGGTACCCCAAGGGGCGTAGAGGGTGTAGCATGAGTCCTTGGAGGTTCTAACAAGTGTAGAATGGTTAAAAAAGTATTCTAAAGGCTTAGAATGGTCTAGGAATGTGTATTAGGACTTAGAAGAACCATTAGAATGATCCTAAACATTAATTGGTACCCCATGGGACGTAGAGGGTGTAACATGAGTCCTTGGAGGTTCTTACAAGTGTAGAATGGTTAAGAAAGTATTCTAAAGGCTTAGAATTGTCTAGGAATGTGTATTAGGACTTAGAAGAACCATTAGAATGATCCTAAACATTGCTTGGTACCCCAAGGGACGTACAGGGTGTAGCATGAGTCCTTGGAGGTTCTAACAAGTGTAGAATGGTTATGAGAGTATTCTAAAGGCTTAGAATGGTCTAGGAAAGTGTATTAGGACTTAGAAAAACCATTAGAATGATCCAAACATTGCTTGGTACCCCATGGGACGTAGTGGGTGTAGCATGAGTCCTAGGAGGTTCTAACAAGTGTAGAATGGTTAAGAAAGTATTCTAAAGGCTTGGAATGGTCTAGGAATGTGTATTAGGACTTAGAAGAACCATTAGAATGATCCTAAACATTGCTTGGTACCCCAAGGGACGTAGAGGGTGTAGCATGAGTCCTTGGAGGTTCTAACAAGTGTAGAATGGGTAAGAGAGTATTCCAAAGGCTTAGAATGGTCTAGGAAAGTGTATTCGGACTTAGAAGAACCATTAGAATGATCCTAAACATTGCTTGGTACCCCATGGGACGTAGAGGGTGTAACATGAGTCCTTGGAGGTTCTAACAAGTATAGAATGGTTAAGAAAGTATTCTAAAGGCTTGGAATGGTCTAGGAATGTGTATTAGGACTTAGAAGAACCATTTGAATGATCCTAAACATTGCTTGGTACCCCAAGGGACGTAGAGGGTGTAGCATGAGTCCTTGGAGGTTCTAACAAGTGTAGAATGGTTATGAGAGTATTCTAAAGGCTTAGAATTGTCTAGGAATGTGTATTAGGACTTAGAAGAACCATTAGAATGATCCTAAACATTGCTTGGTACCCCAAGGGACGTACAGGGTGTAGCATGAGTCCTTGGAGGTTCTAACAAGTGTAGAATGGTTATGATAGTATTCTAAAGGCTTGGAATGGTCTAGGAATGTGTATTAGGACTTAGAAGAACCATTTGAATGATCCTAAACATTGCTTGGTACCCCAAGGGACGTAGAGGGTGTAGCATGAGTCCTTGGAGGTTCTAACAAGTGTAGAATGGTTATGAGAGTATTCTAAAGGCTTAGAATGGTCTAGGAATGTGTATTAGGACTTAGAAGAACCATTTGAATGATCCTAAACATTGCTTGGTACCCCAAGGGACGTAGAGGGTGTAGCATGAGTCCTTGGAGGTTCTAACAAGTGTAGAATGGGTAAGAGAGTATTCCAAAGGCTTAGAATGGTCTAGGAAAGTGTATTCGGACTTAGAAGAACCATTAGAATGATCCTAAACATTGCTTGGTACCCCATGGGACGTAGAGGGTGTAACATGAGTCCTTGGAGGTTCTAACAAGTATAGAATGGTTAAGAAAGTATTCTAAAGGCTTGGAATGGTCTAGGAATGTGTATTAGGACTTAGAAGAACCATTAGAATGATCCTAAACATTGCTTGGTACCCCAAGGGGCGTAGAGGGTGTAGCATGAGTCCTTGAAGGTTCTAACAAGTGTAGAATGGTTAAGAAAGTATTCTAAAGGCTTAGAATGGTCTAGGAATGTGTATTAGGATTTAGAAGAACCATTAGAATGATCCTAAACATTGCTTGGTACCCCATGGGACGTAGAGGGTGTAACATGAGTCCTTGGAGGTTCTTACAAGTGTAGAATGGTTAAGAAAGTATTCTAAAGGCTTAGAATTGTCTAGGAATGTGTATTAGGACTTAGAAGAACCATTAGAATGATCCTAAACATTGCTTGGTACCCCAAGGGACGTACAGGGTGTAGCATGAGTCCTTGGAGGTTCTAACAAGTGTAGAATGGTTATGATAGTATTCTAAAGGCTTGGAATGGTCTAGGAATGTGTATTAGGACTTAGAAGAACCATTTGAATGATCCTAAACATTGCTTGGTACCCCAAGGGACGTAGAGGGTGTAGCATGAGTCCTTGGAGGTTCTAACAAGTGTAGAATGGTTATGAGAGTATTCTAAAGGCTTAGAATGGTCTAGGAATGTGTATTAGGACTTAGAAGAACCATTTGAATGATCCTAAACATTGCTTGGTACCCCAAGGGACGTAGAGGGTGTAGCATGAGTCCTTGGAGGTTCTAACAAGTGTAGAATGGGTAAGAGAGTATTCCAAAGGCTTAGAATGGTCTAGGAAAGTGTATTCGGACTTAGAAGAACCATTAGAATGATCCTAAACATTGCTTGGTACCCCATGGGACGTAGAGGGTGTAACATGAGTCCTTGGAGGTTCTAACAAGTATAGAATGGTTAAGAAAGTATTCTAAAGGCTTGGAATGGTCTAGGAATGTATATTAGGACTTAGAAGAACCATTAGAATGATCCTAAACATTGCTTGGTACCCCATGGGACGTAGAGGGTGTAACATGAGTCCTTGGAGGTTCTAACAAGTGTAGAATGGTTACGAGAGTATTCTAAAGGCTTAGAATGGTCTAGGAAAGTGTATTAGGACTTAGAAAAACCATTAGAATGATCCAAACATTGCTTGGTACCCCATGGGACGTAGTGGGTGTAGCATGAGTCCTAGGAGGTTCTAACAAGTGTAGAATGGTTAAGAAAGTATTCTAAAGGCTTGGAATGGTCTAGGAATGTGTATTAGGACTTATAAGAACCATTAGAATGATCCTAAACATTGCTTGGTACTCCAAGGGACGTAGAGGGTGTAGCATGAGTCCTTGGATGTTCTAACAAGTGTAGAATGGTTATGAGAGTATTCTAAAGGCTTAGAATGGTCTAGGAATGTGTATTAGGACTTAGAAAAACCATTAGAATGATCCTATACATTGCTTGGTACCCCATGGGACGTAGAGGGTGTAACATGAGTCCTTGGAGTTTCTAACAAGTTTAGAATGGTTAAGAAAGTATTCTAAAGGCTTAGAATGGTCTAGGAATGTGTATTAGGACTTTGAAGAACCATTAGAATGATCCTAAAATTGCTTGGTACCCCATGGGACGTAGAGGGTGTAACATGAGTCCTTGGAGGTTCTTACAAGTGTAGAATGGTTAAGAAAGTATTCTAAAGGCTTAGAATTGTCTAGGAATGTGTATTAGGACTTAGAAGAACCATTAGAATGATCCTAAACATTGCTTGGTACCCCAAGGGACGTATAGGGTGTAGCATGAGTCCTTGGAGGTTCTAACAAGTGTAGAATGGTTATGATATTTTTCTAAAGGCTTAGAATGGTCTAGGAATGTGTATTAGGACTTAGAAGAACCATTTGAATGATCCTAAACATTGCTTGGTACCCCAACGGACGTAGAGGGTGTAGCATGAGTCCTTGGAGGTTCTAACAAGTGTAGAATGGGTAAGAGAGTATTCCAAAGGCTTAGAATGGTCTAGGAATGTGTATTAGGACTTAGAAGAACCATTAGAATGATCCTAAACATTGCTTGGTACCCCAAGGGACTTAGAGGGTGTAGCATGAGTCCTTGGAGGTTCTAACAAGTGTAGAATGGGTAAGAGAGTATTCCAAAGGCTTAGAATGGTCTAGGAATGTGTATTAGGACTTAGAAGAACCATTAGAATGATCCTAAACATTGCTTGGTACCCCAAGGGACGTAGAGGGTGTAGCATGAGTCCTTGGAGGTTCTAACAAGTTTAGAATGGTTATGACAGTATTCTAAAGGCTTAGAATGGTCTAGGAATGTGTATTAGGACTTATAAGAACCATTAGTATGATCCTAAACATTGCTTGGTACCCCAAGTGACGTAGATGGTGTAGCATGAGTCCTTGGAGGGTTCTAACAAGTTTAGAATGGTTAAGAGAGTATTCGAAAGGCATAGAATGGTCTAGGAATGTGTATTAGGACTTATAAGAACCATTAGAATGATCCTAAACATTGCATGGTACCACAAGGGACGTAGAGGGTGGAGCATGAGTCCTTAGAGGTTGTAACAAGTGTAGAATGGTTAAGAGAGTATTCTAAAGGCTTAGAATTGTCTAGGAATGTGTATTAGGACTTATAAGAACCATTAGAATGATCCTAAACATTGCTTGGTACCCCAAGGGACGTAGAGGGTGTAGCATGAGTCCTTGGAGGTTCTAACAAGTGTAGAATGGTTATGAGAGTATTCTAAAGGCTTAGAATGGTCTAGGAATGTGTATTAGGACTTAGAAGAACCATTAGAATGATCCTAAACATTGCTTGGTACCCCATGGGACGTAGAGGGTGTAACATGAGTCCTTGGAGGTTCTAACAAGTGTAGAATGGTTACGAGAGTATTCTAAAGGCTTAGAATGGTCTAGGAATGTGTATTAGGACTTAGAAGAACCATTAGAATGATCCTAAACATTGCTTGGTACCCCATGGGACGTAGAGGGTGTAACATGAGTCCTTGGAGGTTCTAACAAATGTAGAATGGTTACGAGAGTATTCTAAAGGCTTAGAATGGTCTAGGAAAGTGTATTAGGACTTAGAAGAACCATTAGAATGATCCTAAACATTGCTTGGTACCCTATGGGACGTAGAGGGTGTAACATGAGTCCTTGGAGGTTCTAACAAGTATAGAATGGTTAAGAAAGTATCCTAAAGGCTTGGAATGGTCTAGGAATGTATATTAGGACTTAGAAGAACCATTAGAATGATCCTAAACATTGCTTGGTACCCCATGGGACGTAGAGGGTGTAACATGAGTCCTTGGAGGTTCTAACAAGTGTAGAA
This sequence comes from Crotalaria pallida, assembly GCA_037953625.1. Taxonomy (NCBI): domain Eukaryota; kingdom Viridiplantae; phylum Streptophyta; class Magnoliopsida; order Fabales; family Fabaceae; genus Crotalaria; species Crotalaria pallida. Next base: position 103,510,657 of record CM075654.1, on the reverse strand, counting down.
TGGTTACGAGAGTATTCTAAAGGCTTAGAATGGTCTAGGAAAGTGTATTAGGACTTAGAAAAACCATTAGAATGATCCTAAACATTGCTTGGTACCCCATGGGACGTAGAGGGTGTAGCATGAGTCCTTGGAGGTTCTAACAAGTGTAGAATGGTTAAGAAAGTATTCTAAAGGCTTGGAATGGTCTAGGAATGTATATTAGGACTTAGAAGAACCATTAGAATGATCCTAAACATTGCTTGGTACCCCATGGGACGTAGAGGGTGTAGCATGAGTCCTTGGAGGTTCTAACAAGTGTAGAACGGTTATGAGAGGATTCTAAAGGCTTAGAATGGTCTAGGAATGTGTATTAGGACTTAGAAGAACCATTAGAATGATCCTAAACATTACTTGGTACCCCATGGGACGTAGAGGGTGTAGCATGAGTCGTTGGAGGTTCTAACAAGTGTAGAATGGTTATGAGAGTATTCTAAAGCCTTAGAATGGTCTAGGAATGTGTATTAGGACTTATAAGAACCATTAGAATGATCCTAAACATTGCATGGTACCACAAGGGACGTAGAGGGTGGAGCATGAGTCCTTAGAGGTTGTAACAAGTGTAGAATGGTTAAGAGAGTATTCTAAAGGCTTAGAATTGTCTAGGAATGTGTATTAGGACTTATAAGAACCATTAGAATGATCCTAAACATTGCTTGGTACCCCAAGGGACGTAGAGGGTGTAGCATGAGTCCTTGGAGGTTCTAACAAGTGTAGAATGGTTATGAGAGTATTCTAAAGGCTTAGAATGGTCTAGGAATGTGTATTAGGACTTAGAAGAACCATTAGAATGATCCTAAACATTGCTTGGTACCCCATGGGACGTAGAGGGTGTAACATGAGTCCTTGGAGGTTCTAACAAGTGTAGAATGGTTACGAGAGTATTCTAAAGGCTTAGAATGGTCTAGGAATGTGTATTAGGACTTAGAAGAACCATTAGAATGATCCTAAACATTGCTTGGTACCCCATGGGACGTAGAGGGTGTAACATGAGTCCTTGGAGGTTCTAACAAGTGTAGAATGGTTACGAGAGTATTCTAAAGGCTTAGAATGGTCTAGGAAAGTGTATTAGGACTTAGAAGAACCATTAGAATGATCCTAAACATTGCTTGGTACCCTATGGGACGTAGAGGGTGTAACATGAGTCCTTGGAGGTTCTAACAAGTATAGAATGGTTAAGAAAGTATCCTAAAGGCTTGGAATGGTCTAGGAATGTATATTAGGACTTAGAAGAACCATTAGAATGATCCTAAACATTGCTTGGTACCCCATGGGACGTAGAGGGTGTAACATGAGTCCTTGGAGGTTCTAACAAGTGTAGAATGGTTACGAGAGTATTCTAAAGGCTTAGAATGGTCTAGGAAAGTGTATTAGGACTTAGAAAAACCATTAGAATGATCCTAAACATTGCTTGGTACCCCATGGGACGTAGAGGGTGTAGCATGAGTCCTTGGAGGTTCTAACAAGTGTAGAATGGTTAAGAAAGTATTCTAAAGGCTTGGAATGGTCTAGGAATGTATATTAGGACTTAGAAGAACCATTAGAATGATCCTAAACATTGCTTGGTACCCCATGGGACGTAGAGGGTGTAGCATGAGTCCTTGGAGGTTCTAACAAGTGTAGAACGGTTATGAGAGGATTCTAAAGGCTTAGAATGGTCTAGGAATGTGTATTAGGACTTAGAAGAACCATTAGAATGATCCTAAACATTACTTGGTTCCCCATGGGACGTAGAGGGTGTAGCATGAGTCGTTGGAGGTTCTAACAAGTGTAGAATGGTTATGAGAGTATTCTAAAGCCTTAGAATGGTCTAGGAATGTGTATTACGACTTATAAGAACCATTAGAATGATCCTAAACATTGCTTGGTACCCCAAGGGGCGTAGAGGGTGTAGCATGAGTCCTTGGAGGTTCTAACAAGTGTAGAATGGTTAAGAAAGTATTCTAAAGGCTTAGAATGGTCTAGGAATGTGTATTTGGACTTAGAAAAACCATTAGAATGATCCTAAACATTAATTGGTACCCCATGGGACGTAGAGGGTGTAACATGAGTCCTTGGAGGTTCTTACAAGTGTAGAATGGTTAAGAAAGTATTCTAAAGGCTTAGAATTGTCTAGGAATGTGTATTAGGACTTAGAAGAACCATTAGAATGATCCTAAACATTGCTTGGTACCCCAAGGGACGTACAGGGTGTAGCATGAGTCCTTGGAGGTTCTAACAAGTGTAGAATGGTTATGAGAGTATTCTAAAGGCTTAGAATGGTCTAGGAATGTGTATTAGGACTTAGAAGAACCATTAGAATGATCCTAAACATTGCTTGGTACCCCAAGGGACGTAGAGGGTGTAGCATGAGTCCTTGGAGGTTCTAACAAGTGTAGAATGGGTAAGAGAGTATTCCAAAGGCTTAGAATGGTCTAGGAATGTGTATTAGGACTTAGAAGAACCATTAGAATGATCCTAAACATTGCTTGGTACCCCATGGGTCGTAGAGGGTGTAGCATGAGTCCTTGGAGGTTCTAACAAGTGTAGAATGGTTATGAGAGTATTCTATAGGCTTAGAATGGTCTAGGAATGTGTATTAGGACTTAAAAGAACCATTAGAATGATCCTAAACATTGCTTGGTACCCCAAGGGACTTAGAGGGTGTAGCATGAGTCCTTGGAGGTTCTAACAAGTGTAGAATGGGTAAGAGAGTATTCCAAAGGCTTAGAATGGTCTAGGAATGTGTATTAGGACTTATAAGAACCATTAGAATGATCCTAAACATTGCTTGGTACACCAAGGGACGTAGAGGGTGTAGCATGAGTCCTTGGAGGTTCTAACAAGTGTAGAATGGTTAAGAGAGTTCTCTAAAGGCTTAGAATGGTCTAGGAATGCGTATTAGGACTTATAAAAACCATTAGAATGATCCTAAACATTGCTTGGTTCCCCAAGAGACGTAGATGGTGTAGCATGAGTCCTTAAAGGTTCTAACAAGTGTAGAATGGTTAAGAGAGTATTCTAAAGGCTTAGAATGGTATAGGAATGTGTATTAGGACTTAGAAGAATCATTAGAATGATCCTAAACATTGCTTGGTAACCCAAGGGACGTAGAGGGTGTAGCATGAGTCCTTGGAGGTTCTAACAAGTGTAGAATGGTTAGAAAGTATTCTAAAGGCTTAGAATGGTCTAGGAATGTGTATTAGGACTTAGAAGAACCATTAGAATGATCCTAAACATTGCTTGGTACCCCATGGGTCGTAGAGGGTGTAGTATGAGTCCTTGGAGGTTCTAACAAGTTTAGAATGGTTAAGAGAGTATTCTAAAGGCTTAGAATTGTCTAGGAATGTGTATTAGGACTTATAAGAACCATTAGAATGATCCTAAACATTGCTTGCTCCCCAAGGGACTTAGAGGGTGTAGCATGAGTCCTTGGAGGTTCTAACAAGTGTAGAATGGGTAAGAGAGTATTCCAAAGGCTTAGAATGGTCTAGAAATGTGTATCAGGACTTATAAGAACCATTAGAATGATCCTAAAATTGCTTGGTACCCCATGGGACGTAGAGGGTGTAGCATGAGTCCTTGGAGGTTCTAACAAGTTTAGAATGGTTATGACAGTATTCTAAAGGCTTAGAATGGTCTAGGAATGTGTATTAGGACTTATAAGAACCTTTAGTATGATCCTAAACATTGCTTGGTACCCCAAGGGACGTAGAGGGTGTAGCATGAGTCCTTGGAGGTTCTAACAAGTTTAGAATGGTTAAGAGAGAACCATTAGAATGATCCTAAACATTGCTTGGTACCCGATGGGACGTAGAGGGTGTAGCATGAGTCCTTGGAGGTTCTAACAAGTGTAGAATGGTTAAGAAAGTATTCTAAAGGCTTAGAATGGTCTAGGAATGTGTATTAGGACTTAGAAGAACCATTAGAATGATCCTAAACATTGCATGATACCCCATGGGTCGTAGAGGGTGTAGCATGAGTCCTTGGAGGTTCTAACAAGTTTAGAATGGTTAAGAGAGTATTCTAAAGGCTTAGAATTGTCTAGGAATGTGTATTAGGACTTATAAGAAACATTAGAATGATCCTAAACATTGCTTGGTACCCGATGGGACGTAGAGGGTGTAGCATGAGTCCTTGGAGGTTCTAACAAGTGTAGAATGGGTAAGAGAGTATTCCAAAGGCTTAGAATGGTCTAGGAATGTGTATTAGGACTTAGAAGAACCATTAGAATGATCCTAAACATTGCTTGGTACCCCAAGGGACGTAGAGGGTGTAGCATGAGTCCTTGGAGGTTCTAACAAGTTTAGAATGGTTATGACAGTATTCTAAAGGCTTAGAAAGGTCTTGGAATGTGTATTAGGACTTATAAGAACCATTAGTATGATCCTAAACATTGCTTGGTACCCCAAGGGACGTAGAGGGTGTAGCATGAGTCCTTGGAGGTTCTAACAAGTTTAGAATGGTTAAGAGAGAACCATTAGAATGATCCTAAATATTGCTTAGTACCCGATGGGACGTAGAGGGTGTAGCATGAGTCCTTGGAGGTTCTAACAAGTGTAGAATGGTTAAGAAAGTATTCTAAAGGCTTAGAATTGTCTAGGAATGTGTATTAGGACTTAGAAGAACCATTAGAATGATGCTAAACATTGCTTGGTACCCAATGGGTCGTAGAGGGTGTAGCATGAGTCCTTGGAGGTTCTAACACGTTTAGAATGGTTAAGAGAGTATTCTAAAGGCTTAGAATTGTCTAGGAATGTGTATTAGGACTTATAAGAACCATTAGAATGATCCTAAACATTGCTTGGTACCCCAAGGGACTTAGAGGGTGTAGCATGAGTCCTTGGAGGTTCTAACAAGTGTAGAATGGGTAAGAGAGTATTCCAAAGGCTTAGAATGGTCTAGGAATGTGTATTAGGACTTAGAAGAATCATTAGAAAGATCCTAAACATTGCTTGGTACCCCAAGGGACGTAGAGGGTGTAGCATGAGTCCTTGGTGGTTCTAACAAGTTTAGAATGATTATGACAGTATTCCAAAGGCTTAGAATGGTCTAGGAATGTGTATTAGGACTTATAAGAACCATTAGTATGATCCTAAACATTGCTTGGTACCCCAAGGGACGTAGAGGGTGTAGCATGAGTCCTTGGAGGTTCTAACAAGTTTAGAATGGTTAAGAGAGAACCATTAGAATGATCCTAAACATTGCATGGCACCCGATGGGACGTAGAGGGTGTAGCATGAGTCCTAGGAGGTTCTAACAAGTGTAGAATGGTTAAGAAAGTATTCTAAAGGCTTATAATGGTCTAGGAATGTGTATTAGGACTTAGAAGAACCATTAGAATGATCCTAAACATTGCTTCGAAACCCAAGGGACGTAGAGGGTGTAGCACGAGTCCTTGGAGGTTCTAACAAGTGTACAATGGTTAAGAGAGTATTCTAAAGGCTTAGAATTGTCTAGGAATGTGTATTAGGACTTATAAGAACCATTAGAATGATCCTAAACATTGCTTGGTACTCCAAGGGACTTAGAGGGTGTAGCATGAGTCCTTGGAGGTTCTAACAAGTGTAGAATGGTTAAGAGAGTATTCCAAAGGCTTAGAATGGTCTAGGAATATGTATTAGGACTTAGAAGAACCATTAGAATGATCCTAAACATTGCTTGGTACCCCAAGGGACGTAGAGGGTGTAGCATGAGTCCTTGGAGGTTCTAACAAGTTTAGAATGATTAAGAGAGAACCATTAGAATGATCCTAAACATTGCTTGGTACTCGATGGGACGTAGAGGGTGTAGCATGAGTCCTTGGAGGTTCTAACAAGTGTAGAATGGTTAAGAAAGTATTCTAAAGGCTTAGAATGTTCTAGGAATGTGTATTAGGACTTAGAAGAACCATTAGAATGATCCTAAACATTGCTTGGTACCCCATGGGACATAGAGGGTGTAGCATGAGTCCTTGGAGGTTCTAACAAGTTTAGAATGGTTAAGAGAGTATTCTAAAGGCTTAGAATTGTCTAGGAATGTGTATTAGGACTTATAAGAACCATTAGAATGATCCTAAACATTGCTTGGTACCCCAAGTGACTTAGAGGGTGTAGCATGAGTCCTTGGAGGTTCTAACAAGTGTAGAATGGGTAAGAGAGTATTCCAAAGGCTTAGAATGGTCTAGGAATGTGTATTAGGACTTAGAAGAACCATTAGAATGATCCTAAACATTGCTTGGTACCCCAAGGGACGTAGAGGGTGTAGCATGAGTCCTTGGAGGTTCTAACAAGTTTAGAATGGTTATGACAGTATTCTAAAGGCTTAGAATAGTCTTGGAATGTGTATTAGGACTTAGAAGAACCATTAGAATGATCCTAAACATTGCTTGGTACCCCAAGGGACGTAGAGGGTGTAGCATGAGTCCTTGGAGGTTCTAACAAGTATAGAATGGTTATGACAGTGTTCTAAAGGCTTAGAATAGTCTTGGAATGTGTATTAGGACTTATAAGAACCATTAGTATGATCCTAAACATTGCTTGGTACCCCAAGGGACGTAGAGGGTGTAGCATGAGTCCTTGGAGGTTCTAACAAGTTTAGAATGGTTAAGAGAGAACCATTAGAATGATCCTAAACATTGCTTGGTACCCGATGGGACGTAGAGGGTGTAGCATGAGTCCTTGGAGGTTCTAACAAGTGTAGAATGGTTAACAAAGTATTCTAAAGGCTTAGAATGGTCTAGGAATGTGTATTAGGACTTAGAAGAACCATTAGAATGATCATAAACATTGCTTGGTACCCCATGGGTCGTAGAGGGTGTAGCATGAGTCCTTGGAGGTTCTAACAAGTTTAGAATGGTTAAGAGAGTATTCTAAAGGCTTAGAATTGTCTAGGAATGTGTATTAGGACTTATAAGAACCATTAGAATGATCCTAAACATTGCTTGGTACCCCAAGGGACTTAGAGGGTGTAGCATGAGTCCTTGGAGGTTCTAACAAGTGTAGAATGGGTAAGAGAGTATTCCAAAGGCTTAGAATGGTCTAGGAATGTGTATTAGGACTTAGAAGAACCATTAGAATGATCCTAAACATTGCTTGGTACCCCAAGGGACGTAGAGGGTGTAGCATGAGTCCTTGGAGGTTCTAACAAGTTTAGAGTGGTTATGACAGTATTCTAAAGGCTTAGAATGGTCTTGGAATGTGTATTAGGACTTATAAGAACCATTAGTATGATCCTAAACATTGCTTGGTACCCCAAGGGACGTAGAGGGTGTAGCATGAGTCCTTGGAGGTTCTAACAAGTTTAGAATGGTTATGACAGTATTCTAAAAGCTTAGAATGGTTTAGAAATGTGTATTAGGACTTATAAGAACCATTAGAATGATCCTAAAATTGCTTGGTACTCCAAGGACTCATGTTACACCCTCAACGTCCCATGGGGTACCAAGCAATGTTTAGGATCATTCTAATGGTTCTTATAAGTCCTAATACACATTCTTAGACCAGTCTAAGCCTTTAGAATACTCTCTTAACCATTCTACACTTGTTAGAACCTCCAAGGACTCATTTTACACCCTCTACGTCCCATGGGGTACCAAGCAAAGTTTAGGATTGTTCAAATGGTTCTTATATGTCCTAATACACATTCCTAGACCATTCTGAGCCTTTAGAATACTCTCATAACCATTCTACACTTGTTAGAACCTCCAAGGACTCATGCTACACCTCTACGTCCCATGGGGTACCAAGCAATGTTTAGGATCATTCTAATGGTTCTTATAAGTCCTAATACACATTCCTACACCATTCTATGCCTTTAGAATACTCTCTTAACCATTCTAAACTTGTTAGAACCTCCAAGGACTCATGCTACACCCTCTACGTCCCATGGGGTACCAAGCAAAGTTTAGGATTGTTCAAATGGTTCTTATATGTCCTAATACACATTCCTAGACCATTCTGAGCCTTTAGAATACTCTCTTAATCATTCTACACTTATTAGAACCTCCAAGGACTCATGCTACACCCTCTACGTCCCTTGGTGTACCAAGCAATGTTTAGGATTATACTAATTGTTCTTATAAGTCCTAATAAACATTCCTAGACCATTCTAAGCCTTTAGAGAACTCTTTTAACCACTCTACACTTGTTAGAACCTCCAAGGACTCATGCTACACCCTCTACGTCCCTTGGGGTACGAAGCAATGTTTAGGATCATTCTAATGTTTCTTATAAGTCCTAATACACATTCATAGACCATTCTAAGCCTTTAGAATACTCTATTAACCATTCTACACTTGTTAGAACCTCCAACGACTCATGCTACACCCTCTACTTCCCTTGGAGTACCAAGCAATGTTTAGGATTGTTCAAATGGTTCATATATGTCCTAATACACATTCCTAGACCATTTTAAGCCTTTAGAATACTTTCTTAACCATTCTACACTTGTTAGAACCTTCAACGACTCATGTTACACCCTCTACGTCCCATGGGGTACCAAGCAATGTTTAGGATCATTCTAATGGTTCTTCTAAGTCCTAATACACATTCTTAGACCATTCTAAGCCTTTATCATACTCTCTTAACCATTCCACACTTGTTAGAACCTCCAAGGACTCTCTACGTCCATTAGGGTACCAAGCAATGTTTAGGGTTATTCTAAATGTTCGTATATGTCTTAATACATATTCCTAGACCATTCTAAGCCTTTAGAATACTCTCATAACCATTCTACACTTGTTAGAACCTCCAAGGACTCATGCTACACCCTCTGCGTCCCTTCGGGTACCAAGCAATGTTTAGGATCATTCTAATGGTTCTTATAAGTCCTAATACACATTCCTAGACCATTCTAAGCCTTTAGAATACTCTCATAACCATTCTACACTTGTTAGAACCTCCAACGACTCATGCTACACCCTCTACTTCCCTTGGGGTACCAAGCAATGTTTAGGATCATTCTAATAGTTCTTATAAGTCCTAATACAGATTCTTAGACCATTTTAAGCCTTTAGAATACTTTCTTAACCATTCTACACTTGTTAGAACCTCCAACGACTCATGCTACACCCTCTACTTCCCTTGGGGTACCAAGCAATGTTTAGGATCATTCTAATAGTTCTTTTAAGTCCTAATACACATTCATAGACCATTCTAATCCTTTAGAATACTCTCTTAACCGTTATACACTTGTTAGAACCTCCAAGGACTCATGTTACACCCTCAACGTCCCATGGGGTACCAAGCAATGTTTTGGATCATTCTAATGGTTCTTATTAGTCCTAATACACATTCCTAGACCATTCTAAGCCTTTAGAATACTCTCTTGACCATTCTACACTCTTTAGAACCTCCAAGGACTCATGCTACACCATCTACGTCCCTTGGGGTACCAAGCAATGTTTAGGATCATTCTAATGGTTCTTATAAGTCCTAATACACATTCTTAGACCATTCTAAGCCTTTAGAATACTCTCTTAACCATTCTACACTTGTTAGAACCTCCAAGGACTCATTTTACACCCTCTACGTCCCATGGGGTACCAAGCAAAGTTTAGGATTGTTCAAATGGTTCTTATATGTCCTAATACACATTCCTAGACCATTCTGAGCCTTTAGAATACTCTCATAACCATTCTACACTTTTAGAACCTCCAAGGACTCATGCTACACCCTCTACGTCCCATGGGGTACCAAGCAATGTTTAGGATCATTCTAATGGTTCTTATAAGTCCTAATACACATTCCTACACCATTCTAAGCCTTTAGAATACTCTCTTAACCATTCTAAACTTCTTAGAACCTCCAAGGACTCATGCTACACCCTCTACGTCCCTTGGTGTACCCAGCATTGTTTAGGATCATACTAATGGTTCTTATAAGTCCTAAAACACATTCCTAGACCATTCTAAGCCTTTAGAATACTCTCATAACCATTCTACACTTGTTAGAACCTCCAAGGACTCATGCTACACCCTCTACGTCCCATGGGGTACCAAGCAATGTTTAGGATCATTCTAATGGTTCTTCTAAGTCCTAATACACATTCCTAGACCATTCTAAGCCTTTAGAATACTCTCTTAACCATTCTACACTTGTTAGAACCTCCAAGGACTCATCCTACAGTCTCTACGTCCATTAGGGTACCAAGCAATGTTTAGGGTTATTCTAAATGTTCGTATATGTCTTAATACACATTCCTAGACCATTCTAAGCCTTTAGAATACTCTCATAACCATTCTACACTTGTTAGAACCTCCAAGGATTCATGCTACACCCTCTGCGTCCCTTCGGGTACCAAGCCATGTTTAGGATCATTCTAATAGTTCTTATAAGTCCTAATACACATTCATACACCATTCTAAGCCTTTAGAATACTCTCTTAACCGTTATACACTTGTTAGAACCTCCAAGGACTCATGTTACACCCTCAACGTCCCATGGGGTACCAAGCAATGTTTAGGATCATTCTAATGGTTCTTATAAGTCCTAATACACATTCCTACACCATTCTATGCCTTTAGAATACTCTCTTAACCATTCTAAACTTGTTAGAACCTCCAAGGACTCATGCTACACCCTCTACGTCCCTTGGTGTACCAAGCATTGTTTAGGATCATACTAATGGTTCTTATAAGTCCTAATACACATTCCTAGACCATTCTAAGCCTTTAGAATACTCTCTTAACCATTCTACACTTGTTAGAACCTCCAAGGACTCATGCTACACCCTCTGCGTCCCTTCGGGTACCAAGCAATGTTTAGGATCATTATAATGATTCTTATAAGTCCTAATACACATTCCTAGACCATTCTAAGCCTTTAGAATACTCTCATAACCATTCTACACTTGTTAGAACCTCCAACGACTCATGCTACACCCTCTACGTCCCATGGGGTACCAAGCAATGTTTAGGATCATTCTAATGGTTCTTATAAGTCCTAATACACATTCCTACACCATTCTATGCCTTTAGAATACTCTCTTAACCATTCTAAACTTGTTAGAACCTCCAAGGACTCATGCTACACCCTCTACGTCCCATGGGGTACCAAGCAATGTTTAGGATCATTCTAATGGTTCTTATAAGTCCTAATACACATTCCTACACCATTCTATGCCTTTAGAATACTCTCTTAACCATTCTAAACTTCTTAGAACCTCCAAGGACTCATGCTACACCCTCTACGTCCCTTGGTGTACCCAGCATTGTTTAGGATCATACTAATGGTTCTTATAAGTCCTAAAACACATTCCTAGACCATTCTAAGCCTTTAGAATACTCTCTTAACCATTCTACACTTGTTAGAACCTCCAACGACTCATGCTACAGTCTCTACATCCATTAGGGTACCAAGCAATGTTTAGGGTTATTCTAAATATTCGTATATGTCTTAATACACATTCCTAGACCATTCTATGCCTTTAGAATACTCTCTTAACCATTCTAAACTTGTTAGAACCTCCAAGGACTCATGCTACACCCTCTACGTCCCTTGGTGTACCAAGCATTGTTTAGGATCATACTAATGGTTCTTATAAGTCCTAATACACATTCCTAGACCAATCTAAGCCTTTAGAATACTCTCATAACCATTCTACACTTGTTAGAACCTCCAAGGACTCATGCTACACCCTCTACGTCCCTTGGGGTACCAAGCAATGTTTAGGATCATTCTAATGGTTCTTCTAAGTCCTAATACACATTCCTAGACCATTCTAAGCCTTTAGAATACTCTCTTAACCATTCTACACTTGTTAGAACCTCCAAGGACTCATCCTACAGTCTCTACGTCCATTAGGGTACCAAGCAATGTTTAGGGTTATTCTAAATGTTCGTATATGTCTTAATACACATTCCTAGACCATTCTAAGCCTTTAGAATACTCTCATAACCATTCTACACTTGTTAGAACCTCCAAGGATTCATGCTACACCCTCTGCGTCCCTTCGGGTACCAAGCAATGTTTAGGATCATTCTAATCGTTCTTATAAGTCCTAATACACATTCTTCGACCATTCTAAGCCTTTAGAATACTCTCTTAACCATTCTACACTTGTTAGAACCTCCAAGGACTCATGTTACACCCTCTACGTCCCATGGGGTACCAAGCAATGTTTAGGATCATTCTAATGGTTCTTATTAGTCCTAATACACATTCCTAGACCATTCTAAGCCTTTAGAATACTCTCTTGACCATTCTACACTCTTTAGAACCTCCAAGGACTCATGCTACACCATCTCCGTCCCTTGGGGTACCAAGCAATGTTTAGGATCATTCTAATGGTTCTTATAAGTCCTAATACACATTCCTAGACCATTCTAAGCCTTTAGAATACTCTCTTAACCATTCTACACTTGTTAGAACCTCCAAGGACTCATGCTACACCCTCTATGTCCCTTGGGGTACCAAGCAATATTTAGGATTGTTCAAATGGTTCTTATATGTCCGAATACACATTCCTAGACCATTCTGAGCCTTTAGAATACTCTCATAACCATTCTACACTTGTTAGAACCTCCAACGACTCATGCTACACCCTCTACGTCCCATGGGGTACCAAGCAATGTTTAGGATCATTCTAATGGTTCTTATTAGTCCTAATACACATTCCTAGACCATTCTAAGCCTTTAGAATACTCTCTTGACCATTCTACACTCTTTAGAACCTCCAAGGACTCATGCTACACCATCTCCGTCCCTTGGGGTACCAAGCAATGTTTAGGATCATTCTAATGGTTCTTATAAGTCCTAATACACATTCCTAGACCATTCTAAGCCTTTAGAATACTCTCTTAACCATTCTACACTTGTTAGAACCTCCAAGGACTCATGCTACACCCTCTATGTCCCTTGGGGTACCAAGCAATATTTAGGATTGTTCAAATGGTTCTTATATGTCCGAATACACATTCCTAGACCATTCTGAGCCTTTAGAATACTCTCTTAACCATTCTAAACTTGTTAGAACCTCCTAGGACTCATGCTACACCCTCTACGTCCCTTGGTGTACCAAGCACTGTTTAGGATCATACTAATGGTTCTTATAAGTCCTAATACACATTCCTAGACCATTCTAAGCCTTTAGAATACTCTCTTAACCATTCTACACTTGTTAGAACCTCCAAGGACTCATCCTACAGTCTCTACGTCCATTAGGGTACCAAGCAATGTTTAGGGTTATTCTAAATGTTCGTATATGTCTTAATACACATTCCTAGACCATTCTAAGCCTTTAGAATATTCTCATAACCATTCTACACTTGTTAGAACCTCCAAGGACTCATGCTACACCCTCTGTGTCCCTTCGGGTACCAAGCAATGTTTAGGATCATTCTAATAGTTCTTATAAGTCTTAATACACATTCCTAGACCATTCTAAGCCTTTAGAATACTCTCATAACCATTCTACACTTGTTAGAACCTCCAACGACTCATGCTACACCCTCTACTTCCCTTGGGGTACCAAGCAATGTTTAGGATCATTCTAATAGTTCTTATAAGTCCTAATACAGATTCTTAGACCATTTTAAGCCTTTAGAGTACTTTCTTAACCATTCTACACTTGTTAGAACCTCCAACGACTCATGCTACACCCTCTACGTCCCGTGGGGTACCAAGCAATGTTTAGGATCATTCTAATGGTTCTTATAAGTCCTAATACACATTCCTACACCATTCTATGCCTTTAGAATACTCTCTTAACCATTCTAAACTTGTTAGAACCTCCAAGGACTCATGCTACACCCTCTACGTCCCATGGGGTACCAAGCAATGTTTAGGATCATTCTAATGGTTCTTATAAGTCCTAATACACATTCCTACACCATTCTATGCCTTTAGAATACTCTCTTAACCATTCTAAACTTCTTAGAACCTCCAAGGACTCATGCTACACCCTCTACGTCCCTTGGTGTACCCAGCATTGTTTAGGATCATACTAATGGTTCTTATAAGTCCTAAAACACATTCCTAGACCATTCTAAGCCTTTAGAATACTCTCTTAACCATTCTACACTTGTTAGAACCTCCAACGACTCATGCTACAGTCTCTACGTCCATTAGGGTACCAAGCAATGTTTAGGGTTATTCTAAATATTCGTATATGTCTTAATACACATTCCTAGACCATTCTATGCCTTTAGAATACTCTCTTAACCATTCTAAACTTGTTAGAACCTCCAAGGACTCATGCTACACCCTCTACGTCCCTTGGTGTACCAAGCATTGTTTAGGATCATACTAATGGTTCTTATAAGTCCTAATACACATTCCTAGACCAATCTAAGCCTTTAGAATACTCTCATAACCATTCTACACTTGTTAGAACCTCCAAGGACTCATGCTACACCCTCTACGTCCCTTGGGGTACCAAGCAATGTTTAGGATCATTCTAATGGTTCTTCTAAGTCCTAATACACATTCCTAGACCATTCTAAGCCTTTAGAATACTCTCTTAACCATTCTACACTTGTTAGAACCTCCAAGGACTCATCCTACAGTCTCTACGTCCATTAGGGTACCAAGCAATGTTTAGGGTTATTCTAAATGTTCGTATATGTCTTTATACACATTCCTAGACCATTCTAAGCCTTTAGAATACTCTCATAACCATTCTACACTTGTTAGAACCTCCAAGGACTCATGCTACACCCTCTGCGTCCCTTCGGGTACCAAGCAATGTTTAGGATCATTCTAATCGTTCTTATAAGTCCTAATACACATTCTTCGACCATTCTAAGCCTTTAGAATACTCTCTTAACCATTCTACACTTGTTAGAACCTCCAAGGACTCATGTTACACCCTCTACGTCCCATGGGGTACCAAGCAATGTTTAGGATCATTCTAATGGTTCTTATTAGTCCTAATACACATTCCTAGACCATTCTAAGCCTTTAGAATACTCTCTTGACCATTCTACACTCTTTAGAACCTCCAAGGACTCATGCTACACCATCTCCGTCCCTTGGGGTACCAAGCAATGTTTAGGATCATTCTAATGGTTCTTATAAGTCCTAATACACATTCCTAGACCATTCTAAGCCTTTAGAATACTCTCTTAACCATTCTACACTTGTTAGAACCTCCAAGGACTCATGCTACACCCTCTATGTCCCTTGGGGTACCAAGCAATATTTAGGATTGTTCAAATGGTTCTTATATGTCCGAATACACATTCCTAGACCATTCTGAGCCTTTAGAATACTCTCATAACCATTCTACAATTGTTATAACCTCCAACGACTCATGCTACACCCTCTACGTCCCATGGGGTACCAAGCAATGTTTAGGATCATTCTAATGGTTCTTATAAGTCCTAATACACATTCCTACACCGTTCTATGCCTTTAGAATACTCTCTTAACCATTCTAAACTTGTTAGAACCTCCAAGGACTCATGCTACACCCTCTACGTCCCTTGGTGTACCAAGCATTGTTTAGGATCATACTAATGGTTCTTATAAGTCCTAATACACATTCCTAGACCATTCTAAGCCTTTAGAATACTCTCTTAACCATTCTACACTTGTTAGAACCTCCAAGGACTCATCCTACAGTCTCTACGTCCATTAGGGTACCAAGCAATGTTTAGGGTTATTCTAAATGTTCGTATATGTCTTAATACACATTCCTAGACCATTCTAAGCCTTTAGAATATTCTCATAACCATTCTACACTTGTTAGAACCTCCAAGGACTCATGCTACACCCTCTGTGTCCCTTCGGGTACCAAGCAATGTTTAGGATCATTCTAATAGTTCTTATAAGTCCTAATACACATTCCTAGACCATTCTAAGCCTTTAGAATACTCTCATAACCATTCTACACTAGTTAGAACCTCCAACGACTCATGCTACACCCTCTACTTCCCTTGGGGTACCAAGCAATGTTTAGGATCATTCTAATAGTTCTTATAAGTCCTAATACAGATTCTTAGACCATTTTAAGCCTTTAGAGTACTTTCTTAACCATTCTACACTTGTTAGAACCTCCAACGACTCATGCTACACCCTCTACTTCCCTTGGGGTACCAAGCAATGTTTAGGATAATTCTAATAGTTCTTATAAGTCCTAATACACATTCTTAGACCATTCTAAGCCTTTAGAATACTCTCTTAACCGTTCTACACTTGTTAGAACCTCCAAGGACTCATGCTACACCCTCTACGTCCCATGGGGTACCAAGCAATGTTTAGGATCATTCTAATGGTTCTTATAAGTCCTAATACACATTCCTACACCATTCTATGCCTTTAGAATACTCTCTTAACCATTCTAAACTTCTTAGAACCTCCAAGGACTCATGCTACACCCTCTACGTCCCTTGGTGTACCCAGCATTGTTTAGGATCATACTAATGGTTCTTATAAGTCCTAAAACACATTCCTAGACCATTCTAAGCCTTTAGAATACTCTCTTAACCATTCTACACTTGTTAGAACCTCCAACGACTCATGCTACAGTCTCTACGTCCATTAGGGTACCAAGCAATGTTTAGGGTTATTCTAAATATTCGTATATGTCTTAATACACATTCCTAGACCATTCTATGCCTTTAGAATACTCTCTTAACCATTCTAAACTTGTTAGAACCTCCAAGGACTCATGCTACACCCTCTACGTCCCTTGGTGTACCAAGCATTGTTTAGGATCATACTAATGGTTCTTATAAGTCCTAATACACATTCCTAGACCAATCTAAGCCTTTAGAATACTCTCATAACCATTCTACACTTGTTAGAACCTCCAAGGACTCATGCTACACCCTCTACGTCCCTTGGGGTACCAAGCAATGTTTAGGATCATTCTAATGGTTCTTCTAAGTCCTAATACACATTCCTAGACCATTCTAAGCCTTTAGAATACTCTCTTAACCATTCTACACTTGTTAGAACCTCCAAGGACTCATCCTACAGTCTCTACGTCCATTAGGGTACCAAGCAATGTTTAGGGTTATTCTAAATGTTCGTATATGTCTTAATACACATTCCTAGACCATTCTAAGCCTTTAGAACACTCTCATAACCATTCTACACTTGTTAGAACCTCCCAGGATTCATGCTACACCCTCTGCGTCCCTTCGGGTACCAAGCAATGTTTAGGATCATTCTAATCGTTCTTATAAGTCCTAATACACATTCTTCGACCATTCTAAGCCTTTAGAATACTCTCTTAACCATTCTACACTTGTTAGAACCTCCAAGGACTCATGTTACACCCTCTACGTCCCATGGGGTACCAAGCAATGTTTAGGATAATTCTAATGGTTCTTATTAGTCCTAATACACATTCCTAGACCATTCTAAGCCTTTAGAATACTCTCTTGACCATTCTACACTCTTTAGAACCTCCAAGGACTCATGCTACACCATCTCCGTCCCTTGGGGTACCAAGCAATGTTTAGGATCATTCTAATGGTTCTTATAAGTCCTAATACACATTCCTAGACCATTCTAAGCCTTTAGAATACTCTCTTAACCATTCTACACTTGTTAGAACCTCCAAGAACTCATGCTACACCCTTTATGTCCCTTGGGGTACCAAGCAATATTTAGGATTGTTCAAATGGCTCTTATATGTCCGAATACACATTCCTAGACCATTCTGAGCCTTTAGAATACTCTCATAACCATTCTACACTTGTTAGAACCTCCAACGACTCATGCTACACCCTCTACGTCCCATGGGGTACCAAGCAATGTTTAGGATCATTCTAATGGTTCTTATAAGTCCTAATACACATTCCTACACCGTTCTATGCCTTTAGAATACTCTCTTAACCATTCTAAACTTGTTAGAACCTCCAAGGACTCATGCTACACCCTCTACGTCCCTTGGTGTACCAAGCATTGTTTAGGATCATACTAATGGTTCGTATAAGTCCTAATACACATTCCTAGACCATTCTAAGCCTTTAGAATACTCTCTTAACCATTCTACACTTGTTAGAACCTCCAAGGACTCATGCTACACCCTCTGCGTCCCTTCGGGTACCAAGCAATGTTTAGGATCATTATAATGATTCTTATAAGTCCTAATACACATTCCTAGACCATTCTAAGCCTTTAGAATACTCTCATAACCATTCTACACTTGTTAGAACCTCCAACGACTCATGCTACACCCTCTACGTCCCATGGGGTACCAAGCAATGTTTAGGATCATTCTAATGGTTCTTATAAGTCCTAATACACATTCCTACACCATTCTATGCCTTTAGAATACTCTCTTAACCATTCTAAACTTGTTAGAACCTCCAAGGACTCATGCTACACCCTCTACGTCCCTTGGTGTACCAAGCATTGTTTAGGATCATACTAATGGTTCTTATAAGTCCTAATACACATTCCTACACCATTTTATGCCTTTAGAATACTCTCTTAACCATTCTAAACTTCTTAGAACCTCCAAGGACTCATGCTACACCCTCTACGTCCCTTGGTGTACCCAGCATTGTTTAGGATCATACTAATGGTTCTTATAAGTCCTAAAACACATTCCTAGACCATTCTAATCCTTTAGAATACTCTCTTAACCATTCTACACTTGTTAGAACCTCCAAGGACTCATCCTACAGTCTCTACGTCCATTAGGGTACCAAGCAATGTTTAGGGTTATTCTAAATATTCGTATATGTCTTAATACACATTCCTAGACCATTCTATGCCTTTAGAATACTCTCTTAACCATTCTAAACTTGTTAGAACCTCCAAGGACTCATGCTACACCCTCTACGTCCCTTGGTGTACCAAGCATTGTTTAGGATCATACTAATGGTTCTTATAAGTCCTAATACACATTCCTAGACCAATCTAAGCCTTTAGAATACTCTCATAACCATTCTACACTTGTTAGAACCTCCAAGGACTCATGCTACACCCTCTACGTCCCTTGGGGTACCAAGCAATGTTTAGGATCATTCTAATGGTTCTTCTAAGTCCTAATACACATTCCTAGACCATTCTAAGCCATTAGAATACTCTCTTAACCATTCTACACTTGTTAGAACCTCCAAGGACTCATCCTACAGTCTCTACGTCCATTAGGGTACCAAGCAATGTTTAGGGTTATTCTAAATGTTCGTATATGTCTTAATACACATTCCTAGACCATTCTAAGCCTTTAGAACACTCTCATAACCATTCTACACTTGTTAGAACCTCCAAGGATTCATGCTACACCCTCTGCGTCCCTTCGGGTACCAAGCAATGTTTAGGATCATTCTAATCGTTCTTATAAGTCCTAATACACATTCTTCGACCATTCTAAGCCTTTAGAATACTCTCTTAACCATTCTACACTTGTTAGAACCTCCAAGGACTCATGTTACACCCTCTACGTCCCATGGGGTACCAAGCAATGTTTAGGATCATTCTAATGGTTCTTATTAGTCCTAATACACATTCCTAGACCATTCTAAGCCTTTAGAATACTCTCTTGACCATTCTACACTCTTTAGAACCTCCAAGGACTCATGCTACACCATCTTCGTCCCTTGGGGTACCAAGCAATGTTTAGGATCATTCTAATGGTTCTTATAAGTCCTAATACACATTCCTAGACCATTCTAAGCCTTTAGAATACTCTCTTAACCATTCTACACTTGTTAGAACCTCCAAGGACTCATGCTACACCCTCTATGTCCCTTGGGGTACCAAGCAATATTTAGGATTGTTCAAATGGTTCTTATATGTCCGAATACACATTCCTAGACCATTCTGAGCCTTTAGAATACTCTCATAACCATTCTACACTTGTTAGAACCTCCAACGACTCATGCTACACCCTCTACGTCCCATGGGGTACCAAGCAATGTTTAGGATCATTCTAATGGTTCTTATAAGTCCTAATACACATTCCTACACCGTTCTATGCCTTTAGAATACTCTCTTAACCATTCTAAACTTGTTAGAACCTCCAAGGACTCATGCTACACCCTCTACGTCCCTTGGTGTACCAAGCATTGTTTAGGATCATACTAATGGTTCTTATAAGTCCTAATACACATTCCTAGACCATTCTAAGCCTTTAGAATACTCTCTTGACCATTCTACACTCTTTAGAACCTCCAAGGACTCATGCTACACCATCTACGTCCCTTGGGGTACCAAGCAATGTTTAGGATCATTCTAATGGTTCTTATAAGTCCTAATACACATTCCTAGACCATTCTAAGCCTTTAGAATACTCTCTTAACCATTCTATACTTGTTAGAACCTCCAAGGACTTATGCTACACCCTCTACGTCCCTTGGGGTACCAAGTAATGTTTAGGATTGTTCAAATGGTTCTTATATGTCCTAATACACTTTCTTAGACCATTCTAAGCCTTTAGAATACTCTCATAACCATTCTACACATGTTAGAACCTCCAAGGACTCATGTTACACCCTCTACGTCCCATGGGGTACCAAGCAATGTTTAGGATCATTCTAATGGTTCTTCTAAGTCCTAATACACATTCCTAGACCATTCTAAGCCTTTAGAATACTTTCTTAACCATTCTGCACTTGTTAGAACCTCCAACGACTCATGCTACACCCTCTCCGTCCCTTCGGGTACAAAGCAATGTTTACGATCATTCAAATGGTTCTTATAAGTCCTAATACACATTCCTAGACCAATCTAAGCCTTTAGAATACTCTCATAACATTCTACACTTGTTAGAACCTCCAAGGACTCATGCTACACCCTCTACGTCCCTTGGGGTACCAAGCAATGTTTAGGATCATTCTAATGGTTCTTCTAAGTCCTAATACACATTCCTAGACCATTCTAAGCCTTTAGATTACTCTCATAACCATTCTACACTTGTTAGAACCTCCAAGGACTCATGCTACACCCTCTGCGTCCCTTGGGGTACCAAGCAATGTTTAGGATCATTCTAATGGTTCTTCTAAGTCCTAATACACATTCCTAGACCATTCTAAGCCTTTAGAATACTCTCATAACCATTCTACACTTGTTAGAACCTCCAAGGACTCATGCTACACCCTCTGCGTCCCTTGGGGTACCAAGCAATGTTTAGGATCATTCTAATGGTTCTTCTAAGTCCTAATACACATTCCTAGACCATTCTAAGCCTTTAGAATACTCTCATAACCATTCTACACTTGTTAGAACCTCCAAGGACTCATGCTACACCCTCTGCGTCCCTTGGGGTACCAAGCAATGTTTAGGATTATACTAATGGTTCTTATAAGTCCTAATAAACATTCCTAGACCATTCTAAGCCTTTAGAGAACTCTTTTAACCACTCTACACTTGTTATAACCTCCAAGGACTCATGCTACACCCTCTACGTCCCATGGGGTACCAAGCAATGTTTAGGATCATTCTAATGTTTCTTATAAGTCCTAATACACATTCCTAGACCATTCTAAGCCTTTAGAATACTCTATTAACCATTCTACACTTGTTAGAACCTCCAATGACTCATGCTACACCCTCTACTTCCCTTGGGGTACCAAGCAATGTTTAGGATTGTTCAAATGGTTCTTATATGTCCTAATACACATTCCTAGACCATTTTAAGCCTTTAGAATACTTTCGTAACCATTCTACACTTGTTAGAACCTTCAACGACTCATGTTACACCCTCTACGTCCCATGGGGTACCAAGCAATGTTTAGGATCATTCTAATGGTTCTTATAAGTCCTAATACACATTCCTAGACCATTCTAAGCCTTTAGAATACTCTCTTGACCATTCTACACTCTTTAGAACCTCCAACGACTCATGCTACACCCTCTACTTCCCTTGGGGTACCAAGCAATGTTTAGGATCATTCTAATAGTTCTTATAAGTCCTAATACAGATTCTTAGACCATTTTAAGCCTTTAGAATACTTTCTTAACCATTCTACACTTGTTAGAACCTCCAAGGACTCATTTTACACCCTCTACGTCCCATGGGGTACCAAGCAATGTTTAGGATCATTCTAATGGTTCTTATAAGTCCTAATACACATTCCTAGACCATTCTAAGCCTTTAGAATACTCTCATAACCATTCTACACTTGTTAGAACCTCCAACGACTCATGCTACACCCTCTACTTCCCTTAGGGTACCAAGCAATGTTTAGGATCATTCTAATAGTTCTTATAAGTCCTAATACACATTCTTAGACCATTCTAAGCCTTTAAATACTCTCTTAACCGTTCTACACTTGTTAGAACCTCCAAGGACTCATGCTACACCCTCTACGTCCCTTGGTGTACCAAGCAATGTTTAGGATTATACTAATGGTTCTTATTAGTCCTAATAAACATTCCTAGACCATTCTAAGCCTTTAGAGAACTCTTTTAACCACTCTACACTTGTTAGAACCTCCAAGGACTCATGTTACACCCTCTACGTCCCATGGGGTACCAAGCAATGTTTAGGATCATTCTAATGGTTCTTATAAGTCCTAATACACATTCCTAAACCATTCTAAGCCTTTAGAATACTTTCTTAACCATTCTACACTTGTTAGAACCTCCAACGACTCATGCTACACCCTCTAAGTCCCTTCGGGTACAAAGCAATGTTTAGGATCATTCTAATGGTTCTTATAAGTCCTAATACACATTCCTAGACCAACCTAAGCCTTTAGAATACTCTCATAACCATTCTACACTTGTTAGAACCTCCAACGACTAATGCTACACCCTCTACTTCCCTTGGGGTACCAAGCAATGTTTAGGATCATTCTAATAGTTCTTATAAGTCCTAATACACATTCTTAGACCATTCTAAGCCTTTAGAATACTCTCTTAACCGTTCTACACTTGTTAGAACCTCCAAGGACTCATGCTACACCCTCTACGTCCCTTGGGGTACCAAGCAATGTTTAGGATCATTCTAATGTTTCTTATAAGTCCTAATACACATTCCTAGACCATTCTAAGCCTTTAGAATACTCTATTAACCATTCTACACTTGTTAGAACCTCCAATGACTCATGCTACACCCTCTACTTCCCTTGGGGTACCAAGCAATGTTTAGGATTGTTCAAATGGTTCTTATATGTCCTAATACACATTCCTAGACCATTTTAAGCCTTTAGAATACTTTCGTAACCATTCTACACTTGTTAGAACCTTCAACGACTCATGTTACACCCTCTACGTCCCATGGGGTACCAAGCAATGTTTAGGATCATTCTAATGGTTCTTCTAAGTCCTAATACACATTCTTAGACCATTCTAAGCCTTCATAATACTCTCTTAACCATTCTACACTTGTTAGAACATCCAAGGACTCTCTACGTCCATTAGGGTACCAAGCAATGTTTAGGGTTATTCTAAATGTTCGTATATGTCTTAATACATATTCCTAGACCATTCTAAGCCTTTAGAATACTCTCATAACCATTCTACACTTGTTAGAACCTCCAACGACTCATGCTACACCCTCTACTTCCCTTGGGGTACCAAGCAATGTTTAGGATCATTCTAATAGTTCTTATAAGTCCTAATACAGATTCTTAGACCATTTTAAGCCTTTAGAATACTTTCTTAACCATTCTACACTTGTTAGAACCTCCAAGGACTCATTTTACACCCTCTACGTCCCATGGGGTACCAAGCAATGTTTAGGATCATTCTAATGGTTCTTATAAGTCCTAATACACATTCCTAGACCATTCTAAGCCTTTAGAATACTCTCATAACCATTCTACACTTGTTAGAACCTCCAACGACTCATGCTACACCCTCTACTTCCCTTAGGGTACCAAGCAATGTTTAGGATCATTCTAATAGTTCTTATAAGTCCTAATACACATTCTTAGACCATTCTAAGCCTTTAAATACTCTCTTAACCGTTCTACACTTGTTAGAACCTCCAAGGACTCATGCTACACCCTCTACGTCCCTTGGTGTACCAAGCAATGTTTAGGATTATACTAATGGTTCTTATAAGTCCTAATAAACATTCCTAGACCATTCTAAGCCTTTAGAGAACTCTTTTAACCACTCTACACTTGTTAGAACCTCCAAGGACTCATGTTACACCCTCTACGTCCCATGGGGTACCAAGCAATGTTTAGGATCATTCTAATGGTTCTTATAAGTCCTAATACACATTCCTAAACCATTCT
The DNA here is from genome assembly GCA_037953625.1 of Crotalaria pallida. Taxonomy (NCBI): domain Eukaryota; kingdom Viridiplantae; phylum Streptophyta; class Magnoliopsida; order Fabales; family Fabaceae; genus Crotalaria; species Crotalaria pallida. Next base: position 103,486,572 of record CM075654.1, on the reverse strand, counting down.
AAGCCTTTAGAATACTTTCTTAACCATTCTACACTTGTTAGAACCTCCAACGACTCATGCTACACCCTCTAAGTCCCTTCGAGTACAAAGCAATGTTTAGGATCATTCTAATGGTTCTTATAAGTCCTAATACACATTCCTAGACCAACCTAAGCCTTTAGAATACTCTCATAACCATTCTACACTTGTTAGAACCTCCAACGACTAATGCTACACCCTCTACTTCCCTTGGGGTACCAAGCAATGTTTAGGATCATTCTAATAGTTCTTATAAGTCCTAATACACATTCTTAGACCATTCTAAGCCTTTAGAATACTCTCTTAACCGTTCTACACTTGTTAGAACCTCCAAGGACTCATGTTACACCCTCAACGTCCCATGGGGTACCAAGCAATGTTTTGGATCCTTCTAATGGTTCTTATTAGTCCTAATACACATTCCTAGACCATTCTAAGCCTTTAGAATACTCTCTTGACCATTCTACACTCTTTAGAACATCCAAAGACTCATGCTACACCATCTACGTCCCTTGGGGTACCAAGCAAAGTTTAGGATCATTCTAATGGTTCTTATAAGTCCTAATACACATTCCTAGACCATTCTATGCCTTTAGAATACTCTCTTAACCATTCTACACTTGTTAGAACCTCCAAGGACTCATGCTACACCCTCTACGTCCCTTGGGGTACCAAGCAATGTTTAGGATCATTCTAATGTTTCTTATAAGTCCTAATACACATTCCTAGACCATTCTAAGCCTTTAGAATACTTTATTAACCATTCTACACTTGTTAGAACCTCCAATGACTCATGCTACACCCTCTACTTCCAATGGGGTACCAAGCAATGTTTAGGATTGTTCAAATGGTTCTTATATGTCCTAATACACATTCCTAGACCATTTTAAGCCTTTAGAATACTTTCTGAACCATTCTACACTTGTTAGAACCTTCAACGACTCATGTTACACCCTCTACGTCCCATGGGGTACCAAGCAATGTTTAGGATCATTCTAATGGTTCTTCTAAGTCCTAATACACATTCTTAGACCATTCTAAGCCTTTATAATACTCTCTTAACCATTCTACACTTGTTAGAACATCCAAGGACTCTCTACGTCCATTAGGGTACCAAGCAATGTTTAGGGTTATTCTAAATGTTCGTATATGTCTTAATACATATTCCTAGACCATTCTAAGCCTTTAAAATACTCTCATAACCATTCTACACTTGTTAGAACCTCCAACGACTCATGCTACACCCTCTACTTCCCTTAGGGTACCAAGCAATGTTTAGGATCATTCTAATAGTTCTTATAAGTCCTAATACACATTCTTAGACCATTCTAAGCCTTTAGAATACTCTCTTAACCGTTCTACACTTGTTAGAACCTCCAAGGACTCATGTTACACCCTCAACGTCCCATGGGGTACCAAGCAATGTTTTGGATCATTCTAATTGATCTTATTAGTCCTAATACACATTCCTAGACCATTCTAAGCCTTTAGAATACTCTCTTGACCATTCTACACTCTTTAGAACCTCCAAGGACTCATGCTACACCATCTACGTCCCTTGGGGTACCAAGCAATGTTTAGGATCATTCTAATGGTTCTTATAAGTCCTAATACACATTCTTAGACCATTCTAAGCCTTTAGAATACTCTCTTAACCATTCTAAACTTGTTAGAACCTCCAAGGACTCATTTTACACCCTCTACGTCCCATGGGGTACCAAGCAAAGTTTAGGATTGTTCAAATGGTTCTTATATGTCCTACTACACATTCCTAGACCATTCTGAGCCTTTAGAATACTCTCTTAACCATTCTACACTTATTAGAACCTCCAAGGACTCATGCTACACCCTCTACGTCCCTTGGTGAACCAAGCAATGTTTAGGATTATACTAATGGTTCTTATAAGCCCTAATAAACATTCCTAGACCATTCTAAGCCTTTAGAGAACTCTTTTAACCACTCTACACTTGTTAGAACCTCCAAGGACTCATGCTACACCCTCTACGTCCCTTGGGGTACCAAGCAATGTTTAGGATCATTCTAATGTTTCTTATAAGTCCTAATACACATTCCTAGACCATTCTAAGCCTTTAGAATACTCTATTAACCATTCTACACTTGTTAGAACCTCCAATGACTCATGCTACACCTTCTACTTCCCTTGGGGTACCAAGCATTGTTTAGGATTGTTCAAATGGTTCTTATATGTCCTAATACACATTCCTAGACCATTTTAAGCCTTTAGAATGCTTTCTTAACCATTCTACACTTGTTAGAACCTTCAACGACTCATGTTACACCCTCTACGTCCCATGGGGTACCAAGCAATGTTTAGGATCATTCTAATGGTTCTTCTAAGTCCTAATACACATTCTTAGACCATTCTAAGCCTTTATAATACTCTCTTAACCATTCTACACTTGTTAGAACCTCCAAGGACTCTCTACGTCCATTAGGGTACCAAGCAATGTTTAGGGTTATTCTAAATGTTCGTATATGTCTTAATACATATTCCTAGACCATTCTAAGCCTTTAGAATACTCTCATAACCATTCTACACTTGTTAGAACCTCCAAGGACTCATGCTACACCCTCTGCGTCCCTTCGGGTACCAAGCAATGTTTAGCATCATTCTAATGGTTCTTATAAGTCCTGATACACATTCCTAGACCATTCTAAGCCTTTAGAATACTCTCATAACCATTCTACACTTGTTAGAACCTCCAACGACTCATGCTACACCCTCTACTTCCATTGGGGTACCAAGCAATGTTTAGGATCATTCTAATAGTTCTTATAAGTCCTAATACAGATTCTTAGACCATTTTAAGCCTTTAGAATACTTTCGTAACCATTCTACACTTGTTAGAACCTCCAAGGACTCATTTTACACCCTCTACGTCCCATGGGGTACCAAGCAATGTTTTGGATCATTCTAATGGTTCTTATTAGTCCTAATACACATTCCTAGACCATTCTAAGCCTTTAGAATACTCTCTTGACCATTCTACACTCTTTAGAACCTCCAACGACTCATGCTACACCCTCTGCATCCCTTCGGGTACCAAGCAATGTTTAGGATCATTCTAATGGTTCTTATAAGTCCTAATACACATTCTTAGACCATTCTAAGCCTTTAGAATACTCTCTTAACCATTCTACACTTGTTAGAACCTCCAAGGACTCATTTTACACCCTCTACGTCCCATGGGGTACCAAGCAAAGTTTAGGATTGTTCAAATGGTTCTTATATGTCCTAATACACATTCCTAGACCATTCTAAGCCTTTAGAATACTCTCATAACCATTCTACACTTGTTAGAACCTCCAAGGACTCATGCTACACCCTCTACGTCCCATGGAGTACCAAGCAATGTTTAGGATCATTCTAATGGTTCTTATAAGTCCTAATACACATTCCTACACCATTCTATGCCTTTAGAATACTCTCTTAACCATTCTAAACTTGTTAGAACCTCCAAGGACTCATGCTACACCCTCTCCGTCCCTTGGGGTACAAAGCAATGTTTACGATCATTCAAATGGTTCTTATAAGTCCTAATACACATTCCTAGAACAATCTAAGCCTTTAGAATACTCTCATAACCATTCTACACTTGTTAGAACCTCTAAGGACTCATGATACACCCTCTACGTCCCTTGGGGTACCAAGCAATGTTTAGGATCATTCTAATGGTTCTTCTAAGTCCTAATACACATTCCTAGACCATTCTAAGCCTTTAGAATACTCTCATAACCATTCTACACTTGTTAGCACCTCCAAGGACTCATGCTACACCCTCTACGTCCCATGGGGTACCAAGCAATGTTTAGGATCATTCTAATGGTTCTTCTAAGTCCTAATACACATTCTTAGACCATTCTAAGCCTTTATAATACTCTCTTAACCATTCTACACTTGTTAGAACCTCCAAGGACTCTCTACGTCCATTAGGGTACCAAGCAATGTTTAGGGTTATTCTAAATGTTCGTATATGACTTAATACATATTCCTAGACCATTCTAAGCCTTTAGAATACTCTCATAACCATTCTACACTTGTTAGAACCTCCAAGGACTCATGCTACACCCTCTGCGTCCCTTCGGGTACCAAGCAATGTTTAGGATCATTCTAATAGTTCTTATAAGTCCTAATACACATTCCTAGACCATTCTAAGCCTTTAGAATACTCTCATAACCATTCTACACTTGTTAGAACCTCCAACTACTCATGCTACACCCTCTACTTCCCTTGGGGTACCAAGCAATGTTTAGGATCATTCTAATAGTTCTTATAAGTCCTAATACAGATTCTTAGACCATTTTAAGCCTTTAGAATACTTTCTTAACCATTCTACACTTGTTAGAACCTCCAACGACTCATGCTACACCCTCTACTTCCCTTGGGGTACCAAGCAATGTTTAGGATCATTCTAATAGTTCTTATAAGTCCTAATACACATTCTTAGACCATTCTAAGCCTTTAGAAAACTCTATTAGCCGTTCTACACTTGTTAGAACCTCCAAGGACTCATGTTACACCCTCTACGTCCCATGGGGTACCAAGCAATGTTTTGGATCATTCTAATGGTTCTTATATGTCCTAATACACATTCCTACACCATTCTGAGCCATTAGAATACTCTCATAACCATTCTACACTTGTTAGAACCTCCAAGGACTCATGCTACACCCTCTACGTCCCATGGGGTACCAAGCAATGTTTAGGATCATTCTAATGGTTCTTATAAGTCCTAATACACATTCCTACACCATTCTATGCCTTTAGAATACTCTCTTAACCATTCTAAACTTGTTAGAACCTCCAAGGACTCATGCTACACCCTCTACGTCCCTTGGTGTACCAAGCATTGCTTAGGATCATAGTAATGGTTCTTATAAGTCCTAATACACATTCCTAGACCATTCTAAGCCTTTAGAATACTCTCTTAACCATTCTACACTTGTTAGAACCTCCAAGGACTCATCCTACACTCTCTACGTCCATTAGGGTACCTAGCCATGTTTAGCGTTATTCTAAATGTTCGTATATGTCTTAATACACATTCCTAGACCATTCTAAGCCTTTAGAATACTCTCATAACCATTCTACACTTGTTAGAACCTCCAAGGACTCATGCTACACCCTCTGCGTCCCTTCGGGTACCAAGCAATGTTTAGGATCATTATAATGGTTCTTATAAGTCCTAATACACATTCGTAGACCATTCTAAGCCTTTAGAATACTCTCATAACCATTCTACACTTGTTAGAACCTCCAACGACTCATGCTACACCCTCTACGTCCCATGGGGTACCAAGAAATGTTTAGGATCATTCTAATGGTTCTTATAAGTCCTAATACACATTCCTACACCATTCTATGCCTTTAGAATACTCTCTTAACCATTCTAAACTTGGTAGAACCTCCAAGGACTCATGCTACACCCTCTATGTCCCATGGGGTACCAAGCAATGTTTAGGATCATTCTAATGGTTCTTATAAGTCCGAATACACATTCCTACACCATTCTGTGCCTTTAGAATACTCTCTTAACCATTCTAAACTTGTTAGAACCTCCAAGGACTCATGCTACACCCTCTACGTCCCTTGGGGTACCAAGCAATGTTTAGGATTATTCTAATGGTTCTTATAAGTCCTAATACACATTCCTATACCATTCTGTGCCTTTAGAATACTCTCTTAACCATTCTACACTTGTTAGAACCTCCAAGGACTCATTTTACACCCTCTACGTCCCATGGGGTACCAAGCAAAGTTTAGGATTGTTCAAATGGTTCTTATATGTCCTACTACACATTCCTAGACCATTCTGAGCCTTTAGAATACTCTCTTAACCATTCTACACTTATTAGAACCTCCAAGGACTCATGCTACACCCTCTACGTCCCTTGGTGAACCAAACATTGTTTAGGATTATACTAATGGTTCTTATAAGCCCTAATAAACATTCCTAGACCATTCTAAGCCTTTAGAGAACTCTTTTAACCACTCTACACTTGTTTGAACCTCCAAGGACTCATGCTACACCCTCTACGTCCCTTGGGGTACCAAGCAATGTTTAGGATCATTCTAATGTTTCTTATAAGTCCTAATACACATTCCTAGACCATTCTAAGCCTTTAGAATACTCTATTAACCATTCTACACTTGTTAGAACCTCCAATGACTCATGCTACACCCTCTACTTCCCTTGGGGTACCAAGCAATGTTTAGGATTGTTCAAATGGTTCTTATATGTCCTAATACACATTCCTAGACCATTTTAAGCCTTTAGAATGCTTTCTTAACCATTCTACACTTGTTAGAACCTTCAACGACTCATGTTACACCCTCTACGTCCCATGGGGTACCAAGCAATGTTTAGGATCATTCTAATGGTTCTTCTAAGTCCTAATACACATTCTTAGACCATTCTAAGCCTTTATAATACTCTCTTAACCATTCTACACTTGTTAGAACCTCCAAGGACTCTCTACGTCCATTAGGGTACCAAGCAATGTTTAGGGTTATTCTAAATGTTCGTATATGTCTTAATACATATTCCTAGACCATTCTAAGCCTTTAGAATACTCTCATAACCATTCTACACTTGTTAGAACCTCCAAGGACTCATGCTACACCCTCTGCGTCCCTTCGGGTACCAAGCAATGTTTAGGATCATTCTAATGGTTCTTATAAGTCCTGATACACATTCCTAGACCATTCTAAGCCTTTAGAATACTCTCATAACCATTCTACACTTGTTAGAACCTCCAACGACTCATGCTACACCCTCTACTTCCATTGGGGTACCAAGCAATGTTTAGGATCATTCTAATAGTTCTTATAAGTCCTAATACAGATTCTTAGACCATTTTAAGCCTTTAGAATACTTTCTTAACCATTCTACACTTGTTAGAACCTCCAAGGACTCATTTTACACCCTCTACGTCCCATGGGGTACCAAGCAATGTTTTGGATCATTCTAATGGTTCTTATTAGTCCTAATACACATTCCTAGACCATTCTAAGCCTTTAGAATACTCTCTTGACCATTCTACACTCTTTAGAACCTCCAACGACTCATGCTACACCCTCTGCGTCCCTTCGGGTACCATGCAATGTTTAGGATCATTCTAATGGTTCTTATAAGTCCTAATACACATTCTTAGACCATTCTAAGCCTTTAGAATACTCTCTTAACCATTCTACACTTGTTAGAACCTCCAAGGACTCATTTTACACCCTCTACGTCCCATGGGGTACCAAGCAAAGTTTAGGATTGTTCAAATGGTTCTTATATGTCCTAATACACATTCCTAGACCATTCTGAGCCTTTAGAATACTCTCATAACCATTCTACACTTGTTAGAACCTCCAAGGACTCATGCTACACCCTCTACGTCCCATGGAGTACCAAGCAATGTTTAGGATCATTCTAATGGTTCTTATAAGTCCTGATACACATTCCTAGACCATTCTAAGCCTTTAGAATACTCTCATAACCATTCTACACTTGTTAGAACCTCCAAGGACTCATGCTACACCCTCTGCGTCCCTTCGGGTACCAAGCAATGTTTAGGATCATTCTAATGGTTCTTATAAGTCCTGATACACATTCCTAGACCATTCTAAGCCTTTAGAATACTCTCATAACCATTCTACACTTGTTAGAACCTCCAACGACTCATGCTACACCCTCTACTTCCATTGGGGTACCAAGCAATGTTTAGGATCATTCTAATAGTTCTTATAAGTCCTAATACAGATTCTTAGACCATTTTAAGCCTTTAGAATACTTTCTTAACCATTCTACACTTGTTAGAACCTCCAAGGACTCATTTTACACCCTCTACGTCCCATGGGGTACCAAGCAATGTTTTGGATCATTCTAATGGTTCTTATTAGTCCTAATACACATTCCTAGACCATTCTAAGCCTTTAGAATACTCTCTTGACCATTCTACACTCTTTAGAACCTCCAACGACTCATGCTACACCCTCTGCGTCCCTTCGGGTACCATGCAATGTTTAGGATCATTCTAATGGTTCTTATAAGTCCTAATACACATTCTTAGACCATTCTAAGCCTTTAGAATACTCTCTTAACCATTCTACACTTGTTAGAACCTCCAAGGACTCATTTTACACCCTCTACGTCCCATGGGGTACCAAGCAAAGTTTAGGATTGTTCAAATGGTTCTTATATGTCCTAATACACATTCCTAGACCATTCTGAGCCTTTAGAATACTCTCATAACCATTCTACACTTGTTAGAACCTCCAAGGACTCATGCTACACCCTCTACGTCCCATGGAGTACCAAGCAATGTTTAGGATCATTCTAATGGTTCTTATAAGTCCTGATACACATTCCTAGACCATTCTAAGCCTTTAGAATACTCTCATAACCATTCTACACTTGTTAGAACCTCCAAGGACTCATGCTACACCCTCTGCGTCCCTTCGGGTACCAAGCAATGTTTAGGATCATTCTAATGGTTCTTATAAGTCCTGATACACATTCCTAGACCATTCTAAGCCTTTAGAATACTCTCATAACCATTCTACACTTGTTAGAACCTCCAACGACTCATGCTACACCCTCTACTTCCATTGGGGTACCAAGCAATGTTTAGGATCATTCTAATAGTTCTTATAAGTCCTAATACAGATTCTTAGACCATTTTAAGCCTTTAGAATACTTTCTTAACCATTCTACACTTGTTAGAACCTCCAAGGACTCATTTTACACCCTCTACGTCCCATGGGGTACCAAGCAATGTTTTGGATCATTCTAATGGTTCTTATTAGTCCTAATACACATTCCTAGACCATTCTAAGCCTTTAGAATACTCTCTTGACCATTCTACACTCTTTAGAACCTCCAACGACTCATGCTACACCCTCTGCGTCCCTTCGGGTACCATGCAATGTTTAGGATCATTCTAATGGTTCTTATAAGTCCTAATACACATTCTTAGACCATTCTAAGCCTTTAGAATACTCTCTTAACCATTCTACACTTGTTAGAACCTCCAAGGACTCATTTTACACCCTCTACGTCCCATGGGGTACCAAGCAAAGTTTAGGATTGTTCAAATGGTTCTTATATGTCCTAATACACATTCCTAGACCATTCTGAGCCTTTAGAATACTCTCATAACCATTCTACACTTGTTAGAACCTCCAAGGACTCATGCTACACCCTCTACGTCCCATGGAGTACCAAGCAATGTTTAGGATCATTCTAATGGTTCTTATAAGTCCTGATACACATTCCTAGACCATTCTAAGCCTTTAGAATACTCTCATAACCATTCTACACTTGTTAGAACCTCCAACGACTCATGCTACACCCTCTACTTCCATTGGGGTACCAAGCAATGTTTAGGATCATTCTAATAGTTCTTATAAGTCCTAATACAGATTCTTAGACCATTTTAAGCCTTTAGAATACTTTCTTAACCATTCTACACTTGTTAGAACCTCCAAGGACTCTCTACGTCCGTTAGGGTACCAAGCAATGTTTAGGGTTATTCTAAATGTTCGTATATGACTTAATACATATTCCTAGACCATTCTAAGCCTTTAGAATACTCTCATAACCATTCTACACTTGTTAGAACCTCCAAGGACTCATGCTACACCCTCTACGTCCCTTCGGGTACCAAGCAATGTTTAGGATCATTCTAATGGTTCTTATAAGTCCTAATACACATTCCTAGACCATTCTAAGCCTTTAGAATACTCTCATAACCATTCTACACTTGTTAGAACCTCCAACTACTCATGCTACACCCTCTACTTCCCTTGGGGTACCAAGCAATGTTTAGGATCATTCTAATAGTTCTTATAAGTCCTAATACACATTCTTAGACCATTCTAAGCCTTTAGAAAACTCTATTAACCGTTCTACACTTGTTAGAACCTCCAAGGACTCATGTTACACCCTCAACGTCCCATAGGGTACCAAGCAATGTTTTGGATCATTCTAATGGTTCTTATTAGTCCTAATACACATTCCTAGACCATTTTAAGCCTTTAGAATACTCTATTAACCATTCTACACTCTTTAGAACCTCCAAGGACTCATGCTACACCATCTACGTCCCTTGGGGTACCAAGCATTGTTTAGGATCATTCTAATGGTTCTTATAAGTCCTAATACACATTCTTAGACCATTCTAAGCCTTTAGAATACTCTCTTAACCATTCTACACTTGTTAGAACCTCCAAGGACTCATTTTACACCCTCTACGTCCCATGGGGTACCAAGCAAAGTTTAGGATTGTTCAAATGGTTCTTATATGTCCTAATACACATTCCTACACCATTCTGAGCCTTTAGAATACTCTCATAACCATTCTACACTTGTTAGAACCTCCAAGGACTCATGCTACACCCTCTACATCCCATGGGGTACCAAGCAATGTTTAGGATCATTTTAATGGTTCTTATAAGTCCTAATACACATTCCTACACCATTCTATGCCTTTAGAATACTCTCTTAACCATTCTAAACTTGTTAGAACCTCCAAGGACTCATGCTACACCCTCTACGTCCCTTGGTGTACCAAGCATTGCTTAGGATCATACTAATGGTTCTTATAAGTCCTAATACACATTCCTAGACCATTCTAAGCCTTTAGAATACTCTCTTAACCATTCTACACTTGTTAGAACCTCCAAGGACTCATCCTACACTCTCTACGTCCATTAGGGTACCTAGCAATGTTTAGGGTTATTCTAAATGTTCGTATATGTCTTAATACACATTCCTAGACCATTCTAAGCCTTTAGAATACTCTCATAACCATTCTACACTTGTTAGAACCTCCAAGGACTCATGCTACACCCTCTGCGTCCCTTCGGGTACCAAGCAATGTTTAGGATCATTATAATGGTTCTTATAAGTCCAAATACTCATTCGTAGACCATTCTAAGCCTTTAGAATACTCTCATAACCATTCTACACTTGTTAGAACCTCCAACGACTCATGCTACACCCTCTACGTCCCATGGGGTACCAAGAAATGTTTAGGATCATTCTAATGGTTCTTATAAGTCCTAATACACATTCCTACACCATTCTATGCCTTTAGAATACTCTCTTAACCATTCTAAACTTGGTAGAACCTCCAAGGACTCATGCTACACCCTCTACGTCCCATGGGGTACCAAGCAATGTTTAGGATCATTCTAATGGTTCTTATAAGTCCTAATACACATTCCTAAACCATTCTGTGCCTTTAGAATACTCTCTTAACCATTCTAAACTTGTTAGAACCTCCAAGGACTCATGCTACACCCTCTACGTCCCTTGGTGTACCAAGCATTGTTTAGGATCATACTAATGGTTCTTATATGTCCTAAAACACATTCCTCGACCATTCTAAGCCTTTAGAATACTCTCTTAACCATTCTACACTTGTTAGAACCTCCAAGGACTCATCCTACAGTCTCTACGTCCATTAGGGTACCAAGCAATGTTTAGGGTTATTCTAAATGTTCGTATATGTCTTAATACACATTCCTAGACCATTCTATGCCTTTAGAATACTCTCTTAACCATTCTAAACTTGTTAGAACCTCCAAGGACTCATGCTACACCCTCTACGTCCCTTGGTGTACCAAGCATTGTTTAGGATCATACTAATGGTTCTTATAAGTCCTAATACACATTCCTAGACCATTCTAAGCCTTTAGAATACTCTCTTAACCATTCTACAGTTGTTAGAACCTCCAAGGACTCATCCTACAGTCTCTACGTCCATTAGGGTACCAAGCAATGTTTAGGGTTATTCTAAATGTTCGTATATGTCTTAATACACATTCCTAGACCATTCTGTGCCTTTAGAATACTCTCTTAACCATTCTAAACTTGTTAGAACCTCCAAGGACTCATGCTACACCCTCTACGTCCCTTGGTGTAGCAAGCATTGTTTAGGATCATACTAATGGTTCTTATATGTCCTAAAACACATTCCTCGACCATTCTAAGCCTTTAGAATACTCTCTTAACCATTCTACACTTGTTAGAACCTCCAAGGACTCATCCTACAGTCTCTACGTCCATTAGGGTACCAAGCAATGTTTAGGGTTATTCTAAATGTTCGTATATGTCTTAATACACATTCCTAGACCATTCTATGCCTTTAGAATACTCTCTTAACCATTCTAAACTTGTTAGAACCTCCAAGGACTCATGCTACACCCTCTACGTCCCTTGGTGTACCAAGCATTGTTTAGGATCATACTAATGGTTCTTATAAGTCCTAATACACATTCCTAGACCATTCTAAGCCTTTAGAATACTCTCTTAACCATTCTACAGTTGTTAGAACCTCCAAGGACTCATCCTACAGTCTCTACGTCCATTAGGGTACCAAGCAATGTTTAGGGTTATTCTAAATGTTCGTATATGTCTTAATACACATTCCTAGACCATTCTATGCCTTTAGAATACTCTCTTAACCATTCTAAACTTGTTAGAACCTCCAAGGACTCATGCTACACCCTCTACGTCCCTTGGTGTACCAAGCATTGTTTAGGATCATACTAATGGTTCTTATAAGTCCTAATACACATTCCTAGACCATTCTAAGCCTTTAGAATACTCTCATAACCATTCTATACTTGTTAGAACCTCCAAGGACTCATGCTACACCCTCTACGTCCCTTGGGGTACCAAGCAATGTTTAGGATCATTCTAATGGTTCTTCTAAGTCCTAATACACATTCCTAGACCATTCTAAGCCTTTAGAATACTCTCTTAACCATTCTACACTTGTTAGAACCTCCAAGGACTCATCCTACAGTCTCTACGTCCATTAGGGTACCAAGCAATGTTTAGGGTTATTCTAAATGTTCGTATATGTCTTAATACACATTCCTAGACCATTCTATGCCTTTAGAATACTCTCTTAACCATTCTACACTTGTTAGAACCTCCAAGGACTCATCCTACAGTCTCTACGTCCATTAGGGTACCAAGCAATGTTTAGGGTTATTCTAAATGTTCGTATATGTCTTAATACACATTCCTAGACCATTCTAAGCCTTTAGAATACTCTCATAACCATTCTACACTTGTTAGAATCTCCAAGGACTCATGCTACACCCTCTGCGTCCCTTCGGGTACCAAGCAATGTTTAGGATCATTCTAATGGTTCTTATTAGTCCTAATACACATTCCTTGACCATTCAAAGCCTTTAGAATACTCTCTTGACCATTCTACACTCTTTAGAACCTCCAAGGACTCATGCTACACCATCTACGTCCCTTGGGGTACCAAGCAATGTTTAGGATCATTCTAATGGTTCTTATAAGTCCTAATACACATTCCTAGACCATTCTAAGCCTTTAGAATACTCTCTTAACCATTCTACACTTGTTAGAACCTCCAAGGACTCATCCTACAGTCTCTACGTCCATTAGGGGTACCAAGCAATGTTTAGGATCATTCTAAACGTACGTATATGTCTTAATACACATTCCTAGACCATTCTAAGCCTTTCGATTATTCTCTTAACCATTCTACACTTGTTAGAACCTCCAAGGACTCATGCTACACCCTCTACGTTCCTTGGGGTACCAAGCAATGTTTAGGATCATTCTAATTGTTCTTCTAATTCCTAAAACACATTCCTAGACCATTCTAAGCCTTTAGAATACTCTCTTAACCATTATACACTTGTTAGGACGTCCAAGGACTCATCCTACACTCTCTACGTCCATTAGGGTACCAAGCAATATTTAGGATCATTCTAATGGTTCTTATAAGTCCTAATACACATTCCTACACCATTCTAAGCCTTTAGAATACTCTCTTAACCATTATACACTTGTTAGGACGTCCAAGGACTCATCCTACACTCTCTACATCCATTAGGGTACCAAGCAATGTTTAGGATCATTCTAAACGTACGTATATGTCTTAATACACATTCCTAGACCATTCTAAGCCTTTCGATTATTCTCTTAACCATTCTACACTTGTTAGAACCTCGAAGGACTCATGCTACACCCTCTACGTCCCTTGGGGTACCAAGCAATGTTTAGGATCATTCTAATTGTTCTTCTAATTCCTAATACACATTCCTAGACCATTCTAAGCCTTTAGAATACTCTCTTAACCATTATACACTTGTTAGGATGTCCAAGGACTCATCCTACACTCTCTACGTCCATTAGGGTACCAAGCAATATTTAGGATCATTCTAATGGTTCTTATAAGTCCTAATACACATTCCTAGACCATTCTAAGCCTTTAGAATACTCTCTTAACCATTCTACACTTGTTAGAACCTCCAAGGACTCATCCTATACTCTCTACGACCATTAGGGTACCAAGCAATGTTTAGGGTTATTCTAAATGTTCGTATATGTCTTAATACACATTCCTAGACCATTCTAAGCCTTTAGATTACTCTCTTAACCATTTTACACTTGTTAGAACCTCCAAGGACTCATGCTACACCCTCTAAGTCCCTTTGGGTACCAAGCAATGTTTAGGATCATTCTAATGGTTCTTATAAGTCCTAATACACATTCCTAGACCATTCTAAGACTTTAGAATACTCTCATAACCATTCTACACTTGTTAGAACCTCCAAGGACTCATGCTACACCCTCTACATCCCTTGGGGTACCAAGCAATGTTTAGGATCATTCTAATGGTTCTTATAAGTCCTAATACACATTCCTAGACCATTCTAAGCCTTTAGAATACTCTCTTAACCATTCTACACTTTTTAGAACCTCAAAGGACTCATCCTATACTCTCTACGTCCATTAAGGTACCAAGCAATGTTTAGGGTTATTCTAAATGTTCGTATATGTCTTAATACACATTCCTAGACCATTCTAAGCCTTTAGATTACTCTCTTAACCATTCTACACTTGTTAGAACCTCCAAGGACTCTTGCTACACCCTCTAAGTCCTTCGGATACCAAGCAATGTTTAGGATCATTCTAATGGTTCTTATAAGTCCTAATACACATTCCTACACCATTCTATGCCTTTAGAATACTCTCTTAACCATTCTAAACTTGTTAGAACCTCCAAGGACTCATGCTACACCCTCTACGTCCCTTGGTTTACCAAGCATTGTTTAGGATCATACTAATGGTTCTTATAAGTCCTAATACACATTTCTAGACCATTCTAAGCCTTTAGAAAACTCTCTTAACCATTCTACACTTGTTAGAACCTCCAAGGACTCATGTTACACCCTCTACGTCCCATGGGGTACAAAGCATTGTTTAGGATTATACTAATGGTTCTTATAAGTCCCGATAAACATTCCTAGACCATTCTAAGCCTTTAGAATTCTCTCTTAACCATTCTACACTTGTTAGAACCTCCAAGGACTCATCCTATACTCTCTACGTCCATTAGGGTACCAAGCAATGTTTAGGGTTATTCTAAATGTTCGTATATGTCTTAATACACATTCCTAGACCATTCTAAGCCTTTAGATTACTCTCTTAACCATTCTACACTTGTTAGAACCTCCAAGGACTCATGCTACACCCTATAAGTCCTTCGGGTACCAAGCAATGTTTAGGATCATTCTAATGGTTCTTATAAGTCCTAATACACATTCCTAGACCATTCTAAGCCTTTAGAATACTCTCTTAACCATTCTACACTTGTTAGAACCTCCAAGGACTCATCCTACACTCTCTACGTCCATTAGGGTACCAAGCAATGTTTAGGATCATTCTAAACATACGTATATGTCTTAATACACATTCCTAGACCATTCTAAGCCTTTAGATTACTCTCTTAACCATTCTACACTTGTTAGAACCTCCAAGGACTCATGCTACACCTTCTAAGTCCCTTCGGGTACCAAGCAATGTTTAGGATCATTCTAATGGTTCTTATAAGTCCTAATACACATTCCTACACCATTCAATGCCTTTAGAATACTCTCTTAACCATTCTACACTTGTTAGAACCTCCAAGGACTCATGCTACACCGTCTACGTCCCTTGGGGTACAAAGCAATGTTTAGGATCATTCTAATGGTTTTTATAAGTCCTAATACACATTCCTAGACCATTCTAAGCCTTTAGAATACTCTCATAACCATTCTACACTTTTCAGAACCTCCAAGGAATCATGCTACACCCTCTACATCCCTTGCGGTACCAAGCAAAGTTTAGGATCATTCTAATGGTTCTTCTAAGTCCTAATACATATTCCTAGACCATTCTAAGCCTTTAGAATACTCTCTTTAACAATTATACACTTGTTAGAACGTCCAAGGACTCATCCTACACTCTCTACGTCCATTAGGGTACCAAGCAATATTTAGGATCATTCTAATAGTTCTTATAAGTCCTAATACACATTCCCTGACCATTCTAAGCCTTTAGAATACTGTCATAACCATTCTACACTTGTCAGAACCTCCAAGGAATCATGCTACACCCTCTACGTCCCTTGGGGTACCAAGCAAAGTTTAGGATCATTCTAATGGTTCTTCTAAGTCCTAATACATATTCCTAGACCATTCTAAGCATTTAGAATACTCTCTTAACCATTATACAGTTCTTAGAACGTCCAAGGACTCATCCTACACTCTCTACGTCCATTAGGGTACCAAGCAATGTTTAGGATCATTCTAAATGTTCGTATATGTCTTAATACACATTCCTAGACCATTCTAAGCCTTTAGATTACTCTCTTAACCATTCTACACTTGTTAGAACCTCCAAGGACTCATGCTACACCCTCTAAGTCCCTTCGGGTACCAAGCAATGTTTAGGATCATTCTAATGGTTCTTATAAGTCCTAATACACATTCCTAGACCATTCTAAGCCTTTAGAATACTCTCATAATCATTCTACACTTGTTAGAACCTCCAAGGAATTATGCTACACCCTCTACGTCCGTTGGGGTACCAAGCAATGTTTAGGATCATTCTAATGGTTCTTCTAAGTCCTAATACACATTCCTAGACCATTCTAAGCCTTTAGAATACTCTCTTAACAATTATACACTTGTTAGGACGTCCAAGGACTCATCCTACAGTCTCTACGTCCGTTAGGACACCAAGCAATGTTTAGGATCATTCTAAACATACGTATATGTCTTAATACACATTCCTAGACCATTCTAAGCCTTTAGATTACTCTCTTAACCATTCTACACTTGTTAGAACCTCCAAGGACTCATGCTACACCATCTAAGTCCCTTCGGGAACCAAGCAATGTTTAGGATCATTCTAATGGTTCTTATAAGTCCTAATACACATTCCTACACCATTCAATGCCTTTAGAATACTCTCTTAACCATTCTAAACTTGTTAGAACCTCCAAGGACTCATGCTACACCCTCTACGTCCCTTGGTTTACCAATCATTGTTTAGGATCATACTAATGGTTCTTATAAGTCCTAATACACATTCCTAGACCATTTTAAGCCTTTAGAAAACTCTCATAACCATTCTACACTTGTTAGAACCTCCAAGGACTCATGTTACACCCTCTACGTCCCATGGGGTACCAAGCATTGTTTAGGATCATTCTAATGGTTCTTATTAGTCCTAATACACATTCCTAGACCATTCTAAGCCTTTAGAATACTCTCTTAACCATTCTACACATGTTAGAACCTCCAAGGACTCATGCTACACCGTCTACGTCCCTTGGGGTACAAAGCAATGTTTAGGATCATTCTAATGGTTTTTATAAGTCCTAATACACATTCCTAGACCATTCTAAGCCTTTAGAATACTCTCATAACCATTCTACACTTTTCAGAACCTCCAAGGAATCATGCTACACCCTCTACATCCCTTGCGGTACCAAGCAAAGTTTAGGATCATTCTAATGGTTCTTCTAAGTCCTAATACATATTCCTAGACCATTCTAAGCCTTTAGAATACTCTCTTTAACAATTATACACTTGTTAGAACGTCCAAGGACTCATCCTACACTCTCTACGTCCATTAGGGTACCAAGCAATATTTAGGATCATTCTAATAGTTCTTATAAGTCCTAATACACATTCCCTGACCATTCTAAGCCTTTAGAATACTGTCATAACCATTCTACACTTGTCAGAACCTCCAAGGAATCATGCTACACCCTCTACGTCCCTTGGGGTACCAAGCAAAGTTTAGGATCATTCTAATGGTTCTTCTAAGTCCTAATACATATTCCTAGACCATTCTAAGCCTTTAGAATACTCTCTTAACCATTATACAGTTGTTAGAACGTCCAAGGACTCATCCTACACTCTCTACGTCCATTAGGGTACCAAGCAATGTTTAGGATCATTCTAAATGTTCGTATATGTCTTAATACACATTCCTGGACCATTCTAAGCCTTTAGAATACTCTCTTAACCATTCTACACTTGTTAGAACCTCCAAGGACTCATGCTACACCCTCTAAGTCCCTTCGGGTACCAAGCAATGTTTAGGATCATTCTAATGGTTCTTATAAGTCCTAATACACATTCCTAGACCATTCTAAGCCTTTAGAATACTCTCATAATCATTCTACACTTGTTAGAACCTCCAAGGAATTATGCTACACCCTCTACGTCCGTTGGGGTACCAAGCAATGTTTAGGATCATTCTAATGGTTCTTCTAAGTCCTAATACACATTCCTAGACCATTCTAAGCCTTTAGAATACTCTCTTAACAATTATACACTTGTTAGGACGTCCAAGGACTCATCCTACAGTCTCTACGTCCATTAGGACACCAAGCAATGTTTAGGATCATTCTAAACATACGTATATGTCTTAATACACATTCCTAGACCATTCTAAGCCTTTAGATTACTCTCTTAACCATTCTACACTTGTTAGAACCTCCAAGGACTCATGCTACACCTTCTAAGTCCCTTCGGGAACCAAGCAATGTTTAGGATCATTCTAATGGTTCTTATAAGTCCTAATACACATTCCTACACCATTATATGCCTTTAGAATACTCTCTTAACCATTCTAAACTTGTTAGAACCTCCAAGGACTCATGCTACACCCTCTACGTCCCTTGGTTTACCAAGCATTGTTTAGGATCATACTAATGGTTCTTATAAGTCCTAATACACATTCCTAGACCATTCTAAGCCTTTAGAAAACTCTCTTAACCATTCTACACTTGTTAGAACCTCCAAGGACTCATGTTACACCCTCTACGTCCCATGGGGTACCAAGCATTGTTTAGGATCATTCTAATGGTTCTTATTAGTCCTAATACACATTCCTAGACCATTCTAAGCCTTTAGAATACTCTCTTAACCATTCTACACTTGTTAGAACCTCCAAGGACTCATGCTACACCATCTACGTCCCTTGGGGTACAAAGCAATGTTTAGGATCATTCTAATGGTTCTTATAAGTCCTAATACACATTCCTAGACCATTCTAAGCCTTTAGAATAATCTCATAACCATTCTACACTTTTCAGAACCTCCAAGGAATCATGCTACACCCTCTACATCCCTTGCGGTACCAAGCATAGTTTAGGATCATTCTAATGGTTCTTCTAAGTCCTAATACATATTCCTAGACCATTCTAAGCATTTAGAATACTCTCTTAACAATTATACACTTGTTAGAACGTCCAAGGACTCATCCTACACTCTCTACGTCCATTAGGGTACCAAGCAATGTTTAGGATCATTCTAATAGTTCTTATAAGTCCTAATACACATTGCCTGACCATTCTAAGCCTTTAGAATACTCTCATAACCATTCTACACTTGTCAGAACTTCCAAGGAATCATGATACACCCTCTACGTCCCTTGGGGTACCAAGCAAAGTTTAGGATCATTCTAATGGTTCTTCTAAGTCCTAATACATATTCCTAGACCATTCTAAGCCTTTAGAATACTCTCTTAACCATTATACACTTGTTAGAACGTCCAAGGACTCATCCTACACTCTCTACGTCCATTAGGGTACCAAGCAATGTTTAGGATCATTCTAAATGTTCGTATATGTCTTAATACACATTCCTAGACCATTCTAAGTCTTTAGATTACTCTCTTAACCATTCTACACTTGTTAGAACCTCCAAGGACTCATGCTACACCCTCTAAGTCCCTTCGGGTACCAAGCACTGTTTAGGATCATTCTAATGGTTATTATAAGTCCTAATACACATTCCTAGACCATTCTAAGCCTTTAGAATACTCTCATAATCATTCTACACTTGTTAGAACCTCCAAGGAATTATGCTACACCCTCTACGTCCGTTGGGGTACCAAGCAATGTTTAGATTCATTCTAATGGTTCTTCTAAGTCCTAATACACATTCCTAGACCATTCTAAGCCTTTAGAATACTCTCTTAACAATTATACACTTGTTAGGACGTCCAAGGACTCTTCCTACAGTCTCTACGTCCATTAGGACACCAAGCAATGTTTAGGATCATTCTAAACATACGTATATGTCTTAATACACATTCCTAGACCTTTCTAAGCCTTTAGATTACCCTCTTAACCATTCTACACTTGTTAGAACCTCCAAGGACTTATGCTACACCTTCTAAGTCCCTTCGGGTACCAAGCAATGTTTAGGATCATTCTAATGGTTCTTATAAGTCCTAATACACATTCCTACACCATTCTATGCCTTTAGAATACTCTCTTAACCATTCTAAACTTGTTAGAACCTCCAAGGACTCATGCTACACCCTCTACGTCCCTTGGTTTACCAAGCATTGTTTAGGATCATACTAATGGTTCTTATAAGTCCTAATACACATTCCTAGACCATTCTAAGCCTTTAGAAAACTCTCTTAACCATTCTACACTTGTTAGAACCTCGAAGGACTCATGTTACACCCTCTACGTCCCATGGGGTACCAAGCATTGTTTAGGATCATTCTAATGGTTCTTATTAGTCCTAATACACATTCCTAGACCATTCTAAGTCTTTAGATTACTCTCTTAACCATTCTACACTTGTTAGAACCTCGAAGGACTCATGCTACACCCTCTAAGTCCCTTCGGGTACCAAGCAATGTTAAGGATCATTCTAATGGTTCTTATAAGTCCTAATACACATTCCTAGACCATTCTAAGCCTTTAGAATACTCTCATAATCATTCTACACTTGTTAGAACCTCCAAGGAATAATGCTACACCCTCTACGTCCGTTGGGGTACCAAGCAATGTTTAGATTCATTCTAATGGTTCTTCTAAGTCCTAATACACATTCCTAGACCATTCTAAGCCTTTAGAATACTCTCTTAACAATTATACACTTGTTAGGACGTCCAAGGACTCTTCCTAGAGTCTCTACGTCCATTAGGACACCAAGCAATGTTTAGGATCATTCTAAACATACGTATATGTCTTAATACACATTCCTAGACCTTTCTAAGCCTTTAGATTACTCTCTTAACCATTCTACACTTGTTAGAACCTCCAAGGACTCATGCTACACCTTCTAAGTCCCTTCGGGTACCAAGCAATGTTTAGGATCATTATAATGGTTCTTATAAGTCCTAATACACATTCCTACACCATCCTATGCCTTTAGAATACTCTCTTAACCATTCTAAACTTGTTAGAACCTCCAAGGACTCATGCTACACCCTCTACGTCCCTTGGTTTACCAAGCATTGTTTAGGATCATACTAATGGTTCTTATAAGTCCTAATACACATTCCTAGACCATTCTAAGCCTTTAGAAAACTCTCTTAACCATTCTACACTTGTTAGAACCTCGAAGGACTCATGTTACACCCTCTACGTCCCATGGGGTACCAAGCATTGTTTAGGATCATTCTAATGGTTCTTATTAGTCCTAATACACATTCCTAGACCATTCTAAGCCTTTAGAATACTCTCTTAACCATTCTACACTTGTTAGAACCTCCAAGGACTCATGCTACACCATCTACGTCCCTTGGGGTACAAAGCAATGTTTAGGATCATTCTAATGTTTCTTATAAGTCCTAATACACATTCCTAGACCATTCTAAGCCTTTAGAATACTCTCATAACCATTCTACACTTTTCAGAACCTCCAAGGAATCATGCTACACCCTCTACATCCCTTGCGGTACCAAGCAAAGTTTAGGATCATTCTAATGGTTCTTCTAAGTCCTAATACATATTCCTAGACCATTCTAAGCCTTTAGAATACTCTCTTAACAATTATACACTTGTTAGAACGTCCAAGGACTCATCCTACACTCTCTACGTCCATTAGGGTACCAAGCAATGTTTAGGATCATTCTAATAGTTCTTATAAGTCGTAATACACATTCCCTGACCATTCTAAGCCTTTAGAATACTCTCTTAACCATTCTACACTTGTTAGAACCTCCAAGGACGCGTGCTACACCCTGTACGTCCCTTGGGGTACCAAGAAAAATTTAGGATCATTCTAATGGTTCTTCTAAGTCCTAATACATATTCCTAGACCATTCTAAGCCTTTAGAATACTCTCTTAACCATTATACACTTGTTAGAACGTCCAAGGACTCATCCTACACTCTCTACGTCCATTAGGGTACCAAGCAATGTTTAGGATCATTCTAAATGTTCGTATATGTCTTAATACACATTCCTAGACCATTCTAAGCCTTTAGATTACTCTCTTAACCATTCTACACTTGTTAGAACCTCCAAGGACTCATGCTACACCCTCTAAGTCCCTTCGGGTACCAAGCAATGTTTAGGATCATTCTAATGGTTCTTATAAGTCCTAATACACATTCCTAGACCATTCTAAGCCTTTAGATTACTCTCATAATCATTCTACACTTGTTAGAACCTCCAAGGAATTATGCTACACCTTCTACGTCCGTTGGGGTACCAAGCAATGTTTAGGATCATTCTAATGGTTCTTCTAAGTCCTAATACACATTCCTAGACCATTCTAAGCCTTTAGAATACTCTCTTAACAATTATACACTTGTTAGGACGTCCAAGGACTCATCCTACACTCTCTACGTCCATTAGGACACCAAGCAATGTTTAGGATCATTCTAAACATACGTATATGTCCTAATACACATTCCTAGACCATTCTAAGCCTTTAGAATACTCTCTTAACCATTCTACACTTGTTAGAACCTCCAAGGACTCATGCTACAGCATCTACGTCCCTTGGGGTACAAAGCAATGTTTAGGATCATTCTAATGGTTCTTATAAGTCCTAATACACATTCCTAGACCATTCTAAGCCTTTAGAATACTCTCATAACCATTCTACACTTTTCAGAACCTCCAAGGAATCATGCTACACCCTCTACATCCCTTGCGGTACCAAGCAAAGTTTAGGATCATTCTAATGGTTTTTCTAAGTCCTAATACATATTCCTAAACCATTCTAAGCCTTTAGAATACTCTCTTAACCATTATACACTTGTTAGAACCTCCAAGGCCTCATGCTACAGCATCTACGTCCCTTGGGGTACAAAGCAATGTTTAGGATCATTCTAATGGTTCTTATAAGTCCTAATACACATTCCTAGACCATTCTAAGCCTTTAGAATACTCTCATAACCATTCTACACTTTTCAGAACCTCCAAGGAATCATGCTACACCCTCTACATCCCTTGCGGTACCAAGCAAAGTTTAGGATCATTCTAATGGTTCTTCTAAGTCCTAATACATATTCCTAAACCATTCTAAGGCTTTAGAATACTCTCTTAACCATTATACACTTGTTAGGACGTCCAAGGACTCATGCTACACTCTCTACGTCCATTAGGATAACAAGCAATGTTTAGGATCATTCTAAACGTACGTATATGTCTTAATACACATTCCTAGACCATTCTAAGCCTTTAGATTACTCTCTTAACCATTCTACACTTGTTAGAACCTCCAAGGACTCATGCTACACCTTCTAAGTCCTTTCGGGTACCAAGCAATGTTTAGGATCATTCTAATAGTTCTTATAAGTCCTAATACATATTCCTACACCATTCTATGCCTTTAGAATACTCTCTTAACCATTCTAAACTTGTTAGAACCTCCAAGGACTCATGCTACACCCTCTACGTCCCTTGGTGTAAAAAGCAATGTTTTGGATCATACTAATGGTTCTTATAAGTCTTAATACACATTTCAAGACCATTCTAAGCCTTTAGATTACTCTCTTAACCATTCTACAATTGTTAGAACCTCCAAGGACTCATGCTACACCCTCTATGTCCCTTCGGGTACCAAGCAATGTTTAGGATCATTCTAATGGTTCTTCTAAGTCCTAATACACATTCCTAGACCATTCTAAGCCTTTAGAATACTCTCTTAACCATTATACACTTGTTAGGACGTCCAAGGACTCATCCTACACTCTCTACGTCCATTAAGGTACCAAGCAATGTTTAGGATCATTCTAAATGTTCGTATATGTCTTAATACACATTCCTAGACCATTCTAAGCCTTTAGAATACTCTCATAACCATTCTACACTTTTCAGAACCTCCAAGGAATCATGCTACACCCTCTACATCCCTTGCGGTACCAAGCAAAGTTTAGGATCATTCTAATGGTTCTTCTAAGTCCTAATACATATTCCTAAACCATTCTAAGGCTTTAGAATACTCTCTTAACCATTATACACTTGTTAGGACGTCCAAGGACTCATGCTACACTCTCTACGTCCATTAGGATAACAAGCAATGTTTAGGATCATTCTAAACGTACGTATATGTCTTAATACACATTCCTAGACCATTCTAAGCCTTTAGATTACTCTCTTAACCATTCTACACTTGTTAGAACCTCCAAGGACTCATGCTACACCTTCTAAGTCCTTTCGGGTACCAAGCAATGTTTAGGATCATTCTAATAGTTCTTATAAGTCCTAATACATATTCCTACACCATTCTATGCCTTTAGAATACTCTCTTAACAATTCTAAACTTGTTAGAACCTCCAAGGACTCATGCTACACCCTCTACGTCCCTTGGTGTAAAAAGCAATGTTTTGGATCATACTAATGGTTCTTATAAGTCTTAATACACATTTCAAGACCATTCTAAGCCTTTAGATTACTCTCTTAACCATTCTACACTTGTTAGAACCTCCAAGGACTAATGCTACACCTTCTAAGTCCTTTCGGGTACCAAGCAATGTTTAGGATCATTCTAATAGTTCTTATAAGTCCTAATACATATTCCTACACCATTCTATGCCTTTAGAATACTCTCTTAACCATTCTAAACTTGTTAGAACCTCCAAGGACTCATGTTACACCCTCTACGTCCCATGGGGTACCAAGCATTGTTTAGGATCATTCTAATGGTTCTTATTAGTCCTAATACACATTCCTAGACCATTCTAAGCCTTTAGAATACTCTCTTAACCATTCTACACTTGTGAGAACCTCCAATGACTCATGCTACACCATCTGCGTCCCTTGGGGTACAAAGCATTGTTTAGGATCATTCTAATGGTTCTTATAAGTCCTAATACACATTCCTAGACCATTCTAAGCCTTTAGAATACTCTCATAACCATTCTACACTTGTTAGAACCTCCAAGGACTCATGCTACACCCTCTACGTCCCTTGGTGTACCAAGCAATGTTTAGGATAATACTAATGGTTCTTATAATCCTAATAAATGTTCCTAGACCATTCTAAGCCTTTAGAGAACTCTCTTAACCATTCTACACTTGTTAGAACCTCCAAGGACTCATGCTACACCCTCTACGTCCCTTGGGGTACCAAGCAATGTTTAGGATCATTCTAATGGTTCTTATAAGTAATAATACACATTCCTAGACCATTCTAAGCCTTTAGAATACTCTCTTAACCATTCTACACTTGTTAGAACCTCGAAGGACTCATGTTACACCCTCTACGTCCCATGGGGTACCAAGCATTGTTTAGGATCATTCTAATGGTTCTTATTAGTCCTAATACACATTCCTTGACCATTCTAAGTCTTTAGAATACTCTCTTAACCATTCTACACTCGTTAGAACCTCCAATGACTCATGCTACACCATCTGCGTCCCTTGGGGTACAAAGCATTGTTTAGGATCATTCTAATGGTTCTTATAAGTCCTAATACACATTCCTAGACAATTCTAAGCCTTTAGAATACTCTCTTAACCATTCTACACTTGTTAGAACCTCCAAGGACTCATGCTACAGCATCTACGTCCCTTGGGGTACAAAGTAATGTTTAGGATCATTCTAATGGTCCTTATAAGTCCTAATACACATTCCTAGACCATTCTAAGCCTTTAGAATACTCTTTTAACCATTCTACACTTGTTAGAACCTCCAAGGACTCATGTTACACCCTCTACGTTCCACGGTGTACCAAGCATTGTTTAGGATCATTCTAATGGTTCTTATTAGTCCTAATACACATTCCTAGACCATTCTAAGCCTTTAGAATACTCTCTTAACCATTCTACATTTCTTAGAACCTCCAAGGACTCATGCTACACCATCTACGTCCCTAGGGTACAAAGCAATGTTTAGGATCATTCTAATGGTTCTTATAAGTCCTCATACACATTCCTAGACCATTCTAAGCCTTTAGAATACTCTCATAACCATTCTACACTTGTCAGAACCTCCAAGGTATCATGCGACACCCTTTATGTCCCTTGGGGTACCAAGCAAAGTTTAGGATCATTCTAATGGTTCTTCTAAGTCCAAATACAGATTCCTAGACCATTCTAAGCCTTTAGATTACTCTCTTAACCATTCTAAACTTGTTAGAACCTCCAAGGACTCATGCTACACCCTCTACGTCCCTTGCTGTACCAAGCAATGTTTAGGATCATACTAATGGTTCTTATAAGTCCTAATTCACATTCCTAGACCATTCTAAGCCTTTAGAATACTCTCTTAACCATTCTACACTTGTTAGAACCTCGAAGGACTCATGTTACACCCTCTACGTCCCATGGGGTACCAAGCATTGTTTAGGATCATTCTAATGGTTCGTATTAGTCCTAATACACATTCCTAGACCATTCTAAGTCTTTAGAATACTCTCTTAACCATTCTACACTTGTTAGAACCTCCAATGACTCATGCTACACCATCTGCGTCCCTTGGGGTACAAAGCATTGTTTAGGATCATTCTAATGGTTCTTATAAGTCCTAATACACATTCCTAGACAATTCTAAGCCTTTAGAATACTCTCTTAACCATTCTACACTTGTTAGAACCTCCAAGGACTCATGCTACAGCATCTACGTCCCTTGGGGTACAAAGTAATGTTTAGGATCATTCTAATGGTTCTTATAAGTCCTAATACACAGTCCTAGACCATTCTAAGCCTTTAGAATACTCTCTTAACCATTCTACACTTGTTAGAACCTCCAAGGACTCATGCTACACCCTCTACGTCCCTTGGGGTACCAAGCAATGTTTAGGATCATTCTAATGGTTCTTATAAGTCCAAATACACATTCCTAGACCATTCTAAGCCTTTAGAATACTATCTTAACCATTCTACACTTGTTAGAACCTCCAAGGAATCATGCTACACCCTTTACGTCCCTTGGGGTACCAAGCAAAGTTTAGGATCATTCTAATGATTCTTCTAAGTCCAAATACAGATTCCTAGACCATTCTAAGCCTTTAGAATACTCTCTTAACCATTCTAAACTTGTTAGAACCTCCAAGGACTCATGCTACACCCTCTACGTCCCTTGGTGTACCAAGCAATGTTTAGGATCATACTAATGGTTCTTATAAGTCCTAATTCACATTCCTAGACCATTCTAAGCCTTTAGAATACTCTCTTAACCATTCTACACTTGTTAGAACCTCCAAGGATCATGCTACACCCTCTACGTCCCTTGGGGTACCAAGCAATGTTTAGGATCATTCTAATGGTTCTTATAAGTCCTAATACACATTCCTAGACCATTCTAAGCGTTTAGAATACTCTCTTAACCATTCTACACTTGTTAGAACCTCCAAGGACTCATGCTACACCCTCTACGTCCCTTGGGGTACCAAGCAATGTTTAGGATTATTCTAATGGTTCTTATAAGTCCAAATACACATTCCTAGACCATTCTAAGCCTTTAGAATACTATCTTAACCATTCTACACTTGTTAGAACCTCCAAGGACTCATGTTACACCCTCTACGTCCCATGGGGTACCAAGCAATGTTTAGGATCATTCTAATGGTTCTTATAAGTCCTAATACACATTCCTAGACCATTCTAAGCCTTTAGAATACTCTCTTAACCATTCTACACTTGTTAGAACCTCCAAGGACTCATGTTACACCCTCTACGTCCCTTGGTGTACCAAGCAATGTTTAGGATCATACTAATGGTTCTTATAAGTCCTAATACACATTCCTAGACCATTCTAAGCATTTAGAATACTCTCTTAACCATTCTACACTTGTTAGAACCTCCAAGGACTCATGCTACACCCTCTACGTCCCTTGGGGTACCAAGCAATGTTTAGGATCATTCTAATGGTTCTTATAAGTCCAAATACACATTCCTAGACCATTCTAAGCCTTTAGAATACTCGCATAACCATTCTACACTTGTCAGAACCTCCAAGGTATCATGCTACACCCTTTATGTCCCTTGGGGTACCAAGCAAAGTTTAGGATCATTCTAATGGTTCTTCTAAGTCCAAATACAGATTCCTAGACCATTCTAAGCTTTAGAATACTCTTTTAACCATTATACACTTGTTAGAACGTCCAAGGACTCATCCTACACTCTCTACGTCCATTAGGGTACCAAGCAATGTTTAGGATCATTCTAAATGTTCGTATATGTCTTGATACACATACCTAGACCATTCTAAGCCTTTAGATTACTCTCTTAACCATTCTACACTTGTTAGAACCTCCAAGGACTCATGCTACACCCTCTAAGTCCCTTCGGGTACCAAGCAATGTTTAGGATCATTCTAATGGTTCTTCTAAGTCCTAATACACATTCCTAGACCATTCTAAGCCTTTAGAATACTCTCTTAACCATTATACACTTGTTAGGACGTCCAAGGACTCATCCTACACTCTCTACGTCCATTAGGGTACCAAGCAATGTTTAGGATCATTCTAGACGTACGTATATGTCTTAATACACATTCCTAGACCATTCTAAGCCTTTCGATTACTCTCTTAACCATTCTACACTTGTTAGAACCTCCAAGGACTCATGCTACACCCTCTACGTCCCTTGGGGTACCAAGCAATGTTTAGGATCATTCTAATGGTTCTTATAAGTCCTAATACACATTCCTAGACCATTCTATGCCTTTAGAATACTCTCTTAACCATTCTAAACTTGTTAGAACCTCCAAGGACTCATGCTACACCCTCTACGTCCCTTGGTGTACCAAGCAATGTTTAGGATCATACTAATGGTTCTTATAAGTCCTAATACACATTCCTAGACCTTTCTAAGCCTTTAGAATACTCTCTTAACCATTCTACACTTGTTAGAACCTCCAAGGACTCATGCTACACCCTCTACGTCCCTTGGGGTACCAAGCAATGTTTAGGATCATTCTAATGGTTCTTATAAGTCCTAATACACATTCCTAGACCATTCTAAGCTTTTAGAATACTCTCTTAACCATTCTACACTTGTTAGAACCTCCAAGGACTCATGCTACACCCTCTACGTCCCTTGGTGTACCAAGCAATGTTTAGGATCATACTAATGGTTCTTATAAGTCCTAATACACATTCCTAGACCATTCTAAGCGTTTAGAATACTCTCTTAACCATTCTACACTTGTTAGAACCTCCAAGGACTCATGCTACACCCTCTACGTCCCTTGGGGTACCAAGCAATGTTTAGGATCATTCTAATGGTTCTTATAAGTCCTAATACACATTCCTAGACCATTCTATGCCTTTAGAATACTCTCTTAACCATTCTAAACTTGTTAGAACCTCCAAGGACTCATGCTACACCCTCTACGTCCCTTGGTGTACCAAGCAATGTTTAGGATCATACTAATGGTTCTTATAAGTCCTAATACACATTCCTAGACCTTTCTAAGCCTTTAGAATACTCTCTTAACCATTCTACACTTGTTAGAACCTCCAAGGACTCATGCTACACCCTCTA
Source organism: Crotalaria pallida (assembly GCA_037953625.1). Taxonomy (NCBI): domain Eukaryota; kingdom Viridiplantae; phylum Streptophyta; class Magnoliopsida; order Fabales; family Fabaceae; genus Crotalaria; species Crotalaria pallida. The sequence goes on along the minus strand of CM075654.1, from coordinate 103,456,510 downwards.
CGTCCCTTGGGGTACCAAGCAATGTTTAGGATCATTCTAATGGTTCTTATAAGTCCTAATACACATTCCTAGACCATTCTAAGCTTTTAGAATACTCTCTTAACCATTCTACACTTGTTAGAACCTCCAAGGACTCATGCTACACCCTCTACGTCCCTTGGTGTACCAAGCAATGTTTAGGATCATACTAATGGTTCTTATAAGTCCTAATACACATTCCTAGACCATTCTAAGCGTTTAGAATACTCTCTTAACCATTCTACACTTGTTAGAACCTCTAAGGACTCATGCTACACCCTCTACGTCCCTTGGGGTACCAAGCAATGTTTAGGATCATTCTAATGGTTCTTATAAGTCCAAATACACATTCCTAGACCATTCTAAGCTTTAGAATACTCTTTTAACCATTATACACTTGTTAGAACGTCCAAGAACTCATCCTACACTCTCTACGTCCATTAGGGTACCAAGCAATGTTTAGGATCATTCTAAATGTTCGTATATGTCTTGATACACATACATAGACCATTCTAAGCCTTTAGATTACTCTCTTAACCATTCTACACTTGTTAGAACCTCCAAGGACTCATGCTACACCCTCTAAGTCCCTTCGGGTACCAAGCAATGTTTAGGATCATTCTAATGGTTCTTCTAAGTCCTAATACACATTCCTAGACCATTCTAAGCCTTTAGAATACTCTCTTAACCATTATACACTTGTTAGGACGTCCAAGGACTCATCCTACACTCTCTACGTCCATTAGGGTACCAAGCAATGTTTAGGATCATTCTAGACGTACGTATATGTCTTAATACACATTCCTAGACCATTCTAAGCCTTTCGATTACTCTCTTAACCATTCTACACTTGTTAGAACCTCCAAGGACTCATGCTACACCCTCTACGTCCCTTGGGGTACCAAGCAATGTTTAGGATCATTCTAACGGTTCTTATAAGTCCTAATACACATTCCTAGACCATTCTAAGCCTTTAGAATACTCTCTTAACCATTCTACACTTGTTAGAACCTCCAAGGACTCATGCTACACCCTCTACGTCCCTTGGGGTACCAAGCAATGTTTAGGATCATACTAATGGTTCTTATAAGTCCTAATACACATTCCTAGACCATTCTAAGCCTTTAGAATACTCTCTTAACCATTCTACACTTGTTAGAACCTCCAATGACTCATGCTACACCATCTGCGTCCCTTGGGGTACAAAGCATTGTTTAGGATCATTCTAATGGTTCTTATAAGTCCTAATACACATTCCTAGAACATTCTAAGCCTTTAGAATACTCTCTTAACCATTCTGCACTTGTTAGAACCTCCAAGGACTCATGCTACACCCTCTACGTCCCTTGGGGTACCAAGCAATGTTTAGGATCATTCTAATGGTTCTTATAAGTCCTAATACACATTCCTAGACCATTCTAAGCTTTTAGAATACTCTCTTAACCATTCTACAATTGTTAGAACCTCCAAGGACTCATGCTACACCCTCTACGTCCCTTGGTGTACCAAGCAATGTTTAGGATCATACTAATGGTTCTTATAAGTCCTAATACACATTCCTAGACCATTCTAAGCGTTTAGAATACTCTCTTAACCATTCTACACTTGTTAGAACCTCCAAGGACTCATGCTACACCCTCTACGTCCCTTGGGGTACCAAGCAATGTTTAGGATCATTCTAATGGTTCTTATAAGTCCAAATACACATTCCTAGACCATTCTAAGCCTTTAGAATACTATCTTAACCATTCTACACTTGTTAGAACCTCCAAGGACTCATGTTACACCCTCTACGTCCCATGGGGTACCAAGCATTGTTTAGGATCATTCTAATGGTTCTTATTAGTCCTAATACACATTCCTAGACCATTCTAAGCCTTTAGAATACTCTCTTAACCATTCTACACTTGTTAGAACCTCCAAGGACTCATGCTACACCCTCTACGTCCCTTGGGGTACCAAGCAATGTTTAGGATCATTCTAATGGTTCTTATAAGTCCTAATACACATTCCTAGACCATTCTAAGCCTTTAGAATACTCTCATAACCATTCTACACTTGTTAGAACCTCCAAGGACTCATGCTACACCCTCTACGTCCCTTGGGGTACCAAGCAATGTTTAGGATCATACTAATGGTTCTTATAAGTCCTAATACACATTCCTAGACCATTCTAAGCCTTTAGAATACTCTCTTAACCATTCTACACTTGTTAGAACCTCCAAGGACTCATGCTACACCCTCTACGTCCCTTGGGGTACCAAGCAATGTTTAGGATCATTCTAATGGTTCTTATAAGTCCAAATACACATTCCTAGACCATTCTAAGCCTTTAGAATACTATCTTAACCATTCTACACTTGTTAGAACCTCCAAGGACTCATGTTACACCCTCTACATCCTTTGAGGTACCAAGCAAAGTTTAGGATCATTCTAATGGTTCTTATAAGTCCTGATACATATTCCTACACCATTCTAAGCCTTTAGAATACTCTCTTAACCATTATACACTTGTTAGAACGTCCAAGGACTCATCCTACACTCTCTACGTCCATTAGGGTACCAATCAATGTTTAGGATCATTCTAAATGTTCGTATATGTCTTAATACACATTCCTAGACCATTCTAAGCCTTTAGATTACTCTCTTAACCATTCTACACTTGTTAGAACCTCCAAGGACTCATGCTACACCCTCTAAGTCCCTTCGGGTACCAAGCAATGTTTAGGATCATTCTAATGGTTCTTCTAAGTCCTAATACACATTCCTAGACCATTCTAAGCCTTTAGAATACTCTCTTAACCATTATACACTTGTTAGGATGTCCAAGGACTCATCCTACACTCTCTACGTCCATTAGGGTACCAAGCAAAGTTTAGGATCATTCTAAACGTACGTATATGTCTTAATACACATTCCTAGACCATTATAAGCCTTTCGATTACTCTCTTAACCATTCTACACTTGTTAGAACCTCCAAGGACTCATGCTACACCATCTACGTCCCTTGGGGTACAAAGCAATGTTTAGGATCATTCTAATGGTTCTTATAAGTCCTAATACACATTCCTAGACCATTCTAAGCCTTTAGAATACTCTCATAACCATTCTACACTTGTCAGAACCTCCAAGGAATCATGCTACACCCTTTACGTCCCTTGGGGTACCAGGCAAAGTTTAGGATCATTCTAATGGTTCTTCTAAGTCCAAATACAGATTCCTAGACCATTCTAAGCCTTTAGAATACTCTCTTAACCATTCTAAACTTGTTAGAACCTCCAAGGACTCATGCTACACCCTCTACGTCCCTTGGTGTACCAAGCAATGTTTAGGATCATACTAATGGTTCTTATAAGTCCTAATTCACATTCCTAGACCATTCTAAGCCTTTAGAATACTCTCTTAACCATTCTACACTTGTTAGAACCTCCAAGGATCATGCTACACCCTCTACGTCCCTTGGGGTACCAAGCAATGTTTAGGATCATTCTAATGGTTCTTATAAGTCCTAATATACATTCCTAGACCATTCTAAGCCTTTAGTATACTCTCTTAACCATTCTACACTTGTTAGAACCTCCAAGGACTCATGTTACACCCTCTACGTCCCATGGGGTACCAAGCATTGTTTAGGATCATTCTAATGGTTCTTATTAGTCCTAATACACATTCCTAGACCATTCTAAGCCTTTAGAATACTCTCTTAACCATTCTACATTTGTTAGAACCTCCAAGGACTCATGCTACACCATCTACGTCCCTTGGGGTACAAAGCAATGTTTAGGATCATTCTAATGGTTCTTATAAGTCCTCATACACATTCCTAGACCATTCTAAGCCTTTAGAATACTCTCATAACCATTCTACACTTGTCAGAACCTCCAAGGTATCATGCTACACCCTTTACGTCCCTTGGGGTACCAAGCAAAGTTTAGGATCATTCTAATGGTTCTTCTATGTCCAAATACAGATTCCTAGACCATTCTAAGCTTTAGAATACTCTTTTAACCATTATACACTTGTTAGAACGTCCAAGGACTCATCCTACACTCTCTACGTCCATTAGGGTACCAAGCAATGTTTAGGATCATTCTAAATGTTCGTATATGTCTTGATACACATTCCTAGACCATTCTAAGCCTTTAGATTACTCTCTTAACCATTCTACACTTGTTAGAACCTCCAAGGACTCATGCTACACCCTCTAAGTCCCTTCGGGTACCAAGCAATGTTTAGGATCATTCTAATGGTTCTTCTAAGTCCTAATACACATTCCTAGACCATTCTAAGCCTTTAGAATACTCTCTTAACCATTATACACTTGTTAGGACGTCCAAGGACTCATCCTACACTCTCTACGTCCATTAGGGTACCAAGCAATGTTTAGGATCATTCTAGACGTACGTATATGTCTTAATACACATTCCTAGACCATTCTAAGCCTTTCGATTACTCTCTTAACCATTCTACACTTGTTAGAACCTCCAAGGACTCATGCTACACCCTCTACGTCCCTTGGGGTACCAAGCAATGTTTAGGATCATTCTAACGGTTCTTATAAGTCCTAATACACATTCCTAGACCATTCTATGCCTTTAGAATACTCTCTTAACCATTCTAAACTTGTTAGAACCTCCAAGGACTCATGCTACACCCTCTACGTCCCTTGGTGTACCAAGCAATGTTTAGGATCATACTAATGGTTCTTATAAGTCCTAATACACATTCCTAGACCATTCTAAGCCTTTAGAATACTCTCTTAACCATTCTACACTTGTTAGAACCTCCAAGGACTCATGCTACACCCTCTACGTCCCTTGGGGTACCAAGCAATGTTTAGGATCATTCTAATGGTTCTTATAAGTCCTAATACACATTCCTAGTCCATTCTAAGCTTTTAGAATACTATCTTAACCATTCTACACTTGTTAGAACCTCCGAGGACTCATGCTACACCCTCTACGTCCCTTGGTGTACCAAGCAATGTTTAGGATCATACTAATGGTTCTTATAAGTCCTCATACACATTCCTAGACCATTCTAAACCTTTAGAATACTCTCATAACCATTCTACACTTGTCAGAACCTCCAAGGTATCATGCTACACCCTTTACGTCCCTTGGGGTACCAAGCAAAGTTTAGGATCATTCTAATGGTTCTTCTAAGTCCTAATACACATTCCTAGACCATTCTAAGCCTTTAGAATACTCTCTTAACCATTATACACTTGTTAGGACGTCCAAGGACTCATCCTACACTCTCTACGTCCATTAGGGTACCAAGCAAAGTTTAGGATCATTCTAAACGTACGTATATGTCTTAATACACATTCCTAGACCATTATAAGCCTTTCGATTACTCTCTTAACCATTCTACACTTGTTAGAACCTCCAAGGACTCAAGCTACACCCTCTACGTCCCTTGGGGTACCAAGCAATGTTTAGGATCATTCTAATGGTTCTTATAAGTCATAATACACATTCCTAGACCATTCTATGCCTTTAGAATACTCTCTTAACCATTCTAAACTTGTTAGAACCTCCAAGGACTCATGCTACACCCTCTACGTCCCTTGGTGTACCAAGCAATGTTTAGGATCATACTAATGGTTCTTATAAGTCCTAATACACATTCCTAGACCATTCTAAGCCTTTAGAATACTCTCTTAACCATTCTACACTTGTTAGAACCTCCAAGGACTCATGCTACACCCTCTACGTCCCTTGGGGTACCAAGCAATGTTTAGGATCATTCTAATGGTTCTTATAAGTCCTAATACACATTCCTAGACCATTCTAAGCCTTTAGAATACTCTCTTAACCATTCTACATTTGTTAGAACCTCCAAGGACTCATGCTACACCATCTACGTCCCTTGGGGTACAAAGCAATGTTTAGGATCATTCTAATGGTTCTTATAAGTCCTCATACACATTCCTAGACCATTCTAAACCTTTAGAATACTCTCATAACCATTCTACACTTGTCAGAACCTCCAAGGTATCATGCTACACCCTTTACGTCCCTTGGGGTACCAAGCAAAGTTTAGGATCATTCTAATGGTTCTTCTAAGTCCTAATACACATTCCTAGACCATTCTAAGCCTTTAGAATACTCTCTTAACCATTATACACTTGTTAGGACGTCCAAGGACTCATCCTACACTCTCTACGTCCATTAGGGTACCAAGCAAAGTTTAGGATCATTCTAAACGTACGTATATGTCTTAATACACATTCCTAGACCATTCTAAGCCTTTAGAATACTCTCTTAACCATTCTACACTTGTTAGAACCTCCAAGGACTCATGCTACAGCATCTACGTCCCTTGGGGTACAAAGTAATGTTTAGGATCATTCTAATGGTTCTTATAAGTCCTAATACACATTACTAGACCATTCTAAGCCTTTAGAATACTCTCATAACCATTCTACACTTTTCAGAACCTCCAAGGAATCATGCTACACCCTCTACATCCTTTGCGGTACCAAGCAAAGTTTAGGATCATTCTAATGGTTCTTATAAGTCCTAATACATATTCCTACACCATTCTAAGCCTTTAGATTACTCTCTTAACCATTCTACACTTGTTAGAACCTCCAAGGACTCATGCTACACCCTCTAAGTCCCTTCGGGTACCAAGCAATGTTTAGGATCATTCTAATGGTTCTTCTAAGTCCTAATACACATTCCTAGACAATTCTAAGCCTTTAGAATACTCTCTTAACCATTATACACTTGTTAGGACGTCCAAGGACTCATCCTACACTCTCTACGTCCATTAGGGTACCAAGCAAAGTTTAGGATCATTCTAAACGTACGTATATGTCTTAATACACATTCCTAGACCATTATAAGCCTTTCGATTACTCTCTTAACCATTCTACACTTGTTAGAACCTCCAAGGACTCATGCTACACCCTCTAAGTCCCTTCGGGTACCAAGCAATGTTTAGGATCATTCTAATGGTTCTTCTAAGTCCTAATACACATTCCTAGACAATTCTAAGCCTTTAGAATACTCTCTTAACCATTATACACTTGTTAGGACGTCCAAGGACTCATGCTACACCCTCTACGTCCCTTGGTGTACCAAGCAATGTTTAGGATCATACTAATGGTTCTTATAAGTCCTAATACACATTCCTAGACCATTCTAAGCCTTTAGAATACTCTCTTAACCATTCTACACTTGTTAGAACCTCCAAGGACTCATGCTACACCCTCTACGTCCCTTGGGGTACCAAGCAATGTTTAGGATCATTCTAATGGTTCTTATAAGTCCTAATACACATTCCTAGACCATTCTAAGCCTTTAGAATACTCTCTTAACCATTCTACATTTGTTAGAACCTCCAAGGACTCATGCTACACCATCTACGTCCCTTGGGGTACAAAGCAATGTTTAGGATCATTCTAATGGTTCTTATAAGTCCTCATACACATTCCTAGACCATTCTAAGCCTTTAGAATACTCTCATAAACATTCTACACTTGTCAGAACCTCCAAGGTATCATGCTACACCCTTTACGTCCCTTGGGGTACCAAGCAAAGTTTAGGATCATTCTAATGGTTCTTCTATGTCCAAATACAGATTCCTAGACCATTCTAAGCTTTAGAATACTCTTTTAACCATTATACACTTGTTAGAACGTCCAAGGACTCATCCTACACTATCTACGTCCATTAGGGTACCAAGCAATGTTTAGGATCATTCTAAATGTTCGTATATGTCTTGATACACATTCCTAGACCATTCTAAGCCTTTAGATTACTCTCTTAACCATTCTACACTTGTTAGAACCTCCAAGGACTCATGCTACACCCTGTAAGTCCCTTCGGGTACCAAGCAATGTTTAGGATCATTCTAATGGTTCTTCTAAGTCCTAATACACATTCCTAGACCATTCTAAGCCTTTAGAATACTCTCTTAACCATTATACACTTGTTAGGACGTCCAAGGACTCATCCTACACTCTCTACGTCCATTAGGGTACCAAGCAAAGTTTAGGATCATTCTAAACGTACGTATATGTATTAATACACATTCCTAGACCATTATAAGCCTTTCGATTACTCTCTTAACCATTCTAGACTTGTTAGAACCTCCAAGGACTCAAGCTACAGCCTCTACGTCCCTTGGGGTACCAAGCAATGTTTAGGATCATTCTAATGGTTCTTATAAGTCCTAATACACATTCCTAGACCATTCTATGCCTTTAGAATACTCTCTTAACCATTCTAAACTTGTTAGAACCTCCAAGGACTCATGCTACACCCTCTACGTCCCTTGGTGTACCAAGCAATGTTTAGGATCATACTAATGGTTCTTATAAGTCCTAATACACATTCCTAGACCATTCTAAGCCTTTAGAATACTCTCTTAACCATTCTACACTTGTTAGAACCTCCAAGGACTCATGCTACACCCTCTACGTCCCTTGGTGTACCAAGCAATGTTTAGGATCATTCTAATGGTTCTTATAAGTCCTAATACACATTCCTAGACCATTCTATGCCTTTAGAATACTCTCTTAACCATTCTAAACTTGTTAGAACCTCCAAGGACTCATGCTACACCCTCTACGTCCCTTGGTGTACCAAGCAATGTTTAGGATCATACTAATGGTTCTTATAAGTCCTAATTCACATTCCTAGACCATTCTAAGCCTTTAGAATACTCTCTTAACCATTCTACACTTGTTAGAACCTCCAAGGATCATGCTACACCCTCTACGTCCCTTGGGGTACCAAGCAATGTTTAGGATCATTCTAATGGTTCTTATAAGTCCTAATACACATTCCTAGACCATTCTAAGCCTTTAGAATACTCTCTTAACCATTCTACACTTGTTAGAACCTCCAAGGACTCATGTTACACCCTCTACGTCCCATGGGGTACCAAGCATTGTTTAGGATCATTCTAATGGTTCTTATTAGTCCTAATACACATTCCTAGACCATTCTAAGCCTTTAGAATACTCTCTTAACCATTATACACTTGTTAGGACGTCCAAGGACTCATCCTACACTCTCTACGTCCATTAGGGTACCAAGCAAAGTTTAGGATCATTCTAAACGTACGTATATGTCTTAATACACATTCCTAGACCATTATAAGCCTTTCGATTACTCTCTTAACCATTCTACACTTGTTAGAACCTCCAAGGACTCATGCTACACCATCTACGTCCCTTGGGGTACAAAGCAATGTTTAGGATCATTCTAATGGTTCTTATAAGTCCTAATACACATTCCTAGACCATTCTAAGCCTTTAGAATACTCTCTTAACCATTCTACACTTGTTAGAACCTCCAAGGACTCATGCTACACCCTCTACGTCCCTTGGGGTACCAAGCAATGTTTAGGATCATACTAATGGTTCTTATAAGTCCTAATACACATTCCTAGACCATTCTAAGCCTTTAGAATACTCTCTTAACCATTCTACACTTGTTAGAACCTCCAAGGACTCATGCTACACCCTCTACGTCCCTTGGGGTACCAAGCAATGTTTAGGATCATTCTAATGGTTCTTATAAGTCCTAATACACATTCCTAGACCATTCTAAGCCTTTAGAATACTCTCTTAACCATTCTACATTTGGTAGAACCTCCAAGGACTCATGCTACACCATCTACGTCCCTTGGGGTACAAAGCAATGTTTAGGATCATTCTAATGGTTCTTATAAGTCCTCATACACATTCCTAGACCATTCTAAGCCTTTAGAATACTCTCATAACCATTCTACACTTGTCAGAACCTCCAAGGTATCATGCTACACCCTTTACGTCCCTTGGGGTACCAAGCAAAGTTTAGGATCATTCTAATGGTTCTTCTAAGTCCTAATACACATTCCTAGACCATTCTAAGCCTTTAGAATACTCTCTTAACCATTATACACTTGTTAGGACGTCCAAGGACTCATCCTACACTCTCTACGTCCATTAGGGTACCAAGCAAAGTTTAGGATCATTCTAAACGTACGTATATGTCTTAATACACATTCCTAGACCATTCTAAGCCTTTAGAATACTCTCTTAACCATTCTACACTTGTTAGAACCTCCAAGGACTCATGCTACAGCATCTACGTCCCTTGGGGTACAAAGTAATGTTTAGGATCATTCTAATGGTTCTTATAAGTCCTAATACACATTACTAGACCATTCTAAGCCTTTAGAATACTCTCATAACCATTCTACACTTTTCAGAACCTCCAAGGAATCATGCTACACCCTCTACATCCTTTGCGGTACCAAGCAAAGTTTAGGATCATTCTAATGGTTCTTATAAGTCCTAATACATATTCCTACACCATTCTAAGCCTTTAGATTACTCTCTTAACCATTCTACACTTGTTAGAACCTCCAAGGACTCATGCTACACCCTCTAAGTCCCTTCGGGTACCAAGCAATGTTTAGGATCATTCTAATGGTTCTTCTAAGTCCTAATACACATTCCTAGACCATTCTAAGCCTTTAGAATACTCTCTTAACCATTATACACTTGTTAGGACGTCCAAGGACTCATCCTACACTCTCTACGTCCATTAGGGTACCAAGCAAAGTTTAGGATCATTCTAAACGTACGTATATGTCTTAATACACATTCCTAGACCATTATAAGCCTTTCGATTACTCTCTTAACCATTCTACACTTGTTAGAACCTCCAAGGACTCAAGCTACACCCTCTACGTCCCTTGGGGTACCAAGCAATGTTTAGGATCATTCTAATGGTTCTTATAAGTCATAATACACATTCCTAGACCATTCTATGCCTTTAGAATACTCTCTTAACCATTCTAAACTTGTTAGAACCTCCAAGGACTCATGCTACACCCTCTACGTCCCTTGGTGTACCAAGCAATGTTTAGGATCATACTAATGGTTCTTATAAGTCCTAATACACATTCCTAGACCATTCTAAGCCTTTAGAATACTCTCTTAACCATTCTACACTTGTTAGAACCTCCAAGGACTCATGCTACACCCTCTACGTCCCTTGGGGTACCAAGCAATGTTTAGGATCATTCTAATGGTTCTTATAAGTCCTAATACACATTCCTAGACCATTCTAAGCCTTTAGAATACTCTCTTAACCATTCTACATTTGTTAGAACCTCCAAGGACTCATGCTACACCATCTACGTCCCTTGGGGTACAAAGCAATGTTTAGGATCATTCTAATGGTTCTTATAAGTCCTCATACACATTCCTAGACCATTCTAAGCCTTTAGAATACTCTCATAAACATTCTACACTTGTCAGAACCTCCAAGGTATCATGCTACACCCTTTACGTCCCTTGGGGTACCAAGCAAAGTTTAGGATCATTCTAATGGTTCTTCTATGTCCAAATACAGATTCCTAGACCATTCTAAGCTTTAGAATACTCTTTTAACCATTATACACTTGTTAGAACGTCCAAGGACTCATCCTACACTATCTACGTCCATTAGGGTACCAAGCAATGTTTAGGATCATTCTAAATGTTCGTATATGTCTTGATACACATTCCTAGACCATTCTAAGCCTTTAGATTACTCTCTTAACCATTCTACACTTGTTAGAACCTCCAAGGACTCATGCTACACCCTGTAATTCCCTTCGGGTACCAAGCAATGTTTAGGATCATTCTAATGGTTCTTCTAAGTCCTAATACACATTCCTAGACCATTCTAAGCCTTTAGAATACTCTCTTAACCATTATACACTTGTTAGGACGTCCAAGGACTCATCCTACACTCTCTACGTCCATTAGGGTACCAAGCAAAGTTTAGGATCATTCTAAACGTACGTATATGTATTAATACACATTCCTAGACCATTATAAGCCTTTCGATTACTCTCTTAACCATTCTACACTTGTTAGAACCTCCAAGGACTCAAGCTACAGCCTCTACGTCCCTTGGGGTACCAAGCAATGTTTAGGATCATTCTAATGGTTCTTATAAGTCCTAATACACATTCCTAGACCATTCTATGCCTTTAGAATACTCTCTTAACCATTCTAAACTTGTTAGAGCCTCCAAGGACTCATGCTACACCCTCTACGTCCCTTGGTGTACCAAGCAATGTTTAGGATCATACTAATGGTTCTTATAAGTCCTAATACACATTCCTAGACCATTCTAAGCCTTTAGAATACTCTCTTAACCATTCTACACTTGTTAGAACCTCCAAGGACTCATGCTACACCCTCTACGTCCCTTGGTGTACCAAGCAATGTTTAGGATCATTCTAATGGTTCTTATAAGTCCTAATACACATTCCTAGACCATTCTATGCCTTTAGAATACTCTCTTAACCATTCTAAACTTGTTAGAACCTCCAAGGACTCATGCTACACCCTCTACGTCCCTTGGTGTACCAAGCAATGTTTAGGATCATACTAATGGTTCTTATAAGTCCTAATTCACATTCCTAGACCATTCTAAGCCTTTAGAATACTCTCTTAACCATTCTACACTTGTTAGAACCTCCAAGGATCATGCTACACCCTCTACGTCCCTTGGGGTACCAAGCAATGTTTAGGATCATTCTAATGGTTCTTATAAGTCCTAATACACATTCCTAGACCATTCTAAGCCTTTAGAATACTCTCTTAACCATTCTACACTTGTTAGAACCTCCAAGGACTCATGTTACACCCTCTACGTCCCATGGGGTACCAAGCATTGTTTAGGATCATTCTAATGGTTCTTATTAGACCTAATACACATTCCTAGACCATTCTAAGCCTTTAGAATACTCTCTTAACCATTCTACATTTGTTAGAACCTCCAAGGACTCATGCTACACCATCTACGTCCCTTGGGGTACAAAGCAATGTTTAGGATCATTCTAATGGTTCTTATAAGTCCTCATACACATTCCTAGACCATTCTAAGCCTTTAGAATACTCTCATAACCATTCTACACTTGTCAGAACCTCCAAGGTATCATGCTACACCCTTTACGTCCCTTGGGGTACCAAGCAAAGTTTAGGATCATTCTAATGGTTCTTCTAAGTCCAAATACAGATTCCTAGACCATTCTAAGCTTTAGAATACTCTTTTAACCATTATACACTTGTTAGAACGTCCAAGGACTCATCCTACACTCTCTACGTCCATTAGGGTACCAAGCAATGTTTAGGATCATTCTAAATGTTCGTATATGTCTTGATACACATTCCTAGACCATTCTAAGCCTTTAGATTACTCTCTTAACCATTCTACACTTGCTAGAACCTCCAAGGACTCATGCTACACCCTCTAAGTCCCTTCGGGTACCAAGCAATGTTTAGGATCATTCTAATGGTTCTTCTAAGTCCTAATACACATTCCTAGACCATTCTAAGCCTTTAGAATACTCTCTTAACCATTATACACTTGTTAGGACGTCCAAGGACTCATCCTACACTCTCTACGTCCATTAGGGTACCAAGCAATGTTTAGGATCATTCTAAACGTACGTATATGTATTAATACACATTCCTAGACCATTCTAAGCCTTTCGATTACTCTCTTAACCATTCTACACTTGTTAGAACCTCCAAGGACTCATGCTACACCCTCTACGTCCCTTGGGGTACCAAGCAATGTTTAGGATCATTCTAACGGTTCTTATAAGTCCTAATACACATTCCTAGACCATTCTATGCCTTTAGAATACTCTCTTAACCATTCTAAACTTGTTAGAACCTCCAAGGACTCATGCTACACCCTCTACGTCCCTTGGTGTACCAAGCAATGTTTAGGATCGTACTAATGGTTCTTATAAGTCCTAATACACATTCCTAGACCATTCTAAGCCTTTAGAATACTCTCTTAACCATTCTACACTTGTTAGAACCTCCAAGGACTCATGCTACACCCTCTACGTCCCTTGGGGTACCAAGCAATGTTTAGGATCATTCTAATGGTTCTTATAAGTCCTAATACACATTCCTAGACCATTCTAAGCCTTTAGAATACTCTCTTAACCATTCTACACTTGTTAGAACCTCCAAGGACTCATGCTACACCCTCTACGTCCCTTGGTGTACCAAGCAATGTTTAGGATCATTCTAATGGTTCTTATAAGTCCTAATACACATTCCTAGACCATTCTAAGCCTTTAGAATACTCTCTTAACCATTCTACACTTGTTAGAACCTCCAAGGACTCATGTTACACCCTCTACGTCCCATGGGGTACCAAGCATTGTTTAGGATCATTCTAATGGTTCTTATTAGTCCTAATACACATTCCTAGACCTTTCTAAGCCTTTAGAATACTCTCTTAACCATTCTACATATGTTAGAACCTCCAAGGACTCATGCTACACCATCTACGTCCCTTGGGGTACAAAGCAATGTTTAGGATCATTCTAATGGTTCTTATAAGTCCTAATACACATTCCTAGACCATTCTAAGCCTTTAGAATACTCTCATAACCATTCTACACTTGTCAGAACCTCCAAGGAATCATGCTACACCCTTTACGTCCCTTGGGGTACCAAGCAAAGTTTAGGATCATTCTAATGGTTCTTATAAGTCCTAATACACATTCCTAGACCATTCTAAGCCTTTAGAATACTCTCTTAACCATTATACACTTGTTAGAACGTCCAAGGACTCATCCTACACTCTCTACGTCCATTAGGGTACCAAGCAATGTTTAGGATCATTCTAAATGTTCGTATATGTCTTGATACACATTCCTAGACCATTCTAAGCCTTTAGATTACTCTCTTAACCATTCTACACTTGTTAGAACCTCCAAGGACTCATGCTACACCCTCTAAGTCCCTTCGGGTACCAAGCAATGTTTAGGATCATTCTAATGGTTCTTCTAAGTCCTAATACACATTCCTAGACCATTCTAAGCCTTTAGAATACTCTCTTAACCATTATACACTTGTTAGGACGTCCAAGGACTCATCCTACACTCTCTACGTCCATTAGGGTACCAAGCAAAGTTTAGGATCATTCTAAACGTACGTATATGTCTTAATACACATTCCTAGACCATTCTAAGCCTTTCAATTACTCTCTTAACCATTCTACACTTGTTAGAACCTCCAAGGACTCATGCTACACCCTCTACGTCCCTTGGGGTACCAAGCAATGTTTAGGATCATTCTAATGGTTCTTATAAGTCCTAATACACATTCCTAGACCATTCTATGCCTTTAGAATACTCTCTTAACCATTCTAAACTTGTTAGAACCTCCAAGGACTCATGCTACACCCTCTACGTCCCTTGGTGTACCAAGCAATGTTTAGGATCATACTAATGGGTCTTATAAGTCCTAATACACATTCCTAGACCATTCTAAGCCTTTAGAATACTCTCTTAACCATTCTACACTTGTTAGAACCTCCAAGGACTCATGCTACACCCTCTACGTCCCTTGGGGTACCAAGCAATGTTTAGGATCATTCTAATGGTTCTTATAAGTCCTAATACACATTCCTAGACCATTCTAAGCCTTTAGAATACTCTCTTAACCATTCTACACTTGTTAGAACCTCCAAGGACTCATGTTACACCCTCTACGTCCCATGGGGTACCAAGCATTGTTTAGGATCATTCTAATGGTTCTTATTAGTCCTAATACACATTCCTAGACCATTCTAAGCCTTTAGAATACTCTCTTAACCATTCTACATATGTTAGAACCTCCAAGGACTCATGCTACACCATCTACGTCCCTTGGGGTACAAAGCAATGTTTAGGATCATTCTAATGGTTCTTATAAGTCCTAATACACATTCCTAGACCATTCTAAGCCTTTAGAATACTCTCATAACCATTCTACACTTGTCAGAACCTCCAAGGAATCATGCTACACCCTTTACGTCCCTTGGGGTACCAAGCAAAGTTTAGGATCATTCTAATGGTTCTTCTAAGTCCAAATACAGATTCCTAGACCATTCTAAGCCTTTAGAATACTCTCTTAACGATTATACACTTGTTAGAACGTCCAAGGACTCATCCTACACTCTCTACGTCCATTAGGGTACCAAGCAATGTTTAGGATCATTCTAAATGTTCGTATATGTCTTGATACACATTCCTAGACCATTCTAAGCCTTTAGATTACTCTCTTAACCATTCTACACTTGTTAGAACCTCCAAGGACTCATGCTACACCCTCTAAGTCCCTTCGGGTACCAAGCAATGTTTAGGATCATTCTAATGGTTCTTCTAAGTCCTAATACACATTCCTAGACCATTCTAAGCCTTTAGAATACTCTCTTAACCATTATACACTTGTTAGGACGTCCAAGGACTCATCCTACACTCTCTACGTCCATTAGGGTACCAAGCAAAGTTTAGGATCATTCTAAACGTACGTATATGTCTTAATACACATTCCTAGACCATTCTAAGCCTTTCAATTACTCTCTAAACCATTCTACACTTGTTAGAACCTCCAAGGACTCATGCTACACCCTCTACGTCCCTTGGGGTACCAAGCAATGTTTAGGATCATTCTAATGGTTCTTATAAGTCCTAATACACATTCCTAGACCATTATATGCCTTTAGAATACTCTCTTAACCATTCTACACTTGTTAGAACCTCCAAGGACTCATGCTACACCCTCTACGTCCCTTGGTGTACCAAGCAATGTTTAGGATCATACTAATGGTTCTTATAAGTCCTAATACACATTCCTAGACCATTCTAAGCCTTTAGAATACTCTCTTAACCATTCTACACTTGTTAGAACCTCCAAGGACTCATGCTACACCCTCTACGTCCCTTGGGGTACCAAGCAATGTTTAGGATCATTCTAATGGTTCTTATAAGTCCTAATACACATTCCTAGACCATTCTAAGCCTTTAGAATACTCTCTTAACCATTCTACACTTGTTAGAACCTCCAAGGACTCATGTTACACCCTCTACGTCCCATGGGGTACCAAGCATTGTTTAGGATCATTCTAATGGTTCTTATTAGTCCTAATACACATTCCTAGACCATTCTAAGCCTTTAGAATACTCTCTTAACCATTCTACATTTGTTAGAACCTCCAAGGACTCATGCTACACCATCTACGTCCCTTGGGGTACAAAGCAATGTTTAGGATCATTCTAATGGTTCTTATAAGTCCTAATACACATTCCTAGACCATTCTAAGCCTTTAGAATACTCTCATAACCATTCTACACTTGTCAGAACCTCCAAGGTATCATGCTACACCCTTTACGTCCCTTGGGGTACCAAGCAAAGTTTAGGATCATTCTAATGGTTCTTCTAAGTCCAAATACAGATTCCTAGACCATTCTAAGCCTTTAGAATACTCTCTTAACCATTATACACTTGTTAGAACGTCCAAGGACTCATCCTAAACTCTCTACGTCCATTAGGGTACCAAGCAATGTTTAGGATCATTCTAAATGTTCGTATATGTCTTGATACACATTCCTAGACCATTCTAAGCCTTTAGATTACTCTCTTAACCATTCTACACTTTTTAGAACCTCCAAGGACTCATGCTACACCCTCTAAGTCCCTTCGGGTACCAAGCAATGTTTAGGATCATTCTAATGGTTCTTCTAAGTCCTAATACACATTCCTAGACCATTCTAAGCCTTTAGAATACTCTCTTAACCATTATACACTTGTTAGGACGTCCAAGGACTCATCCTACACTCTCTACGTCCATTAGGGTACCAAGCAAAGTTTAGGATCATTCTAAACATACGTATATGTCTTAATACACATTCCTAGACCATTCTAAGCCTTTCGATTACTCTTTTAACCATTCTACACTTGTTAGAACCTCGAAGGACTCATGATACACCCTCTACGTCCCTTGGGGTACCAAGCAATGTTTAGGATCATTCTAATGGTTCTTATAAGTCCTAATACACATTCCTAGACCATTCTATGCCTTTAGAATACTCTATTAACCATTCTAAACTTGTTAGAACCTCCAAGGACTCATGCTACACCCTCTACGTCCCTTGGTGTACCAAGCAATGTTTAGGATCATACTAATGGTTCTTATAAGTCCTAATACACATTCCTAGACCATTCTAAGCCTTTAGAATACTCTCTTAACCATTCTACACTTGTTAGAACCTCCAAGGACTCATGCTACACCCTCTACGTCCCTTGGTGTACCAAGCAATGTTTAGGATCATTCTAATGGTTCTTCTAAGTCCAAATACAGATTCCTAGACCATTCTAAGCCTTTAGAATACTCTCTTAACCATTATACACTTGTTAGAACGTCCAAGGACTCATCCTAAACTCTCTACGTCCATTAGGGTACCAAGCAATGTTTAGGATCATTCTAAATGTTCGTATATGTCTTGATACACATTCCTAGACCATTCTAAGCCTTTAGATTACTCTCTTAACCATTCTACACTTGTTAGAACCTCCAAGGACTCATGCTACACCCTCTAAGTCCCTTCGGGTACCAAGCAATGTTTAGGATCATGCTAATGGTTCTTCTAAGTCCTAATACACATTCCTAGACCATTCTAAGCCTTTAGAATACTCTCTTAACCATTATACACTTGTTAGGACGTCCAAGGACTCATCCTACACTCTCTACGTCCATTAGGGTACCAAGCAAAGTTTAGGATCATTCTAAACGTACGTATATGTCTTAATACACATTCCTAGACCATTCTAAGCCTTTCAATTACTCTCTTAACCATTCTACACTTGTTAGAACCTCCAAGGACTCATGCTACACCCTCTACGTCCCTTGGGGTACCAAGCAATGTTTAGGATCATTCTAATGGTTCTTATAAGTCCTAATACACATTCCTAGACCATTCTATGCCTTTAGAATACTCTCTTAACCATTCTAAACTTGTTAGAACCTCCAAGGACTCATGCTACACCCTCTACGTCCCTTGGTGTACCAAGCAATGTTTAGGATCATACTAATGGTTCTTATAAGTCCTAATACACATTCCTAGACCATTCTAAGCCTTTAGAATACTCTCTTAACCATTCTACACTTGTTAGAACCTCCAAGGACTCATGCTACACCCTCTACGTCCCTTGGTGTACCAAGCAATGTTTAGGATCATTCTAATGGTTCTTATTAGTCCTAATACACATTCCTAGACCATTCTAAGCCTTTAGAATACTCTCTTAACCATTCTACATTTGTTAGAACCTCCAAGGACTCATGCTACACCATCTACGTCCCTTGGGGTACAAAGCAATGTTTAGGATCATTCTAATGGTTCTTATAAGTCCTAATACACATTCCTAGACCATTCTAAGCCTTTAGAATACTCTCATAACCATTCTACACTTGTCAGAAGCTCCAAGGTATCATGCTACACCCTTTACGTCCCTTGGGGTACCAAGCAAAGTTTAGGATCATTCTAATGGTTCTTCTAAGTCCAAATACAGATTCCTAGACCATTCTAAGCCTTTAGAATACTCTCATAACCATTATACACTTGTTAGGACGTCCAAGGACTCATCCTACACTCTCTACGTCCATTAGGGTACCATGCAAAGTTTAGGATCATTCTAAATGTTCGTATATGTCTTGATACACATTCCTAGACCATTCTAAGCCTTTCGATTACTCTCTTAACCATTCTACACTTGTTAGAACCTCCAAGGACTCATGCTACACCCTCTACGTCCCTTGGGGTACCAAGCAATGTTTAGGATCATTCTAATGGTTCTTATAAGTCCTAATACACATTCCTAGACCATTCTATGCCTTTAGAATACTCTCTTAACCATTCTAAACTTGTTAGAACCTCCAAGGACTCATGCTACACCCTCTACGTCCCTTGGTGTACCAAGCATTGTTTAGGATCATTCTAATGGTTCTTATAAGTCCTAATACACATTCCTAGACCATTCTATGCCTTTAGAATACTCTCTTAACCATTCTAAACTTGTTAGAACCTCCAAGGACTCATGCTACACCCTCTACGTCCCTTGGTGTACCAAGCAATGTTTATGATCATACTAATGGTTCTTATAAGTCCTAATACACATTCCTAGACCATTCTAAGCCTTTAGAATACTCTCTTAACCATTCTACACTTGTTAGAACCTCCAAGGACTCATGCTACACCCTCTACGTCCCTTGGTGTACCAAGCAATGTTTAGGATCATTCTAATGGTTCTTATAAGTCCTAATACACATTCCTAGACCATTCTAAGCCTTTAGAATACTCTCTTAACCATTCTACACTTGTTAGAACCTCCAAGGACTCATGTTACACCCTCTACGTCCCATGGGGTACCAAGCATTGTTTAGGATCATTCCAATGGTTCTTATTAGTCCTAATACACATTCCTAGACCATTCTAAGCCTTTAGAATACTCTCTTAACCATTCTACACTTGTTAGAACCTCCAAGGACTCATTTTACACCCTCTACGTCCCATGGGGTACCAAGCATTGTTTAGGATCATTCTAATGGTTCTTATTAGTCCTAATACACATTCCTAGACCATTCTAAGCCTTTAGAATACTCTCATAACCATTCTACACTTGTCAGAACCTCCAAGGTATCATGCTACACCCTTTACGTCCCTTGGGGTACCAAGCAAAGTTTAGGATCATTCTAATGGTTCTTCTAAGTCCAAATACAGATTCCTAGACCATTCTAAGCCTTTAGAATACTCTCTTAACCATTATACACTTGTTAGAACGTCCAAGGACTCATCCTACACTCTCTACGTCCATTAGGGTACCAAGCAAAGTTTAGGATCATTCTAAATGTACGTATATGTCTTAATACACATTCCTAGACCATTATAAGCCTTTCGATTACTCTCTTAACCATTCTACACTTGTTAGAACCTCCAAGGACTTAAGCTACACCCTCTACGTCCCTTGGGGTACCAAGCAATGTTTAGGATCATTCTAATGGTTCTTATAAGTCCTAATACACATTCCTAGACCATTCTATGCCTTTAGAATACTCTCTTAACCATTCTAAACCTTTTAGAACCTCCAAGGACTCATGCTACACCCTCTACGTCCCTTGGTGTACCAAGCAATGTTTAGGATCATACTAATGATTCTTATAAGTCCTAATACACATTCCTAGACCATTCTAAGCCTTTAGAATACTCTCATAACCATTCTACACTTGTCAGAACCTCCAAGGTATCATGCTACACCCTTTACGTCCCTTGGGGTACCAAGCAAAGTTTAGGATCATTCTAATGGTTCTTCTAAGTCCAAATACAGATTCCTAGACCATTCTAAGCCTTTAGAATACTCTCATAACCATTATACACTTGTTAGGACGTCCAAGGACTCATCCTACACTCTCTACGTCCATTAGGGTACCAAGCAAAGTTTAGGATCATTCTAAATGTTCGTATATGTCTTGATACACATTCCTAGACCATTCTAAGCCTTTCGATTACTCTCTTAACCATTCTACACTTGTTAGAACCTCCAAGGACTCATGCTACACCCTCTACGTCCCTTGGGGTACCAAGCAATGTTTAGGATCATTCTAATGGTTCTTATAAGTCCTAATACACATTCCTAGACCATTCTATGCCTTTAGAATACTCTCTTAACCATTCTAAACTTGTTAGAACCTCCAAGGACTCATGCTACACCCTCTACGTCCCTTGGTGTACCAAGCATTGTTTAGGATCATTCTAATGGTTCTTATAAGTCCTAATACACATTCCTAGACCATTCTATGCCTTTAGAATACTCTCTTAACCATTCTAAACTTGTTAGAACCTCCAAGGACTCATGCTACACCCTCTACGTCCCTTGGTGTACCAAGCAATGTTTAGGATCATTCTAATGGTTCTTATTAGTCCTAATACACATTCCTAGACCATTCTAAGCCTTTAGAATACTCTCTTAACCATTCTACATTTGTTAGAACCTCCAAGGACTCATGCTACACCATCTACGTCCCTTGGGGTACAAAGCAATGTTTAGGATCATTCTAATGGTTCTTATAAGTCCTAATACACATTCCTAGACCATTCTAAGCCTTTAGAATACTCTCATAACCATTCTACACTTGTCAGAACCTCCAAGGTATCATGCTACACCCTTTACGTCCCTTGGGGTACCAAGCAAAGTTTAGGATCATTCTAATGGTTCTTCTAAGTCCAAATACAGATTCCTAGACCATTCTAAGCCTTTAGAATACTCTCATAACCATTATACACTTGTTAGGACGTCCAAGGACTCATCCTACACTCTCTACGTCCATTAGGGTACCATGCAAAGTTTAGGATCATTCTAAATGTTCGTATATGTCTTGATACACATTCCTAGACCATTCTAAGCCTTTCGATTACTCTCTTAACCATTCTACACTTGTTAGAACCTCCAAGGACTCATGCTACACCCTCTACGTCCCTTGGGGTACCAAGCAATGTTTAGGATCATTCTAATGGTTCTTATAAGTCCTAATACACATTCCTAGACCATTCTATGCCTTTAGAATACTCTCTTAACCATTCTAAACTTGTTAGAACCTCCAAGGACTCATGCTACACCCTCTACGTCCCTTGGTGTACCAAGCATTGTTTAGGATCATTCTAATGGTTCTTATAAGTCCTAATACACATTCCTAGACCATTCTATGCCTTTAGAATACTCTCTTAACCATTCTAAACTTGTTAGAACCTCCAAGGACTCATGCTACACCCTCTACGTCCCTTGGTGTACCAAGCAATGTTTATGATCATACTAATGGTTCTTATAAGTCCTAATACACATTCCTAGACCATTCTAAGCCTTTAGAATACTCTCTTAACCATTCTACACTTGTTAGAACCTCCAAGGACTCATGCTACACCCTCTACGTCCCTTGGTGTACCAAGCAATGTTTAGGATCATTCTAATGGTTCTTATAAGTCCTAATACACATTCCTAGACCATTCTAAGCCTTTAGAATACTCTCTTAACCATTCTACACTTGTTAGAACCTCCAAGGACTCATGTTACACCCTCTACGTCCCATGGGGTACCAAGCATTGTTTAGGATCATTCCAATGGTTCTTATTAGTCCTAATACACATTCCTAGACCATTCTAAGCCTTTAGAATACTCTCTTAACCATTCTACACTTGTTAGAACCTCCAAGGACTCATTTTACACCCTCTACGTCCCATGGGGTACCAAGCATTGTTTAGGATCATTCTAATGGTTCTTATTAGTCCTAATACACATTCCTAGACCATTCTAAGCCTTTAGAATACTCTCATAACCATTCTACACTTGTCAGAACCTCCAAGGTATCATGCTACACCCTTTACGTCCCTTGGGGTACCAAGCAAAGTTTAGGATCATTCTAATGGTTCTTCTAAGTCCAAATACAGATTCCTAGACCATTCTAAGCCTTTAGAATACTCTCTTAACCATTATACACTTGTTAGAACGTCCAAGGACTCATCCTACACTCTCTACGTCCATTAGGGTACCAAGCAAAGTTTAGGATCATTCTAAATGTACGTATATGTCTTAATACACATTCCTAGACCATTATAAGCCTTTCGATTACTCTCTTAACCATTCTACACTTGTTAGAACCTCCAAGGACTTAAGCTACACCCTCTACGTCCCTTGGGGTACCAAGCAATGTTTAGGATCATTCTAATGGTTCTTATAAGTCCTAATACACATTCCTAGACCATTCTATGCCTTTAGAATACTCTCTTAACCATTCTAAACCTTTTAGAACCTCCAAGGACTCATGCTACACCCTCTACGTCCCTTGGTGTACCAAGCAATGTTTAGGATCATACTAATGATTCTTATAAGTCCTAATACACATTCCTAGACCATTCTAAGCCTTTAGAATACTCTCTTAACCATTCTACACTTGTTAGAACCTCCAAGGACTCATGCTACACCCTTTACGTCCCTTGGGGTACCAAGCAAAGTTTAGGATCATTCTAATGGTTCTTCTAAGTCCAAATACAGATTCCTAGACCATTCTAAGCCTTTAGAATACTCTCTTAACCATTATACACTTGTTAGAACGTCCAAGGACTCATCCTACACTCTCTACGTCCATTAGGGTACCAAGCAATGTTTAGGATCATTCTAAATGTTCGTATATGTCTTGATACACATTCCTTGACCATTCTAAGCCTTTAGAATACTCTCTTAACCATTATACACTTGTTAGAACCTCTAAGGACTCATGCTACACCATCTACGTCCCTTGGGGTACAAAGCAATGTTTAGGATCATTCTAATGGTTCTTATAAGTCCTAATACACATTCCTAGACCATTCTAAGCCTTTAGAATACTCTCATAACCATTCTACAATTGTCAGAACCTCCAAGGAATCATGCTACACCCTTTACGTCCCTTGGGGTACCAAGCAAAGTTTAGGATCATTCTAATGGTTCTTCTAAGTCCAAATACAGATTCCTAAACCATTCTAAGCCTTTAGAATACTCTCTTAACCATTATACACTTGTTAGAACGTCCAAGGACTCATCCTACACTCTCTACGTCCATTAGGGTACCAAGCAATGTTTAGTATCATTCTAAATGTTCGTATATGTCTTGATACACTTTCCTAGACCATTCTAAGCCTTTAGAATACTCTCTTAACCATTATACACTTGTTAGAACCTCCAAGGACTCATGCTACACCATCTACGTCCCTTGGGGTACAAAGCAATGTTTAGGATCATTGTAATGGTTCTTATAAGTCCTAATACACATTCCTAGACCAT
The DNA here is from genome assembly GCA_037953625.1 of Crotalaria pallida. Classification (NCBI taxonomy): domain Eukaryota; kingdom Viridiplantae; phylum Streptophyta; class Magnoliopsida; order Fabales; family Fabaceae; genus Crotalaria; species Crotalaria pallida. The sequence goes on along the minus strand of CM075654.1, from coordinate 103,431,828 downwards.
TCTAAGCCTTTAGAATACTCTCTTAACCATTCTACACTTGTTAGAACCTCCAAGGACTCATGCTACACCCTCTACATCCCTTGGTGTACCAAGCAATGTTTAGGATCATACTAATGGTTCTTATAAGTCCTAATACACATTCCTAGACCATTCTAAGCCTTTAGAATACTCTTTTAACCATTCTACACTTGTTAGAACCTCCAAGGACTCATGCTACACCCTCTACGTCCCTTGGGGTACCAAGCAATGTTTAGGATCATTCTAATGGTTCTTATAAGTCCTAATACACATTCCTAGACCATTCTATGCCTTTAGAATACTCTCTTAACCATTCTAAACTTGTTAGAACCTCCAAGGACTCATGCTACACCCTCTACGTCCCTTGGTGTACCAGGCAATGTTTAGGATCATACTAATGGTTCTTATAAGTCCTAATACACATTCCTAGACCATGCTAAGCCTTTAGAATACTCTCATAGCCATTCTACAATTGTCAGAACCTCCAAGGAATCATGCTACACCCTTTACGTCCCTTGGGGTACCAAGCAAAGTTTAGGATCATTCTAATGGTTCTTCTAAGTCCAAATACAGATTCCTAAACCATTCTAAGCCTTTAGAATACTCTCTTAACCATTATACACTTGTTAGAACGTCCAAGGACTCATCCTACACTCTCTACGTCCATTAGGGTACCAAGCAATGTTTAGTATCATTCTAATAGGATCATTTAATGGTTCTTATAAGTCCTAATACACATTCCTAGACCATTCTAAGCCTTTAGAATACTCTCTTAACCATTCTACATTTGTTAGAACCTCCAAGGACTCATCCTACACTCTCTACGTCCATTAGGGTACCAAGCAATGTTTAGTATCATTCTAAATGTTCGTATATGTCTTGATACACTTTCCTAGACCATTCTAAGCCTTTAGAATACTCTCTTAACCATTATACACTTGTTAGAACCTCCAAGGACTCATGCTACACCATCTACGTCCCTTGGGGTACAAAGCAATGTTTAGGATCATTCTAATGGTTCTTATAAGTCCTAATACACATTCCTAGACCATTCTAAGCCTTTAGAATACTTTCTTAACCATTCTACACTTGTTAGAACCTCCAAGGACTCATGCTACACCCTCTACGTCCCTTGGGGTACCAAGCAATGTTTAGGATCATTCTAATGGTTCTTATAAGTCCTAATACACATTCCTAGACCATTCTATGCCTTTAGAATACTCTCTTAACCATTCTAAACTTGTTAGAACCTCCAAGGACTCATGCTACACCCTCTACGTCCCTTGGTGTACCAAGCAATGTTTAGGATCATTCTAATGGTTCTTCTAAGTCCTAATACACATTCCTAGACCATTCTAAGCCTTTAGAATACTCTCTTAACCATTATACACTTGTTAGGACGTCCAAGGACTCATCCTACACTCTCTACGTCCATTAGGGTACCAAGCAATGTTTAGGATAATTCTAAACGTACGTATATGTCTTAATACACATTCCTAGACCATTCTAAGCCTTTCGATTACTCTCTTAACCATTCTACACTTGTTAGAACCTCCAAGGACTCATGCTACACCCTCTACGTCCCTTGGGGTACCAAGCAATGTTTAGGATCATTCTAATGGTTCTTATAAGTCCTAATACACATTCCTAGACCATTCTATGCCTTTAGAATACTCTCTTAACCATTCTAAACTTGTTAGAACCTCGAAGGACTCATGCTACACCCTCTACGTCCCTTGGTGTACCAGGCAATGTTTAGGATCATACTAATGGTTCTTATAAGTCCTAATACACATTCCTAGACCATTCTAAGCCTTTAGACTACTCTCTTAACCATTCTCCACTTGTTAGAACCTCCATGGACTCATGCTACACCCTCTACGTCCCTTGGGGTACCAAGCAATGTTTAGGATCATTTAATGGTTCTTATAAGTCCTAATACACATTCCTAGACCATTCTAAGCGTTTATAATACTCTCTTAACCATTATACACTTGTTAGAACCTCCAATGACTCATGTTACACCCTCTACGTCCCATGGGGTACCAAGCATTGTTTAGGATCATTCTAATGGTTCTTATTAGTCCTAATACACATTCCTAGACCATTCTAAGCCTTTAGAATACTCTCATAGCCATTCTACAATTGTTAGAACCTCCAAGGAATCATGCTACACCCTTTACGTCCCTTGGGGTACCAAGCAAAGTTTAGGATCATTCTAATGGTTCTTCTAAGTCCAAATACAGATTCCTAAACCATTCTAAGCCTTTAGAATACTCTCTTAACCATTATACACTTGTTAGAACGTCCAAGGACTCATCCTACACTCTCTACGTCCATTAGGGTACCAAGCAATGTTTAGTATCATTCTAAATGTTCGTATATGTCTTGATACACTTTCCTAGACCATTATAAGCCTTTAGAATACTCTCTTAACCATTATACACTTGTTAGAACCTCCAAGGACTCATGCTACACCCTCTACGTCCCTTGGGGTACCAAGCAATGTTTAGGATCATTCTAATGGTTCTTATAAGTCCTAATACACATTCCTAGACCATTCTATGCCTTTAGATACTCTCTTAACCATTCTAAACTTGTTAGAACCTCCAAGGACTCATGCTACACCCTCTACATCCCTTGGTGTACCAAGCAATGTTTAGGATCATACTAATGGTTCTTATAAGTCCTAATACACATTCCTAGACCATTCTAAGCCTTTAGAATACTCTTTTAACCATTCTACACTTGTTAGAACCTCCAAGGACTCATGCTACACCCTCTACGTCCCTTGGGGTACCAAGCAATGTTTAGGATCATTCTAATGGTTCTTATAAGTCCTAATACACATTCCTAGACCATTCTATGCCTTTAGAATACTCTCTTAACCATTCTAAACTTGTTAGAACCTCCAAGGACTCATGCTACACCCTCTACGTCCCTTGGTGTACCAGGCAATGTTTAGGATCATACTAATGGTTCTTATAAGTCCTAATACACATTCCTAGACCATTCTAAGCCTTTAGAATACTCTCTTAACCATTCAACACTTGTTAGAACCTCCAAGGACTCATGCTACACCCTCTACGTCCCTTGGGGTACCAAGCAATGTTTAGGATCATTTAATGGTTCTTATAAGTCCTAATACACATTCCTAGACCATTCTAAGCCTTTAGAATACTCTCTTAACCATTCTACATTTGTTAGAACCTCCAAGGACTCATCCTACACTCTCTACGTCCATTAGGGTACCAAGCAATGTTTAGTATCATTCTAAATGTTCGTATATGTCTTGATACACTTTCCTAGACCATTCTAAGCCTTTAGAATACTCTCTTAACCATTATACACTTGTTAGAACCTCCAAGGACTCATGCTACACCATCTACGTCCCTTGGGGTACAAAGCAATGTTTAGGATCATTCTAATGGTTCTTATAAGTCCTAATACACATTCCTAGACCATTCTAAGCCTTTAGAATACTCTCTTAACCATTCTACACTTGTTAGAACCTCCAAGGACTCATGCTACACCCTCTACGTCCCATGGGGTACCAAGCAATGTTTAGGATCATTCTAATGGTTCTTATAAGTCCTAATACACATTCCTAGACCATTCTATGCCTTTAGAATACTCTCTTAACCATTCTAAACTTGTTAGAACCTCCAAGGACTCATGCTACACCCTCTACGTCCCTTGGTGTACCAAGCAATGTTTAGGATCATTCTAACGGTTCTTCTAAGTCCTAATACACATTCCTAGACCATTCTAAGCCTTTAGAATACTCTCTTAACCATTATACACTTGTTAGGACGTCCAAGGACTCATCCTACACTCTCTACGTCCATTAGGGTACCATGCAAAGTTTAGGATCATTCTAAATGTTCGTATATGTCTTGATACACATTCCTAGACCATTCTAAGCCTTTCGATTACTCTCTTAACCATTCTACACTTGTTAGAACCTCCAAGGACTCATTCTACACCCTCTACGTCCCTTGGGGTACCAAGCAATGTTTAGGATCATTCTAATGGTTCTTATAAGTCCTAATACACATTCCTAGACCATTCTATGCCTTTAGAATACTCTCTTAACCATTCTAAACTTGTTAGAACCTCGAAGGACTCATGCTACACCCTCTACGTCCCTTGGTGTACCAGGCAATGTTTAGGATCATACTAATGGTTCTTATAAGTCCTAATACACATTCCTAGACCATTCTAAGCCTTTAGAATACTCTCTTAACCATTCTCCACTTGTTAGAACCTCCATGGACTCATGCTACACCCTCTACGTCCCTTGGGGTACCAAGCAATGTTTAGGATCATTTAATGGTTCTTATAAGTCCTAATACACATTCCTAGACCATTCTAAGCCTTTATAATACTCTCTTAACCATTATACACTTGTTAGAACCTCCAATGACTCATGTTACACCCTCTACGTCCCATGGGGTACCAAGCATTGTTTAGGATCATTCTAATGGTTCTTATTAGTCCAAATACACATTCCTACACCATTCTAAGCCTTTAGAATACTCTCTTAACCATTCTACAATTGTTAGAACCTCCAAGGACTCATGCTACACCATCTACGTCCCTTGGGGTACAAAGAATTGTTTAGGATCATTCTAATGGTTCTTATAAGTCCTAATACACATTACTAGACCATTCTAAGCCTTTAGAATACTCTCATAACCATTCTACACTTGTCAGAACCTCCAAGGAATCATGCTACACCCTTTACGTCCCTTGGGGTACCAAGCAAAGTTTAGGACCATTCTAATGGTTCTTCTAAGTACTAATACATATTCCTAGACCATTCTAAGCCTTTAGAATACTCTCTTAACCATTATACACTTGTTAGAACGTCCAAGGACTTATCCTACACTCTGTACGTCCATTAGGGTACCAAGCAATGTTTAGGATCATTCTAAATGTTCGTATATGTCTTAATACACATTCCTAGACCATTCTAAGCCTTTAGAATACTCTCTTAACCATTCTACACTTGTTAGAACCTCCAAGGACTCATGCTACACCCTCTACGTCCCTTGGGGTACCAAGCAATGTTTAGGATCATTCTAATGGTTCTTCTAAGTCCTAATACATATTCCTAGACCATTCTAAGCCTTTAGAATACTCTCTTAACCATTATACACTTGTTAGAACCTCCAAGGACTCATGCTACACCCTCTACGTCCCTTGGGGTACCAAGCAATGTTTAGGGTCATTCTAATGGTTCTTATAAGTCCTAATACACATTCCTAGACCATTCTATGCCTTTAGAATACTCTCTTAACCATTCTAAACTTGTTAGAACCTCCAAGGACTCATGCTACACCCTCTACGTCCCTTAGTGTACCAAGCAATGTTTAGGATCATACTAATGGTTCTTATAAGTCCTAATACACATTCCTAGACCATTCTAAGCCTTTAGAATACTCTCTTAACCATTCTACACTTGTTAGAACCTCCAAGGACTCATGCTACACCCTCTTCGTTCCTTGGGGTACCAAGCAATGTTTAGGATCATTCTAATGGTTCTTATAAGTCCTAATACACATTCCTAGATCATTCTAAGCCTTTAGAATACTCTCTTAACCATTATACACTTGTTAGAACCTCCAAGGACTCATGCTACACCCTCTACGTCCCTTGGGGTTCCAAGCAATGTTTAGGATCATTCTAATGGTTCTTTTAAGTCCTAATAAACATTCCTAGACCATTCTATGCCTTTAGAATACTCTCTTAACCATTCTAAACTTGTGAGAACCTCCAAGGACTCATGCTACACCCTCTACGACCCTTGGTGTACCAAGCAATGTTTAGGATCATACTAATGGTTCTTATAAGTCCTAATACACATTCCTAGACCATTCTAAGCCTTTAGAATACTCTCTTAACCATTCTACACTTGTTAGAACCTCCAAGGACGCATGCTACACCCTCTACGTCCCTTGGGGTACCAAGCAATGTTTAGGATCATTTAATGGTTCTTATAAGTCCTAATACACATTCCTAGACCATTCTAAGCCTTTAGAATACTCTCTTAACCATTCTACATTTGTTAGAACCTCCAAGGACTCATGCTACACCATCTACGTCCCTTGGGGTACAAAGCAATGTTTAGGATCATTCTAATGGTTCTTATAAGTCCTAATACACATTCCTAGACCATTCTAAGCCTTTAGAATACTCTCATAACCATTCTACACTTGTCAGAACCTCCAAGGAATCAAGCTACACCCTTTACGTCACTTGGGGTACCAAGCAAAGTTTAGGATCATTCTAATGGTTCTTCTAAGTCCAAATACAGATTCCTAGACCATTCTAAGCCTTTAGAATTCTCTCTTAACCATTATACACTTGTTAGAACGTCCAAGGACTCATCCTACACTCTCTACGTCCATTAGGGTACCAAGCAATGTTTAGTATCATTCTAAATGTTCGTATATGTCTTGATACACTTTCCTAGACCATTATAAGCCTTTAGAATACTCTCTTAACCATTATACACTTGTTAGAACCTCCAAGGACTCATGCTACACCCTCTACGTCCCTTGGGGTACCAAGCAATGTTTAGGATCATTCTAATGGTTCTTATAAGTCCTAATACACATTCCTAGACCATTCTATGCCTTTAGATACTCTCTTAACCATTCTAAACTTGTTAGAACCTCCAAGGACTCATGCTACACCCTCTACATCCCTTGGTGTACCAAGCAATGTTTAGGATCATACTAATGGTTCTTATAAGTCCTAATACACATTCCTAGACCATTCTAAGCCTTTAGAATACTCTTTTAACCATTCTACACTTGTTAGAACCTCCAAGGACTCATGCTACACCCTCTACGTCCCTTGGGGTACCAAGCAATGTTTAGGATCATTCTAATGGTTCTTATAAGTCCTAATACACATTCCTAGACCATTCTATGCCTTTAGAATACTCTCTTAACCATTCTAAACTTGTTAGAACCTCCAAGGACTCATGCTACACCCTCTACGTCCCTTGGTGTACCAGGCAATGTTTAGGATCATACTAATGGTTCTTATAAGTCCTAATACACATTCCTAGACCATTCTAAGCCTTTAGAATACTCTCTTAACCATTCAACACTTGTTAGAACCTCCAAGGACTCATGCTACACCCTCTACGTCCCTTGGGGTACCAAGCAATGTTTAGGATCATTTAATGGTTCTTATAAGTCCTAATACACATTCCTAGACCATTCTAAGCCTTTAGAATACTCTCTTAACCATTCTACATTTGTTAGAACCTCCAAGGACTCATCCTACACTCTCTACGTCCATTAGGGTACCAAGCAATGTTTAGTATCATTCTAAATGTTCGTATATGTCTTGATACACTTTCCTAGACCATTCTAAGCCTTTAGAATACTCTCTTAACCATTATACACTTGTTAGAACCTCCAAGGACTCATGCTACACCATCTACGTCCCTTGGGGTACAAAGCAATGTTTAGGATCATTCTAATGGTTCTTATAAGTCCTAATACACATTCCTAGACCATTCTAAGCCTTTAGAATACTCTCTTAACCATTCTACACTTGTTAGAACCTCCAAGGACTCATGCTACACCCTCTACGTCCCATGGGGTACCAAGCAATGTTTAGGATCATTCTAATGGTTCTTATAAGTCCTAATACACATTCCTAGACCATTCTATGCCTTTAGAATACTCTCTTAACCATTCTAAACTTGTTAGAACCTCCAAGGACTCATGCTACACCCTCTACGTCCCTTGGTGTACCAAGCAATGTTTAGGATCATTCTAACGGTTCTTCTAAGTCCTAATACACATTCCTAGACCATTCTAAGCCTTTAGAATACTCTCTTAACCATTATACACTTGTTAGGACGTCCAAGGACTCATCCTACACTCTCTACGTCCATTAGGGTACCAAGCAATGTTTAGGATAATTCTAAACGTACGTATATGTCTTAATACACATTCCTAGACCATTCTAAGCCTTTCGATTACTCTCTTAACCATTCTACACTTGTTAGAACCTCCAAGGACTCATGCTACACCCTCTACGTCCCTTGGGGTACCAAGCAATGTTTAGGATCATTCTAATGGTTCTTATAAGTCCTAATACACATTCCTAGACCATTCTATGCCTTTAGAATACTCTCTTAACCATTCTAAACTTGTTAGAACCTCGAAGGACTCATGCTACACCCTCTACGTCCCTTGGTGTACCAGGCAATGTTTAGGATCATACTAATGGTTCTTATAAGTCCTAATACACATTCCTAGACCATTCTAAGCCTTTAGAATACTCTCTTAACCATTCTCCACTTGTTAGAACCTCCATGGACTCATGCTACACCCTCTACGTCCCTTGGGGTACCAAGCAATGTTTAGGATCATTTAATGGTTCTTATAAGTCCTAATACACATTCCTAGACCATTCTAAGCCTTTATAATACTCTCTTAACCATTATACACTTGTTAGAACCTCCAATGACTCATGTTACACCCTCTACGTCCCATGGGGTACCAAGCATTGTTTAGGATCATTCTAATGGTTCTTATTAGTCCAAATACACATTCCTACACCATTCTAAGCCTTTAGAATACTCTCTTAACCATTCTACAATTGTTAGAACCTCCAAGGACTCATGCTACACCATCTACGTCCCTTGGGGTACAAAGAATTGTTTAGGATCATTCTAATGGTTCTTATAAGTCCTAATACACATTACTAGACCATTCTAAGCCTTTAGAATACTCTCATAACCATTCTACACTTGTCAGAACCTCCAAGGAATCATGCTACACCCTTTACGTCCCTTGGGGTACCAAGCAAAGTTTAGGACCATTCTAATGGTTCTTCTAAGTACTAATACATATTCCTAGACCATTCTAAGCCTTTAGAATACTCTCTTAACCATTATACACTTGTTAGAACGTCCAAGGACTTATCCTACACTCTGTACGTCCATTAGGGTACCAAGCAATGTTTAGGATCATTCTAAATGTTCGTATATGTCTTAATACACATTCCTAGACCATTCTAAGCCTTTAGAATACTCTCTTAACCATTCTACACTTGTTAGAACCTCCAAGGACTCATGCTACACCCTCTACGTCCCTTGGGGTACCAAGCAATGTTTAGGATCATTCTAATGGTTCTTCTAAGTCCTAATACATATTCCTAGACCATTCTAAGCCTTTAGAATACTCTCTTAACCATTATACACTTGTTAGAACCTCCAAGGACTCATGCTACACCCTCTACGTCCCTTGGGGTACCAAGCAATGTTTAGGGTCATTCTAATGGTTCTTATAAGTCCTAATACACATTCCTAGACCATTCTATGCCTTTAGAATACTCTCTTAACCATTCTAAACTTGTTAGAACCTCCAAGGACTCATGCTACACCCTCTACGTCCCTTAGTGTACCAAGCAATGTTTAGGATCATACTAATGGTTCTTATAAGTCCTAATACACATTCCTAGACCATTCTAAGCCTTTAGAATACTCTCTTAACCATTCTACACTTGTTAGAACCTCCAAGGACTCATGCTACACCCTCTTCGTTCCTTGGGGTACCAAGCAATGTTTAGGATCATTCTAATGGTTCTTATAAGTCCTAATACACATTCCTAGATCATTCTAAGCCTTTAGAATACTCTCTTAACCATTATACACTTGTTAGAACCTCCAAGGACTCATGCTACACCCTCTACGTCCCTTGGGGTTCCAAGCAATGTTTAGGATCATTCTAATGGTTCTTTTAAGTCCTAATAAACATTCCTAGACCATTCTATGCCTTTAGAATACTCTCTTAACCATTCTAAACTTGTGAGAACCTCCAAGGACTCATGCTACACCCTCTACGACCCTTGGTGTACCAAGCAATGTTTAGGATCATACTAATGGTTCTTATAAGTCCTAATACACATTCCTAGACCATTCTAAGCCTTTAGAATACTCTCTTAACCATTCTACACTTGTTAGAACCTCCAAGGACGCATGCTACACCCTCTACGTCCCTTGGGGTACCAAGCAATGTTTAGGATCATTTAATGGTTCTTATAAGTCCTAATACACATTCCTAGACCATTCTAAGCCTTTAGAATACTCTCTTAACCATTCTACATTTGTTAGAACCTCCAAGGACTCATGCTACACCATCTACGTCCCTTGGGGTACAAAGCAATGTTTAGGATCATTCTAATGGTTCTTATAAGTCCTAATACACATTCCTAGACCATTCTAAGCCTTTAGAATACTCTCATAACCATTCTACACTTGTCAGAACCTCCAAGGAATCAAGCTACACCCTTTACGTCACTTGGGGTACCAAGCAAAGTTTAGGATCATTCTAATGGTTCTTCTAAGTCCAAATACAGATTCCTAGACCATTCTAAGCCTTTAGAATTCTCTCTTAACCATTATACACTTGTTAGAAGTCCAAGGACTCATCCTACACTCTCTACGTCCATTAGGGTACCAAGCAATGTTTAGGATCATTCTAAATGTTCGTATATGTCTTGATACACATTCCTAGACCATTCTAAGCCTTTAGAATACTCTCTTAACCATTCTACACTTGTTAGAACCTCCAAGGACTCATGCTACACCCTCTACGTCCCTTGGGGTACCAAGCAATATTTAGGATCATTCTAATGGATCTTATAAGTCCTAATACACATTCCTAGACCATTCTGTGCCTTTAGAATACTCTCTTAACCATTCTAAACTTGTTAGAACCTCCAAGGACTCATGCTACACCCTCTTCGTTCCTTGGGGTACCAAGCAATGTTTAGGATCATTCTAATGGTTCTTATAAGTCCTAATACACATTCCTAGATCATTCTAAGCCTTTAGAATACTCTCTTAACCATTATACACTTGTTAGAACGTCCAAGGACTTATCCTACACTCTCTACGTCCATTAGGGTACCAAGCAATGTTTAGGATCATTCTAATGGTTCTTTTAAGTCCTAATAAACATTCCTAGACCATTCTATGCCTTTAGAATACTCTCTTAACCATTCTAAACTTGTGAGAACCTCCAAGGACTCATGCTACACCCTCTACGACCCTTGGTGTACCAAGCAATGTTTAGGATCATACTAATGGTTCTTATAAGTCCTAATACACATTCCTAGACCATTCTAAGCCTTTAGAATACTCTCTTAACCATTCTACACTTCTTAGAACCTCCAAGGACGCATGCTACACCCTCTACGTCTCTTGGGGTACCAAGCAATGTTTAGGATCATTTAATGGTTCTTATAAGTCCTAATACACATTCCTAGACCATTCTAAGCCTTTAGAATACTCTATTAACCATTCTACACTTGTTAGAACCTCCAAGGACTCATGCTACACCCTCTACGTCCCTTGGGGTACCAAGCAATGTTTAGGATCATTCTAATGGTTCTTATAAGTCCTAATACACATTCCTAGACCATTCTATGCCTTTAGAATACTCTCTTAACCATTCTAAACTTGTTAGAACCTCCAAGGACTCATGCTACACCCTCTACGTCCCTTGGTGTACCAGGCAATGTTTAGGATCATACTAATGGTTCTTATAAGTCCTAATACACATTTCTCGACCATTCTAAGCCTTTAGAATACTCTCTTAACCACTCTACACTTGTTAGAACCTCCAAGGACTCATGCTACACCCTCTTCGTTCCTTGGGGTACCAAGCAATGTTTAGGATCATTCTAATGGTTCTTATAAGTCCTAATACACATTCCTAGACCATTCTAAGCCTTTAGAATACTCTCTTAACCATTATACACTTGTTAGAACCTCCAAGGACTCATGCTACACCCTCTACGTCCCTTGGGGTACCCAGCAATGTTTAGGATCATTCTAATGGTTCTTTTAAGTCCTAATAAACATTCCTAGACCATTCTATGCCTTTAGAATACTCTCTTAACCATTCTAAACTTGTGAGAACCTCCAAGGACTCATGCTACACCCTCTACGACCCTTGGTGTACCAAGCAATGTTTAGGATCATACTAATGGTTCTTATAAGTCCTAATACACATTCCTACACAATTCTAAGCCTTTAGAATACTCTCTTAACCATTCTACACTTGTTAGAACCTCCAAGGACTCACGCTACACCATCTACGTCCCTTGGGGTATAAAGCAATGTTTAGGATCATTCTAATGGTTCTTATAAGTCCTAATACACATTCCTAGACCATTCTAAGCCTTTAGAATACTCTCATAACCATTCTACACTTGTTAGAACCTCCAAGGAATCATGCTACACCCTTTACGTCCCTTGGGGTACCAAGCAAAGTTTAGGATCATTCTAATGGTTCTTCTAAGTACTAATACATATTCCTAGACCATTCTAAGCCTTTAGAATACTCTCTTAACCATTATACACTTGTTAGAACGTCCAAGGACTTATCCTACACTCTCTACGTCCATTAGGGTACCAATCAATGTTTAGGATCATTCTAAATGTTCGTATATGTCTTAATACACATTCCTAGACCATTCTAAGCCTTTAGATTACTCTCTTAACCATTCTACACTTGTTAGAACCTCCAAGGACTCATGCTACACCCTCTAAGTCCCTTCGGGTACCAAGCAATGTTTAGAATCATTCTAATGGTTCTTATAAGTCCTAATACACATTCCTAGACTATTCTAAGCCTTTAGAATACTCTCATTACCATTCTACACTTGTTAGAACCTCCAAGGACTCATGCTACACCCTCTACGTCCCTTGGGGTACCAAGCAATGTTTAGGATCATTCTAATTGTTCTTATAAGTCCTAATACACATTCCTAGACCATTCTATGCCTTTAGAATACTCTCTTAACCATTCTAAACTTGTTAGAACCTCCAAGGACTCATGCTACACCCTCTACGTCCCTTAGTGTACCAAGCAATGTTTAGGATCATACTAATGGTTCTTATAAGTCCTAATACACATTCCTAGACCATTCTAAGCCTTTAGAATACTCTCTTAACCATTCTACACTTGTTAGAACCTCCAAGGACTCATGCTACACCCTCTTCGTTCCTTGGGGTACCAAGCAATGTTTAGGATCATTCTAATGGTTCTTATAAGTCCTAATACACATTCCTAGATCATTCTAAGCCTTTAGAATACTCTCTTAACCATTATACACTTGTTAGAACCTCCAAGGACTCATGCTACACCCTCTACGTCCCTTGGGGTTCCAAGCAATGTTTAGGATCATTCTAATGGTTCTTTTAAGTCCTAATAAACATTCCTAGACCATTCTATGCCTTTAGAATACTCTCTTAACCATTCTAAACTTGTGAGAACCTCCAAGGACTCATGCTACACCCTCTACGACCCTTGGTGTACCAAGCAATGTTTAGGATCATACTAATGGTTCTTATAAGTCCTAATACACATTCCTAGACCATTCTAAGCCTTTAGAATACTCTCTTAACCATTCTACACTTGTTAGAACCTCCAAGGACGCATGCTACACCCTCTACGTCCCTTGGGGTACCAAGCAATGTTTAGGATCATTTAATGGTTCTTATAAGTCCTAATACACATTCCTAGACCATTCTAAGCCTTTAGAATACTCTCTTAACCATTCTACATTTGTTAGAACCTCCAAGGACTCATGCTACACCATCTACGTCCCTTGGGGTACAAAGCAATGTTTAGGATCATTCTAATGGTTCTTATAAGTCCTAATACACATTCCTAGACCATTCTAAGCCTTTAGAATACTCTCATAACCATTCTACACTTGTCAGAACCTCCAAGGAATCAAGCTACACCCTTTACGTCACTTGGGGTACCAAGCAAAGTTTAGGATCATTCTAATGGTTCTTCTAAGTCCAAATACAGATTCCTAGACCATTCTAAGCCTTTAGAATTCTCTCTTAACCATTATACACTTGTTAGAAGTCCAAGGACTCATCCTACACTCTCTACGTCCATTAGGGTACCAAGCAATGTTTAGGATCATTCTAAATGTTCGTATATGTCTTGATACACATTCCTAGACCATTCTAAGCCTTTAGAATACTCTCTTAACCATTCTACACTTGTTAGAACCTCCAAGGACTCATGCTACACCCTCTACGTCCCTTGGGGTACCAAGCAATATTTAGGATCATTCTAATGGATCTTATAAGTCCTAATACACATTCCTAGACCATTCTATGCCTTTAGAATACTCTCTTAACCATTCTAAACTTGTTAGAACCTCCAAGGACTCATGCTACACCCTCTTCGTTCCTTGGGGTACCAAGCAATGTTTAGGATCATTCTAATGGTTCTTATAAGTCCTAATACACATTCCTAGATCATTCTAAGCCTTTAGAATACTCTCTTAACCATTATACACTTGTTAGAACGTCCAAGGACTTATCCTACACTCTCTACGTCCATTAGGGTACCAAGCAATGTTTAGGATCATTCTAATGGTTCTTTTAAGTCCTAATAAACATTCCTAGACCATTCTATGCCTTTAGAATACTCTCTTAACCATTCTAAACTTGTGAGAACCTCCAAGGACTCATGCTACACCCTCTACGACCCTTGGTGTACCAAGCAATGTTTAGGATCATACTAATGGTTCTTATAAGTCCTAATACACATTCCTAGACCATTCTAAGCCTTTAGAATACTCTCTTAACCATTCTACACTTGTTAGAACCTCCAAGGACGCATGCTACACCCTCTACGTCTCTTGGGGTACCAAGCAATGTTTAGGATCATTTAATGGTTCTTATAAGTCCTAATACACATTCCTAGACCATTCTAAGCCTTTAGAATACTCTATTAACCATTCTACACTTGTTAGAACCTCCAAGGACTCATGCTACACCCTCTACGTCCCTTGGGGTACCAAGCAATGTTTAGGATCATTCTAATGGTTCTTATAAGTCCTAATACACATTCCTAGACCATTCTATGCCTTTAGAATACTCTCTTAACCATTCTAAACTTGTTAGAACCTCCAAGGACTCATGCTACACCCTCTACGTCCCTTGGTGTACCAGGCAATGTTTAGGATCATACTAATGGTTCTTATAAGTCCTAATACACATTTCTCGACCATTCTAAGCCTTTAGAATACTCTCTTAACCACTCTACACTTGTTAGAACCTCCAAGGACTCATGCTACACCCTCTTCGTTCCTTGGGGTACCAAGCAATGTTTAGGATCATTCTAATGGTTCTTATAAGTCCTAATACACATTCCTAGACCATTCTAAGCCTTTAGAATACTCTCTTAACCATTATACACTTGTTAGAACCTCCAAGGACTCATGCTACACCCTCTACGTCCCTTGGGGTACCAAGCAATGTTTAGGATCATTCTAATGGTTCTTTTAAGTCCTAATAAACATTCCTAGACCATTCTATGCCTTTAGAATACTCTCTTAACCATTCTAAACTTGTGAGAACCTCCAAGGACTCATGCTACACCCTCTACGACCCTTGGTGTACCAAGCAATGTTTAGGATCATACTAATGGTTCTTATAAGTCCTAATACACATTCCTACACAATTCTAAGCCTTTAGAATACTCTCTTAACCATTCTACACTTGTTAGAACCTCCAAGGACTCACGCTACACCATCTACGTCCCTTGGGGTACAAAGCAATGTTTAGGATCATTCTAATGGTTCTTATAAGTCCTAATACACATTCCTAGACCATTCTAAGCCTTTAGAATACTCTCATAACCATTCTACACTTGTTAGAACCTCCAAGGAATCATGCTACACCCTTTACGTCCCTTGGGGTACCAAGCAAAGTTTAGGATCATTCTAATGGTTCTTCTAAGTACTAATACATATTCCTAGACCATTCTAAGCCTTTAGAATACTCTCTTAACCATTATACACTTGTTAGAACGTCCAAGGACTTATCCTACACTCTCTACGTCCATTAGGGTACCAATCAATGTTTAGGATCATTCTAAATGTTCGTATATGTCTTAATACACATTCCTAGACCATTCTAAGCCTTTAGATTACTCTCTTAACCATTCTACACTTGTTAGAACCTCCAAGGACTCATGCTACACCCTCTAAGTCCCTTCGGGTACCAAGCAATGTTTAGAATCATTCTAATGGTTCTTATAAGTCCTAATACACATTCCTAGACTATTCTAAGCCTTTAGAATACTCTCATTACCATTCTACACTTGTTAGAACCTCCAAGGACTCATGCTACACCCTCTACGTCCCTTGGGGTACCAAGCAATGTTTAGGATCATTCTAATTGTTCTTATAAGTCCTAATACACATTCCTAGACCATTCTATGCCTTTAGAATACTCTCTTAACCATTCTACACTTGTCAGAACCTCCAAGGAATCATGCTACACCCTTTACGTCCCTTGGGGTACCAAGCATTGTTTAGGATCATTCTAATGGTTCTTATTAGTCCTAATACACATTCCTAGACCATTCTAAGCCTTAAGAATACTCTCTTAACCATTCTACACTTGTTAGAACCTCCAAGGACACAAGTTACATCCTCTACGTCCCATGGGGTACCAAGCATTGTTTAGGATCATTCTAATGGTTCTTATTAGTCCTAATACACATTCCTAGACCATTCTAAGCCTTTAGAATACTCTCTTAACCATTCTACACTTGTTAGAACCTCCAAGGACTCATGTTACACCCTCTACGTCCCATGGGGTACCAAGCATTGTTTAGGATCATTCTAATGGTTCTTATTAGTCCTAATATCCTAGACCATTCTAAGCCTTTAGAATACTCTCTTAACCATTCTACACTTGTTAGAACCTCCAAGGACTCATGCTAGACCATCTACGTCCCTTGGGGTACAAAGCAATGTTTAGGATCATTCTAATGGTTATTATAAGTCCTAATACACATTCCTAGATCATTCTAAGCCTTTAGAATACTCTCATAACCATTCTACACTTGTCAGCACCTCCAAGGAATCATGCTACACCCTTTACTTCCCTTGGGGTACCAAGCAAAGTTTAAGATCATTCTAATGGTTCTTCTAAGTACTAATACATATTCCTAGACCATTCTAAGCCTTTAGAATACTCTCTTAACCATTATACACTTGTTAGAACGTCCAAGGACTTTTCCTACACTCTCTACGTCCATTAGGGTACCAAGCAATGTTTAGGATCATTCTAAATGTTCGTATATGTCTTAATACACATTCCTAGACCATTCTAAGCCTTTAGAATACTCTCTTAACCATTCTACACTTGTTAGAACCTCCAAGGACTCATGCTACACCCTCTACGTCCCATGGGGTACCAAGCATTGTTTAGGATCATTCTAATGGTTCTTATTAGTCCTAATGCACATTCCTAGACCATTCTAAGCCTTTAGAATACTCTCTTAACCATTCTACATTTGTTAGAACCTCCAAGGACTCATGCTACACCATCTACGTCCCTTGGGGTACAAAGCAATGTTTAGGATCATTCTAATGGTTCTTATAAGTCCTAATACACATTCCTAGACCATTTTAAGCCTTTAGAATACTCTCATAACCATTCTACACTTGTCAGAACCTCCAAGGAATCATGCTACACCCTTTACGTCCCTTGGGGTACCAAGCAAAGTTTAGGATCATTCTAATGGTTCTTCTAAGTCCAAATACAGATTCCTAGACCATTCTAAGCCTTTAGAATACTCTCTTAACCATTATACACTTGTTAGAACGTCCAAGGACTCATCCTACACTCTCTACGTCCATTAGGGTACCAAGCAATGTTTAGGATCATTCTAAATGTTCGTATATGTCTTGATACACATTCCTAGACCATTCTAAGCCTTTAGATTACTCTCTTAACCATTCTACACTTGTTAGAACCTCCAAGGACTCATGCTACACCCTCTATGTCCCTTCGGGTACCAAGCAATGTTTAGGATCATTCTAATGGTTCTTCTAAGTCCTAATACACATTCCTAGACCATTCTAAGCCTTTAGAATACTCTCTTAACCATTATACACTTGTTAGGACGTCCAAGGACTCATCCTACACTCTCTACGTCCATTAGGGTACCAAGCAATGTTTAGGATAATTCTAAACGTACGTATATGTCTTAATACACATTCCTAGACCATTCTAAGCCTTTCGATTACTCTCTTAACCATTCTACACTTGTTAGAACCTCCAAGGACTCATGCTACACCCTCTACGTCCCTTGGGGTACCAAGCAATGTTTAGGATCATTCTAATGGTTCTTATAAGTCCTAATACACATTCCTAGACCATTCTATGCCTTTAGAATACTCTCTTAACCATTCTAAACTTGTTAGAACCTCCAAGGACTCATGCTACACCCTCTACGTCCCTTGGTGTACCAAGAAATGTTTAGGATCATACTAATGGTTCTTATAGGTCCTAATACACATCCCTAGACCATTCTAAGCCTTTAGAATACTCTCTTAACCATTATACACTTGTTAGAACCTCCAAGGACTCATGCTACACCCTCTACGTCCCTTGGGGTACCAAGCAATGTTTAGGATCATTCTAATGGTTCTTATAAGTCCTAATAAACATTCCTAGACCATTCTATGCCTTTAGAATACTCTCTTAACCATTCTAAACTTGTGAGAACCTCCAAGGACTCATGCTACACCCTCTACGACCCTTGGTGTACCAAGCAATGTTTAGGATCATACTAATGGTTCTTATAAGTCCTAATACACATTCCTACACCATTCTAAGCCTTTAGAATACTCTCTTAACCATTCTACACTTGTTAGAACCTCCAAGGACTCATGCTACACCATCTACGTCCCTTGGGGTACCAAGCAATGTTTAGGATCATTCTAATGGTTCTTCTAAGTCCTAATACATATTCCTAGACCATTCTAAGCCTTTAGAATACTCTCTTAACCATTATACACTTGTTAGAACCTCCAAGGACTCATGCTACACCCTCTACGTCCCTTGGGGTACCAAGCAATGTTTAGGATCATTCTAGTGGTTCTTATAAGTCCTAATACACATTCCTAGACCATTCTATGCCTTTAGAATACTCTCTTAACCATTCTAAACTTGTTAGAACCTCCAAGGACTCATGCTACACCCTCTACGTCCCTTAGTGTACCAAGCAATGTTTAGGATCATACTAATGGTTCTTATAAGTCCTAATACACATAACTAGACCATTCTAAGCCTTTACAATACTCTCTTAACCATTCTACACTTGTTAGAACCTCCATGGACTCATGCTACACCCTCTTTGTTCCTTGTGGTACCAAGCAATGTTTAGGATCATTCTAATGGTTCTTATAAGTCCTAATACACATTCCTAGACCATTCTAAGCCTTTAGAATACTCTCTTAACCATTATACACTTGTTAGAACCTCCAAGGACTCATGCTACACCATCTACGTCCCTTGGGGTACAAAGCAATGTTTAGGATCATTCTAATGGTTCTTATAAGTCCTAATACACATTCCTAGACCATTCTAAGCCTTTAGAATACTCTCATAACCATTCTACACTTGTCAGAACCTCCAAGGAATCATGCTACACCCTTTACGTCCCTTGGGGTACCAAGCAAAGTTTAGGATCATTCTAATGGTTCTTCTAAGTACTAATACATACTCCTAGACCATTCTAAGCCTTTAGAATACTCTCTTAACCATTATACACTTGTTAGAACGTCCAAGGACTTATCCTACACTCTCTACGTCCATTAGGGTACCAAGCAATGTTTAGGATCATTCTAAATGTTCGTATATGTCTTAATACACATTCCTAGACCATTCTAAGCCTTTAGATTACTCTCTTAACCATTCTACACTTGTTAGAACCTCCAAGGACTCATGCTACACCCTCTAAGTCCCTTCGGGTACCAAGCAATGTTTAGGATCATTCTAATGGTTCTTATAAGTCCTAATACACATTCCTAGACTATTCTAAGCCTTTAGAATACTCTCATTACCATTCTACACTTGTTAGAACCTCCAAGGACTCATGCTACACCCTCTACGTCCCTTGGGGTACCAAGCAATGTTTAGGATCATTCTAATGGTTCTTATAAGTCCTAATACACATTCCTAGACCATTCTATGCCTTTAGAATACTCTCTTAACCATTCTAAACTTGTTAGAACCTCCAAGGACTCATGCTACACCCTCTACGTCCCTTGGTGTACCAAGAAATGTTTAGGATCATACTAATGGTTCTTATAGGTCCTAATACACATCCCTAGACCATTCTAAGCCTTTAGAATACTCTCTTAACCATTATACACTTGTTAGAACCTCCAAGGACTCATGCTACACCCTCTACGTCCCTTGGGGTACCAAGCAATGTTTAGGATCATTCTAATGGTTCTTATAAGTCCTAATAAACATTCCTAGACCATTCTATGCCTTTAGAATACTCTCTTAACCATTCTTAACTTGTGAGAACCTCCAAGGACTCATGCTACACCCTCTACGACCCTTGGTGTACCAAGCAATGTTTAGGATCATACTAATGGTTCTTATAAGTCCTAATACACATTCCTACACCATTCTAAGCCTTTAGAATACTCTCTTAACCATTCTACACTTGTTAGAACCTCCAAGGACTCATGCTACACCATCTACGTCCCTTGGGGTACCAAGCAATGTTTAGGATCATTCTAATGGTTCTTCTAAGTCCTAATACATATTCCTAGACCATTCTAAGCCTTTAGAATACTCTCTTAACCATTATACACTTGTTAGAACCTCCAAGGACTCATGCTACACCCTCTACGTCCCTTGGGGTACCAAGCAATGTTTAGGATCATTCTAGTGGTTCTTATAAGTCCTAATACACATTCCTAGACCATTCTATGCCTTTAGAATACTCTCTTAACCATTCTAAACTTGTTAGAACCTCCAAGGACTCATGCTACACCCTCTACGTCCCTTAGTGTACCAAGCAATGTTTAGGATCATACTAATGGTTCTTATAAGTCCTAATACACATAACTAGACCATTCTAAGCCTTTACAATACTCTCTTAACCATTCTACACTTGTTAGAACCTCCATGGACTCATGCTACACCCTCTTTGTTCCTTGTGGTACCAAGCAATGTTTAGGATCATTCTAATGGTTCTTATAAGTCCTAATACACATTCCTAGACCATTCTAAGCCTTTAGAATACTCTCTTAACCATTATACACTTGTTAGAACCTCCAAGGACTCATGCTACACCATCTACGTCCCTTGGGGTACAAAGCAATGTTTAGGATCATTCTAATGGTTCTTATAAGTCCTAATACACATTCCTAGACCATTCTAAGCCTTTAGAATACTCTCATAACCATTCTACACTTGTCAGAACCTCCAAGGAATCATGCTACACCCTTTACGTCCCTTGGGGTACCAAGCAAAGTTTAGGATCATTCTAATGGTTCTTCTAAGTACTAATACATATTCCTAGACCATTCTAAGCCTTTAGAATACTCTCTTAACCATTATACACTTGTTAGAACGTCCAAGGACTTATCCTACACTCTCTACGTCCATTAGGGTACCAAGCAATGTTTAGGATCATTCTAAATGTTCGTATATGTCTTAATACACATTCCTAGACCATTCTAAGCCTTTAGATTACTCTCTTAACCATTCTACACTTGTTAGAACCTCCAAGGACTCATGCTACACCCTCTAAGTCCCTTCGGGTACCAAGCAATGTTTAAGATCATTCTAATGGTTCTTATAAGTCCTAATACACATTCCTAGACTATTCTAAGCCTTTAGAATACTCTCATTACCATTCTACACTTGTTAGAACCTCCAAGGACTCATGCTACACCCTCTACGTCCCTTGGGGTACCAAGCAATGTTTAGGATCATTCTAATTGTTCTTATAAGTCCTAATACACATTCCTAGACCATTCTATGCCTTTAGAATACTCTCTTAACCATTCTACACTTGTCAGAACCTCCAAGGAATCATGCTACACCCTTTACGTCCCTTGGGGTACCAAGCATTGTTTAGGATCATTCTAATGGTTCTTATTAGTCCTAATACACATTCCTAGACCATTCTAAGCCTTAAGAATACTCTCTTAACCATTCTACACTTGTTAGAACCTCCAAGGACACAAGTTACATCCTCTACGTCCAATGGGGTACCAAGCATTGTTTAGGATCATTCTAATGGTTCTTATTAGTCCTAATACACATTCCTAGACCATTCTAAGCCTTTAGAATACTCTCTTAACCATTCTACACTTGTTAGAACCTCCAAGGACTCATGTTACACCCTCTACGTCCCATGGGGTACCAAGCATTGTTTAGGATCATTCTAATGGTTCTTATTAGTCCTAATATCCTAGACCATTCTAAGCCTTTAGAATACTCTCTTAACCATTCTACACTTGTTAGAACCTCCAAGGACTCATGCTAGACCATCTACGTCCCTTGGGGTACATAGCAATGTTTAGGATCATTCTAATGGTTCTTATAAGTCCTAATACACATTCCTAGACCATTCTAAGCCTTTAGAATACTCTCATAACCATTCTACACTTGTTAGAACCTCCAAGGACTCATGCTACACCCTCTACGTCCCTTGGGGTACCAAGCAATGTTTAGGATCATTCTAATGGTTCTTATAAGTCCTAATACACATTCCTAGACCATTCTATGCCTTTAGAATACTCTCTTACCCATTCTAAACTTGTTAGAACCTCCAAGGACTCATGCTACACCCTCTACGTCCCTTGGTGTACCAGGCAATGTTTAGGATCATACTAATGGTTCTTATAAGTCCTAATACACATTCGTAGACCATTCTAAGCCTTTAGAATACTCTCTTAACCATTCTACACTTGTTAGAACCTCCAAGGACTCATGCTACACCCTCTACGTCCCTTGGGGTACCAAGCAATGTTTAGGATCATTCTAATGGTTCTTATAAGTCCTAATACACATTCCTAGACTATTCTAAGCCTTTAGAATACTCTCATTACCATTCAACACTTGTTAGAACCTCCAAGGACTCATGCTACACCCTCTACGTCCCTTGGGGTACCAAGCAATGTTTAGGATCATTCTAATTGTTCTTATAAGTCCTAATACACATTCCTAGACCATTCTATGCCTTTAGAATACTCTCTTAACCATTCTACACTTGTCAGAACCTCCAAGGAATCATGCTACACCCTTTACATCCCTTGGGGTACCAAGCATTGTTTAGGATCATTCTAATGGTTCTTATTAGTCCTAATACACATTCCTAGACCATTCTAAGCCTTAAGAATACTCTCTTAACCATTCTACACTTGTTAGAACCTCCAAGGACACAAGTTACATCCTTTACGTCCCATGGGGTACCAAGCATTGTTTTGGATCATTCTAATGGTTCTTATTAGTCCTAATACACATTCCTAGACCATTCTAAGCCTTTAGAATACTCTCTTAACCATTCTACACTTGTCAGAACCTCCAAGGAATCATGCTACACCCTTTACTTCCCTTGGGGTACCAAGCAAAGTTTAAGATCATTCTAATGGTTCTTCTAAGTACCAATACATATTCCTAGACCATTCTAAGCCTTTAGAATACTCTCTTAACCATTCTACACTTGTGAGAACCTCCAAGGACTCATGCTACACCCTCTACGTCCCTTGGGGTACCAAGCAATGTTTAGGATCATTCTAATGGTTCTTATAAGTCCTAATACACATTCCTAGACCATTCTATGCCTTTAGAATACTCTCTTACCCATTCTAAACTTGTTAGAACCTCCAAGGACTCATGCTACACCCTCTACGTCCCTTGGTGTACCAGGCAATGTTTAGGATCATACTAATGGTTCTTATAAGTCCTAATACACATTCCTAGACCATTCTAAGCCTTTAGAATACTCTCTTAACCATTCTGCACTTGTTAGAACCTCCAAGGACTCATGCTACACCCTCTACGTCCCTTGGGGTACCAAGCAATGTTTAGGATCATTTAATGGTTCTTATATGTCCTAATACACATTCCTAGACCATTCTAAGCCTTTAGAATACTCTCTTAACCATTATACACTTGTTAGAACCTCCAAGGACTCATGTTACACCCTCTACGTCCCATGGGGTACCAAGCATTGTTTAGGATCATTCTAATGGTTCTTATTAGTCCTAATACACATTCCTAGACCATTCTAAGCCTTTAGAATACTCTCTTAACCATTCTACACTTGTCAGAACCTCCAAGGAATCATGCTACACCCTTTACGTCCCTTGGGGTACCAAGCAATGATTAGGATCATTCTAATGGTTCTTCTAAGTCCTAATACATATTCCTAGACCATTCTAAGCCTTTAGAATACTCTCTTAACCATTATACACTTGTTAGAACCTCCAAGGACTCATGCTACACCCTCTACGTCCCTTGGGGTACCAAGCAATGTTTATGATCATTCTAATGGTTCTTATAAGTCCTAATACACATTCCTAGACCATTCTATGCCTTTAGAATACTCTCTTAACCATTCTACACTTGTTAGAACCTCCAAGGACTCATGCTACACCCTCTACGTCCCTTAGTGTACCAAGCAACGTTTAGGATCATACTAATGGTTCTTATAAGTCCTAATACACATTCCTAGACCATTCTAAGCCTTTAGAATACTCTCTTAACCATTCTACACTTGTTAGAACCTCCAAGGACTCATGCTACACCATCTACGTCCCTTGGGGTACAAAGCAATGTTTAGGATCATTCTAATGGTTCTTATAAGTCCTAATACACATTCCTAGACCATTCTAAGCCTTTAGAATACTCTCATAACCATTCTACACTTGTCAGAACCTCCAAGGAATCATGCTACACCCTTTACGTCCCTTGGGGTACCAAGCAAAGTTTAGGAACATTCTAATGGTTCTTCTAAGTACTAATACATATTCCTAGACCATTCTAAGCCTTTAGAATACTCTCTTAACCATTATACACTTGTTAGAACGTCCAAGGACTTTTCCTACACTCTCTACGTCCATTAGGGTACCAAGCAATGTTTAGGATCATTCTAAATGTTCGTATATGTCTTAATACACATTCCTAGACCATTCTAAGCCTTAAGAATACTCTCTTAACCATTCTACACTTGTTAGAACCTCCAAGGACACAAGTTACATCCTCTACGTCCCATGGGGTACCAAGCATTGTTTAGGATCATTCTAATCGTTCTTATTAGTCCTAATACACATTCCTAGACCATTCTAAGCCTTTAGAATACTCTCTTAACCATTCTACACTTGTTAGAACCTCCAAGGACTCATGTTACACCCTCTACGTCCCATGGGGTACCAAGCATTGTTTAGGATCATTCTAATGGTTCTTATTAGTCCTAATATCCTAGACCATTCTAAGCCTTTAGAATACTCTCTTAACCATTCTACACTTGTTAGAACCTCCATGGACTCATGCTAGACCATCTACGTCCCTTGGGGTACAAAGCAATGTTTAGGATCATTCTAATGGTTCTTGTAAGTCCTAATACACATTCCTAGACCATTCTAAGCCTTTAGAATACTCTCATAACCATTCTACACTTGTCAGAACCTCCAAGGAATCATGCTACACCCTTTACTTCCCTTGGGGTACCAAGCAAAGTTTAAGATCATTCTAATGGTTCTTCTAAGTACTAATACATATTCCTAGACCATTCTAAGCCTTTAGAATACTCTCTTAACCATTATACACTTGTTAGAACGTCCAAGGACTTTTCCTACACTCTCTACGTCCATTAGGGTACCAAGCAATGTTAAGGATCATTCTAAATGTTCGTATATGTCTTAATACACATTCCTAGACCATTCTAAGCCTTTAGAATACTCTCTTAACCATTCTACACTTGTTAGAACCTCCAAGGACTCATGCTACACCCTCTACGTCCCATGGGGTACCAAGCATTGTTTAGGATCATTCTAATGGTTCTTATTAGTCCTAATGCACATTCCTAGACCATTCTAAGCCTTTAGAATACTCTCTTAACCATTATACACTTGTTAGAACGTCCAAGGACTCATCCTACACTCTCTACGTCCATTAGGGTACCAAGCAATGTTTAGGATCATTCTAAATGTTCGTATATGTCTTGAAGCACATTCCTAGACCATTCTAAGCCTTTAGAATACTCTCATAACCATTCTACACTTGTCAGAACCTCCAAGGAATCATGCTACACCCTTTACTTCCCTTGGGGTACCAAGCAAAGTTTAATATCATTCTAATGGTTCTTCTAAGTACTAATACATATTCCTAGACCATTCTAAGCCATTAGAATACTCTCTTAACCATTATACACTTGTTAGAACGTCCAAGGACTTTTCCTACACTCTCTACGTCCATTAGGGTACCAAGCAATGTTTAGGATCATTCTAAATGTTCGTATATGTCTTAATACACATTCCTAGACCATTCTAAGCCTTTAGAATACTCTCTTAACCATTCTACACTTGTTAGAACCTCCAAGGACTCATGCTACACCCTCTACGTCCCATGGGGTACCAAGCATTGTTTAGGATCATTCTAATGGTTCTTATTAGTCCTAATGCACATTCCTAGACCATTCTAAGCCTTTAGAATACTCTCTTAACCATTCTACATTTGTTAGAACCTCCAAGGACTCATGCTACACCATCTACGTCCATGAGGGTACCAAGCAATGTTTAGGATCATTCTAATGGTTCTTATAAGTCCTAATACACATTCCTAGACCATTTTAAGCCTTTAGAATACTCTCATAACCATTCTACACTTGTCAGAACCTCCAAGGAATCATGCTACACCCTTTACGTCCCTTGGGGTACCAAGCAAAGTTTAGGATCATTCTAATGGTTCTTCTAAGTCCAAATACAGATTCCTAGACCATTCTAAGCCTTTAGAATACTCTCTTAACCATTATACACTTGTTAGAACGTCCAAGGACTCATCCTACACTCTCTACGTCCATTAGGGTACCAAGCAATGTTTAGGATCATTCTAAATGTTCGTATATGTCTTGATACACATTCCTAGACCATTCTAAGCCTTTAGATTACTCTCTTAACCATTCTACACTTGTTAGAACCTCCAAGGACTCATGCTACACCCACTACGTCCCTTCGGGTACCAAGCAATGTTTAGGAACATTCTAATGGTTCTTATAAGTCGTAATACACATTCCTAGACCATTCTAAGCCTTTAGAATACTCTCTTAACCATTATACACTTGTTAGAACCTCCAAGGACTCATGCTACACCCTCTACGTCCCTTGGGGTACCAAGCAATGTTTAGGATCATTCTAATGGTTCTTTTAAGTCCTAATAAACATTCCTAGACCATTCTATGCCTTTAGAATACTCTCTTAACCATTCTAAACTTGTGAGAACCTCCAAGGACTCATGCTACACCCTCTACGACCCTTGGTGTACCAAGCAATGTTTAGGATCATACTAATGGTTCTTATAAGTCCTAATACACATTCCTAGACCATTCTAAGCCTTTAGAATACTCTCTTAACCATTCTACACTTGTTAGAACCTCCAAGGACTCATGCTACACCCTCTACGTCCCTTGGGGTACCAAGCAATGTTTAGGATCATTTAATGGTTCTTATAAGTCCTAATACACATTCCTAGACCATTCTAAGCCTTTAGAATACTCTCTTAACCATTCTACATTTGTTAGAACCTCCAAGGACTCATGCTACACCATCTACGTCCCTTGGGGTACAAAGCAATGTTTAGGATCATTCTAATGGTTCTTATAAGTCCTAATACACATTCCTAGACCATTCTAAGCCTTTAGAATACTCTCATAACCATTCTACACTTGTCAGAACCTCCAAGGAATCATGCTACACCCTCTACGTCCCTTGGTGTACCAGGCAATGTTTAGGGTCATACTAATGGTTCTTATAAGTCCTAATACACATTCCTAGACCATTCTAAGCCTTTAGAATACTCTCTTAACCATTCTACACTTGTTAGAACCTCCAAGGACTCATGCTACACCCTCTACGTCCCTTGGGGTACCAAGCAATGTTTAGGATCATTTAATGGTTCTTATAAGTCCTAATACACATTCCTACACCATTCTAAGCCTTTAGAATACTCTCTTAACCATTCTACATTTGTTAGAACCTCCAAGGACTCATGCTACACCATCTACGTCCCTTGGGGTACAAAGCAATGTTTAGGATCATTCTAATGGTTCTTATAAGTCCTAATACACATTCCTAGACCATTCTAAGCCTTTAGAATACTCTCATAACCATTCTACACTTGTCAGAACCTCCAAGGAATCATGCTACACCCTTTACGTCCCTTGGGGTACCAAGCAAAGTTTAGGATCATTCTAATGGTTCTTCTAAGTCCAAATACAGATTCCTAGACCATTCTAAGCCTTTAGAATACTCTCTTAACCATTATACACTTGTTAGAAGTCCAAGGACTCATCCTACACTCTCTACGTCCATTAGGGTACCAAGCAATGTTTA
This sequence comes from Crotalaria pallida, assembly GCA_037953625.1. Lineage (NCBI taxonomy): Eukaryota > Viridiplantae > Streptophyta > Magnoliopsida > Fabales > Fabaceae > Crotalaria > Crotalaria pallida. Next base: position 103,403,358 of record CM075654.1, on the reverse strand, counting down.
GGATCATTCTAAATGTTCGTATATGTCTTGATACACATTCCTAGACCATTCTAAGCCTTTAGATTACTCTCTTAACCATTCTACACTTGTTAGAACCTCCAAGGACTCATGCTACACCCTCTAAGTCCCTTCGGGTACCAAGCATTGTTTAGGATCATTCTAATGGTTCTTCTAAGTCCTAATACACATTCCTAGACCATTCTAAGCCTTTAGAATACTCTCTTAACCATTATACACTTGTTAGGACGTCCAAGGACTCATCCTACACTCTCTACGTCCATTAGGGTACCAAGCAATGTTTAGGATAATTCTAAACGTACGTATATGTCTTAATACACATTCCTAGACCATTCTAAGCCTTTCGATTACTCTCTTAACCATTCTACACTTGTTAGAACCTCCAAGGACTCATGCTACACCCTCTACGTCCCTTGGGGTACCAAGCAATGTTTAGGATCATTCTAATGGTTCTTATAAGTCCTAATACACATTCCTAGACCATTCTATGCCTTTAGAATACTCTCTTAACCATTCTAAACTTGTCAGAACCTCGAAGGACTCATGCTACACCTTCTACGTCCCTTGGTGTACCAGGCAATGTTTAGGATCATACTAATGGTTCTTATAAGTCCTAATACACATTCCTAGACCATTCTAAGCCTTTAGAATACTCTCTTAACCATTCTACACTTGTTAGAACCTCCAAGGACTCATGCTACACCCTCTACGTCCCTTGGGGTACCAAGCAATGTTTAGGATCATTTAATGGTTCTTATAAGTCCTAATACACATTCCTAGACCATTCTAAGCCTTTAGAATACTCTCTTAACCATTATACACTTGTTAGAACCTCCAAGGACTCATGTTACACCCTCTACGTCCCATGGGGTACCAAGCATTGTTTAGGATCATTCTAATGGTTCTTATTAGTCCTAATACACATTCCTAGACAATTCTAAGCCTTTAGAATACTCTCTTAACCATTCTACACTTGTTAGAACCTCCAAGGACTCATGCTACACCATCTACGTCCCTTGGGGTACAAAGCAATGTTTAGGATCATTCTAATGGTTCTTATAAGTCCTAATACACATTCCTAGACCATTCTAAGCCTTTAGAATACTCTCATAACCATTCTACACTTGTCAGAACCTCCAAGGAATCATGCTACACCCTTTACGTCCCTTGGGGTACCAAGCAAAGTTTAGGATCATTCTAATGGTTCTTCTAAGTACTAATACATATTCCTAGACCATTCTAAGCCTTTAGAATACTCTCTTAACCATTATACACTTGTTAGAACGTCCAAGGACTTATCCTACACTCTCTACGTCCATTAGGGTACCAAGCAATGTTTAGGATCATTCTAAATGTTCGTATATGTCTTAATACACATTCCTAGACCAATCTAAGCCTTTAGAATACTCTCTTAACCATTCTACACTTGTTAGAAACTCCAAGGACTCATGCTACACCCTCTACGTCCCTTGGGGTACTAAGCAATGTTTAGGATCATTCTAATGGTTCTTCTAAGTCCTAATACATATTCCTAGACCATTCTAAGCCTTTAGAATACTCTCTTAACCATTATACACTTGTTAGAACATCCAAGGACTCATGCTACACCCTCTACGTCCCTTGGGGTACCAAGCAATGTTTAGGATCATTCTAATGGTTCTTATAAGTCCTAATACACATTCCTAGACCATTCTATGCCTTTAGAATACTCTCTTAACCATTCTAAACTTGTTAGAACCTCCAAGGACTCATGCTACACCCTCTACGTCCCTTAGTGTACCAAGCAATGTTTAGGATCATACTAATGGTTCTTATAAGTCCTAATACACATTCCTAGACCATTCTAAGCCTTTAGAATACTCTCTTAACCATTCTACACTTGTTAGAACCTCCATGGACTCATGCTACACCCTCTACGTCCCTTGGGGTACCAAGCAATGTTTAGGATCATTCTAATGGTTCTTATAAGTCCGAATACACATTCCTAGACCATTCTAAGCCTTTAGAATACTCTCTTAACCATTCTACACTTGTTAGAACCTCCAAGGACTCATGTTACTCCCTCTACGTCCCATGGGGTACAAGCATTGTTTAGGATCATTCTAATGGTTCTTATTAGTCCTAATACACATTCCTAGACCATTCTAAGCCTTTAGAATACTCTCTTAACCATTCTACATTTGTTAGAACCTCCAAGGACTCATGCTACACCATCTACGTCCCTTGGGGTACAAAGCAATGTTTAGGATCATTCTAATGGTTCTTATAAGTCCTAATACACATTCCTAGACCATTTTAAGCCTTTAGAATACTCTCATAACCATTCTACACTTGTCAGAACCTCCAAGGAATCATGCTACACCCTTTACGTCCCTTGGGGTACCAAGCAAAGTTTAGGATCATTCTAATGGTTCTTCTAAGTCCAAATACAGATTCCTAGACCATTCTAAGCCTTTAGAATACTCTCTTAACCATTATACACTTGTTAGGACGTCCAAGGACTCATCCTACACTCTCTACGTCCATTAGGGTACCAAGCAATGTTTAGGATAATTCTAAACGTACGTATATGTCTTAATACACATTCCTAGACCATTCTAAGCCTTTCGATTACTCTCTTAACCATTCTACACTTGTTAGAACCTCCAAGGACTCATGCTACACCCTCTACGTCCCTTGGGGTACCAAGCAATGTTTAGGATCATTCTAATGGTTCTTATAAGTCCTAATACACATTCCTAGACCATTCTATGCCTTTAGAATACTCTCTTAACCATTCTAAACTTGTCAGAACCTCGAAGGACTCATGCTACACCTTCTACGTCCCTTGGTGTACCAGGCAATGTTTAGGATCATACTAATGGTTCTTATAAGTCCTAATACACATTCCTAGACCATTCTAAGCCTTTAGAATACTCTCTTAACCATTCTACACTTGTTAGAACCTCCAAGGACTCATGCTACACCCTCTACGTCCCTTGGGGTACCAAGCAATGTTTAGGATCATTCTAATGGTTCTTATAAGTCCTAATACACATTCCTAGACCATTCTATGCCTTTAGAATACTCTCTTAACCATTCTAAACTTGTCAGAACCTCGAAGGACTCATGCTACACCTTCTACGTCCCTTGGTGTACCAGGCAATGTTTAGGATCATACTAATGGTTCTTATAAGTCCTAATACACATTCCTAGACCATTCTAAGCCTTTAGAATACTCTCTTAACCATTCTACACTTGTTAGAACCTCCAAGGACTCATGCTACACCCTCTACGTCCCTTGGGGTACCAAGCAATGTTTAGGATCATTTAATGGTTCTTATAAGTCCTAATACACATTCCTAGACCATTCTAAGCCTTTAGAATACTCTCTTAACCATTATACACTTGTTAGAACCTCCAAGGACTCATGTTACACCCTCTACGTCCCATGGGGTACCAAGCATTGTTTAGGATCATTCTAATGGTTCTTATTAGTCCTAATACACATTCCTAGACAATTCTAAGCCTTTAGAATACTCTCTTAACCATTCTACACTTGTTAGAACCTCCAAGGACTCATGCTACACCATCTACGTCCCTTGGGGTACAAAGCAATGTTTAGGATCATTCTAATGGTTCTTATAAGTCCTAATACACATTCCTAGACCATTCTAAGCCTTTAGAATACTCTCATAACCATTCTACACTTGTCAGAACCTCCAAGGAATCATGCTACACCCTTTACGTCCCTTGGGGTACCAAGCAAAGTTTAGGATCATTCTAATGGTTCTTCTAAGTACTAATACATATTCCTAGACCATTCTAAGCCTTTAGAATACTCTCTTAACCATTATACACTTGTTAGAACGTCCAAGGACTTATCCTACACTCTCTACGTCCATTAGGGTACCAAGCAATGTTTAGGATCATTCTAAATGTTCGTATATGTCTTAATACACATTCCTAGACCAATCTAAGCCTTTAGAATACTCTCTTAACCATTCTACACTTGTTAGAACCTCCAAGGACTCATGCTACACCCTCTACGTCCCTTGGGGTACTAAGCATTGTTTAGGATCATTCTAATGGTTCTTCTAAGTCCTAATACATATTCCTAGACCATTCTAAGCCTTTAGAATACTCTCTTAACCATTATACACTTGTTAGAACATCCAAGGACTCATGCTACACCCTCTACGTCCCTTGGGGTACCAAGCAATGTTTAGGATCATTCTAATGGTTCTTATAAGTCCTAATACACATTCCTAGACCATTCTATGCCTTTAGAATACTCTCTTAACCATTCTAAACTTGTTAGAACCTCCAAGGACTCATGCTACACCCTCTACGTCTCTTAGTGTACCAAGCAATGTTTAGGATCATACTAATGGTTCTTATAAGTCCTAATACACATTCCTAGACCATTCTAAGCCTTTAGAATACTCTCTTAACCATTCTACACTTGTTAGAACCTCCATGGACTCATGCTACACCCTCTACGTCCCTTGGGGTACCAAGCAATGTTTAGGATCATTCTAATGGTTCTTATAAGTCCGAATACACATTCCTAGACCATTCTAAGCCTTTAGAATACTCTCTTAACCATTCTACACTTGTTAGAACCTCCAAGGACTCATGTTACTCCCTCTACGTCCCATGGGGTACAAGCATTGTTTAGGATCATTCTAATGGTTCTTATTAGTCCTAATACACATTCCTAGACCATTCTAAGCCTTTAGAATACTCTCTTAACCATTCTACATTTGTTAGAACCTCCAAGGACTCATGCTACACCATCTACGTCCCTTGGGGTACAAAGCAATGTTTAGGATCATTCTAATGGTTCTTATAAGTCCTAATACACATTCCTAGACCATTTTAAGCCTTTAGAATACTCTCATAACCATTCTACACTTGTCAGAACCTCCAAGGAATCATGCTACACCCTTTACGTCCCTTGGGGTACCAAGCAAAGTTTAGGATCATTCTAATGGTTCTTCTAAGTCCAAATACAGATTCCTAGACCATTCTAAGCCTTTAGAATACTCTCTTAACCATTATACACTTGTTAGAACGTCCAAGGACTCATCCTACACTCTCTACGTCCATTAGGGTACCAAGCAATGTTTAGGATCATTCTAAATGTTCGTATATGTCTTGATACACATTCCTAGACCATTCTAAGCCTTTAGAATACTCTCATAACCATTCTACACTTGTCAGAACCTCCAAGGAATCATGCTACACCCTTTACTTCCCTTGGGGTACCAAGCAAAGTTTAAGATCATTCTAATGGTTTTTCTAAGTACTAATACATATTCCTAGACCATTCTAAGCCTTTAGAATACTCTCTTAACCATTATACACTTGTTAGAACGTCCAAGGACTTTTCCTACACTCTCTACGTCCATAGGGTACCAAGCAATGTTTAGGATCATTCTAAATGTTCGTATATGTCTTAATACACATTCCTAGACCATTCTAAGCCTTTAGAATACTCTCTTAACCATTCTACACTTGTTAGAACCTCCAAGGACTCATGCTACACGCTCTACGTCCCATGGGGTACCAAGCATTGTTTAGGATCATTCTAATGGTTCTTATTAGTCCTAATGCACATTCCTAGACCATTCTAAGCCTTTAGAATACTCTCTTAACCATTCTACATTTGTTAGAACCTCCAAGGACTCATGCTACACCATCTACGTCCCTTGGGGTACAAAGCAATGTTTAGGATCATTCTAATGGTTCTTATAAGTCCTAATACACATTCCTAGACCATTTTAAGCCTTTAGAATACTCTCATAACCATTCTACACTTGTCAGAACCTCCAAGGAATCATGCTACACCCTTTACGTCCCTTGGGGTACCAAGCAAAGTTTAGGATCATTCTAATGGTTCTTCTAAGTCCAAATACAGATTCCTAGACCATTCTAAGCCTTTAGAATACTCTCTTAACCATTATACACTTGTTAGAACGTCCAAGGACTCATCCTACACTCTCTACGTCCATTAGGGTACCAAGCAATGTTTAGGATCATTCTAAATGTTCGTATATGTCTTGATACACATTCCTAGACCATTCTAAGCCTTTAGATTACTCTCTTAACCATTCTACACTTGTTAGAACCTCCAAGGACTCATGCTACACCCTATACGTCCCTTCGGGTACCAAGCAATGTTTAGGATCATTCTAATGGTTCTTATAAGTCCTAATACACATTCCTAGACCTTTCTAAGCCTTTAGAATACTCTCTTAACCATTATACACTTGTTAGAACCTCCAAGGACTCATGCTACACCCTCTACGTCCCTTGGGGTACCAAGCAATGTTTAGGATCATTCTAATGGTTCTTTTAAGTCCTAATAAACATTCCTAGACCATTCTATGCCTTTAGAATACTCTCTTAACCATTCTAAACTTGTGAGAACCTCCAAGGACTCATGCTACACCCTCTACGACCCTTGGTGTACCAAGCAATGTTTAGGATCATACTAATGGTTCTTATAAGTCCTAATACACATTCCTAGACCATTCTAAGCCTTTAGAATACTCTCTTAACCATTCTACACTTGTTAGAACCTCCAAGGACTCATGCTACACCCTCTACGTCCCTTGGGGTACCAAGCAATGTTTAGGATCATTTAATGGTTCTTATAAGTCCTAATACACATTCCTAGACCATTCTAAGCCTTTAGAATACTCTCTTTACCATTCTACATTTGTTAGAACCTCCAAGGACTCATGCTACACCATCTACGTCCCTTGGGGTACAAAGCAATGTTTAGGATCATTCTAATGGTTCTTATAAGTCCTAATACACATTCCTAGACCATTCTAAGCCTTTAGAATACTCTCATAACCATTCTACACTTGTCAGAACCTCCAAGGAATCATGCTACACCCTCTACGTCCCTTGGTGTACCAGGCAATGTTTAGAATCATACTAATGGTTCTTATAAGTCCTAATACACATTCCTAGACCATTCTAAGCCTTTAGAATACTCTCTTAACCATTCTACACTTGTTAGAACCTCCAAGGACTCATGCTACACCCTCTACGTCCCTTGGGGTACCAAGCAATGTTTAGGATCATTTAATGGTTCTTATAAGTCCTAATACACATTCCTAGACCATTCTAAGCCTTTAGAATACTCTCTTAACCATTCTACATTTGTTAGAACCTCCAAGGACTCATGCTACACCATCTACGTCCCTTGGGGTACAAAGCAATGTTTAGGATCATTCTAATGGTTCTTATAAGTCCTAATACACATTCCTAGACCATTCTAAGCCTTTAGAATACTCTCATAACCATTCTACACTTGTCAGAACCTCCAAGGAATCATGCTACACCGTTTACGTCCCTTGGGGTACCAAGCAAAGTTTAGGATCATTCTAATGGTTCTTCTAAGTCCAAATACAGATTCCTAGACCATTCTAAGCCTTTAGAATACTCTCTTAACCATTATACACTTGTTAGAAGTCCAAGGACTCATCCTTCACTCTCTACGTCCATTAGGGTACCAAGCAATGTTTAGGATCATTCTAAATGTTCGTATATGTCTTGATACACATTCCTAGACCATTCTAAGCCTTTAGATTACTCTCTTAACCATTCTACACTTGTTAGAACCTCCAAGGACTCATGCTACACCCTCTAAGTCCCTTCGGTACCAAGCAATGTTTAGGATCATTCTAATGGTTCTTCTAAGTCCTAATACACATTCCTAGACCATTCTAAGCCTTTAGAATACTCTCTTAACCATTATACACTTGTTAGGACGTCCAAGGACTCATCCTACACTCTCTACGTCCATTAGGGTACCAAGCAATGTTTAGGATAATTCTAAACGTACGTATATGTCTTAATACACATTCCTAGACCATTCTAAGCCTTTCGATTACTCTCTTAACCATTCTACACTTGTTAGAACCTCCAAGGACTCATGCTACACCCTCTACGTCCCTTGGGGTACCAAGCAATGTTTAGGATCATTCTAATGGTTCTTATAAGTCCTAATACACATTCCTAGACCATTCTATGCCTTTAGAATACTCTCTTAACCATTCTAAACTTGTTAGAACCTCGAAGGACTCATGCTACACCTTCTACGTCCCTTGGTGTACCAGGCAATGTTTAGGATCATACTAATGGTTCTTATAAGTCCTAATACACATTCCTAGACCATTCTAAGCCTTTAGAATACTCTCTTAACCATTCTACACTTGTTAGAACCTCCAAGGACTCATGCTACACCCTCTACGTCCCTTGGGGTACCAAGCAATGTTTAGGATCATTTAATGGTTCTTATAAGTCCTAATACACATTCCTAGACCATTCTAAGCCTTTAGAATACTCTCTTAACCATTATACACTTGTTAGAACCTCCAAGGACTCATGTTACACCCTCTACGTCCCATGGGGTACCAAGCATTGTTTAGGATCATTCTAATGGTTCTTATTAGTCCTAATACACATTCCTAGACAATTCTAAGCCTTTAGAATACTCTCTTAACCATTCTACACTTGTTAGAACCTCCAAGGACTCATGCTACACCATCTACGTCCCTTGGGGTACAAAGCAATGTTTAGGATCATTCTAATGGTTCTTATAAGTCCTAATACACATTCCTAGACCATTCTAAGCCTTTAGAATACTCTCATAACCATTCTACACTTGTCAGAACCTCCAAGGAATCATGCTACACCCTTTACGTCCCTTGGGGTACCAAGCAAAGTTTAGGATCATTCTAATGGTTCTTCTAAGTACTAATACATATTCCTAGACCATTCTAAGCCTTTAGAATACTCTCTTAACCATTATACACTTGTTAGAACGTCCAACGACTTATCCTACACTCTCTACGTCCATTAGGGTACCAAGCAATGTTTAGGATCATTCTAAATGTTCGTATATGTCTTAATACACATTCCTAGACCATTCTAAGCCTTTAGAATACTCTCTTAACCATTCTACACTTGTTAGAACCTCCAAGGACTCATGCTACACCCTCTACGTCCCTTGGGGTACCAAGCAATGTTTAGGATCATTCTAATGGTTCTTCTAAGTCCTAATACATATTCCTAGACCATTCTAAGCCTTTAGAATACTCTCTTAACCATTATACACTTGTTAGAACATCCAAGGACTCATGCTACACCCTCTACGTCCCTTGGGGTACCAAGCAATGTTTAGGATCATTCTAATGGTTCTTATAAGTCCTAATACACATTCCTAGACCATTCTATGCCTTTAGAATACTCTCTTAACCATTCTAAACTTGTTAGAACCTCCAAGGACTCATGCTACACCCTCTACGTCCCTTAGTGTACCAAGCAATGTTTAGGATCATACTGATGGTTCTTATAAGTCCTAATACACATTCCTAGACCATTCTAAGCCTTTAGAATACTCTCTTAACCATTCTACACTTGTTAGAACTTCCATGGACTCATGCTACACCCTCTACGTCCCTTGGGGTACCAAGCAATGTTTAGGATCATTCTAATGGTTCTTATAAGTCCGAATACACATTCCTAGACCATTCTAAGCCTTTAGAATACTCTCTTAACCATTCTACACTTGTTAGAACCTCCAAGGACTCATGTTACTCCCTCTACGTCCCATGGGGTACCAAGCATTGTTTAGGATCATTCTAATGGTTCTTATTAGTCCTAATACACATTCCTAGACCATTCTAAGCCTTTAGAATACTCTCTTAACCATTCTACATTTGTTAGAACCTCCAAGGACTCATGCTAAACCATCTACGTCCCTTGGGGTACAAAGCAATGTTTAGGATCATTCTAATGGTTCTTATAAGTCCTAATACACATTCCTAGACCATTCTAAGCCTTTAGAATACTCTCATATCCATTCTACACTTGTCAGAACCTCCAAGGAATCATGCTACAACGTTTACGTCCCTTAGGGTACCAAGCAAAGTTTAGGATCATTCTAATGGGTCTTCTAAGTACTAATACATATTCCTAGACCATTCTAAGCCTTTAGAATACTCTCTTAACCATTATACACTTGTTAGAACCTCCAAGGACTCATGCTACACCCTCTAAGTCCCTTCGCGTACCAAGCAATGTTTAGGATCATTCTAATGGTTCTTATAAGTCCTAATACACATTCCTAGACTATTCTAAGCCTTTAGAATACTCTCATAACCATTCTACACTTGTTAGAACCTCCAAGGACTCATGCTACACCCTCTACGTCCCTTGGGGTACCAAGCAATGTTTAGGATCATTCTAATGGTTCTTATAAGTCCTAATAAACATTCCTAGACCATTCTATGCCTTTAGAATACTCTCTTAACCATTCTAAACTTGTGAGAACCTCCAAGGACTCATGCTACACCCTCTACGACCCTTGGTGTACCAAGCAATGTTTAGGATCATACTAATGGTTCTTATAAGTCCTAATACACATTCCTACACCATTCTAAGCCTTTAGAATACTCTCTTAACCATTCTACACTTGTTAGAACCTCCAAGGACTCATGCTACACCATCAACGTCCCTTGGGGTACAAAGCAATGTTTAGGATCATTCTAATGGTTTTTATAAGTCCTAATACACACTCCTAGACCATTCTAAGCCTTTAGAATACTCTCATAACCATTCTACACTTGTCAGAACCTCCAAGGAATCATGCTACACCCTTTACGTCCCTTGGGGTACCAAGCAATGTTTAGGATCATTCTAATGGTTCTTCTAAGTCCTAATACACATTCCTAGACCATTCTAAGCCTTTAGAATACTCTCTTAACCATTATACACTTGTTAGGACGTCCAAGGACTCATCCTACACTCTCTACGTCCATTAGGGTACCAAGCAATGTTTAGGATCATTCTAAACGTACGTATATGTCTTAATACACATTCCTAGACCATTCTAAGCCTTTCGATTACTCTCTTAACCATTCTACACTTGTTAGAACCTCCAAGGACTCATGCTACACCCTCTACGTCCCTTGGGGTACCAAGCAATGTTTAGGATCATACTAATGGTTCTTATAAGTCCTAATACACATTCCTAGACCATTCTAAGCCTTTAGAATACTCTCTTAACCATTCTACACTTGTTAGAACCTCCATGGACTCATGCTACACCCTCTACGTCCCTTGGGGTACCAAGCAATGTTTAGGATCATTCTAATGGTTCTTATAAGTCTGAATACACATTCCTAGACCATTCTAAGCCTTTAGAATACTCTCATAACCATTCTACACTTGTCAGAACCTCCAAGGAATCATGCTACAACGTTTACGTCCCTTAGGGTACCAAGCAAAGTTTAGGATCATTCTAATGGGTCTTCTAAGTACTAATACATATTCCTAGACCATTCTAAGCCTTTAGAATACTCTCTTAACCATTATACACTTGTTAGAACCTCCAAGGACTCATGCTACACCCTCTAAGTCCCTTCGCGTACCAAGCAATGTTTAGGATCATTCTAATGGTTCTTATAAGTCCTAATACACATTCCTAGACTATTCTAAGCCTTTAGAATACTCTCATAACCATTCTACACTTGTTAGAACCTCCAAGGACTCATGCTACACCCTCTACGTCCCTTGGGGTACCAAGCAATGTTTAGGATCATTCTAATGGTTCTTATAAGTCCTAATAAACATTCCTAGACCATTCTATGCCTTTAGAATACTCTCTTAACCATTCTAAACTTGTGAGAACCTCCAAGGACTCATGCTACACCCTCTACGACCCTTGGTGTACCAAGCAATGTTTAGGATCATACTAATGGTTCTTATAAGTCCTAATACACATTCCTACACCATTCTAAGCCTTTAGAATACTCTCTTAACCATTCTACACTTGTTAGGACCTCCAAGGACTCATGCTACACCATCAACGTCCCTTGGGGTACAAAGCAATGTTTAGGATCATTCTAATGGTTCTTCTAAGTACTAATACATATTCCTAGACCATTCTAAGCCTTTAGAATACTCTCATAACCATTCTACACTTGTCAGAACCTCCAAGGAATCATGCTACACCCTTTACGTCCCTTGGGGTACCAAGCAAAGTTTAGGATCATTCTAATGGTTCTTCTAAGTACTAATACATATTCCTAGACCATTCTAAGCCTTTGGAATACTCACTTAACCATTATACACTTGTTAGAACGTCCAAGGACTCATGCTACACCCTCTAAGTCCCTTCGCGTACCAAGCAATGTTTAGGATCATTCTAATGGTTCTTATAAGTCCTAATACACATTCCTAGACTATTCTAAGCCTTTAGAATACTCTCATAACCATTCTACACTTGTTAGAACCTCCAAGGACTCATGCTACACCCTCTACGTCCCTTGGGGTACCAAGCAATGTTTAGGATCATTCTAATGGTTCTTATAAGTCCTAATAAACATTCCTAGACCATTCTATGCCTTTAGAATACTCTCTTAACCATTCTAAACTTGTGAGAACCTCCAAGGACTCATGCTACACCCTCTAAGTCCCTTCGGGTACCAAGCAATGTTTAGGATCATTCTAATGGTTCTTCTAAGTCCTAATACACATTCCTAGACCATTCTAAGCCTTTAGAATACTCTCTTAACCATTATACACTTGTTAGGACGTCCAAGGACTCATCCTACACTCTCTACGTCCATTAGGGTACCAAGCAATGTTTAGGATCATTCTAAACGTACGTATATGTCTTAATACACATTCCTAGACCATTTTAAGCCTTTCGATTACTCTCTTAACCATTCTACACTTGTTAGAACGTCCAAGGACTCATCCTACACTCTCTACGTCCATTAGGGTACCAAGTAATGTTTAGGATCATTCTAAACGTACGTATATGTCTTAATACACATTCCTAGACCATTCTAAGCCTTTCGATTACTCTCTTAACCATTCTACACTTGTTAGAACCTCCAAGGAATCATGCTACACCCTTTACGTCTCTTAGGGTACCAAGCAAAGTTTAGGATCATTCTAATGGGTCTAATAAGTACTAATACATATTCCTAGACCATTCTAAGCCTTTAGAATACTCTCTTAACCATTATACACTTGTTAGAACCTCCAAGGACTCATGCTACACCCTCTAAGTCCCTTCGCGTACCAAGCAATGTTTAGGATCATTCTAATGGTTCTTATAAGTCCTAATACACATTCCTAGACTATTCTAAGCCTTTAGAATACTCTCATAACCATTCTACACTTGTTAGAACCTCCAAGGACTCATGCTACACCCTCTACGTCCCTTGGGGTACCAAGCAATGTTTAGGATCATTCTAATGGTTCTTATAAGTCCTAATAAACATTCCTAGACCATTCTATGCCTTTAGAATACTCTCTTAACCATTCTAAACTTGTGAGAACCTCCAAGGACTCATGCTACACCCTCTACGACCCTTGGTGTACCAAGCAATGTTTAGGATCATTCCAATGGTTCTTATAAGTCCTAATACACATTCCTAGACCATTCTATGCCTTTAGAATACTCTCTTAACCATTCTAAACTTGTTAGAACCTCGAAGGACTCATGCTACACCCTCTACGTCCCTTGGTGTACCAAGCAATGTTTAGGATCATACTAATGGTTCTTATAAGTCCTAATACACATTCCTAGACCATTCTAAGCCTTTAGAATACTCTCTTAACCATTCTACACTTGTTAGAACCTCCAAGGACTCATGCTACACCCTCTACGTCCCTTGGGGTACCGAGCAATGTTTAGGATCATTCTAATGGTTCTTATAAGTCCGAATACACATTCCTAGACCATTCTAAGCCTTTAGAATACTCTCTTAACCATTCTAAACTTGTTAGAATCTCCAAGGACTCATGTTACACCCTCTACGTCCCATGGGGTACCAAGCATTGTTTAGGATCATTCTAATGGTTCTTATTAGTCCTAATACACATTCCTAGACCATTCTAAGCCTTTAGAATACTCTCTTAACCATTCTACACTTGTTAGAACCTCCAAGGACTCATGCTAAACCATCTACGTCCCTTGGGGTACAAAGCAATGTTTAGGATCATTCTAATGGTCCTTATAAGTCCTAATACACATTCCTAGACCATTCTAAGCCTTTAGAATACTCTCATAACCATTCTACACTTGTCAAAACCTCCAAGGAATCATGCTACACCCTTTACGTCCCTTAGGGTACCAAGCAAAGTTTAGGATCATTCTAATGGGTCTTCTAAGTACTAATACATATTCCTAGACCATTCTAAGCCTTTAGAATACTCTCTTAACCATTATACACTTGTTAGAACCTCCAAGGACTCATGCTACACCCTCTACGTCCCTTCGCGTACCAAGCAATGTTTAGGATCATTCTAATTGTTCTTATAAGTCCTAATACACATTCCTAGACTATTCTAAGCCTTTAGAATACTCTCATAACCATTCTACACTTGTTAGAACCTCCAAGGACTCATGCTACACCCTCTACGTCCCTTGGGGTACCAAGCAATGTTTAGGATCATTCTAATGGTTCTTATAAGTCCTAATAAACATTCCTAGACCATTCTATGCCTTTAGAATACTCTCTTAACCATTCTAAACTTGTGAGAACCTCTAAGGACTCATGCTACACCCTCTACGACCCTTGGTGTACCAAGCAATGTTTAGGATCATACTAATGGTTCTTATAAGTCCTAATACACATTCCTACACCATTCTAAGCCTTTAGAATACTCTCTTAACCATTCTACACTTGTTAGGACCTCCAAGGACTCATGCTACACCATCAACGTCCCTTGGGGTACAAAGCAATGTTTAGGATCATTCTAATGGTTCTTCTAAGTACTAATACATATTCCTAGACCATTCTAAGCCTTTAGAATACTCTCTTAACCATTATATACTTGTTAGAACGTCCAAGGACTTATCCTACACTCTCTACGTCCATTAGGGTACCAGGCAATGTTTAGGATCATTCTAAATGTTCGTATATGTCTTAATACACATTCCTAGACCATTCTAAGCCTTTAGATTACTCTCTTAACCATTCTACACTTGTTAGAACCTCGAAGGACTCATGCTACACCCTCTACGTCCCTTGGTGTACCAAGCAATGTTTAGGATCATTCTAATGGTTCTTATAAGTCCTAATACACATTCCTAGACCATTCTAAGCCTTTAGATTACTCTCTTAACCATTCTACACTTGTTAGAACCTCCAAGGACTCATGCTACACCCTCTAAGTCCCTTCGGGTACCAAGCAATGTTTAGGATTATTCTAATGGTTCTTATAAGTCCTAATACACATTCCTAGACCATTCTAAGCCTTTAGATTACTCTCTTAACCATTCTACACTTGTTAGAACCTCCAAGGACTCATGCTACACCCTCTAAGTCCCTTCGGGTACCAAGCACTGTTTAGGATCATTCTAATGGTTCTTATAAGTCCTAATACACATTCCTAGACCATTCTAAGCCTTTAGATTACTCTCTTAACCATTCTACACTTGTTAGAACCTCCAAGGACTCATGCTACACCCTCTATGTCCCTTCGGGTACCAAGCAATGTTTAGGATCATTCTAATGGTTCTTATAATCCTAATACACATTCCTACACCATTCTAAGCCTTTAGAATACTCTCTTAACCATTATACACTTGTTAGGACGTCCAAGGACTCATCCTACACTCTCAACGTCCATTAGGGTACCAAGCAATGTTTAGGATCATTCTAATGGTTCTTATAAGTCCTAATACACATTCCTAGACCATTCTAAGCCTTTAGAATACTCTCATAACCATTCTACACTTGTCAGAACCTCCAAGGAATCATGCTACACCCTTTACGTCCCTTGGGGTACCAAGCAAAGTTTAGGATCATTCTAATGGTTCTTCTAAGTACTAATACATATTCCTAGACCATTCTAAGCCTTTAGAATACTCTCTTAACCATTATACACTTGTTAGAACGTCCAAGGACTTATCCTACACTCTCTACGTCCATTAGGGTACCAAGCAATGTTTAGGATCATTCTAAATGTTCGTATATGTCGTAATACACATTCCTAGATCATTCTAAGCCTTTAGATTACTCTCTTAACCATTCTACACTTGTTAGAACCTCCAAGGACTCATGCTACACCCTCTAAGTCCCTACGGGTACCATGCAATGTTTAGGATCATTCTAATTGTTCTTATAAGTCCTAATACACATTCCTAGACCATTCTAAGCCTTTATATTACTCTCTTAACCATTCTACACTTGTTAGAACCTCCAAGGACTCATGCTACACCCTCTAAGTCCCTTCGGGTACCAAGCAATGTTTAGGATTATTCTAATGGTTCTTATAATTCCTAATACACATTCCTAGACTATTCTAAGCCTTTAGAATACTCTCATAACCATTCTACACTTGTTAGAACCTCCAATGACTCATGCTACACCCTCTAAGTCCCTTCGGGTACCAAGCAATGTTTAGGATCATTCTAATGGTTCTTCTAAGTCCTAATACACATTCCTAGACCATTCTAAGCCTTTAGAATACTCTCTTAACCATTATACACTTGTTAGGACGTCCAAGGACTCATCCTACACTCTCAACGTCCATTAGGGTACCAAGCAATGTTTAGGATCATTCTAAACGTACGTATATGTCTTAATACACATTCCTAGACCATTCTAAGCCTTTAGATTACTCTCTTAACCATTCTATACTTGTTAGAACCTCCAAGGAATCATGCTACACCCTCTAAGTCCCTTCGGGTACCAAGCAATGTTTAGGATCATTCTAATGGTTCTTATAAGTCCTAATACACTTTCCTAGACCATTCTAAGCCTTTAGATTACTCTCTTAACCATTCTACACTTGTTAGAACCTCCAAGGACTCATGCTACACCCTCTAAGTCCCTTCGGGTACCAAGCAATGTTTAGGATTATTCTAATGGTTCTTATAAGTCCTAATACACATTCCTAGACTATTCTAATCCTTTAGAATACTCTCATAACCATTCTACACTTGTTAGAACCTCCAAGGACTCATGCTACACCCTCTAAGTCCCTTCGGGTACCAAGCAATGTTTAGGATCATTCTAATGGTTCTTCTAAGTCCTAATACACATTCCTAGACCATTCTAAGACTTTAGAATACTCTCTTAACCATTATACACTTGTTAGGACGTCCAAGGACTCATCCTACACTCTCTACGTCCATTAGGGTACCAAGCAATGTTTAGGATCATTCTAAACGTACGTATATGTCTTAATACACATTCCTAGACCATTCTAAGCCTTTAGATTACTCTCTTAACCATTCTACACTTGTTAGAACCTCCAAGGACTCATGCTACACCCTCTAAGTCCCTTCGGGTACCAAGCAATGTTTAGGATCATTCTAATGGTTCTTATAATCCTAATACACATTCCTACACCATTCTAAGCCTTTAGAATACTCTCTTAACCATTATACACTTGTTAGGACGTCCAAGGACTCATCCTACACTCTCAACGTCCATTAGGGTACCAAGCAATGTTTAGGATCATTCTAATGGTTCTTATAAGTCCTAATACACATTCCTAGACCATTCTAAGCCTTTAGAATACTCTCATAACCATTCTACACTTGTCAGAACCTCCAAGGAATCATGCTACACCCTTTACGTCCCTTGGGGTACCAAGCAAAGTTTAGGATCATTCTAATGGTTCTTCTAAGTACTAATACATATTCCTAGACCATTCTAAGCCTTTAGAATACTCTCTTAACCATTATACACTTGTTAGAACGTCCAAGGACTTATCCTACACTCTCTACGTCCATTAGGGTACCAAGCAATGTTTAGGATCATTCTAAATGTTCGTATATGTCGTAATACACATTCCTAGATCATTCTAAGCCTTTAGATTACTCTCTTAACCATTCTACACTTGTTAGAACCTCCAAGGACTCATGCTACACCCTCTAAGTCCCTACGGGTACCATGCAATGTTTAGGATCATTCTAATTGTTCTAATAAGTCCTAATACACATTCCTAGACCATTCTAAGCCTTTATATTACTCTCTTAACCATTCTACACTTGTTAGAACCTCCAAGGACTCATGCTACACCCTCTAAGTCCCTTCGGGTACCAAGCAATGTTTTGGATTATTCTAATGGTTCTTATAATTCCTAATACACATTCCTAGACTATTCTAAGCCTTTAGAATACTCTCATAACCATTCTACACTTGTTAGAACCTCCAATGACTCATGCTACACCCTCTAAGTCCCTTCGGGTACCAAGCAATGTTTAGGATCATTCTAATGGTTCTTCTAAGTCCTAATACACATTCCTAGACCATTCTAAGCCTTTAGAATACTCTCTTAACCATTATACACTTGTTAGGACGTCCAAGGACTCATCCTACACTCTCAACGTCCATTAGGGTACCAAGCAATGTTTAGGATCATTCTAAACGTACGTATATGTCTTAATACACATTCCTAGACCATTCTAAGCCTTTAGATTACTCTCTTAACCATTCTACACTTGTTAGAACCTCCAAGGAATCATGCTACACCCTCTAAGTCCCTTCGGGTACCAAGCAATGTTTAGGATCATTCTAATGGTTCTTATAAGTCCTAATACACTTTCCTAGACCATTCTAAGCCTTTAGATTACTCTCTTAACCATTCTACACTTGTTAGAACCTCCAAGGACTCATGCTACACCCTCTAAGTCCCTTCGGGTACCAAGCAATGTTTAGGATTATTCTAATGGTTCTTATAAGTCCTAATACACATTCCTAGACTATTCTAATCCTTTAGAATACTCTCATAACCATTCTACACTTGTTAGAACCTCCAAGGACTCTTGCTACACCCTCTAAGTCCCTTCGGGTACCAAGCAATGTTTAGGATCATTCTAATGGTTCTTATAAGTCCTAATACACATTCCTAGACTATTCTAAGCCTTTAGAATACTCTCTTAACCATTCTACACTTGTTAGAACCTCCATGGACTCATGCTACACCATCTACGTCCCTTGGGGTACAAAGCAATGTTTAGGATCATTCTAATGGTTCTTATAAGTCCTAATACACATTCCTAGACCATTCTAAGCCTTTAGAATACTCTCATAACCATTCTACACTTGTCAGAACCTCCAAGGAATCATGCTACACCCTTTACGTCCCTTGGGGTACCAAGCAAAGTTTAGGATCATTCTAATGGTTCTTGTAAGTACTAATACATATTCCTAGGCCATTCTAAGCCTTTAGAATACTCTCTTAACCATTATACACTTGTTAGAACGTCCAAGGACTTATCCTACACTCTCTACATCCATTAGGGTACCAAGCAATGTTTAGGATCATTCTAAATGTTCGTATATGTCTTAATACACATTCCTAGACCATTCTAAGCCTTTAGATTACTCTCTTAACCATTCTACACTTGTTAGAACCTCCAAGGACTCATGCTATACCCTCTAAGTCCCTTCGGGTACCAAGCAATGTTTAGGATCATTCTAATGGTTCTTATAAGTCCTAATACACATTCCTAGACCATTCTAAGCCTTTAGATTACTCTCTTAACCATTCTACACTTGTTAGAACCTCCAAGGACTCATGCTACACCCTCTAAGTCCCTTCGGGTACCAAGCAATGTTTAGGATCATTCTAATGGTTCTTATAAGTCCTAATACACATTCCTAGACTATTCTAAGCCTTTAGAATACTCTCATAACCATTCTACACTTGTTAGAACCTCCAAGGACTCATGCTACACCCTCTAAGTCCCTTCGGGTACCAAGCAATGTTTAGGATCATTCTAATGGTTCTTCTAAGTCCTAATACACATTCCTGGACCATTTTAAGCCTTTAGAATACTCTCTTAACCATTTTAAACTTGTGAGAACCTCCAAGGACTCATGCTACACCCTCTACGACCCTTGGTGTACCAAGCAATGTTTAGGATCATACTAATGGTTCTTATAAGTCCTAATACACATTCCTACACCATTCTAAGCCTTTAGAATACTCTCTTAACCATTCTACACTTGTTGGAACCTCCAAGGACTCATGCTACACCCTCTAAGTCCCTTGGGGTACCAAGCAATGTTTAGGATCATTCTAATGGTTCTTATAAGTCCTAATACACATTCCTAGACCATTCTAAGCCTTTAGATTACTCTCTTAACCATTCTACACTTGTTAGAACCTCCAAGGACTCATGCTACACCCTCTAAGTCCCTTCGAGTACCAAGCAATGTTTAGGATCATTCTAATGGTTCTTATAAGTCCTAATACACATTCCTAGACTATTCTAAGCCTTTAGAATACTCTCATAACCATTCTACACTTGTTAGAACCTCCAAGGACTCATGCTACACCCTCTAAGTCCCTTCGGGTACCAAGCAATGTTTAGGATCATTCTAATGGTTCTTCTAAGTCCTAATACACATTCCTAGACCATTTTAAGCCTTTAGAATACTCTCTTAACCATTCTAAACTTGTGAGAACCTCCAAGGACTCATGCTACACCCTCTATGACCCTTGGTGTACCAAGCAATGTTTAGGATCATACTAATGGTTCTTATAAGTCCTAATACACATTCCTACACCATTCTAAGCCTTTAGAATACTCTCTTAACCATTCTACACTTGTTGGAACCTCCAAGGACTCATGCTACACCCTCTACGTCCCTTGGGGTACCAAGCAATGTTTAGGATCATTCTAATGGTTCTTATAAGTCCTAATACACATTCCTAGACCATTCTATGCCTTTAGAATACTCTCTTTACCATTCTAAACTTGTTAGAACCTCTAAGGACTCATGCTACACCCTCTACGTCCCTTGGTGTACCAAGCAATGTTTAGGATCATATTAATGGTTCTTATAAATCCTAATACACATTCCTAGACCATTCTAAGCCTGTAGAATACTCTCATAACCATTCTACACTTGTTGGAACCTCCAAGGACTCATGCTACACCCTCTAAGTCCCTTCGCGTACCAAGCAATGTTTAGGATCATTCTAATGGTTCTTATAAGTCCTAATACACATTCCTAGACTATTCTAAGCCTTTAGAATACTCTCATAACCATTCTACACTTGTTAGAACCTCCAAGGAGTCATGCTACACCCTCTACGTCCCTTGGGGTACCAAGCAATGTTTAGGATCATTCTAATGGTTCTTATAAGTCCTAATAAACATTCCTAGACCATTCTATGCCTTTAGAATACTCTCTTAACCATTCTAAACTTGTGAGAACCTCCAAGGACTCATGCTACACCCTCTACGACCCTTGGTGTACCAAGCAATGTTTAGGATCATACTAATGGTTCTTATAAGTCCTAATACACATTCCTACACCATTCTAAGCCTTTAGAATACTCTCTTAACCGTTCTACACTTGTTAGAACCTCCAAGGACTCATGCTACACCATCTACGTCCCTTGGGGTACAAAGCAATGTTTAGGATCATTCTAATGGTTCTTATAAGTCCTAATACACATTCCTAGACCATTCTAAGCCTTTAGAATACTCTCATAACCATTCTACACTTGTCAGAACCTCCAAGGAATCATGCTACACCCTTTACGTCCCTTGGGGAACCAAGCAAAGTTTAGGATCATTCTAATGGTTCTTCTAAGTACTAATACATATTCCTAGACCATTCTAAGCCTTTAGAATACTCTCTTAACCATTATACACTTGTTAGAACGTCCAAGGACTTATCCTGCACTCTCTACGTCCATTAGGGTACCAAGCAATGTTTAGGATCATTCTAAATGTTCGTATATGTCGTAATACACATTCCTAGACCATTCTAAGCCTTTAGATTACTCTCTTAACCATTCTACACTTGTTAGAACCTCCAAGGACTCATGCTACACCCTCTAAGTCCCTTCGGGTACCAAGCAATGTTTAGGATCATTCTAATGGTTCTTATAAGTCCTAATACACTTTCCTAGACCATTCTAAGCCTTTAGATTACTCTCTTAACCATTCTACACTTGTTAGAACCTCCAAGGACTCATGCTACACCCTCTAAGTCCCTTCGGGTACCAAGCAATGTTTAGGATTATTCTAATGGTTCTTATAAGTCCTAATACACATTCCTAGACTATTCTAAGCCTTTAGAATACTCTCATAACCATTCTACACTTGTTAGAACCTCCAAGGACTCATGCTACACCCTCTAAGTCCCTTCGGGTACCAAGCAATGTTTCGGATCATTCTAATGGTTCTTCTAAGTCCTAATACACATTCCTAGACCATTCTAAGCCTTTAGAATACTCTCTTAACCATTATACACTTGTTAGGACGTCCAACGACTCATCCTACACTCTCTACGTCCATTAGGGTACCAAGCAATGTTTAGGATCATTCTAAACGTACGTATATGTCTTAATACACATTCTTAGACCATTCTTAGCCTTTCGATTACTCTCTTAACCATTCTACACTTGTTAGAACCTCCAAGGACTCATGCTACACCCTCTACGTCCTTTGGGGTACCAAGCAATGTTTAGGATCATTCTAATGGTTCTTATAAGTCCTAATACACATTCCTATACCATTCTATGCCTTTAGAATACTCTCTTAACCATTCTAAACTTGTTAGAACCTCTAAGGACTCATGCTACACCCTCTACGTCCCTTGGTGTACCAAGCAATGTTTAGGATCATACTAATGGTTCTTATAAGTCCTAATACACATTCCTAGACCATTCTAAGCCTTTAGAATACTCTCTTACCATTCTACACTTGTTAGAACCTCCAAGGACTCATGCTACACCCTCTAAGTCCCTTCGCGTACCAAGCAATGTTTAGGATCATTCTAATGGTTCTTATAAGTCCTAATACACATTCCTAGACTATTCTAAGCCTTTAGAATACTCTCATAACCATTCTACACTTGTTAGAACCTCCAAGGAGTCATGCTACACCCTCTACGTCCCTTGGGGTACCAAGCAATGTTTAGGATCATTCTAATGGTTCTTATAAGTCCTAATAAACATTCCTAGACCATTCTATGCCTTTAGAATACTCTCTTAACCATTCTAAACTTGTGAGAACCTCCAAGGACTCATGCTACACCCTCTACGACCCTTGGTGTACCAAGCAATGTTTAGGATCATACTAATGGTTCTTATAAGTCCTAATACACATTCCTACACCATTCTAAGCCTTTAGAATACTCTCTTAACCATTCTACACTTGTTAGAACCTCCAAGGACTCATGCTACACCATCTACGTCCCTTGGGGTACAAAGCAATGTTTAGGATCATTCTAATGGTTCTTATAAGTCCTAATACATATTCCTAGACCATTCTAAGCCTTTAGAATACTCTCATAACCATTCTACACTTGTCAGAACCTCCAAGGAATCATGCTACACCCTTTACGTCCCTTGGGGTACCAAGCAAAGTTTAGGATCATTCTAATGGTTCTTCTAAGTACTAATACATATTCCTAGACCATTCTAAGCCTTTAGAACACTCTCTTAACCATTATACACTTGTTAGGACGTCAAAGGACTTATCCTACACTCTCTACGTCCATTAGGGTACCAAGCAAAGTTTAGGATCATTCTAAATGTTCGTATATGTCGTAATACACATTACTAGACCATTCTAAGCCTTTAGATTACTCTCTTAACCATTCTACACTTGTTAGAACCTCCAAGGACTCATGCTACACCCTCTAAGTCCCTTTGGGTACCAAGCAATGTTTAGGATCATTCTAATGGTTCTTATAAGTCCTAATACACTTTCCTAGACCATTCTAAGCCTTTAGATTACTCTCTTAACCATTCTACACTTGTTAGAACCTCCAAGGACTCATGCTACACCCTCTAAGTCCCTTCGGGTACCAAGCAATGTTTAGGATTATTCTAATGGTTCTTATAAGTCCTAATACACATTCCTAGACTATTCTAAGCCTTTAGAATACTCTCATAACCATTCTACACTTGTTAGAACCTCCAAGGACTCATGCTACACCCTCTAAATCCCTTCGGGTACCAAGCAATGTTTAGGATCATTCTAATGGTTCTTCTAAGTCCTAATACACATTCCTAGACCATTCTAAGCCTTTAGAATACTCTCTTAACCATTATACACTTGTTAGGACGTCCAAGGACTCATCCTACACTCTCTACATCCATTAGGGTACCAAGCAATGTTTAGGATCATTCTAAACGTACGTATATGTCTTAATACACATTCCTAGACCATTCTAAGCCTTTCGATTACTCTCTTAACCATTCTACACTTGTTAGAACCTCCAAGGACTCATGCTACACCCTCTAAGTCCCTTCGGGTACCAAGCAATGTTTAGGATCATTCTCATGGTTCTTATAAGTCCTAATACACTTTCCTAGACCATTCTATGCCTTTAGATTACTCTCTTAACCATTCTACACTTGTTAGAACCTCCAAGGACTCATGCTACACCCTCTACGTCCCTTGGTGTACCAATCAATGTTTAGGATCATACTAATGGTTCTTATAAGTCCTAATACACATTCCTAGACCATTCTAAGCCTTTAGAATACTCTCTTAACCATTCTACACTTGTTAGAACCTCCAAGGACTCATGCTACACCCTCTACGTCCCTTGGGGTACCAAGCAATGTTTAGGATCATTCTAATGGTTCTTATAAGTCCTAATACACATTCCTAGACCATTCTAAGCCTTTAGAATACTCTCTTAACCATTCTACACTTGTTAGAACCTCCAAGGACTCATGTTACACCCTCTACGTCCCATGGGGTACCAAGCATTGTTTAGGATCATTCTAATGGTTCTTATTAGTCCTAATACACATTCCTAGACCATTCTAAGTCTTTAGAATACTCTCTTAACCATTCTACACTTGTTAGAACCTCCAAGGACTCATGCTAAACCATCTACGTCCCTTGGGGTACAAAGCAATGTTTAGGATCATTCTAATGGTTCTTATAAGTCCTAATACACATTCCTAGACCATTCTAAGCCTTTAGAATACTCTCATAACCATTCTACACTTGTCAGAACCTCCAAGGAATCATGCTACACCCTTTACGTCCCTTAGGGTACCAAGCAAAGTTTAGGATCATTCTAATGGGTCTTCTAAGTACTAATACATATTCCTAGACCATTCTAAGCCTTTAGAATACTCTTTTAACCATTATACACTTGTTAGAACGTCCAAGGACTTATCCTACACTCTCTACGTCCATTAGGGTACCAAGCAATGTTTAGGATCATTCTAAATGTTCGTATATGTCGTAATACACATTCCTAGACCATTCTAAGCCTTTAGATTACTCTCTTAACCATTCTACACTTGTTAGAACCTCCAAGGACTCATGCTACACCCTCTAAGTCCCTTCGGGTACCAAGCAATGTTTAGGATCATTCTAATGGTTCTTATAAGTCCTAATACACTTTCCTAGACCATTCTAAGCCTTTAGATTACTCTCTTAACCATTCTACACTTGTTAGAACCTCCAAGGACTCATGCTACACCCTCTAAGTCCCTTCGGGTACCAAGCAATGTTTAGGATTATTCTAATGGTTCTTATAAGTCCTAATACACATTCCTAAACTATTCTAAGCCTTTAGAATACTCTCATAACCATTCTACACTTGTTAGAACCTCCAAGGACTCATGCTACACCCTCTAAGTCCCTTCGGGTACCAAGCAATGTTTAGGATCATTCTAATGGTTCTTCTAAGTCCTAATACACATTCCTAGACCATTCTAAGCCTTTAGAATACTCTCTTAACCATTATACACTTGTTAGGACGTCCAAGGACTCATCCTACACTCTCTACGTCCATTAGGGTACCAAGCAATGTTTAGGAGCATTCTAAACGTACGTATATGTCTTAATACACATTCCTAGACCATTCTAAGCCTTTCGATTACTCTCTTAACCATTCTACACTTGTTAGAACCTCCAAGGACTCATGCTACACCCTCTATGTCCCTTGGGGTACCAAGCAATGTTTAGGATCATTGTAATGGTTCTTATAAGTCCTAATACACATTCCTAGACCATTCTATGCCTTTAGAATACTCTCTTAACCATTCTAAACTTGTTAGAACCTCTAAGGACTCATGCTACGCCCTCTACGTCCCTTGGTGTACCAAGCAATGTTTAGGATCATACTAATGGTTCTTATAAGTCCTAATACACATTCCTAGACCATTCTAAGCCTTTAGAATACTCTCTTAACCATTCTACACTTGTTAGAACCTCCAAGGACTCATGCTACACCCTCTACGTCCCTTGGGGTACCAAGCAATGTTTAGGATCATTCTAATGGTTCTTATAAGTCCTAATACACATTCCTAGACCATTCTAAGCCTTTAGATTACTCTCTTAACCATTCTACACTTGTTAGAACCTCCAAGGACTCATGCTACACCCTCTAAGTCCCTTCGGGTACCAAGCAATGTTTAGGATCATTCTAATGGTTCTTATAAGTCCTAATACACTTTCCTAGACCATTCTAAGCCTTTAGATTACTCTCTTAACCATTCTACACTTGTTAGAACCTCCAAGGACTCATGCTACACCCTCTAAGTCCCTTCGTGTACCAAGCAATGTTTAGGATTATTCTAATGGTTCTTATACGTCCTAATAGACATTCCTAAACTATTCTAAGCCTTTAGAATACTCTCATAACCATTCTACACTTGTTAGAACCTCCAAGGACTCATGCTACACCCTCTACGTCCCATGGGGTACCAAGCAATGTTTAGGGTCATTCTAAATGTTCGTATATGTCGTAATACACATTCCTAGACCATTCTAAGCCTTTAGATTACTCTCTGAACCATTCTACACTTGTTAGAACCTCCAAGGACTCATGCTACACCCTCTAAGTCCCTTCGGGTACCAAGCAATGTTTAGGATCATTCTAATGGTTCTTATAAGTCCTAATACACTTTCCTAGACCATTCTAAGCCTTTAGATTACTCTCTTAACCATTCTACACTTGTTAGAACCTCCAAGGACTCACGCTACACCCTCTAAGTCCCTTCGGGTACCAAGCAATGTTTAGGATCATTCTAAATGTTCGTATATGTCGTAATACACATTCCTAAACTATTCTAAGCCTTTAGAATACTCTCATAACCATTCTATACTTGTTAGAACCTCCAAGGACTCATGCTACACCCTCTAAGTCCCTTCGGGTACCAAGCAATGTTTAGGATCATTCTAATGGTTCTTCTAAGTCCTAATACACAATCCTAGACCATTCTAAGCCTTTAGAATACTCTCTTAACCATTATACACTTGTTAGGACGTCCAAGGACTCATCCTACACTCTCTACGTCCATTAGGGTACCAAGCAATGTTTAGGATCATTCTAAACGTACGTATATGTCTTAATACACATTCCTAGACCATTCTAAGCCTTTCGATTACTCTCTTAACCATTCTACACTTGTTAGAACCTCCAAGGACTCATGCTACACCCTCTAAGTCCCTTGGGGTACCAAGCAATGTTTAGGATCATTGTAATGGTTCTTATAAGTCCTAATACACATTCCTAGACCATTCTATGCTTTTAGAATACTCTCTTAACCATTCTAAACTTGTTAGAACCTCTAAGGACTCATGCTACACCCTCTACGTCCCTTGGTGTACCAAGCAATGTTTAGGATCATACTAATGGTTCTTATAAGTCCTAATTCACATTCCTAGACCATTCTAAGCCTTTAGAATACTCTCTTAACCATTCTACACTTGTTAGAACCTCCAAGGACTCATGCTACACCCTCTACGTCCCTTGGGGTACCAAGCAATGTTTAGGATCATTCTAATGGTTCTTATACGTCCTAATACACATTCCTAGACCATTCTAAGCCTTTAGAATACTCTCTTAACCATTCTACACTTGTTAGAACCTCCAAGGACTCATGCTAAACCATCTACGTCCCTTGGGGTACAAAGCAATGTTTAGGATCATTCTAATGGTTCTTATAAGTCCTAATACACATTCCTAGACCATTCTAATCCTTTAGAATACTCTCATAACCATTCTACACTTGTCAGAACCTCCAAGGAATCATGCTACACCCTTTACGTCCCTTAGGGTACCAAGCAAAGTTTAGGATCATTCTAATGGGTCTTCTAAGTCCTAATACACATTCCTAGACCATTCTAAGCCTTTAGAATACTCTCTTAACCATTATACACTTGTTAGGACGTCCAAGGACTCATCCTACACTCTCTACGTCCATTAGGGTACCAAGCAATGTTTAGGATCATTCTAAACGTACGTATATGTCTTAATACACATTCCTACACCATTCTAAGCCTTTCGATTACTCTCTTAACCATTCTACACTTGTTAGAACCTCCAAGGACTCATGCTACACCCTCTACGTCCCTTGGGGTACCAAGCAATGTTTACGATTATTCTAATGGTTCTTATAAGTCCTAATACACATTCCTAGACCATTCTATGCCTTTAGAATACTCTCTTAACCATTCTAAACTTGTTAGAACCTCTAAGGACTCATGCTACACCCTCTACGTCCCTTGGTGTACCAAGCAATGTTTAGGATCATACTAATGGTTCTTATAAGTCGTAATACACATTCCTAGACCATTCTAAGCCTTTAGAATACTCTCTTAACCATTCTACACTTGTTAGAACCTCCAAGGACTCATGCTACACCCTCTACGTCCCTTGGGGTACCAAGCAATGTTTAGGATCATTCTAATGGTTCTTATAAGTCCTAATACACATTCCTAGACCATTCTAAGCCTTTAGAATACTCTCTTAACCATTCTACACTTGTTAGAACCTCCAAGGACTCATGTTACACCCTCTACGTCCCATGGGGTACCAAGCATTGTTTAGGATCATTCTAATGGTTCTTATTAGTCCTAATACACATTCCTAGACCATTCTAAGCCTTTAGAATACTCTCTTAACCATTCTACACTTGTTAGAACCTCCAAGGACTCATGCTAAACCATCTACGTCCCTTGGGGTACAAAGCAATGTTTAGGATCATTCTAATGGTTCTTCTAAGTACTAATACATATTCCTAGACCATTCTAAGCCTTTAGAATACTCTCTTAACCATTATACACTTGTTAGAACGTCCAAGGACTTATCCTACACTCTCTACGTCCATTAGGGTACCAAGCAATGTTTAGGATCATTCTAAATGTTCGTATATGTCGTAATACACATTCCTAGACCATTCTAAGCCTTTAGATTACTCTCTTAACCATTCTACACTTGTTAGAACCTCCAAGGACTCATGCTACACCCTCTAAGTCCCTTCGGGTACCAAGCAATGTTTAGTATCATTCTAATGGTTCTTATAAGTCCTAATACACTTTCCTAGACCATTCTAAGCCTTTAGATTACTCTCTTAACCATTCTACACTTGTTAGAACCACCAAGGACTCATGCTACACCCTCTAAGTCCCTTTGGGTACCAAGCAAAGTTTAGGATTATTCTAATGGTTCTTATAAGTCCTAATACACATTCCTAGACTATTCTAAGCCTTTAGAATACTCTCATAACCATTCTACACTTGCTAGAACCTCCAAGGACTCATGCTACACCCTCTAAGTCCCTTCGGGTACCAAGCAATGTTTAGGATCATTCTAATGGTTCTTAAAGTCCTAATACACATTCCTAGACCATTCTAAGCCTTTAGAATACTCTCTTAACCATTATACACTTGTTAGAACGTCCAAGGACTTATCCTACAATCTCTACGTCCATTAGGGTACCAAGCAATGTTTAGGATCATTCTAAATGTTCGTATATGTCGTAATACACATTCCTAGACCATTCTAAGCCTTTAGATTACTCTCTTAACCATTCTACACTTGTTAGAACCTCCAAGGACTCATGCTACACCCTCTAAGTCCCTTCGGGTACCAAGCAATGTTTAGGATCATTCTAATGGTTCTTATAAGTCCTAATACACTTTCCTAGACCATTCTAAGCCTTTAGATTACTCTCTTAACCATTCTATATTTGTCAGAACCTCCAAGGAATCATGCTACACCCTTTACGTCCCTTGGGGTACCAAGCAAAGTTTAGGATCATTCTAATGGTTCTTCTAAGTACTAATACATATTCCTAGACCATTCTAAGCCTTTAGAATACTCTCTTAACCATTATACACTTGTTAGAACGTCAAAGGACTTATCCTACACTCTCTACGTCCATTAGGGTACCAAGCAATGTTTAGGATCATTCTAAATGTTCGTATATGTCGTAATACACATTCCTAGACCATTCTAAGCCTTTAGATTACTCTCTTAACCATTCTACACTTGTTAGAACCTCCAAGGACTCATGCTACACCCTCTAAGTCCCTTCGGGTACCAAGCAATATTTAGGATCATTCTAATGGTTCTTATAAGTCCTAATACACTTTCCTAGACCATTCTAAGCCTTTAGAATACTCTCTTAACCATTATACACTTGTTAGAACCTCCAAGGACTCATGCTACACCCTCTAAGTCCCTTCGGGTACCAAGCAATGTTTAGGATTATTCTAATGGTTCTTATAAGTCCTAATACACATTCCTAGACTATTCTAAGCCTTTAGAATACTCTCATAACCATTCTACACTTGTTAGAACCTCCAAGGACTCATGCTACACCCTCTTAGTCCCTTCGGGTACCAAGCAATGTTTAGGATCATTCTAATGGTTCTTCTAAGTCCTAATACACATTCCTAGACCATTCTAAGCCTTTAGAATACTCTCTTAACCATTATACACTTGTTAGGACGTCCAAGGACTCATCCTACACTCTCTACGTCCATTAGGGTACCAAGCAATGTTTAGGATCATTCTAAACGTACGTATATGTCTTAATACACATTCCTAGACCATTCTAAGCCTTTCGATTACTCTCTTAACCATTCTACACTTGTTAGAACCTCCAAGGACTCATGCTACACCCTCTACGTCCCTTGGGGTACCAAGCAATGTTTACGATTATTCTAATGGTTCTTATAAGTCCTAATACACATTCCTAGACCATTCTATGCCTTTAGAATACTCTCTTAACCATTCTAAACTTGTTAGAACCTCTAAGGACTCATGCTACACCCTCTACGTCCCTTGGTGTACCAAGCAATGTTTAGGATCATACTAATGGTTCTTATAAGTCCTAATACACATTCCTAGACCATTCTAAGCCTTTAGAATACTCTCTTAACCATTCTACACTTGTTAGAACCTCCAAGGACTCATGCTACACCCTCTACGTCCCTTGGGGTACCAAGCAATGTTTAGGATCATTCTAATGGTTCTTATAAGTCCTAATACACATTCCTAGACCATTCTAAGCCTTTAGAATACTCTCTTAACCATTCTACACTTGTTAGAACCTCCAAGGACTCATGTTACACCCTCTACGTCCCATTGGGTACCAAGCATTGTTTAGGATCATTCTAATGGTTCTTATTAGTCCTAATACACATTCCTAGACCATTCTAAGCCTTTAGAATACTCTCTTAACCATTCTACACTTGTTAGAACCTCCAAGGACTCATGCTAAACCATCTACGTCCCTTGGGGTACAAAGCAATGTTTAGGATCATTCTAATGGTTCTTATAAGTCCTAATACACATTCCTAGACCATTCTAATCCTTTAGAATACTCTCATAACCATTCTACACTTGTCAGAACCTCCAAGGAATCATGCTACACCCTTTACGTCCCTTAGGGTACCAAGCAAAGTTTAGGATCATTCTAATGGGTCTTCTAAGTACTAATACATATTCCTAGACCATTCTAAGCCTTTAGAATACTCTCTTAACCATTATACACTTGTTAGAAGGTCCAAGGACTTATCCTACACTCTCTACGTCCATTAGGGTACCAAGCAATGTTTAGGATCATTCTAAATGTTCGTATATGTCGTAATACACATTCCTAGACCATTCTAAGCCTTTAGATTACTCTCTTAACCATTCTACACTTGTTAGAACCTCCAAGGACTCATGCTACACCCTCTAAGTCCCTTCGGGTACCAAGCAATGTTTAGTATCATTCTAATGGTTCTTATAAGTCCTAATACACTTTCCTAGACCATTCTAAGCCTTTAGATTACTCTCTTAACCATTCTACACTTGTTAGAACCTCCAAGGACTCATGCTACACCCTCTAAGTCCCTTCGGGTACCAAGCAATGTTTAGGATTATTCTAATGGTTCTTATAAGTCCTAATACACATTCCCAGACTATTCTAAGCCTTTAGAATACTCTCATAACCATTCTACACTTGTTAGAACCTCCAAGGACTCATGCTACACCCTCTAAGTCCCTTCGGGTACCAAGAAATGTTTAGGATCATTCTAATGGTTCTTCTAAGTCCTAATACACATTCCTAGACCATTCTAAGCCTTTAGAATACTCTCTTAACCATTCTACACTTGTTAGAACCTCCAAGGACTCATGCTACACCCTCTACGTCCCTTGGGGTACCAAGCAATGTTTAGGATCATTCTAATGGTTCTTATAAGTCCTAATACACATTCCAAGACCATTCTAAGCCTTTAGAATACTCTCTTAACCATTCTACACTTGTTAGAACCTCCAAGGACTCATGTTACACCCTCTACGTCCCATGGGGTACCAAGCATTGTTTAGGATCATTCTAATGGTTCTTATTAGTCCTAATACACATTCCTAGACCATTCTAAGCCTTTAGAATACTCTCTTAACCATTCTACACTTGTTAGAACCTCCAAGGACTCATGCTAAACCATCTACGTCCCTTGGGGTACAAAGCAATGTTTAGGATCATTCTAATGGTTCTTATAAGTCCTAATACACATTCCTAGACCATTCTAATCCTTTAGAATACTCTCATAACCATTCTACACTTGTCAGAACCTCCAAGGAATCATGCTACACCCTTTACGTCCCTTAGGGTACCAAGCAAAGTTTAGGATCATTCTAATGGGTCTTCTAAGTACTAATACATATTCCTAGACCATTCTAAGCCTTTAGAATACTCTCTTAACCATTATACACTTGTTAGAACGTCCAAGGACTTATCCTACACTCTCTACGTCCATTAGGGTACCAAGCAATGTTTAGGATCATTCTAAATGTTCGTATATGTCGTAATACACATTCCTAGACCATTCTAAGCCTTTAGATTACTCTCTTAACCATTCTACACTTGTTAGAACCTCCAAGGACTCATGCTACACCCTCTAAGTCCCTTCGGGTACCAAGCAATGTTTAGTATCATTCTAATGGTTCTTATAAGTCCTAATACACTTTCCTAGACCATTCTAAGCCTTTAGATTACTCTCTTAACCATTCTACACTTGTTAGAACCTCCAAGGACTCATGCTACACCCTCTAAGTCCCTTCGGGTACCAAGCAATGTTTAGGATTATTCTAATGGTTCTTATAAGTCCTAATACACATTCCCAGACTATTCTAAGCCTTTAGAATACTCTCATAACCATTCTACACTTGTTAGAACCTCCAAGGACTCATGCTACACCCTCTAAGTCCCTTCGGGTACCAAGCAATGTTTAGGATCATTCTAATGGTTCTTCTAAGTCCTAATACACATTCCTAGACCATTCTAAGCCTTTAGAATACTCTCTTAACCATTATACACTTGTTAGGACGTCCAAGGACTCATCCTACACTCTCTACGTCCATTAGGGTACCAAGCAAAGTTTAGGATCATTCTAATGGGTCTTCTAAGTACTAATACATATTCCTAGACCATTCTAAGCCTTTAGAATACTCTCTTAACCATTATACACTTGTTAGAACCTCCAAGGACTCATGTTACACCCTCTACGTCCCATGGGGTACCAAGCATTGTTTAGGATCATTCCAATGGTTCTTATAAGTCCTAATACACATTCCTAGACCATTCTAAGCCTTTAGAATACTCTCTTAACCATTATACACTTGTTAGAACGTCCAAGGACTTATCCTACACTCTCTACGTCCATTAGGGTACCAAGCAATGTTTAGGATCATTCTAAATGTTCGTATATGTCGTAATACACATTCCTAGACCATTCTAAGCCTTTAGATTACTCTCTTAACCATTCTACACTTGTTAGAACCTCCAAGGACTCATGCTACACCCTCTAAGTCCCTTCGGGTACCAAGCAATGTTTAGGATCATTCTAATGGTTCTTATAAGTCCTAATACACTTTCCTAGACCATTCTAAGCCTTTAGATTACTCTCTAAACCATTCTACACTTGTTAGAACCTCCAAGGACTCATGCTACACCCTCTAAGTCCCTTCGGGTACCAAGCAATGTTTAGGATTATTCTAATGGTTCTTATAAGTCCTAATACACATTCCTAGACTATTCTAAGCCTTTAGAATACTCTCATAACCATTCTACACTTGTTAGAACCTCCAAGGACTCATGCTACACCCTCTAAGTCCCTTCGGGTACCAAGCAATGTTTAGGATCATTCTAATGGTTCTTCTAAGTCCTAATACACATTCCTAGACCATTCTAAGCCTTTAGAATACTCTCTTAACCATTATACACTTGTTAGGACGTCCAAGAACTCATCCTACACTCTCTACATCCATTAGGGTACCAAGCAATGTTTAGGATCATTCTAAATGTACGTATATGTCTTAATACACATTCCTAGACCATTCTAAGCCTTTCGATTACTCTCTTAACCATTCTACACTTGTTAGAACCTCCAAGGACTCATGCTACACCCTCTACGTCCCATGGGGTACCAAGCAATGTTTAGGATTATTCTAATGGTTCTTATAAGTCCTTATACACATTCCTAGACCATTCTATGCCTTTAGAATACTCTCTTAACCATTCTACACTTGTTAGAACCTCCAAGGACTCATGCTACACCCTCTACGTCCCTTGGGGTACCAAGCAATGTTTAGGATCATTCTAATGGTTCTTATAAGTCCTAATACACATTCCTAGACCATTCTAAGCCTTTAGAGTACTCTCTTAACCATTCTACGCTTGTTAGAACCTCCAAGGACTCATGTTACACCCTCTACGTCCCATGGGATACCAAGCATTGTTTAGGATTATTCTAATGGTTCTTATTAGTCCTAATACACATTCCTAGACCATTCTAAGCCTTTAGAATACTCTCTTAACCATTCTACACTTGTTAGAACCTCCAAGGACTCATGCTAAACCATCTACGTCCCTTGGGGTACAAAGCAATGTTTAGGATCATTCTAATGGTTCTTATAAGTCCTAATACACATTCCTAGACCATTCTAAGCCTTTAGAATACTCTCATAACCATTCTACACTTGTCAGAACCTCCAAGGAATCATGCTACACCCTTTACGTCCCTTAGGGTACCAAGCAAAGTTTAGGATCATTCTAATGGGTCTTCTAAGTACTAATAATTATTCCTAGACCATTCTAAACCTTTAGAATACTCTCTTAACCATTATACACTTGTTAGAACGTCCAAGGACTTATCCTACACTCTCTACGTCCATTAGGGTACCAAGCAATGTTTAGGATCATTCTAAATGTTCGTATATGTCGTAATACACATTCCTAGACCATTCTAAGCCTTTAGATTACTCTCTTAACCATTCTACACTTGTTAGAACCTCCAAGGACTCATGCTACACCCTCTAAGTCCCTTCGGGTACCAAGCAATGTTTAGGATCATTCTAATGGTTCTTATAAGTCCTAATACACTTTCCTAGACCATTCTAAGCCTTTAGATTACTCTCTTAACCATTCTACACGTGTCAGAACCTCCAAGGAATCATGCTACACCCTTTACGTCCCTTAGGGTACCAAGCAAAGTTTAGGATCATTCTAATGGGTCTTCTAAGTACTAATACATATTCCTAGACCATTCTAAGCCTTTAGAATACTCTCTTAACCATTATAGACTTGTTAGAACGTCCAAGGACTTATCCTACACTCTCTACGTCCATTAGGGTACCAAGCAATTTTAGGATCATTCTAAATGTTCGTATATGTCGTAATACACATTCCTAGACCATTCTAAGCCTTTAGATTACTCTCTTAACCATTCTACACTTGTTAGAACCTCCAAGGACTCATGCTACACCCTCTAAGTCCCTTCGGGTACCAAGCAATGTTTAGGATCATTCTAATGGTTCTTATAAGTCCTAATACACTTTCCTAGACCATTCTAAGCCTTTAGATTACTCTCTTAACCATTCTACACTTGTTAGAACCTCCAAGGACTCATGCTACACCCTCTAAGTCCCTTCGGGTACCAAGCAATGTTTAGGATTATTCTAATGGTTCTTATAAGTCCTAATACACATTCCTAGACTATTCTAAGCCTTTAGAATACTCTCATAACCATTCTACACTTGTTAGAACCTCCAAGAACTCATGCTACACCCTATAAGTCCCTTCGGGTACCAAGCAATGTTTAGGATCATTCTAATGGTTCTTCTAAGTCCTAATACACATTCCTAGACCATTCTAAGCCTTTAGAATACTCTCTTAACCATTCTACGCTTGTTAGAACCTCCAAGGACTCATCCTACACTCTCTACATCCATTAGGGTACCAAGCAATGTTTAGGATCATTCTAAACGTACGTATATGTCTTAATACACATTCCTAGACCATTCTAAGCCTTTCGATTACTCTCTTAACCATTCTACACTTGTTAGAAACTCCAAGGACTCATGCTACACCCTCTACGTCCCTTGGGGTACCAAGCAATGTTTAGGATTATTCTAATGGTTCTTATAAGTCCTAATACACATTCCTAGACCATTCTATGCCTTTAGAATACTCTCGTAACCATTCTACACTTGTTAGAACCTCCAAGGACTCATGCTACACCCTCTACGTCCCTTGGGGTACCAAGCAATGTTTAGGATCATTCTAATGGTTCTTATAAGTCCTAATACACATTCCTAGACCATTCTAAGGCTTTAGAATACTCTCTTAACCATTCTACGCTTGTTAGAACCTCCAAGGACTCATGTTACACCCTCTACGTCCCATGGGGTACCAAGCATTGTTTAGGATCATTCTAATGGTTCTTATTAGTCCTAATACACATTCCTAGACCATTCTAAGCCTTTAGAATACTCTCTTAACCATTCTACACTTGTTAGAACCTCCAAGGACTCATGCTAAACCATCTACGTCCCTTGGGGTACAAAGCAATGTTTAGGATCATTCTAATGGTTCTTATAAGTCCTAATACACATTCCTAGACCATTCTAAGCCTTTAGAATACTCTCATAACCATTCTACACTTGTCAGAACCTCCAAGGAATCATGCTACACCCTTTACGTCCCTTAGGGTACCAAGCAAAGTTTAGGATCATTCTAATGGGTCTTCTAAGTACTAATACATATTCCTAGACCATTCTAAACCTTTAGAATACTCTCTTAACCATTATACACTTGTTAGAACGTCCAAGGACTTATCCTACACTCTCTACGTCCATTAGGGTACCAAGCAATGTTTAGGATCATTCTAAATGTTCGTATATGTCGTAATACACATTCCTAGACCATTCTAAGCCTTTAGATTACTCTCTTAACCATTCTACACTTGTTAGAACCTCCAAGGACTCATGCTACACCCTCTAAGTCCCTTCGGGTACCAAGCAATGTTTAGGATCATTCTAATGGTTCTTATAAGTCCTAATACACTTTCCTAGACCATTCTAAGCCTTTAGATTACTCTCTTAACCATTCTACGCTTGTTAGAACCTCCAAGGACTCATCCTACACTCTCTACATCCATTAGGGTACCAAGCAATGTTTAGGATCATTCTAAACGTACGTATATATCTTAATACACATTCCTAGACCATTCTAAGCCTTTCGATTACTCTCTTAACCATTCTACACTTGTTAGAACCTCCAAGGACTCATGCTACACCCTCTAAGTCCCTTCGGGTACCAAGCAATGTTTAGGATCATTCTAATGGTTCTTATAAGTCCTAATACACTTTCCTAGACCATTCTAAGCCTTTAGATTACTCTCTTAACCATTCTACGCTTGTTAGAACCTCCAAGGACTCATCCTACACTCTCTACATCCATTAGGGTACCAAGCAATGTTTAGGATCATTCTAAACGTACGTATATGTCTTAATACACATTCCTAGACCATTCTAAGCCTTTCGATTACTCTCTTAACCATTCTACACTTGTTAGAACCTCCAAGGACTCATGCTACACCCTCTAAGTCCCTTCGGGTACCAAGCAATGTTTAGGATTATTCTAATGGTTCTTATAAGTCCTAATACACATTCCTAGACTATTCTAAGCCTTTAGAATACTCTCATAACCATTCTACGCTTGTTAGAACCTCCAAGGACTCATGCTACACCCTCTAAGTCCCTTCGGGTACCAAGCAATGTTTAGGATCATTCTAATGGTTCTTATAAGTCCTAATACACATTCCTAGACCATTCTAAGCCTTTAAAAAACTCTCTTAACCATTCTACGCTTGTTAGAACCTCCAAGGACTCATCCTACACTCTCTACATCCATTAGGGTACCAAGCAATGTTTAGGATCATTCTAAACGTACGTATATGTCTTAATACACATTCCTAGACCATTCTAAGCCTTTCGATTACTCTCTTAACCATTCTACACTTGTTAGAACCTCCAAGGACTCATGCTACACCCTATAAGTCCCTTCGGGTACCAAGCAATGTTTCGGATCATTCTAATGGTTCTTCTAAGTCCTAATACACATTCCTAGACCATTCTAAGCCTTTAAAAAACTCTCTTAACCATTCTACGCTTGTTAGAACCTCCAAGGACTCATCCTACACTCTCTACATCCATTAGGGTACCAAGCAATGTTTAGGATCATTCTAAACGTACGTATATGTCTTAATACACATTCCTAGACCATTCTAAGCCTTTCGATTACTCTCTTAACCATTCTACACTTGTTAGAACCTCCAAGGACTCATGCTACACCCTCTAAGTCCCTTCGGGTACCAAGCAATGTTTAGGATTATTCTAATGGTTCTTATAAGTCCTAATACACATTCCTAGACTATTCTAAGCCTTTAGAATACTCTCATAACCATTCTACACTTGTTAGAACCTCCAAGGACTCATGCTACACCCTATAAGTCCCTTCGGGTACCAAGCAATGTTTAGGATCATTCTAATGGTTCTTCTAAGTCCTAATACACATTCCTAGACCATTCTAAGGCTTTAGAATACTCTCTTAACCATTCTACGCTTGTTAGAACCTCCAAGGACTCATGTTACACCCTCTACGTCCCATGGGGTACCAAGCATTGTTTAGGATCATTCTAATGGTTCTTATTAGTCCTAATACACATTCCTAGACCATTCTAAGCCTTTAGAATACTCTCTTAACCATTCTACACTTGTTAGAACCTCCAAGGACTCATGCTAAACCATCTACGTCCCTTGGGGTACAAAGCAATGTTTAGGATCATTCTAATGGTTCTTATAAGTCCTAATACACATTCCTAGACCATTCTAAGCCTTTAGAATACTCTCATAACCATTCTACACTTGTCAGAACCTCCAAGGAATCATGCTACACCCTTTACGTCCCTTAGGGTACCAAGCAAAGTTTAGGATCATTCTAATGGGTCTTCTAAGTACTAATACATATTCCTAGACCATTCTAAACCTTTAGAATACTCTCTTAACCATTATACACTTGTTAGAACGTCCAAGGACTTATCCTACACTCTCTACGTCCATTAGGGTACCATGCAATGTTTAGGATCATTCTAAATGTTCGTATATGTCGTAATACACATTCCTAGACCATTCTAAGCCTTTAGATTACTCTCTTAACCATTCTACACTTGTTAGAACCTCCAAGGACTCATGCTACACCCTCTAAGTCCCTTCGGGTACCAAGCAATGTTTAGGATCATTCTAATGGTTCTTATAAGTCCTAATACACTTTCCTAGACCATTTTAAGCCTTTAGATTACTCTCTTAACCATTCTACGCTTGTTAGAACCTCCAAGGACTCATCCTACACTCTCTACATCCATTAGGGTACCAAGCAATGTTTAGGATCATTCTAAACGTACGTATATGTCTTAATACACATTCCTAGACCATTCTAAGCCTTTCGATTACTCTCTTAACCATTCTACACTTGTTAGAACCTCCAAGGACTCATGCTACACCCTCTAAGTCCCTTCGGGTACCAAGCAATGTTTAGGATCATTCTAATGGTTCTTATAAGTCCTAATACACTTTCCTAGACCATTCTAAGCCTTTAGATTACTCTCTTAACCATTCTACGCTTGTTAGAACCTCCAAGGACTCATCCTACACTCTCTACATCCATTAGGGTACCAAGCAATGTTTAGGATCATTCTAAACGTACGTATATGTCTTAATACACATTCCTAGACCATTCTAAGCCTTTCGATTACTCTCTTAACCATTCTACACTTGTTAGAACCTCCAAGGACTCATGCTACACCCTCTAAGTCCCTTCGGGTACCAAGCAATGTTTAGGATTATTCTAATGGTTCTTATAAGTCCTAATACACATTCCTAGACTATTCTAAGCCTTTAGAATACTCTCATAACCATTCTACGCTTGTTAGAACCTCCAAGGACTCATGCTACACCCTCTAAGTCCCTTCGGGTACCAAGCAATGTTTAGGATCATTCTAATGGTTCTTATAAGTCCTAATACACTTTCCTAGACCATTCTAAGCCTTTAGATTACTCTCTTAACCATTCTACGCTTGTTAGAACCTCCAAGGACTCATCCTACACTCTCTACATCCATTAGGGTACCAAGCAATGTTTAGGATCATTCTAAACGTACGTATATGTCTTAATACACATTCCTAGACCATTCTAAGCCTTTCGATTACTCTCTTAACCATTCTACACTTGTTAGAACCTCCAAGGACTCATGCTACACCCTCTAAGTCCCTTCGGGTACCAAGCAATGTTTAGGATTATTCTAATGGTTCTTATAAGTCCTAATACACATTCCTAGACTATTCTAAGCCTTTAGAATACTCTCATAACCATTCTACACTTGTTAGAACCTCCAAGGACTCATGCTACACCCTATAAGTCCCTTCGGGTACCAAGCAATGTTTCGGATCATTCTAATGGTTCTTCTAAGTCCTAATACACATTCCTAGACCATTCTAAGCCTTTAAAAAACTCTCTTAACCATTCTACGCTTGTTAGAACCTCCAAGGACTCATCCTACACTCTCTACATCCATTAGGGTACCAAGCAATGTTTTGGATCATTCTAAACGTACGTATATGTCTTAATACACATTCCTAGACCATTCTAAGCCTTTCGATTACTCTCTTAACCATTCTACACTTGTTAGAACCTCCAAGGACTCATGCTACACCCTCTAAGTCCCTTCGGGTACCAAGCAATGTTTAGGATTATTCTAATGGTTCTTATAAGTCCTAATACACATTCCTAGACTATTCTAAGCCTTTAGAATACTCTCATAACCATTCTACACTTGTTAGAACCTCCAAGGACTCATGCTACACCCTATAAGTCCCTTCGGGTACCAAGCAATGTTTAGGATCATTCTAATGGTTCTTCTAAGTCCTAATACACATTCCTAGACCATTCTAAGGCTTTAGAATACTCTCTTAACCATTCTACGCTTGTTAGAACCTCCAAGGACTCATGTTACACCCTCTACGTCCCATGGGGTACCAAGCATTGTTTAGGATCATTCTAATGGTTCTTATTAGTCCTAATACACATTCCTAGACCATTCTAAGCCTTTAGAATACTCTCTTAACCATTCTACACTTGTTAGAACCTCCAAGGACTCATGCTAAACCATCTACGTCCCTTGGGGTACAAAGCAATGTTTAGGATCATTCTAATGGTTCTTATAAGTCCTAATACACATTCCTAGACCATTCTAAGCCTTTAGAATACTCTCATAACCATTCTACACTTGTCAGAACCTCCAAGGAATCATGCTACACCCTTTACGTCCCTTAGGGTACCAAGCAAAGTTTAGGATCATTCTAATGGGTCTTCTAAGTACTAATACATATTCCTAGACCATTCTAAACCTTTAGAATACTCTCTTAACCATTATACACTTGTTAGAACGTCCAAGGACTTATCCTACACTCTCTACGTCCATTAGGGTACCAAGCAATGTTTAGGATCATTCTAAATGTTCGTATATGTCGTAATACACATTCCTAGACCATTCTAAGCCTTTAGATTACTCTCTTAACCATTCTACACTTGTTAGAACCTCCAAGGACTCATGCTACACCCTCTAAGTCCCTTCGGGTACCAAGCAATGTTTAGGATCATTCTAATGGTTCTTATAAGTCCTAATACACTTTCCTAGACCATTCTAAGCCTTTAGATTACTCTCTTAACCATTCTACGCTTGTTAGAACCTCCAAGGACTCATCCTACACTCTCTACATCCATTAGGGTACCAAGCAATGTTTAGGATCATTCTAAACGTACGTATATGTCTTAATACACATTCCTAGACCATTCTAAGCCTTTCGATTACTCTCTTAACCATTCTACACTTGTTAGAACCTCCAAGGACTCATGCTACACCCTCTAAGTCCCTTCGGGTACCAAGCAATGTTTAGGATCATTCTAATGGTTCTTATAAGTCCTAATACACTTTCCTAGACCATTCTAAGCCT
Organism: Crotalaria pallida; assembly: GCA_037953625.1. NCBI lineage: Eukaryota > Viridiplantae > Streptophyta > Magnoliopsida > Fabales > Fabaceae > Crotalaria > Crotalaria pallida. Next base: position 103,360,733 of record CM075654.1, on the reverse strand, counting down.
TTAGATTACTCTCTTAACCATTCTACTCTTGTTAGAACCTCCAAGGACTCATCCTACACTCTCTACATCCATTAGGGTACCAAGCAATGTTTAGGATCATTCTAAACGTACGTATATGTCTTAATACACATTCCTAGACCATTCTAAGCCTTTCGATTACTCTCTTAACCATTCTACACTTGTTAGAACCTCCAAGGACTCATGCTACACTCTCTAAGTCCCTTCGGGTACCAAGCAATGTTTAGGATTATTCTAATGGTTCTTATAAGTCCTAATACACATTCCTAGACTATTCTAAGCCTTTAGAATACTCTCATAACCATTCTACGCTTGTTAGAACCTCCAAGGACTCATGCTACACCCTCTAAGTCCCTTCGGGTACCAAGCAATGTTTAGGATCATTCTAATGGTTCTTATAAGTCCTAATACACTTTCCTAGACCATTCTAAGCCTTTAGATTACTCTCTTAACCATTCTACGCTTGTTAGAACCTCCAAGGACTCATCCTACACTCTCTACATCCATTAGGGTACCAAGCAATGTTTAGGATCATTCTAAACGTACGTATATGTCTTAATACACATTCCTAGACCATTCTAAGCCTTTCGATTACTCTCTTAACCATTCTACACTTGTTAGAACCTCCAAGGACTCATGCTACACCCTCTAAGTCCCTTCGGGTACCAAGCAATGTTTAGGATTATTCTAATGGTTCTTATAAGTCCTAATACACATTCCTAGACTATTCTAAGCCTTTAGAATACTCTCATAACCATTCTACACTTGTTAGAACCTCCAAGGACTCATGCTACACCCTATAAGTCCCTTCGGGTACCAAGCAATGTTTCGGATCATTCTAATGGTTCTTCTAAGTCCTAATACACATTCCTAGACCATTCTAAGCCTTTAAAAAACTCTCTTAACCATTCTACGCTTGTTAGAACCTCCAAGGACTCATCCAACACTCTCTACATCCATTAGGGTACCAAGCAATGTTTAGGATCATTCTAAACGTACGTATATGTCTTAATACACATTCCTAGACCATTCTAAGCCTTTCGATTACTCTCTTAACCATTCTACACTTGTTAGAACCTCCAAGGAATCATGCTACACCCTCTAAGTCCCTTCGGGTACCAAGCAATGTTTAGGATTATTCTAATGGTTCTTATAAGTCCTAATACACATTCCTAGACTATTCTAAGCCTTTAGAATACTCTCATAACCATTCTACACTTGTTAGAACCTCCAAGGACTCATGCTACACACTATAAGTCCCTTCGGGTACCAAGCAATGTTTAGGATCATTCTAATGGTTCTTCTAAGTCCTAATACACATTCCTAGACCATTCTAAGCCTTTAGAATACTCTCTTAACCATTCTACGCTTGTTAGAACCTCCAAGGACTCATCCTACACTCTCTACATCCATTAGGGTACCAAGCAATGTTTAGGATCATTCTAAACGTACGTATATGTCTTAATACACATTCCTAGACCATTCTAAGCCTTTCGATTACTCTCTTAACCATTCTACACTTGTTAGAACCTCCAAGGACTCATGCTACACCCTCTACGTCCCTTGGGTACCAAGCAATGTTTAGGATTATTCTAATGGTTCTTATAAGTCCTAATACACATTCCTAGACCATTCTATGCCTTTAGAATACTCTCTTAACCATTCTACACTTGTTAGAACCTCCAAGGACTCATGCGACACCCTCTACGTCCCTTGGGGTACCAAGCAATGTTTAGGATCATTCTAATGGTTCTTATAAGTCCTAATACACATTCCTAGACCATTCTAAGCCTTTAGAATACTCTCTTAACCATTCTACGCTTGTTAGAACCTCCAAGGACTCATGTTACACCCTCTACGTCCCATGGGGTACCAAGCATTGTTTAGGATCATTCTAATGGTTCTTATTAGTCCTAATACACATTCCTAGACCATTCTAAGCCTTTAGAATACTCTCTTAACCATTCTACACTTGTTAGAACCTCCAAGGACTCATGCTAAACCATCTACGTCCCTTGGGGTACAAAGCAATGTTTAGGATCATTCTAATGGTTCTTATAAGTCCTAATACACATTCCTAGACCATTCTAAGCCTTTAGAATACTCTCATAACCATTCAACACTTGTCAGAACCTCCAAGGAATCATGCTACACCCTTTACGTCCCTTAGGGTACCAAGCAAAGTTTAGGATCATTCTAATGGGTCTTCTAAGTACTAATACATATTCCTAGACCATTCTAAACCTTTAGAATACTCTCTTAACCATTATACACTTGTTAGAACGTCCAAGGACTTATCCTACACTCTCTACGTCCATTAGGGTACCAAGTAATGTTTAGGATCATTCTAAATGTTCGTATATGTCGTAATACACATTCCTAGACCATTCTAAGCCTTTAGATTACTCTCTTAACCATTCTACACTTGTTAGAACCTCCAAGGACTCATGCTACACCCTCTAAGTCCCTTCGGGTACCAAGCAATGTTTAGGATCATTCTAATGGTTCTTATAAGTCCTAATACACTTTCCTAGACCATTCTAAGCCTTTAGATTACTCTCTTAACCATTCTACACATGTCAGAACCTCCAAGGAATCATGCTACACCCTTTACGTCCCATAGGGTACCAAGCAAAGTTTAGGATCATTCTAATGGGTCTTCTAAGTACTAATACATATTCCTAGACCATTCTAAGCCTTTAGAATACTCTCTTAACCATTATAGACTTGTTAGAACGTCCAAGGACTTATCCTACACTCTCTACGTCCATTAGGGTACCAAGCAATGTTTAGGATCATTCTAAATGTTCGTATATGTCGTAAAACACATTCCTAGACCATTCTAAGCCTTTAGATTACTCTCTTAACCATTCTACACTTGTTAGAACCTCCAAGGACTCATGCTACACCCTCTAAGTCCCTTCGGGTACCAAGCAATGTTTAGGATAATTCTAATGGTTCTTATAAGTCCTAATACACTTTCCTAGACCATTCTAAGCCTTTAGATTACTCTCTTAACCATTCTACACTTGTTAGAACCTCCAAGGACTCATGCTACACCCTCTAAGTCCCTTCGGGTACCAAGCAATGTTTAGGATTATTCTAATGGTTCTTATAAGTCCTAATACACATTCCTAGACTATTCTAAGCCTTTAGAATACTCTCATAACCATTCTACACTTGTTAGAACCTCCAAGGACTCATGCTACACCCTATAAGTCCCTTCGGGTACCAAGCAATGTTTAGGATCATTCTAATGGTTCTTCTAAGTCCTAATACACATTCCTAGACCATTCTAAGCCTTTAGAATACTCTCTTAACCATTATACACTTGTTAGGACGTCCAAGGACTCATCCTACACTCTCTACGTCCATTAGGGTACCAAGCAATGTTTAGGATCATTCTAAACGTACGTATATGTCTTAATACACATTCCTAGACCATTCTAAGCCTTTCGATTACTCTCTTAACCATTCTACACTTGTTAGAACCTCCAAGGACTCATGCTACACCCTCTACGTCCCTTGGGGTACCAAGCAATGTTTAGGATCATTCTAATGGTTCTTATAAGTCCTAATACACATTCCTAGACCATTCTATGCCTTTAGAATACTCTCTTAACCATTCTAAACTTGTTAGAACCTCTAAGGACTCATGCTACACCCTCTACGTCCCTTGGTGTACCAAGCAATGTTTAGGATCATACTAATGGTTCTTATAAGTCCTAATACACATTCCTAGACCATTCTAAGCCTTTAGAATACTCTCTTAACCATTCTACACTTGTTAGAATCTCCAAGGACTCATGCTACACCCTCTACGTCCCTTGGGGTACCAAGCAATGTTTAGGATCATTCTAATGGTTCTTATAAGTCCTAATACACATTCCTAGACCATTCTAAGCCTTTAGAATACTCTCTTAACCATTCTACACTTGTTAGAACCTCCAAGGACTCATGTTACACCCTCTACGTCCCATGGGGTACCAACCATTGTTTAGGATCATTCTAATGGTTCTTATTAGTCCTAATACACATTCCTAGACCATTCTAAGCCTTTAGAATACTCTCTTAACCATTCTACACTTGTTAGAACCTCCAAGGACTCATGCTAAACCATCTACGTCCCTTGGGGTACAAAGCAATGTTTAGGATCATTCTAATGGTTCTTATAAGTCCTAATACGCATTCCTAGACCATTCTAAGCCTTTAGAATACTCTCATAACCATTCTACACTTGTCAGAACCTCCAAGGAATCATGCTACACCCTTTACGTCCCTTAGGGTACCAAGCAAAGTTTAGGATCATTCTAATGGGTCTTCTAAGTCCTAATACATATTCCTAGACCATTCTAAGCCTTTAGAATACTCTCTTAACCATTATACACTTGTTAGAACGTCCAAGGACTTATCCTACACTCTCTACGTCCATTAGGGTACCAAGCAATGTTTAGGATCATTCTAAATGTTCGTATATGTCTTAATACAACTTCCTAGACCATTCTAAGCCTTTAGATTACTCTCTTAACCATTCTACACTTGTTAGAACCTCCAAGGACTCATGCTACACCCTCTAAGTCCCTTCGCGTACCAAGCAATGTTTAAGATCATTCTAATGGTTCTTATAAGTCATAATACACATTCCTAGACTATTCTAAGCCTTTAGAATACTCTCATAACCATTCTACACTTGTTAGAACCTCCAAGGACTCATGCTACACCCTCTACGTCCCTTGGGGTACCAAGCAATGTTTAGGATCATTCTAATGGTTCTTATAAGTCCTAATAAACATTCCTAGACCATTCTATGCCTTTAGAATACTCTCTTAACCATTCTAAACTTGTGAGAACCTCCAAGGACTCATGCTACACCCTCTACGACCCTTGGTGTACCAAGCAATGTTTAGGATCATACTAATGGTTCTTATAAGTCCTAATACACATTCCTACACCATTATAAGCCTTTAGAATACTCTCTTTACCATTCTACACTTGTTAGAACCTCCAAGGACTCATGCTACACCATCTACGTCCCTTGGGGTACAAAGCAATGTTTAGGATCATTCTAATGTTTCTTATAAGTCCTAATACACATTCCTAGACCATTCTAAGCCTTTAGAATACTCTTATAACCATTCTACACTTGTCAGAACCTCCAAGGAATCATGCTACACCCTTTACGTCCCTTGGGGTACCAAGCAATGTTTAGGATCATTCTAATGGTTCTTCTAAGTACTAATACATATTCCTAGACCATTTTAAGCCTTTAGAATACTCTCTTAACCATTATACACTTGTTAGAACGTCCAAGGACTTATCCTACACTCTCTACGTCCATTAGGGTACCAAGCAATGTTTAGGATCATTCTAAATGTTCGTATATGTCTTAATACACATTCCTAGACCATTCTAAGCCTTTAGATTACTCTCTTAACCATTCTACACTTGTTAGAACCTCCAAGGATTCATGCTACACCCTCTAAGTACCTTCGGGTACCAAGCAATGTTTAGGATCATTCTAATGGTTCTTATAAGTCCTAATACACATTCCTAGACTATTCTAAGCCTTTAGAATACTCTCATAACCATTCTACACTTGTTAGAACCTCCAAGGACTCATGCTACACCCTCTACGTCCCTTGGGGTACCAAGCAATGTTTAGGATCATTCTAATGGTTCTTATAAGTCCTAATAAACATTCCTAGACCATTCTATGCCTTTAGAATACTCTCTTGACCATTCTAAACTTGTGAGAACCTCCAAGGACTCATGCTACACCCTCTACGTCCCTTGGTGTACCAAACAATGTTTAGGATCATACTAATGGTTCTTATAAGTCCTAATACACATTCCTACACCATTCTAAGCCTTTAGAATACTCTCATAACCATTCTACACTTGTTAGAACCTCCAAGGACTCATGCTACACCATCTACGTCCCTTGGGGTACAAAGCAATGTTTAGGATCATTCTAATGGTTCTTATAAGTCTTAATACACATTCCTAGACCATTCTAAGCCTTTAGAATACTCTCATAACCATTCTACACTTGTCAGAACCTCGAAGGAATCATGCTACACCCTTTACGTCCCTTTTGGTACCAAGCAAAGTTTAGGATCATTCTAATGGTTCTTCTAAGTCCTAATACATATTCCTAGACCATTCTAAGCCTTTAGAATACTCTCTTAACCATTATACACTTGTTAGAACGTCCAAGGACTTATCCTACACTCTCTACGTCCATTAGGGTACCGAGCAATGTTTAGGATCATTCTAAATGTTCGTATATGTCTTAATACACATTCCTAGACCATTCTAAGCCTTTAGATTACTCCCTTAACCATTCTACACTTGTTAGAACCTCCAAGGACTCATGCTACACCCTCTAAGTCCCTTCGGGTACCAAGCAATGTTTAGGATCATTCTAATGGTTCTTATAAGTCCTAATACACATTCCTAGACTATTCTAAGCCTTTAGAATACTCTCATAACCATTCTACACTTGTTAGAACCTCCAAGGACTCATGCTACACCCTCTACGTCCCTTGGGGTACCAAGCAATGTTTAGGATCATTCTAATGGTTCTTATAAGTCCTAATAAACATTCCTAGACCATTCTATGCCTTTAGAATACTCTCTTGACCATTCTAAACTTGTGAGAACCTCCAAGGACTCATGCTACACCCTCTACGACCCTTGGTGTACCAAGCAATGTTTAGGATCATACTAATGGTTCTTATAAGTCCTAATACACATTCCTACACCATTCTAAGCCTTTAGAATACTCTCTTAACCATTCTACACTTGTTAGAACCTCCAAGGACTCATGCTACACCATCTACGTCCCTTGGGGTACAAAGCAATGTTTAGGATCATTCTAATGGTTCTTATAAGTCCTAATACACATTCCTAGACCATTCTAAGCCTTTAGAATACTCTCATAACCATTCTACACTTGTCAGAACCTCTAAGGAATCATGCTACACCCTTTACGTCCCTTGGGGTACCAAGCAAAGTTTAGGATCATTCTAATGGTTCTTCTAAGTACTAATACATATTCCTAGAGCATTCTAAGCCTTTAGAATACTCTCTTAACCATTATACACTTGTTAGAACGTCCAAGGACTTATCCTACACTCTCTACGTCCATTAGGGAACCAAGCAATGTTTAGGATCTTTCTAAATGTTCGTATATGTCTTAATACACATTCCTAGACCATTCTAAGCCTTTAGATTACTCTCTTAACCATTCTACACTTGTTAGAACCTCCAAGGACTCATGCTACACCCTCTAAGTCCCTTCGGGTACCAAGCAATGTTTAGGATCATTCTAATGGTTCTTATAAGTCCTAATACTCATTCCTAGACTATTCTAAGCCTTTAGAATACTCTCATAACCATTCTACACTTGTTAGAACCTCCAAGGACTCATGCTACACCCTCTACGTCCCTTGGGGTACCAAGCAATGTTTAGGATCATTCTAATGGTTCTTATAAGTCCTAATACACATTCCTAGACCATTCTATGCCTTTAGAATACTAATACTCACTTAACCATTCTACACTTGTCAGAACCTCCAAGGAATCATGCTACACCCTTTACGTCCCTTGGGGTACCAAGCATTGTTTAGGATCATTCTAATGGTTCTTATTAGTCCTAATACACATTCCTAGACCATTCTAAGCCTTTAGAATACTCTCTTAACCATTCTACACTTGTTAGAACCTCCAAGGACTCATGCTACACCATCTACGTCCCTTGGGGTACCAAGCATTGTTTAGGATCATTCTAATGGTTCTTATTAGTCCTAATACACATTCCTAGACCATTCTAAGCCTTTAGAATACTCTCTTAACCATTCTACACTTGTTAGAACCTCCAAGGACTCATGTTACACCCTCTACGTCCCATGGGGTACCAACCATTGTTTAGGATCATTCTAATGGTTCTTATTAGTCCTAATACACATTCCTAGACCATTCTAAGCCTTTAGAATACTCTCTTAACCATTCTACACTTGTTAGAACCTCCAAGGACTCATGCTACACCATCTACGTCCCTTGGGGTACAAAGCAATGTTTAGGATCATTCTAATGGTTCTTATAAGTCCTAATACACATTCCTAGACCATTCTAAGCCTTTAGAATACTCTCATAACCATTCTACACCTTTTAGAACTTCCAAGGACTCATGCTACACCCTCTACGTCCCTTGGGGTACCAAGCAATGTTTAGGATCATTCTAATGGTTCTTATAAGTCCTAATAAACATTCCTAGACCATTCTATGCCTTTAGAATAATCTCTTGACCATTCTAAACTTGTGAGAACCTCCAAGGACTCATGCTGCACCCTCTACGTCCCTTGGGGTACCAAGCAATGTTTAGGATCATTCTAATGGTTCTTATAAGTCCTAATAAACATTCTTAGACCATTCTATGCCTTTAGAATACTCTCTTGACCATTCTAAACTTGTGAGAACCTCCAAGGACTCATGCTACACCCTCTACGTCCCTTGGTGTACCAAGCAATGTTTAGGATCATACTAATGGTTCTTATAAGTCCTAATACACATACCTACACCATTCTAAGCCTTTAGAATACTCTCTTAACCATTCTACACTTGTTAGAACCTCCAAGGACTCATGCTACACCCTCTAAGTCCCTTTGGGTACCAAGCAATGTTTAGGATCATTCTAATGGTTCTTATAAGTCCTAATACACATTCCTAGACTATTCTAAGCCTTTAGAATACTCTCATAACCATTCTACACTTGTTAGAACCTCCAAGGACTCATGCTACACCCTCTACGTCCCTTGGGGTACCAAGCAATGTTTAGGATCATTCTAATGGTTCTTATAAGTCCTAATAAACATTCCTAGACCATTCTATGCCTTTAGAATACTCTCTTGACCATTCTAAACTTGTGAGAACCTCCAAGGACTCATGCTACACCCTCTACGTCCCTTGGTGTACCAAACAATGTTTAGGATCATACTAATGGTTCTTATAAGTCCTAATACACATTCCTACACCATTCTAAGCCTTTAGAATACTCTCATAACCATTCTACACTTGTTAGAACCTCCAAGGACTCATGCTACACCATCTACGTCCCTTGGGGTACAAAGCAATGTTTAGGATCATTCTAATGGTTCTTATAAGTCTTAATACACATTCCTAGACCATTCTAAGCCTTTAGAATACTCTCATAACCATTCTACACTTGTCAGAACCTCGAAGGAATCATGCTACACCCTTTACGTCCCTTTTGGTACCAAGCAAAGTTTAGGATCATTCTAATGGGTCTTCTAAGTCCTAATACATATTCCTAGACCATTCTAAGCCTTTAGAATACTCTCTTAACCATTATACACTTGTTAGAACGTCCAAGGACTTATCCTACACTCTCTACGTCCATTAGGGTACCAAGCAATGTTTAGGATCATTCTAAATGTTCGTATATGTCTTAATACAACTTCCTAGACCATTCTAAGCCTTTAGATTACTCTCTTAACCATTCTACACTTGTTAGAACCTCCAAGGACTCATGCTACACCCTCTAAGTCCCTTCGCGTACCAAGCAATGTTTAAGATCATTCTAATGGTTCTTATAAGTCATAATACACATTCCTAGACTATTCTAAGCCTTTAGAATACTCTCATAACCATTCTACACTTGTTAGAACCTCCAAGGACTCATGCTACACCCTCTACGTCCCTTGGGGTACCAAGCAATGTTTAGGATCATTCTAATGGTTCTTATAAGTCCTAATAAACATTCCTAGACCATTCTGCCTTTAGAATACTCTCTTTACCATTCTACACTTGTTAGAACCTCCAAGGACTCATGCTACACCATCCACGTCCCTTGGGGTACAAAGCAATGTTTAGGATCATTCTAATGTTTCTTATAAGTCCTAATACACATTCCTAGACCATTCTAAGCCTTTAGAATACTCTTATAACCATTCTACACTTGTCAGAACCTCCAAGGAATCATGCTACACCCTTTACGTCCCTTGGGGTACCAAGCAAAGTTTAGGATCATTCTAATGGTTCTTCTAAGTACTAATACATATTCCTAGACCATTCTAAGCCTTTAGAATACTCTCTTAACCATTATACACTTGTTAGAACGTCCAAGGACTTATCCTACACTCTCTACGTCCATTAAGGTACCAAGCAATGTTTAGGATCATTCTAAATGTTCGTATATGTCTTAATACACATTCCTAGACCATTCTAAGCCTTTAGATTACTCTCTTAACCATTCTACACTTGTTAGAACCTCCAAGGATTCATGCTACACCCTCTAAGTCCCTTCGGGTACCAAGCAATGTTTAGGATCATTCTAATGGTTCTTATAAGTCCTAATACACATTCCTAGACTATTCTAAGCCTTTAGAATACTCTCATAACCATTCTACACTTGTTAGAACCTCCAAGGACTCATGCTACACCCTCTACGTCCCTTGGGGTACCAAGCAATGTTTAGGATCATTCTAATGTTTCTTATAAGTCCTAATAAACATTCCTAGACCATTCTATGCCTTTAGAATACTCTCTTGACCATTCTAAACTTGTGAGAACCTCCAAGGACTCATGCTACACCCTCTACGTCCCTTGGTGTACCAAACAATGTTTAGGATCATACTAATGGTTCTTATAAGTCCTAATACACATTCCTACACCATTCTAAGCCTTTAGAATACTCTCATAACCATTCTACACTTGTTAGAACCTCCAAGGACTCATGCTACACCATCTACGTCCCTTGGGGTACAAAGCAATGTTTAGGATCATTCTAATGGTTCTTATAAGTCTTAATACACATTCCTAGACCATTCTAAGCCTTTAGAATACTCTCATAACCATTCTACACTTGTCAGAACCTCGAAGGAATCATGCTACACCCTTTACGTCCCTTTTGGTACCAAGCAAAGTTTAGGATCATTCTAATGGTTCTTCTAAGTCCTAATACATATTCCTAGACCATTCTAAGCCTTTAGAATACTCTCTTAACCATTATACACTTGTTAGAACGTCCAAGGACTTATCCTACACTCTCTACGTCCATTAGGGTACCAAGCAATGTTTAGGATCATTCTAAATGTTCGTATATGTCTTAATACACATTCCTAGACCATTCTAAGCCTTTAGATTACTCCCTTAACCATTCTACACTTGTTAGAACCTCCAAGGACTCATGCTACACCCTCTAAGTCCCTTCGGGTACCAAGCAATGTTTAGGATCATTCTAATGGTTCTTATAAGTCCTAATACACATTCCTAGACTATTCTAAGCCTTTAGAATACTCTCATAACCATTCTACACTTGTTAGAACCTCCAAGGACTCATGCTACACCCACTACGTCCCTTGGGGTACCAAGCAATGTTTAGGATCATTCTAATGGTTCTTATAAGTCCTAATAAACATTCCTAGACCATTCTATACCTTTAGAATACTCTCTTGACCATTCTAAACTTGTGAGAACCTCCAAGGACTCATGCTACACCCTCTACGACCCTTGGTGTACCAAGCAATGTTTAGGATCATACTAATGGTTCTTATAAGTCCTAATACACATTCCTACACCATTCTAAGCCTTTAGAATACTCTCTTAACCATTCTACACTTGTTAGAACCTCCAAGGACTCATGCTACACCATCTACGTCCCTTGGGGTACAAAGCAATGTTTAGGATCATTCTAATGGTTCTTATAAGTCCTAATACACATTCCTAGACCATTCTAAGCCTTTAGAATACTCTCATAACCATTCTACACTTGTCAGAACCTCTAAGGAATCATGCTACACCCTTTACGTCCCTTGGGGTACCAAGCAAAGTTTAGGATCATTCTAATGGTTCTTCTAAGTACTAATACATATTCCTAGACCATTCTAAGCCTTTAGAATACTCTCTTAACCATTATACACTTGTTAGAACGTCCAAGGACTTATCCTACACTCTCTACGTCCATTAGGGAACCAAGCAATGTTTAGGATCTTTCTAAATGTTCGTATATGTCTTAATACACATTCCTAGACCATTCTAAGCCTTTAGATTACTCTCTTAACCATTCTACACTTGTTAGAACCTCCAAGGACTCATGCTACACCCTTTACGTCCCTTGGGGTACCAAACAAAGTTTAGGATCATTCTAATGGTTCTTCTAAGTACTAATACATATTCCTAGACCATTCTAAGCCTTTAGAATACTCTCTTAACCATTATACACTTGTTAGAACGTCCAAGGACTTATCCTACACTCTCTACGTCCATTAGGGAACCAAGCAATGTTTAGGATCTTTCTAAATGTTCGTATATGTCTTAATACACATTCCTAGACCATTCTAAGCCTTTAGATTACTCTCTTAACCATTCTACACTTGTTAGAACCTCCAAGGACTCATGCTACACCCTCTAAGTCCCTTCGGGTACCAAGCAATGTTTAGGATCATTCTAATGGTTCTTATAAGTCCTAATACTCATTCCTAGACTATTCTAAGCCTTTAGAATACTCTCATAACCATTCTACACTTGTTAGAACCTCCAAGGACTCATGCTACACCCTCTACGTCCCTTGGGGTACCAAGCAATGTTTAGGATCATTCTAATGGTTCTTATAAGTCCTAATACACATTCCTAGACCATTCTATGCCTTTAGAATACTAATACTCACTTAACCATTCTACACTTGTCAGAACCTCCAAGGAATCATGCTACACCCTTTACGTCCCTTGGGGTACCAAGCATTGTTTAGGATCATTCTAATGGTTCTTATTAGTCCTAATACACATTCCTAGACCATTCTAAGCCTTTAGAATACTCTCTTAACCATTCTACACTTGTTAGAACCTCCAAGGACTCATGTTACATCCTCTACATCCCATGGGGTACCAAGCATTGTTTAGGATCATTCTAATGGTTCTTATTAGTCCTAATACACATTCCTAGACCATTCTAAGCCTTTAGAATACTCTCTTAACCATTCTACACTTTTCAGAACCTCCAAGGAATCATGCTACACCCTTTACGTCCCTTGGTGTACCAAGCAATGTTTAGGATCATACTAATGGTTCTTATAAGTCCTAATACACATACCTACACCATTCTAAGCCTTTAGAATACTCTCTTAACCACTCTACACTTGTTAGAACCTCCAAGGACTCATGCTACACCAACTACGTTCCTTGGGGTACAAAGCAATGTTTAGGATCATTCTAATGGTTCTTATAAGTCCTAATACAAATTCGTAGTCAATTCTAAGCCTTTAGAATACTCTCATAACCATTCTACACTTGTCAGAACCTCCAAGGAATCATGCTACACCCTTTACGTCCCTTAGGGTATCAAGCAAAGTTTAGGATCATTCTAATGGTTCTTCTAAGTCCTAATACATATTCCTAGACCATTCTAAGCCTTTAGAATACTCTCTTAACCATTATACACTTGTTAGAACGTCCAAGGACTTATCCTACACTCTCTACGTCCATTAGGGTACCAAGCAATGTTTAGGATCTTTCTAAATGTTCGTATATGTCTTAATACACATTCCTAGACCATTCTAAGCCTTTAGATTACTCTCTTAACCATTCTACACTTGTTAGAACCTCCAAGGACTCATGCTGCACCCTCTAAGTCCCTTCGGGTACCATGCAATGTTTAGGATCATTCTAATGGTTCTTATAAGTCCTAATACACATTCCTAGACTATTCTAAGCCTTTAGAATACTCTCATAACCATTCTACACTTGTTAGAACCTCCAAGGACTCATGCTACATCCTCTACGTCCCTTGGGGTACCAAGCAATGTTTAGGATCATTCTAATGGTTCTTATAAGTCCTAATAAACATTCCTAGACCATTCTATGCCTTTAGAATACTGTCTTGACCATTCTAAACTTGTGAGAACCTCCAAGGACTCATGCTACACCCTCTACGTCCCTTGGTGTACCAAGCAATGTTTAGGATCATACTAATGGTTCTTATAAGTCCTAATACACATTCCTACACCATTCTAAGCCTTTAGAATACTCTCTTAACCATTCTACACTTGTTAGAACCTCCAAGGACTCATGCTACACCATCTACGTTCCTTGGGGTTCAAAGCAATGTTTAGGATCATTCTAATGGTTCTTATAAGTCCTAATACACATTCCCAGACCATTCTAAGCCTTTAGAATACTCTCATAACCATTCTACACTTGTCAGAACCTCCAAGGAATCATGCTACACCCTTTACGTCCCTTAGGGTACCAAGCAAAGTTTAGGATCATTCTAATGGTTCTTCTAAGTCCTAATACATATTCCTAGACCATTCTTAGCCTTTAGAATACTCTCTTAACCATTCTACACTTGTTAGAACCTCCAAGGACTCATGTTACATCCTCTACGTCCCATGGGGTACCAAGCATTGTTTAGGATCATTCCAATGGTTCTTATTAGTCCTAATACACATTCCTAGACCATTCTAAGCCTTTAGAATACTCTCTTAACCATTCTACGCTTGTTAGAACCTCCAAGGACTCATGTTACACCCTCTACGTCCCATGGGGTACCAAGCATTGTTTAGGATCATTCTAATGGTTCTTATTAGTCCTAATACACATTTCTAGACCATTCTAAGCCTTTAGAATACTCTCTTAACCATTCTACACTTGTTAGAACCTCCAAGGACTCATGTTACATCCTCTACGTCCCATGGGGTACCAAGCATTGTTTAGGATCATTCCAATGGTTCTTATTAGTCCTAATACACATTCCTAGACCATTCTAAGCCTTTAGAATACTCTCTTAACCATTCTACACTTGTCAGAACCTCCAAGGAATCATGCTACACCCTTTACGTCCCTTTGGGTACCAAGCAAAGTTTAGGATCATTCTAATGGTTCTTCTAAGTCCTAATACATATTCCTAGACCATTCTAAGCCTTTAGAATACTCTCTTAACCATTATACACTTGTTAGAACGTCCAAGGACTTATCCTACACTCTCTACGTCCATTCGGGTACCAAGCAATGTTTAGGATCATTCTAATGGCTCTTATAAGTCCTAATAAACATTCCTAGACCATTCTATGCCTTTAGAATACTCTCTTAACCATTCTAAACTTGTTAGAACCTCCAAGGACTCATGCTACACCCTCAACGTCCCTTGGTGTACCAAGCAATGTTTAGGATCATTCTAATGGTTCTTATAAGTCCTAATACACATTCCTAGAATATTCTAAGCCTTTAGAATACTCTCATAACCATTCTACACTTGTTAGAACCTCCAAGGACTCATGCTACACCCTCTACGTCCCTTGGGGTACCAAGCAATGTTTAGGATCATTCTAATGGTTCTTATAAGTCCTAATACACATTCCTAGACCATTCTAAGCCTTTAGAATACTCTCATAACCATTCTACACTTGTCAGAACCTCCAAGGAATCATGTTACACCCTTTACGTCCCTTGGGGTACCAAGCAAAGTTTAGGATCATTCTAATGGTTCTTCTAAGTCCTAATACATATTCCTAGACCATTCTAAGCCTTTAGAATACTCTCTTAACCATTATACACTTGTTAGAACGTCCAAGGACTTATCCTACACTCTCTACGTCCATTAGGGTACCAAGCAATGTTTAGGATCATTCTAAATGTTCATATATGTCTTAATACACATTCCTAGACCATTCTAAGCCTTTAGATTACTCTCTTAACCATTCTACACTTGTTAGAACCTCCAAGGACTCATGCTACACCCTCTAAGTCCCTTCGGGTACCAAGCAATGTTTAGGATCATTCTAATGGTTATTATAAGTCCTAATACACATTCCTAGACTATTCTAAGCCTTTAGAATACTCTCATAACCATTCTACACTTGTTAGAACCTCCAAGGACTCATGCTACACCCTCTACGTCCCTTAGGGTACCAAGCAATGTTTAGGATCATTCTAATGGTTCTTATAAGTCCTAATACACATTCCTAGACCATTCTATGCCTTTAGAATACTAATACTCTCTTAACCATTCTACACTTGTCAGAACCTCCAAGGAATCATGCTACACCCTTTACGTCCCTTGGGGTACCAAGCATTGTTTAGGATCATTCTAATGGTTCTTATTAGTCCTAATACACATTCCTAGACCATTCTAAGCCTTTAGAATACTCTCTTAACCATTCTACACTTGTTAGAACCTCCAAGAACTCAAGCTACACCCTCTACGTCCCTTGGGGTACCAAGCAATGTTTAGGATCATTCTAATGGTTCTTATAAGTCCTAATAAACATTCCTAGACCATTCTATGCCTTTAGAATACACTCTTGACCATTCTAAACTTGTGAGAACCTCCAAGGACTCATGCTACACCCTCCACGTCCCTTGGTGTACCAAGCAATGTTTAGGATCATACTAATGGTTCTTATAAGTCCTAATACACATTCCTACACCATTCTAAGCTTTTAGAATACTCTCTTAACCATTCTACACTTGTTAGAACCTCCAAGGACTCATGCTACACCATCTACGTCCCTTGGGGTACAAAGCAATGTTTAGGATCATTCTAATGGTTCATATTAGTCCTAATACACATTCCTAGACCATTCTAAGCCTTTAGAATACTCTCATAACCATTCTACACTTGTCAGAACCTCCAAGGAATCATGCTACACCCTTTACGTCCCTTACGGTACCAAGCAAAGTTTAGGATCATTCTAATGGTTCTTCTAAGTCCTAAAACATATTCCTAGACCATTCTAAGCCTTTAGAATACTCTCTTAACCATTATACACTTGTTAGAACGTCCAAGGACTTATCCTACACTCTCTACGTCCATTAGGGTACCAAGCAATGTTTAGGATCTTTCTAAATGTTCGTATATGTCTTAATACACATTCCTAGACCATTCTAAGCCTTTAGATTACTCTCTTAACCATTCTACACTTGTTAGAACCTCCAAGGACTCATGCTCAACCCTCTAAGTCCCTTCGGGTACCAAGCAATGTTTAGGATAATTCTAATGGTTCTTATAAGTCCTATTACACATTCCTAGACTATTCTAAGCCTTTAGAATACTCTCATAACTATTCTACACTTGTTAGAACCTTCAAGGACTCATGCTACACCCTCTACGTCCCTTGGGGTACCAAGCAATGTTTAGGATCATTCTAATGGTTCTTATAAGTCCTAATAAACATTCCTAGACCATTCTATGCCTTTAGAATACTCTCTTAACCATTCTACACTTGTAAGAACCTCCAAGGACTCATGCTACACCCTCTACGTCCCTTGGTGTACCAAGCAATGTTTAGGATCATACTAATGGTTCTTATAAGTCCTAATACACATTCCTACACCATTCTAAGCCTTTAGAATACTCTCTTAACCATTCTACACTTGTTAGAACCTCCAAGGACTCATGCTACACCCTCTACGTCCCATGGGGTACCAAGCATTGTTTAGGATCATTCTAATGGTTCTTCTAAGTCCAAATACATATTCCTTGACCATTCTAAGCCTTTAGAATACTCTCTTAACCATTATACACTTGTTAGAACGTCCAAGGACTTGTCCTACACTCTCTACGTCCATTCGGGTACCAAGCAATGTTTAGGATCATTCTAAATGTTCATATATGTCTTAATACACATTCCTAGAACATTCTAAGCCTTTAGAATACTCTCTTAACCATTCTACACTTGTTTGAACCTCCAAGGACTCATGCTACACCCTCTAAGTCCCTTCGAGTACCAAGCAATGTTTAGGATCATTCTAATGGTACTTATAAGTCCTAATACACATTCCTAGACTATTCTAAGCCTTTAGAATACTCTCTTAACCATTCTACACTTGTTAGAACCTCCAAGGACTCATGCTACACCCTCTACGTCCCTTGGGGTACCAAGCAATGTTTAGGATCATTCTAATGGTTCTTATAAGTCCTAATACACATTCCTAGACCATTCTAAGCCTTTAGAATACTCTCATAACCATTCTACACTTGTCAGAACCTCCAAGGAATCATGTTACACCCTTTACGTCCCTTGGGGTACCAAGCAAAGTTTAGGATCATTCTAATGGTTCTTCTAAGTCCTAATACATATTCCTAGACCATTCTAAGCCTTTAGAATACTCTCTTAACCATTATACACTTGTTAGAACGTCCAAGGACTTATCCTACACTCTCTACGTCCATTAGGGTACCAAGCAATGTTTAGGATCATTCTAAATGTTCGTATATGTCTTAATACACATTCCTAGACCATTCTAAGCCTTTAGATTACTCTCTTAACCATTCTACACTTGTTAGAACCTCCAAGGACTCATGCTACACCCTCTAAGTCCCTTCGGGTACCAAGCAATGTTTAGGATAATTGTAATGGTTCTTATAAGTCCTATTACACATTCCTAGACTATTCTAAGCCTTTAGAATACTCTCATAACCATTCTACACTTGTTAGAACCTCCAAGGACTCATGCTACACCCTCTACGTCCCTTGGGGTACCAAGCAATGTTTAGAATCATTCTAATGGTTCTTATAAGTCCTAATAAACATTCCTAGACCATTCTATGCCTTTAGAATACTCTCTTAACCATTCTACACTTGTTAGAACCTCCAAGGACTCATGCTACACCCTCTACGTCCCTTGGTGTACCAAGCAATGTTTAGGATCATACTAATGGTTCTTATAAGTCCTAATACACATTCCTACACCATTCTAAGCCTTTAGAATACTCTCTTAACCATTCTACACTTGTTAGAACCTCCAAGGACTCATGCTACACCCTCTACGTCCCATGGGGTACCAAGCATTGTTTAGGATCATTCTAATGGTTCTTCTAAGTCCAAATACATATTCCTAGACCATTCTAAGCCTTTAGAATACTCTCTTAACCATTATACACTTGTTAGAACGTCCAAGGACTTATCCTACACTCTCTACGTCCATTCGGGTACCAAGCAATGTTTAGGATCATTCTAAATGTTCGTATATGTCTTAATACACATTCCTAGAACATTCTAAGCCTTTAGAATACTCTCTTAACCATTCTACACTTGTTTGAACCTCCAAGGACTCATGCTACACCCTCTAAGTCCCTTCGGGTACCAAGCAATGTTTAGGATCATTCTAATGGTTCTTATAAGTCCTAATACACATTCCTAGACTATTCTAAGCCTTTAGAATACTCTCATAACCATTCTACACTTGTTAGAACCTCCAAGGACTCATGCTACACCCTCTACGTCCCTTGGGGTACCAAGCAATGTTTAGGATCATTCTAATGGTTCTCATAAGTCCTAATACACATTCCTAGACCATTCTAAGCCTTTAGAATACTCTCATAAGCATTCTACACTTGTCAGATCCTCCAAGGAATCATGCTACACCCTTTACGTCCCTTAGGGTACCAAACAAAGTTTAGGATCATTCTAATGGTTCTTCTAAGTCCTAATACATATTCCTAGACCATTCTAAGCCTTTAGAATACTCTCTTAACCATTATACACTTGTTAGAACGTCCAAGGACTTATCCTACACTCTCTACGTCCATTAGGGTACCAAGCAATGTTTAGGATCATTCTAAATGTTCGTATTTGTCTTAATACACATTCCTAGACCATTCTAAGCCTTTAGATTACTCTCTTAACCATTCTACACTTGTTAGAACCTCCAAGGACTCATGCTACACCCTCTAAGTCCCTTCGGGTACCAAGCAATGT
The DNA here is from genome assembly GCA_037953625.1 of Crotalaria pallida. Lineage (NCBI taxonomy): Eukaryota > Viridiplantae > Streptophyta > Magnoliopsida > Fabales > Fabaceae > Crotalaria > Crotalaria pallida. The sequence continues at coordinate 103,340,998 of CM075654.1, read as the reverse complement.
TTAGGATCATTCTAATGGTTCTTATAAGTCCTAATACACATTCCTAGACCATTCTATGCCTTTAGAATACTAATACTCTCTTAACCATTCTACACTTGTCAGAACCTCCAAGGAATCATGCTACACCCTTTACGTCCCTTGGGGTACCAAGCAAAGTTTAGGATCATTCTAATGGTTCTTCTAAGTCCTAATACATATTCCTAGACCATTCTAAGCCTTTAGAATACTCTCTTAACCATTATACACTTGTTAGAACGTCCAAGGACTTATCCTACACTCTCTACGTCCATTACGGTACCAAGCAATGTTTAGGATCATTCTAAATGTTCGTATATGTCTTAATACACATTCCTAGACCATTCTAAGCCTTTAGATTACTCTCTTAACCATTATACACTTGTTAGAACCTCCAAGGACTCATGCTACACCCTCTAAGTCCCTTCGGGTACCAAGCAATGTTTAGGATAATTCTAATGGTTCTTATAAGTCCTAATACACATTCCTAGACTATTCTAAGCCTTTAGAATACTCTCATAACCATTCTACACTTGTTAGAACCTCCAAGGACTCATGCTACACCCTCTACGTCCCTTGGGGTACCAAGCAATGTTTAGGATCATTCTAATGGTTCTTATAAGTCCTAATAAACATTCCTAGACCATTCTATGCCTTTAGAATACTCTCTTAACCATTCTAAACACTTTAGAACCTCCAAGGACTCATGCTACACCCTCTACGTCCCTTGGTGTACCAAGCAATGTTTAGGATCATACTAATGGTTCTTATAAGTCCTAATACACATTCCTACACCATTCTAAGCCTTTAGAATACTCTCTTAACCATTCTACACTTGTTAGAACCTCCAAGAACTCATGCTACACCCTCTACGTCCCTTGGGGTACCAAGCAATGTTTAGGATCATTCTAATGGTTCTTATAAGTCCTAATACACATTCCTAGACCATTCTAAGCCTTTAGAATACTCTCATAACCATTCTACACTTGTCAGAACCTCCAAGGAATCATGCTACACCCTTTACGTCCCTTGGGGTACCAAGCAAAGTTTAGGATCATTCTAATGGTTCTTCTAAGTCCTAATACATATTCCTAGACCATTCTAAGCCTTTAGAATACTCTCTTAACCATTATACACTTGTTAGAACGTCCAAGGACTTATCCTACACTCTCTACGTCCATTAGGGTACCAAGCAATGTTTAGGATCATTCTAAATTTTCGTATATGTCTTAATACACATTCCTAGACCATTCTAAGCCTTTAGATTACTCTCTTAACCATTCTACACTTGTTAGATCCTCCAAGGACTCATGCTACACCCTCTAAGTCCTTCGGGTACCAAGCAATGTTTAGCATCATTCTAATGGTTCTTATAAGACCTAATACACATTCCTAGACTATTCTAAGCCTTTAGAATACTCTCATAACCATTCTACACTTGTTAGAACATCCGAGGACTCATGCTACACCCTCTACGTCCCTTGGGGTACCAAGCAATGTTTAGGATCATTCTAATGGTTCTTATAAGTCCTAATACACATTCCTAGACCATTCTAAGCCTTTAGAATACTCTCATAACCATTCTACACTTGTCAGAACCTCCAAGGAATCATGCTACACCCTTTACGTCCCTTGGGGTACCAAGCAAAGTTTAGGATCATTCTAATGGTTCTTCTAAGTCCTAATACATATTCCTAGACCATTCTAAGCCTTTAGAATACCCTCTTAACCATTATACACTTGTTAGAACGTCCAAGGACTTATCATACACTCTCTACGTCCATTACGGTACCAAGCAATGTTTAGGATCATTCTAAATGTTCGTATATGTCTTAATACACATTCCTAGACCATTCTAAGCCTTTAGATTACTCTCTTAACCATTATACACTTGTTAGAACCTCCAAGGACTCATGCTACACCCTCTAAGTCCCTTCGGGTACCAAGCAATGTTTAGGATAATTCTAATGGTTCTTATAAGTCCTAATACACATTCCTAGACTATTCTAAGCCTTTAGAATACTCTCATAACCATTCTACACTTGTTAGAACCTCCAAGGACTCATGCTACACCCTCTACGTCCCTTGGGGTACCAAGCAATGTTTAGGATCATTCTAATGGTTCTTATAAGTCCTAATAAACATTCCTAGACCATTCTATGCCTTTAGAATACTCTCTTAACCATTCTAAACACTTTAGAACCTCCAAGGAATCATGCTACACCCTCTACGTCCCTTGGTGTACCAAGCAATGTTTAGGATCATACTAATGGTTCTTATAAGTCCTAATACACATTCCTACACCATTCTAAGCCTTTAGAATACTCTCTTAACCATTCTACACTTGTTAGAACCTCCAAGGACTCATGCTACACCCTCTACGTCCCTTGGGGTACCAAGCAATGTTTAGGATCATTCTAATGGTTCTTATAAGTCCTAATACACATTCCTAGACCATTCTAAGCCTTTAGAATACTCTCATAACCATTCTACACTTGTCAGAACCTCCAAGGAATCATGCTACACCCTTTACGTCCCTTGGGGTACCAAGCAAAGTTTAGGATCATTCTAATGGTTCTTCTAAGTCCTAATACATATTCCTAGACCATTCTAAGCCTTTAGAATACTCTCTTAACCATTATACACTTGTTAGAACGTCCAAGGACTTATCCTACACTCTCTACGTCCATTAGGGTACCAAGCAATGTTTAGGATCATTCTAAATTTTCGTATATGTCTTAATACACATTCCTAGACCATTCTAAGCCTTTAGATTACTCTCTTAACCATTCTACACTTGTTAGATCCTCCAAGGACTCATGCTACACCCTCTAAGTCCTTCGGGTACCAAGCAATGTTTAGCATCATTCTAATGGTTCTTATAAGACCTAATACACATTCCTAGACTATTCTAAGCCTTTAGAATACTCTCATAACCATTCTACACTTGTTAGAACATCCGAGGACTCATGCTACACCCTCTACGTCCCTTGGGGTACCAAGCAATGTTTAGGATCATTCTAATGGTTCTTATAAGTCCTAATACACATTCCTAGACCATTCTAAGCCTTTAGAATACTCTCATAACCATTCTACACTTGTCAGAACCTCCAAGGAATCATGCTACACCCTTTACGTCCCTTGGGGTACCAAGCAAAGTTTAGGATCATTCTAATGGTTCTTCTAAGTCCTAATACATATTCCTAGACCATTCTAAGCCTTTAGAATACCCTCTTAACCATTATACACTTGTTAGAACGTCCAAGGACTTATCATACACTCTCTACGTCCATTACGGTACCAAGCAATGTTTAGGATCATTCTAAATGTTCGTATATGTCTTAATACACATTCCTAGACCATTCTAAGCCTTTAGATTACTCTCTTAACCATTCTACACTTGTTAGAACCTCCAAGGACTCATGCTACACCCTCTAAGTCCCTTCGGGTACCAAGCAATGTTTAGGATAATTCTAATGGTTCTTATAAGTCCTAATACACATTCCTAGACTATTCTAAGCCTTTAGAATACTCTCATAACCATTCTACACTTGTTAGAACCTCCAAGGACTCATGCTACACCCTCTACGTCCCTTGGGGTACCAAGCAATGTTTAGGATCATTCTAATGGTTCTTATAAGTCCTAATAAACATTCCTAGACCATTCTATGCCTTTAGAATACTATCTTAACCATTCTAAACACTTTAGAACCTCCAAGGAATCATGCTACACCCTCTACGTCCCTTGGTGTACCAAGCAATGTTTAGGATCATACTAATGGTTCTTATAAGTCCTAATACACATTCCTACACCATTCTAAGCCTTTAGAATACTCTCTTAACCATTCTACACTTGTTAGAACCTCCAAGGACTCATGCTACACCCTCTACGTCCCTTGGGGTACCAAGCAATGTTTAGGGTCATTCTAATGGTTCTTATAAGTCCTAATACACATTCCTAGCCATTCTAAGCCTTTAGAATACTCTCATAACCATTCTACACTTGTCAGAACCTCCAAGGAATCATGCTACACCCTTTACGTCCCTTGGGGTACCAAGCAAAGTTTAGGATCATTCTAATGGTTCTTCTAAGTCCTAATACATATTCCTAGACCATTCTAAGCCTTTAGAATAATCTCTTAACCATTATACACTTGTTAGAACGTCCAAGGACTTATCCTACACTCTCTACGTCCATTAGGGTACCAAGCAATGTTTAGGATCATTCTAAATTTTCGTATATGTCTTAATACACATTCCTAGACCATTCTAAGCCTTTAGATTACTCTCTTAACCATTCTACACTTGTTAGATCCTCCAAGGACTCATGCTACACCCTCTAAGTCCTTCGGGTACCAAGCAATGTTTAGCATCATTCTAATGGTTCTTATAAGTCCTAATACACATTCCTAGACTATTCTAAGCCTTTAGAATACTCTCATAACCATTCTACACTTGTTAGAACATCCAAGGACTCATGCTACACCCTCTACGTCCCTTGGGGTACCAAGCAATGTTTAGGATCATTCTAATGGTTCTTATAAGTCCTAATACACATTCCTAGACCATTCTAAGCCTTTAGAATACTCTCATAACCATTCTACACTTGTCAGAACCTCCAAGGAATCATGCTACACCCTTTACGTCCCTTGGGGTACCAAGCAAAGTTTAGGATCATTCTAATGGTTCTTCTAAGTCCTAATACATATTCCTAGACCATTCTAAGCCTTTAGAATACTCTCTTAACCATTATACACTTGTTAGAACGTCCAAGGACTTATCCTACACTCTCTACGTCCATTACGGTACCAAGCAATGTTTAGGATCATTCTAAATGTTCGTATATGTCTTAATACACATTCCTAGACCATTCTAAGCCTTTAGATTACTCTCTTAACCATTCTACACTTGTTAGAACCTCCAAGGACTCATGCTACACCCTCTAAGTCCCTTCGGGTACCAAGCAATGTTTAGGATAATTCTAATGGTTCTTATAAGTCCTAATACACATTCCTAGACTATTCTAAGCCTTTAGAATACTCTCATAACCATTCTACACTTGTTAGAACCTCCAAGGACTCATGCTACACCCTCTACTTCCCTTGGGGTACCAAGCAATGTTTAGGATCATTCTAATGGTTCTTATAAGTCCTAATACACATTCCTAGACCATTCTAAGCCTTTAGAATACTCTCATAACCATTCTACACTTGTCAGAACCTCCAAGGAATCATGCTACACCCTTTACGTCCCTTGGGGTACCAAGCAAAGTTTAGGATCATTCTAATGGTTCTTCTAAGTCCTAATACATATTCCTAGACCATTCTAAGCCTTTAGAATACTCTCTTAACCATTATACACTTGTTAGAACGTCCAAGGACTTATCCTACACTCTCTACGTCCATTAGGGTACCAAGCAATGTTTAGGATCATTCTAAATGTTCGTATATGTCTTAATACACATTCCTAGACCATTCTAAGCCTTTAGATTACTCTCTTAACCATTCTACACTTGTTAGAACCTCCAAGGACTCATGATACACCCTCTAAGTCCCTTCGGGTACCAAGCAATGTTTAGGATCATTCTAATGGTTCTTATAAGTCCTAATACACATTCCTAGACTATTCTAAGCCTTTAGAATACTCTCATAACCATTCTACACTTGTTAGAACCTCCAAGGACTCATGCTACACCCTCTACGTCCCTTGGGGTACCAAGCAATGTTTAGGATCATTCTAATGGCTCTTATAAGTCCTAATAAACATTCCTAGACCATTCTATGCCTTTAGAATACTCTCTTAACCATTCTAAACTTGTTAGAACCTCCAAGGACTCATGCTACACCCTCTACGTCCCTTGGTGTACCAAGCAATGTTTAGGATCATTCTAATGGTTCTTATAAGTCCTAATACACATTCCTAGACTATTCTAAGCCTTTAGAATACTCTCATAACCATTCTACACTTGTTAGAACCTCCAAGGACTCATGCTACACCCTCTACGTCCCTTGGGGTACCAAGCAATGTTTAGGATCATTCTAATGGTTCTTATAAGTCCTAATACACATTCCTAGACTATTCTAAGCCTTTAGAATACTCTCATAACCATTCTACACTTGTTAGAACCTCCAAGGACTCATGCTACACCCTCTACGTCCCTTGGGGTACCAAGCAATGTTTAGGATCATTCTAATGGCTCTTATAAGTCCTAATAAACATTCCTAGACCATTCTATGCATTTAGAATACTCTCTTAACCATTCTAAACTTGTTAGAACCTCCAAGGACTCATGCTACACCCTCTACGTCCCTTGGTGTACCAAGCAATGTTTAGGATCATTCTAATGGTTCTTATAAGTCCTAATACACATTCCTAGACTATTCTAAGCCTTTAGAATACTCTCATGACCATTCTACACTTGTTATAACCTCCAAGGACTCATGCTACACCCTCTACGTCCCTTGGGGTACCAAGCAATGTTTAGGATCATTCTAATGGTTCTTATAAGTCCTAATAAACATTCCTAGACCATTCTATGCCTTTAGAATACTCTCCTAACCATTCTACACTTGTTAGAACCTCCAAGGACTCATGTTACACCCTCTACGTCCCATGGGGTACCAAGCATTGTTTAGGATCATTCTAATGGTTCTTATTAGTCCTAATACACATTCCTAGACCATTCTAAGCCTTTAGAATACTCTCTTAACCATTCTACACTTGTTAGAACCTCCAAGGACTCATGCTAAACCCTCTACGTCCCTTGGGGTACCAAGCATTGTTTAGGATCATTCTAATGGTTCTTATAAGTCCTAATACACATTCCTAGACTATTCTAAGCCTTTAGAATACTCTCATAACCATTCTACACTTGTTAGAACCTCCAAGGACTCATGCTACACCATCTACGTCCCTTGGGGTACCAAGAAATGTTTAGGATCATTCTAATGGTTCTTATAAGTCCTAATAAACATTCCTAGACCATTCTAAGCCTTTAGAATACTCTCTTAACCATTATACACATGTTAGAACGTCCAAGGACTTATCCTACACTCTCTACGTCCATTAGGGTACCAAGCAATGTTTAGGATCATTCTAAATGTTCGTATATGTCTTAATACACATTCCTAGACCATTCTAAGCCTTTAGATTACTCTCTTAACCATTTTACACTTGTTAGAACCTCCAAGGACTCATGATACACCCTCTAAGTCCCTTCGGGTACCAAGCAATGTTTAGGATCATTCTAATGGTTCTTATAAGTCCTAATACACATTCCTAGACTATTCTAAGCCTTTAGAATACTCTCATAACCATTCTACACTTGTTAGAACCTCCAAGGACTCATGCTACACCCTCTACGTCCCTTGGGGTACCACGCAATGTTTAGGATCATTCTAATGGTTCTTATAAGTCCTAATACACATTCCTAGACCATTCTATGCCTTTAGAATACTCTCTTAACCATTATACACTTGTTAGAACGTCCAAGGACTTATCCTACACTCTCTACGTCCATTAGGGTACCAAGCAATGTTTAGGATCATTCTAAATGTTCGTATATGTCTTAATACACATTCCTAGACCATTCTAAGCCTTTAGATTACTCTCTTAACCATTTTACACTTGTTAGAACCTCCAAGGACTCATGATACACCCTCTAAGTCCCTTCGGGTACCAAGCAATGTTTAGGATCATTCTAATGGTTCTTATAAGTCCTAATACACATTCCTAGACTATTCTAAGCCTTTAGAATACTCTCATAACCATTCTACACTTGTTAGAACCTCCAAGGACTCATGCTACACCCTCTACGTCCCTTGGGGTACCAAGCAATGTTTAGGATCATTCTAATGGTTCTTATAAGTCCTAATACACATTCCTAGACCATTCTATACCTTTAGAATACTCTCTTAACCATTATACACTTGTTAGAACGTCCAAGGACTTATCCTACACTCTCTACGTCCATTCGGGTACCAAGCAATGTGTAGGATCATTCTAATGGCTCTTATAAGTCCTAATAAACATTCCTACACCATTCTATGCCTTTAGAATACTCTCTTAACCATTCTAAACTTGTTAGAACCTCCAAGGACTCATGCTACACCCTCTACGTCCCTTGGTGTACCAAGCAATGTTTAGGATCATTCTAATGGTTCTTATAAGTCCTAATACACATTCCTAGACTATTCTAAGCCTTTAGAATACTCTCATAACCATTCTACACTTGTTACAACCTCCAAGGACTCATGCTACACCCTCTACGTCCCTTGGGGTACCAAGCAATGTTTAGGATCATTCTAATGGTTCTTATAAGTCCTAATACACATTCCTAGACCATTCTAAGCCTTTAGAATACTCTCATAACCATTCTACACTTGTCAGAACCTCCAAGGAATCATGCTACACCCTTTACGTCCCTTGGGGTACCAAGCAAAGTTTAGGATCATTCTAATGGTTCTTCTAAGTCCTAATACATATTCCTAGACCATTCTAAGCCTTTAGAATACTCTCTTAACCATTATACACTTGTTAGAACGTCCAAGGACTTATCCTACACTCTCTACGTCCATTAGGGTACCAAGCAATGATTAGGATCATTCTAAATGTTCGTATATGTCTTAATACACATTCCTAGACCATTCTAAGCCTTTAGATTACTCTCTTAACCATTCTACACTTGTTAGAACCTCCAAGGACTCATGCTACACCCTTTAAGTCCCTTCGGGTACCAAGCAATGTTTAGGATAATTCTAATGGTTCTTATAAGTCCTAATACACATTCCTAGACCATTCTAAGCCTTTAGAATACTCTCATAACCATTCTACACTTGTTAGAACCTCCAAGGACTCATGCTACACCCTCTACGTCCCTTGGGGTACCAAGCAATGTTTAGGATCATTCTAATGGTTCTTATAAGTCCTAATACACATTCCTAGACCATTCTATGCCTTTAGAATACTCTCTTAACCATTATACACTTGTTAGAACGTCCAAGGACTTATCCTACACTCTCTACGTCCATTCGGGTACCAAGCAATGTGTAGGATCATTCTAATGGCTCTTCTAAGTCCTAATAAACATTCCTAGACCATTCTATGCGTTTAGAATACTCTCTTAACCATTCTAAACTTGTTAGAACCTCCAAGGACTCATGCTACACCCTCTACGTCCCTTGGTGTACCAAGCAATGTTTAGGATCATTCTAATGGTTCTTATAAGTCTTAATACACATTCCTAGACCATTCTAAGCCTTTAGATTACTCTCTTAACCATTCTACACTTGTTAGAACCTCCAAGGACTCATGCTACACCCTCTAAGTCCCTTCGGGTACCAAGCAATGTTTAGGATAATTCTAATGGTTCTTATAAGTCCTAATACACATTCCTAGACTTTTCTAAGCCTTTAGAATACTCTCATAACCATTCTACACTTGTTAGAACCTCCAAGGACTCATGCTACACCCTCTACGTCCCTTGGGGTACCAAGCAAAGTTTAGGATCATTCTAATGGTTCTTCTAAGTCCTAATACATATTCCTAGACCATTCTAAGCCTTTAGAATACTCTCTTAACCATTATACACTTGTTAGAACGTCCAAGGACTTATCCTACACTCTCTACGTCCATTAGGGTACCAAGAAATGTTTAGGATCATTCTAAATGTTCGTATATGTCTTAATACACATTCCTAGACCATTCTAAGCCTTTAGATTACTCTCTTAACCATTCTACACTTGTTAGAACCTCCAAGGACTCATGCTACACCCTCTAAGTCCCTTCGGGTACCAAGCAATGTTTAGGATAATTCTAATGGTTCTTATAAGTCCTAATACACATTCCTAGACTTTTCTAAGCCTTTAGAATACTCTCATAACCATTCTACACTTGTTAGAACCTCCAAGGACTCATGCTACACCCTCTACGTCCCTTGGGGTACCAAGCAATGTTTAGGATCATTCTAATGGTTCTTATAAGTCCTAATACACATTCCTAGACCATTCTATGCCTTTAGAATACTCTCTTAACCATTATACACTTGTTAGAACGTCCAAGGACTTATCCTACACTCTCTACGTCCATTCGGGTACCAAGCAATGTGTAGGATCATTCTAATGGCTCTTATAAGTCCTAATAAACATTCCTAGACCATTCTATGCCTTTAGAATACTCTCTTAACCATTCTAAACTTGTTAGAACCTCCAAGGACTCATGCTACACCCTCTACGTCCCTTGGTGTACCAAGCAATGTTTAGGATCATTCTAATGGTTCTTATAAGTCTTAATACACATTCCTAGACTATTCTAAGCCTTTAGAATACTCTCATAACCATTCTACACTTGTTACAACCTCCAAGGACTCATGCTACACCCTCTACGTCCCTTGGGGTACCAAGCAATGTTTAGGATCATTCTAATGGTTCTTATAAGTCCTAATACACATTCCTAGACCATTCTAAGCCTTTAGAATACTCTCATAACCATTCTACACTTGTCAGAACCTCCAAGGAATCATGCTACACCCTTTACGTCCCTTGGGGTACCAAGCAAAGTTTAGGATCATTCTAATGGTTCTTCTAAGTCCTAATACATATTCCTAGACCATTCTAAGCCTTTAGAATACTCTCTTAACCATTATACACTTGTTAGAATGTCCAAGGACTTATCCTACACTCTCTACGTCCATTAGGGTACCAAGCAATGTTTAGGATCATTCTAAATGTTCGTATATGTCTTAATACACATTCCTAGACCATTCTAAGCCTTTAGATTACTCTCTTAACCATTCTACACTTGTTAGAACCTCCAAGGACTCATGCTACACCCTCTAAGTCCCTTCGGGTACCAAGCAATGTTTAGGATAATTCTAATGGTTCTTATAAGTCCTAATACACATTCCTAGACTTTTCTAAGCCTTTAGAATACTCTCATAACCATTCTACACTTGTTAGAACCTCCAAGGACTCATGCTACACCCTCTACGTCCCTTGGGGTACCAAGCAATGTTTAGGATCATTCTAATGGTTCTTATAAGTCCTAATACACATTCCTAGACCATTCTAAGCCTTTAGAATACTCTCATAACCATTCTACACTTGTCAGAACCTCCAAGGAATCATGCTACACCCTTTACGTCCCTTGGGGTACCAAGCAAAGTTTAGGATCATTCTAATGGTTCTTCTAAGTCCTAATACATATTCCTAGACCATTCTAAGCCTTTAGAATACTCTCTTAACCATTATACACTTGTTAGAACGTCCAAGGACTTATCCTACACTCTCTACGTCCATTAGGGTACCAAGCAATGTTTAGGATCATTCTAAATGTTCGTATATGTCTTAATACACATTCCTAGACCATTCTAAGCCTTTAGATTACTCTCTTAACCATTCTACACTTGTTAGAACCTCCAAGGACTCATGCTACACCCTCTAAGTCCCTTCGGGTACCAAGCAATGTTTAGGATAATTCTAATGGTTCTTATAAGTCCTAATACACATTCCTAGACTTTTCTAAGCCTTTAGAATACTCTCATAACCATTCTACACTTGTTAGAACCTCCAAGGACTCATGCTACACCCTCTACGTCCCTTGGGGTACCAAGCAATGTTTAGGATCATTCTAATGGTTCTTATAAGTCCTAATACACATTCCTAGACCATTCTATGCCTTTAGAATACTCTCTTAACCATTATACACTTGTTAGAACGTCCAAGGACTTATCCTACACTCTCTACGTCCATTCGGGTACCAAGCAATGTGTAGGATCATTCTAATGGCTCTTATAAGTCCTAATAAACATTCCTAGACCATTCTATGCCTTTAGAATACTCTCTTAACCATTCTAAACTTGTTAGAACCTCCAAGGACTCATGCTACACCCTCTACGTCCCTTGGTGTACCAAGCAATGTTTAGGATCATTCTAATGGTTCTTATAAGTCTTAATACACATTCCTAGACTATTCTAAGCCTTTAGAATACTCTCATAACCATTCTACACTTGTTACAACCTCCAAGGACTCATGCTACACCCTCTACGTCCCTTGGGGTACCAAGCAATGTTTAGGATCATTCTAATGGTTCTTATAAGTCCTAATACACATTCCTAGACCATTCTAAGCCTTTAGAATACTCTCATAACCATTCTACACTTGTCAGAACCTCCAAGGAATCATGCTACACCCTTTACGTCCCTTGGGGTACCAAGCAAAGTTTAGGATCATTCTAATGGTTCTTCTAAGTCCTAATACATATTCCTAGACCATTCTAAGCCTTTAGAATACTCTCTTAACCATTATACACTTGTTAGAATGTCCAAGGACTTATCCTACACTCTCTACGTCCATTAGGGTACCAAGCAATGTTTAGGATCATTCTAAATGTTCGTATATGTCTTAATACACATTCCTAGACCATTCTAAGCCTTTAGATTACTCTCTTAACCATTCTACACTTGTTAGAACCTCCAAGGACTCATGCTACACCCTTTAAGTCCCTTCGGGTACCAAGCAATGTTTAGGATAATTCTAATGGTTCTTATAAGTCCTAATACACATTCCTAGACCATTCTAAGCCTTTAGAATACTCTCATAACCATTCTACACTTGTTAGAACCTCCAAGGACTCATGCTACACCCTCTACGTCCCTTGGGGTACCAAGCAATGTTTAGGATCATTCTAATGGTTCTTATAAGTCCTAATACACATTCCTAGACCATTCTATGCCTTTAGAATACTCTCTTAACCATTATACACTTGTTAGAACGTCCAAGGACTTATCCTACACTCTCTACGTCCATTCGGGTACCAAGCAATGTGTAGGATCATTCTAATGGCTCTTCTAAGTCCTAATAAACATTCCTAGACCATTCTATGCCTTTAGAATACTCTCTTAACCATTCTAAACTTGTTAGAACCTCCAAGGACTCATGCTACACCCTCTACGTCCCTTGGTGTACCAAGCAATGTTTAGGATCATTCTAATGGTTCTTATAAGTCTTAATACACATTCCTAGACCATTCTAAGCCTTTAGATTACTCTCTTAACCATTCTACACTTGTTAGAACCTCCAAGGACTCATGCTACACCCTCTAAGTCCCTTCGGGTACCAAGCAATGTTTAGGATAATTCTAATGGTTCTTATAAGTCCTAATACACATTCCTAGACTTTTCTAAGCCTTTAGAATACTCTCATAACCATTCTACACTTGTTAGAACCTCCAAGGACTCATGCTACACCCTCTACGTCCCTTGGGGTACCAAGCAAAGTTTAGGATCATTCTAATGGTTCTTCTAAGTCCTAATACATATTCCTATACCATTCTAAGCCTTTGGAATACTCTCTTAACCATTATACACTTGTTAGAACGTCCAAGGACTTATCCTACACTCTCTACGTCCATTAGGGTACCAAGCAATGTTTAGGATCATTCTAAATGTTCGTATATGTCTTAATACACATTCCTAGACCATTCTAAGCCTTTAGATTACTCTCTTAACCATTCTACACTTGTTAGAACCTCCAAGGACTCATGCTACACCCTCTAAGTCCCTTCGGGTACCAAGCAATGTTTAGGATAATTCTAATGGTTCTTATAAGTCCTAATACACATTCCTAGACTTTTCTAAGCCTTTAGAATACTCTCATAACCATTCTACACTTGTTAGAACCTCCAAGGACTCATGCTACACCCTCTACGTCCCTTGGGGTACCAAGCAATGTTTAGGATCATTCTAATGGTTCTTATAAGTCCTAATACACATTCCTAGACCATTCTATGCCTTTAGAATACTCTCTTAACCATTATACACTTGTTAGAACGTCCAAGGACTTATCCTACACTCTCTACGTCCATTCGGGTACCAAGCAATGTGTAGGATCATTCTAATGGTTCTTATAAGTCCTAATAAACATTCCTAGACCATTCTATGCCTTTAGAATACTCTCTTAACCATTCTAAACTTGTTAGAACCTCCAAGGACTCATGCTACACCCTCTACGTCCCTTGGTGTACCAAGCAATGTTTAGGATCATTCTAATGGTTCTTATAAGTCTTAATACACATTCCTAGACTATTCTAAGCCTTTAGAATACTCTCATAACCATTCTACACTTGTTACAACCTCCAAGGACTCATGCTACACCCTCTACGTCCCTTGGGGTACCAAGCAATGTTTAGGATCATTCTAATGGTTCTTATAAGTCCTAATACACATTCCTAGACCATTCTAAGCCTTTAGAATACTCTCATAACCATTCTACACTTGTCAGAACCTCCAAGGAATCATGCTACACCCTTTACGTCCCTTGGGGTACCAAGCAAAGTTTAGGATCATTCTAATGGTTCTTCTAAGTCCTAATACATACTCCTAGACCATTCTAAGCCTTTAGAATACTCTCTTAACCATTATACACTTGTTAGAATGTCCAAGGACTTATCCTACACTCTCTACGTCCATTAGGGTACCAAGCAATGTTTAGGATCATTCTAAATGTTCGTATATGTCTTAATACACATTCCTAGACCATTCTAAGCCTTTAGATTACTCTCTTAACCATTCTACACTTGTTAGAACCTCCAAGGACTCATGCTACACCCTCTAAGTCCCTTAGGGTACCAAGCAATGTTTAGGATAATTCTAATGGTTCTTATAAGTCCTAATACACATTCCTAGACTTTTCTAAGCCTTTAGAATACTCTCATAACCATTCTACACTTGATAGAACCTCCAAGGACTCATGCTACACCCTCTATGTCCCTTGGGGTACCAAGCAATGTTTAGGATCATTCTAATGGTTCTTATAAGTCCTAATACACATTCCTAGACCATTCTATGCCTTTAGAATACTCTCTTAACCATTCTACACTTGTTAGAACCTCCAAGGACTCATGCTACACCCTTTACGTCCCTTGGTGTACCAAGCAATGTTTAGGATCATACTAATGGTTCTTATAAGTCCTAATACACATTCCTACACCATTCTAAGCCTTTAGAATACTCTCTTAACCATTCTACACTTGTTAGAACCTCCAAGGACTCATGCTACACCCTCTACGTCCCATGGGGTACCAAGCATTGTTTAGGATCATTCTAATGTTTCTTCTAAGTCCTAATACATATTCCTAGACCATTCTAAGCCTTTAGAATACTCTCTTAACCATTATACACTTGTTAGAACGTCCAAGGACTTATCCTACACTCTCTACGTCCATTGGGGTACCAAGCAATGTTTAGGATCATTCTAAATGTTCGTATATGTCTTAATACACATTCCTAGAACATTCTAAGCCTTTAGATTACTCTCTTAACCATTCTACACTTGTTAGAACCTCCAAGGACTCATGCTACACCCTCTAAGTCCCTTCGGGTACCAAGCAATGTTTAGGATCATTCTAATGGTTCTTATAAGTCCTAATACACATTCCTAGACTATTCTAAGCCTTTAGAATACTCTCATAACCATTCTACACTTGTTAGAACCTCCAAGGACTCATGCTACACCCTCTACGTCCCTTGGGGTACCAAGCAATGTTTCGGATCATTCTAATGGTTCTTATAAGTCCTAATAAACATTCCTAGACCATTCTATGCCTTTAGAATACTCTCCTAACCATTCTACACTTGTTAGAACCTCCAAGGACTCATGCTACACCCTCTACGTCCCTTGGTGTACCAAGCAATGTTTAGGATCATACTAATGGTTCTTATAAGTCCTAATACACATTCCTACACCATTCTAAGCCTTTAGAATACTCTCTTAACCATTCTACACTTGTTAGAACCTCCAAGGACTCATGTTACACCCTCTACGTCCCATGGGGTACCAAGCATTGTTTAGGATCATTCTAATGGTTCTTATTAGTCCTAATACACATTCCTAGACCATTCTAAGCCTTTAGAATACTCTCTTAACCATTCTACACTTGTTAGAACCTCCAAGGACTCATGCTACACCATCTACGTCCCTTGGGGTACAAAGCAATGTTTAGGATCATTCTAATGGTTCTTATAAGTCCTAATACACATTCTTAGACCATTCTAAGCCTTTAGAATACTCTCATAACCATTCTACACTTGTTAGAACCTCCAAGGACTCATGCTACACCCTCTAAGTCCCTTCGGGTACCAAGCAATGTTTAGGATCATTCTAATGGTTCTTATAAGTCCTAATACACATTCCTAGACTATTCTAAGCCTTTAGAATACTCTCATAACCATTCTACACTTGTTAGAACCTCCAAGGACTCATGCTACACCCTCTACGTCCCTTGGGGTACCAAGCAATGTTTCGGATCATTCTAATGGTTCTTATAAGTCCTAATACACATTCCTAGACCATTCTATGCCTTTAGAATACTCTCTTAACCATTCTACACTTGTTAGAACCTCCAAGGACTCATGCTACACCCTTTACGTCCCTTGGTGTACCAAGCAATGTTTAGGATCATACTAATGGTTCTTATAAGTCCTAATACACATTCCTACACCATTCTAAGCCTTTAGAATACTCTCTTAACCATTCTACACTTGTTAGAACCTCCAAGGACTCATGCTACACCCTCTACGTCCCATGGGGTACCAAGCATTGTTTAGGATCATTCTAATGTTTCTTCTAAGTCCTAATACATATTCCTAGACCATTCTAAGCCTTTAGAATACTCTCTTAACCATTATACACTTGTTAGAACGTCCAAGGACTTATCCTACACTCTCTACGTCCATTGGGGTACCAAGCAATGTTTAGGATCATTCTAAATGTTCGTATATGTCTTAATACACATTCCTAGAACATTCTAAGCCTTTAGATTACTCTCTTAACCATTCTACACTTGTTAGAACCTCCAAGGACTCATGCTACACCCTCTAAGTCCCTTCGGGTACCAAGCAATGTTTAGGATCTTTCTAATGGTTCTTATAAGTCCTAATACACATTCCTAGACTATTCTAAGCCTTTAGAATACTCTCATAACCATTCTACACTTGTTAGAACCTCCAAGGACTCATGCTACACCCTCTACGTCCCTTGGGGTACCAAGCAATGTTTCGGATCATTCTAATGGTTCTTATAAGTCCTAATAAACATTCCTAGACCATTCTATGCCTTTAGAATACTCTCCTAACCATTCTACACTTGTTAGAACCTCCAAGGACTCATGCTACACCCTCTACGTCCCTTGGTGTACCAAGCAATGTTTAGGATCATACTAATGGTTCTTATAAGTCCTAATACACATTCCTACACCATTCTAAGCCTTTAGAATACTCTCTTAACCATTCTACACTTGTTAGAACCTCCAAGGACTCATGTTACACCCTCTACGTCCCATGGGGTACCAAGCATTGTTTAGGATCATTCTAATGGTTCTTATTAGTCCTAATACACATTCCTAGACCATTCTAAGCCTTTAGAATACTCTCTTAACCATTCTACACTTGTTAGAACCTCCAAGGACTCATGCTACACCATCTACGTCCCTTGGGGTACAAAGCAATGTTTAGGATCATTCTAATGGTTCTTATAAGTCCTAATACACATTCTTAGACCATTCTAAGCCTTTAGAATACTCTCATAACCATTCTACACTTGTCAGAACCTCCAAGGAATCATGCTACACCCTTTACGTCCCTTGGGGTACCAAGCAATGTTTAGGATCATTCTAATGGTTCTTCTAAGTCTTAATACATATTCCTAGACCATTCTAAGCCTTTAGAATACTCTCTTAACCATTATACACTTGTTAGAACGTCCAAGGACTTATCCTACACTCTCTACGTCCATTAGGGTACCAAGCAATGTTTAGGATCATTCTAAATGTTCGTATATGTCTTAATACACATTCCTAGACCATTCTAAGTCTTTAGATTACTATCTTAACCATTCTACACTTGTTAGAACCTCCAAGGACTCATGCTACACCCTCTAAGTCCCTTCGGGTACCAAGCAATGTTTAGGATCATTCGAATGGTTCTTATAAGTCCTAATACACATTCCTAGACTATTCTAAGCCTTTAGAATACTCTCATAACAGTTCTACACTTGTTAAAACCTCCAAGGACTTATGCTGCACCCTCTACGTCCCTTGGGGTACCAACCAATGTTTAGGATCATTCAAATGGTTCTTATAAGTCCTAATACACATTCCTAGACTATTCTACACTTGTTAGAACCTCCAAGGACTCATGCTACACCCTCTACGTCCCTTGGGGTACCAAGCAATGTTTAGGATCAATCTAATGGTTCTTATAAGTCCTAATACACATTCCTAGACCATTCTATGCCTTTAGAATACTCTCTTAACCATTCTACACTTGTCAGAACCTCCAAGGAATCATGCTACACCCTTTACGTCCCTTGGGGTACCAAGCATTGTTTAGGATCATTCTAATGGTTCTTATTAGTCCTAATACCCATTCCTAGACCATTCTATGACTTTAGAATACTCTCTTAACCATTCTACACTTGTTAGAACCTCCAAGGACTCATGTTACATCCTCTACGTCCCATGGGGTACCAAGCATTGTTTAGTATCATTCTAATGGTTCTTATTAGTCCTAATACACATTCCTAGACCATTCTAAGCCTTTAGAATACTCTCTTAACCATTCTACACTTGTCAGAACCTCCAAGGACTCATGTTACACCTCTATGTCCCATGGGGTACCAAGCATTGTTTAGGATCATTCCAATGGTTCTTATTAGTCCTAATACACATTCCTAGACCATTCTAAGCCTTTAGAATACTCTCTTAACCATTCTACACTTGTTAGAACCTCCAAGGACTCATGCTACACCCTCTACGTCCCTTGGGGTACAAAGCAATGTTTAGGATCATTCTATTGGTTCTTATAAGTCCTAATACACATTCTTAGACCATTCTAAGCCTTTAGAATACTCTCTTAACCGTTATACACTTGTTAGAACGTCCAAGGACTTATCCTACACTCTCTACGTCCATTAGGGTACCAAGCAATGTTTAGGATCATTCTAAATTTTCGTATATGTCTTAATACACATTCCTAGACCATTCTAAGCCTTTAGATTACTCTCTTAACCATTCTACACTTGTTAGAACCTCCAAGGACTCATGCTACACCCTCTAAGTCCTTCGGGTACCTAGCAATGTTTAGCATCATTCTAATGGTTCTTATAAGTCCTAATACACATTCCTAGACTATTCTAAGCCTTTAGAATACTCTCATAACCATTCTACACTTGTTAGAACATCCAAGGACTCATGCTACACCCTCTACGTCCCTTGGGGTACCAAGCAATGTTTAGGATCATTCTAATGGTTCTTATAAGTCCTAATACACATTCCTAGACCATTCTAAGCCTTTAGAATACTCTCATAACCATTCTACACTTGTCAGAACCTCCAAGGAATCATGCTACACCCTTTACGTCCCTTGGGGTACCAAGCAAAGTTTAGGATCATTCTAATGGTTCTTCTAAGTCTTAATACATATTCCTAGACCATTCTAAGCCTTTAGAATACTCTCTTAACCGTTATACACTTGTTAGAACGTCCAAGGACTTATCCTACACTCTCTACGTCCATTAGGGTACCAAGCAATGTTTAGGATCATTCTAAATTTTCGTATATGTCTTAATACACATTCCTAGACCATTCTAAGCCTTTAGATTACTCTCTTAACCATTCTACACTTGTTAGAACCTCCAAGGACTCATGCTACACCCTCTAAGTCCTTCGGGTACCTAGCAATGTTTAGCATCATTCTAATGGTTCTTATAAGTCCTAATACACATTCCTAGACTATTCTAAGCCTTTAGAATACTCTCATAACCATTCTACACTTGTTAGAACATCCAAGGACTCATGCTACACCCTCTACGTCCCTTGGGGTACCAAGCAATGTTTAGGATCATTCTAATGGTTCTTATAAGTCCTAATACACATTCCTAGACCATTCTAAGCCTTTAGAATACTCTCATAACCATTCTACACTTGTCAGAACCTCCAAGGAATCATGCTACACCCTTTACGTCCCTTGCGGTACCAAGCAAAGTTTAGGATCATTCTAATGGTTCTTCTAAGTCCTAATACATATTCCTAGACCATTCTAAGCCTTTAGAATACTCTCTTAACCATTATACACTTGTTAGAACGTCCAAGGACTTATCCTACACTCTCTACGTCCATTACGGTACCAAGCAATGTTTAGGATCATTCTAAATGTTCGTATATGTCTTAATACACATTCCTAGACCATTCTAAGCCTTTAGATTATTCTCTTAACCATTCTACACTTGTTAGAACCTCCAAGGACTCATGCTACACCCTCTAAGTCCCTTCGGGTACCAAGCAATGTTTAGGATAATTCTAATGGTTCTTATAAGTCCTAATACACATTCCTAGACTATTCTAAGCCTTTAGAATACTCTCATAACCATTCTACACTTGTTAGAACCTCCAAGGACTCATGCTACACCCTCTACGTCCCTTGGGGTACCAAGCAATGTTTATGATCATTCTAATGGTTCTTATAAGTCCTAATAAACATTCCTAGACCATTCTATGCCTTTAGAATACTCTCTTAACCATTCTAAACACTTTAGAACCTCCAAGGACTCATGCTACACCCTCTACGTCCCTTGGTGTACCAAGCAATGTTTAGGATCATACTAATGGTTCTTATAAGTCCTAATACACATTCCTACACCATTCTAAGCCTTTAGAATACTCTCTTAACCATTCTACACTTGTTAGAACCTCCAAGGACTCATGCTACACCCTCTACGTCCCTTGGGGTACCAAGCAATGTTTAGGATCATTCTAATGGTTCTTATAAGTCCTAATACACATTCCTAGACCATTCTAAGCCTTTAGAATACTCTCATAACCATTCTACACTTGTCAGAACCTCCAAGGAATCATGCTACACCCTTTACGTCCCTTGGGGTACCAAGCAAAGTTTAGGATCATTCTAATGGTTCTTCTAAGTCTTAATACATATTCCTAGACCATTCTAAGCCTTTAGAATACTCTCTTAACCGTTATACACTTGTTAGAACGTCCAAGGACTTATCCTACACTCTATACGTCCATTAGGGTACCAAGCAATGTTTAGGATCATTCTAAATTTTCGTATATGTCTTAATACACATTCCTAGACCATTCTAAGCCTTTAGATTACTCTCTTAACCATTCTACACTTGTTAGAACCTCCAAGGACTCATGCTACACCCTCTAAGTCCTTCGGGTATCTAGCAATGTTTAGCATCATTCTAATGGTTCTTATAAGTCCTAATACACATTCCTAGACTATTCTAAGCCTTTAGAATACTCTCATAACCATTCTACACTTGTTAGAACATCCAAGGACTCATGCTACACCCTCTACGTCCCTTGGGGTACCAAGCAATGTTTAGGATCATTCTAATGGTTCTTATAAGTCCTAATACACATTCCTAGACCATTCTAAGCCTTTAGAATACTCTCATAACCATTCTACACTTGTCAGAACCTCCAAGGAATCATGCTACACCCTTTACGTCCCTTGGGGTACCAAGCAAAGTTTAGGATCATTCTAATGGTTCTTCTAAGTCCTAATACATATTCCTAGACCATTCTAAGCCTTTAGAATACTCTCTTAACCATTATACACTTGTTAGAACGTCCAAGGACTTATCCTACACTCTCTACGTCCATTACGGTACCAAGCAATGTTTAAGATCATTCTAAATGTTCGTATATGTCTTAATACACATTCCTAGACCATTCTAAGCCTTTAGATTACTCTCTTAACCATTCTACACTTGTTAGAACCTCCAAGGACTCATGCTACACCCTCTAAGTCCCTTCGGGTACCAAGCAATGTTTAGGATAATTCTAATGGTTCTTATAAGTCCTAATACACATTCCTAGACTATTCTAAGCCTTTAGAATACTCTCATAACCATTCTACACTTGTTAGAACCTCCAAGGACTCATGCTACACCCTCTACGTCCCTTGGGGTACCAAGCAATGTTTATGATCATTCTAATGGTTCTTATAAGTCCTAATAAACATTCCTAGACCATTCTATGCCTTTAGAATACTCTCTTAACCATTCTAAACACTTTAAAACCTCCAAGGACTCATGCTACACCCTCTACGTCCCTTGGTGTACCAAGCAATGTTTAGGATCATACTAATGGTTCTTATAAGTCCTAATACACATTCCTACACCATTCTAAGCCTTTAGAATACTCTCTTAACCATTCTACACTTTTTAGAACCTCCAAGGACTCATGCTACACCCTCTACGTCCCTTGGGGTACCAAGCAATGTTTAGGATCATTCTAATGGTTCTTATAAGTCCTAATACACATTCCTAGACCATTCTAAGCCTTTAGAATACTCTCATAACCATTCTACACTTGTCAGAACCTCCAAGGAATCATGCTACACCCTTTACGTCCCTTGGGGTACCAAGCAAAGTTTAGGATCATTCTAATGGTTCTTCTAAGTCCTAATACATATTCCTAGACCATTCTAAGCCTTTAGAATACTCTTTTAACCATTATACACTTGTTAGAACGTCCAAGGACTTATCCTACACTCTCTACGTCCATTAGGGTACCAAGCAATGTTTAGGATCATTCTAAATGTTCGTATATGTCTTAATACACATTCCTAGACCATTCTAAGCCTTTAGATTACTCTCTTAACCATTCTACGATTGTTAGAACCTCCAAGGACTCATGCTACACCCTCTAAGTCCCTTCGGGTACCAAGCAATGTTTAGGATCATTCTAATGGTTCTTATAAGTCCTGATACACATTCCTAGACTATTCTAAGCCTTTAGAATACTCTCATAACCATTCTACACTTGTTAGAACCTCCAAGGACTCATGCTACACCCTCTACGTCCCTTGGGGTACCAAGCAATGTTTAGGATCATTCTAATAATTCTTATAAGTCCTAATAAACATTCCTAGACCATTCTATGCCTTTAGAATACTCTCTTAACCATTCTAAACACTTTAGAACCTCCAAGGACTCATGCTACACCCTCTACGTCCCTTGGTGTACCAAGCAATGTTTAGGATCATACTAATGGTTCTTATAAGTCCTAATACACATTCCTAAACCATTCTAAGCCTTTAGAATACTCTCTTAACCATTCTACACTTGTTAGAACCTCCAATGACTCATGCTACACCCTCTACGTCCCTTGGGGTACCAAGCAATGTTTAGGATCATTCTAATGGTTCTTATAAGTCCTAATACACATTCCTACACCATTCTAAGCCTTTAGAATACTCTCATAACCATTCTACACTTGTCAGAACCTCCAAGGAATCATGCTACACCCTTTACGTCCCTTGGGGTACCAAGCAAAGTTTAGGATCATTCTAATGGTTCCTCTAAGTCCTAATACATATTCCTAGACCATTCTAAGCCTTTAGAATACTCTCTTAACCATTATACACTTGTTAGAACGTCCAAGGACTTATCCTACACTCTCTACGTCCATTAGGGTACCAAGCAATGTTTAGGATCATTCTAAATGTTCGTATATGTCTTAATACACATTCCTAGACCATTCTAAGCCTATAGAATACTCTCTTAACCATTCTACACTTGTTAGAACCTCCAAGGACTCATGCTACACCCTCTAAGTCCCTTCGGGTACCAAGCAATGTTTAGGATAATTCTAATGGTTCTTATAAGTCGTAATACACATTCCTAGACTATTCTAAGCCTTTAGAATACTCTCATAACCATTCTACACTTGTTAGAACCTCCAAGGACTCATGCTACACCCTCTACGTCCTTTGGGGTACCAAGCAATGTTTAGGATCATTTTAATGGTTCTTATAAGTCCTAATAAACATTCCTAGACCATTCTATGCCTTTAGAATACTCTCTTAACCATTCTAAACTTGTTAGAACCTCCAAGGACTCATGCTACACCCTCTACGTCCCTTGGTGTACCAAGCAATGTTTAGGATCATACTAATGATTCTTATAAGTCCTAATACACATTCCTACACCATTCTAAGCCTTTAGAATACTCTCTTAACCATTCTACACATGTTAGAACCTCCAAGGACTCATGCTACACCCTCTACGTCCCTTGGGGTACCAAGCAATGTTTAGGATCATTCTAATGGTTCTTATAAGTCCTAATAAACATTCCTAGACCATTCTATGCCTTTAGAATACTCTCTTCACCATTCTAAACTTGTTAGAACCTCCAAGGACTCATGCTACACCCTCTACGTCCCTTGGTGTACCAAGCAATGTTTAGGATCATACTAATGGTTCTTATAAGTCCTAATACACATTCCTACACCATTCTAAGCCTTTAGAATACTCTCTTAACCATTCTACACTTTTTAGAACCTCCAAGGACTCATGCTACACCCTCTACGTCCCTTGGGGTACCAAGCAATGTTTAGGATCATTCTAATGGTTCTTATAAGTCCTAATACACATTCCTAGACCATTCTAAGCCTTTAGAATACTCTCATAACCATTCTACACTTGTCAGAACCTCCAAGGAATCATGCTACACCCTTTACGTCCCTTGGGGTACCAAGCAAAGTTTAGGATCATTCTAATGGTTCTTCTAAGTCCTAATACATATTCCTAGACCATTCTAAGCCTTTAGAATACTCTCTTAACCATTATACACTTGTTAGAACGTCCAAGGACTTCTCCTACACTCTCTACGTCCATTAGGGTACCAAGCAATGTTTAGGATCATTCTAAATGTTCGTATATGTCTTAATACACATTCCTAGACCATTCTAAGCCTTTAGATTACTCTCTTAACCATTCTACACTTGTTAGAACCTCCAAGGACTCATGCTACACCCTCTAAGTCCCTTCGGGTACCAAGCAATGTTTAGGATCATTCTAATGGTTCTTATAAGTCCTGATACACATTCCTAGACTATTCTAAGCCTTTAGAATACTCTCATAACCATTCTACACTTGTTAGAACCTCCAAGGACTCATGCTACACCCTCTACGTCCCTTGGGGTACCAAGCAATGTTTAGGATCATTCTAATGGTTCTTATAAGTCCTAATAAACATTCCTAGACCATTCTATGCCTTTAGAATACTCTCTTAACCATTTTAAACACTTTAGAACCTCCAAGGACTCATGCTACACCCTCTACGTCCCTTGGTGTACCAAGCAATGTTTAGGATCATACTAATGGTTCTTATAAGTCCTAATACACATTCCTACACCATTCTAAGCCTTTAGAATACTCTCTTAACCATTCTACACTTGTTAGAACCTCCAAGGACTCATGCTACACCCTCTACGTCCCTTGGGGTACCAAGGAATGTATAGGATCATTCTAATGGTTCTTCTAAGTCCTAATACATATTCCTAGACCATTCTAAGCCTTTAGAATACTCTCTTAACCATTATACACTTGTTAGAACGTCCAAGGACTTATCCTACACTCTCTACGTCCATTAGGGTACCAAGCAATGTTTAGGATCATTCTAAATGTTCGTATATGTCTTAATACACATTCCTAGACCATTCTAAGCCTATAGAATACTCTCTTAACCATTCTACACTTGTTAGAACCTCCAAGGACTCATGCTACACCCTCTAAGTCCCTTCGGGTACCAAGCAATGTTTAGGATAATTCTAATGGTTCTTATAAGTCCTAATACACATTCCTAGACTATTCTAAGCCTTTAGAATACTCTCATAACCATTCTACACTTGTTAGAACCTCCAAGGACTCATGCTACACCCTCTACGTCCTTTGGGGTACCAAGCAATGTTTAGGATCATTTTAATGGTTCTTATAAGTCCTAATAAACATTCCTAGACCATTCTATGCCTTTAGAATACTCTCTTAACCATTCTAAACTTGTTAGAACCTCCAAGGACTCATGCTACACCCTCTACGTCCCTTGGTGTACCAAGCAATGTTTAGGATCATACTAATGATTCTTATAAGTCCTAATACACATTCCTACACCATTCTAAGCCTTTAGAATACTCTCTTAACCATTCTACACTTGTTAGAACCTCCAAGGACTCATGCTACACCCTCTATGTCCCTTGGGGTACCAAGCAATGTTTAGGATCATTCTAATGGTTCTTATAAGTCCTAATAAACATTCCTAGACCATTCTATGCCTTTAGAATACTCTCTTCACCATTCTAAACTTGTTAGAACCTCCAAGGACTCATGCTACACCCTCTACGTCCCTTGGTGTACCAAGCAATGTTTAGGATCATACTAATGGTTCTTATAAGTCCTAATACACATTCCTACACCATTCTAAGCCTTTAGAATACTCTCTTAACCATTCTACACTTTTTAGAACCTCCAAGGACTCATGCTACACCCTCTACGTCCCTTGGGGTACCAAGCAATGTTTAGGATCATTCTAATGGTTCTTATAAGTCCTAATACACATTCCTAGACCATTCTAAGCCTTTAGAATACTCTCATAACCATTCTACACTTGTCAGAACCTCCAAGGAATCATGCTACACCCTTTACGTCATTTGGGCTACCAAGCAAAGTTTAGGATCATTCTAATGGTTCTTCTAAGTCCTAATACATATTCCTAGACCATTCTAAGCCTTTAGAATACTCTCTTAACCATTATACACTTGTTAGAACGTCCAAGGACTTATCCTACACTCTCTACATCCATTAGGGTACCAAGCAATGTTTAGGATCATTCTAAATGTTCGTATAAGTCTTAATACACATTCCTAGACCATTCTAAGCCTTTAGATTACTCTCTTAACCATTCTACACTTGTTAGAACCTCCAAGGACTCATGCTACACCCTCTAAGTCCCTTCGGGTACCAAGCAATGTTTAGGATCATTCTAATGGTTCTTATAAGTCCTGATACACATTCCTAGACTATTCTAAGCCTTTAGAATACTCTCATAACCATTCTACACTTGTTAGAACCTCCAAGGACTCATGCTACACCCTCTACGTCCCTTGGGGTACCAAGCAATGTTTAGGATCATTCTAATGGTTCTTATAAGTCCTAATAAACATTCCGAGACCATTCTATGCCTTTAGAATACTCTCTTAACCATTCTAAACACTTTAGAACCTCCAAGGACTCATGCTACACCCTCTACGTCCCTTGGTGTACCAAGCAATGTTTAGGATCATACTAATGGTTCTTATAAGTCCTAATACACATTCCTACACCATTCTAAGCCTTTAGAATACTCTCTTAACCATTCTACACTTGTTAGAACCTCCAAGGACTCATGCTACACCCTCTACGTCCCTTGGGGTACCAAGCAATGTATAGGATCATTCTAATGGTTCTTATAAGTCCTAATACACATTCCTAGACCATTCTAAGCCTTTAGAATACTCTCATAACCATTCTACACTTGTCAGAACCTACAAGGAATCATGCTACACCCTTTACGTCCCTTGGGGTACCAAGCAAAGTTTAGGATCATTCTAATGGTTCTTCTAAGTCCTAATACATATTCCTAGACCATTCTAAGCCTTTAGAATACTCTCTTAACCATTATACACTTGTTAGAACGTCCAAGGACTTATCCTACACTCTCTACGTCCATTAGGGTACCAAGCAATGTTTAGGATCATTCTAAATGTTCGTATATGTCTTAATACACATTCCTAGACCATTCTAAGCCTATAGAATACTCTCTTAACCATTCTACACTTGTTAGAACCTCCAAGGACTCATGCTACACCCTCTAAGTCCCTTCGGGTACCAAGCAATGTTTAGGATAATTCTAATGGTTCTTATAAGTCGTAATACACATTCCTAGACTATTCAAAGCCTTTAGAATACTCTCATAACCATTCTACACTTGTTAGAACCTCCAAGGACTCATGCTACACCCTCTACGTCCCTTGGGGTACCAAGCAATGTTTAGGATCATTCTAATGGTTCTTATAAGTCCTAATAAACATTCCTAGACCATTCTATGCCTTTAGAATACTCTCTTAACCATTCTAAACACTTTAGAACCTCCAAGGACTCATGCTACACCCTCTACGTCCCTTGGTGTACCAAGCAATGTTTAGGATCATACTAATGGTTCTTATAAGTCCTAATACACATTCCTACACCATTCTAAGCCTTTAGAATACTCTCTTAACCATTCTACACTTGTTAGAACCTCCAAGGACTCATGCTACACCCTCTACGTCCCTTGGGGTACCAAGCAATGTATAGGATCATTCTAATGGTTCTTCTAAGTCCTAATACATATTCCTAGACCATTCTAAGCCTTTAGAATACTCTCTTAACCATTATACACTTGTTAGAACGTCCAAGGACTTATCCTACACTCTCTACGTCCATTAGGGTACCAAGCAATGTTTAGGATCATTCTAAATGTTCGTATATGTCTTAATACACATTCCTAGACCATTCTAAGCCTATAGAATACTCTCTTAACCATTCTACACTTGTTAGAACCTCCAAGGACTCATGCTACACCCTCTAAGTCCCTTCGGGTACCAAGCAATGTTTAGGATAATTCTAATGGTTCTTATAAGTCCTAATACACATTCCTAGACCATTCTAAGCCTTTAGAATACTCTCATAACCATTCTACACTTGTTAGAACCTCCAAGGACTCATGTCACACCCTCTACGTCCCATGGGGTACCAAGCATTGTTTAGGATAATTCTAATGGTTCTTATAAGTCCTAATACACATTCCTAGACCATTCTAAGCCTTTAGAATACTCTCATAACCATTCTACACTTGTTAGAACCTCCAAGGACTCATGTCACACCCTCTACGTCCCATGGGGTACCAAGCATTGTTTAGGATCATTCTAAAGGTTCTTATTAGTCCTAATACACATTCCTAGACCATTTTAAGCCTTTAGAATACTCTCTTAACCATTCTACATTTGTTAGAACCTCCAAGGACTCATGCTACACCATCTACGTCCCCTGGGGTAAAAAGCAATGTTTAGGATCATTCTAATGGTTCTTATAATTCCTAATACACATTCCTAGACCATTCTAAGCCTTTAGAATACTCTCATAACCATTCTACACTTGTCAGAACCTCCAAGGAATCATGCTACACCCTTTACGTCCCTTGGGGTACCAAGCAAAGTTTAGGATCATTCTAATGGTTCTTCTAAGTCCAAATACAGATTCCTAGACCATTCTAAGACTTTAGAATACTCTCTTAACCATTCTACACTTGTTAGAACCTCCAAGGACTCATGTTACATCCTCTACGTCCCATGGGGTACCAAGCATTGTTTAGGATCATTCTAAAGGTTCTTATTAGTCCTAATACACATTCCTAGACCATTCTAAGACTTTAGAATACTCTCTTAACCATTCTACACTTGTTAGAACCTCCAAGGACTCATGTTACATCCTCTACGTCCCATGGGGTACCAAGCATTGTTTAGGATCATTCTAATGGTTCTTATTAGTCCTAATACACATTCCTAGACCATTCTAAGCCTTTAGAATACTCTCTTAACCATTCTACACTTGTTAGAACCTCCAAGGACTCATGTTACACCCTCTACATCCCATGGGGTAACAAGCATTGTTTAGGATCATTCTAATGGTTCTTATTAGTCCTAATACACATTCCTAGACCATTCTAAGCCTTTAGAATACTCTCTTAACCATTCTACACTTGTTAGAACCTCCAAGGACTCATGCTACACCATCTACGTCCCTTGGGGTACAAAGCAATGTTTAGGATCATTCTATTGGTTCTTATAAGTCCTAATACACATTCCTAGACCATTTTAAGCCTTTAGAATACTCTCATAACCATTCTACACTTGTCAGAACCTCCAAGGAATCATGCTACACCCTTTACGTCCCTTGGGGTACCAAGCAAAGTTTAGGATCATTCTAATGGTTCTTCTAAGTACTAATACATATTCCTAGACCATTCTAAGCCTTTAGAATACTCTCTTAACCATTATACACTTGTTAAAACGTCCAAGGACTTATCCTACACTCTCTACGTCCACTAGGGTACCAAGCAATGTTTAGGATCATTCTAAATGTTCGTATATGTCTTAATACACATTCCTAGACCATTCTAAGCCTTTAGAATACTCTCTTAACCATTCTACACTTGTTAGAACCTCCAAGGACTCATGCTACACCCTCTACGTCCCATGGGGTACCAAGCAATGTTTAGGATCATTCTAATGGTTCTTATAAGTCCTAATACACATTCCTAGACCATTCTAAGCCTTTAGAATACTCTCTTAACCATTCTACACTTGTTAGAACCTCCAAGGACTCATGTCACACCCTCTACGTCCCATGGGGTACCAAGCATTGTTTAGGATCATTCTAAACGTTCTTATTAGTCCTAATACACATTCCTAGACCATTTTAAGCCTTTAGAATACTCTCTTAACCATTCTACATTTGTTAGAACCTCCAAGGACTCATGCTACACCATCTACGTCCCCTGGGGTAAAAAGCAATGTTTAGGATCATTCTAATGGTTCTTATAATTCCTAATACACATTCCTAGACCATTCTAAGCCTTTAGAATACTCTCATAACCATTCTACACTTGTCAGAACCTCCAAGGAATCATGCTACACCCTTTACGTCCCTTCGGGTACCAAGCAAAGTTTAGGATCATTCTAATGGTTCTTCTAAGTCCTAATACGTATTCCTAGACCATTCTAAGCCTTTAGAATACTCTCTTAACCATTATACACTTGTTAGAACGTCCAAGGACTTATCCTACACTCTCTACGTCCATTAGGGTACCAAGCAATGTTTAGGATCATTCTAAATGTTCGTATATGTCTTAATACACATTCCTAGACCATTCTAAGCCTTTAGATTACTCTCTTAACAATTCTACACTTGTTAGAACCTCCAAGGACTCATGCTACACCCTCTAAGTCCCTTCGAGTACCAAGCAATGTTTAGGATAATTCTAATGGTTCTTATAAGTCCTAATACACATTCCTAGACTATTCTAAGCCTTTAGAATACTCTCATAACCATTCTACACTTGTTAGAACCTCCAAAGACTCATGCTACACCCTCTACATCCCTTGGGGTACCAAGCAATGTTTAGGATCATACTAATGGTTCTTATAAGTCCTAATACACATTCCTAGACCATTCTAAGCCTTTAGAATACTCTCATAACCATTCTACACTTGTCAGAACCTCCAAGGAATCATGCTACACCCTTTACGTCCCTTGGGATACCAAGCAAAGTTTAGGATCATTCTAATGGTTCTTCTAAGTCCTAATACATATTCCTAGACCATTCTAAGCCTTTAGAATACTCTCTTAACCATTATACACTTGTTAGAACGTCCAAGGACTTATCCTACACTCTCTACGTCCATTAGGGTACCAAGCAATGTTTAGGATCATTCTAAATGTTCGTATATGTCTTAATACACATTCCTAGACCATTCTAAGCCTTTAGATTACTCTCTTAACCATTCTACACTTGTTAGAACCTCCAAGGACTCATGCTACACCCTCTAAGTCCCTTCGGGTACCAAGCAATGTTTAGGATCATTCTAATGGTTCTTATAAGTCCTAATACACATTCCTAGACTATTCTAAGCCTTTAGAATACTCTCATAACCATTCTACACTTGTTAGAACCTCCAAGGACTCATGCTACACCCTCTACGTCCCATGGGGTACCAAGCAATGTTTAGGATCATTCTAATGGTTCTTATAAGTCCTAATACACATTCCTAGACCATTCTAAGCCTTTAGAATACTCTCTTAACCATTCTACACTTGTGAGAACCTCCAAGGACTCATGTTACACCCTTTACGTCCTATGGGGTACCAAGCATTGTTTAGGATCATTCTAAAGGTTCTTATTAGTCCTAATACACATTCCTAGACCATTCTAAGACTTTAGAATACTCTCTTAACCATTCTACACTTGTTAGAACCTCCAAGGACTCATGTTACATCCTCTACGTCCCATGGGGTACCAAGCATTGTTTAGGATCATTCTAATGGTTCTTATTTGTCCTAATACACATTCCTAGACCATTCTAAGCCTTTAGAATACTCTCTTAACCATTCTACACTTGTTAGAACCTCCAAGGACTCATGTTACACCCTCTACATCCCATGGGGTACCAAGCATTGTTTAGGATCATTCTAATGGTTCTTATTAGTCCTAATACACATTCCTAGACCATTCTAAGCCTTTAGAATACTCTCTTAACCATTCTACACTTGTTAGAACCTCCAAGGACTCATGCTACACCATCTACGTCCCTTGGGGTACAAAGCAATGTATAGGATCATTCTATTGGTTCTTATAAGTCCTAATACACATTCCTAGACCATTTTAAGCCTTTAGAATACTCTCATAACCATTCTACACTTGTCAGAACCTCCAAGGAATCATGCTACACCCTTTACGTCCCTTGGGGTACCAAGCAAAGTTTAGGATCATTCTAATGGTTCTTCTAAGTACTAATACATATTCCTAGACCATTCTAAGCCTTTAGAATACTCTCTTAACCATTATACACTTGTTAAAACGTCCAAGGACTTATCCTACACTCTCTACGTCCATTAGGGTACCAAGCAATGTTTAGGATCATTCTAAATGTTCGTATATGTCTTAATACACATTCCTAGACCATTCTAAGCCTTTAGAATACTCTCTTAACCATTCTACACTTGTTAGAACCTCCAAGGACTCATGCTACACTCTCTACGTCCCATGGGGTACCAAGCAATGTTTAGGATCATTCTAATGGTTCTTATAAGTCCTAATACACATTCCTAGACCATTCTAAGCCTTTAGAATACTCTCTTAACCATTCTACACTTGTTAGAACCTCCAAGGACTCATGTCACACCCTCTACGTCCCATGGGGTACCAAGCATTGTTTAGGATCATTCTAAAGGTTCTTATTAGTCCTAATACACATTCCTAGACCATTTTAAGCCTTTAGAATACTCTCTTAACCATTCTACATTTGTTAGAACCTCCAAGGACTCATGCTACACCATCTACGTCCCCTGGGGTAAAAAGCAATGTTTAGGATCATTCTAATGGTTCTTATAATTCCTAATACACATTCCTAGACCATTCTAAGCCTTTAGAATACTCTCATAACCATTCTACACTTGTCAGAACCTCCAAGGAATCATGCTACACCCTTTACGTCCCTTGGGGTACCAAGCAAAGTTTAGGATCATTCTAATGGTTCTTCTAAGTCCAAATACAGATTCCTAGACCATTCTAAGACTTTAGAATACTCTCTTAACCATTCTACACTTGTTAGAACCTCCAAGGACTCATGTTACATCCTCTACGTCCCATGGGGTACCAAGCATTGTTTAGGATCATTCTAATGGTTCTTATTAGTCCTAATACACATTCCTAGACCATTCTAAGCCTTTAGAATACTCTCTTAACCATTCTACACTTGTTAGAACCTCCAAGGACTCATGTTACACCCTCTACATCCCATGGGGTACCAAGCATTGTTTAGGATCATTCTAATGGTTCTTATTAGTCCTAATACACATTCCAAGACCATTCTAAGCCTTTAGAATACTCTCTTAACCATTCTACACTTGTTAGAACCTCCAAGGACTCATGCTACACCATCTACGTCCCTTGGGGTACAAAGCAATGTTTAGGATCATTCTATTGGTTCTTATAAGTCCTAATACACATTCCTAGACCATTTTAAGCCTTTAGAATACTCTCATAACCATTCTACACTTGTCAGAACCTCCAAGGAATCATGCTACACCCTTTACGTCCCTTGGGGTACCAAGCAAAGTTTAGGATCATTCTAATGGTTCTTCTAAGTACTAATACATATTCCTAGACCATTCTAAGCCTTTAGAATACTCTCTTAACCATTATACACTTGTTAAAACGTCCAAGGACTTATCCTACACTCTCTACGTCCATTAGGGTACCAAGCAATGTTTAGGATCATTCTAAATGTTCGTATATGTCTTAATACACATTCCTAGACCATTCTAAGCCTTTAGAATACTCTCTTAACCATTCTACACTTGTTAGAACCTCCAAGGACTCATGCTACACCCTCTACGTCCCATGGGGTACCAAGCAATGTTTAGGATCATTCTAATGGTTCTTATAAGTCCTAATACACATTCCTAGACCATTCTAAGCCTTTAGAATACTCTCTTAACCATTCTACACTTGTTAGAACCTCCAAGGACTCATGTTACACCCTCTACGTCCCATGGGGTACCAAGCATTGTTTAGGATCATTCTAAAGGTTCTTATTAGTCCTAATACACATTCCTAGACCATTTTAAGCCTTTAGAATACTCTCTTAACCATTCTCATTTGTTAGAACCTCCAAGGACTCATGCTACACCATCTACGTCCCCTGGGGTAAAAAGCAATGTTTAGGATCATTCTAATGGTTCTTATAATTCCTAATACACATTCCTAGACCATTCTAAGCCTTTAGAATACTCTCATAACCATTCTACACTTGTCAGAACCTCCAAGGAATCATGCTACACCCTTTACGTCCCTTGGGGTACCAAGCAAAGTTTAGGATCATTCTAATGGTTCTTCTAAGTCCAAATACAGATTCCTAGACCATTCTAAGCCTTTAGAATACTCTCTTAACCATTATACACTTGTTAGAACGTCCAAGGACTCATCCTACACTCTCTACGTCCATTAGGGTACCAAGCAATGTTTACGACCATTCTAAATGTTCGTATATGTCTTGATACACATTCCTAGACCATTCTAAGCCTTTAGATTACTCTCTTAACCATTCTACACTTGTTAGAACCTCCAAGGACTCATGCTACACCCTCTAAGTCCCTTCGGGTACCAAGCAATGTTTAGGATCATTCTAATGGTTCTTCTAAGTCCTAATTCACATTCCTAGACCATTCTAAGCCTTTAGAATACTCTCTTAACCATTATACACTTGTTAGGACATCCAAGGACTCATCCTACACTCTCTACGTCCATTAGGGTACCAAGCAATGTTTAGGATCATTCTAAACGTACGTATATGTCTTAATACACATTCCTAGACCATTCTAAGCCTTTCGATTACTCTCTTAACCATTCTACACTTGTTAGAACCTCCAAGGACTCATGCTACACCCTCTACGTCCCTTGGGGTACCACGCAAAGTTTAGGATCATTCTAATGGTTCTTCTAAGTACTAATACATATTCCTAGACCATTCTAAGCCTTTAGAATACTCTCTTAACCATTATACACTTGTTAGAACGTCCAAGGACTTATCCTACACTCTCTACGTCCATTAGGGTACCAAGCAATGTTTAGGATCATTCTAAATGTTCGTATATGTCTTAATACACATTCCTAGACCATTCTAAGCCTTTAGAATACTCTCTTAACCATTCTACACTTGTTAGAACCTCCAAGGACTCATGCTACACCCTCTACGTCCCATGGGGTACCAAGCAATGTTTAGGATCATTATAATGGTTCTTATAAGTCCTAATACACATTCCTAGACCATTCTAAGCCTTTAGAATACTCTCTTAACCATTCTACACTTGTTAGAACCTCCAAGGACTCATGTTACACCCTCTACGTCCCATGGGGTACCAAGCATTGTTTAGGATCATTCTAAAGGTTCTTATTAGTCCTAATACACATTCCTAGACCATTTTAAGCCTTTAGAATACTCTCTTAACCATTCTCATTTGTTAGAACCTCCAAGGACTCATGCTACACCATCTACGTCCCCTGGGGTAAAAAGCAATGTTTAGGATCATTCTAATGGTTCTTATAATTCCTAATACACATTCCTAGACCATTCTAAGCCTTTAGAATACTCTCATAACCATTCTACACTTGTCAGAACCTCCAAGGAATCATGCTACACCCTTTACGTCCCTTGGGGTACCAAGCAAAGTTTAGGATCATTCTAATGGTTCTTCTAAGTCCAAATACAGATTCCTAGACCATTCTAAGCCTTTAGAATACTCTCTTAACCATTATACACTTGTTAGAACGTCCAAGGACTCATCCTACACTCTCTACGTCCATTAGGGTACCAAGCAATGTTTACGATCATTCTAAATGTTCGTATATGTCTTGATACACATTCCTAGACCATTCTAAGCCTTTAGATTACTCTCTTAACCATTCTACACTTGTTAGAACCTCCAAGGACTCATGCTACACCCTCTAAGTCCCTTCGGGTACCAAGCAATGTTTAGGATCATTCTAATGGTTCTTCTAAGTCCTAATTCACATTCCTAGACCATTCTAAGCCTTTAGAATACTCTCTTAACCATTATACACTTGTTAGGACATCCAAGGACTCATCCTACACTCTCTACGTCCATTAGGGTACCAAGCAATGTTTAGGATCATTCTAAACGTACGTATATGTCTTAATACACATTCCTAGACCATTCTAAGCCTTTCGATTACTCTCTTAACCATTCTACACTTGTTAGAACCTCCAAGGACTCATGCTACACCCTCTACGTCCCTTGGGGTACCACGCAAAGTTTAGGATCATTCTAATGGTTCTTCTAAGTACTAATACATATTCCTAGACCATTCTAAGCCTTTAGAATACTCTCTTAACCATTATACACTTGTTAGAACGTCCAAGGACTTATCCTACACTCTCTACGTCCATTAGGGTACCAAGCAATGTTTAGGATCATTCTAAATGTTCGTATATGTCTTAATACACATTCCTAGACCATTCTAAGCCTTTAGAATACTCTCTTAACCATTCTACACTTGTTAGAACCTCCAAGGACTCATGCTACACCCTCTACGTCCCATGGGGTACCAAGCAATGTTTAGGATCATTATAATGGTTCTTATAAGTCCTAATACACATTCCTAGACCATTCTAAGCCTTTAGAATAATCTCTTAACCATTCTACACTTGTTAGAACCTCCAAGGACTCATGTTACACCCTCTACGTCCCATGGGGTACCAAGCATTGTTTAGGATCATTCTAATGGTTCTTATTAGTCCTAATACACATTCCTAGACCAGTTTAAGCCTTTAGAATACTCTCTTAACCATTCTACATTTGTTAGAACCTCCAAGGACTCATGCTACACCATCTACGTCCCCTGGGTACAAAGCAATGTTTAGGATCATTCTAATGGTTCTTATAAGTCCTAATACACATTCCTAGACCATTCTAAGCCTTTAGAATACTCTCATAACCATTCTACACTTGTCAGAACCTCCAAGGAATCATGCTACACCCTTTACGTCCCTTGGGGTACCAAGCAAAGTTTAGGATCATTCTAATGGTTCTTCTAAGTCCAAATACAGATTCCTAGACCATTCTAAGCCTTTAGAATACTCTCTTAACCATTATACACTTGTTAGAACGTCCAAGGACTCATCCTACACTCTCTACGTCCATTAGGGTACCAAGCAATGTTTACGATCATTCTAAATGTTCGTATATGTCTTGATACACATTCCTAGACCATTCTAAGCCTTTAGATTACTCTCTTAACCATTCTACACTTGTTAGAACCTCCAAGGACTCATGCTACACCCTCTAAGTCCCTTCGGGTACCATGCAATGTTTAGGATCATTCTAATGGTTCTTCTAAGTCCTAATACACATTCCTAGACCATTCTAAGCCTTTAGAATACTCTCTTAACCATTATACACTTGTTAGGACGTCCAAGGACTCATCCTACACTCTCTACGTCCATTAGGGTACCAAGCAATGTTTAGGATCATTCTAAACGTACGTATATGTCTTAATACACATTCCTAGACCATTCTAAGCCTTTCGATTACTCTCTTAACCATTCTACACTTGTTAGAACCTCCAAGGACTCATGCTACACCCTCTACGTCCCTTGGGGTACCAAGCAATGTTTAGGATCATTCTAATGGTTCTTATAGGTCCTAATACACATTCCTAGACCATTCTATGCCTTTAGAATACTCTCTTAACCATTCTAAACTTGTTAGAACCTCTAAGGACTCATGCTACACCCTCTACGTCACTTGGTGTACCAAGCAATGTTTAGGATCATACTAATGGTTCTTATAAGTCCTAATACACATTCCTAGACCATTCTAACCCTTTAGAATACTCTCTTAACCATTCAACACTTGTTAGAACCTCCAAGGACTCATGCTACACCCTCTACGTCCCTTGGGGTACCAAGCAATATTTAGGATCATTCTAATGGTTCTTATAAGTCCTAATACACATTCCTAGACCATTCTAAGCCTTTAGAATACTCTCTTAACCATTATACACTTGTTAGGACGTCCAAGGACTCATCCTACACTCTCTACGTCCATTAGGGTACCAAGCAATGTTTAGGATCATTCTGAACGTACGTATATGTCTTAATACACATTCCTAGACCATTCTAAGCCTTTCGATTACTCTCTTAACCATTCTACACTTGTTAGAACCTCCAAGGACTCATGCTACACCCTCTACGTCCCTTGGGGTACCAAGCAATGTTTAGGATCATTCTAATGGTTCTTCTAAGTCCTAATACATATTCCTAGACCATTCTAAGCCTTTAGAATACTCTCCGAACCATTCTACACTTGTCAGAACCTCCAAGGAATCATACTACACCCTTTACGTCCCTTGGGGTACCAAGCAAAGTTTAGGATCATTCTAATGGTTCTTCTAAGTCCTAATACATATTCCTAGACCATTCTAAGCCTTTAGAATACTCTCTTAACCATTATACACTTGTTAGAACGTCCAAGGACTTATCCTACACTCTCAACATCCATTAGGGTACCAAGCAATGTTTAGGATCATTCTAAATGTTCGTATATGTCGTAATACACATTCCTAGACCATTCTAAGCCTTTAGATTACTCTCTTAACCATTCTACACTTGTTAGAACCTCCAAGGACTCATGCTACACCCTCTACGTCCCTTGGGGTACCAAGCAATGTTTAGGATCATTCTAATGGTTCTTATAGGTCCTAATACACATTCTTAGACCATTCTAAACTTGTTAGAACCTCTAAGGACTCATGCTACACCCTCTACGTCCCTTGGTGTACCAAGCAATGTTTAGGATCATACTAATGGTTCTTATAAGTCCTAATACACATTCCTAGACCATTCTAAGCCTTTAGAATACTCTCTTAACCATTCAACACTTGTTAGAACCTCCAAGGACTCATGCTACACCCTCTACATCCCTTGGGGTACCAAGCAATGTTTAGGATCATTTTAATGGTTCTTATAAGTCCTAATACACATTCCTAGACCATTCTAAGCCTTTAGAATACTCTCTTAACCATTCTACACTTGTTAGAACCTCCAAGGACTCATGTTACACCCTCTACGTCCCATGGGGTACCAGGCATTGTTTAGGATCATTCTAATGGTTTTTATTAGTCCTAATACACATTCCTAGACCATTCTAAGCCTTTAGAATACTCTCTTAACCATTCTACACTTGTTAGAACCTCCAAGGACTTATGCTACACCATCTACGTCCCTTGGGGTAAAAAGCAATTGTTTAGGATCATTCTAATCGTTCTTTTTAGTCCTAATACACATTCCTAGACCATTCTAAGCCTTTAGAATACTCTCTTAACCATACTACTCTTGTTACAACCTCCAAGGACTCATGTTACACCCTCTACGTCCCATAGGGTACCAAGCATTGTTTAGGATCATTCTAATGGTTCTTATTAGTCCTAATACACATTCCTAGACCATACTAAGCCTTTAGAATACTCTCTTAACCATTCTACACTTGTTAGAACCTCCAAGGACTCATGCTACACTATCTACGTCCCTTGGGGTACAAAGGAATGTTTAGGATCATTCTATTGGTTCTTATAAGTCCTAAAACACATTCCTAGACCATTCTAAGCCTTTAGAATACTCTCATAACCATTCTACACTTGTCAGAACCTCCAAGGAATCATGCTACACCCTTTACATCCCTTGGGGTACCAAGCAAAGTTTAGGATCATTCTAATGGTTCTTCTAAGTCCTAATACATATTCCTAGACCATTCTAAGCCTTTAGAATACTCTCTTAACCGTTATACACTTGTTAGAACGTCCAAGGACTTATCCTACACTCTCTACGTCCATTAGGGTACCAAGCAATGTTTAGGATCATTCTAAATGTTCGTATATGTCTTAATACACATTCCTAGACCATTCTAAGCCTTTATATTACTCTCTTAACCATTCTACACTTGTTAGAACCTCCAAGGACTCATGTTACACCCTCTACATCCCATGGGGTACCAAGCATTGTTTAGGATCATTCTAATGGTTCTTATTAGTCCTAATACACATTCCTAGACCATTCTAAGCCTTTAGAATACTCTCTTAACCATTCTACACTTGTTAGAACCTCCAAGGACTCACGCTACACCATCTACGTCCCTTGGGGTACAAAGCAATGTTTAGGATCATTCTATATGTTCTTATAAGTCCTAATACACATTCCTAGACCATTTTAAGCCTTTAGAATACTCTCATAACCATTCTACACTTGTCAGAACCTCCAAGGAATCATGCTACACCCTTTACGTCCCTTGGGGTACCAAGCAAAGTTTAGGATCATTCTAATGGTTCTTCTAAGTACTAATACATATTCCTAGACTATTCTAAGCCTTTAGAATACTCTCTTAACCATTATACACTTGTTAGAACGTCCAAGGACTTATCCTACACTCTCTACGTCCATTAGGGTACCAAGCAATGTTTAGGATCATTCTAAATGTTCGTATATGTCTTAATACACATTCCTAGACCATTCTAAGCCTTTAGAATACTCTCTTAACCATTCTACACTTGTTAGAACCTCCAAGGACTCATGCTACACCCTCTACGTCCCATGGGGTACCAAGCAATGTTTAGGATCATTCTAATGGTTCTTATAAGTTTTAATACACATTCCTAGACCATTCTAAGCCTTTAGAATACTCTCTTAACCATTCTACACTTGTTAGAACCTCCAAGGACTCATGTTACACCCTCTACGTCCCATGTGGTACCAAGCATTGTTTAGGATCATTCTAATGGTTCTTATTAGTCCTAATACACATTCCTAGACCATTTTAAGCCTTTAGAATACTCTATTAACCATTCTACATTTGTTAGAACCTCCAAGGACTCATGCTACACCATCTACGTCCCCTGGGGTACAAAGGAATGTTTAGCATCATTCTAATGGTTCTTATAAGTCCTAATACACATTCCTAGACCATTCTAAGCCTTTAGAATACTCTCATAACCATTCTACACTTGTCAGAACCTCCAAGGAATCATGCTACACCCTTTACGTCCCTTGGGGTACCAAGCAAAGTTTAGGATCATTCTAATGGTTCTTCTAAGTCCAAATACAGATTCCTAGACCATTCTAAGCCTTTAGAATACTCTCTTAACCATTATACACTTGTTAGAACGTCCAAGGACTCATCCTACACTCTCTACGTCCATTAGGGTACCAAGCAATGTTTAGGATCATTCTAAATGTTCGTATATGTCTTGATTCACATTCCTAGACCATTCTAAGCCTTTAGATTACTCTCTTAACCATTCTACACTTGTTAGAACCTCCAAGGACTCATGCTACACCCTCTAAGTCCCTTCGGGTACCAAGCAATGTTTAGGATCATTCTAATGGTTCTTCTAAGTCCTAATACACATTCCTGGACCATTCTAAGCCTTTAGAATACTCTCTTAACCATTATACACTTGTTAGGACGTCCAAGGACTCATCCTACACTCTCTACATCCATTAGGGTACCAAGCAATGTTTAGGATCATTCTAAATGTTCGTATATGTCTTAATACACATTCCTAGACCATTCTAAGCCTTTAGAATACTCTCTTAACCATTCTACACTTGTTAGAACCTCCAAGGACTCATGTTACACCCTCTACGTCCCATGGGGTACCAAGCATTGTTTAGGATCATTCTAATGGTTCTTATTAGTCCTAATACACATTCCTAGACCATTCTAAGTCTTTAGAATACTCTCTTAACCATTCTACACTTGTTAGAACCTCCAAGGACTCATGCTAAACCATCTACGTCCCTTGGGGTACAAAGCAATGTTTAGGATCATTCTAATGGTTCTTATAAGTCCTAATACACATTCCTAGACCATTCTAAGCCTTTAGAATACTCTCATAACCATTCTACACTTGTCAGAACCTCCAAGGAATCATGCTACACCCTTTACGTCCCTTAGGGTACCAAGCAAAGTTTAGGATCATTCTAATGGGTCTTCTAAGTACTAATACATATTCCTAGACCATTCTAAGCCTTTAGAATACTCTTTTAACCATTATACACTTGTTAGAACGTCCAAGGACTTATCCTACACTCTCTACGTCCATTAGGGTACCAAGCAATGTTTAGGATCATTCTAAATGTTCGTATATGTCGTAATACACATTCCTAGACCATTCTAAGCCTTTAGATTACTCTCTTAACCATTCTACACTTGTTAGAACCTCCAAGGACTCATGCTACACCCTCTAAGTCCCTTCGGGTACCAAGCAATGTTTAGGATCATTCTAATGGTTCTTATAAGTCCTAATACACTTTCCTAGACCATTCTAAGCCTTTAGATTACTCTCTTAACCATTCTACACTTGTTAGAACCTCCAAGGACTCATGCTACACCCTCTAAGTCCCTTCGGGTACCAAGCAATATTTAGGATTATTCTAATGGTTCTTATAAGTCCTAATACACATTCCTAAACTATTCTAAGCCTTTAGAATACTCTCATAACCATTCTACACTTGTTAGAACCTCCAAGGACTCATGCTACACCCTCTAAGTCCCTTCGGGTACCAAGCAATGTTTAGGATCATTCTAATGGTTCTTCTAAGTCCTAATACACATTCCTAGACCATTCTAAGCCTTTAGAATACTCTCTTAACCATTATACACTTGTTAGGACGTCCAAGGACTCATCCTACACTCTCTACGTCCATTAGGGTACCAAGCAATGTTTAGGAGCATTCTAAACGTACGTATATGTCTTAATACACATTCCTAGACCATTCTAAGCCTTTCGATTACTCTCTTAACCATTCTACACTTGTTAGAACCTCCGAGGACTCATGCTACACCCTCTATGTCCCTTGGGGTACCAAGCAATGTTTAGGATCATTGTAATGGTTCTTATAAGTCCTAATACACATTCCTAGACCATTCTATGCCTTTAGAATACTCTCTTAACCATTCTAAACTTGTTAGAACCTCTAAGGACTCATGCTACGCCCTCTACGTCCCTTGGTGTACCAAGCAATGTTTAGGATCATACTAATGGTTCTTATAAGTCCTAATACACATTCCTAGACCATTCTAAGCCTTTAGAATACTCTCTTAACCATTCTACACTTGTTAGAACCTCCAAGGACTCATGCTACACCCTCTACGTCCCTTGGGGTACCAAGCAATGTTTAGGATCATTCTAATGGTTCTTATAAGTCCTAATACACATTCCTAGACCATTCTAAGCCTTTAGATTACTCTCTTAACCATTCTACACTTGTTAGAACCTCCAAGGACTCATGCTACACCCTCTAAGTCCCTTCGGGTACCAAGCAATGTTTAGGATCATTCTAATGGTT
This sequence comes from Crotalaria pallida, assembly GCA_037953625.1. Lineage (NCBI taxonomy): Eukaryota > Viridiplantae > Streptophyta > Magnoliopsida > Fabales > Fabaceae > Crotalaria > Crotalaria pallida. Next base: position 103,297,403 of record CM075654.1, on the reverse strand, counting down.
CTTATAAGTCCTAATACACTTTCCTAGACCATTCTAAGCCTTTAGATTACTCTCTTAACCATTCTACACTTGTTAGAACCTCCAAGGACTCATGCTACACCCTCTAAGTCCCTTCGTGTACCAAGCAATGTTTAGGATTATTCTAATGGTTCTTATAAGTCCTAATAGACATTCCTAAACTATTCTAAGCCTTTAGAATACTCTCATAACCATTCTACACTTGTTAGAACCTCCAAGGACTCATGCTACACCCTCTACGTCCCATGGGGTACCAAGCAATGTTTAGGGTCATTCTAAATGTTCGTATATGTCGTAATACACATTCCTAGACCATTCTAAGCCTTTAGATTACTCTCTGAACCATTCTACACTTGTTAGAACCTCCAAGGACTCATGCTACACCCTCTAAGTCCCTTCGGGTACCAAGCAATGTTTAGGATCATTCTAATGGTTCTTATAAGTCCTAATACACTTTCCTAGACCATTCTAAGCCTTTAGATTACTCTCTTAACCATTCTACACTTGTTAGAACCTCCAAGGACTCACGCTACACCCTCTAAGTCCCTTCGGGTACCAAGCAATGTTTAGGATCATTCTAAATGTTCGTATATGTCGTAATACACATTCCTAAACTATTCTAAGCCTTTAGAATACTCTCATAACCATTCTATACTTGTTAGAACCTCCAAGGACTCATGCTACACCCTCTAAGTCCCTTCGGGTACCAAGCAATGTTTAGGATCATTCTAATGGTTCTTCTAAGTCCTAATACACAATCCTAGACCATTCTAAGCCTTTAGAATACTCTCTTAACCATTATACACTTGTTAGGACGTCCAAGGACTCATCCTACACTCTCTACGTCCATTAGGGTACCAAGCAATGTTTAGGATCATTCTAAACGTACGTATATGTCTTAATACACATTCCTAGACCATTCTAAGCCTTTCGATTACTCTCTTAACCATTCTACACTTGTTAGAACCTCCAAGGACTCATGCTACACCCTCTAAGTCCCTTGGGGTACCAAGCAATGTTTAGGATCATTGTAATGGTTCTTATAAGTCCTAATACACATTCCTAGACCATTCTATGCTTTTAGAATACTCTCTTAACCATTCTAAACTTGTTAGAACCTCTAAGGACTCATGCTACACCCTCTACGTCCCTTGGTGTACCAAGCAATGTTTAGGATCATACTAATGGTTCTTATAAGTCCTAATTCACATGCCTAGACCATTCTAAGCCTTTAGAATACTCTCTTAACCATTCTACACTTGTTAGAACCTCCAAGGACTCATGCTACACCCTCTACGTCCCTTGGGGTACCAAGCAATGTTTAGGATCATTCTAATGGTTCTTATACGTCCTAATACACATTCCTAGACCATTCTAAGCCTTTAGAATACTCTCTTAACCATTCTACACTTGTTAGAACCTCCAAGGACTCATGCTAAACCATCTACGTCCCTTGGGGTACAAAGCAATGTTTAGGATCATTCTAATGGTTCTTATAAGTCCTAATACACATTCCTAGACCATTCTAATCCTTTAGAATACTCTCATAACCATTCTACACTTGTCAGAACCTCCAAGGAATCATGCTACACCCTTTACGTCCCTTAGGGTACCAAGCAAAGTTTAGGATCATTCTAATGGGTCTTCTAAGTCCTAATACACATTCCTAGACCATTCTAAGCCTTTAGAATACTCTCTTAACCATTATACACTTGTTAGGACGTCCAAGGACTCATCCTACACTCTCTACGTCCATTAGGGTACCAAGCAATGTTTAGGATCATTCTAAACGTATGTATATGTCTTAATACACATTCCTACACCATTCTAAGCCTTTCGATTACTCTCTTAACCATTCTACACTTGTTAGAACCTCCAAGGACTCATGCTACACCCTCTACGTCCCTTGGGGTACCAAGCAATGTTTACGATTATTCTAATGGTTCTTATAAGTCCTAATACACATTCCTAGACCATTCTATGCCTTTAGAATACTCTCTTAACCATTCTAAACTTGTTAGAACCTCTAAGGACTCATGCTACACCCTCTACGTCCCTTGGTGTACCAAGCAATGTTTAGGATCATACTAATGGTTCTTATAAGTCGTAATACACATTCCTAGACCATTCTAAGCCTTTAGAATACTCTCTTAACCATTCTACACTTGTTAGAACCTCCAAGGACTCATGCTACACCCTCTACGTCCCTTGGGGTACCAAGCAATGTTTAGGATCATTCTAATGGTTCTTATAAGTCCTAATACACATTCCTAGACCATTCTAAGCCTTTAGAATACTCTCTTAACCATTCTACACTTGTTAGAACCTCCAAGGACTCATGTTACACCCTCTACGTCCCATGGGGTACCAAGCATTGTTTAGGATCATTCTAATGGTTCTTATTAGTCCTAATACACATTCCTAGACCATTCTAAGCCTTTAGAATACTCTCTTAACCATTCTACACTTGTTAGAACCTCCAAGGACTCATGCTAAACCATCTACGTCCCTTGGGGTACAAAGCAATGTTTAGGATCATTCTAATGGTTCTTCTAAGTACTAATACATATTCCTAGACCATTCTAAGCCTTTAGAATACTCTCTTAACCATTATACACTTGTTAGAACGTCCAAGGACTTATCCTACACTCTCTACGTCCATTAGGGTACCAAGCAATGTTTAGGATCATTCTAAATGTTCGTATATGTCGTAATACACATTCCTAGACCATTCTAAGCCTTTAGATTACTCTCTTAACCATTCTACACTTGTTAGAACCTCCAAGGACTCATGCTACACCCTCTAAGTCCCTTCGGGTACCAAGCAATGTTTAGTATCATTCTAATGGTTCTTATAAGTCCTAATACACTTTCCTAGACCATTCTAAGCCTTTAGATTACTCTCTTAACCATTCTACACTTGTTAGAACCACCAAGGACTCATGCTACACCCTCTAAGTCCCTTTGGGTACCAAGCAAAGTTTAGGATTATTCTAATGGTTCTTATAAGTCCTAATACACATTCCTAGACTATTCTAAGCCTTTAGAATACTCTCATAACCATTCTACACTTGCTAGAACCTCCAAGGACTCATGCTACACCCTCTAAGTCCCTTCGGGTACCAAGCAATGTTTAGGATCATTCTAATGGTTCTTAAAGTCCTAATACACATTCCTAGACCATTCTAAGCCTTTAGAATACTCTCTTAACCATTATACACTTGTTAGAACGTCCAAGGACTTATCCTACAATCTCTACGTCCATTAGGGTACCAAGCAATGTTTAGGATCATTCTAAATGTTCGTATATGTCGTAATACACATTCCTAGACCATTCTAAGCCTTTAGATTACTCTCTTAACCATTCTACACTTGTTAGAACCTCCAAGGACTCATGCTACACCCTCTAAGTCCCTTCGGGTACCAAGCAATGTTTAGGATCATTCTAATGGTTCTTATAAGTCCTAATACACTTTCCTAGACCATTCTAAGCCTTTAGATTACTCTCTTAACCATTCTATATTTGTCAGAACCTCCAAGGAATCATGCTACACCCTTTACGTCCCTTGGGGTACCAAGCAAAGTTTAGGATCATTCTAATGGTTCTTCTAAGTACTAATACATATTCCTAGACCATTCTAAGCCTTTAGAATACTCTCTTAACCATTATACACTTGTTAGAACGTCAAAGGACTTATCCTACACTCTCTACGTCCATTAGGGTACCAAGCAATGTTTAGGATCATTCTAAATGTTCGTATATGTCGTAATACACATTCCTAGACCATTCTAAGCCTTTAGATTACTCTCTTAACCATTCTACACTTGTTAGAACCTCCAAGGACTCATGCTACACCCTCTAAGTCCCTTCGGGTACCAAGCAATATTTAGGATCATTCTAATGGTTCTTATAAGTCCTAATACACTTTCCTAGACCATTCTAAGCCTTTAGAATACTCTCTTAACCATTATACACTTGTTAGAACCTCCAAGGACTCATGCTACACCCTCTAAGTCCCTTCGGGTACCAAGCAATGTTTAGGATTATTCTAATGGTTCTTATAAGTCCTAATACACATTCCTAGACTATTCTAAGCCTTTAGAATACTCTCATAACCATTCTACACTTGTTAGAACCTCCAAGGACTCATGCTACACCCTCTTAGTCCCTTCGGGTACCAAGCAATGTTTAGGATCATTCTAATGGTTCTTCTAAGTCCTAATACACATTCCTAGACCATTCTAAGCCTTTAGAATACTCTCTTAACCATTATACACTTGTTAGGACGTCCAAGGACTCATCCTACACTCTCTACGTCCATTAGGGTACCAAGCAATGTTTAGGATCATTCTAAACGTACGTATATGTCTTAATACACATTCCTAGACCATTCTAAGCCTTTCGATTACTCTCTTAACCATTCTACACTTGTTAGAACCTCCAAGGACTCATGCTACACCCTCTACGTCCCTTGGGGTACCAAGCAATGTTTACGATTATTCTAATGGTTCTTATAAGTCCTAATACACATTCCTAGACCATTCTATGCCTTTAGAATACTCTCTTAACCATTCTAAACTTGTTAGAACCTCTAAGGACTCATGCTACACCCTCTACGTCCCTTGGTGTACCAAGCAATGTTTAGGATCATACTAATGGTTCTTATAAGTCCTAATACACATTCCTAGACCATTCTAAGCCTTTAGAATACTCTCTTAACCATTCTACACTTGTTAGAACCTCCAAGGACTCATGCTACACCCTCTACGTCCCTTGGGGTACCAAGCAATGTTTAGGATCATTCTAATGGTTCTTATAAGTCCTAATACACATTCCTAGACCATTCTAAGCCTTTAGAATACTCTCTTAACCATTCTACACTTGTTAGAACCTCCAAGGACTCATGTTACACCCTCTACGTCCCATTGGGTACCAAGCATTGTTTAGGATCATTCTAATGGTTCTTATTAGTCCTAATACACATTCCTAGACCATTCTAAGCCTTTAGAATACTCTCTTAACCATTCTACACTTGTTAGAACCTCCAAGGACTCATGCTAAACCATCTACGTCCCTTGGGGTACAAAGCAATGTTTAGGATCATTCTAATGGTTCTTATAAGTCCTAATACACATTCCTAGACCATTCTAATCCTTTAGAATACTCTCATAACCATTCTACACTTGTCAGAACCTCCAAGGAATCATGCTACACCCTTTACGTCCCTTAGGGTACCAAGCAAAGTTTAGGATCATTCTAATGGGTCTTCTAAGTACTAATACATATTCCTAGACCATTCTAAGCCTTTAGAATACTCTCTTAACCATTATACACTTGTTAGAAGGTCCAAGGACTTATCCTACACTCTCTACGTCCATTAGGGTACCAAGCAATGTTTAGGATCATTCTAAATGTTCGTATATGTCGTAATACACATTCCTAGACCATTCTAAGCCTTTAGATTACTCTCTTAACCATTCTACACTTGTTAGAACCTCCAAGGACTCATGCTACACCCTCTAAGTCCCTTCGGGTACCAAGCAATGTTTAGTATCATTCTAATGGTTCTTATAAGTCCTAATACACTTTCCTAGACCATTCTAAGCCTTTAGATTACTCTCTTAACCATTCTACACTTGTTAGAACCTCCAAGGACTCATGCTACACCCTCTAAGTCCCTTCGGGTACCAAGCAATGTTTAGGATTATTCTAATGGTTCTTATAAGTCCTAATACACATTCCCAGACTATTCTAAGCCTTTAGAATACTCTCATAACCATTCTACACTTCTTAGAACCTCCAAGGACTCATGCTACACCCTCTAAGTCCCTTCGGGTACCAAGAAATGTTTAGGATCATTCTAATGGTTCTTCTAAGTCCTAATACACATTCCTAGACCATTCTAAGCCTTTAGAATACTCTCTTAACCATTCTACACTTGTTAGAACCTCCAAGGACTCATGCTACACCCTCTACGTCCCTTGGGGTACCAAGCAATGTTTAGGATCATTCTAATGGTTCTTATAAGTCCTAATACACATTCCAAGACCATTCTAAGCCTTTAGAATACTCTCTTAACCATTCTACACTTGTTAGAACCTCCAAGGACTCATGTTACACCCTCTACGTCCCATGGGGTACCAAGCATTGTTTAGGATCATTCTAATGGTTCTTATTAGTCCTAATACACATTCCTAGACCATTCTAAGCCTTTAGAATACTCTCTTAACCATTCTACACTTGTTAGAACCTCCAAGGACTCATGCTAAACCATCTACGTCCCTTGGGGTACAAAGCAATGTTTAGGATCATTCTAATGGTTCTTATAAGTCCTAATACACATTCCTAGACCATTCTAATCCTTTAGAATACTCTCATAACCATTCTACACTTGTCAGAACCTCCAAGGAATCATGCTACACCCTTTACGTCCCTTAGGGTACCAAGCAAAGTTTAGGATCATTCTAATGGGTCTTCTAAGTACTAATACATATTCCTAGACCATTCTAAGCCTTTAGAATACTCTCTTAACCATTATACACTTGTTAGAACGTCCAAGGACTTATCCTACACTCTCTACGTCCATTAGGGTACCAAGCAATGTTTAGGATCATTCTAAATGTTCGTATATGTCGTAATACACATTCCTAGACCATTCTAAGCCTTTAGATTACTCTCTTAACCATTCTACACTTGTTAGAACCTCCAAGGACTCATGCTACACCCTCTAAGTCCCTTCGGGTACCAAGCAATGTTTAGGATTATTCTAATGGTTCTTATAAGTCCTAATACACATTCCTAGACTATTCTAAGCCTTTAGAATACTCTCATAACCATTCTACACTTGTTAGAACCTCCAAGGACTCATGCTACACCCTCTTAGTCCCTTCGGGTACCAAGCAATGTTTAGGATCATTCTAATGGTTCTTCTAAGTCCTAATACACATTCCTAGACCATTCTAAGCCTTTAGAATACTCTCTTAACCATTATACACTTGTTAGGACGTCCAAGGACTCATCCTACACTCTCTACGTCCATTAGGGTACCAAGCAATGTTTAGGATCATTCTGAACGTACGTATATGTCTTAATACACATTCCTAGACCATTCTAAGCCTTTCGATTACTCACTTAACCATTCTACACTTGTTAGAACCTCCAAGGACTCATGCTACACCCTCTACGTCCCTTGGGGTACCAAGCAATGTTTACGATTATTCTAATGGTTCTTATAAGTCCTAATACACATTCCTAGACCATTCTATGCCTTTAGAATACTCTCTTAACCATTCTAAACTTGTTAGAACCTCTAAGGACTCATGCTACACCCTCTACGTCCCTTGGTGTACCAAGCAATGTTTAGGATCATACTAATGGTTCTTATAAGTCCTAATACACATTCCTAGACCATTCTAAGCCTTTAGAATACTCTCTTAACCATTCTACACTTGTTAGAACCTCCAAGGACTCATGCTACACCCTCTACGTCCCTTGGGGTACCAAGCAATGTTTAGGATCATTCTAATGGTTCTTATAAGTCCTAATACACATTCCTAGACCATTCTAAGCCTTTAGAATACTCTCTTAACCATTCTACACTTGTTAGAACCTCCAAGGACTCATGTTACACCCTCTACGTCCCATGGGGTACCAAGCATTGTTTAGGATCATTCTAATGGTTCTTATTAGTCCTAATACACATTCCTAGACCATTCTAAGCCTTTAGAATACTCTCTTAACCATTCTACACTTGTTAGAACCTCCAAGGACTCATGCTAAACCATCTACGTCCCTTGGGGTACAAAGCAATGTTTAGGATCATTCTAATGGTTCTTATAAGTCCTAATACACATTCCTAGACCATTCTAATCCTTTAGAATACTCTCATAACCATTCTACACTTGTCAGAACCTCCAAGGAATCATGCTACACCCTTTACGTCCCTTAGGGTACCAAGCAAAGTTTAGGATCATTCTAATGGGTCTTCTAAGTACTAATACATATTCCTAGACCATTCTAAGCCTTTAGAATACTCTCTTAACCATTATACACTTGTTAGAACGTCCAAGGACTTATCCTACACTCTCTACGTCCATTAGGGTACCAAGCAATGTTTAGGATCATTCTAAATGTTCGTATATGTCGTAATACACATTCCTAGACCATTCTAAGCCTTTAGATTACTCTCTTAACCATTCTACACTTGTTAGAACCTCCAAGGACTCATGCTACACCCTCTAAGTCCCTTCGGGTACCAAGCAATGTTTAGTATCATTCTAATGGTTCTTATAAGTCCTAATACACTTTCCTAGACCATTCTAAGCCTTTAGATTACTCTCTTAACCATTCTACACTTGTTAGAACCTCCAAGGACTCATGCTACACCCTCTAAGTCCCTTCGGGTACCAAGCAATGTTTAGGATTATTCTAATGGTTCTTATAAGTCCTAATACACATTCCCAGACTATTCTAAGCCTTTAGAATACTCTCATAACCATTCTACACTTGTTAGAACCTCCAAGGACTCATGCTACACCCTCTAAGTCCCTTCGGGTACCAAGAAATGTTTAGGATCATTCTAATGGTTCTTCTAAGTCCTAATACACATTCCTAGACCATTCTAAGCCTTTAGAATACTCTCTTAACCATTCTACACTTGTTAGAACCTCCAAGGACTCATGCTACACCCTCTACGTCCCTTGGGGTACCAAGCAATGTTTAGGATCATTCTAATGGTTCTTATAAGTCCTAATACACATTCCAAGACCATTCTAAGCCTTTAGAATACTCTCTTAACCATTCTACACTTGTTAGAACCTCCAAGGACTCATGTTACACCCTCTACGTCCCATGGGGTACCAAGCATTGTTTAGGATCATTCTAATGGTTCTTATTAGTCCTAATACACATTCCTAGACCATTCTAAGCCTTTAGAATACTCTCTTAACCATTCTACACTTGTTAGAACCTCCAAGGACTCATGCTAAACCATCTACGTCCCTTGGGGTACAAAGCAATGTTTAGGATCATTCTAATGGTTCTTATAAGTCCTAATACACATTCCTAGACCATTCTAATCCTTTAGAATACTCTCATAACCATTCTACACTTGTCAGAACCTCCAAGGAATCATGCTACACCCTTTACGTCCCTTAGGGTACCAAGCAAAGTTTAGGATCATTCTAATGGGTCTTCTAAGTACTAATACATATTCCTAGACCATTCTAAGCCTTTAGAATACTCTCTTAACCATTATACACTTGTTAGAACGTCCAAGGACTTATCCTACACTCTCTACGTCCATTAGGGTACCAAGCAATGTTTAGGATCATTCTAAATGTTCGTATATGTCGTAATACACATTCCTAGACCATTCTAAGCCTTTAGATTACTCTCTTAACCATTCTACACTTGTTAGAACCTCCAAGGACTCATGCTACACCCTCTAAGTCCCTTCGGGTACCAAGCAATGTTTAGTATCATTCTAATGGTTCTTATAAGTCCTAATACACTTTCCTAGACCATTCTAAGCCTTTAGATTACTCTCTTAACCATTCTACACTTGTTAGAACCTCCAAGGACTCATGCTACACCCTCTAAGTCCCTTCGGGTACCAAGCAATGTTTAGGATTATTCTAATGGTTCTTATAAGTCCTAATACACATTCCCAGACTATTCTAAGCCTTTAGAATACTCTCATAACCATTCTACACTTGTTAGAACCTCCAAGGACTCATGCTACACCCTCTAAGTCCCTTCGGGTACCAAGCAATGTTTAGGATCATTCTAATGGTTCTTCTAAGTCCTAATACACATTCCTAGACCATTCTAAGCCTTTAGAATACTCTCTTAACCATTATACACTTGTTAGGACGTCCAAGGACTCATCCTACACTCTCTACGTCCATTAGGGTACCAAGCAAAGTTTAGGATCATTCTAATGGGTCTTCTAAGTACTAATACATATTCCTAGACCATTCTAAGCCTTTAGAATACTCTCTTAACCATTATACACTTGTTAGAACCTCCAAGGACTCATGTTACACCCTCTACGTCCCATGGGGTACCAAGCATTGTTTAGGATCATTCCAATGGTTCTTATAAGTCCTAATACACATTCCTAGACCATTCTAAGCCTTTAGAATACTCTCTTAACCATTATACACTTGTTAGAACGTCCAAGGACTTATCCTACACTCTCTACGTCCATTAGGGTACCAAGCAATGTTTAGGATCATTCTAAATGTTCGTATATGTCGTAATACACATTCCTAGACCATTCTAAGCCTTTAGATTACTCTCTTAACCATTCTACACTTGTTAGAACCTCCAAGGACTCATGCTACACCCTCTAAGTCCCTTCGGGTACCAAGCAATGTTTAGGATCATTCTAATGGTTCTTATAAGTCCTAATACACTTTCCTAGACCATTCTAAGCCTTTAGATTACTCTCTAAACCATTCTACACTTGTTAGAACCTCCAAGGACTCATGCTACACCCTCTAAGTCCCTTCGGGTACCAAGCAATGTTTAGGATTATTCTAATGGTTCTTATAAGTCCTAATACACATTCCTAGACTATTCTAAGCCTTTAGAATACTCTCATAACCATTCTACACTTGTTAGAACCTCCAAGGACTCATGCTACACCCTCTAAGTCCCTTCGGGTACCAAGCAATGTTTAGGATCATTCTAATGGTTCTTCTAAGTCCTAATACACATTCCTAGACCATTCTAAGCCTTTAGAATACTCTCTTAACCATTATACACTTGTTAGGACGTCCAAGAACTCATCCTACACTCTCTACATCCATTAGGGTACCAAGCAATGTTTAGGATCATTCTAAACGTACGTATATGTCTTAATACACATTCCTAGACCATTCTAAGCCTTTCGATTACTCTCTTAACCATTCTACACTTGTTAGAACCTCCAAGGACTCATGCTACACCCTCTACGTCCCATGGGGTACCAAGCAATGTTTAGGATTATTCTAATGGTTCTTATAAGTCCTTATACACATTCCTAGACCATTCTATGCCTTTAGAATACTCTCTTAACCATTCTACACTTGTTAGAACCTCCAAGGACTCATGCTACACCCTCTACGTCCCTTGGGGTACCAAGCAATGTTTAGGATCATTCTAATGGTTCTTATAAGTCCTAATACACATTCCTAGACCATTCTAAGCCTTTAGAGTACTCTCTTAACCATTCTACGCTTGTTAGAACCTCCAAGGACTCATGTTACACCCTCTACGTCCCATGGGGTACCAAGCATTGTTTAGGATTATTCTAATGGTTCTTATTAGTCCTAATACACATTCCTAGACCATTCTAAGCCTTTAGAATACTCTCTTAACCATTCTACACTTGTTAGAACCTCCAAGGACTCATGCTAAACCATCTACGTCCCTTGGGGTACAAAGCAATGTTTAGGATCATTCTTATGGTTCTTATAAGTCCTAATACACATTCCTAGACCATTCTAAGCCTTTAGAATACTCTCATAACCATTCTACACTTGTCAGAACCTCCAAGGAATCATGCTACACCCTTTACGTCCCTTAGGGTACCAAGCAAAGTTTAGGATCATTCTAATGGGTCTTCTAAGTACTAATAATTATTCCTAGACCATTCTAAACCTTTAGAATACTCTCTTAACCATTATACACTTGTTAGAACGTCCAAGGACTTATCCTACACTCTCTACGTCCATTAGGGTACCAAGCAATGTTTAGGATCATTCTAAATGTTCGTATATGTCGTAATACACATTCCTAGACCATTCTAAGCCTTTAGATTACTCTCTTAACCATTCTACACTTGTTAGAACCTCCAAGGACTCATGCTACACCCTCTAAGTCCCTTCGGGTACCAAGCAATGTTTAGGATCATTCTAATGGTTCTTATAAGTCCTAATACACTTTCCTAGACCATTCTAAGCCTTTAGATTACTCTCTTAACCATTCTACACGTGTCAGAACCTCCAAGGAATCATGCTACACCCTTTACGTCCCTTAGGGTACCAAGCAAAGTTTAGGATCATTCTAATGGGTCTTCTAAGTACTAATACATATTCCTAGACCATTCTAAGCCTTTAGAATACTCTCTTAACCATTATAGACTTGTTAGAACGTCCAAGGACTTATCCTACACTCTCTACGTCCATTAGGGTACCAAGCAATTTTAGGATCATTCTAAATGTTCGTATATGTCGTAATACACATTCCTAGACCATTCTAAGCCTTTAGATTACTCTCTTAACCATTCTACACTTGTTAGAACCTCCAAGGACTCATGCTACACCCTCTAAGTCCCTTCGGGTACCAAGCAATGTTTAGGATCATTCTAATGGTTCTTATAAGTCCTAATACACTTTCCTAGACCATTCTAAGCCTTTAGATTACTCTCTTAACCATTCTACACTTGTTAGAACCTCCAAGGACTCATGCTACACCCTCTAAGTCCCTTCGGGTACCAAGCAATGTTTAGGATTATTCTAATGGTTCTTATAAGTCCTAATACACATTCCTAGACTATTCTAAGCCTTTAGAATACTCTCATAACCATTCTACACTTGTTAGAACCTCCAAGAACTCATGCTACACCCTATAAGTCCCTTCGGGTACCAAGCAATGTTTAGGATCATTCTAATGGTTCTTCTAAGTCCTAATACACATTCCTAGACCATTCTAAGCCTTTAGAATACTCTCTTAACCATTCTACGCTTGTTAGAACCTCCAAGGACTCATCCTACACTCTCTACATCCATTAGGGTACCAAGCAATGTTTAGGATCATTCTAAACGTACGTATATGTCTTAATACACATTCCTAGACCATTCTAAGCCTTTCGATTACTCTCTTAACCATTCTACACTTGTTAGAAACTCCAAGGACTCATGCTACACCCTCTACGTCCCTTGGGGTACCAAGCAATGTTTAGGATTATTCTAATGGTTCTTATAAGTCCTAATACACATTCCTAGACCATTCTATGCCTTTAGAATACTCTCGTAACCATTCTACACTTGTTAGAACCTCCAAGGACTCATGCTACACCCTCTACGTCCCTTGGGGTACCAAGCAATGTTTAGGATCATTCTAATGGTTCTTATAAGTCCTAATACACATTCCTAGACCATTCTAAGGCTTTAGAATACTCTCTTAACCATTCTACGCTTGTTAGAACCTCCAAGGACTCATGTTACACCCTCTACGTCCCATGGGGTACCAAGCATTGTTTAGGATCATTCTAATGGTTCTTATTAGTCCTAATACACATTCCTAGACCATTCTAAGCCTTTAGAATACTCTCTTAACCATTCTACACTTGTTAGAACCTCCAAGGACTCATGCTAAACCATCTACGTCCCTTGGGGTACAAAGCAATGTTTAGGATCATTCTAATGGTTCTTATAAGTCCTAATACACATTCCTAGACCATTCTAAGCCTTTAGAATACTCTCATAACCATTCTACACTTGTCAGAACCTCCAAGGAATCATGCTACACCCTTTACGTCCCTTAGGGTACCAAGCAAAGTTTAGGATCATTCTAATGGGTCTTCTAAGTACTAATACATATTCCTAGACCATTCTAAACCTTTAGAATACTCTCTTAACCATTATACACTTGTTAGAACGTCCAAGGACTTATCCTACACTCCCTACGTCCATTAGGGTACCAAGCAATGTTTAGGATCATTCTAAATGTTCGTATATGTCGTAATACACATTCCTAGACCATTCTAAGCCTTTAGATTACTCTCTTAACCATTCTACACTTGTTAGAACCTCCAAGGACTCATGCTACACCCTCTAAGTCCCTTCGGGTACCAAGCAATGTTTAGGATCATTCTAATGGTTCTTATAAGTCCTAATACACTTTCCTAGACCATTCTAAGCCTTTAGATTACTCTCTTAACCATTCTACGCTTGTTAGAACCTCCAAGGACTCATCCTACACTCTCTACATCCATTAGGGTACCAAGCAATGTTTAGGATCATTCTAAACGTACGTATATATCTTAATACACATTCCTAGACCATTCTAAGCCTTTCGATTACTCTCTTAACCATTCTACACTTGTTAGAACCTCCAAGGACTCATGCTACACCCTCTAAGTCCCTTCGGGTACCAAGCAATGTTTAGGATCATTCTAATGGTTCTTATAAGTCCTAATACACTTTCCTAGACCATTCTAAGCCTTTAGATTACTCTCTTAACCATTCTACGCTTGTTAGAACCTCCAAGGACTCATCCTACACTCTCTACATCCATTAGGGTACCAAGCAATGTTTAGGATCATTCTAAACGTACGTATATGTCTTAATACACATTCCTAGACCATTCTAAGCCTTTCGATTACTCTCTTAACCATTCTACACTTGTTAGAACCTCCAAGGACTCATGCTACACCCTCTAAGTCCCTTCGGGTACCAAGCAATGTTTAGGATTATTCTAATGGTTCTTATAAGTCCTAATACACATTCCTAGACTATTCTAAGCCTTTAGAATACTCTCATAACCATTCTACGCTTGTTAGAACCTCCAAGGACTCATGCTACACCCTCTAAGTCCCTTCGGGTACCAAGCAATGTTTAGGATCATTCTAATGGTTCTTATAAGTCCTAATACACATTCCTAGACCATTCTAAGCCTTTAAAAAACTCTCTTAACCATTCTACGCTTGTTAGAACCTCCAAGGACTCATCCTACACTCTCTACATCCATTAGGGTACCAAGCAATGTTTAGGATCATTCTAAACGTACGTATATGTCTTAATACACATTCCTAGACCATTCTAAGCCTTTCGATTACTCTCTTAACCATTCTACACTTGTTAGAACCTCCAAGGACTCATGCTACACCCTATAAGTCCCTTCGGGTACCAAGCAATGTTTCGGATCATTCTAATGGTTCTTCTAAGTCCTAATACACATTCCTAGACCATTCTAAGCCTTTAAAAAACTCTCTTAACCATTCTACGCTTGTTAGAACCTCCAAGGACTCATCCTACACTCTCTACATCCATTAGGGTACCAAGCAATGTTTAGGATCATTCTAAACGTACGTATATGTCTTAATACACATTCCTAGACCATTCTAAGCCTTTCGATTACTCTCTTAACCATTCTACACTTGTTAGAACCTCCAAGGACTCATGCTACACCCTCTAAGTCCCTTCGGGTACCAAGCAATGTTTAGGATTATTCTAATGGTTCTTATAAGTCCTAATACACATTCCTAGACTATTCTAAGCCTTTAGAATACTCTCATAACCATTCTACACTTGTTAGAACCTCCAAGGACTCATGCTACACCCTATAAGTCCCTTCGGGTACCAAGCAATGTTTAGGATCATTCTAATGGTTCTTCTAAGTCCTAATACACATTCCTAGACCATTCTAAGGCTTTAGAATACTCTCTTAACCATTCTACGCTTGTTAGAACCTCCAAGGACTCATGTTACACCCTCTACGTCCCATGGGGTAGCAAGCATTGTTTAGGATCATTCTAATGGTTCTTATTAGTCCTAATACACATTCCTAGACCATTCTAAGCCTTTAGAATACTCTCTTAACCATTCTACACTTGTTAGAACCTCCAAGGACTCATGCTAAACCATCTACGTCCCTTGGGGTACAAAGCAATGTTTAGGATCATTCTAATGGTTCTTATAAGTCCTAATACACATTCCTAGACCATTCTAAGCCTTTAGAATACTCTCATAACCATTCTACACTTGTCAGAACCTCCAAGGAATCATGCTACACCCTTTACGTCCCTTAGGGTACCAAGCAAAGTTTAGGATCATTCTAATGGGTCTTCTAAGTACTAATACATATTCCTAGACCATTCTAAACCTTTAGAATACTCTCTTAACCATTATACACTTGTTAGAACGTCCAAGGACTTATCCTACACTCTCTACGTCCATTAGGGTACCAAGCAATGTTTAGGATCATTCTAAATGTTCGTATATGTCGTAATACACATTCCTAGACCATTCTAAGCCTTTAGATTACTCTCTTAACCATTCTACACTTGTTAGAACCTCCAAGGACTCATGCTACACCCTCTAAGTCCCTTCGGGTACCAAGCAATGTTTAGGATCATTCTAATGGTTCTTATAAGTCCTAATACACTTTCCTAGACCATTTTAAGCCTTTAGATTACTCTCTTAACCATTCTACGCTTGTTAGAACCTCCAAGGACTCATCCTACACTCTCTACATCCATTAGGGTACCAAGCAATGTTTAGGATCATTCTAAACGTACGTATATGTCTTAATACACATTCCTAGACCATTCTAAGCCTTTCGATTACTCTCTTAACCATTCTACACTTGTTAGAACCTCCAAGGACTCATGCTACACCCTCTAAGTCCCTTCGGGTACCAAGCAATGTTTAGGATCATTCTAATGGTTCTTATAAGTCCTAATACACTTTCCTAGACCATTCTAAGCCTTTAGATTACTCTCTTAACCATTCTACGCTTGTTAGAACCTCCAAGGACTCATCCTACACTCTCTACATCCATTAGGGTACCAAGCAATGTTTAGGATCATTCTAAACGTACGTATATGTCTTAATACACATTCCTAGACCATTCTAAGCCTTTCGATTACTCTCTTAACCATTCTACACTTGTTAGAACCTCCAAGGACTCATGCTACACCCTCTAAGTCCCTTCGGGTACCAAGCAATGTTTAGGATTATTCTAATGGTTCTTATAAGTCCTAATACACATTCCTAGACTATTCTAAGCCTTTAGAATACTCTCATAACCATTCTACGCTTGTTAGAACCTCCAAGGACTCATGCTACACCCTCTAAGTCCCTTCGGGTACCAAGCAATGTTTAGGATCATTCTAATGGTTCTTATAAGTCCTAATACACTTTCCTAGACCATTCTAAGCCTTTAGATTACTCTCTTAACCATTCTACGCTTGTTAGAACCTCCAAGGACTCATCCTACACTCTCTACATCCATTAGGGTACCAAGCAATGTTTAGGATCATTCTAAACGTACGTATATGTCTTAATACACATTCCTAGACCATTCTAAGCCTTTCGATTACTCTCTTAACCATTCTACACTTGTTAGAACCTCCAAGGACTCATGCTACACCCTCTAAGTCCCTTCGGGTACCAAGCAATGTTTAGGATTATTCTAATGGTTCTTATAAGTCCTAATACACATTCCTAGACTATTCTAAGCCTTTAGAATACTCTCATAACCATTCTACACTTGTTAGAACCTCCAAGGACTCATGCTACACCCTATAAGTCCCTTCGGGTACCAAGCAATGTTTCGGATCATTCTAATGGTTCTTCTAAGTCCTAATACACATTCCTAGACCATTCTAAGCCTTTAAAAAACTCTCTTAACCATTCTACGCTTGTTAGAACCTCCAAGGACTCATCCTACACTCTCTACATCCATTAGGGTACCAAGCAATGTTTTGGATCATTCTAAACGTACGTATATGTCTTAATACACATTCCTAGACCATTCTAAGCCTTTCGATTACTCTCTTAACCATTCTACACTTGTTAGAACCTCCAAGGACTCATGCTACACCCTCTAAGTCCCTTCGGGTACCAAGCAATGTTTAGGATTATTCTAATGGTTCTTATAAGTCCTAATACACATTCCTAGACTATTCTAAGCCTTTAGAATACTCTCATAACCATTCTACACTTGTTAGAACCTCCAAGGACTCATGCTACACCCTATAAGTCCCTTCGGGTACCAAGCAATGTTTAGGATCATTCTAATGGTTCTTCTAAGTCCTAATACACATTCCTAGACCATTCTAAGGCTTTAGAATACTCTCTTAACCATTCTACGCTTGTTAGAACCTCCAAGGACTCATGTTACACCCTCTACGTCCCATGGGGTACCAAGCATTGTTTAGGATCATTCTAATGGTTCTTATTAGTCCTAATACACATTCCTAGACCATTCTAAGCCTTTAGAATACTCTCTTAACCATTCTACACTTGTTAGAACCTCCAAGGACTCATGCTAAACCATCTACGTCCCTTGGGGTACAAAGCAATGTTTAGGATCATTCTAATGGTTCTTATAAGTCCTAATACACATTCCTAGACCATTCTAAGCCTTTAGAATACTCTCATAACCATTCTACACTTGTCAGAACCTCCAAGGAATCATGCTACACCCTTTACGTCCCTTAGGGTACCAAGCAAAGTTTAGGATCATTCTAATGGGTCTTCTAAGTACTAATACATATTCCTAGACCATTCTAAACCTTTAGAATACTCTCTTAACCATTATACACTTGTTAGAACGTCCAAGGACTTATCCTACACTCTCTACGTCCATTAGGGTACCAAGCAATGTTTAGGATCATTCTAAATGTTCGTATATGTCGTAATACACATTCCTAGACCATTCTAAGCCTTTAGATTACTCTCTTAACCATTCTACACTTGTTAGAACCTCCAAGGACTCATGCTACACCCTCTAAGTCCCTTCGGGTACCAAGCAATGTTTAGGATCATTCTAATGGTTCTTATAAGTCCTAATACACTTTCCTAGACCATTCTAAGCCTTTAGATTACTCTCTTAACCATTCTACGCTTGTTAGAACCTCCAAGGACTCATCCTACACTCTCTACATCCATTAGGGTACCAAGCAATGTTTAGGATCATTCTAAACGTACGTATATGTCTTAATACACATTCCTAGACCATTCTAAGCCTTTCGATTACTCTCTTAACCATTCTACACTTGTTAGAACCTCCAAGGACTCATGCTACACCCTCTAAGTCCCTTCGGGTACCAAGCAATGTTTAGGATCATTCTAATGGTTCTTATAAGTCCTAATACACTTTCCTAGACCATTCTAAGCCTTTAGATTACTCTCTTAACCATTCTACTCTTGTTAGAACCTCCAAGGACTCATCCTACACTCTCTACATCCATTAGGGTACCAAGCAATGTTTAGGATCATTCTAAACGTACGTATATGTCTTAATACACATTCCTAGACCATTCTAAGCCTTTCGATTACTCTCTTAACCATTCTACACTTGTTAGAACCTCCAAGGACTCATGCTACACTCTCTAAGTCCCTTCGGGTACCAAGCAATGTTTAGGATTATTCTAATGGTTCTTATAAGTCCTAATACACATTCCTAGACTATTCTAAGCCTTTAGAATACTCTCATAACCATTCTACGCTTGTTAGAACCTCCAAGGACTCATGCTACACCCTCTAAGTCCCTTCGGGTACCAAGCAATGTTTAGGATCATTCTAATGGTTCTTATAAGTCCTAATACACTTTCCTAGACCATTCTAAGCCTTTAGATTACTCTCTTAACCATTCTACGCTTGTTAGAACCTCCAAGGACTCATCCTACACTCTCTACATCCATTAGGGTACCAAGCAATGTTTAGGATCATTCTAAACGTACGTATATGTCTTAATACACATTCCTAGACCATTCTAAGCCTTTCGATTACTCTCTTAACCATTCTACACTTGTTAGAACCTCCAAGGACTCATGCTACACCCTCTAAGTCCCTTCGGGTACCAAGCAATGTTTAGGATTATTCTAATGGTTCTTATAAGTCCTAATACACATTCCTAGACTATTCTAAGCCTTTAGAATACTCTCATAACCATTCTACACTTGTTAGAACCTCCAAGGACTCATGCTACACCCTATAAGTCCCTTCGGGTACCAAGCAATGTTTCGGATCATTCTAATGGTTCTTCTAAGTCCTAATACACATTCCTAGACCATTCTAAGCCTTTAAAAAACTCTCTTAACCATTCTACGCTTGTTAGAACCTCCAAGGACTCATCCAACACTCTCTACATCCATTAGGGTACCAAGCAATGTTTAGGATCATTCTAAACGTACGTATATGTCTTAATACACATTCCTAGACCATTCTAAGCCTTTCGATTACTCTCTTAACCATTCTACACTTGTTAGAACCTCCAAGGAATCATGCTACACCCTCTAAGTCCCTTCGGGTACCAAGCAATGTTTAGGATTATTCTAATGGTTCTTATAAGTCCTAATACACATTCCTAGACTATTCTAAGCCTTTAGAATACTCTCATAACCATTCTACACTTGTTAGAACCTCCAAGGACTCATGCTACACACTATAAGTCCCTTCGGGTACCAAGCAATGTTTAGGATCATTCTAATGGTTCTTCTAAGTCCTAATACACATTCCTAGACCATTCTAAGCCTTTAGAATACTCTCTTAACCATTCTACGCTTGTTAGAACCTCCAAGGACTCATCCTACACTCTCTACATCCATTAGGGTACCAAGCAATGTTTAGGATCATTCTAAACGTACGTATATGTCTTAATACACATTCCTAGACCATTCTAAGCCTTTCGATTACTCTCTTAACCATTCTACACTTGTTAGAACCTCCAAGGACTCATGCTACACCCTCTACGTCCCTTGGGTACCAAGCAATGTTTAGGATTATTCTAATGGTTCTTATAAGTCCTAATACACATTCCTAGACCATTCTATGCCTTTAGAATACTCTCTTAACCATTCTACACTTGTTAGAACCTCCAAGGACTCATGCGACACCCTCTACGTCCCTTGGGGTACCAAGCAATGTCTAGGATCATTCTAATGGTTCTTATAAGTCCTAATACACATTCCTAGACCATTCTAAGCCTTTAGAATACTCTCTTAACCATTCTACGCTTGTTAGAACCTCCAAGGACTCATGTTACACCCTCTACGTCCCATGGGGTACCAAGCATTGTTTAGGATCATTCTAATGGTTCTTATTAGTCCTAATACACATTCCTAGACCATTCTAAGCCTTTAGAATACTCTCTTAACCATTCTACACTTGTTAGAACCTCCAAGGACTCATGCTAAACCATCTACGTCCCTTGGGGTACAAAGCAATGTTTAGGATCATTCTAATGGTTCTTATAAGTCCTAATACACATTCCTAGACCATTCTAAGCCTTTAGAATACTCTCATAACCATTCAACACTTGTCAGAACCTCCAAGGAATCATGCTACACCCTTTACGTCCCTTAGGGTACCAAGCAAAGTTTAGGATCATTCTAATGGGTCTTCTAAGTACTAATACATATTCCTAGACCATTCTACACCTTTAGAATACTCTCTTAACCATTATACACTTGTTAGAACGTCCAAGGACTTATCCTACACTCTCTACGTCCATTAGGGTACCAAGTAATGTTTAGGATCATTCTAAATGTTCGTATATGTCGTAATACACATTCCTAGACCATTCTAAGCCTTTAGATTACTCTCTTAACCATTCTACACTTGTTAGAACCTCCAAGCACTCATGCTACACCCTCTAAGTCCCTTCGGGTACCAAGCAATGTTTAGGATCATTCTAATGGTTCTTATAAGTCCTAATACACTTTCCTAGACCATTCTAAGCCTTTAGATTACTCTCTTAACCATTCTACACATGTCAGAACCTCCAAGGAATCATGCTACACCCTTTACGTCCCATAGGGTACCAAGCAAAGTTTAGGATCATTCTAATGGGTCTTCTAAGTACTAATACATATTCCTAGACCATTCTAAGCCTTTAGAATACTCTCTTAACCATTATAGACTTGTTAGAACGTCCAAGGACTTATCCTACACTCTCTACGTCCATTAGGGTACCAAGCAATGTTTAGGATCATTCTAAATGTTCGTATATGTCGTAAAACACATTCCTAGACCATTCTAAGCCTTTAGATTACTCTCTTAACCATTCTACACTTGTTAGAACCTCCAAGGACTCATGCTACACCCTCTAAGTCCCTTCGGGTACCAAGCAATGTTTAGGATCATTCTAATGGTTCTTATAAGTCCTAATACACTTTCCTAGACCATTCTAAGCCTTTAGATTACTCTCTTAACCATTCTACACTTGTTAGAACCTCCAAGGACTCATGCTACACCCTCTAAGTCCCTTCGGGTACCAAGCAATGTTTAGGATTATTCTAATGGTTCTTATAAGTCCTAATACACATTCCTAGACTATTCTAAGCCTTTAGAATACTCTCATAACCATTCTACACTTGTTAGAACCTCCAAGGACTCATGCTACACCCTATAAGTCCCTTCGGGTACCAAGCAATGTTTAGGATCATTCTAATGGTTCTTCTAAGTCCTAATACACATTCCTAGACCATTCTAAGCCTTTAGAATACTCTCTTAACCATTATACACTTGTTAGGACGTCCAAGGACTCATCCTACACTCTCTACGTCCATTAGGGTACCAAGCAATGTTTAGGATCATTCTAAACGTACGTATATGTCTTAATACACATTCCTAGACCATTCTAAGCCTTTCGATTACTCTCTTAACCATTCTACACTTGTTAGAACCTCCAAGGACTCATGCTACACCCTCTACGTCCCTTGGGGTACCAAGCAATGTTTAGGATCATTCTAATGGTTCTTATAAGTCCTAATACACATTCCTAGACCATTCTATGCCTTTAGAATACTCTCTTAACCATTCTAAACTTGTTAGAACCTCTAAGGACTCATGCTACACCCTCTACGTCCCTTGGTGTACCAAGCAATGTTTAGGATCATACTAATGGTTCTTATAAGTCCTAATACACATTCCTAGACCATTCTAAGCCTTTAGAATACTCTCTTAACCATTCTACACTTGTTAGAATCTCCAAGGACTCATGCTACACCCTCTACGTCCCTTGGGGTACCAAGCAATGTTTAGGATCATTCTAATGGTTCTTATAAGTCCTAATACACATTCCTAGACCATTCTAAGCCTTTAGAATACTCTCTTAACCATTCTACACTTGTTAGAACCTCCAAGGACTCATGTTACACCCTCTACGTCCCATGGGGTACCAACCATTGTTTAGGATCATTCTAATGGTTCTTATTAGTCCTAATACACATTCCTAGACCATTCTAAGCCTTTAGAATACTCTCTTAACCATTCTACACTTGTTAGAACCTCCAAGGACTCATGCTAAACCATCTACGTCCCTTGGGGTACAAAGCAATGTTTAGGATCATTCTAATGGTTCTTATAAGTCCTAATACGCATTCCTAGACCATTCTAAGCCTTTAGAATACTCTCATAACCATTCTACACTTGTCAGAACCTCCAAGGAATCATGCTACACCCTTTACGTCCCTTAGGGTACCAAGCAAAGTTTAGGATCATTCTAATGGGTCTTCTAAGTCCTAATACATATTCCTAGACCATTCTAAGCCTTTAGAATACTCTCTTAACCATTATACACTTGTTAGAACGTCCAAGGACTTATCCTACACTCTCTACGTCCATTAGGGTACCAAGCAATGTTTAGGATCATTCTAAATGTTCGTATATGTCTTAATACAACTTCCTAGACCATTCTAAGCCTTTAGATTACTCTCTTAACCATTCTACACTTGTTAGAACCTCCAAGGACTCATGCTACACCCTCTAAGTCCCTTCGCGTACCAAGCAATGTTTAAGATCATTCTAATGGTTCTTATAAGTCATAATACACATTCCTAGACTATTCTAAGCCTTTAGAATACTCTCATAACCATTCTACACTTGTTAGAACCTCCAAGGACTCATGCTACACCCTCTACGTCCCTTGGGGTACCAAGCAATGTTTAGGATCATTCTAATGGTTCTTATAAGTCCTAATAAACATTCCTAGACCATTCTATGCCTTTAGAATACTCTCTTAACCATTCTAAACTTGTGAGAACCTCCAAGGACTCATGCTACACCCTCTACGACCCTTGGTGTACCAAGCAATGTTTAGGATCATACTAATGGTTCTTATAAGTCCTAATACACATTCCTACACCATTATAAGCCTTTAGAATACTCTCTTTACCATTCTACACTTGTTAGAACCTCCAAGGACTCATGCTACACCATCTACGTCCCTTGGGGTACAAAGCAATGTTTAGGATCATTCTAATGTTTCTTATAAGTCCTAATACACATTCCTAGACCATTCTAAGCCTTTAGAATACTCTTATAACCATTCTACACTTGTCAGAACCTCCAAGGAATCATGCTACACCCTTTACGTCCCTTGGGGTACCAAGCAATGTTTAGGATCATTCTAATGGTTCTTCTAAGTACTAATACATATTCCTAGACCATTCTAAGCCTTTAGAATACTCTCTTAACCATTATACACTTGTTAGAACGTCCAAGGACTTATCCTACACTCTCTACGTCCATTAGGGTACCAAGCAATGTTTAGGATCATTCTAAATGTTCGTATATGTCTTAATACACATTCCTAGACCATTCTAAGCCTTTAGATTACTCTCTTAACCATTCTACACTTGTTAGAACCTCCAAGGATTCATGCTACACCCTCTAAGTCCCTTCGGGTACCAAGCAATGTTTAGGATCATTCTAATGGTTCTTATAAGTCCTAATACACATTCCTAGACTATTCTAAGCCTTTAGAATACTCTCATAACCATTCTACACTTGTTAGAACCTCCAAGGACTCATGCTACACCCTCTACGTCCCTTGGGGTACCAAGCAATGTTTAGGATCATTCTAATGGTTCTTATAAGTCCTAATAAACATTCCTAGACCATTCTATGCCTTTAGAATACTCTCTTGACCATTCTAAACTTGTGAGAACCTCCAAGGACTCATGCTACACCCTCTACGTCCCTTGGTGTACCAAACAATGTTTAGGATCATACTAATGGTTCTTATAAGTCCTAATACACATTCCTACACCATTCTAAGCCTTTAGAATACTCTCATAACCATTCTACACTTGTTAGAACCTCCAAGGACTCATGCTACACCATCTACGTCCCTTGGGGTACAAAGCAATGTTTAGGATCATTCTAATGGTTCTTATAAGTCTTAATACACATTCCTAGACCATTCTAAGCCTTTAGAATACTCTCATAACCATTCTACACTTGTCAGAACCTCGAAGGAATCATGCTACACCCTTTACGTCCCTTTTGGTACCAAGCAAAGTTTAGGATCATTCTAATGGTTCTTCTAAGTCCTAATACATATTCCTAGACCATTCTAAGCCTTTAGAATACTCTCTTAACCATTATACACTTGTTAGAACGTCCAAGGACTTATCCTACACTCTCTACGTCCATTAGGGTACCGAGCAATGTTTAGGATCATTCTAAATGTTCGTATATGTCTTAATACACATTCCTAGACCATTCTAAGCCTTTAGATTACTCCCTTAACCATTCTACACTTGTTAGAACCTCCAAGGACTCATGCTACACCCTCTAAGTCCCTTCGGGTACCAAGCAATGTTTAGGATCATTCTAATGGTTCTTATAAGTCCTAATACACATTCCTAGACTATTCTAAGCCTTTAGAATACTCTCATAACCATTCTACACTTGTTAGAACCTCCAAGGACTCATGCTACACCCTCTACGTCCCTTGGGGTACCAAGCAATGTTTAGGATCATTCTAATGGTTCTTATAAGTCCTAATAAACATTCCTAGACCATTCTATGCCTTTAGAATACTCTCTTGACCATTCTAAACTTGTGAGAACCTCCAAGGACTCATGCTACACCCTCTACGACCCTTGGTGTACCAAGCAATGTTTAGGATCATACTAATGGTTCTTATAAGTCCTAATACACATTCCTACACCATTCTAAGCCTTTAGAATACTCTCTTAACCATTCTACACTTGTTAGAACCTCCAAGGACTCATGCTACACCATCTACGTCCCTTGGGGTACAAAGCAATGTTTAGGATCATTCTAATGGTTCTTATAAGTCCTAATACACATTCCTAGACCATTCTAAGCCTTTAGAATACTCTCATAACCATTCTACACTTGTCAGAACCTCTAAGGAATCATGCTACACCCTTTACGTCCCTTGGGGTACCAAGCAAAGTTTAGGATCATTCTAATGGTTCTTCTAAGTACTAATACATATTCCTAGAGCATTCTAAGCCTTTAGAATACTCTCTTAACCATTATACACTTGTTAGAACGTCCAAGGACTTATCCTACACTCTCTACGTCCATTAGGGAACCAAGCAATGTTTAGGATCTTTCTAAATGTTCGTATATGTCTTAATACACATTCCTAGACCATTCTAAGCCTTTAGATTACTCTCTTAACCATTCTACACTTGTTAGAACCTCCAAGGACTCATGCTACACCCTCTAAGTCCCTTCGGGTACCAAGCAATGTTTAGGATCATTCTAATGGTTCTTATAAGTCCTAATACTCATTCCTAGACTATTCTAAGCCTTTAGAATACTCTCATAACCATTCTACACTTGTTAGAACCTCCAAGGACTCATGCTACACCCTCTACGTCCCTTGGGGTACCAAGCAATGTTTAGGATCATTCTAATGGTTCTTATAAGTCCTAATACACATTCCTAGACCATTCTATGCCTTTAGAATACTAATACTCACTTAACCATTCTACACTTGTCAGAACCTCCAAGGAATCATGCTACACCCTTTACGTCCCTTGGGGTACCAAGCATTGTTTAGGATCATTCTAATGGTTCTTATTAGTCCTAATACACATTCCTAGACCATTCTAAGCCTTTAGAATAATCTCTTAACCATTCTACACTTGTTAGAACCTCCAAGGACTCATGCTACACCATCTACGTCCCTTGGGGTACCAAGCATTGTTTAGGATCATTCTAATGGTTCTTATTAGTCCTAATACACATTCCTAGACCATTCTAAGCCTTTAGAATACTCTCTTAACCATTCTACACTTGTTAGAACCTCCAAGGACTCATGTTACACCCTCTACGTCCCATGGGGTACCAACCATTGTTTAGGATCATTCTAATGGTTCTTATTAGTCCTAATACACATTCCTAGACCATTCTAAGCCTTTAGAATACTCTCTTAACCATTCTACACTTGTTAGAACCTCCAAGGACTCATGCTACACCATCTACGTCCCTTGGGGTACAAAGCAATGTTTAGGATCATTCTAATGGTTCTTATAAGTCCTAATACACATTCCTAGACCATTCTAAGCCTTTAGAATACTCTCATAACCATTCTACACCTTTTAGAACTTCCAAGGACTCATGCTACACCCTCTACGTCCCTTGGGGTACCAAGCAATGTTTAGGATCATTCTAATGGTTCTTATAAGTCCTAATAAACATTCCTAGACCATTCTATGCCTTTAGAATAATCTCTTGACCATTCTAAACTTGTGAGAACCTCCAAGGACTCATGCTGCACCCTCTACGTCCCTTGGGGTACCAAGCAATGTTTAGGATCATTCTAATGGTTCTTATAAGTCCTAATAAACATTCTTAGACCATTCTATGCCTTTAGAATACTCTCTTGACCATTCTAAACTTGTGAGAACCTCCAAGGACTCATGCTACACCCTCTACGTCCCTTGGTGTACCAAACAATGTTTAGGATCATACTAATGGTTCTTATAAGTCCTAATACACATTCCTACACCATTCTAAGCCTTTAGAATACTCTCATAACCATTCTACACTTGTTAGAACCTCCAAGGACTCATGCTACACCCTCTACGTCCCTTGGGGTACCAAGCAATGTTTAGGATCATTCTAATGGTTCTTATAAGTCCTAATAAACATTCCTAGACCATTCTATGCCTTTAGAATACTCTCTTGACCATTCTAAACTTGTGAGAACCTCCAAGGACTCATGCTACACCCTCTACGTCCCTTGGTGTACCAAACAATGTTTAGGATCATACTAATGGTTCTTATAAGTCCTAATACACATTCCTACACCATTCTAAGCCTTTAGAATACTCTCATAACCATTCTACACTTGTTAGAACCTCCAAGGACTCATGCTACACCATCTACGTCCCTTGGGGTACAAAGCAATGTTTAGGATCATTCTAATGGTTCTTATAAGTCTTAATACACATTCCTAGACCATTCTAAGCCTTTAGAATACTCTCATAACCATTCTACACTTGTCAGAACCTCGAAGGAATCATGCTACACCCTTTACGTCCCTTTTGGTACCAAGCAAAGTTTAGGATCATTCTAATGGGTCTTCTAAGTCCTAATACATATTCCTAGACCATTCTAAGCCTTTAGAATACTCTCTTAACCATTATACACTTGTTAGAACGTCCAAGGACTTATCCTACACTCTCTACGTCCATTAGGGTACCAAGCAATGTTTAGGATCATTCTAAATGTTCGTATATGTCTTAATACAACTTCCTAGACCATTCTAAGCCTTTAGATTACTCTCTTAACCATTCTACACTTGTTAGAACCTCCAAGGACTCATGCTACACCCTCTAAGTCCCTTCGCGTACCAAGCAATGTTTAAGATCATTCTAATGGTTCTTATAAGTCATAATACACATTCCTAGACTATTCTAAGCCTTTAGAATACTCTCATAACCATTCTACACTTGTTAGAACCTCCAAGGACTCATGCTACACCCTCTACGTCCCTTGGGGTACCAAGCAATGTTTAGGATCATTCTAATGGTTCTTATAAGTCCTAATAAACATTCCTAGACCATTCTGCCTTTAGAATACTCTCTTTACCATTCTACACTTGTTAGAACCTCCAAGGACTCATGCTACACCATCCACGTCCCTTGGGGTACAAAGCAATGTTTAGGATCATTCTAATGTTTCTTATAAGTCCTAATACACATTCCTAGACCATTCTAAGCCTTTAGAATACTCTTATAACCATTCTACACTTGTCAGAACCTCCAAGGAATCATGCTACACCCTTTACGTCCCTTGGGGTACCAAGCAAAGTTTAGGATCATTCTAATGGTTCTTCTAAGTACTAATACATATTCCTAGACCATTCTAAGCCTTTAGAATACTCTCTTAACCATTATACACTTGTTAGAACGTCCAAGGACTTATCCTACACTCTCTACGTCCATTAAGGTACCAAGCAATGTTTAGGATCATTCTAAATGTTCGTATATGTCTTAATACACATTCCTAGACCATTCTAAGCCTTTAGATTACTCTCTTAACCATTCTACACTTGTTAGAACCTCCAAGGATTCATGCTACACCCTCTAAGTCCCTTCGGGTACCAAGCAATGTTTAGGATCATTCTAATGGTTCTTATAAGTCCTAATACACATTCCTAGACTATTCTAAGCCTTTAGAATACTCTCATAACCATTCTACACTTGTTAGAACCTCCAAGGACTCATGCTACACCCTCTACGTCCCTTGGGGTACCAAGCAATGTTTAGGATCATTCTAATGTTTCTTATAAGTCCTAATAAACATTCCTAGACCATTCTATGCCTTTAGAATACTCTCTTGACCATTCTAAACTTGTGAGAACCTCCAAGGACTCATGCTACACCCTCTACGTCCCTTGGTGTACCAAACAATGTTTAGGATCATACTAATGGTTCTTATAAGTCCTAATACACATTCCTACACCATTCTAAGCCTTTAGAATACTCTCATAACCATTCTACACTTGTTAGAACCTCCAAGGACTCATGCTACACCATCTACGTCCCTTGGGGTACAAAGCAATGTTTAGGATCATTCTAATGGTTCTTATAAGTCTTAATACACATTCCTAGACCATTCTAAGCCTTTAGAATACTCTCATAACCATTCTACACTTGTCAGAACCTCGAAGGAATCATGCTACACCCTTTACGTCCCTTTTGGTACCAAGCAAAGTTTAGGATCATTCTAATGGTTCTTCTAAGTCCTAATACATATTCCTAGACCATTCTAAGCCTTTAGAATACTCTCTTAACCATTATACACTTGTTAGAACGTCCAAGGACTTATCCTACACTCTCTACGTCCATTACGGTACCGAGCAATGTTTAGGATCATTCTAAATGTTCGTATATGTCTTAATACACATTCCTAGACCATTCTAAGCCTTTAGATTACTCCCTTAACCATTCTACACTTGTTAGAACCTCCAAGGACTCATGCTACACCCTCTAAGTCCCTTCGGGTACCAAGCAATGTTTAGGATCATTCTAATGGTTCTTATAAGTCCTAATACACATTCCTAGACTATTCTAAGCCTTTAGAATACTCTCATAACCATTCTACACTTGTTAGAACCTCCAAGGACTCATGCTACACCCACTACGTCCCTTGGGGTACCAAGCAATGTTTAGGATCATTCTAATGGTTCTTATAAGTCCTAATAAACATTCCTAGACCATTCTAAACCTTTAGAATACTCTCTTGACCATTCTAAACTTGTGAGAACCTCCAAGGACTCATGCTACACCCTCTACGACCCTTGGTGTACCAAGCAATGTTTAGGATCATACTAATGGTTCTTATAAGTCCTAATACACATTCCTACACCATTCTAAGCCTTTAGAATACTCTCTTAACCATTCTACACTTGTTAGAACCTCCAAGGACTCATGCTACACCATCTACGTCCCTTGGGGTACAAAGCAATGTTTAGGATCATTCTAATGGTTCTTATAAGTCCTAATACACATTCCTAGACCATTCTAAGCCTTTAGAATACTCTCATAACCATTCTACACTTGTCAGAACCTCTAAGGAATCATGCTACACCCTTTACGTCCCTTGGGGTACCAAGCAAAGTTTAGGATCATTCTAATGGTTCTTCTAAGTACTAATACATATTCCTAGACCATTCTAAGCCTTTAGAATACTCTCTTAACCATTATACACTTGTTAGAACGTCCAAGGACTTATCCTACACTCTCTACGTCCATTAGGGAACCAAGCAATGTTTAGGATCTTTCTAAATGTTCGTATATGTCTTAATACACATTCCTAGACCATTCGAAGCCTTTAGATTACTCTCTTAACCATTCTACACTTGTTAGAACCTCCAAGGACTCATGCTACACCCTTTACGTCCCTTGGGGTACCAAACAAAGTTTAGGATCATTCTAATGGTTCTTCTAAGTACTAATACATATTCCTAGACCATTCTAAGCCTTTAGAATACTCTCTTAACCATTATACACTTGTTAGAACGTCCAAGGACTTATCCTACACTCTCTACGTCCATTAGGGAACCAAGCAATGTTTAGGATCTTTCTAAATGTTCGTATATGTCTTAATACACATTCCTAGACCATTCTAAGCCTTTAGATTACTCTCTTAACCATTCTACACTTGTTAGAACCTCCAAGGACTCATGCTACACCCTCTAAGTCCCTTCGGGTACCAAGCAATGTTTAGGATCATTCTAATGGTTCTTATAAGTCCTAATACTCATTCCTAGACTATTCTAAGCCTTTAGAATACTCTCATAACCATTCTACACTTGTTAGAACCTCCAAGGACTCATGCTACACCCTCTATGTCCCTTGGGGTACCAAGCAATGTTTAGGATCATTCTAATGGTTCTTATAAGTCCTAATACACATTCCTAGACCATTCTATGCCTTTAGAATACTAATACTCACTTAACCATTCTACACTTGTCAGAACCTCCAAGGAATCATGCTACACCCTTTACGTCCCTTGGGGTACCAAGCATTGTTTAGGATCATTCTAATGGTTCTTATTAGTCCTAATACACATTCCTAGACCATTCTAAGCCTTTAGAATACTCTCTTAACCATTCTACACTTGTTAGAACCTCCAAGGACTCATGTTACATCCTCTACATCCCATGGGGTACCAAGCATTGTTTAGGATCATTCTAATGGTTCTTATTAGTCCTAATACACATTCCTAGACCATTCTAAGCCTTTAGAATACTCTCTTAACCATTCTACACTTTTCAGAACCTCCAAGGAATCATGCTACACCCTTTACGTCCCTTGGTGTACCAAGCAATGTTTAGGATCATACTAATGGTTCTTATAAGTCCTAATACACATACCTACACCATTCTAAGCCTTTAGAATACTCTCTTAACCACTCTACACTTGTTAGAACCTCCAAGGACTCATGCTACACCAACTACGTTCCTTGGGGTACAAAGCAATGTTTAGGATCATTCTAATGGTTCTTATAAGTCCTAATACAAATTCGTAGTCCATTCTAAGCCTTTAGAATACTCTCATAACCATTCTACACTTGTCAGAACCTCCAAGGAATCATGCTACACCCTTTACGTCCCTTAGGGTATCAAGCAAAGTTTAGGATCATTCTAATGGTTCTTCTAAGTCCTAATACATATTCCTAGACCATTCTAAGCCTTTAGAATACTCTCTTAACCATTATACACTTGTTAGAACGTCCAAGGACTTATCCTACACTCTCTACGTCCATTAGGGTACCAAGCAATGTTTAGGATCTTTCTAAATGTTCGTATATGTCTTAATACACATTCCTAGACCATTCTAAGCCTTTAGATTACTCTCTTAACCATTCTACACTTGTTAGAACCTCCAAGGACTCATGCTGCACCCTCTAAGTCCCTTCGGGTACCATGCAATGTTTAGGATCATTCTAATGGTTCTTATAAGTCCTAATACACATTCCTAGACTATTCTAAGCCTTTAGAATACTCTCATAACCATTCTACACTTGTTAGAACCTCCAAGGACTCATGCTACATCCTCTACGTCCCTTGGGGTACCAAGCAATGTTTAGGATCATTCTAATGGTTCTTATAAGTCCTAATAAACATTCCTAGACCATTCTATGCCTTTAGAATACTGTCTTGACCATTCTAAACTTGTGAGAACCTCCAAGGACTCATGCTACACCCTCTACGTCCCTTGGTGTACCAAGCAATGTTTAGGATCATACTAATGGTTCTTATAAGTCCTAATACACATTCCTACACCATTCTAAGCCTTTAGAATACTCTCTTAACCATTCTACACTTGTTAGAACCTCCAAGGACTCATGCTACACCATCTACGTTCCTTGGGGTTCAAAGCAATGTTTAGGATCATTCTAATGGTTCTTATAAGTCCTAATACACATTCCCAGACCATTCTAAGCCTTTAGAATACTCTCATAACCATTCTACACTTGTCAGAACCTCCAAGGAATCATGCTACACCCTTTACGTCCCTTAGGGTACCAAGCAAAGTTTAGGATCATTCTAATGGTTCTTCTAAGTCCTAATACATATTCCTAGACCATTCTTAGCCTTTAGAATACTCTCTTAACCATTCTACACTTGTTAGAACCTCCAAGGACTCATGTTACATCCTCTACGTCCCATGGGGTACCAAGCATTGTTTAGGATCATTCCAATGGTTCTTATTAGTCCTAATACACATTCCTAGACCATTCTAAGCCTTTAGAATACTCTCTTAACCATTCTACGCTTGTTAGAACCTCCAAGGACTCATGTTACACCCTCTACGTCCCATGGGGTACCAAGCATTGTTTAGGATCATTCTAATGGTTCTTATTAGTCCTAATACACATTTCTAGACCATTCTAAGCCTTTAGAATACTCTCTTAACCATTCTACACTTGTTAGAACCTCCAAGGACTCATGTTACATCCTCTACGTCCCATGGGGTACCAAGCATTGTTTAGGATCATTCCAATGGTTCTTATTAGTCCTAATACACATTCCTAGACCATTCTAAGCCTTTAGAATACTCTCTTAACCATTCTACACTTGTCAGAACCTCCAAGGAATCATGCTACACCCTTTACGTCCCTTTGGGTACCAAGCAAAGTTTAGGATCATTCTAATGGTTCTTCTAAGTCCTAATACATATTCCTAGACCATTCTAAGCCTTTAGAATACTCTCTTAACCATTATACACTTGTTAGAACGTCCAAGGACTTATCCTACACTCTCTACGTCCATTCGGGTACCAAGCAATGTTTAGGATCATTCTAATGGCTCTTATAAGTCCTAATAAACATTCCTAGACCATTCTATGCCTTTAGAATACTCTCTTAACCATTCTAAACTTGTTAGAACCTCCAAGGACTCATGCTACACCCTCAACGTCCCTTGGTGTACCAAGCAATGTTTAGGATCATTCTAATGGTTCTTATAAGTCCTAATACACATTCCTAGAATATTCTAAGCCTTTAGAATACTCTCATAACCATTCTACACTTGTTAGAACCTCCAAGGACTCATGCTACACCCTCTACGTCCCTTGGGGTACCAAGCAATGTTTAGGATCATTCTAATGGTTCTTATAAGTCCTAATACACATTCCTAGACCATTCTAAGCCTTTAGAATACTCTCATAACCATTCTACACTTGTCAGAACCTCCAAGGAATCATGTTACACCCTTTACGTCCCTTGGGGTACCAAGCAAAGTTTAGGATCATTCTAATGGTTCTTCTAAGTCCTAATACATATTCCTAGACCATTCTAAGCCTTTAGAATACTCTCTTAACCATTATACACTTGTTAGAACGTCCAAGGACTTATCCTACACTCTCTACGTCCATTAGGGTACCAAGCAATGTTTAGGATCATTCTAAATGTTCATATATGTCTTAATACACATTCCTAGACCATTCTAAGCCTTTAGATTACTCTCTTAACCATTCTACACTTGTTAGAACCTCCAAGGACTCATGCTACACCCTCTAAGTCCCTTCGGGTACCAAGCAATGTTTAGGATCATTCTAATGGTTATTATAAGTCCTAATACACATTCCTAGACTATTCTAAGCCTTTAGAATACTCTCATAACCATTCTACACTTGTTAGAACCTCCAAGGACTCATGCTACACCCTCTACGTCCCTTAGGGTACCAAGCAATGTTTAGGATCATTCTAATGGTTCTTATAAGTCCTAATACACATTCCTAGACCATTCTATGCCTTTAGAATACTAATACTCTCTTAACCATTCTACACTTGTCAGAACCTCCAAGGAATCATGCTACACCCTTTACGTCCCTTGGGGTACCAAGCATTGTTTAGGATCATTCTAATGGTTCTTATTAGTCCTAATACACATTCCTAGACCATTCTAAGCCTTTAGAATACTCTCTTAACCATTCTACACTTGTTAGAACCTCCAAGAACTCAAGCTACACCCTCTACGTCCCTTGGGGTACCAAGCAATGTTTAGGATCATTCTAATGGTTCTTATAAGTCCTAATAAACATTCCTAGACCATTCTATGCCTTTAGAATACACTCTTGACCATTCTAAACTTGTGAGAACCTCCAAGGACTCATGCTACACCCTCCACGTCCCTTGGTGTACCAAGCAATGTTTAGGATCATACTAATGGTTCTTATAAGTCCTAATACACATTCCTACACCATTCTAAGCCTTTAGAATACTCTCTTAACCATTCTACACTTGTTAGAACCTCCAAGGACTCATGCTACACCATCTACGTCCCTTGGGGTACAAAGCAATGTTTAGGATCATTCTAATGGTTCATATAAGTCCTAATACACATTCCTAGACCATTCTAAGCCTTTAGAATACTCTCATAACCATTCTACACTTGTCAGAACCTCCAAGGAATCATGCTACACCCTTTACGTCCCTTACGGTACCAAGCAAAGTTTAGGATCATTCTAATGGTTCTTCTAAGTCCTAATACATATTCCTAGACCATTCTAAGCCTTTAGAATACTCTCTTAACCATTATACACTTGTTAGAACGTCCAAGGACTTATCCTACACTCTCTACGTCCATTAGGGTACCAAGCAATGTTTAGGATCTTTCTAAATGTTCGTATATGTCTTAATACACATTCCTAGACCATTCTAAGCCTTTAGAATACTCTCTTAACCATTCTACACTTGTTAGAACCTCCAAGGACTCATGTTACATCCTCTACATCCCATGGGGTACCAAGCATTGTTTAGGATCATTCTAATGGTTCTTATTAGTCCTAATACACATTCCTAGACCATTCTAAGCCTTTAGAATACTCTCTTAACCATTCTACACTTTTCAGAACCTCCAAGGAATCATGCTACACCCTTTACGTCCCTTGGTGTACCAAGCAATGTTTAGGATCATACTAATGGTTCTTATAAGTCCTAATACACATACCTACACCATTCTAAGCCTTTAGAATACTCTCTTAACCATTCTACACTTGTTAGAACCTCCAAGGACTCATGCTACACCAACTACGTTCCTTGGGGTACAAAGCAATGTTTAGGATCATTCTAATGGTTCTTATAAGTCCTAATACAAATTCCTAGTCCATTCTAAGCCTTTAGAATACTCTCATAACCATTCTACACTTGTCAGAACCTCCAAGGAATCATGCTACACCCTTTACGTCCCTTAGGGTATCAAGCAAAGTTTAGGATCATTCTAATGGTTCTTCTAAGTCCTAATACATATTCCTAGACCATTCTAAGCCTTTAGAATACTCTCTTAACCATTATACACTTGTTAGAACGTCCAAGGACTTATCCTACACTCCCTACGTCCATTAGGGTACCAAGCAATGTTTAGGATCTTTCTAAATGTTCGTATATGTCTTAATACACATTCCTAGACCATTCTAAGCCTTTAGATTACTCTCTTAACCATTCTACACTTGTTAGAACCTCCAAGGACTCATGCTACACCCTCTAAGTCCCTTCGGGTACCATGCAATGTTTAGGATCATTCTAATGGTTCTTATAAGTCCTAATACACATTCCTAGACTATTCTAAGCCTTTAGAATACTCTCATAACCATTCTACACTTGTTAGAACCTCCAAGGACTCATGCTACATCCTCTATGTCCCTTGGGGTACCAAGCAATGTTTAGGATCATTCTAATGGTTCTTATAAGTCCTAATAAACATTCCTAGACCATTCTATGCCTTTAGAATACTGTCTTGACCATTCTAAACTTGTGAGAACCTCTAAGGACTCATGCTACACCCTCTACGTCCCTTGGTGTACCAAGCAATGTTTAGGATCATACTAATGGTTCTTATAAGTCCTAATACACATTCCTACACCATTCTAAGCCTTTAGAATACTCTCTTAACCATTCTACACTTGTTAGAACCTCCAAGGACTCATGCTACACCATCTACGTTCCTTGGGGTTCAAAGCAATGTTTAGGATCATTCTAATGGTTCTTATAAGTCCTAATACACATTCCCAGACCATTCTAAGCCTTTAGAATACTCTCATAACCATTCTACACTTGTCAGAACCTCCAAGGAATCATGCTACACCCTTTACGTTCCTTAGGGTACCAAGCAAAGTTTAGGATCATTCTAATGGTTCTTCTAAGTCCTAATACATATTCCTAGACCATTCTTAGTCTTTAGAATACTCTCTTAACCATTCTACACTTGTTAGAACCTCCAAGGACTCATGTTACATCCTCTACGTCCCATGGGGTACCAAGCATTGTTTAGGATCATTCCAATGGTTCTTATTAGTCCTAATACACATTCCTAGACCATTCTAAGCCTTTAGAATACTCTCTTAACCATTCTACGCTTGTTAGAACCTCCAAGGACTCATGTTACACCCTCTACGTCCCATGGGGTACCAAGCATTGTTTAGGATCATTCTAATGGTTCTTATTAGTCCTAATACACATTCCTAGACCATTCTAAGCCTTTAGAATACTCTCTTAACCATTCTACACTTGTTAGAACCTCCAAGGACTCATGTTACATCCTCTACGTCCCATGGGGTACCAAGCATTGTTTAGGATCATTCCAATGGTTCTTATTAGTCCTAATACACATTCCTAGACCATTCTAAGCCTTTAGAATACTCTCTTAACCATTCTACACTTGTCAGAACCTCCAAGGAATCATGCTACACCCTTTACGTCCCTTAGGGTACCAAGCAAAGTTTAGGATCATTCTAATGGTTCTTCTAAGTCCTAATACATATTCCTAGACCATTCTAAGCCTTTAGAATACTCTCTTAACCATTATACACTTGTTAGAACGTCCAAGGACTTATCCTACACTCTCTACGTCCATTCGGGTACCAAGCAATGTTTAGGATCATTCTAATGGCTCTTATAAGTCCTAATAAACATTCCTAGACCATTCTATGCCTTTAGAATACTCTCTTAACCATTATACACTTGTTAGAACGTCCAAGGACTTATCCTACACTCTCTACGTCCATTAGGGTACCAAGCAATGTTTAGGATCATTCTAAATGTTCATATATGTCTTAATACACATTCCTAGACCATTCTAAGCCTTTAGATTACTCTCTTAACCATTCTACACTTGTTAGAACCTCCAAGGACTCATGCTACACCCTCTAAGTCCCTTCGGGTACCAAGCAATGTTTAGGATCATTCTAATGGTTCTTATAAGTCCTAATACACATTCCTAGACTATTCTAAGCCTTTAGAATACTCTCATAACCATTCTACACTTGTTAGAACCTCCAAGGACTCATGCTACACCCTCTACGTCCCTTAGGGTACCAAGCAATGTTTAGGATCATTCTAATGGTTCTTATAAGTCCTAATACACATTCCTAGACCATTCTATGCCTTTAGAATACTAATACTCTCTTAACCATTCTACACTTGTTAGAACCTCCAAGGACTCATGCTACACCCTCTACGTCCCTTAGGGTACCAAGCAATGTTTAGGATCATTCTAATGGTTCTTATAAGTCCTAATACACATTCCTAGAATATTCTAAGCCTTTAGAATACTCTCATAACCATTCTACACTTGTTAGAACCTCCAAGGACTCATGCTACACCCTCTACGTCCCTTGGGGTACCAAGCAATGTTTAGGATCATTCTAATGGTTCTTATAAGTCCTAATACACATTCCTAGACCATTCTAAGCCTTTAGAATACTCTCATAACCATTCTACACTTGTCAGAACCTCCAAGGAATCATGTTACACCCTTTACGTCCCTTGGGGTACCAAGCAAAGTTTAGGATCATTCTAATGGTTCTTCTAAGTCCTAATACATATTCCTAGACCATTCTAAGCCTTTAGAATACTCTCTTAACCATTATACACTTGTTAGAACGTCCAAGGACTTATCCTACACTCTCTACGTCCATTAGGGTACCAAGCAATGTTTAGGATCATTCTAAATGTTCATATATGTCTTAATACACATTCCTAGACCATTCTAAGCCTTTAGATTACTCTCTTAACCATT
This sequence comes from Crotalaria pallida, assembly GCA_037953625.1. NCBI lineage: Eukaryota > Viridiplantae > Streptophyta > Magnoliopsida > Fabales > Fabaceae > Crotalaria > Crotalaria pallida. The sequence goes on along the minus strand of CM075654.1, from coordinate 103,258,363 downwards.
CTACACTTGTTAGAACCTCCAAGGACTCATGCTACACCCTCTAAGTCCCTTCGGGTACCAAGCAATGTTTAGGATCATTCTAATGGTTCTTATAAGTCCTAATACACATTCCTAGACTATTCTAAGCCTTTAGAATACTCTCATAACCATTCTACACTTGTTAGAACCTCCAAGGACTCATGCTACACCCTCTACGTCCCTTAGGGTACCAAGCAATGTTTAGGATCATTCTAATGGTTCTTATAAGTCCTAATACACATTCCTAGACCATTCTATGCCTTTAGAATACTAATACTCTCTTAACCATTCTACACTTGTCAGAACCTCCAAGGAATCATGCTACACCCTTTACGTCCCTTGGGGTACCAAGCATTGTTTAGGATCATTCTAATGGTTCTTATTAGTCCTAATACACATTCCTAGACCATTCTAAGCCTTTAGAATACTCTCTTAACCATTCTACACTTGTTAGAACCTCCAAGAACTCATGCTACACCCTCTACGTCCCTTGGGGTACCAAGCAATGTTTAGGATCATTCTAATGGTTCTTATAAGTCCTAATAAACATTCCTAGACCATTCTATGCCTTTAGAATACACTCTTGACCATTCTAAACTTGTGAGAACCTCCAAGGACTCATGCTACACCCTCCACGTCCCTTGGTGTACCAAGCAATGTTTAGGATCATACTAATGGTTCTTATAAGTCCTAATACACATTCCTACACCATTCTAAGCCTTTAGAATACTCTCTTAACCATTCTACACTTGTTAGAACCTCCAAGGACTCATGCTACACCATCTACGTCCCTTGGGGTACAAAGCAATGTTTAGGATCATTCTAATGGTTCATATAAGTCCTAATACACATTCCTAGACCATTCTAAGCCTTTAGAATACTCTCATAACCATTCTACACTTGTCAGAACCTCCAAGGAATCATGCTACACCCTTTACGTCCCTTACGGTACCAAGCAAAGTTTAGGATCATTCTAATGGTTCTTCTAAGTCCTAAAACATATTTCTAGACCATTCTAAGCCTTTAGAATACTCTCTTAACCATTATACACTTGTTAGAACGTCCAAGGACTTATCCTACACTCTCTACGTCCATTAGGGTACCAAGCAATGTTTAGGATCTTTCTAAATGTTCGTATATGTCTTAATACACATTCCTAGACCATTCTAAGCCTTTAGATTACTCTCTTAACCATTCTACACTTGTTAGAACCTCCAAGGACTCATGCTACACCCTCTAAGTCCCTTCGGGTACCAACAATGTTTAGGATCATTCTAATGGTTCTTATAAGTCCTAATACACATTCCTAGACTATTCTAAGCCTTTAGAATACTCTCTTAACCATTCTACACGTGTTAGAACCTCCAAGGACTCATGCTACACCCTCTACGTCCCTTGGTGTACCAAGCTATGTTTAGGATTATACTAATGGTTCTTATAAGTCCTAATACACATTCCTAGACTATTCTAAGCCTTTAGAATACTCTCATAACCATTCTACACTTGTTAGAACCTCCAAGGACTCATGCTACACCCTCTACGTCCCTTAGGGTACCAAGCAATGTTTAGGATCATTCTAATGGTTCTTATAAGTCCTAATACACATTCCTAGACCATTCTATGCCTTTAGAATACTAATACTCTCTTAACCATTCTACACTTGTTAGAACCTCCAAGGACTCATGCTACACCCTCTACGTCCCTTAGGGTACCAAGCAATGTTTAGGATCATTCTAATGGTTCTTATAAGTCCTAATACACATTCCTAGAATATTCTAAGCCTTTAGAATACTCTCATAACCATTCTACACTTGTTAGAACCTCCAAGGACTCATGCTACACCCTCTACGTCCCTTGGGGTACCAAGCAATGTTTAGGATCATTCTAATGGTTCTTATAAGTCCTAATACACATTCCTAGACCATCCTAAGCCTTTAGAATACTCTCATAACCATTCTACACTTGTCAGAACCTCCAAGGAATCATGTTACACCCTTTACGTCCCTTGGGGTACCAAGCAAAGTTTAGGATCATTCTAATGGTTCTTCTAAGTCCTAATACATATTCCTAGACCATTCTAAGCCTTTAGAATACTCTCTTAACCATTATACACTTGTTAGAACGTCCAAGGACTTATCCTACACTCTCTACGTCCATTAGGGTACCAAGCAATGTTTAGGATCATTCTAAATGTTCATATATGTCTTAATACACATTCCTAGACCATTCTAAGCCTTTAGATTACTCTCTTAACCATTCTACACTTGTTAGAACCTCCAAGGACTCATGCTACACCCTCTAAGTCCCTTCGGGTACCAAGCAATGTTTAGGATCATTCTAATGGTTCTTATAAGTCCTAATACACATTCCTAGACTATTCTAAGCCTTTAGAATACTCTCATAACCATTCTACACTTGTTAGAACCTCCAAGGACTCATGCTACACCCTCTACGTCCCTTAGGGTACCAAGCAATGTTTAGGATCATTCTAATGGTTCTTATAAGTCCTAATACACATTCCTAGACCATTCTATGCCTTTAGAATACTAATACTCTCTTAACCATTCTACACTTGTCAGAACCTCCAAGGAATCATGCTACACCCTTTACGTCCCTTGGGGTACCAAGCATTGTTTAGGATCATTCTAATGGTTCTTATTAGTCCTAATACACATTCCTAGACCATTCTAAGCCTTTAGAATACTCTCTTAACCATTCTACACTTGTTAGAACCTCCAAGAACTCATGCTACACCCTCTACGTCCCTTGGGGTACCAAGCAATGTTTAGGATCATTCTAATGGTTCTTATAAGTCCTAATAAACATTCCTAGACCATTCTATGCCTTTAGAATACACTCTTGACCATTCTAAACTTGTGAGAACCTCCAAGGACTCATGCTACACCCTCCACGTCCCTTGGTGTACCAAGCAATGTTTAGGATCATACTAATGGTTCTTATAAGTCCTAATACACATTCCTACACCATTCTAAGCCTTTAGAATACTCTCTTAACCATTCTACACTTGTTAGAACCTCCAAGGACTCATGCTACACCATCTACGTCCCTTGGGGTACAAAGCAATGTTTAGGATCATTCTAATGGTTCATATAAGTCCTAATACACATTCCTAGACCATTCTAAGCCATTAGAATACTCTCATAACCATTCTACACTTGTCAGAACCTCCAAGGAATCATGCTACACCCTTTACGTCCCTTACGGTACCAAGCAAAGTTTAGGATCATTCTAATGGTTCTTCTAAGTCCTAAAACATATTCCTAGACCATTCTAAGCCTTTAGAATACTCTCTTAACCATTATACACTTGTTAGAACGTCCAAGGACTTATCCTACACTCTCTACGTCCATTAGGGTACCAAGCAATGTTTAGGATCTTTCTAAATGTTCGTATATGTCTTAATACACATTCCTAGACCATTCTAAGCCTTTAGATTACTCTCTTAACCATTCTACACTTGTTAGAACCTCCAAGGACTCATGCTACATCCTCTAAGTCCCTTCGGGTACCAAGCAATGTTTAGGATCATTCTAATGGTTCTTATAAGTCCTAATACACATTCCTAGACTATTCTAAGCCTTTAGAATACTCTCATAACCATTCTACACTTGTTAGAACCTCCAAGGACTCATGCTACATCCTCTACGTCACTTGGGGTACCAAGCAATGTTTAGGATCATTCTAATGGTTCTTATAAGTCCTAATAAACATTCCTAGACCATTCTATGCCTTTAGAATACTCTCTTGACCATTCTAAACTTGTGAGAACCTCCAAGGACTCATGCTACACCCTCTACGTCCCTTGGTGTACCAAGCAATGTTTAGGATCATACTAATGGTTCTTATAAGTCCTAATACACATTCCTACACCATTCTAAGCCTTTAGAATACTCTCTTAACCATTCTACACTTGTTAGAACCTCCAAGGACTCATGCTACACCATCTACGTTCCTTGGGGTTCAAAGAAATGTTTAGGATCATTCTAATGGTTCTTATAAGTCCTAATACACATTCCTAGACCATTCTAAGCCTTTAGAATACTCTCATAACCATTCTACACTTGTCAGAACCTCCAAGGAATCATGCTACACCCTTTACGTCCCTTAGGGTACCAAGCAAAGTTTAGGATCATTCTAATGGTTCTTCTAAGTCCTAATACATATTCCTAGACCATTCTTAGCCTTTAGAATACTCTCTTAACCATTCTACACTTGTTAGAACCTCCAAGGACTCATGTTACATCCTCTACGTCCCATGGGGTACCAAGCAATGTTTAGGATCATTCTAATGGTTCTTATAAGTCCTAATACACATTCCAAGACCATTCTAAGCCTTTAGAATACTCTCTTAACCATTCTACACTTGTTAGAACCTCCAAGGACTCATGTTACACCCTCTACGTCCCATGGGGTACCAAGCATTGTTTAGGATCATTCTAATGGTTCTTATTAGTCCTAATACACATTCCTAGACCATTCTAAGCCTTTAGAATACTCTCTTAACCATTCTACACTTGTTAGAACCTCCAAGGACTCATGTTACATCCTCTACGTCCCATGGGGTACCAAGCATTGTTTAGGATCATTCCAATGGTTCTTATTAGTCCTAATACACATTCCTAGACCATTCTAAGCCTTTAGAATACTCTCTTAACCATTCTACACTTGTCAGAACCTCCAAGGAATCATGCTACACCCTTTACGTCCCTTAGGGTACCAAGCAAAGTTTAGGATCATTCTAATGGTTCTTCTAAGTCCTAATACATATTCCTAGACCATTCTAAGCCTTTAGAATACTCTCTTAACCATTATACACTTGTTAGAACGTCCAAGGACTTATCCTACACTCTCTACGTCCATTCGGGTACCAAGAAATGTTTAGGATCATTCTAATGGCTCTTATAAGTCCTAATAAACATTCCTAGACCATTCTATGCCTTTAGAATACTCTCTTAACCATTCTAAACTTGTTAGAACCTCCAAGGACTCATGCTACACCCTCTACGTCCCTTGGTGTACCAAGCAATGTTTAGGATCATTCTAATGGTTCTTATAAGTCCTAATACACATTCCTAGAATATTCTAAGCCTTTAGAATACTCTCATAACCATTCTACACTTGTTAGAACCTCCAAGGACTCATGCTACACCCTCTACGTCCCTTGGGGTACCAAGCAATGTTTAGGATCATTCTAATGGTTCTTATAAGTCCTAATACACATTCCTAGACCATTCTAAGCCTTTAGAATACTCTCATAACCATTCTACACTTGTCAGAACCTCCAAGGAGTCATGTTACACCCTTGACGTCCCTTGGGGTACCAAGCAAAGTTTAGGATCATTCTAATGGTTCTTCTAAGTCCTAATACATATTCCTAGACCATTCTAAGCCTTTAGAATACTCTCTTAACCATTATACACTTGTTAGAACGTCCAAGGACTTATCCTACACTCTCTACGTCCATTAGGGTACCAAGCAATGTTTAGGATCATTCTAAATGTTCGTATATGTCTTAATACACATTCCTAGACCATTCTAAGCCTTTAGATTACTCTCTTAACCATTCTACACTTGTTAGAACCTCCAAGGACTCATGCTCAACCCTCTAAGTCCCTTCGGGTACCAAGCAATGTTTAGGATAATTCTAATGGTTCTTATAAGTCCTATTACACATTCCTAGACTATTCTAAGCCTTTAGAATACTCTCATAACTATTCTACACTTGTTAGAACCTTCAAGGACTCATGCTACACCCTCTACGTCCCTTGGGGTACCAAGCAATGTTTAGGATCATTCTAATGGTTCTTATAAGTCCTAATAAACATTCCTAGACCATTCTATGCCTTTAGAATACTCTCTTAACCATTCTACACTTGTAAGAACCTCCAAGGACTCATGCTACACCCTCTACGTCCCTTGGTGTACCAAGCAATGTTTAGGATCATACTAATGGTTCTTATAAGTCCTAATACACATTCCTACACCATTCTAAGCCTTTAGAATACTCTCTTAACCATTCTACACTTGTTAGAACCTCCAAGGACTCATGCTACACCCTCTACGTCCCATGGGGTACCAAGCATTGTTTAGGATCATTCTAATGGTTCTTCTAAGTCCAAATACATATTCCTTGACCATTCTAAGCCTTTAGAATACTCTCTTAACCATTATACACTTGTTAGAACGTCCAAGGACTTGTCCTACACTCTCTACGTCCATTCGGGTACCAAGCAATGTTTAGGATCATTCTAAATGTTCATATATGTCTTAATACACATTCCTAGAACATTCTAAGCCTTTAGAATACTCTCTTAACCATTCTACACTTGTTTGAACCTCCAAGGACTCATGCTACACCCTCTAAGTCCCTTCGAGTACCAAGCAATGTTTAGGATCATTCTAATGGTACTTATAAGTCCTAATACACATTCCTAGACTATTCTAAGCCTTTAGAATACTCTCTTAACCATTCTACACTTGTTAGAACCTCCAAGGACTCATGCTACACCCTCTACGTCCCTTGGGGTACCAAGCAATGTTTAGGATCATTCTAATGGTTCTTATAAGTCCTAATACACATTCCTAGACCATTCTAAGCCTTTAGAATACTCTCATAACCATTCTACACTTGTCAGAACCTCCAAGGAATCATGTTACACCCTTTACGTCCCTTGGGGTACCAAGCAAAGTTTAGGATCATTCTAATGGTTCTTCTAAGTCCTAATACATATTCCTAGACCATTCTAAGCCTTTAGAATACTCTCTTAACCATTATACACTTGTTAGAACGTCCAAGGACTTATCCTACACTCTCTACGTCCATTAGGGTACCAAGCAATGTTTAGGATCATTCTAAATGTTCGTATATGTCTTAATACACATTCCTAGACCATTCTAAGCCTTTAGATTACTCTCTTAACCATTCTACACTTGTTAGAACCTCCAAGGACTCATGCTACACCCTCTAAGTCCCTTCGGGTACCAAGCAATGTTTAGGATAATTGTAATGGTTCTTATAAGTCCTATTACACATTCCTAGACTATTCTAAGCCTTTAGAATACTCTCATAACCATTCTACACTTGTTAGAACCTCCAAGGACTCATGCTACACCCTCTACGTCCCTTGGGGTACCAAGCAATGTTTAGAATCATTCTAATGGTTCTTATAAGTCCTAATAAACATTCCTAGACCATTCTATGCCTTTAGAATACTCTCTTAACCATTCTACACTTGTTAGAACCTCCAAGGACTCATGCTACACCCTCTACGTCCCTTGGTGTACCAAGCAATGTTTAGGATCATACTAATGGTTCTTATAAGTCCTAATACACATTCCTACACCATTCTAAGCCTTTAGAATACTCTCTTAACCATTCTACACTTGTTAGAACCTCCAAGGACTCATGCTACACCCTCTACGTCCCATGGGGTACCAAGCATTGTTTAGGATCATTCTAATGGTTCTTCTAAGTCCAAATACATATTCCTAGACCATTCTAAGCCTTTAGAATACTCTCTTAACCATTATACACTTGTTAGAACGTCCAAGGACTTATCCTACACTCTCTACGTCCATTCGGGTACCAAGCAATGTTTAGGATCATTCTAAATGTTCGTATATGTCTTAATACACATTCCTAGAACATTCTAAGCCTTTAGAATACTCTCTTAACCATTCTACACTTGTTTGAACCTCCAAGGACTCATGCTACACCCTCTAAGTCCCTTCGGGTACCAAGCAATGTTTAGGATCATTCTAATGGTTCTTATAAGTCCTAATACACATTCCTAGACTATTCTAAGCCTTTAGAATACTCTCATAACCATTCTACACTTGTTAGAACCTCCAAGGACTCATGCTACACCCTCTACGTCCCTTGGGGTACCAAGCAATGTTTAGGATCATTCTAATGGTTCTCATAAGTCCTAATACACATTCCTAGACCATTCTAAGCCTTTAGAATACTCTCATAAGCATTCTACACTTGTCAGATCCTCCAAGGAATCATGCTACACCCTTTACGTCCCTTAGGGTACCAAACAAAGTTTAGGATCATTCTAATGGTTCTTCTAAGTCCTAATACATATTCCTAGACCATTCTAAGCCTTTAGAATACTCTCTTAACCATTATACACTTGTTAGAACGTCCAAGGACTTATCCTACACTCTCTACGTCCATTAGGGTACCAAGCAATGTTTAGGATCATTCTAAATGTTCGTATTTGTCTTAATACACATTCCTAGACCATTCTAAGCCTTTAGATTACTCTCTTAACCATTCTACACTTGTTAGAACCTCCAAGGACTCATGCTACACCCTCTAAGTCCCTTCGGGTACCAAGCAATGTTTAGGATCATTCTAATGGTTCTTATAAGTCCTAATACACATTCCTAGACCATTCTATGCCTTTAGAATACTAATACTCTCTTAACCATTCTACACTTGTCAGAACCTCCAAGGAATCATGCTACACCCTTTACGTCCCTTGGGGTACCAAGCAAAGTTTAGGATCATTCTAATGGTTCTTCTAAGTCCTAATACATATTCCTAGACCATTCTAAGCCTTTAGAATACTCTCTTAACCATTATACACTTGTTAGAACGTCCAAGGACTTATCCTACACTCTCTACGTCCATTACGGTACCAAGCAATGTTTAGGATCATTCTAAATGTTCGTATATGTCTTAATACACATTCCTAGACCATTCTAAGCCTTTAGATTACTCTCTTAACCATTATACACTTGTTAGAACCTCCAAGGACTCATGCTACACCCTCTAAGTCCCTTCGGGTACCAAGCAATGTTTAGGATAATTCTAATGGTTCTTATAAGTCCTAATACACATTCCTAGACTATTCTAAGCCTTTAGAATACTCTCATAACCATTCTACACTTGTTAGAACCTCCAAGGACTCATGCTACACCCTCTACGTCCCTTGGGGTACCAAGCAATGTTTAGGATCATTCTAATGGTTCTTATAAGTCCTAATAAACATTCCTAGACCATTCTATGCCTTTAGAATACTCTCTTAACCATTCTAAACACTTTAGAACCTCCAAGGACTCATGCTACACCCTCTACGTCCCTTGGTGTACCAAGCAATGTTTAGGATCATACTAATGGTTCTTATAAGTCCTAATACACATTCCTACACCATTCTAAGCCTTTAGAATACTCTCTTAACCATTCTACACTTGTTAGAACCTCCAAGGACTCATGCTACACCCTCTACGTCCCTTGGGGTACCAAGCAATGTTTAGGATCATTCTAATGGTTCTTATAAGTCCTAATACACATTCCTAGACCATTCTAAGCCTTTAGAATACTCTCATAACCATTCTACACTTGTCAGAACCTCCAAGGAATCATGCTACACCCTTTACGTCCCTTGGGGTACCAAGCAAAGTTTAGGATCATTCTAATGGTTCTTCTAAGTCCTAATACATATTCCTAGACCATTCTAAGCCTTTAGAATACTCTCTTAACCATTATACACTTGTTAGAACGTCCAAGGACTTATCCTACACTCTCTACGTCCATTAGGGTACCAAGCAATGTTTAGGATCATTCTAAATTTTCGTATATGTCTTAATACACATTCCTAGACCATTCTAAGCCTTTAGATTACTCTCTTAACCATTCTACACTTGTTAGATCCTCCAAGGACTCATGCTACACCCTCTAAGTCCTTCGGGTACCAAGCAATGTTTAGCATCATTCTAATGGTTCTTATAAGACCTAATACACATTCCTAGACTATTCTAAGCCTTTAGAATACTCTCATAACCATTCTACACTTGTTAGAACATCCGAGGACTCATGCTACACCCTCTACGTCCCTTGGGGTACCAAGCAATGTTTAGGATCATTCTAATGGTTCTTATAAGTCCTAATACACATTCCTAGACCATTCTAAGCCTTTAGAATACTCTCATAACCATTCTACACTTGTCAGAACCTCCAAGGAATCATGCTACACCCTTTACGTCCCTTGGGGTACCAAGCAAAGTTTAGGATCATTCTAATGGTTCTTCTAAGTCCTAATACATATTCCTAGACCATTCTAAGCCTTTAGAATACTCTCTTAACCATTATACACTTGTTAGAACGTCCAAGGACTTATCATACACTCTCTACGTCCATTACGGTACCAAGCAATGTTTAGGATCATTCTAAATGTTCGTATATGTCTTAATACACATTCCTAGACCATTCTAAGCCTTTAGATTACTCTCTTAACCATTCTACACTTGTTAGAACCTCCAAGGACTCATGCTACACCCTCTAAGTCCCTTCGGGTACCAAGCAATGTTTAGGATAATTCTAATGGTTCTTATAAGTCCTAATACACATTCCTAGACTATTCTAAGCCTTTAGAATACTCTCATAACCATTCTACACTTGTTAGAACCTCCAAGGACTCATGCTACACCCTCTACGTCCCTTGGGGTACCAAGCAATGTTTAGGATCATTCTAATGGTTCTTATAAGTCCTAATAAACATTCCTAGACCATTCTATGCCTTTAGAATACTATCTTAACCATTCTAAACACTTTAGAACCTCCAAGGAATCATGCTACACCCTCTACGTCCCTTGGTGTACCAAGCAATGTTTAGGATCATACTAATGGTTCTTATAAGTCCTAATACACATTCCTACACCATTCTAAGCCTTTAGAATACTCTCTTAACCATTCTACACTTGTTAGAACCTCCAAGGACTCATGCTACACCCTCTACGTCCCTTGGGGTACCAAGCAATGTTTAGGGTCATTCTAATGGTTCTTATAAGTCCTAATACACATTCCTAGCCATTCTAAGCCTTTAGAATACTCTCATAACCATTCTACACTTGTCAGAACCTCCAAGGAATCATGCTACACCCTTTACGTCCCTTGGGGTACCAAGCAAAGTTTAGGATCATTCTAATGGTTCTTCTAAGTCCTAATACATATTCCTAGACCATTCTAAGCCTTTAGAATAATCTCTTAACCATTATACACTTGTTAGAACGTCCAAGGACTTATCCTACACTCTCTACGTCCATTAGGGTACCAAGCAATGTTTAGGATCATTCTAAATTTTCGTATATGTCTTAATACACATTCCTAGACCATTCTAAGCCTTTAGATTACTCTCTTAACCATTCTACACTTGTTAGATCCTCCAAGGACTCATGCTACACCCTCTAAGTCCTTCGGGTACCAAGCAATGTTTAGCATCATTCTAATGGTTCTTATAAGTCCTAATACACATTCCTAGACTATTCTAAGCCTTTAGAATACTCTCATAACCATTCTACACTTGTTAGAACATCCAAGGACTCATGCTACACCCTCTACGTCCCTTGGGGTACCAAGCAATGTTTAGGATCATTCTAATGGTTCTTATAAGTCCTAATACACATTCCTAGACCATTCTAAGCCTTTAGAATACTCTCATAACCATTCTACACTTGTCAGAACCTCCAAGGAATCATGTTACACCCTTTACGTCCCTTGGGGTACCAAGCAAAGTTTAGGATCATTCTAATGGTTCTTCTAAGTCCTAATACATATTCCTAGACCATTCTAAGCCTTTAGAATACTCTCTTAACCATTATACACTTGTTAGAACGTCCAAGGACTTATCCTACACTCTCTACGTCCATTACGGTACCAAGCAATGTTTAGGATCATTCTAAATGTTCGTATATGTCTTAATACACATTCCTAGACCATTCTAAGCCTTTAGATTACTCTCTTAACCATTCTACACTTGTTAGAACCTCCAAGGACTCATGCTACACCCTCTAAGTCCCTTCGGGTACCAAGCAATGTTTAGGATAATTCTAATGGTTCTTATAAGTCCTAATACACATTCCTAGACTATTCTAAGCCTTTAGAATACTCTCATAACCATTCTACACTTGTTAGAACCTCCAAGGACTCATGCTACACCCTCTACTTCCCTTGGGGTACCAAGCAATGTTTAGGATCATTCTAATGGTTCTTATAAGTCCTAATACACATTCCTAGACCATTCTAAGCCTTTAGAATACTCTCATAACCATTCTACACTTGTCAGAACCTCCAAGGAATCATGCTACACCCTTTACGTCCCTTGGGGTACCAAGCAAAGTTTAGGATCATTCTAATGGTTCTTCTAAGTCCTAATACATATTCCTAGACCATTCTAAGCCTTTAGAATACTCTCTTAACCATTATACACTTGTTAGAACGTCCAAGGACTTATCCTACACTCTCTGCGTCCATTAGGGTACCAAGCAATGTTTAGGATCATTCTAAATGTTCGTATATGTCTTAATACACATTCCTAGACCATTCTAAGCCTTTAGATTACTCTCTTAACCATTCTACACTTGTTAGAACCTCCAAGGACTCATGATACACCCTCTAAGTCCCTTCGGGTACCAAGCAATGTTTAGGATCATTCTAATGGTTCTTATAAGTCCTAATACACATTCCTAGACTATTCTAAGCCTTTAGAATACTCTCATAACCATTCTACACTTGTTAGAACCTCCAAGGACTCATGCTACACCCTCTACGTCCCTTGGGGTACCAAGCAATGTTTAGGATCATTCTAATGGCTCTTATAAGTCCTAATAAACATTCCTAGACCATTCTATGCCTTTAGAATACTCTCTTAACCATTCTAAACTTGTTAGAACCTCCAAGGACTCATGCTACACCCTCTACGTCCCTTGGTGTACCAAGCAATGTTTAGGATCATTCTAATGGTTCTTATAAGTCCTAATACACATTCCTAGACTATTCTAAGCCTTTAGAATACTCTCATAACCATTCTACACTTGTTAGAACCTCCAAGGACTCATGCTACACCCTCTACGTCCCTTGGGGTACCAAGCAATGTTTAGGATCATTCTAATGGTTCTTATAAGTCCTAATACACATTCCTAGACTATTCTAAGCCTTTAGAATACTCTCATAACCATTCTACACTTGTTAGAACCTCCAAGGACTCATGCTACACCCTCTACGTCCCTTGGGGTACCAAGCAATGTTTAGGATCATTCTAATGGCTCTTATAAGTCCTAATAAACATTCCTAGACCATTCTATGCATTTAGAATACTCTCTTAACCATTCTAAACTTGTTAGAACCTCCAAGGACTCATGCTACACCCTCTACGTCCCTTGGTGTACCAAGCAATGTTTAGGATCATTCTAATGGTTCTTATAAGTCCTAATACACATTCCTAGACTATTCTAAGCCTTTAGAATACTCTCATGACCATTCTACACTTGTTATAACCTCCAAGGACTCATGCTACACCCTCTACGTCCCTTGGGGTACCAAGCAATGTTTAGGATCATTCTAATGGTTCTTATAAGTCCTAATAAACATTCCTAGACCATTCTATGCCTTTAGAATACTCTCCTAACCATTCTACACTTGTTAGAACCTCCAAGGACTCATGTTACACCCTCTACGTCCCTTGGTGTACCAAGCAATGTTTAGGATCATACTAATGGTTCTTATAAGTCCTAATACACATTCCTACACCATTCTAAGCCTTTAGAATACTCTCTTAACCATTCTACACTTGTTAGAACCTCCAAGGACTCATGTTACACCCTCTACGTCCCATGGGGTACCAAGCATTGTTTAGGATCATTCTAATGGTTCTTATTAGTCCTAATACACATTCCTAGACCATTCTAAGCCTTTAGAATACTCTCTTAACCATTCTACACTTGTTAGAACCTCCAAGGACTCATGCTAAACCCTCTACGTCCCTTGGGGTACCAAGCATTGTTTAGGATCATTCTAATGGTTCTTATAAGTCCTAATACACATTCCTAGACTATTCTAAGCCTTTAGAATACTCTCATAACCATTCTACACTTGTTAGAACCTCCAAGGACTCATGCTACACCATCTACGTCCCTTGGGGTACCAAGAAATGTTTAGGATCATTCTAATGGTTCTTATAAGTCCTAATAAACATTCCTAGACCATTCTAAGCCTTTAGAATACTCTCTTAACCATTATACACATGTTAGAACGTCCAAGGACTTATCCTACACTCTCTACGTCCATTAGGGTACCAAGCAATGTTTAGGATCATTCTAAATGTTCGTATATGTCTTAATACACATTCCTAGACCATTCTAAGCCTTTAGATTACTCTCTTAACCATTTTACACTTGTTAGAACCTCCAAGGACTCATGATACACCCTCTAAGTCCCTTCGGGTACCAAGCAATGTTTAGGATCATTCTAATGGTTCTTATAAGTCCTAATACACATTCCTAGACTATTCTAAGCCTTTAGAATACTCTCATAACCATTCTACACTTGTTAGAACCTCCAAGGACTCATGCTACACCCTCTACGTCCCTTGGGGTACCAAGCAATGTTTAGGATCATTCTAATGGTTCTTATAAGTCCTAATACACATTCCTAGACCATTCTATACCTTTAGAATACTCTCTTAACCATTATACACTTGTTAGAACGTCCAAGGACTTATCCTACACTCTCTACGTCCATTCGGGTACCAAGCAATGTGTAGGATCATTCTAATGGCTCTTATAAGTCCTAATAAACATTCCTACACCATTCTATGCCTTTAAAATACTCTCTTAACCATTCTAAACTTGTTAGAACCTCCAAGGACTCATGCTACACCCTCTACGTCCCTTGGTGTACCAAGCAATGTTTAGGATCATTCTAATGGTTCTTATAAGTCCTAATACACATTCCTAGACTATTCTAAGCCTTTAGAATACTCTCATAACCATTCTACACTTGTTACAACCTCCAAGGACTCATGCTACACCCTCTACGTCCCTTGGGGTACCAAGCAATGTTTAGGATCATTCTAATGGTTCTTATAAGTCCTAATACACATTCCTAGACCATTCTAAGCCTTTAGAATACTCTCATAACCATTCTACACTTGTCAGAACCTCCAAGGAATCATGCTACACCCTTTACGTCCATTGGGGTACCAAGCAAAGTTTAGGATCATTCTAATGGTTCTTCTAAGTCCTAATACATATTCCTAGACCATTCTAAGCCTTTAGAATACTCTCTTAACCATTATACACTTGTTAGAACGTCCAAGGACTTATCCTACACTCTCTACGTCCATTAGGGTACCAAGCAATGATTAGGATCATTCTAAATGTTCGTATATGTCTTAATACACATTCCTAGACCATTCTAAGCCTTTAGATTACTCTCTTAACCATTCTACACTTGTTAGAACCTCCAAGGACTCATGCTACACCCTTTAAGTCCCTTCGGGTACCAAGCAATGTTTAGGATAATTCTAATGGTTCTTATAAGTCCTAATACACATTCCTAGACCATTCTAAGCCTTTAGAATACTCTCATAACCATTCTACACTTGTTAGAACCTCCAAGGACTCATGCTACACCCTCTACGTCCCTTGGGGTACCAAGCAATGTTTAGGATCATTCTAATGGTTCTTATAAGTCCTAATACACATTCCTAGACCATTCTATGCCTTTAGAATACTCTCTTAACCATTATACACTTGTTAGAACGTCCAAGGACTTATCCTACACTCTCTACGTCCATTCGGGTACCAAGCAATGTGTAGGATCATTCTAATGGCTCTTCTAAGTCCTAATAAACATTCCTAGACCATTCTATGCCTTTAGAATACTCTCTTAACCATTCTAAACTTGTTAGAACCTCCAAGGACTCATGCTACACCCTCTACGTCCCTTGGTGTACCAAGCAATGTTTAGGATCATTCTAATGGTTCTTATAAGTCTTAATACACATTCCTAGACCATTCTAAGCCTTTAGATTACTCTCTTAACCATTCTACACTTGTTAGAACCTCCAAGGACTCATGCTACACCCTCTAAGTCCCTTCGGGTACCAAGCAATGTTTAGGATAATTCTAATGGTTCTTATAAGTCCTAATACACATTCCTAGACTTTTCTAAGCCTTTAGAATACTCTCATAACCATTCTACACTTGTTAGAACCTCCAAGGACTCATGCTACACCCTCTACGTCCCTTGGGGTACCAAGCAAAGTTTAGGATCATTCTAATGGTTCTTCTAAGTCCTAATACATATTCCTAGACCATTCTAAGCCTTTAGAATACTCTCTTAACCATTATACACTTGTTAGAACGTCCAAGGACTTATCCTACACTCTCTACGTCCATTAGGGTACCAAGAAATGTTTAGGATCATTCTAAATGTTCGTATATGTCTTAATACACATTCCTAGACCATTCTAAGCCTTTAGATTACTCTCTTAACCATTCTACACTTGTTAGAACCTCCAAGGACTCATGCTACACCCTCTAAGTCCCTTCGGGTACCAAGCAATGTTTAGGATAATTCTAATGGTTCTTATAAGTCCTAATACACATTCCTAGACTTTTCTAAGCCTTTAGAATACTCTCATAACCATTCTACACTTGTTAGAACCTCCAAGGACTCATGCTACACCCTCTACGTCCCTTGGGGTACCAAGCAATGTTTAGGATCATTCTAATGGTTCTTATAAGTCCTAATACACATTCCTAGACCATTCTATGCCTTTAGAATACTCTCTTAACCATTATACACTTGTTAGAACGTCCAAGGACTTATCCTACACTCTCTACGTCCATTCGGGTACCAAGCAATGTGTAGGATCATTCTAATGGCTCTTATAAGTCCTAATAAACATTCCTAGACCATTCTATGCCTTTAGAATACTCTCTTAACCATTCTAAACTTGTTAGAACCTCCAAGGACTCATGCTACACCCTCTACGTCCCTTGGTGTACCAAGCAATGTTTAGGATCATTCTAATGGTTCTTATAAGTCTTAATACACATTCCTAGACTATTCTAAGCCTTTAGAATACTCTCATAACCATTCTACACTTGTTACAACCTCCAAGGACTCATGCTACACCCTCTACGTCCCTTGGGGTACCAAGCAATGTTTAGGATCATTCTAATGGTTCTTATAAGTCCTAATACACATTCCTAGACCATTCTAAGCCTTTAGAATACTCTCATAACCATTCTACACTTGTCAGAACCTCCAAGGAATCATGCTACACCCTTTACGTCCCTTGGGGTACCAAGCAAAGTTTAGGATCATTCTAATGGTTCTTCTAAGTCCTAATACATATTCCTAGACCATTCTAAGCCTTTAGAATACTCTCTTAACCATTATACACTTGTTAGAATGTCCAAGGACTTATCCTACACTCTCTACGTCCATTAGGGTACCAAGCAATGTTTAGGATCATTCTAAATGTTCGTATATGTCTTAATACACATTCCTAGACCATTCTAAGCCTTTAGATTACTCTCTTAACCATTCTACACTTGTTAGAACCTCCAAGGACTCATGCTACACCCTCTAAGTCCCTTCGGGTACCAAGCAATGTTTAGGATAATTCTAATGGTTCTTATAAGTCCTAATACACATTCCTAGACTTTTCTAAGCCTTTAGAATACTCTCATAACCATTCTACACTTGTTAGAACCTCCAAGGACTCATGCTACACCCTCTACGTCCCTTGGGGTACCAAGCAATGTTTAGGATCATTCTAATGGTTCTTATAAGTCCTAATACACATTCCTAGACCATTCTAAGCCTTTAGAATACTCTCATAACCATTCTACACTTGTCAGAACCTCCAAGGAATCATGCTACACCCTTTACGTCCCTTGGGGTACCAAGCAAAGTTTAGGATCATTCTAATGGTTCTTCTAAGTCCTAATACATATTCCTAGACCATTCTAAGCCTTTAGAATACTCTCTTAACCATTATACACTTGTTAGAATGTCCAAGGACTTATCCTACACTCTCTACGTCCATTAGGGTACCAAGCAATGTTTAGGATCATTCTAAATGTTCGTATATGTCTTAATACACATTCCTAGACCATTCTAAGCCTTTAGATTACTCTCTTAACCATTCTACACTTGTTAGAACCTCCAAGGACTCATGCTACACCCTCTAAGTCCCTTCGGGTACCAAGCAATGTTTAGGATAATTCTAATGGTTCTTATAAGTCCTAATACACATTCCTAGACCATTCTAAGCCTTTAGAATACTCTCATAACCATTCTACACTTGTTAGAACCTCCAAGGACTCATGCTACACCCTCTACGTCCCTTGGGGTACCAAGCAATGTTTAGGATCATTCTAATGGTTCTTATAAGTCCTAATACACATTCCTAGACCATTCTATGCCTTTAGAATACTCTCTTAACCATTATACACTTGTTAGAACGTCCAAGGACTTATCCTACACTCTCTACGTCCATTCGGGTACCAAGCAATGTGTAGGATCATTCTAATGGCTCTTCTAAGTCCTAATAAACATTCCTAGACCATTCTATGCCTTTAGAATACTCTCTTAACCATTCTAAACTTGTTAGAACCTCCAAGGACTCATGCTACACCCTCTACGTCCCTTGGTGTACCAAGCAATGTTTAGGATCATTCTAATGGTTCTTATAAGTCTTAATACACATTCCTAGACCATTCTAAGCCTTTAGATTACTCTCTTAACCATTCTACACTTGTTAGAACCTCCAAGGACTCATGCTACACCCTCTAAGTCCCTTCGGGTACCAAGCAATGTTTAGGATAATTCTAATGGTTCTTATAAGTCCTAATACACATTCCTAGACTTTTCTAGGCCTTTAGAATACTCTCATAACCATTCTACACTTGTTAGAACCTCCAAGGACTCATGCTACACCCTCTACGTCCCTTGGGGTACCAAGCAAAGTTTAGGATCATTCTAATGGTTCTTCTAAGTCCTAATACATATTCCTAGACCATTCTAAGCCTTTAGAATACTCTCTTAACCATTATACACTTGTTAGAACGTCCAAGGACTTATCCTACACTCTCTACGTCCATTAGGGTACCAAGCAATGTTTAGGATCATTCTAAATGTTCGTATATGTCTTAATACACATTCCTAGACCATTCTAAGCCTTTAGATTACTCTCTTAACCATTCTACACTTGTTAGAACCTCCAAGGACTCATGCTACACCCTCTAAGTCCCTTCGGGTACCAAGCAATGTTTAGGATAATTCTAATGGTTCTTATAAGTCCTAATACACATTCCTAGACTTTTCTAAGCCTTTAGAATACTCTCATAACCATTCTACACTTGTTAGAACCTCCAAGGACTCATGCTACACCCTCTACGTCCCTTGGGGTACCAAGCAATGTTTAGGATCATTCTAATGGTTCTTATAAGTCCTAATACACATTCCTAGACCATTCTATGCCTTTAGAATACTCTCTTAACCATTATACACTTGTTAGAACGTCCAAGGACTTATCCTACACTCTCTACGTCCATTCGGGTACCAAGCAATGTGTAGGATCATTCTAATGGCTCTTATAAGTCCTAATAAACATTCCTAGACCATTCTATGCCTTTAGAATACTCTCTTAACCATTCTAAACTTGTTAGAACCTCCAAGGACTCATGCTACACCCTCTACGTCCCTTGGTGTACCAAGCAATGTTTAGGATCATTCTAATGGTTCTTATAAGTCTTAATACACATTCCTAGACTATTCTAAGCCTTTAGAATACTCTCATAACCATTCTACACTTGTTACAACCTCCAAGGACTCATGCTACACCCTCTACGTCCCTTGGGGTACCAAGCAATGTTTAGGATCATTCTAATGGTTCTTATAAGTCCTAATACACATTCCTAGACCATTCTAAGCCTTTAGAATACTCTCATAACCATTCTACACTTGTCAGAACCTCCAAGGAATCATGCTACACCCTTTACGTCCCTTGGGGTACCAAGCAAAGTTTAGGATCATTCTAATGGTTCTTCTAAGTCCTAATACATATTCCTAGACCATTCTAAGCCTTTAGAATACTCTCTTAACCATTATACACTTGTTAGAATGTCCAAGGACTTATCCTACACTCTCTACGTCCATTAGGGTACCAAGCAATGTTTAGGATCATTCTAAATGTTCGTATATGTCTTAATACACATTCCTAGACCATTCTAAGCCTTTAGATTACTCTCTTAACCATTCTACACTTGTTAGAACCTCCAAGGACTCATGCTACACCCTTTAAGTCCCTTCGGGTACCAAGCAATGTTTAGGATAATTCTAATGGTTCTTATAAGTCCTAATACACATTCCTAGACCATTCTAAGCCTTTAGAATACTCTCATAACCATTCTACACTTGTTAGAACCTCCAAGGACTCATGCTACACCCTCTACGTCCCTTGGGGTACCAAGCAATGTTTAGGATCATTCTAATGGTTCTTATAAGTCCTAATACACATTCCTAGACCATTCTATGCCTTTAGAATACTCTCTTAACCATTATACACTTGTTAAAACGTCCAAGGACTTATCCTACACTCTCTACGTCCATTCGGGTACCAAGCAATGTGTAGGATCATTCTAATGGCTCTTCTAAGTCCTAATAAACATTCCTAGACCATTCTATGCCTTTAGAATACTCTCTTAACCATTCTAAACTTGTTAGAACCTCCAAGGACTCATGCTACACCCTCTACGTCCCTTGGTGTACCAAGCAATGTTTAGGATCATTCTAATGGTTCTTATAAGTCTTAATACACATTCCTAGACCATTCTAAGCCTTTAGATTACTCTCTTAACCATTCTACACTTGTTAGAACCTCCAAGGACTCATGCTACACCCTCTAAGTCCCTTCGGGTACCAAGCAATGTTTAGGATAATTCTAATGGTTCTTATAAGTCCTAATACACATTCCTAGACTTTTCTAAGCCTTTAGAATACTCTCATAACCATTCTACACTTGTTAGAACCTCCAAGGACTCATGCTACACCCTCTACGTCCCTTGGGGTACCAAGCAAAGTTTAGGATCATTCTAATGGTTCTTCTAAGTCCTAATACATATTCCTAGACCATTCTAAGCCTTTGGAATACTCTCTTAACCATTATACACTTGTTAGAACGTCCAAGGACTTATCCTACACTCTCTACGTCCATTAGGGTACCAAGCAATGTTTAGGATCATTCTAAATGTTCGTATATGTCTTAATACACATTCCTAGACCATTCTAAGCCTTTAGATTACTCTCTTAACCATTCTACACTTGTTAGAACCTCCAAGGACTCATGCTACACCCTCTAAGTCCCTTCGGGTACCAAGCAATGTTTAGGATAATTCTAATGGTTCTTATAAGTCCTAATACACATTCCTAGACTTTTCTAAGCCTTTAGAATACTCTCATAACCATTCTACACTTGTTAGAACCTCCAAGGACTCATGCTACACCCTCTACGTCCCTTGGGGTACCAAGCAATGTTTAGGATCATTCTAATGGTTCTTATAAGTCCTAATACACATTCCTAGACCATTCTATGCCTTTAGAATACTCTCTTAACCATTATACACTTGTTAGAACGTCCAAGGACTTATCCTACACTCTCTACGTCCATTCGGGTACCAAGCAATGTGTAGGATCATTCTAATGGTTCTTATAAGTCCTAATAAACATTCCTAGACCATTCTATGCCTTTAGAATACTCTCTTAACCATTCTAAACTTGTTAGAACCTCCAAGGACTCATGCTACACCCTCTACGTCCCTTGGTGTACCAAGCAATGTTTAGGATCATTCTAATGGTTCTTATAAGTCTTAATACACATTCCTAGACTATTCTAAGCCTTTAGAATACTCTCATAACCATTCTACACTTGTTACAACCTCCAAGGACTCATGCTACACCCTCTACGTCCCTTGGGGTACCAAGCAATGTTTAGGATCATTCTAATGGTTCTTATAAGTCCTAATACACATTCCTAGACCATTCTAAGCCTTTAGAATACTCTCATAACCATTCTACACTTGTCAGAACCTCCAAGGAATCATGCTACACCCTTTACGTCCCTTGGGGTACCAAGCAAAGTTTAGGATCATTCTAATGGTTCTTCTAAGTCCTAATACATACTCCTAGACCATTCTAAGCCTTTAGAATACTCTCTTAACCATTATACACTTGTTAGAATGTCCAAGGACTTATCCTACACTCTCTACGTCCATTAGGGTACCAAGCAATGTTTAGGATCATTCTAAATGTTCGTATATGTCTTAATACACATTCCTAGACCATTCTAAGCCTTTAGATTACTCTCTTAACCATTCTACACTTGTTAGAACCTCCAAGGACTCATGCTACACCCTCTAAGTCCCTTAGGGTACCAAGCAATGTTTAGGATAATTCTAATGGTTCTTATAAGTCCTAATACACATTCCTAGACTTTTCTAAGCCTTTAGAATACTCTCATAACCATTCTACACTTGATAGAACCTCCAAGGACTCATGCTACACCCTCTACGTCCCTTGGGGTACCAAGCAATGTTTAGGATCATTCTAATGGTTCTTATAAGTCCTAATACACATTCCTAGACCATTCTATGCCTTTAGAATACTCTCTTAACCATTCTACACTTGTTAGAACCTCCAAGGACTCATGCTACACCCTTTACGTCCCTTGGTGTACCAAGCAATGTTTAGGATCATACTAATGGTTCTTATAAGTCCTAATACACATTCCTACACCATTCTAAGCCTTTAGAATACTCTCTTAACCATTCTACACTTGTTAGAACCTCCAAGGACTCATGCTACACCCTCTACGTCCCATGGGGTACCAAGCATTGTTTAGGATCATTCTAATGTTTCTTCTAAGTCCTAATACATATTCCTAGACCATTCTAAGCCTTTAGAATACTCTCTTAACCGTTATACACTTGTTAGAACGTCCAAGGACTTATCCTACACTCTATACGTCCATTAGGGTACCAAGCAATGTTTAGGATCATTCTAAATTTTCGTATATGTCTTAATACACATTCCTAGACCATTCTAAGCCTTTAGATTACTCTCTTAACCATTCTACACTTGTTAGAACCTCCAAGGACTCATGCTACACCCTCTAAGTCCCTTCGGGTACCAAGCAATGTTTAGGATCATTCTAATGGTTCTTATAAGTCCTAATACACATTCCTAGACTATTCTAAGCCTTTAGAATACTCTCATAACCATTCTACACTTGTTAGAACCTCCAAGGACTCATGCTACACCCTCTACGTCCCTTGGGGTACCAAGCAATGTTTCGGATCATTCTAATGGTTCTTATAAGTCCTAATAAACATTCCTAGACCATTCTATGCCTTTAGAATACTCTCCTAACCATTCTACACTTGTTAGAACCTCCAAGGACTCATGCTACACCCTCTACGTCCCTTGGTGTACCAAGCAATGTTTAGGATCATACTAATGGTTCTTATAAGTCCTAATACACATTCCTACACCATTCTAAGCCTTTAGAATACTCTCTTAACCATTCTACACTTGTTAGAACCTCCAAGGACTCATGTTACACCCTCTACGTCCCATGGGGTACCAAGCATTGTTTAGGATCATTCTAATGGTTCTTATTAGTCCTAATACACATTCCTAGACCATTCTAAGCCTTTAGAATACTCTCTTAACCATTCTACACTTGTTAGAACCTCCAAGGACTCATGCTACACCATCTACGTCCCTTGGGGTACAAAGCAATGTTTAGGATCATTCTAATGGTTCTTATAAGTCCTAATACACATTCTTAGACCATTCTAAGCCTTTAGAATACTCTCATAACCATTCTACACTTGTTAGAACCTCCAAGGACTCATGCTACACCCTCTAAGTCCCTTCGGGTACCAAGCAATGTTTAGGATCATTCTAATGGTTCTTATAAGTCCTAATACACATTCCTAGACTATTCTAAGCCTTTAGAATACTCTCATAACCATTCTACACTTGTTAGAACCTCCAAGGACTCATGCTACACCCTCTACGTCCCTTGGGGTACCAAGCAATGTTTCGGATCATTCTAATGGTTCTTATAAGTCCTAATACACATTCCTAGACCATTCTATGCCTTTAGAATACTCTCTTAACCATTCTACACTTGTTAGAACCTCCAAGGACTCATGCTACACCCTTTACGTCCCTTGGTGTACCAAGCAATGTTTAGGATCATACTAATGGTTCTTATAAGTCCTAATACACATTCCTACACCATTCTAAGCCTTTAGAATACTCTCTTAACCATTCTACACTTGTTAGAACCTCCAAGGACTCATGCTACACCCTCTACGTCCCATGGGGTACCAAGCATTGTTTAGGATCATTCTAATGTTTCTTCTAAGTCCTAATACATATTCCTAGACCATTCTAAGCCTTTAGAATACTCTCTTAACCATTATACACTTGTTAGAACGTCCAAGGACTTATCCTACACTCTCTACGTCCATTGGGGTACCAAGCAATGTTTAGGATCATTCTAAATGTTCGTATATGTCTTAATACACATTCCTAGAACATTCTAAGCCTTTAGATTACTCTCTTAACCATTCTACACTTGTTAGAACCTCCAAGGACTCATGCTACACCCTCTAAGTCCCTTCGGGTACCAAGCAATGTTTAGGATCATTCTAATGGTTCTTATAAGTCCTAATACACATTCCTAGACTATTCTAAGCCTTTAGAATACTCTCATAACCATTCTACACTTGTTAGAACCTCCAAGGACTCATGCTACACCCTCTACGTCCCTTGGGGTACCAAGCAATGTTTCGGATCATTCTAATGGTTCTTATAAGTCCTAATAAACATTCCTAGACCATTCTATGCCTTTAGAATACTCTCCTAACCATTCTACACTTGTTAGAACCTCCAAGGACTCATGCTACACCCTCTACGTCCCTTGGTGTACCAAGCAATGTTTAGGATCATACTAATGGTTCTTATAAGTCCTAATACACATTCCTACACCATTCTAAGCCTTTAGAATACTCTCTTAACCATTCTACACTTGTTAGAACCTCCAAGGACTCATGTTACACCCTCTACGTCCCATGGGGTACCAAGCATTGTTTAGGATCATTCTAATGGTTCTTATTAGTCCTAATACACATTCCTAGACCATTCTAAGCCTTTAGAATACTCTCTTAACCATTCTACACTTGTTAGAACCTCCAAGGACTCATGCTACACCATCTACGTCCCTTGGGGTACAAAGCAATGTTTAGGATCATTCTAATGGTTCTTATAAGTCCTAATACACATTCTTAGACCATTCTAAGCCTTTAGAATACTCTCATAACCATTCTACACTTGTCAGAACCTCCAAGGAATCATGCTACACCCTTTACGTCCCTTGGGGTACCAAGCAATGTTTAGGATCATTCTAATGGTTCTTCTAAGTCTTAATACATATTCCTAGACCATTCTAAGCCTTTAGAATACTCTCTTAACCATTATACACTTGTTAGAACGTCCAAGGACTTATCCTACACTCTCTACGTCCATTAGGGTACCAAGCAATGTTTAGGATCATTCTAAATGTTCGTATATGTCTTAATACACATTCCTAGACCATTCTAAGTCTTTAGATTACTATCTTAACCATTCTACACTTGTTAGAACCTCCAAGGACTCATGCTACACCCTCTAAGTCCCTTCGGGTACCAAGCAATGTTTAGGATCATTCGAATGGTTCTTATAAGTCCTAATACACATTCCTAGACTATTCTAAGCCTTTAGAATACTCTCATAACAGTTCTACACTTGTTAAAACCTCCAAGGACTTATGCTGCACCCTCTACGTCCCTTGGGGTACCAACCAATGTTTAGGATCATTCAAATGGTTCTTATAAGTCCTAATACACATTCCTAGACTATTCTACACTTGTTAGAACCTCCAAGGACTCATGCTACACCCTCTACGTCCCTTGGGGTACCAAGCAATGTTTAGGATCAATCTAATGGTTCTTATAAGTCCTAATACACATTCCTAGACCATTCTATGCCTTTAGAATACTCTCTTAACCATTCTACACTTGTCAGAACCTCCAAGGAATCATGCTACACCCTTTACGTCCCTTGGGGTACCAAGCATTGTTTAGGATCATTCTAATGGTTCTTATTAGTCCTAATACCCATTCCTAGACCATTCTATGACTTTAGAATACTCTCTTAACCATTCTACACTTGTTAGAACCTCCAAGGACTCATGTTACATCCTCTACGTCCCATGGGGTACCAAGCATTGTTTAGTATCATTCTAATGGTTCTTATTAGTCCTAATACACATTCCTAGACCATTCTAAGCCTTTAGAATACTCTCTTAACCATTCTACACTTGTCAGAACCTCCAAGGACTCATGTTACACCTCTATGTCCCATGGGGTACCAAGCATTGTTTAGGATCATTCCAATGGTTCTTATTAGTCCTAATACACATTCCTAGACCATTCTAAGCCTTTAGAATACTCTCTTAACCATTCTACACTTGTTAGAACCTCCAAGGACTCATGCTACACCCTCTACGTCCCTTGGGGTACAAAGCAATGTTTAGGATCATTCTATTGGTTCTTATAAGTCCTAATACACATTCCTAGACCATTCTAAGCCTTTAGAATACTCTCATAACCATTCTACACTTGTCAGAACCTCCAAGGAATCATGCTACACCCTTTACGTCCCTTGGGGTACCAAGCAAAGTTTAGGATCATTCTAATGGTTCTTCTAAGTCTTAATACATATTCCTAGACCATTCTAAGCCTTTAGAATACTCTCTTAACCGTTATACACTTGTTAGAACGTCCAAGGACTTATCCTACACTCTCTACGTCCATTAGGGTACCAAGCAATGTTTAGGATCATTCTAAATTTTCGTATATGTCTTAATACACATTCCTAGACCATTCTAAGCCTTTAGATTACTCTCTTAACCATTCTACACTTGTTAGAACCTCCAAGGACTCATGCTACACCCTCTAAGTCCTTCGGGTACCTAGCAATGTTTAGCATCATTCTAATGGTTCTTATAAGTCCTAATACACATTCCTAGACTATTCTAAGCCTTTAGAATACTCTCATAACCATTCTACACTTGTTAGAACATCCAAGGACTCATGCTACACCCTCTACGTCCCTTGGGGTACCAAGCAATGTTTAGGATCATTCTAATGGTTCTTATAAGTCCTAATACACATTCCTAGACCATTCTAAGCCTTTAGAATACTCTCATAACCATTCTACACTTGTCAGAACCTCCAAGGAATCATGCTACACCCTTTACGTCCCTTGCGGTACCAAGCAAAGTTTAGGATCATTCTAATGGTTCTTCTAAGTCCTAATACATATTCCTAGACCATTCTAAGCCTTTAGAATACTCTCTTAACCATTATACACTTGTTAGAACGTCCAAGGACTTATCCTACACTCTCTACGTCCATTACGGTACCAAGCAATGTTTAGGATCATTCTAAATGTTCGTATATGTCTTAATACACATTCCTAGACCATTCTAAGCCTTTAGATTACTCTCTTAACCATTCTACACTTGTTAGAACCTCCAAGGACTCATGCTACACCCTCTAAGTCCCTTCGGGTACCAAGCAATGTTTAGGATAATTCTAATGGTTCTTATAAGTCCTAATACACATTCCTAGACTATTCTAAGCCTTTAGAATACTCTCATAACCATTCTACACTTGTTAGAACCTCCAAGGACTCATGCTACACCCTCTACGTCCCTAGGGGTACCAAGCAATGTTTATGATCATTCTAATGGTTCTTATAAGTCCTAATAAACATTCCTAGACCATTCTATGCCTTTAGAATACTCTCTTAACCATTCTAAACACTTTAGAACCTCCAAGGACTCATGCTACACCCTCTACGTCCCTTGGTGTACCAAGCAATGTTTAGGATCATACTAATGGTTCTTATAAGTCCTAATACACATTCCTACACCATTCTAAGCCTTTAGAATACTCTCTTAACCATTCTACACTTGTTAGAACCTCCAAGGACTCATGCTACACCCTCTACGTCCCTTGGGGTACCAAGCAATGTTTAGGATCATTCTAATGGTTCTTATAAGTCCTAATACACATTCCTAGACCATTCTAAGCCTTTAGAATACTCTCATAACCATTCTACACTTGTCAGAACCTCCAAGGAATCATGCTACACCCTTTACGTCCCTTGGGGTACCAAGCAAAGTTTAGGATCATTCTAATGGTTCTTCTAAGTCTTAATACATATTCCTAGACCATTCTAAGCCTTTAGAATACTCTCTTAACCGTTATACACTTGTTAGAACGTCCAAGGACTTATCCTACACTCTATACGTCCATTAGGGTACCAAGCAATGTTTAGGATCATTCTAAATTTTCGTATATGTCTTAATACACATTCCTAGACCATTCTAAGCCTTTAGATTACTCTCTTAACCATTCTACACTTGTTAGAACCTCCAAGGACTCATGCTACACCCTCTAAGTCCTTCGGGTACCTAGCAATGTTTAGCATCATTCTAATGGTTCTTATAAGTCCTAATACACATTCCTAGACTATTCTAAGCCTTTAGAATACTCTCATAACCATTCTACACTTGTTAGAACATCCAAGGACTCATGCTACACCCTCTACGTCCCTTGGGGTACCAAGCAATGTTTAGGATCATTCTAATGGTTCTTATAAGTCCTAATACACATTCCTAGACCATTCTAAGCCTTTAGAATACTCTCATAACCATTCTACACTTGTCAGAACCTCCAAGGAATCATGCTACACCCTTTACGTCCCTTGGGGTACCAAGCAAAGTTTAGGATCATTCTAATGGTTCTTCTAAGTCCTAATACATATTCCTAGACCATTCTAAGCCTTTAGAATACTCTCTTAACCATTATACACTTGTTAGAACGTCCAAGGACTTATCCTACACTCTCTACGTCCATTACGGTACCAAGCAATGTTTAAGATCATTCTAAATGTTCGTATATGTCTTAATACACATTCCTAGACCATTCTAAGCCTTTAGATTACTCTCTTAACCATTCTACACTTGTTAGAACCTCCAAGGACTCATGCTACACCCTCTAAGTCCCTTCGGGTACCAAGCAATGTTTAGGATAATTCTAATGGTTCTTATAAGTCCTAATACACATTCCTAGACTATTCTAAGCCTTTAGAATACTCTCATAACCATTCTACACTTGTTAGAACCTCCAAGGACTCATGCTACACCCTCTACGTCCCTTGGGGTACCAAGCAATGTTTATGATCATTCTAATGGTTCTTATAAGTCCTAATAAACATTCCTAGACCATTCTATGCCTTTAGAATACTCTCTTAACCATTCTAAACACTTTAAAACCTCCAAGGACTCATGCTACACCCTCTACGTCCCTTGGTGTACCAAGCAATGTTTAGGATCATACTAATGGTTCTTATAAGTCCTAATACACATTCCTACACCATTCTAAGCCTTTAGAATACTCTCTTAACCATTCTACACTTTTTAGAACCTCCAAGGACTCATGCTACACCCTCTACGTCCCTTGGGGTACCAAGCAATGTTTAGGATCATTCTAATGGTTCTTATAAGTCCTAATACACATTCCTAGACCATTCTAAGCCTTTAGAATACTCTCATAACCATTCTACACTTGTCAGAACCTCCAAGGAATCATGCTACACCCTTTACGTCCCTTGGGGTACCAAGCAAAGTTTAGGATCATTCTAATGGTTCTTCTAAGTCCTAATACATATTCCTAGACCATTCTAAGCCTTTAGAATACTCTTTTAACCATTATACACTTGTTAGAACGTCCAAGGACTTATCCTACACTCTCTACGTCCATTAGGGTACCAAGCAATGTTTAGGATCATTCTAAATGTTCGTATATGTCTTAATACACATTCCTAGACCATTCTAAGCCTTTAGATTACTCTCTTAACCATTCTACGATTGTTAGAACCTCCAAGGACTCATGCTACACCCTCTAAGTCCCTTCGGGTACCAAGCAATGTTTAGGATCATTCTAATGGTTCTTATAAGTCCTGATACACATTCCTAGACTATTCTAAGCCTTTAGAATACTCTCATAACCATTCTACACTTGTTAGAACCTCCAAGGACTCATGCTACACCCTCTACGTCCCTTGGGGTACCAAGCAATGTTTAGGATCATTCTAATAGTTCTTATAAGTCCTAATAAACATTCCTAGACCATTCTATGCCTTTAGAATACTCTCTTAACCATTCTAAACACTTTAGAACCTCCAAGGACTCATGCTACACCCTCTACGTCCCTTGGTGTACCAAGCAATGTTTAGGATCATACTAATGGTTCTTATAAGTCCTAATACACATTCCTAAACCATTCTAAGCCTTTAGAATACTCTCTTAACCATTCTACACTTGTTAGAACCTCCAATGACTCATGCTACACCCTCTACGTCCCTTGGGGTACCAAGCAATGTTTAGGATCATTCTAATGGTTCTTATAAGTCCTAATACACATTCCTAGACCATTCTAAGCCTTTAGAATACTCTCATAACCATTCTACACTTGTCAGAACCTCCAAGGAATCATGCTACACCCTTTACGTCCCTTGGGGTACCAAGCAAAGTTTAGGATCATTCTAATGGTTCCTCTAAGTCCTAATACATATTCCTAGACCATTCTAAGCCTTTAGAATACTCTCTTAACCATTATACACTTGTTAGAACGTCCAAGGACTTATCCTACACTCTCTACGTCCATTAGGGTACCAAGCAATGTTTAGGATCATTCTAAATGTTCGTATATGTCTTAATACACATTCCTAGACCATTCTAAGCCTATAGAATACTCTCTTAACCATTCTACACTTGTTAGAACCTCCAAGGACTCATGCTACACCCTCTAAGTCCCTTCGGGTACCAAGCAATGTTTAGGATAATTCTAATGGTTCTTATAAGTCGTAATACACATTCCTAGACTATTCTAAGCCTTTAGAATACTCTCATAACCATTCTACACTTGTTAGAACCTCCAAGGACTCATGCTACACCCTCTACGTCCTTTGGGGTACCAAGCAATGTTTAGGATCATTTTAATGGTTCTTATAAGTCCTAATAAACATTCCTAGACCATTCTATGCCTTTAGAATACTCTCTTAACCATTCTAAACTTGTTAGAACCTCCAAGGACTCATGCTACACCCTCTACGTCCCTTGGTGTACCAAGCAATGTTTAGGATCATACTAATGATTCTTATAAGTACTAATACACATTCCTACACCATTCTAAGCCTTTAGAATACTCTCTTAACCATTCTACACATGTTAGAACCTCCAAGGACTCATGCTACACCCTCTACGTCCCTTGGGGTACCAAGCAATGTTTAGGATCATTCTAATGGTTCTTATAAGTCCTAATAAACATTCCTAGACCATTCTATGCCTTTAGAATACTCTCTTCACCATTCTAAACTTGTTAGAACCTCCAAGGACTCATGCTACACCCTCTACGTCCCTTGGTGTACCAAGCAATGTTTAGGATCATACTAATGGTTCTTATAAGTCCTAATACACATTCCTACACCATTCTAAGCCTTTAGAATACTCTCTTAACCATTCTACACTTTTTAGAACCTCCAAGGACTCATGCTACACCCTCTACGTCCCTTGGGGTACCAAGCAATGTTTAGGATCATTCTAATGGTTCTTATAAGTCCTAATACACATTCCTAGACCATTCTAAGCCTTTAGAATACTCTCATAACCATTCTACACTTGTCAGAACCTCCAAGGAATCATGCTACACCCTTTACGTCCCTTGGGGTACCAAGCAAAGTTTAGGATCATTCTAATGGTTCTTCTAAGTCCTAATACATATTCCTAGACCATTCTAAGCCTTTAGAATACTCTCTTAACCATTATACACTTGTTAGAACGTCCAAGGACTTCTCCTACACTCTCTACGTCCATTAGGGTACCAAGCAATGTTTAGGATCATTCTAAATGTTCGTATATGTCTTAATACACATTCCTAGACCATTCTAAGCCTTTAGATTACTCTCTTAACCATTCTACACTTGTTAGAACCTCCAAGGACTCATGCTACACCCTCTAAGTCCCTTCGGGTACCAAGCAATGTTTAGGATCATTCTAATGGTTCTTATAAGTCCTGATACACATTCCTAGACTATTCTAAGCCTTTAGAATACTCTCATAACCATTCTACACTTGTTAGAACCTCCAAGGACTCATGCTACACCCTCTACGTCCCTTGGGGTACCAAGCAATGTTTAGGATCATTCTAATGGTTCTTATAAGTCCTAATAAACATTCCTAGACCATTCTATGCCTTTAGAATACTCTCTTAACCATTCTAAACACTTTAGAACCTCCAAGGACTCATGCTACACCCTCTACGTCCCTTGGTGTACCAAGCAATGTTTAGGATCATACTAATGGTTCTTATAAGTCCTAATACACATTCCTACACCATTCTAAGCCTTTAGAATACTCTCTTAACCATTCTACACTTGTTAGAACCTCCAAGGACTCATGCTACACCCTCTACGTCCCTTGGGGTACCAAGGAATGTATAGGATCATTCTAATGGTTCTTCTAAGTCCTAATACATATTCCTAGACCATTCTAAGCCTTTAGAATACTCTCTTAACCATTATACACTTGTTAGAACGTCCAAGGACTTATCCTACACTCTCTACGTCCATTAGGGTACCAAGCAATGTTTAGGATCATTCTAAATGTTCGTATATGTCTTAATACACATTCCTAGACCATTCTAAGCCTATAGAATACTCTCTTAACCATTCTACACTTGTTAGAACCTCCAAGGACTCATGCTACACCCTCTAAGTCCCTTCGGGTACCAAGCAATGTTTAGGATAATTCTAATGGTTCTTATAAGTCCTAATACACATTCCTAGACTATTCTAAGCCTTTAGAATACTCTCATAACCATTCTACACTTGTTAGAACCTCCAAGGACTCATGCTACACCCTCTACGTCCTTTGGGGTACCAAGC
This sequence comes from Crotalaria pallida, assembly GCA_037953625.1. Taxonomy (NCBI): domain Eukaryota; kingdom Viridiplantae; phylum Streptophyta; class Magnoliopsida; order Fabales; family Fabaceae; genus Crotalaria; species Crotalaria pallida. The sequence goes on along the minus strand of CM075654.1, from coordinate 103,225,395 downwards.
AATGTTTAGGATCATTTTAATGGTTCTTATAAGTCCTAATAAACATTCCTAGACCATTCTATGCCTTTAGAATACTCTCTTAACCATTCTAAACTTGTTAGAACCTCCAAGGACTCATGCTACACCCTCTACGTCCCTTGGTGTACCAAGCAATGTTTAGGATCATACTAATGATTCTTATAAGTCCTAATACACATTCCTACACCATTCTAAGCCTTTAGAATACTCTCTTAACCATTCTACACTTGTTAGAACCTCCAAGGACTCATGCTACACCCTCTATGTCCCTTGGGGTACCAAGCAATGTTTAGGATCATTCTAATGGTTCTTATAAGTCCTAATAAACATTCCTAGACCATTCTATGCCTTTAGAATACTCTCTTCACCATTCTAAACTTGTTAGAACCTCCAAGGACTCATGCTACACCCTCTACGTCCCTTGGTGTACCAAGCAATGTTTAGGATCATACTAATGGTTCTTATAAGTCCTAATACACATTCCTACACCATTCTAAGCCTTTAGAATACTCTCTTAACCATTCTACACTTTTTAGAACCTCCAAGGACTCATGCTACACCCTCTACGTCCCTTGGGGTACCAAGCAATGTTTAGGATCATTCTAATGGTTCTTATAAGTCCTAATACACATTCCTAGACCATTCTAAGCCTTTAGAATACTCTCATAACCATTCTACACTTGTCAGAACCTCCAAGGAATCATGCTACACCCTTTACGTCATTTGGGCTACCAAGCAAAGTTTAGGATCATTCTAATGGTTCTTCTAAGTCCTAATACATATTCCTAGACCATTCTAAGCCTTTAGAATACTCTCTTAACCATTATACACTTGTTAGAACGTCCAAGGACTTATCCTACACTCTCTACATCCATTAGGGTACCAAGCAATGTTTAGGATCATTCTAAATGTTCGTATAAGTCTTAATACACATTCCTAGACCATTCTAAGCCTTTAGATTACTCTCTTAACCATTCTACACTTGTTAGAACCTCCAAGGACTCATGCTACACCCTCTAAGTCCCTTCGGGTACCAAGCAATGTTTAGGATCATTCTAATGGTTCTTATAAGTCCTGATACACATTCCTAGACTATTCTAAGCCTTTAGAATACTCTCATAACCATTCTACACTTGTTAGAACCTCCAAGGACTCATGCTACACCCTCTACGTCCCTTGGGGTACCAAGCAATGTTTAGGATCATTCTAATGGTTCTTATAAGTCCTAATAAACATTCCGAGACCATTCTATGCCTTTAGAATACTCTCTTAACCATTCTAAACACTTTAGAACCTCCAAGGACTCATGCTACACCCTCTACGTCCCTTGGTGTACCAAGCAATGTTTAGGATCATACTAATGGTTCTTATAAGTCCTAATACACATTCCTACACCATTCTAAGCCTTTAGAATACTCTCTTAACCATTCTACACTTGTTAGAACCTCCAAGGACTCATGCTACACCCTCTACGTCCCTTGGGGTACCAAGCAATGTATAGGATCATTCTAATGGTTCTTATAAGTCCTAATACACATTCCTAGACCATTCTAAGCCTTTAGAATACTCTCATAACCATTCTACACTTGTCAGAACCTACAAGGAATCATGCTACACCCTTTACGTCCCTTGGGGTACCAAGCAAAGTTTAGGATCATTCTAATGGTTCTTCTAAGTCCTAATACATATTCCTAGACCATTCTAAGCCTTTAGAATACTCTCTTAACCATTATACACTTGTTAGAACGTCCAAGGACTTATCCTACACTCTCTACGTCCATTAGGGTACCAAGCAATGTTTAGGATCATTCTAAATGTTCGTATATGTCTTAATACACATTCCTAGACCATTCTAAGCCTATAGAATACTCTCTTAACCATTCTACACTTGTTAGAACCTCCAAGGACTCATGCTACACCCTCTAAGTCCCTTCGGGTACCAAGCAATGTTTAGGATAATTCTAATGGTTCTTATAAGTCGTAATACACATTCCTAGACTATTCAAAGCCTTTAGAATACTCTCATAACCATTCTACACTTGTTAGAACCTCCAAGGACTCATGCTACACCCTCTACGTCCCTTGGGGTACCAAGCAATGTTTAGGATCATTCTAATGGTTCTTATAAGTCCTAATAAACATTCCTAGACCATTCTATGCCTTTAGAATACTCTCTTAACCATTCTAAACACTTTAGAACCTCCAAGGACTCATGCTACACCCTCTACGTCCCTTGGTGTACCAAGCAATGTTTAGGATCATACTAATGGTTCTTATAAGTCCTAATACACATTCCTACACCATTCTAAGCCTTTAGAATACTCTCTTAACCATTCTACACTTGTTAGAACCTCCAAGGACTCATGCTACACCCTCTACGTCCCTTGGGGTACCAAGCAATGTATTTGATCATTCTAATGGTTCTTCTAAGTCCTAATACATATTCCTAGACCATTCTAAGCCTTTAGAATACTCTCTTAACCATTATACACTTGTTAGAACGTCCAAGGACTTATCCTACACTCTCTACGTCCATTAGGGTACCAAGCAATGTTTAGGATCATTCTAAATGTTCGTATATGTCTTAATACACATTCCTAGACCATTCTAAGCCTATAGAATACTCTCTTAACCATTCTACACTTGTTAGAACCTCCAAGGACTCATGCTACACCCTCTAAGTCCCTTCGGGTACCAAGCAATGTTTAGGATAATTCTAATGGTTCTTATAAGTCCTAATACACATTCCTAGACCATTCTAAGCCTTTAGAATACTCTCATAACCATTCTACACTTGTTAGAACCTCCAAGGACTCATGTCACACCCTCTACGTCCCATGGGGTACCAAGCATTGTTTAGGATAATTCTAATGGTTCTTATAAGTCCTAATACACATTCCTAGACCATTCTAAGCCTTTAGAATACTCTCATAACCATTCTACACTTGTTAGAACCTCCAAGGACTCATGTCACACCCTCTACGTCCCATGGGGTACCAAGCATTGTTTAGGATCATTCTAAAGGTTCTTATTAGTCCTAATACACATTCCTAGACCATTTTAAGCCTTTAGAATACTCTCTTAACCATTCTACATTTGTTAGAACCTCCAAGGACTCATGCTACACCATCTACGTCCCCTGGGGTAAAAAGCAATGTTTAGGATCATTCTAATGGTTCTTATAATTCCTAATACACATTCCTAGACCATTCTAAGCCTTTAGAATACTCTCATAACCATTCTACACTTGTCAGAACCTCCAAGGAATCATGCTACACCCTTTACGTCCCTTGGGGTACCAAGCAAAGTTTAGGATCATTCTAATGGTTCTTCTAAGTCCAAATACAGATTCCTAGACCATTCTAAGACTTTAGAATACTCTCTTAACCATTCTACACTTGTTAGAACCTCCAAGGACTCATGTTACATCCTCTACGTCCCATGGGGTACCAAGCATTGTTTAGGATCATTCTAAAGGTTCTTATTAGTCCTAATACACATTCCTAGACCATTCTAAGACTTTAGAATACTCTCTTAACCATTCTACACTTGTTAGAACCTCCAAGGACTCATGTTACATCCTCTACGTCCCATGGGGTACCAAGCATTGTTTAGGATCATTCTAATGGTTCTTATTAGTCCTAATACACATTCCTAGACCATTCTAAGCCTTTAGAATACTCTCTTAACCATTCTACACTTGTTAGAACCTCCAAGGACTCATGTTACACCCTCTACATCCCATGGGGTAACAAGCATTGTTTAGGATCATTCTAATGGTTCTTATTAGTCCTAATACACATTCCTAGACCATTCTAAGCCTTTAGAATACTCTCTTAACCATTCTACACTTGTTAGAACCTCCAAGGACTCATGCTACACCATCTACGTCCCTTGGGGTACAAAGCAATGTTTAGGATCATTCTATTGGTTCTTATAAGTCCTAATACACATTCCTAGACCATTTTAAGCCTTTAGAATACTCTCATAACCATTCTACACTTGTCAGAACCTCCAAGGAATCATGCTACACCCTTTACGTCCCTTGGGGTACCAAGCAAAGTTTAGGATCATTCTAATGGTTCTTCTAAGTACTAATACATATTCCTAGACCATTCTAAGCCTTTAGAATACTCTCTTAACCATTATACACTTGTTAAAACGTCCAAGGACTTATCCTACACTCTCTACGTCCACTAGGGTACCAAGCAATGTTTAGGATCATTCTAAATGTTCGTATATGTCTTAATACACATTCCTAGACCATTCTAAGCCTTTAGAATACTCTCTTAACCATTCTACACTTGTTAGAACCTCCAAGGACTCATGCTACACCCTCTACGTCCCATGGGGTACCAAGCAATGTTTAGGATCATTCTAATGGTTCTTATAAGTCCTAATACACATTCCTAGACCATTCTAAGCCTTTAGAATACTCTCTTAACCATTCTACACTTGTTAGAACCTCCAAGGACTCATGTCACACCCTCTACGTCCCATGGGGTACCAAGCATTGTTTAGGATCATTCTAAACGTTCTTATTAGTCCTAATACACATTCCTAGACCATTTTAAGCCTTTAGAATACTCTCTTAACCATTCTACATTTGTTAGAACCTCCAAGGACTCATGCTACACCATCTACGTCCCCTGGGGTAAAAAGCAATGTTTAGGATCATTCTAATGGTTCTTATAATTCCTAATACACATTCCTAGACCATTCTAAGCCTTTAGAATACTCTCATAACCATTCTACACTTGTCAGAACCTCCAAGGAATCATGCTACACCCTTTACGTCCCTTGGGGTACCAAGCAAAGTTTAGGATCATTCTAATGGTTCTTCTAAGTCCAAATACAGATTCCTAGACCATTCTAAGACTTTAGAATACTCTCTTAACCATTCTACACTTGTTAGAACCTCCAAGGACTCATGTTACATCCTCTACGTCCCATGGGGTACCAAGCATTGTTTAGGATCATTCTAATGGTTCTTATTAGTCCTAATACACATTCCTAGACCATTCTAAGCCTTTAGAATACTCTCTTAACCATTCTACACTTGTTAGAACCTCCAAGGACTCATGTTACACCCTCTACATCCCATGGGGTACCAAGCATTGTTTAGGATCATTCTAATGGTTCTTATTAGTCCTAATACACATTCCTAGACCATTCTAAGCCTTTAGAATACTCTCTTAACCATTCTACACTTGTTAGAACCTCCAAGGACTCATGCTACACCATCTACGTCCCTTGGGGTACAAAGCAATGTTTAGGATCATTCTAATGGTTCTTATAAGTCCTAATACACATTCCTAGACCATTCTAAGCCTTTAGAATACTCTCATAACCATTCTACACTTGTCAGAACCTCCAAGGAATCATGCTACACCCTTTACGTCCCTTCGGGTACCAAGCAAAGTTTAGGATCATTCTAATGGTTCTTCTAAGTCCTAATACGTATTCCTAGACCATTCTAAGCCTTTAGAATACTCTCTTAACCATTATACACTTGTTAGAACGTCCAAGGACTTATCCTACACTCTCTACGTCCATTAGGGTACCAAGCAATGTTTAGGATCATTCTAAATGTTCGTATATGTCTTAATACACATTCCTAGACCATTCTAAGCCTTTAGATTACTCTCTTAACAATTCTACACTTGTTAGAACCTCCAAGGACTCATGCTACACCCTCTAAGTCCCTTCGAGTACCAAGCAATGTTTAGGATAATTCTAATGGTTCTTATAAGTCCTAATACACATTCCTAGACTATTCTAAGCCTTTAGAATACTCTCATAACCATTCTACACTTGTTAGAACCTCCAAAGACTCATGCTACACCCTCTACATCCCTTGGGGTACCAAGCAATGTTTAGGATCATACTAATGGTTCTTATAAGTCCTAATACACATTCCTAGACCATTCTAAGCCTTTAGAATACTCTCATAACCATTCTACACTTGTCAGAACCTCCAAGGAATCATGCTACACCCTTTACGTCCCTTGGGATACCAAGCAAAGTTTAGGATCATTCTAATGGTTCTTCTAAGTCCTAATACATATTCCTAGACCATTCTAAGCCTTTAGAATACTCTCTTAACCATTATACACTTGTTAGAACGTCCAAGGACTTATCCTACACTCTCTACGTCCATTAGGGTACCAAGCAATGTTTAGGATCATTCTAAATGTTCGTATATGTCTTAATACACATTCCTAGACCATTCTAAGCCTTTAGATTACTCTCTTAACCATTCTACACTTGTTAGAACCTCCAAGGACTCATGCTACACCCACTAAGTCCCTTCGGGTACCAAGCAATGTTTAGGATCATTCTAATGGTTCTTATAAGTCCTAATACACATTCCTAGACTATTCTAAGCCTTTAGAATACTCTCATAACCATTCTACACTTGTTAGAACCTCCAAGGACTCATGCTACACCCTCTACGTCCCATGGGGTACCAAGCAATGTTTAGGATCATTCTAATGGTTCTTATAAGTCCTAATACACATTCCTAGACCATTCTAAGCCTTTAGAATACTCTCTTAACCATTCTACACTTGTGAGAACCTCCAAGGACTCATGTTACACCCTTTACTTCCTATGGGGTACCAAGCATTGTTTAGGATCATTCTAAAGGTTCTTATTAGTCCTAATACACATTCCTAGACCATTCTAAGACTTTAGAATACTCTCTTAACCATTCTACACTTGTTAGAACCTCCAAGGACTCATGTTACATCCTCTACGTCCCATGGGGTACCAAGCATTGTTTAGGATCATTCTAATGGTTCTTATTTGTCCTAATACACATTCCTAGACCATTCTAAGCCTTTAGAATACTCTCTTAACCATTCTACACTTGTTAGAACCTCCAAGGACTCATGTTACACCCTCTACATCCCATGGGGTACCAAGCATTGTTTAGGATCATTCTAATGGTTCTTATTAGTCCTAATACACATTCCTAGACCATTCTAAGCCTTTAGAATACTCTCTTAACCATTCTACACTTGTTAGAACCTCCAAGGACTCATGCTACACCATCTACGTCCCTTGGGGTACAAAGCAATGTATAGGATCATTCTATTGGTTCTTATAAGTCCTAATACACATTCCTAGACCATTTTAAGCCTTTAGAATACTCTCATAACCATTCTACACTTGTCAGAACCTCCAAGGAATCATGCTACACCCTTTACGTCCCTTGGGGTACCAAGCAAAGTTTAGGATCATTCTAATGGTTCTTCTAAGTACTAATACATATTCCTAGACCATTCTAAGCCTTTAGAATACTCTCTTAACCATTATACACTTGTTAAAACGTCCAAGGACTTATCCTACACTCTCTACGTCCATTAGGGTACCAAGCAATGTTTAGGATCATTCTAAATGTTCGTATATGTCTTAATACACATTCCTAGACCATTCTAAGCCTTTAGAATACTCTCTTAACCATTCTACACTTGTTAGAACCTCCAAGGACTCATGCTACACTCTCTACGTCCCATGGGGTACCAAGCAATGTTTAGGATCATTCTAATGGTTCTTATAAGTCCTAATACACATTCCTAGACCATTCTAAGCCTTTAGAATACTCTCTTAACCATTCTACTTTTGTTAGAACCTCCAAGGACTCATGTCACACCCTCTACGTCCCATGGGGTACCAAGCATTGTTTAGGATCATTCTAAAGGTTCTTATTAGTCCTAATACACATTCCTAGACCATTTTAAGCCTTTAGAATACTCTCTTAACCATTCTACATTTGTTAGAACCTCCAAGGACTCATGCTACACCATCTACGTCCCCTGGGGTAAAAAGCAATGTTTAGGATCATTCAAATGGTTCTTATAATTCCTAATACACATTCCTAGACCATTCTAAGCCTTTAGAATACTCTCATAACCATTCTACACTTGTCAGAACCTCCAAGGAATCATGCTACACCCTTTACGTCCCTTGGGGTACCAAGCAAAGTTTAGGATCATTCTAATGGTTCTTCTAAGTCCAAATACAGATTCCTAGACCATTCTAAGACTTTAGAATACTCTCTTAACCATTCTACACTTGTTAGAACCTCCAAGGACTCATGTTACATCCTCTACGTCCCATGGGGTACCAAGCATTGTTTAGGATCATTCTAATGGTTCTTATTAGTCCTAATACACATTCCTAGACCATTCTAAGCCTTTAGAATACTCTCTTAACCATTCTACACTTGTTAGAACCTCCAAGGACTCATGTTACACCCTCTACATCCCATGGGGTACCAAGCATTGTTTAGGATCATTCTAATGGTTCTTATTAGTCCTAATACACATTCCAAGACCATTCTAAGCCTTTAGAATACTCTCTTAACCATTCTACACTTGTTAGAACCTCCAAGGACTCATGCTACACCATCTACGTCCCTTGGGGTACAAAGCAATGTTTAGGATCATTCTATTGGTTCTTATAAGTCCTAATACACATTCCTAGACCATTTTAAGCCTTTAGAATACTCTCATAACCATTCTACACTTGTCAGAACCTCCAAGGAATCATGCTACACCCTTTACGTCCCTTGGGGTACCAAGCAAAGTTTAGGATCATTCTAATGGTTCTTCTAAGTACTAATACATATTCCTAGACCATTCTAAGCCTTTAGAATACTCTCTTAACCATTATACACTTGTTAAAACGTCCAAGGACTTATCCTACACTCTCTACGTCCATTAGGGTACCAAGCAATGTTTAGGATCATTCTAAATGTTCGTATATGTCTTAATACACATTCCTAGACCATTCTAAGCCTTTAGAATACTCTCTTAACCATTCTACACTTGTTAGAACCTCCAAGGACTCATGCTACACCCTCTACGTCCCATGGGGTACCAAGCAATGTTTAGGATCATTCTAATGGTTCTTATAAGTCCTAATACACATTCCTAGACCATTCTAAGCCTTTAGAATACTCTCTTAACCATTCTACACTTGTTAGAACCTCCAAGGACTCATGTTACACCCTCTACGTCCCATGGGGTACCAAGCATTGTTTAGGATCATTCTAAAGGTTCTTATTAGTCCTAATACACATTCCTAGACCATTTTAAGCCTTTAGAATACTCTCTTAACCATTCTCATTTGTTAGAACCTCCAAGGACTCATGCTACACCATCTACGTCCCCTGGGGTAAAAAGCAATGTTTAGGATCATTCTAATGGTTCTTATAATTCCTAATACACATTCCTAGACCATTCTAAGCCTTTAGAATACTCTCATAACCATTCTACACTTGTCAGAACCTCCAAGGAATCATGCTACACCCTTTACGTCCCTTGGGGTACCAAGCAAAGTTTAGGATCATTCTAATGGTTCTTCTAAGTCCAAATACAGATTCCTAGACCATTCTAAGCCTTTAGAATACTCTCTTAACCATTATACACTTGTTAGAACGTCCAAGGACTCATCCTACACTCTCTACGTCCATTAGGGTACCAAGCAATGTTTACGATCATTCTAAATGTTCGTATATGTCTTGATACACATTCCTAGACCATTCTAAGCCTTTAGATTACTCTCTTAACCATTCTACACTTGTTAGAACCTCCAAGGACTCATGCTACACCCTCTAAGTCCCTTCGGGTACCAAGCAATGTTTAGGATCATTCTAATGGTTCTTCTAAGTCCTAATTCACATTCCTAGACCATTCTAAGCCTTTAGAATACTCTCTTAACCATTATACACTTGTTAGGACATCCAAGGACTCATCCTACACTCTCTACGTCCATTAGGGTACCAAGCAATGTTTAGGATCATTCTAAACGTACGTATATGTCTTAATACACATTCCTAGACCATTCTAAGCCTTTCGATTACTCTCTTAACCATTCTACACTTGTTAGAACCTCCAAGGACTCATGCTACACCCTCTACGTCCCTTGGGGTACCACGCAAAGTTTAGGATCATTCTAATGGTTCTTCTAAGTACTAATACATATTCCTAGACCATTCTAAGCCTTTAGAATACTCTCTTAACCATTATACACTTGTTAGAACGTCCAAGGACTTATCCTACACTCTCTACGTCCATTAGGGTACCAAGCAATGTTTAGGATCATTCTAAATGTTCGTATATGTCTTAATACACATTCCTAGACCATTCTAAGCCTTTAGAATACTCTCTTAACCATTCTACACTTGTTAGAACCTCCAAGGACTCATGCTACACCCTCTACGTCCCATGGGGTACCAAGCAATGTTTAGGATCATTATAATGGTTCTTATAAGTCCTAATACACATTCCTAGACCATTCTAAGCCTTTAGAATACTCTCTTAACCATTCTACACTTGTTAGAACCTCCAAGGACTCATGTTACACCCTCTACGTCCCATGGGGTACCAAGCATTGTTTAGGATCATTCTAAAGGTTCTTATTAGTCCTAATACACATTCCTAGACCATTTTAAGCCTTTAGAATACTCTCTTAACCATTCTCATTTGTTAGAACCTCCAAGGACTCATGCTACACCATCTACGTCCACTGGGGTAAAAAGCAATGTTTAGGATCATTCTAATGGTTCTTATAATTCCTAATACACATTCCTAGACCATTCTAAGCCTTTAGAATACTCTCATAACCATTCTACACTTGTCAGAACCTCCAAGGAATCATGCTACACCCTTTACGTCCCTTGGGGTACCAAGCAAAGTTTAGGATCATTCTAATGGTTCTTCTAAGTCCAAATACAGATTCCTAGACCATTCTAAGCCTTTAGAATACTCTCTTAACCATTATACACTTGTTAGAACGTCCAAGGACTCATCCTACACTCTCTACGTCCATTAGGGTACCAAGCAATGTTTACGATCATTCTAAATGTTCGTATATGTCTTGATACACATTCCTAGACCATTCTAAGCCTTTAGATTACTCTCTTAACCATTCTACACTTGTTAGAACCTCCAAGGACTCATGCTACACCCTCTAAGTCCCTTCGGGTACCAAGCAATGTTTAGGATCATTCTAATGGTTCTTCTAAGTCCTAATTCACATTCCTAGACCATTCTAAGCCTTTAGAATACTCTCTTAACCATTATACACTTGTTAGGACATCCAAGGACTCATCCTACACTCTCTACGTCCATTAGGGTACCAAGCAATGTTTAGGATCATTCTAAACGTACGTATATGTCTTAATACACATTCCTAGACCATTCTAAGCCTTTCGATTACTCTCTTAACCATTCTACACTTGTTAGAACCTCCAAGGACTCATGCTACACCCTCTACGTCCCTTGGGGTACCACGCAAAGTTTAGGATCATTCTAATGGTTCTTCTAAGTACTAATACATATTCCTAGACCATTCTAAGCCTTTAGAATACTCTCTTAACCATTATACACTTGTTAGAACGTCCAAGGACTTATCCTACACTCTCTACGTCCATTAGGGTACCAAGCAATGTTTAGGATCATTCTAAATGTTCGTATATGTCTTAATACACATTCCTAGACCATTCTAAGCCTTTAGAATACTCTCTTAACCATTCTACACTTGTTAGAACCTCCAAGGACTCATGCTACACCCTCTACGTCCCATGGGGTACCAAGCAATGTTTAGGATCATTATAATGGTTCTTATAAGTCCTAATACACATTCCTAGACCATTCTAAGCCTTTAGAATAATCTCTTAACCATTCTACACTTGTTAGAACCTCCAAGGACTCATGTTACACCCTCTACGTCCCATGGGGTACCAAGCATTGTTTAGGTTCATTCTAATTGTTCTTATTAGTCCTAATACACATTCCTAGACCAGTTTAAGCCTTTAGAATACTCTCTTAACCATTCTACATTTGTTAGAACCTCCAAGGACTCATGCTACACCATCTACGTCCCCTGGGTACAAAGCAATGTTTAGGATCATTCTAATGGTTCTTATAAGTCCTAATACACATTCCTAGACCATTCTAAGCCTTTAGAATACTCTCATAACCATTCTACACTTGTCAGAACCTCCAAGGAATCATGCTACACCCTTTACGTCCCTTGGGGTACCAAGCAAAGTTTAGGATCATTCTAATGGTTCTTCTAAGTCCAAATACAGATTCCTAGACCATTCTAAGCCTTTAGAATACTCTCTTAACCATTATACACTTGTTAGAACGTCCAAGGACTCATCCTACACTCTCTACGTCCATTAGGGTACCAAGCAATGTTTACGATCATTCTAAATGTTCGTATATGTCTTGATACACATTCCTAGACCATTCTAAGCCTTTAGATTACTCTCTTAACCATTCTACACTTGTTAGAACCTCCAAGGACTCATGCTACACCCTCTAAGTCCCTTCGGGTACCATGCAATGTTTAGGATCATTCTAATGGTTCTTCTAAGTCCTAATACACATTCCTAGACCATTCTAAGCCTTTAGAATACTCTCTTAACCATTATACACTTGTTAGGACGTCCAAGGACTCATCCTACACTCTCTACGTCCATTAGGGTACCAAGCAATGTTTAGGATCATTCTAAACGTACGTATATGTCTTAATACACATTCCTAGACCATTCTAAGCCTTTCGATTACTCTCTTAACCATTCTACACTTGTTAGAACCTCCAAGGACTCATGCTACACCCTCTACGTCCCTTGGGGTACCGAGCAATGTTTAGGATCATTCTAATGGTTCTTATAGGTCCTAATACACATTCCTAGACCATTCTATGCCTTTAGAATACTCTCTTAACCATTCTAAACTTGTTAGAACCTCTAAGGACTCATGCTACACCCTCTACGTCACTTGGTGTACCAAGCAATGTTTAGGATCATACTAATGGTTCTTATAAGTCCTAATACACATTCCTAGACCATTCTAACCCTTTAGAATACTCTCTTAACCATTCAACACTTGTTAGAACCTCCAAGGACTCATGCTACACCCTCTACGTCCCTTGGGGTACCAAGCAATATTTAGGATCATTCTAATGGTTCTTATAAGTCCTAATACACATTCCTAGACCATTCTAAGCCTTTAGAATACTCTCTTAACCATTATACACTTGTTAGGACGTCCAAGGACTCATCCTACACTCTCTACGTCCATTAGGGTACCAAGCAATGTTTAGGATCATTCTGAACGTACGTATATGTCTTAATACACATTCCTAGACCATTCTAAGCCTTTCGATTACTCTCTTAACCATTCTACACTTGTTAGAACCTCCAAGGACTCATGCTACACCCTCTACGTCCCTTGGGGTACCAAGCAATGTTTAGGATCATTCTAATGGTTCTTCTAAGTCCTAATACATATTCCTAGACCATTCTAAGCCTTTAGAATACTCTCCGAACCATTCTACACTTGTCAGAACCTCCAAGGAATCATACTACACCCTTTACGTCCCTTGGGGTACCAAGCAAAGTTTAGGATCATTCTAATGGTTCTTCTAAGTCCTAATACATATTCCTAGACCATTCTAAGCCTTTAGAATACTCTCTTAACCATTATACACTTGTTAGAACGTCCAAGGACTTATCCTACACTCTCAACATCCATTAGGGTACCAAGCAATGTTTAGGATCATTCTAAATGTTCGTATATGTCGTAATACACATTCCTAGACCATTCTAAGCCTTTAGATTACTCTCTTAACCATTCTACACTTGTTAGAACCTCCAAGGACTCATGCTACACCCTCTACGTCCCTTGGGGTACCAAGCAATGTTTAGGATCATTCTAATGGTTCTTATAGGTCCTAATACACATTCTTAGACCATTCTAAACTTGTTAGAACCTCTAAGGACTCATGCTACACCCTCTACGTCCCTTGGTGTACCAAGCAATGTTTAGGATCATACTAATGGTTCTTATAAGTCCTAATACACATTCCTAGACCATTCTAAGCCTTTAGAATACTCTCTTAACCATTCAACACTTGTTAGAACCTCCAAGGACTCATGCTACACCCTCTACATCCCTTGGGGTACCAAGCAATGTTTAGGATCATTTTAATGGTTCTTATAAGTCCTAATACACATTCCTAGACCATTCTAAGCCTTTAGAATACTCTCTTAACCATTCTACACTTGTTAGAACCTCCAAGGACTCATGTTACACCCTCTACGTCCCATGGGGTACCAAGCATTGTTTAGGATCATTCTAATGGTTTTTATTAGTCCTAATACACATTCCTAGACCATTCTAAGCCTTTAGAATACTCTCTTAACCATTCTACACTTGTTAGAACCTCCAAGGACTTATGCTACACCATCTACGTCCCTTGGGGTAAAAAGCAATTGTTTAGGATCATTCTAATCGTTCTTTTTAGTCCTAATACACATTCCTAGACCATTCTAAGCCTTTAGAATACTCTCTTAACCATACTACTCTTGTTACAACCTCCAAGGACTCATGTTACACCCTCTACGTCCCATAGGGTACCAAGCATTGTTTAGGATCATTCTAATGGTTCTTATTAGTCCTAATACACATTCCTAGACCATACTAAGCCTTTAGAATACTCTCTTAACCATTCTACACTTGTTAGAACCTCCAAGGACTCATGCTACACTATCTACGTCCCTTGGGGTACAAAGGAATGTTTAGGATCATTCTATTGGTTCTTATAAGTCCTAAAACACATTCCTAGACCATTCTAAGCCTTTAGAATACTCTCATAACCATTCTACACTTGTCAGAACCTCCAAGGAATCATGCTACACCCTTTACATCCCTTGGGGTACCAAGCAAAGTTTAGGATCATTCTAATGGTTCTTCTAAGTCCTAATACATATTCCTAGACCATTCTAAGCCTTTAGAATACTCTCTTAACCGTTATACACTTGTTAGAACGTCCAAGGACTTATCCTACACTCTCTACGTCCATTAGGGTACCAAGCAATGTTTAGGATCATTCTAAATGTTCGTATATGTCTTAATACACATTCCTAGACCATTCTAAGCCTTTATATTACTCTCTTAACCATTCTACACTTGTTAGAACCTCCAAGGACTCATGTTACACCCTCTACATCCCATGGGGTACCAAGCATTGTTTAGGATCATTCTAATGGTTCTTATTAGTCCTAATACACATTCCTAGACCATTCTAAGCCTTTAGAATACTCTCTTAACCATTCTACACTTGTTAGAACCTCCAAGGACTCACGCTACACCATCTACGTCCCTTGGGGTAAAAAGCAATGTTTAGGATCATTCTATTGGTTCTTATAAGTCCTAATACACATTCCTAGACCATTTTAAGCCTTTAGAATACTCTCATAACCATTCTACACTTGTCAGAACCTCCAAGGAATCATGCTACACCCTTTACGTCCCTTGGGGTACCAAGCAAAGTTTAGGATCATTCTAATGGTTCTTCTAAGTACTAATACATATTCCTAGACTATTCTAAGCCTTTAGAATACTCTCTTAACCATTATACACTTGTTAGAACGTCCAAGGACTTATCCTACACTCTCTACGTCCATTAGGGTACCAAGCAATGTTTAGGATCATTCTAAATGTTCGTATATGTCTTAATACACATTCCTAGACCATTCTAAGCCTTTAGAATACTCTCTTAACCATTCTACACTTGTTAGAACCTCCAAGGACTCATGCTACACCCTCTACGTCCCATGGGGTACCAAGCAATGTTTAGGATCATTCTAATGGTTCTTATAAGTTTTAATACACATTCCTAGACCATTCTAAGCCTTTAGAATACTCTCTTAACCATTCTACACTTGTTAGAACCTCCAAGGACTCATGTTACACCCTCTACGTCCCATGTGGTACCAAGCATTGTTTAGGATCATTCTAATGGTTCTTATTAGTCCTAATACACATTCCTAGACCATTTTAAGCCTTTAGAATACTCTATTAACCATTCTACATTTGTTAGAACCTCCAAGGACTCATGCTACACCATCTACGTCCCCTGGGGTACAAAGGAATGTTTAGCATCATTCTAATGGTTCTTATAAGTCCTAATACACATTCCTAGACCATTCTAAGCCTTTAGAATACTCTCATAACCATTCTACACTTGTCAGAACCTCCAAGGAATCATGCTACACCCTTTACGTCCCTTGGGGTACCAAGCAAAGTTTAGGATCATTCTAATGGTTCTTCTAAGTCCAAATACAGATTCCTAGACCATTCTAAGCCTTTAGAATACTCTCTTAACCATTATACACTTGTTAGAACGTCCAAGGACTCATCCTACACTCTCTACGTCCATTAGGGTACCAAGCAATGTTTAGGATCATTCTAAATGTTCGTATATGTCTTGATTCACATTCCTAGACCATTCTAAGCCTTTAGATTACTCTCTTAACCATTCTACACTTGTTAGAACCTCCAAGGACTCATGCTACACCCTCTAAGTCCCTTCGGGTACCAAGCAATGTTTAGGATCATTCTAATGGTTCTTCTAAGTCCTAATACACATTCCTGGACCATTCTAAGCCTTTAGAATACTCTCTTAACCATTATACACTTGTTAGGACGTCCAAGGACTCATCCTACACTCTCTACGTCCATTAGGGTACCAAGCAATGTTTAGGATCATTCTAAACGTACGTATATGTCTTAATACACATTCCTAGACCATTCTAAGCCTTTCGATTACTCTCTTAACCATTCTACACTTCTTAGAACCTCCAAGGACTCATGCTACACCCTCTACGTCCCGTGGGGCACCAAGCAATGTTTAGGATCATTCTAATGGTTCTTATAGGTCCTAATACACATTCCTAGACCATTCTATGCGTTTAGAATACTCTCTTAACCATTCTAAACTTGTTAGAACCTCTAAGGACTCATGCTACACCCTCTACGTCCCTTGGTGTACCAAGCAATGTTTAGGATCATACTAATGGTTCTTATAAGTCCTAATACACATTCCAAGACCATTCTAAGCCTTTAGAATACTCTCTTAACCATTCAACACTTGTTAGAACCTCCAAGGACTCATGCTACACCCTCTACATCCCTTGGGGTACCAAGCAATGTTTAGGATCATTCTAATGGTTCTTATAAGTCCTAATACACATTCCTAGACCATTCTAAGCCTTTAGAATACTCTCTTAACCATTCTACACTTGTTAGAACCTCCAAGGACTCATGTTACACCCTCTACGTCCCATGGGGTACCAAGCACTGTTTAGGATCATTCTAATGGTTTTTATTAGTCCTAATACACATTCCTAGACCATTTTAAGCCTTTAGAATACTCTCTTAACCATTCTACACTTGTTAGAACCTCCAAGGACTCATGCTACACCATCTACGTCCCTTGGGGTACAAAGCAATGTTTAGGATCATTCTAATGGTTCTTATAAGTCCTAATACACATTCTTAGACCATTCTAAGCCTTTAGAATACTCTCCTAACCATTCTACACTAGTCAGAACCTCCAAGGAATCATACTACACCCTTTACTTCCCTTGGGGTACCAAGCAAAGTTTAAGATCATTCTAATGGTTCTTCTAAGTCCTAATACATATTCCTAGACCATTCTAAGCCTTTAGAATACTCTCTTAACCATTATACACTTGTTAGAACGTCCAAGGACTTATCCTACACTCTCTACGTCCATTAGGGTACCAAGCAATGTTTAGGATCATTCTAAATGTTCGTATATGTCGTAATACACATTCCTAGACCATTCTAAGCCTTTAGATTACTCTCTTAACCATTCTACACTTGTTAGAACCTCCAAGGACTCATGCTACACCCTATACGTCCCTTGGGGTACCAAGCAATGTTTAGGATCATTCTAATGGTTCTTATAGGTCCTAATACACATTCCTAGACCATTCTATGCCTTTAGAATACTCTCTTAACCATTCTAAACTTGTTAGAACCTCTAAGGACTCATGCTACACCCTCTACGTCCCTTGGTGTACCAAGCACTGTTTAGGATCATACTAATGGTTCTTATAAGTCCTAATACACATTCCTAGATGATCGAGGCCGTACCCGATCAAAATAAAAGGTGTTTATTCTGTAGTACTAGGAAGGTGATCCTAGGTCGTTTCCCAGCGAATATCGGTCTAGGCAAAGTATCAAACACGTAGTGTGCAGTAAAATGGGGGGGTTTTTGTGTGTGACAAATGTGAAGAACAAAACATAAACAGAATATAAAAACTAAGAAAATCAGAAACAAAAGCGGGCAAACCCCTTTGGCTACGTACACTACTCAATCCTAGCTCACTAAAGATCGATTCCTCTCCTCTCCTCTGTCCAACTCGTGATAACCAAATACTAAGCGAAAATTCAGTTATCACTCCAAACCCTAACTTCTAATTAAGCATCAGAAACCAGAATTGGAGTTTTTACGAGTTAATACAAATTAAGCATTTATATTCATGTATTATCTCTACGAAATGGAATTAAGCAAACCACTACACATCGATAAACATGAAAACAGAGAAGAGAAAATGAAATTGCATTAATAACAAGAGCTCAAGAGTAGATAATACAATACCAAAGGGATTAACCCTTGAAGTCTAGCCTTCCATGGCCATAAATGAAGAAAAACGAGTAGAAATGGGGAGGAACAAAACCCTAGCAGCCACCACCACTTGGGAGAGCCAAGAGAGAAGTTCTAACCTAGAGAGAGAGTGAGAAATCTGAAATGGGAGTGTGTTTTTGGGGGGTTACACGAATTTCCCCTCTTAAGACACAAAATGGGCCTAAAACATGGGCCCAAATCCTAAGAAACACTATTCTGAACATTACAATTAAAAAGGGACCTAAATGCAAATTACAATCTTCACTTCAATACTTCAATCTTCATTTCCAAACTTCCCAAAGTGTCCTTGTGCCAACTATTACCTGAAAATAGAAATAGAATTAATTAGGCTAAATAATTCCAAATTAAACAATATTCGGAATATTAGTCCAATAAACTCTAAATCAATAAATCAAGCTAATCAATGTCAAATGGGCAACAAGTATCAATAATAGGAGTAAAATAATGCAAGGAATAATGGGAAATAAAATGCTCATCAAATACCCCCACACTTATCCTTTTGCACTCCTGGGCAAAACCAAAAGATAGGACTATGAAGATCAATATGCACCAAAGTGAATAATGCAACAAGATGACTACAACTAAGAAATGCTAACCTAAGAGATTACATACTTCACAATGAATTCTAGGAAATGCAAAGAAATGGGCAAACTCAAGCACACAAAATGGTTAAGGATCAAAGAGTCAAAGCATCCGCGAACATCATCCAATTACTTCAAGTATGCAAAGAAACTAATGACATCAAGAGGATAGTCACAAAGATGATAGAAACTCACAAGGATCACTCAAAAGTGTTTACACTCAAGTGTTTGGGGTTAATCATTATTTACACTCAAGGCACATCATGAAAAACAAACACAACCATAAGCTTGACAAACCTCTAACATCAACCATCAACACACATGCACAAAATGATCAAAAGGTCTTTTAAGGGTTGTAATGGGGCCAAGGACAAGGTAGGATAAAAATATGGGAATGTAGCTAAAACCAAAGGAATAGAGGAGCAATGGGGAATAAGTAAAAAGTAAGCAAAATCCACCCCAAAATCAACTACCACTAATTCCAATCCTCTTTGCCTCAACAACCTTTTATTCACTTTTTTTTTTCTTTTCTTCTTTTTTTTTTTCTTTTTATTTTTGCATTTTTTTTTTTTTGTATTTTTGTCTTCTATTTTTTTTTTTTTTTTGTTTTTGAGAGATATACAAAAAGAAAAGAAGAAACAACACAAATGGCATGAAGATGAAGCCATAACTATAACAACCAATGAGGCAAAACCAAGAACTCAACCAATTAAAGCATAAAGCACACTTCTTACCTAATACCCATTCCCAAAACAATTCTAAAGCTCCAAAATTCCCTAAGGTTAGGACAATCATGGTTTTTCAGTCATAGGCTTGTAATGAGCTAAAGAACAAGGAAAGGGATAAAAAGGCTCAAAGGGGCTAGCAAAGGATACATTCATTCAAGGTAGGCTCATATGGCTAGTAGCTTATTCAAGAAAGAAAGTGCCTAAATCATTTCAAAATGTGCATGAGCAATCAAGTATCAACAAGAGTCAAGTCAAGTTCTAGAGTGCAAGTAATCCAGAGTGCAATCACACATGAAAGAAAATTAGGTGGCATATATAGCAATCCACCCACAATTAAGGCTCAAATCCTCACAAAAGGGACAATTCTATCACAGTGTTACCACCTCTTAATTATCAAAAGCAACTTTACACACAGAAATGCATGAATTCAGACACGAGATACCAAAACTCTACTAAAATGAAGCAAAAACATGCAAGAAAATGCCCAAAACTAAGCAAAACCTAAAAAAAAATCAAAGCAAAATATGCAACCTAAACTACTCTCCCCCCACACTTAAATCACACATTGTCCTCAATGGAACACAAATAGCATAATCAGACAGATATAGACAAGTGTAATAAAAAGAGTAAGGAAGGAGAAAAGGAGACTCCCTAAGTCATGGTTGTTCAAAAGTGGGGTCGACCAATGAGGCCTCCTCCACAGGTGCATCATCCAAAGAAGGGGTGGTTAGGAAAGGCTTGAGTCGGTGGCCATTGACTTTGAAGCTCTTGTTCGTGGACTCACTCTTGATCTCCACAGTGCCATAAGGAAACACCTGGGTGACTACAAACAGTCCAATCCATTTAGAGCGGAGCTTTCCACTCATGAGTCCAAGCCTAGAGTTGTAGAGCAAAACTTTTTGACCAACCAAGAACTCCTTTCTGGAAATGGAGTTATCATGAAGCTTCTTGGTCTTCTCTTTGTAGAATTTGGAGTTCTCATAGGCCTCCAAGCGGATCTCATCTAGCTCACTCAACTGCAGCTTCCTCTCCTCACCCGCTTGATCAAGAGCTAAGTTACATTGCTTCACAGCCCAATATGCACGGTGCTCTATCTCCACAGGCAGGTGGCACGCCTTACCAAAGACAACCCGATAGGGTGACATCCCTATGGGTGCCTTGTAAGCGGTCCGATGGGCCCATAGAGCATCCTCCAATCGTGTGCTCCAATCCTTTCTATTAGGCTTCACCATCTTCTCCAAAATCCGCTTGATCTCTCTATTTGAAATCTCCGCTTGCCCGTTGGTTTGGGGGTGATAGGGTGTAGAGACTTTGTGCACAACCCCATACTTCTTGAGCAAAGCTTGCATGGATCTATTGCAGAAGTGTGTGCCTTGGTCACTGACTATGGCTCTAGGTATGCCAAACCTGCAAAGGATATTAGACCTGACAAAATCTACAACAACCTGAGCATCATTAGTCCTGGTGGCCTTAGCTTCCACCCATTTGGATACGTAATCCACAGCAAGTAAGATATAATAAAAACCAAAAGAAACAGGAAAGGGGCCCATGAAATCTATACCCCAGACGTCAAACACCTCACAAAACAACATAGGTTGTTGCGGCATCTGTTGCCTCCAAGATAGGGCGCCTCCTGCTCTTTGACACTGCTCACACGAGCTGCAGATGTTGCTCGCATCCTTGAAAATGGTAGGCCAATAAAATCCAGAATCCAGCACCTTTCGTGCTGTCCTTTGAGTACCAAGGTGGCCTCCCACTGGTGAAGCATGGCAAAATTGGAGAACCGATTGGATCTCCTGGTCTGGAATGCACCTGCGAATGACCTGATCACTGCAAAAACGCCATAAATAGGGGTCATCCCATACATAATGCTTGGCATCGATCTTGGTTCGGGCTGTTTTCAAAAATGGCCTCCCCAAAATAATAGGAACAACATTACGGGGAGAGTCATCTTCCATATCAAGTATGTAAAAATCAGCAGGGAAGATCAACTCTTCAACCCGAACCAAGACATCCTCTATCAAACCTGCGGGGTGGGCAGTACTTCTATTTGCCAATTGAATCACCACACCCGTAGGTTGAAGAGGTCCAAGAGAAAGAGACTTAAAAACAGACATAGGCATGACATTTATTGATGCTCCTAAATCTAGCATAGCATTTTCAAACTTAACATTGCCTATGATGCAAGGTATAGAGAAAGTTCCAGGATCCTTACATTTTTCAGGAATGTGAGGGATAGGTTTACCTATGAGAGCGGAGACATTCCTTCCCATGCTTATCCTCTCATTGCCCTTGAGTCTTCTCTTATGAGTGCACAACTCCTTAAGGAACTTCGCATACCTTGGAATCTGTTTTATTGCATCAAGAAGGGGTATGTTGACTTCCACCTTCCTGAATGTGTCAAGAATGTCCTTGTCCACCTCTTCCACCCTTTTGTTTTGAGGCACTCTTGGTGGGAATGGAAGAGGAACAGGAGGAGGTTGTAGGACAACAGCAGGGCTTGTGGTTGAAGTCGAGGAGGGTTGAGTTGGATGATTCTCTTTGGTGCTAGCATGCTCACCTTCATCTACCACTTGGCTCTTCCCTTTAGAGGAAGCTAGAGCATCATTGTTGAGGTGAGGTTGTGGTGTGGGTGTGAGAATCTGCTTTCCCGACCTCAGGTTGATGGCACTCACATTCTGATTCTGAGGGTTGATCACAGTTTGGGATGGCAACTTGTCAGAATTTTGAGATTGCAAGTTGTTGAGAGAAGTTGCCATTTGACCCATCTGATTTGTCAAAGTCTGAATGGATGCCTCTTGTCTCTGAATGGATGCTCTAGTCTCTTGTTGAAATTGGAGGTTTTGCATGGTCATTTGCCTCACCAACTCCTCCAAGGTAGGTTGGTTGGATGGAGGGGCTGATGGTGCAGGATGAACCACTTGCTGCTGTTGTTGGTGCCTTTGCTGCTGGATTGGAGGAGGTACATATGGTGGTCTACTCGGTCCAGCGGTGTTCTGAAATGGAACATTAGGAGGAGGTTGTTGTTGTTGATCAGACCACTTCAGATTGGGATGGTTCCTCCATCCAGGGTTGTATCTATTGGAAGAGAGGTCATGATTATGTTGTTGTGGGCCTCTATTGTTGTATATGTTTGCTGCATAGGCCTCGGGTTGGTCACCACTTGTCATCGACTGTTGCTGCTGAAGGGAAGGGCATGCATCTGTGGGGTGCTCAATGGATGTGCATATGCCACACACTCTAGCAGGAAGTATCATCTTTTTCTGATTGACAGCCAATTGTGTGACCAATGTTGTGAGAGAATCAATTTTCTGCTCAAGCTTCTCAACCTTGCCCGAGTCTGCACCAACATCATTTACATCCCTCACAACTATTGCATCACTGTTGCTTCTTGCATGGAATTGTTGACAATTGGAAGCCATCTTCTCAATTTTGCTCCTGGCTTGTAAGGGTGTCATATCTCCCAATGTACCACCACTTGCAGCATCTACCATGTTTCTTTCCATGAAGTTGAGACCTTCATAAAAGTACTGGATGAGAAGCTGCTCTGAGATCTGATGGTGAGGGCAGGAAGCACACAACCTCTTGAATCTCTCCCAATAATCATAGAGACTCTCTCCATGTTGTTGCCTGATACCAGAAATTTCCTTTCTGATTGCAGTGGTCCTATTTGCAGGGAAGAATTTTTCCAGAAATGCCCTCTTCAAGTCATCCCAGCTTGTGATGGAACCAGGGGCCAAGTCAGATAACCAATCTTGTGCTAGACCCTCTAAGGAATGTGGAAATGCTCTGAGACAAACATGATCCTCTTGCACATCATGTGGTTTCATTGTGGTGCACACTATATGGAATTTCTTGAGATGCTTATGAGGATCCTCACCTGCAAGACCATGAAACTTGGGCAACAAATGGATTAGTCCTGTTCTAAGCTCAAAAGGAACATCCTCATCAGGATACCGGATACACGAGTCTTCAATAGTGAAGTCAGGTGCAGCCAGCTCCCTAAGTGTCCTTTCCCTTGGTGGGGGTTGAGCCATGTTATCACAATGTATAGAATCAGATTGAATAAAAGTAGAAGGAATAGAAGAAATAGAAACAGAATCAGAATTAGATGGACTATAAGATGACTCTGACTCACTACCTAATGACTGATTCCTATTTTGTCTAACTAATCTGTGATAAGTTCTATCAATTTCAGGGTTATAAGGATGTAAATAACTTGGGTTGCCCCTAGTCATGTACTGAACAGAACAGCATCAACCATAGCATACTGTAACAGATATGCATGACCAAAATCGGCAACAAAATTTATTATTTTTTAAAATTTTTTTCTTTATTTTTTTCAGCACCCTAAAATCATGAAAACATATCACAGAAAGTTTGAGGACAAAATTCAAAAGGGAACCAAGTCAAAGAATTAAAACAGTGACCAAAAACTAAGAAAATAGAACTTGTAAAATAAAAAAGAAACAGTAAACAGGCTTTTTCAGGATCCAAACGAAGGGGTTTTCTGACGAAGTTAGAAAAATCAGATTATTCAGAAAATTCCCTTCGATTTGATATAAAATTCGTCCAATTCCGACAACCTGATCAAAAGTTATGCCTATTTATAGTAAGTGCTGCTGAAACTTGGAAAATTTTTCTGGAACTCACAAACAGTGCATATCTGAGTGTCTGTGATGCATCAAAACACTAATATATGATGAAACAAGTGTGGATACCAATTTTCGTGCAAAAATTCCACCCGCAGCTATGTTGAATGGCACTCACAGAATCACTAGAATAGCATCAGTTGTGCAGAACAGCAAATCAGCAAACATGGCAACTTTCAATCAGTTATCAGAATGCTTATTCACACACTAACTACACTAACTAATCTAATTAACTACTGTATGATCTTTGGCAAGAACCGATAATCCCCGGCAACGGCGCCAAATTTTGATCGAGGCCGTACCCGATCAAAATAAAAGGTGTTTATTCTGTAGTACTAGGAAGGTGATCCTAGGTCGTTTCCCAGCGAATATCGGTCTAGGCAAAGTATCAAACACGTAGTGTGCAGTAAAATGGGGGGGTTTTTGTGTGTGACAAATGTGAAGAACAAAACATAAACAGAATATAAAAACTAAGAAAATCAGAAACAAAAGCGGGCAAACCCCTTTGGCTACGTACACTACTCAATCCTAGCTCACTAAAGATCAATTCCTCTCCTCTCCTCTGTCCAACTCGTGATAACCAAATACTAAGCGAAAATTCAGTTATCACTCCAAACCCTAACTTCTAATTAAGCATCAGAAACCAGAATTGGAGTTTTTACGAGTTAATACAAATTAAGCATTTATATTCATGTATTATCTCTACGAAATGGAATTAAGCAAACCACTACACATCGATAAACATGAAAACAGAGAAGAGAAAATGAAATTGCATTAATAACAAGAGCTCAAGAGTAGATAATACAATACCAAAGGGATTAACCCTTGAAGTCTAGCCTTCCATGGCCATAAATGAAGAAAAACGAGTAGAAATGGGGAGGAACAAAACCCTAGCAGCCACCACCACTTGGGAGAGCCAAGAGAGAAGTTCTAACCTAGAGAGAGAGTGAGAAATCTGAAATGGGAGTGTGTTTTTGGGGGGTTACACGAATTTCCCCTCTTAAGACACAAAATGGGCCTAAAACATGGGCCCAAATCCTAAGAAACACTATTCTGAACATTACAATTAAAAAGGGACCTAAATGCAAATTACAATCTTCACTTCAATACTTCAATCTTCATTTCCAAACTTCCCAAAGTGTCCTTGTGCCAACTATTACCTGAAAATAGAAATAGAATTAATTAGGCTAAATAATTCCAAATTAAACAATATTCGGAATACACATTCCTAGACCATTCTAAGCCTTTAGATTACTCTCTTAACCATTCTACACTTGTTAGAACCTCCAAAGACTCATGCTACACCCTCTAAGTCCCTTCGGGTACCAAGCAATGTTTAGGATCATTCTAATGGTTCTTATAAGTCCTAATACACATTCCTAGACTATTCTAAGCCTTTAGAATACTCTCATAACCATTCTACACTTGTTAGAACCTCCAAGGACTCATGCTACACCCTCTACGTCCCTTGGGGTACCAAGCAATGTTTAGGATCATTCTAATGGTTCTTATTAGTCCTAATACACATTCCTAGACCATTCTATGCCTTTAGAATACTCTCTTAACCATTCTACACTTGTCAGATGCTCCAAGGAATCATGCTACACCCTTTATGTCCCTTGGGGTAACAAGCATTGTTTAGGATCATTCTAATGGTTCTTATTAGTCCTAATACACATTCCTAGACCATTCTAAGCCTTAAGAATACTCTCTTAACCATTCTACACTTGTTAGAACCTCCAAGGACTCATGTTACATCCTCTACGTCCCATGGGGTACCAAGCATTGTTTAGGATCATTCTAATCGTTCTTTTTAGTCCTAATACACATTCCTAGACCATTCTAAGCCTTTAGAATACTCTCTTAACCATTCTACACTTGTTAGAACCTCCAAGGACTCATGTTACACCCTCTACGTCCCATGGGGTACCAAGCATTGTTTAGGATCATTCTAATGGTTTTTATTAGTCCTAATACACATTCCTAGACCATTCTAATCCTTTAGAATACTCTCTTAACCATTCTACACTTGTTAGAACCTCCAAGGACTCATGCTACACCCTCTAAGTCCCTTCGCGTACCAAGCAATGTTTAGGATCATTCTAATGGTTCTTATAAGTCCTAATACACATTCCTAGACTATTCTAAGCCTTTAGAATACTCTCATAACCATTCTACACTTGTTAGAACCTCCAAGGACTCATGCTACACCCTCTAAGTCCCTTCGGGTACCAAGCAATGTTTAGGATCATTCTAATGGTTCTTATAAGTCCTAATACACATTCCTAGACTATTCTAAGCCTTTAGAATACTCTCATAACCATTCTACACTTGTTAGAACCTCCAAGGACTCATGCTTCACCCTCTACGTCCCTTGGGGTACCAAGCAATGTTTAGGATCATTCTAATGGTTCTTATAAGTCCTAATACACATTCCTAGACCATTCTATGCCTTTAGAATACTCTCTTAACCATTCTACACTTGTCAGATGCTCCAAGGAATCATGCTACACCCTTTACGTCCCTTGGGGTAATAAGCATTGTTTAGGATCATTCTAATGGTTCTTATTAGTCCTAATACACATTCCTAGACCATTCTAAGCCTTAAGAATACTCTCTTAACCATTCTACACTTGTTAGAACCTCCAAGGACTCATGTTACATCCTCTACGTCCCATGGGGTACCAAGCATTGTTTAGGATCATTCTAATGGTTCTTATTAGTCCTAATACACATTCCTAGACCATTCTAAGCCTTTAGAATACTCTCTTAACCATTCTACACTTGTTAGAACCTCCAAGGACTCATGTTACACCCTCTACGTCCCATGGGGTACCAAGCATTGTTTAGGATCATTCTAATGGTTCTTATTAGTCCTAATACACATTCCTAGACCATTCTAAGCCTTTAGAATACTCTCTTAACCATTCTACACTTGTTAGAACCTCCAAGGACTCATGCTACACCATCTACGTCCCTTGGGGTACAAAGCAATGTTTAGGATCATTCTATTGGTTCTTATAAGTCCTAATACACATTCCTAGACCATTCTAAGCCTTTAGAATACTCTCATAACCATTCTACACTTGTCAGAACCTCCAAGGAATCATGCTACACCCTTTACATCCCTTGGGGTACCAAGCAAAGTTTAGGATCATTCTAATGGTTCTTCTAAGTACTAATACATATTCCTAGACCATTCTAAGCCTTTAGAATACTCTCTTAACCATTATACACTTGTTAGAACGTCCAAGGACTTATCCTACACTCTCTACGTCCATTAGGGTACCAAGCAATGTTTAGGATCATTCTAAATGTTCGTATATGTCTTAATACACAATCCTAGACCATTCTAAGCCTTTAGAATACTCTCTTAACCATTCTACACTTGTTAGAACCTCCAAGGACTCATGCTACAACCTCTACGTCCCATGGGGTACCAAGCAATGTTTAGGATCATTCTAATGGTTCTTATAAGTCCTAATACACATTCCTAGACCATTCTAAGCCTTTAGAATACTCTCTTAACCATTCTACACTTGTTAGAACCTCCAAGGACTCATGTTACACCCTCTACGCCCCATGGGGTACCAAGCATTGTTTAGGATCATTCTAATGGTTCTTATTAGTCCTAATACACATTCCTAGACCATTTTAAGCCTTTAGAATACTCTCTTAACCATTCTACATTTGTTAGAACCTCCAAGGACTCATGCTACACCATCTACGTCCCTTGGGGTACAAAGCAATGTTTAGGATCATTCTAATGGTTCTTATAAGTCCTAATACACATTCCTAGACCATTCTAAGCCTTTAGAATACTCTCATAACCATTCTACACTTGTCAGAATCTCCAAGGAATCATGCTACACCCTTTACGTCCCTTGGGGTACCAAGCAAAGTTTAGGATCATTCTAATGGTTCTTCTAAGTCCAAATACAGATTCCTAGACCATTCTAAGCCTTTAGAATACTCTCTTAACCATTATACACTTGTTAGAACGTCCAAGGACTCATCCTACACTCTCTACGTCCATTAGGGTACCAAGCAATGTTTAGGATCATTCTAATGGTTCTTATTAGTCCTAATACACATTCCTAGACCATTCTATGCCTTTAGAATACTCTCTTAACCATTCTACACTTGTCAGATGCTCCAAGGAATCATGCTACACCCTTTATGTCCCTTGGGGTAACAAGCATTGTTTAGGATCATTCTAATGGTTCTTATTAGTCCTAATACACATTCCTAGACCATTCTAAGCCTTAAGAATACTCTCTTAACCATTCTACACTTGTTAGAACCTCCAAGGACTCATGTTACATCCTCTACGTCCCATGGGGTACCAAGCATTGTTTAGGATCATTCTAATCGTTCTTTTTAGTCCTAATACACATTCCTAGACCATTCTAAGCCTTTAGAATACTCTCTTAACCATTCTACACTTGTTAGAACCTCCAAGGACTCATGTTACACCCTCTACGTCCCATGGGGTACCAAGCATTGTTTAGGATCATTCTAATGGTTTTTATTAGTCCTAATACACATTCCTAGACCATTCTAAGCCTTTAGAATACTCTCTTAACCATTCTACACTTGTTAGAACCTCCAAGGACTCATGCTACACCATCTACGTCCCTTGGGGTACAAAGCAATGTTTAGGATCATTCTAATGGTTCTTATAAGTCCTAATACACCTTCTTAGACCATTCTAAGCTTTTAGAATACTCTCATAACCATTCTACACTTGTCAGAACCTCCAAGGAATCATACTACACCCTTTACGTCCGTTGGGGTACCAAGCAAAGTTTAGGATCATTCTAATGGTTCTTCTAAGTCCTAATACATATTCCTATACCATTCTAAGCCTTTAGAATACTCTCTTAACCATTATACACTTGTTAGAACATCCAAGGACTTATCCTACACTCTCTACGTCCATTAGGGTACCAAGCAATGTTTAGGATCATTCTAAATGTTCGTATATGTCGTAATACACATTCCTAGACCATTCTAAGCCTTTAGATTACTCTCTTAACCATTCTACACTTGTTAGAACCTCCAAGGAGTCATGCTACACCCTCTACTTCCCTTGGGGTACCAAGCAATGTTTAGGATCATTCTAATGGTTCTTATAAGTCCTAATACACATTCCTAGACCATTCTATGCCTTTACAATACTCTCTTAACCATTCTACACTTGTCAGAACCTCCAAGGAATCATGCTACACCCTTTACGTCCCTTGGGGTACCAAGCATTGTTTAGGATCATTCTAATGGTTCTTATTAGTCCTAATACACATTCCTAGACCATTCTAAGCCTTAAGAATACTCTCTTAACCATTCTACACTTGTTAGAACCTCCAAGGACTCATGTTACATCCTCTACGTCCCATGGGGTATCAAGCATTGTTTAGGATCATTCTAATGGTTCTTTTTAGTCCTAATACACATTCCTAGACCATTCTAAGCCTTTAGAATACTCTCTTAACCATTCTACACTTGTTAGAACCTCCAAGGACTCATGTTACTCCCTCTACGTCCCATGGGGTACCAAGCATTGTTTAGGATCATTCTAATGGTTCTTATTAGTCCTAATACACATTCCTAGACCATTCTAAGCCTTTAGAATACTCTCTTTACCATTCTACACTTGTTAGAACCTCCAAGGACTCATGCTAAACCATCTACGTCCCTTGGGGTACAAAGCAATGTTTAGGATCATTCTAATGGTTCTTATAAGTCCTAATACACATTCCTAGACCATTCTAAGCCTTTAGAATACTCTCATAACCATTCTACACTTGTCAGAACCTCCAAGGAATCATGCTACACCCTTTACGTCCCTTAGGGTACCAAGCAAAGTTTAGGATCATTCTAATGGGTCTAATAAGTACTAATACATATTCCTAGACCATTCTAAGCCTTTAGAATACTCTCTTAACCATTATACACTTGTTAGAACCTCCAAGGACTCATGCTACACCCTCTAAGTCCCTTCGCGTACCAAGCAATGTTTAGGATCATTCTAATGGTTCTTATAAGTCCTAATACACATTCCTAGACTATTCTAAGCCTTTAGAATACTCTCATAACCATTCTACACTTGTTAGAACCTCCAAGGACTCATGCTACACCCTCTAAGTCCCTTCGGGTACCAAGCAATGTTTAGGATCATTCTAATGGTTCTTATAAGTCCTAATACACATTCCTAGACTATTCTAAGCCTTTAGAATACTCTCATAACCATTCTACACTTGTTAGAACCTCCAAGGGCTCATGCTTCACCCTCTACGTCCCTTGGGGTACCAAGCAATGTTTAGGATCATTCTAATGGTTCTTATAAGTCCTAATACACATTCCTAGACCATTCTATGCCTTTAGAATACTCTCTTAACCATTCTACACTTGTCAGATGCTCCAAGGAATCATGCTACACCCTTTACGTCCCTTGGGGTAATAAGCATTGTTTAGGATCATTCTAATGGTTCTTATTAGTCCTAATACACATTCCTAGACCATTCTAAGCCTTAAGAATACTCTCTTAACCATTCTACACTTGTTAGAACCTCCAAGGACTCATGTTACATCCTCTACGTCCCATGGGGTACCAAGCATTGTTTAGGATCATTCTAATGGTTCTTATTAGTCCTAATACACATTCCTAGACCATTCTAAGCCTTTAGAATACTCTCTTAACCATTCTACACTTGTTAGAACCTCCAAGGACTCATGTTACACCCTCTACGTCCCATGGGGTACCAAGCATTGTTTAGGATCATTCTAATGGTTCTTATTAGTCCTAATACACATTCCTAGACCATTCTAAGCCTTTAGAATACTCTCTTAACCATTCTACACTTGTTAGAACCTCCAAGGACTCATGCTACACCATCTACGTCCCTTGGGGTACAAAGCAATGTTTAGGATCATTCTATTGGTTCTTATAAGTCCTAATACACATTCCTAGACCATTCTAAGCCTTTAGAATACTCTCATAACCATTCTACACTTGTCAGAACCTCCAAGGAATCATGCTACACCCTTTACATCCCTTGGGGTACCAAGCAAAGTTTAGGATCATTCTAATGGTTCTTCTAAGTACTAATACATATTCCTAGACCATTCTAAGCCTTTAGAATACTCTCTTAACCATTATACACTTGTTAGAACCTCCAAGGACTCATGCTACACCCTCTAAGTCCCTTCGCGTACCAAGCAATGTTTAGGATCATTCTAATGGTTCTTATAAGTCCTAATACACATTCCTAGACTATTCTAAGCCTTTAGAATACTCTCATAACCATTCTACACTTGTTAGAACCTCCAAGGACTCATGCTACACCCTCTAAGTCCCTTCGGGTACCAAGCAATGTTTAGGATCATTCTAATGGTTCTTATAAGTCCTAATACACATTCCTAGACTATTCTAAGCCTTTAGAATACTCTCATAACCATTCTACACTTGTTAGAACCTCCAAGGACTCATGCTACACCCTCTACGTCCCATGGGGTACCAAGCAATGTTTAGGATCATTCTAATGGTTCTTATAAGTCCTAATACACATTCCTAGACCATTCTAAGCCTTTAGAATACTCTCTTAACCATTCTACACTTGTTAGAACCTCCAAGGACTCATGTTACACCCTCTACGCCCCATGGGGTACCAAGCATTGTTTAGGATCATTCTAATGGTTCTTATTAGTCCTAATACACATTCCTATACCATTTTAAGCCTTTAGAATACTCTCTTAACCATTCTACATTTGTTAGAACCTCCATGGACTCATGCTACACCATCTACGTCCCTTGGGGTACAAAGCAATGTTTAGGATCATTCTAATGGTTCTTATAAGTCCTAATACACATTCCTAGACCATTCTAAGCCTTTAGAATACTCTCATAACCATTCTACACTTGTCAGAACCTCCAAGGAATCATGCTACACCCTTTACGTCCCTTGGGGTACCAAGCAAAGTTTAGGATCATTCTAATGGTTCTTCTAAGTCCAAATACAGATTCCTAGACCATTCTAAGCCTTTAGAATACTCTCTTAACCATTATACACTTGTTAGAACGTCCAAGGACTCATCCTACACTCTCTACGTCCATTAGGGTACCAAGCAATGTTTAGGATCATTCTAAATGTTTGTATTTGTCTTGATACACATTCCTAGACCATTCTAAGCCTTTCGATTACTCTCTTAACCATTCTACACTTGTTAGAACCTCCAAGGACTCATGCTACACCCTCTACGTCCCATGGGGTACCAAGCAATGTTTAGGATCATTCTAATGGTTCTTATAGGTCCTAATACACATTCCTAGACCATTCTAAGCCTTTAGAATACTCTCTTAACCATTCTACACTTGTTAGAACCTCCAAGGACTCATGCTACACCATCTACGTCCCTTGGGGTACAAAGGAATGTTTAGGATCATTCTATTGGTTCTTATAAGTCCTAATACACATTCCTAGACCATTCTAAGCCTTTAGAATACTCTCATAACCATTCTACACTTGTCAGAACCTCCAAGGAATCATGCTACACCCTTTACGTCCCTTGGGGTACCAAGCAAAGTTTAGGATCATTCTAATGGTTCTTCTAAGTCCAAATACAGATTCCTAGACCATTCTAAGCCTTTAGAATACTCTCTTAACCATTATACACTTGTGAGAACGTCCAAGGACTCATCCTACACTCTCTACGTCCATTAGGGTACCAAGCGATGTTTGGGATCATTCTAAATGTTCGTATATGTCTTGATACACATTCCTAGACCATTCTAAGCCTTTAGATTACTCTCTTAACCATTCTACACTTGTTAGAACCTCAAGGACTCATGCTACACCCTCTAAGTCCCTTCGGGTACCAAGCAATGTTTAGGATCATTCTAATGGTTCTTCTAAGTCCTAATACACATTCCTAGACCATTCTAAGCCTTTAGAATACTCTCTTAACCATTATACACTTGTTAGGACGTCCAAGGACTCATCCTACACTCTCTACGTCCATTAGGGTACCAAGCAATGTTTAGGATCATTCTAAACGTACGTATATGTCTTAATACACATTCCTAGACCATTCTAAGCCTTTCGATTACTCTCTTAACCATTCTACACTTGTTTGAACCTCCAAGGACTCATGCTACACCCTCTACGTCCCTTGGGGTACCCAGCAATGTTTAGGATCATTCTAATGGTTCTTATAGGTCCTAATACACATTCCTAGACCATTCTATGCCTTTAGAATACTCTCTTAACCATTCTAAACTTGTTAGAACCTCTAAGGACTCATGCTACACCCTCTACGTCCCTTGGTGTACCAAGCAATGTTTAGCATCATACTAATGGTTCTTATAAGTCCAAATACACATTCCTAGACCATTCTAAGCCTTTAGAATACTCTCTTAACCATTCTACACTTGTTAGAACCTCCAAGGACTCATGTTACACCCTCTACGTCCCATGGGGTACCAAGCGTTTAGGATCATTCTAATGGTTTTTATTAGTCCTAATACACATTCCTAGACCATTCTAAGCCTTTAGAATACTCTCTTAACCATTCTACACTTGTTAGAACCTCCAAGGACTCATGCTACACCATCTACGTCCCTTGGGGTACAAAGCAATGTTTAGGATCATTCTAATGGTTCTTATAAGTCCTAATACACATTCTTAGAGCATTCTAAGCCTTTAGAATACTCTCATAACCACTCTACACTTGTCAGAACCTCCAAGGAATCATACTACACCCTTTACGTCCCTTGGGGTACCAAGCAAAGTTTAGGATCATTCTAATGGTTCTTCTAAGTCCTAATACATATTCCTAGAGCATTCTAAGCCTTTAGAATACTCTCTTAACCATTATACACTTGTTAGAACGTCCAAGGACTTATCCTACACTCTCTAGGTCCATTAGGGTACCAAGCAATGTTTAGGATCATTCTAAATGTTCATATATGTCTTAATACACATTCCTAGACCATTCTAAGCCTTTAGATTACTCTGTTAACCATTCTACACTTGTTAGAACCTCCAAGGACTCATGCTACACCCTCTAAGTCCCTTCGGGTACCAAGCAATGTTTAGGATCATTCTAATGGTTCTTATAAGTCCTAATACACATTCCTAGACTATTCTAAGCCTTTAGAATACTCTCATAACCATTCTACACTTGTTAGAACCTCCAAGGACTCATGGTACACCCTTTACGTCCCTTGGGGTACCAAGCAATGTTTAGGATCATTCTAATGGTTCTTATAAGTCCTAATACACATTCCTAGACCATTCTATGCCTTTAGAATACTCTCTTAACCATTCTACACTTGTCAGAACCTCCAAGGAATCATGCTACACACTTTACGTCCCTTGGGGTACCAAGCAAAGTTTAGGATCATTCTAATGGTTCTTCTAAGTCCAAATACAGATTCCTAGACCATTCTAAGCCTTTAGAATACTCTCTTAACAATTATACACTTGTTAGAACGTCCAAGGACTCGTCCTACACTCTCTACATCCATTAGGGTACCAAGCATTGTTTAGGATCATTCTAAATGTTCGTATATGTCTTGATACAT
Organism: Crotalaria pallida; assembly: GCA_037953625.1. NCBI lineage: Eukaryota > Viridiplantae > Streptophyta > Magnoliopsida > Fabales > Fabaceae > Crotalaria > Crotalaria pallida. The sequence goes on along the minus strand of CM075654.1, from coordinate 103,190,291 downwards.
ATTCCTAGACCATTCTGAGCCTTTAGATTACTCTCTTAACCATTCTACACTTGTTAGAACCTCCAAGGACTCATGCTACACCCTCTAAGTCCCTTCGGGTACCAAGCAATGTTTAGGATCATTCTAATGGTTCTTCTAATTCCTAATACACATTCCTAGACCATTCTAAGCCTTTAGAATACTCTCTTAACCATTATACACTTGTTAGGACGTCCAAGGACTCATCCTACACTCTCTACGTCCATTAGGGTACCAAGCAATGTTTAGGATCATTCTAATGGTTCTTATAGGTCCTAATACACATTCCTAGACCATTCTAAGCCTTTAGAATACTCTCTTAACCATTCTACACTTGTTAGAAACTCCAAGGACTCATGCTACACCATCTGCGTCCCTTGGGGTACAAAGGAATGTTTAGGATCATTCTATTGGTTCTTATAAGTCCTAATACACATTCCTAGACCATTCTAAGCCTTTAGAATACTCTCATAACCATTCTACACTTGTCAGAACCTCCAAGGAATCATGCTACACCCTTTACGTCCCTTGGGGTACCAAGCAAAGTTTAGGATCATTCTAATGGTTCTTCTAAGTCCAAATATAGATTCCTAGACCATTCTAAGCCTTTAGAATACTCTCTTAACCATTATACACTTGTTAGAACGTCCAAGGACTCATCCTACACTCTCTACGTCCATTAGGGTACCAAGCAATGTTTAGGATAATTCTAAATGTTCGTATATGTCTTGATACACATTCCTAGACCATTCTAAGCCTTTAGATTACTCTCTTAACCATTCTACACTTGTTAGAACCTCCAAGGACTCATGCTACACCCTCTAAGTCCCTTCGGGTACCAAGCAATGTTTAGGATCATTCTAATGGTTCTTCTAAGTCCTAATACACATTCCTATACCATTCTAAGCCTTTAGAATACTCTCTTAACCATTATACACTTGTTAGGACGTCCAAGGACTCATCCTACACTCTCTACGTCCATTAGGGCACCAAGCAATGTTTAGGATCATTCTTAACGTACGTATATGTCTTAATACACATTCCTAGACCATTCTAAGCCTTTCGATTACTCTCTTAACCATTCTACACTTGTTAGAACCTCCATGGACTCATGCTACACCCTCTACGTCCCTTGGGGTACCAAGCAATGTTTAGGATCATTCTAATGGTTCTTATAGGTCCTAATACACATTCCTAGACCATTCTATGCCTTTAGAATACTCTCTTAACCATTCTAAACTTGTTAGAACCTCTAAGGACTCATGCTACACCCTCTACGTCCCTTGGTGTACCAATCAATGTTTAGGATCATACTAATGGTTCTTATAAGTCCTAATACACATTCCTAGACCATTCTAAGCCTTTAGAATACTCTCTTAACCATTCTACACTTGTTAGAACCTCCAAGGACTCATGTCACACCCTCTACGTCCCATGGGGTACCAAGCATTGTTTAGGATCATTCTAATGGTTTTTATTAGTCCTAATACACATTCCTAGACCATTCTAAGCCTTTAGAATACTCTCTTAACCATTCTACACTTGTTAGAACCTCCAAGGACTCATGCTACACCATCTACGTCCCTTGGGGTACAAAGCAATGTTTAGGATCATTCTAATGGTTCTTATAAGTCCTAATACACATTCTTAGAGCATTCTAAGCTTTTAGAATACTCTCATAACCATTCTACACTTGTCAGAACCTCCAAGGAATCATACTACACCCTTTACGTCCCTTGGGGTACCAAGCAAAGTTTAGGATCATTCTAATGGTTCTTCTAAGTCCTAATACATATTCCTAGACCATTCTAAGCCTTTAGAATACTCTCGTAACCATTATACACTTGTTAGAACGTCCAAGGACTTATCCTACACTCTCTACGTCCATTAGGGTACCAAGAAATGTTTAGGATCATTCTAAATGTTCGTATATGTCTTAATACACATTCCTTGACCATTCTAAGCCTTTAGATTACTCTGTTAACCATTCTACACTTGTTAGAACCTCCAAGGACTCATGCTACACCCTCTAAGTCCCTTCGGGTAGCAAGCAATGTTTAGGATCATTCTAATGGTTCTTATAAGTCCTAATACACATTCCTAGACTATTCTAAGCCTTTATAATACTCTCATAACCATTCTACACTTGTTAGAACCTCCAAGGACTCATGCTACACCCTCTACGTCCCTTGGGGTACCAAGCAATGTTTAGGATCATTCTAATGGTTCTTATAAGTCCTAATACACATTCCTAGACCATTATATGCCTTTAGAATACTCTCTTAACCATTCTACACTTGTCAGAACCTCCAAGGAATCATGCTACACCCTTTACGTCCCTTGGGGTACCAAGCATTGTTTAGGATCATTCTAATGGTTCTTATTAGTCCTAATACACATTCCTAGACCATTCTAAGCCTTAAGAATACTCTCTTAACCATTCTACACTTGTTAGAACCTCCAAGGACTCATGTTACATCCTTTACGTCCCATGGGGTACCAAGCATTGTTTAGGATCATTCTAATGGTTCTTATTAGTCCTAATACACATTCCTAGACCATTCTAAGCCTTTAGAATACTCTCTTAACCATTCTACACTTGTTAGAACCTCCAAGGACTCATGTTACACCCTCTACGTCCCATGGGGTACCAAGCATTGTTTAGGATCATTCTAATGGTTCTTATAAGTCCTAATACACATTCCTAGACCATTCTAAGCCTTTAGAATACTCTCTTAACCATTCTACACTTGTTAGAACCTCCAAGGACTCATGTTACACCCTCTACGTCCCATGGGGTACCAAGCATTGTTTAGGATCATTCTAATGGTTTTTATTAGTCCTAATACACATTCCTAGACCATTCTAAGCCTTTAGAATACTCTCTTAACCATTCTACACTTGTTAGAACCTCCAAGGACTCATGCTACACCATCTACGTCCCTTGGGGTACAAAGCAATGTTTAGGATCATTCTAATGGTTCTTATAAGTCCTAATACACATTCCTAAACCATTCTAAGCCTTTAGAATACTCTCATAACCATTCTACACTTGTCAGAACCTCCAAGGAATCATACTACACCCTTTACGTCCCTTGGGGTACCAAGCAAAGTTTAGGATCATTCTAATGGTTATTCTAAGTCCTAATACATATTCCTAGACCATTCTAAGCCTTTAGAATACTCTCTTAACCATTATACACTTGTTAGAACGTCCAAGGACTTATCCTACACTCTCTACGTCCATTAGGGTACCAAGCAATGTTTAGGATCATTCTAAATGTTCGTATATGTCTTAATACACATTCCTAGACCATTCTAAGCCTTTAGATTACTCTCTTAACCATTCTACACTTGTTAGAACCTCCAAGGACTCATGCTACACCCTCTAAGTCCCTTCAGGTACCAAGCAATGTTTAGGATCATTCTAATGGTTCATATAAGTCCTAATACACATTCCTAGACTATTCTAAGCCTTTAGAATACTCTCATAACCATTCTACACTTGTTAGAACCTCCAAGGACTCATGCTACACCCTCTACGTCCCTTGGGGTACCAAGCAATGTTTAGGATCATTCTAATGGTTCTTATAAGTCCTAATACACATTCCTAGACCATTCTATGCCTTTAGAATACTCTCTTAACCATTCTACACTTGTCAGAACCTCCAAGGAATCATGCTACACCCTTTACGTCCCTTGGGGTACCAAGCATTGTTTAGGATCATTATAATGGTTCTTATTAGTCCTAATACACATTCCTAGACCATTCTAAGCCATAAGAATACTCTCTTAACCATTCTACACTTGTTAGAACCTCCAAGGACTCATGTTACATCCTCTACGTCCCATGGGGTACCAAGCATTGTTTAGGATCATTCTAATGGTTCTTATTAGTCCTAATACACATTCCTAGACCATTCTAAGCCTTTAGAATACTCTCTTAACCATTCTACACTTGTTTGAACCTCCAAGGACTCATGTTACACCCTCTACGTCCCATGGGGTACCAAGCATTGTTTAGGATCATTCTAATGGTTCTTATTAGTCCTAATACACATTCCTAGACTATTCTAAGCCTTTATAATACTCTCATAACCATTCTACACTTGTTAGAACCTCCAAGGACTCATGCTACACCCTCTACGTCCCTTGGGGTACCAAGCAATGTTTAGGATCATTCTAATGGTTCTTATAAGTCCTAATACACATTCCTAGACCATTATATGCCTTTAGAATACTCTCTTAACCATTCTACACTTGTCAGAACCTCCAAGGAATCATGCTACACCCTTTACGTCCCTTGGGGTACCAAGCATTGTTTAGGATCATTCTAATGGTTCTTATTAGTCCTAATACACATTCCTAGACCATTCTAAGCCTTAAGAATACTCTCTTAACCATTCTACACTTGTTAGAACCTCCAAGGACTCATGTTACACCCTCTACGTCCCATGGGGTACCAAGCATTGTTTAGGATCATTCTAATGGTTTTTATTAGTCCTAATACACATTCCTAGACCATTCTAAGCCTTTAGAATACTCTCTTAACCATTCTACACTTGTTAGAACGTCCAAGGACTCATGCTACACCATCTACGTCCCTTGGGGTACAAAGCAATGTTTAGGATCATTCTAATGGTTCTTATAAGTCCTAATACACATTCCTAAACCATTCTAAGCCTTTAGAATACTCTCATAACCATTCTACACTTGTCAGAACCTCCAAGGAATCATACTACACCCTTTACGTCCCTTGGGGTACCAAGCAAAGTTTAGGATCATTCTAATGGTTATTCTAAGTCCTAATACATATTCCTAGACCATTCTAAGCCTTTAGAATACTCTCTTAACCATTATACACTTGTTAGAACGTCCAAGGACTTATCCTACACTCTCTACGTCCATTAGGGTACCAAGCAATGTTTAGGATCATTCTAAATGTTCGTATATGTCTTAATACACATTCCTAGACCATTCTAAGCCTTTAGATTACTCTCTTAACCATTCTACACTTGTTAGAACCTCCAAGGACTCATGCTACACCCTCTAAGTCCCTTCAGGTACCAAGCAATGTTTAGGATCATTCTAATGGTTCATATAAGTCCTAATACACATTCCTAGACTATTCTAAGCCTTTAGAATACTCTCATAACCATTCTACACTTGTTAGAACCTCCAAGGACTCATGCTACACCCTCTACGTCCCTTGGGGTACCAAGCAATGTTTAGGATCATTCTAATGGTTCTTATAAGTCCTAATACACATTCCTAGACCATTATATGCCTTTAGAATACTCTCTTAACCATTCTACACTTGTCAGAACCTCCAAGGAATCATGCTACACCCTTTACGTCCCTTGGGGTACCAAGCATTGTTTAGGATCATTCTAATGGTTCTTATTAGTCCTAATACACATTCCTAGACCATTCTAAGCCTTAAGAATACTCTCTTAACCATTCTACACTTGTTAGAACCTCCAAGGACTCATGTTACACCCTCTACGTCCCATGGGGTACCAAGCATTGTTTAGGATCATTCTAATGGTTTTTATTAGTCCTAATACACATTCCTAGACCATTCTAAGCCTTTAGAATACTCTCTTAACCATTCTACACTTGTTAGAACGTCCAAGGACTCATGCTACACCATCTACGTCCCTTGGGGTACAAAGCAATGTTTAGGATCATTCTAATGGTTCTTATAAGTCCTAATACACATTCCTAAACCATTCTAAGCCTTTAGAATACTCTCATAACCATTCTACACTTGTCAGAACCTCCAAGGAATCATACTACACCCTTTACGTCCCTTGGGGTACCAAGCAAAGTTTAGGATCATTCTAATGGTTATTCTAAGTCCTAATACATATTCCTAGACCATTCTAAGCCTTTAGAATACTCTCTTAACCATTATACACTTGTTAGAACGTCCAAGGACTTATCCTACACTCTCTACGTCCATTAGGGTACCAAGCAATGTTTAGGATCATTCTAAATGTTCGTATATGTCTTAATACACATTCCTAGACCATTCTAAGCCTTTAGATTACTCTCTTAACCATTCTACACTTGTTAGAACCTCCAAGGACTCATGCTACACCCTCTAAGTCCCTTCAGGTACCAAGCAATGTTTAGGACCATTCTAATGGTTCATATAAGTCCTAATACACATTCCTAGACTATTCTAAGCCTTTAGAATACTCTCATAACCATTCTACACTTGTTAGAACCTCCAAGGACTCATGCTACACCCTCTACGTCCCTTGGGGTACCAAGCAATGTTTAGGATCATTCTAATGGTTCTTATAAGTCCTAATACACATTCCTAGACCATTCTATGCCTTTAGAATACTCTCTTAACCATTCTACACTTGTCAGAACCTCCAAGGAATCATGCTACACCCTTTACGTCCCTTGGGGTACCAAGCATTGTTTAGGATCATTCTAATGGTTCTTATTAGTCCAAATACACATTCCTAGACCATTCTAAGCCATAAGAATACTCTCTTAACCATTCTACACTTGTTAGAACCTCCAAGGACTCATGTTACATCCTCTACGTCCCATGGGGTACCAAGCATTGTTTAGGATCATTCTAATGGTTCTTATAAGTCCTAATACACATTCCTAGACCATTCTAAGCCTTTAGAATACTCTCTTAACCATTCTACACTTGTTTGAACCTCCAAGGACTCATGTTACACCCTCTACGTCCCATGGGCTACCAAGCATTGTTTAGGATCATTCTAATGGTTCTTATTAGTCCTAATACACATTCCTAGACCATTCTAAGCCTTTAGAATACTCTCTTAACCATTCTACACTTGTTAGAACCTCCAAGGGCTCATGCTACACCCTCTACGTCCGTTGGTGTACAAAGCAATGTTTAGGATCATTCTAATGGTTCTTATAAGTCCTAATACACATTCCTAGACCATTCTAAGCCTTTAGAATACTCTCATAACCATTCTACACTTGTCAGAATCTCCAAAGAATCATGCTACACCCTTTACGTCCCTTGGGGTACCAAGAAAAGTTTAGGATCATTCTAATGGTTCTTCTAAGTACTATTACATATTCCTAGACCATTCTAAGCCTTTAGAATACTCTCTTAACCATTATACACTTGTTAGAACGTCCAAGGACTTATCCTACACTCTCTACGTCCATTAAGGTACCAAGCAATGTTTAGGATCATTCTAAATGTTCGTATATGTCTTAATACACATTCCTAGAGTATTCTAAGCCTTTAGATTACTCTCTTAACCATTCTACACTTGTGAGAACCTCCAAGGACTCATGCTACCCCCTCTAAGTCCCTTCGGGTACCAAGCAATGTTTAGGATCATTCTAATGGTTCTTATAAGTCCTAATACACATTCCTAGACTATTCTAAGCCTTTAGAATACTCTCATAACCATTCTACACTTGTTAGAACCTCCAAGGACTCATGTTACATCCTCTACGTTCCATGGGCTACCAAGCATTGTTTAGGATCATTCTAATGGTTCTTATTAGTCCTAATACACATTCCTAGACCATTCTAAGCCTTTAGAATACTCTCTTAACCATTCTACACTTGTTAGAACCTCCAAGGACTCATGTTACACCCTGTACGTCCCATGGGGTACCAAGCATTGTTTAGGATCATTCTAATGGTTCTTATTAGTCCTAATACACATTCCTAGACCATTCTAAGCCTTTAGAATACTCTCTTAACCATTCTACACTTGTTAGAACCTCCAAGGACTCATGCTACACCATCTACGTCCCTTGGGGTACAAAGCAATGTTTAGGATCATTCTAATGGTTATTATAAGTCCTAATACACATTCCTAGACCATTCTAAGCCTTTAGAATACTCTCATAACCATTCTACACTTGTTAGAACCTCCAAGGACTCATGTTACACCCTCTACGTCCCATGGGGTACCAAGCATTGTTTAGGATCATTCTAATGGTTCTTATTAGTCCTAATACACATTCCTAGACCATTCTAAGCCTTTAGAATACTCTCTTAACCATTCTACACTTGTTAGAACCTCCAAGGACTCATGCTACACCATCTACGTCCATGAGGGTACCAAGCAATGTTTAGGATCATTCTAATGGTTCTTATAAGTCCTAATACACATTCCTAGACCATTCTAAGCCTTTAGAATACTCTCTTAACCATTCTACACTTGTTAGAACCTCCAAGGACTCATGCTACACCATCTACGTCCATGAGGGTACCAAGCAATGTTTAGGATCATTCTAATGGTTCTTATAAGTCCTAATACACATTCCTAGACCATTCTAAGCCTTTAGAATACTCTCATAACCATTCTACACTTGTTAGAACCTCCAAGGACTCATGCTACACCATCTACGTCCCTTGGGGTACAAAGCAATGTTTAGGATCATTCTAATGGTTCTTATAAGTCCTAATACACATTCCTAGACCATTCTAAGCCTTTAGAATACTCTCATAACCATTCTACACTTGTTAGAACCTCCAAGGACTCATGTTACATCCTCTACGTCCCATGGGGTACCAAGCAATGTTTAGGATCATTCTAATGGTTCTTATTAGTCCTAATACACATTCCTAGACCATTCTAAGCCTTTAGAATACTCTCTTAACCATTCTACACTTGTTAGAACCTCCAAGGACTCATGTTACACCCTCTACGTCCCATGGGGTACCAAGCATTGTTTAGGATCATTCTAATGGTTCTTATAAGTCCTAATACACATTCCTAGACCATTCTAAGCCTTTAGAATACTCTCATAACCATTCTACACTTGTTAGAACCTCCAAGGACTCATGTTACACCCTCTACGTCCCATGGGGTACCAAGCATTGTTTAGGATCATTCTAATGGTTCTTATTAGTCCTAATACACATTCCTAGACCATTCTAAGCCTTTAGAATACTCTCTTAACCATTCTACACTTGTTAGAACCTCCAAGGACTCATGCTACACCATCTACGTCCCTTGGGGTACAAAGCAATGTTTAGGATCATTCTAATGGTTCTTATAAGTCCTAATACACATTCCTAGACCATTCTAAGCCTTTAGAATACTCTCATAACCATTCTACACTTGTTAGAACCTCCAAGGACTCATGTTACATCCTCTACGTCCCATGGGGTACCAAGCAATGTTTAGGATCATTCTAATGGTTCTTATTAGTCCTAATACACATTCCTAGACCATTCTAAGCCTTTAGAATACTCTCTTAACCATTCTACACTTGTTAGAACCTCCAAGGACTCATGTTACACCCTCTACGTCCCATGGGGTACCAAGCATTGTTTAGGATCATTCTAATGGTTCTTATAAGTCCTAATACACATTCCTAGACCATTCTAAGCCTTTAGAATACTCTCATAACCATTCTACACTTGTTAGAACCTCCAAGGACTCATGTTACACCCTCTACGTCCCATGGGGTACCAAGCATTGTTTAGGATCATTCTAATGGTTCTTATTAGTCCTAATACACATTCCTAGACCATTCTAAGCCTTTAGAATACTCTCTTAACCATTCTACACTTGTTAGAACCTCCAAGGACTCATGCTACACCATCTACGTCCATGAGGGTACCAAGCAATGTTTAGGATCATTCTAATGGTTCTTATAAGTCCTAATACACATTCCTAGACCATTCTAAGCCTTTAGAATACTCTCTTAACCATTCTACACTTGTTAGAACCTCCAAGGACTCATGCTACACCATCTACGTCCCTTGGGGTACAAAGCAATGTTTAGGATCATTCTAATGGTTCTTATAAGTCCTAATACACATTCCTAGACCATTCTAAGCCTTTAGAATACTCTCATAACCATTCTACACTTGTTAGAACCTCCAAGGACTCATGTTACACCATCTACGTCCCATGGGGTACCAAGCATTGTTTAGGATCATTCTAATGGTTCTTATTAGTCCTAATACACATTCCTAGACCATTCTAAGCCTTTAGAATACTCTCTTAACCATTCTACACTTGTTAGAACCTCCAAGGACTCATGCTACACCATCTACGTCCATGAGGGTACCAAGCAATGTTTAGGATCATTCTAATGGTTCTTATAAGTCCTAATACACATTCCTAGACCATTCTAAGCCTTTAGAATACTCTCATAACCATTCTACACTTGTTAGAACCTCCAAGGACTCATGCTACACCATCTACGTCCCTTGGGGTACAAAGCAATGTTTAGGATCATTCTAATGGTTCTTATAAGTCCTAATACACATTCCTAGACCATTCTAAGCCTTTAGAATACTCTCATAACCATTCTACACTTGTTAGAACCTCCAAGGACTCATGTTACATCCTCTACGTCCCATGGGGTACCAAGCAATGTTTAGGATCATTCTAATGGTTCTTATTAGTCCTAATACACATTCCTAGACCATTCTAAGCCTTTAGAATACTCTCTTAACCATTCTACACTTGTTAGAACCTCCAAGGACTCATGTTACACCCTCTACGTCCCATGGGGTACCAAGCATTGTTTAGGATCATTCTAATGGTTCTTATAAGTCCTAATACACATTCCTAGACCATTCTAAGCCTTTAGATTACTCTCTTAACCATTCTACACTTGTTAGAACCTCCAAGGACTCATGCTACACCCTCTAAGTCCCTTCGGGTACCAAGCAATGTTTAGGATCATTCTAATGGTTCTTATAAGTCCTAATACACATTCCTAGACTATTCTAAGCCTTTAGAATACTCTCATAACCATTCTACACTTGTTAGAACCTCCAAGGACTCATGTTACATCCTCTACGTCCCATGGGGTACCAAGCAATGTTTAGGATCATTCTAATGGTTCTTATTAGTCCTAATACACATTCCTAGACCATTCTAAGCCTTTAGAATACTCTCTTAACCATTCTACACTTGTTAGAACCTCCAGGGACTCATGTTACACCCTCTACGTCCCATGGGGTACCAAGCATTGTTTAGGATCATTCTAATGGTTCTTATTAGTCCTAATACACATTCCTAGACCATTCTAAGCCTTTAGAATACTCTCTTAACCATTCTACACTTGTTAGAACCTCCAAGGACTCATGCTACACCATCTACGTCCCTTGGGGTACAAAGCAATGTTTAGGATCATTCTAATGGTTCTTATAAGTCCTAATACACATTCCTAGACCATTCTAAGCCTTTAGAATACTCTCATAACCATTCTACACTTGTTAGAACCTCCAAGGACTCATGTTACACCCTCTACGTCCCATGGGGTACCAAGCATTGTTTAGCATCATTCTAATGGTTCTTATTAGTCCTAATACACATTCCTAGACCATTCTAAGCCTTTAGAATACTCTCTTAACCATTCTACACTTGTTAGAACCTCCAAGGACTCATGCTACACCATCTACGTCCATGAGGGTACCAAGCAATGTTTAGGATCATTCTAATGGTTCTTATAAGTCCTAATACACATTCCTAGACCATTCTAAGCCTTTAGAATACTCTCATAACCATTCTACACTTGTTAGAACCTCCAAGGACTCATGCTACACCATCTACGTCCCTTGGGGTACAAAGCAATGTTTAGGATCATTCTAATGGTTCTTATAAGTCCTAATACACATTCCTAGACCATTCTAAGCCTTTAGAATACTCTCATAACCATTCTACACTTGTCAGAACCTCCAAGGAATCATGCTACACCCTTTACGTCCCTTGGGGTACCAAGCAAAGTTTAGGATCATTCTAATGGTTCTTCTAAGTACTAATACATATTCCTAGACCATTCTAAGCCTTTAGAATACTCTCTTAACCATTATACACTTGTTAGAACGTCCAAGGACTTATCCTACACTCTCTACGTCCATTAGGATACCAAGCAATGTTTAGGATCATTCTAAATGTTCGTATATGTCTTAATACACATTCCTAGACCATTCTAAGCCTTTAGATTACTCTCTTAACCATTCTACACTTGTTAGAACCTCCAAGGACTCATGCTACACCCTCTAAGTCCCTTCGGGTACCAAGCAATGTTTAGAATCATTCTAATGGTTCTTATAAGTCCTAATACACATTCCTAGACTATTCTAAGCCTTTAGAATACTCTCATAACCATTCTACACTTGTTAGAACCTCCAAGGACTCATGTTACATCCTCTACGTCCCATGGGGTACAAAGCATTGTTTAGGATCATTCTAATGGTTCTTATTAGTCCTAATACACATTCCTAGACCATTCTAAGCCTTTAGAATACTCTCTTAACCATTCTACACTTGTTAGAACCTCCAAGGACTCATGTTACACCCTCTACGTCCCATGGGGTACCAAGCATTGTTTAGGATCATTCTAATGGTTCTTATTAGTCCTAATACACATTCCTAGACCATTCTAAGCCTTTAGAATACTCTCTTAACCATTCTACACTTGTTAGAACCTCCAAGGACTCATGCTACACCATCTACATCCCTTGGGGTACAAAGCAATGTTTAGGATCATTCTAATGGTTCTTATAAGTCCTAATACACATTCCTAGACCATTCTAAGCCTTTAGAATACTCTCATAACCATTCTACACTTGTTAGAACCTCCAAGGACTCATGTTACACCCTCTACGTCCCATGGGGTACCAAGCATTGTTTAGGATAATTCTAATGGTTCTTATTAGTCCTAATACACATTCCTAGACCATTCTAAGCCTTTAGAATACTCTCTTAATCATTCTACACTTGTTAGAACCTCCAAGGACTCATGCAACACCATCTACGTCCATGAGGGTACCAAGCAATGTTTAGGATCATTCTAATGGTTCTTATAAGTCCTAATACACATTCCTAGACCATTCTAAGCCTTTAGAATACTCTCATAACCATTCTACACTTGTCAGAACCTCCAAGGAATCATGCTACACCCTTTACGTCCCTTGGGGTACCAAGCAAAGTTTAGGATCATTCTACTGGTTCTTCTAAGTACTAATACATATTCCTAGACCATTCTAAGCCTTTAGAATACTCTCTTAACCATTATACACTTGTTAGAACGACCAAGGACTTATCCTACACTCTCTACGTCCATTAGGGTACCAAGCAATGTTTAGGATCATTCTAAATGTTCGTATATGTCTTAATACACATTCCTAGACCATTCTAAGCCTTTAGATTACTCTCTTAACCATTCTACACTTGTTAGAACCTCCAAGGACTCATGCTACACCCTCTAAGTCCCTTCGGGTACCAAGCAATGTTTAGAATCATTCTAATGGTTCTTATAAGTCCTAATACACATTCCTAGACTATTCTAAGCCTTTAGAATACTCTCATAACCATTCTACACTTGTTAGAACCTCCAAGGACTCATGTTACATCCTCTACGTCCCATGGGGTACAAAGCATTGTTTAGGATCATTCTAATGGTTCTTATAAGTCCTAATACACATTCCTAGACCATTCTAAGCCTTTAGAATACTCTCTTAACCATTCTACACTTGTTAGAACCTCCAAGGACTCATGCTACACCATCTACGTCCCTTGGGGTACAAAGCAATGTTTAGGATCATTCTAATGGTTCTTATTAGTCCTAATACACATTCCTAGACCATTCTAAGCCTTTAGAATACTCTCTTAACCATTCTACACTTGTTAGAACCTCCAAGGACTCATGTTACACCCTCTACGTCCCATGGGGTACCAAGCATTGTTTAGGATCATTCTAATGGTTCTTATTAGTCCTAATACACATTCCTAGACCATTCTAAGCCTTTAGAATACTCTCTTAACCATTCTACACTTGTTAGAACCTCCAAGGACTCATGCTACACCATCTACATCCCTTGGGGTACAAAGCAATGTTTAGGATCATTCTAATGGTTCTTATAAGTCCTAATACACATTCCTAGACCATTATAAGCCTTTAGAATACTCTCATAACCATTCTACACTTGTTAGAACCTCCAAGGACTCATGTTACACCCTCTACGTCCCATGGGGTACCAAGCATTGTTTAGGATAATTCTAATGGTTCTTATTAGTCCTAATACACATTCCTAGACCATTCTAAGCCTTTAGAATACTCTCTTAATCATTCTACACTTGTTAGAACCTCCAAGGACTCATGCAACACCATCTATGTCCATGAGGGTACCAAGCAATGTTTAGGATCATTCTAATGGTTCTTATAAGTCCTAATACACATTCCTAGACCATTCTAAGCCTTTAGAATACTCTCATAACCATTCTACACTTGTTAGAACCTCCAAGGACTCATGCTACACCATCTACGTCCCTTGGGGTACAAAGCAATGTTTAGGATCATTCTAATGGTTCTTATAAGTCCTAATACACATTCCTAGACCATTCTAAGCCTTTAGAATACTCTCATAACCATTCTACACTTGTCAGAACCTCCAAGGAATCATGCTACACCCTTTACGTCCCTTGGGGTACCATGCAAAGTTTAGGATCATTCTAATGGTTCTTCTAAGTACTAATACATATTCCTAGACCATTCTAAGCCTTTAGAATACTCTCTTAACCATTATACACTTGTTAGAACGTCCAAGGACTTATCCTACACTCTCTACGTCCATTAGGGTACCAAGCAATGTTTAGGATCATTCTAAATGTTCGTATATGTCTTAATACACATTCCTAGACCATTCTAAGCCTTTAGATTACTCTCTTAACCATTCTACACTTGTTAGAACCTCCAAGGAGTCATGCTACCCCCTCTAAGTCCCTTCGGGTACCAAGCAATGTTTAGGATCATTCTAATGGTTCTTATAAGTCCTAATACACATTCCTAGACTATTCTAAGCCTTTAGAATACTCTCATAACCATTCTACACTTGTTAGAACCTCCAAGGACTCATGTTACATCCTCTACGTCCCATGGGGTACCAAGCATTGTTTAGGATCATTCTAATGGTTCTTATTAGTCCTAATACACATTCCTAGACCATTCTAAGCCTTTAGAATACTCTCTTAACCATTCTACACTTGTTAGAACCTCCAAGGACTCATGTTACACCCTCAACGTCCCATGGGGTACCAAGCATTGTTTAGGATCATTCTAATGGTTCTTATTAGTCCTAATACACATTCCTAGACCATTCTAAGCCTTTAGAATACTCTCTTAACCATTCTACACTTGTTAGAACTTCCAAGGACTCATGCTACACCATCTACGTCCCTTGGGGTACAAAGCAATGTTTAGGATCATTCTAATGGTTCTTATAAGTCCTAATACAAATTCCTAAACCATTCTAAGCCTTTAGAATACTCTCATAACCATTCTACACTTGTTAGAACCTCCAAGGACTCATGTTACACCCTCTACGTCCCATGGGGTACCAAGCATTGTTTAGGATCATTCTAATGGTTCTTATTAGTCCTAATACACATTCCTAGACCATTCTAAGCCTTTAGAATACTCTCTTAACCATTCTACACTTGTTAGAACCTCCAAGGACTCATGCTACACCATCTACATCCCTTGGGGTACAAAGAAATGTTTAGGATCATTCTAATGGTTCTTATAAGTCCTAATACACATTCCTAGACCATTCTAAGCCTTTAGAATACTCTCTTAACCATTCTACACTTGTTAGAACCTCCAAGGACTCATGTTACACCCTGTACGTCCCATGGGGTACCAAGCATTGTTTAGGATCATTCTAATGGTTCTTATTAGTCCTAATACACATTCCTAGACCATTCTAAGCCTTTAGAATACTCTCTTAACCATTCTACACTTGTTAGAACCTCCAAGGACTCATGTTACACCCTCTACGTCCCATGGGGTACCAAGCATTGTTTAGGATCATTCTAATGGTTCTTATTAGTCCTAATACACATTCCTAGACCATTCTAAGCCTTTAGAATACTCTCTTAACCATTCTACACTTGTTAGAACTTCTAAGGACTCATGCTACACCATCTACGTCCCTTGGGGTACAAAGCAATGTTTAGGATCATTCTAATGGTTCTTATAAGTCCTAATACAAATTCCTAAACCATTCTAAGCCTTTAGAATACTCTCATAACCATTCTACACTTGTTAGAACCTCCAAGGACTCATGTTACACCCTCTACGTCCCATGGGGTACCAAGCATTGTTTAGGATCATTCTAATGGTTCTTATTAGTCCTAATACACATTCCTAGACCATTCTAAGCCTTTAGAATACTCTCTTAACCATTCTACACTTGTTAGAACCTCCAAGGACTCATGCTACACCATCTACATCCCTTGGGGTACAAAGAAATGTTTAGGATCATTCTAATGGTTCTTATAAGTCCTAATACACATTCCTAGACCATTCTAAGCCTTTAGAATACTCTCTTAACCATTCTACACTTGTTAGAACCTCCAAGGACTCATGTTACACCCTGTACGTCCCATGGGGTACCAAGCATTGTTTAGGATCATTCTAATGGTTCTTATTAGTCCTAATACACATTCCTAGACCATTCTAAGCCTTTAGAATACTCTCTTAACCATTCTACACTTGTTAGAACCTCCAAGGACTCATGTTACACCCTCTACGTCCCATGGGGTACCAAGCATTGTTTAGGATCATTCTAATGGTTCTTATTAGTCCTAATACACATTCCTAGACCATTCTAAGCCTTTAGAATACTCTCTTAACCATTCTACACTTGTTAGAACCTCCAAGGACTCATGCTACACCATCTACATCCCTTGGGGTACAAAGCAATGTTTAGGATCATTCTAATGGTTCTTATAAGTCCTAATACACATTCCTAGACCATTCTAAGCCTTTAGAATACTCTCATAACCATTCTACACTTGTTAGAACCTCCAAGGACTCATGTTACACCCTCTACGTCCCACGGGGTACCAAGCATTGTTTAGGATAATTCTAATGGTTCTTATTAGTCCTAATACACATTCCTAGACCATTCTAAGCTTTTAGAATACTCTCTTAATCATTCTACACTTGTTAGAACCTCCAAGGACTCATGCAACACCATCTACGTCCATGAGGGTACCAAGCAATGTTTAGGATCATTCTAATGGTTCTTATAAGTCCTAATACACATTCCTAGACCATTCTAAGCCTTTAGAATACTCTCTTAATCATTCTACACTTGTTAGAACCTCCAAGGACTCATGCAACACCATCTACGTCCATGAGGGTACCAAGCAATGTTTAGGATCATTCTAATGGTTCTTATAAGTCCTAATACACATTCCTAGACCATTCTAAGCCTTTAGAATACTCTCATAACCATTCTACACTTGTCAGAACCTCCAAGGAATCATGCTACACCCTTTACGTCCCTTGGGGTACCAAGCAAAGTTTAGGATCATTCTAATGGTTCTTCTAAGTACTAATACATATTCCTAGACCATTCTAAGCCTTTAGAATACTCTCTTAACCATTATACACTTGTTAGAACGACCAAGGACTTATCCTACACTCTCTACGTCCATTAGGGTACCAAGCAATGTTTAGGATCATTCTAAATGTTCGTATATGTCTTAATACACATTCCTAGACCATTCTAAGCCTTTAGATTACTCTCTTAACCATTCTACACTTGTTAGAACCTCCAAGGACTCATGCTACACCCTCTAAGTCCCTTCGGGTACCAAGCAATGTTTAGGATCATTCTAATGGTTCTTATAAGTCCTAATACTCATTCCTAGACTATTCTAAGCCTTTAGAATACTCTCATAACCATTCTACACTTGTTAGAACCTCCAAGGACTCATGTTACATCCTCTACATCCCATGGGGTACCAAGCATTGTTTAGGATCATTCTATTGGTTCTTATTAGTCCTAATACACATTCCTAGACCATTCTAAGCCTTTAGAATACTCTCTTAACCATTCTACACTTGTTAGAACCTCCAAGGACTCATGTTACACCCTCTACGTCCCATGGGGTACCAAGCATTGTTTAGGATCATTCTAATGGTTCTTATTAGTCCTAATACACATTCCTAGACCATTCTAAGCCTTTAGAATACTCTCTTAACCATTCTACACTTGTTAGAACCTCCAAGGACTCATGTTACACCCTCTACATCCCATGGGGTACCTAGCATTGTTTAGGATCATTCTAATGGTTCTTATAAGTCCTAATACAAATTCCTAAACCATTCTAAGCCTTTAGAATACTCTCATAACCATTCTACACTTGTTAGAACCTCCAAGGACTCATGTTACACCCTCTACGTCCCATGGGGTACCAAGCATTGTTTAGGATAATTCTAATGGTTCTTATTAGTCCTAATACACATTCCTAGACCATTCTAAGCTTTTAGAATACTCTCTTAATCATTCTACACTTGTTAGAACCTCCAAGGACTCATGCAACACCATCTACATCCATGAGGGTACCAAGCAATGTTTAGGATCATTCTAATGGTTCTTATAAGTCCTAATACACATTCCTAGACCATTCTAAGCCTTTAGAATACTCTCATAACCATTCTACACTTGTTAGAACCTCCAAGGACTCATGCTACACCATCTACGTCCCTTGGGGTACAAAGCAATGTTTAGGATCATTCTAATGGTTCTTATAAGTCCTAATACACATTCCTAGACCATTCTAAGCCTTTAGAATACTCTCATAACCATTCTACACTTGTCAGAACCTCCAAGGAATCATGCTACACCCTTTACGTCCCTTGGGGTACCAAGCAAAGTTTAGGATCATTCTAATGGTTCTTCTAAGTACTAATACATATTCCTAGACCATTCTAAGCCTTTAGAATACTCTCTTAACCATTATACACTTGTTAGAACGACAAAGGACTTATCCTACACTCTCTACGTCCATTAGGGTACCAAGCAATGTTTAGGATCATTCTAAATGTTCGTATATGTCTTAATACACATTCCTAGACCATTCTAAGCCTTTAGATTACTCTCTTAACCATTCTACACTTGTTAGAACCTCCAAAGACTCATGCTACACCCTCTAAGTCCCTTCGGGTACCAAGCAATGTTTAGGATCATTCTAATGGTTCTTATAAGTCCTAATACACATTCCTTGACTATTCTAAGCCTTTAGAATACTCTCATAACCATTCTACACTTGTTAGAACCTCCAAGGACTCATGTTACACCCTCTACGTCCCATGGGGTACCAAGCATTGTTTAGGATCATTCTAATGGTTATTATAAGTCCTAATACACATTCCTAGACCATTCTAAGCCTTTAGAATACTCTCATAACCATTCTACACTTGTTAGAACCTCCAAGGACTCATGTTACACCCTCTACGTCCCATGGGGTACCAAGCATTGTTTAGGATAATTCTAATGGTTCTTATTAGTCCTAATACACATTCCTAGACCATTCTAAGCTTTTAGAATACTCTCTTAATCATTCTTCACTTGTTAGAACCTCCAAGGACTCATGCAACACCATCTACGTCCATGAGGGTACCAAGCAATGTTTAGGATCTTTCTGATGGTTCTTATAAGTCCTAATACACATTCCTAGACCATTCTAAGCCTTTAGAATACTCTCATAACCATTCTACACTTGTTAGAACCTCCAAGGACTCATGCTACAGCATCTACGCCCCTTGGGGTACAAAGCAATGTTTATGATCATTCTAATGGTTCTTATAAGTCCTAATACACATTCCTAGACCATTCTAAGCCTTTAGAATACTCTCATAACCATTCTACACTTGTCAGAACCTCCAAGGAATCATGCTACACCCTTTACGTCCCTTGGGGTACCAAGCAAAGTTTAGGATCATTCTAATGGTTCTTCTAAGTACTAATACATATTCCTAGACCATTCTAAGCCTTTAGAATACTCTCTTAACCATTATACACTTGTTAGAACGACAAAGGACTTATCCTACACTCTCTACGTCCATTAGGGTACCAAGCAATGTTTAGGATCATTCTAAATGTTCGTATATGTCTTAATACACATTCCTAGACCATTCTAAGCCTTTAGATTACTCTCTTAACCATTCTACACTTGTTAGAACCTCCAAAGACTCATGCTACACCCTCTAAGTCCCTTCGGGTACCAAGCAATGTTTAGGATCATTCTAATGGTTCTTATAAGTCCTAATACACATTCCTTGACTATTCTAAGCCTTTAGAATACTCTCATAACCATTCTACACTTGTTAGAACCTCCAAGGACTCATGTTACACCCTCTACGTCCCATGGGGTACCAAGCATTGTTTAGGATCATTCTAATGGTTATTATAAGTCCTAATACACATTCCTAGACCATTCTAAGCCTTTAGAATACTCTCATAACCATTCTACACTTGTTAGAACCTCCAAGGACTCATGTTACACCCTCTACGTCCCATGGGGTACCAAGCATTGTTTAGGATAATTCTAATGGTTCTTATTAGTCCTAATACACATTCCTAGACCATTCTAAGCTTTTAGAATACTCTCTTAATCATTCTTCACTTGTTAGAACCTCCAAGGACTCATGCAACACCATCTACGTCCATGAGGGTACCAAGCAATGTTTAGGATCTTTCTGATGGTTCTTATAAGTCCTAATACACATTCCTAGACCATTCTAAGCCTTTAGAATACTCTCATAACCATTCTACACTTGTTAGAACCTCCAAGGACTCATGCTACAGCATCTACGCCCCTTGGGGTACAAAGCAATGTTTATGATCATTCTAATGGTTCTTATAAGTCCTAATACACATTCCTAGACCATTCTAAGCCTTTAGAATACTCTCATAACCATTCTACACTTGTCAGAACCTCCAAGGAATCATGCTACACCCTTTACGTCCCTTGGGGTACCAAGCAAAGTTTAGGATCATTCTAATGGTTATTCTAAGTCCTAATACACATTCCTAGACTATTCTAAGGCTTTAGAATACTCTCATAACCATTCTACACTTGTTAGAACCTCCAAGGACTCATGTTACATCCTCTACATCCCATGGGGTACCAAGCATTGTTTAGGATCATTCTAATGGTTCTTATTAGTCCTGATACACATTCCTAGACCATTCTAAGCCTTTAGAATACTCTCTTAACCATTCTACACTTGTTAGAACCTCCAAGGACTCATGTTACACCCTCTACGTCCCATGGGGTACCAAGCATTGTTTAGGATCATTCTAATGGTTCTTATTAGTCCTAATACACATTCCTAGAGCATTCTAAGCCTTTAGAATACTCTCTTAACCATTCTACACTTGTTAGAACCTCCAAGGACTCATGCTACACCATCTACGTCCCTTGGGGTACAAAGCAATGTTTAGGATCATTCTAATGGTTCTTATAAGTCCTAATACACATTCCTAGACCATTCTAAGCCTTTAGAATACTCTCATAACCATTCTACACTTGTTAGAACCTCCAAGGACTCATGTTACACCCTCTACGTCCCATGGGGTACCAAGCATTGTTTAGGATCATTCTAATGGTTCTTATTAGTCCTAATACACATTCCTAGACCATTCTAAGCCTTTAGAATACTCTCTTAACCATTCTACACTTGTTAGAACCTCCAAGGACTCATGCTACACCATCTACGTCCATGAGGGTACCAAGCAATGTTTAGGATCATTCTAATGGTTCTTATAAGTCCTAATACACATTCGTAGACCATTCTAAGCCTTTAGAATTCTCTCATAACCATTCTACACTTGTTAGAACCTCCAAGGACTCATGCTACACCATCTACGTCCCTAGGGGTACATAGCAATGTTTAGGATCATTCTAATGGTTCTTATAAGTCCTAATATACATTCCTAGACCATTCTAAGCCTTTAGAATACTCTCATAACCATTCTACACTTGTCAGAACCTCCAAGGAATCATGCTACACCCTTTACGTCCCTTGGGGTACCATGCAAAGTTTAGGATCATTCTAATGGTTCTTCTAAGTACTAATACATATTCCTAGACCATTCTAAGCCTTTAGAATACTCTCTTAACCATTATACACTTGTTAGAACGACCAAGGACTTATCCTACACTCTCTACGTCCATTAGGGTACCAAGCAATGTTTAGGATCATTCTAAATGTTCGTATATGTCTTAATACACATTCCTAGACCATTCTAAGCCTTTAGATTACTCTCTTAACCATTCTACACTTGTTAGAACCTCCAAGGACTCATGCTACACCCTCTAAGTCCCTTCGGGTACCAAGCAATGTTTAGGATCATTCTAATGGTTCTTATAAGTCCTAATACACATTCCTAGACTATTCTAAGCCTTTAGAATACTCTCATAACCATTCTACACTTGTTAGAACCTCCAAGGACTCATGTTACACCCTCAACGTCCCATGGGGTACCAAGCATTGTTTAGGATCATTCTAATGGTTCTTATTAGTCCTAATACACATTCCTAGACCATTCTAAGCCTTTAGAATACTCTCTTAACCATTCTACACTTGTTAGAACCTCCAAGGACTCATGTTACACCCTGTACGTCCCATGGGGTACCAAGCATTGTTTAGGATCATTCTAATGGTTCTTATTAGTCCTAATACACATTCCTAGACCATTCTAAGCCTTTAGAATACTCTCTTAACCATTCTACACTTGTTAGAACCTCCAAGGACTCATGTTACACCCTCTACGTCCCATGGGGTACCAAGCATTGTTTAGGATCATTCTAATGGTTCTTATAAGTCCTAATACAAATTCCTAAACCATTCTAAGCCTTTAGAATACTCTCATAACCATTCTACACTTGTTAGAACCTCCAAGGACTCATGTTACACCCTCTACGTCCCATGGGGTACCAAGCATTGTTTAGGATAATTCTAATGGTTCTTATTAGTCCTAATACACATTCCTAGACCATTCTAAGCTTTTAGAATACTCTCTTAATCATTCTACACTTGTTAGAACCTCCAAGGACTCATGCAAAACCATCTACGTCCATGAGGGTACCAAGCAATGTTTAGGATCATTCTAATGGTTCTTATAAGTCCTAATACACATTCCTAGACCATTCTAAGCCTTTAGAATACTCTCATAACCATTCTACACTTGTTAGAACCTCCAAGGACTCATGCTACACCATCTACGTCCCTTGGGGTACAAAGCAATGTTTAGGATCATTCTAATGGTTCTTATAAGTCCTAATATACATTCCTAGACCATTCTAAGCCTTTAGAATACTCTCATAACCATTCTACACTTGTCAGAACCTCCAAGGAATCATGCTACACCCTTTACGTCCCTTGGGGTACCATGCAAAGTTTAGGATCATTCTAATGGTTCTTCTAAGTACTAATACATATTCCTAGACCATTCTAAGCCTTTAGAATACTCTCTTAACCATTATACACTTGTTAGAACGACCAAGGACTTATCCTACACTCTCTACGTCCATTAGGGTACCAAGCAATGTTTAGGATCATTCTAAATGTTCGTATATGTCTTAATACACATTCCTAGACCATTCTAAGCCTTTAGATTACTCTCTTAACCATTCTACACTTGTTAGAACCTCCAAGGACTCATGCTACACCCTCTAAGTCCCTTCGGGTACCAAGCAATGTTTAGGATCATTCTAATGGTTCTTATAAGTCCTAATACACATTCCTAGACTATTCTAAGCCTTTAGAATACTCTCATAACCATTCTACACTTGTTTGAACCTCCAAGGACTCATGTTACACCCTCAACGTCCCATGGGGTACCAAGCATTGTTTAGGATCATTCTAATGGTTCTTATTAGTCCTAATACACATTCCTAGACCATTCTAAGCCTTTAGAATACTCTCTTAACCATTCTACACTTGTTAGAACCTCCAAGGACTCATGTTACACCCTGTACGTCCCATGGGGTACCAAGCATTGTTTAGGATCATTCTAATGGTTCTTATTAGTCCTAATACACATTCCTAGACCATTCTAAGCCTTTAGAATACTCTCTTAACCATTCTACACTTGTTAGAACCTCCAAGGACTCATGTTACACCCTCTACGTCCCATGGGGTACCAAGCATTGTTTAGGATCATTCTAATGGTTCTTATAAGTCCTAATACAAATTCCTAAACCATTCTAAGCCTTTAGAATACTCTCATAACCATTCTACACTTGTTAGAACCTCCAAGGACTCATGCTACACCCTCTAAGTCCCTTCGGGTACCAAGCAATGTTTAGGATCATTCTAATGGTTCTTATAAGTCCTAATACACATTCCTAGACTATTCTAAGCCTTTAGAATACTCTCATAACCATTCTACACTTGTTTGAACCTCCAAGGACTCATGTTACACCCTCAACGTCCCATGGGGTACCAAGCATTGTTTAGGATCATTCTAATGGTTCTTATTAGTCCTAATACACATTCCTAGACCATTCTAAGCCTTTAGAATACTCTCTTAACCATTCTACACTTGTTAGAACCTCCAAGGACTCATGTTACACCCTGTACGTCCCATGGGGTACCAAGCATTGTTTAGGATAATTCTAATGGTTCTTATTAGTCCTAATACACATTCCTAGACCATTCTAAGCTTTTAGAATACTCTCTTAATCATTCTACACTTGTTAGAACCTCCAAGGACTCATGCAAAACCATCTACGTCCATGAGGGTACCAAGCAATGTTTAGGATCATTCTAATGGTTCTTATAAGTCCTAATACACATTCCTAGACCATTCTAAGCCTTTAGAATACTCTCATAACCATTCTACACTTGTTAGAACCTCCAAGGACTCATGCTACACCATCTACGTCCCTTGGGGTACAAAGCAATGTTTAGGATCATTCTAATGGTTCTTATAAGTCCTAATATACATTCCTAGACCATTCTAAGCCTTTAGAATACTCTCATAACCATTCTACACTTGTCAGAACCTCCAAGGAATCATGCTACACCCTTTACGTCCCTTGGGGTACCATGCAAAGTTTAGGATCATTCTAATGGTTCTTCTAAGTACTAATACATATTCCTAGACCATTCTAAGCCTTTAGAATACTCTCTTAACCATTATACACTTGTTAGAACGACCAAGGACTTATCCTACACTCTCTACGTCCATTAGGGTACCAAGCAATGTTTAGGATCATTCTAAATGTTCGTATATGTCTTAATACACATTCCTAGACCATTCTAAGCCTTTAGATTACTCTCTTAACCATTCTACACTTGTTAGAACCTCCAAGGACTCATGCTACACCCTCTAAGTCCCTTCGGGTACCAAGCAATGTTTAGGATCATTCTAATGGTTCTTATAAGTCCTAATACACATTCCTAGACTATTCTAAGCCTTTAGAATACTCTCATAACCATTCTACACTTGTTAGAACCTCCAAGGACTCATGTTACACCCTCAACGTCCCATGGGGTACCAAGCATTGTTTAGGATCATTCTAATGGTTCTTATTAGTCCTAATACACATTCCTAGACCATTCTAAGCCTTTAGAATACTCTCTTAACCATTCTACACTTGTTAGAACCTCCAAGGACTCATGTTACACCCTGTACGTCCCATGGGGTACCAAGCATTGTTTAGGATCATTCTAATGGTTCTTATTAGTCCTAATACACATTCCTAGACCATTCTAAGCCTTTAGAATACTCTCTTAACCATTCTACACTTGTTAGAACCTCCAAGGACTCATGTTACACCCTCTACGTCCCATGGGGTACCAAGCATTGTTTAGGATCATTCTAATGGTTCTTATAAGTCCTAATACAAATTCCTAAACCATTCTAAGCCTTTAGAATACTCTCATAACCATTCTACACTTGTTAGAACCTCCAAGGACTCATGTTACACCCTCTACGTCCCATGGGGTACCAAGCATTGTTTAGGATAATTCTAATGGTTCTTATTAGTCCTAATACACATTCCTAGACCATTCTAAGCTTTTAGAATACTCTCTTAATCATTCTACACTTGTTAGAACCTCCAAGGACTCATGCAAAACCATCTACGTCCATGAGGGTACCAAGCAATGTTTAGGATCATTCTAATGGTTCTTATAAGTCCTAATACACATTCCTAGACCATTCTAAGCCTTTAGAATACTCTCATAACCATTCTACACTTGTTAGAACCTCCAAGGACTCATGCTACACCATCTACGTCCCTTGGGGTACAAAGCAATGTTTAGGATCATTCTAATGGTTCTTATAAGTCCTAATACACATTCCTAGACCATTCTAAGCCTTTAGAATACTCTCATAACCATTCTACACTTGTCAGAACCTCCAAGGAATCATGCTACACCCTTTACGTCCCTTGGGGTACCAAGCAAAGTTTAGGATCATTCTAATGGTTCTTCTAAGTACTAATACATATTCCTAGACCATTCTAAGCCTTTAGAATACTCTC
This sequence comes from Crotalaria pallida, assembly GCA_037953625.1. Classification (NCBI taxonomy): domain Eukaryota; kingdom Viridiplantae; phylum Streptophyta; class Magnoliopsida; order Fabales; family Fabaceae; genus Crotalaria; species Crotalaria pallida. The sequence goes on along the minus strand of CM075654.1, from coordinate 103,163,982 downwards.
TTAACCATTATACACTTGTTAGAACGACCAAGGACTTATCCTACACTCTCTACGTCCATTAGGGTACCAAGCAATGTTTAGGATCATTCTAAATGTTCGTATATGTCTTAATACACATTCCTAGACCATTCTAAGCCTTTAGATTACTCTCTTAACCATTCTACACTTGTTAGAACCTCCAAGGACTCATGCTACACCCTCTAAGTCCCTTCGGGTACCAAGCAATGTTTAGGATCATTCTAATGGTTCTTATAAGTCCTAATACACATTCCTTGACTATTCTAAGCCTTTAGAATACTCTCATAACCATTCTACACTTGTTAGAACCTCCAAGGACTCATGTTACACCCTCTACGTCCCATGGGGTACCAAGCATTGTTTAGGATCATTCTAATGGTTCTTATTAGTCCTAATGCACATTCCTAGATCATTCTAAGCCTTTAGAATACTCTCTTAACCATTCTACACTTGTTAGAACCTCCAAGGACTCATTTTACACCCTGTACGTCCCATGGGGTACCAAGCATTGTTTAGGATCATTCTAATGGTTCTTATTAGTCCTAATACACATTCCTAGACCATTCTAAGCCTTTAGAATACTCTCTTAACCATTCTACACTTGTTAGAACCTCCAAGGACTCATGCTACACCATCTACGTCCCTTGGGGTACAAAGCAATGTTTAGGATCATTCTAATGGTTATTATAAGTCCTAATACACATTCCTAGACCATTCTAAGCCTTTAGAATACTCTCATAACCATTCTACACTTGTTAGAACCTCCAAGGACTCATGTTACACCCTCTACGTCCCATGGGGTACCAAGCATTGTTTAGGATAATTCTAATGGTTCTTATTAGTCCTAATACACATTCCTAGACCATTCTAAGCTTTTAGAATACTCTCTTAATCATTCTCCACTTGTTAGAACCTCCAAGGACTCATGCAACACCATCTACGTCCATGAGGGTGCCAAGCAATGTTTAGGATCATTCTGATGGTTCTTATAAGTCCTAATACACATTCCTAGACCATTCTAAGCCTTTAGAATACTCTCATAACCATTCTACACTTTTTAGAACCTCCAAGGACTCATGCTACAGCATCTACGTCCCTTGGGGTACAAAGCAATGTTTAGGATCATTCTAATGGTTCTTATAAGTCCTAATACACATTCCTAGACCATTCTAAGCCTTTAGAATACTCTCATAACCATTCTACACTTGTCAGAACCTCCAAGGAATCATGCTACACCCTTTACGTCCCTTGGGGTACCAAGCAAAGTTTAGGATCATTCTAATGGTTATTCTAAGTCCTAATACACATTCCTAGACTATTCTAAGGCTTTAGAATACTCTCATAACCATTCTACACTTGTTAGAACCTCCAAGGACTCATGTTACATCCTCTACATCCCATGGGGTACCAAGCATTGTTTAGGATCATTCTAATGGTTCTTATTAGTCCTGATACACATTCCTAGACCATTCTAAGCCTTTAGAATACTCTCTTAACCATTCTACACTTGTTAGAACCTCCAAGGACTCATGTTACACCCTCTACGTCCCATGGGGTACCAAGCATTGTTTAGGATCATTCTAATGGTTCTTATTAGTCCTAATACATATTCCTAGACCATTCTAAGCCTTTAGAATACTCTCTTAACCATTCTACACTTGTTAGAACCTCCAAGGACTCATGCTACACCATCTACATCCCTTGGGGTACAAAGCAATGTTTAGGATCATTCTAATGGTTCTTATAAGTCCTAATACACATTCCTAGACCATTCTAAGCCTTTAGAATACTCTCATAACCATTCTACACTTGTTAGAACCTCCAAGGACTCATGTTACACCCTCTACGTCCCATGGGGTACCAAGCATTGTTTAGGATCATTCTAATGGTTCTTATTAGTCCTAATACACATTCCTAGACCATTCTAAGCCTTTAGAATACTCTCTTAACCATTCTACACTTGTTAGAACCTCCAAGGACTCATGCTACACCATCTACGTCCATGAGGGTACCAAGCAATGTTTAGAATCATTCTAATGGTTCTTATAAGTCCTAATACACATTCATAGACCATTCTAAGCCTTTAGAATACTCTCATAACCATTCTACACTTGTTAGAACCTCCAAGGACTCATGCTACACCATCTACGTCCCTTGGGGTACAAAGCAATGTTTAGGATCATTCTAATGGTTCTTATAAGTCCTAATACACATTCCTAGACCATTCTAAGCCTTTAGAATACTCTCATAACCATTCTACACTTGTCAGAACCTCCAAGGAATCATGCTACACCCTTTACGTCCCTTGGGGTACCAAGCAAAGTTTAGGATCATTCTAATGGTTCTTCTAAGTACTAATACATATTCCTAGACCATTCTAAGCCTTTAGAATACTCTCTTAACCATTATACACTTGTTAGAACGACCAAGGACTTATCCTACACTCTCTACGTCCATTAGGGTACCAAGCAATGTTTAGGATCATTCTAAATGTTCGTATATGTCTTAATACACATTCCTAGACCATTCTAAGCCTTTAGATTACTCTCTTAACCATTCTACACTTGTTAGAACCTCCAAGGACTCATGCTACACCCTCTAAGTCCCTTCGGGTACCAAGCAATGTTTAGGATCATTCTAATGGTTCTTATAAGTCCTAATACACATTCCTTGACTATTCTAAGCCTTTAGAATACTCTCATAACCATTCTACACTTGTTAGAACCTCCAAGGACTCATGTTACACCCTCTACGTCCCATGGGGTACCAAGCATTGTTTAGGATCATTCTAATGGTTCTTATTAGTCCTAATGCACATTCCTAGATCATTCTAAGCCTTTAGAATACTCTCTTAACCATTCTACACTTGTTAGAACCTCCAAGGACTCATGTTACACCCTGTACGTCCCATGGGGTACCAAGCATTGTTTAGGATCATTCTAATGGTTCTTATTAGTCCTAATACACATTCCTAGACCATTCTAAGCCTTTAGAATACTCTCTTAACCATTCTACACTTGTTAGAACCTCCAAGGACTCATGCTACACCATCTACGTCCCTTGGGGTACAAAGCAATGTTTAGGATCATTCTAATGGTTATTATAAGTCCTAATACACATTCCTAGACCATTCTAAGCCTTTAGAATACTCTCATAACCATTCTACACTTGTTAGAACCTCCAAGGACTCATGTTACACCCTCTACGTCCCATGGGGTACCAAGCATTGTTTAGGATAATTCTAATGGTTCTTATTAGTCCTAATACACATTCCTAGACCATTCTAAGCTTTTAGAATACTCTCTTAATCATTCTCCACTTGTTAGAACCTCCAAGGACTCATGCAACACCATCTACGTCCATGAGGGTGCCAAGCAATGTTTAGGATCATTCTGATGGTTCTTATAAGTCCTAATACACATTCCTAGACCATTCTAAGCCTTTAGAATACTCTCATAACCATTCTACACTTTTTAGAACCTCCAAGGACTCATGCTACAGCATCTACGTCCCTTGGGGTACAAAGCAATGTTTAGGATCATTCTAATGGTTCTTATAAGTCCTAATACACATTCCTAGACCATTCTAAGCCTTTAGAATACTCTCATAACCATTCTACACTTGTCAGAACCTCCAAGGAATCATGCTACACCCTTTACGTCCCTTGGGGTACCAAGCAAAGTTTAGGATCATTCTAATGGTTATTCTAAGTCCTAATACACATTCCTAGACTATTCTAAGGCTTTAGAATACTCTCATAACCATTCTACACTTGTTAGAACCTCCAAGGACTCATGTTACATCCTCTACATCCCATGGGGTACCAAGCATTGTTTAGGATCATTCTAATGGTTCTTATTAGTCCTGATACACATTCCTAGACCATTCTAAGCCTTTAGAATACTCTCTTAACCATTCTACACTTGTTAGAACCTCCAAGGACTCATGTTACACCCTCTACGTCCCATGGGGTACCAAGCATTGTTTAGGATCATTCTAATGGTTCTTATTAGTCCTAATACATATTCCTAGACCATTCTAAGCCTTTAGAATACTCTCTTAACCATTCTACACTTGTTAGAACCTCCAAGGACTCATGCTACACCATCTACATCCCTTGGGGTACAAAGCAATGTTTAGGATCATTCTAATGGTTCTTATAAGTCCTAATACACATTCCTAGACCATTCTAAGCCTTTAGAATACTCTCATAACCATTCTACACTTGTTAGAACCTCCAAGGACTCATGTTACACCCTCTACGTCCCATGGGGTACCAAGCAATGTTTAGGATCATTCTAATGGTTCTTATAAGTCCTAATACACATTCCTAGACTATTCTAAGCCTTTAGAATACTCTCATAACCATTCTACACTTGTTTGAACCTCCAAGGACTCATGTTACACCCTCAACGTCCCATGGGGTACCAAGCATTGTTTAGGATCATTCTAATGGTTCTTATTAGTCCTAATACACATTCCTAGACCATTCTAAGCCTTTAGAATACTCTCTTAACCATTCTACACTTGTTAGAACCTCCAAGGACTCATGTTACACCCTGTACGTCCCATGGGGTACCAAGCATTGTTTAGGATAATTCTAATGGTTCTTATTAGTCCTAATACACATTCCTAGACCATTCTAAGCTTTTAGAATACTCTCTTAATCATTCTACACTTGTTAGAACCTCCAAGGACTCATGCAAAACCATCTACGTCCATGAGGGTACCAAGCAATGTTTAGGATCATTCTAATGGTTCTTATAAGTCCTAATACACATTCCTAGACCATTCTAAGCCTTTAGAATACTCTCATAACCATTCTACACTTGTTAGAACCTCCAAGGACTCATGCTACACCATCTACGTCCCTTGGGGTACAAAGCAATGTTTAGGATCATTCTAATGGTTCTTATAAGTCCTAATATACATTCCTAGACCATTCTAAGCCTTTAGAATACTCTCATAACCATTCTACACTTGTCAGAACCTCCAAGGAATCATGCTACACCCTTTACGTCCCTTGGGGTACCATGCAAAGTTTAGGATCATTCTAATGGTTCTTCTAAGTACTAATACATATTCCTAGACCATTCTAAGCCTTTAGAATACTCTCTTAACCATTATACACTTGTTAGAACGACCAAGGACTTATCCTACACTCTCTACGTCCATTAGGGTACCAAGCAATGTTTAGGATCATTCTAAATGTTCGTATATGTCTTAATACACATTCCTAGACCATTCTAAGCCTTTAGATTACTCTCTTAACCATTCTACACTTGTTAGAACCTCCAAGGACTCATGCTACACCCTCTAAGTCCCTTCGGGTACCAAGCAATGTTTAGGATCATTCTAATGGTTCTTATAAGTCCTAATACACATTCCTAGACTATTCTAAGCCTTTAGAATACTCTCATAACCATTCTACACTTGTTAGAACCTCCAAGGACTCATGTTACACCCTCAACGTCCCATGGGGTACCAAGCATTGTTTAGGATCATTCTAATGGTTCTTATTAGTCCTAATACACATTCCTAGACCATTCTAAGCCTTTAGAATACTCTCTTAACCATTCTACACTTGTTAGAACCTCCAATGACTCATGTTACACCCTGTACGTCCCATGGGGTACCAAGCATTGTTTAGGATCATTCTAATGGTTCTTATTAGTCCTAATACACATTCCTAGACCATTCTAAGCCTTTAGAATACTCTCTTAACCATTCTACACTTGTTAGAACCTCCAAGGACTCATGTTACACCCTCTACGTCCCATGGGGTACCAAGCATTGTTTAGGATCATTCTAATGGTTCTTATAAGTCCTAATACAAATTCCTAAACCATTCTAAGCCTTTAGAATACTCTCATAACCATTCTACACTTGTTAGAACCTCCAAGGACTCATGTTACACCCTCTACGTCCCATGGGGTACCAAGCATTGTTTAGGATAATTCTAATGGTTCTTATTAGTCCTAATACACATTCCTAGACCATTCTAAGCTTTTAGAATACTCTCTTAATCATTCTACACTTGTTAGAACCTCCAAGGACTCATGCAAAACCATCTACGTCCATGAGGGTACCAAGCAATGTTTAGGATCATTCTAATGGTTCTTATAAGTCCTAATACACATTCCTAGACCATTCTAAGCCTTTAGAATACTCTCATAACCATTCTACACTTGTTAGAACCTCCAAGGACTCATGCTACACCATCTACGTCCCTTGGGGTACAAAGCAATGTTTAGGATCATTCTAATGGTTCTTATAAGTCCTAATACACATTCCTAGACCATTCTAAGCCTTTAGAATACTCTCATAACCATTCTACACTTGTCAGAACCTCCAAGGAATCATGCTACACCCTTTACGTCCCTTGGGGTACCAAGCAAAGTTTAGGATCATTCTAATGGTTCTTCTAAGTACTAATACATATTCCTAGACCATTCTAAGCCTTTAGAATACTCTCTTAACCATTATACACTTGTTAGAACGACCAAGGACTTATCCTACACTCTCTACGTCCATTAGGGTACCAAGCAATGTTTAGGATCATTCTAAATGTTCGTATATGTCTTAATACACATTCCTAGACCATTCTAAGCCTTTAGATTACTCTCTTAACCATTCTACACTTGTTAGAACCTCCAAGGACTCATGCTACACCCTCTAAGTCCCTTCGGGTACCAAGCAATGTTTAGGATCATTCTAATGGTTCTTATAAGTCCTAATACACATTCCTTGACTATTCTAAGCCTTTAGAATACTCTCATAACCATTCTACACTTGTTAGAACCTCCAAGGACTCATGTTACACCCTCTACGTCCCATGGGGTACCAAGCATTGTTTAGGATCATTCTAATGGTTCTTATTAGTCCTAATGCACATTCCTAGATCATTCTAAGCCTTTAGAATACTCTCTTAACCATTCTACACTTGTTAGAACCTCCAAGGACTCATGTTACACCCTGTACGTCCCATGGGGTACCAAGCATTGTTTAGGATCATTCTAATGGTTCTTATTAGTCCTAATACACATTCCTAGACCATTCTAAGCCTTTAGAATACTCTCTTAACCATTCTACACTTGTTAGAACCTCCAAGGACTCATGCTACACCATCTACGTCCCTTGGGGTACAAAGCAATGTTTAGGATCATTCTAATGGTTATTATAAGTCCTAATACACATTCCTAGACCATTCTAAGCCTTTAGAATACTCTCATAACCATTCTACACTTGTTAGAACCTCCAAGGACTCATGTTACACCCTCTACGTCCCATGGGGTACCAAGCATTGTTTAGGATAATTCTAATGGTTCTTATTAGTCCTAATACACATTCCTAGACCATTCTAAGCTTTTAGAATACTCTCTTAATCATTCTCCACTTGTTAGAACCTCCAAGGACTCATGCAACACCATCTACGTCCATGAGGGTGCCAAGCAATGTTTAGGATCATTCTGATGGTTCTTATAAGTCCTAATACACATTCCTAGACCATTCTAAGCCTTTAGAATACTCTCATAACCATTCTACACTTTTTAGAACCTCCAAGGACTCATGCTACAGCATCTACGTCCCTTGGGGTACAAAGCAATGTTTAGGATCATTCTAATGGTTCTTATAAGTCCTAATACACATTCCTAGACCATTCTAAGCCTTTAGAATACTCTCATAACCATTCTACACTTGTCAGAACCTCCAAGGAATCATGCTACACCCTTTACGTCCCTTGGGGTACCAAGCAAAGTTTAGGATCATTCTAATGGTTATTCTAAGTCCTAATACACATTCCTAGACTATTCTAAGGCTTTAGAATACTCTCATAACCATTCTACACTTGTTAGAACCTCCAAGGACTCATGTTACATCCTCTACATCCCATGGGGTACCAAGCATTGTTTAGGATCATTCTAATGGTTCTTATTAGTCCTGATACACATTCCTAGACCATTCTAAGCCTTTAGAATACTCTCTTAACCATTCTACACTTGTTAGAACCTCCAAGGACTCATGTTACACCCTCTACGTCCCATGGGGTACCAAGCATTGTTTAGGATCATTCTAATGGTTCTTATTAGTCCTAATACATATTCCTAGACCATTCTAAGCCTTTAGAATACTCTCTTAACCATTCTACACTTGTTAGAACCTCCAAGGACTCATGCTACACCATCTACATCCCTTGGGGTACAAAGCAATGTTTAGGATCATTCTAATGGTTCTTCTAAGTACTAATACATATTCCTAGACCATTCTAAGCCTTTAGAATACTCTCTTAACCATTATACACTTGTTAGAACGACCAAGGACTTATCCTACACTCTCTACGTCCATTAGGGTACCAAGCAATGTTTAGGATCATTCTAAATGTTCGTATATGTCTTAATACACATTCCTAGACCATTCTAAGCCTTTAGATTACTCTCTTAACCATTCTACACTTGTTAGAACCTCCAAGGACTCATGCTACACCCTCTAAGTCCCTTCGGGTACCAAGCAATGTTTAGGATCATTCTAATGGTTCTTATAAGTCCTAATACACATTCCTAGACTATTCTAAGCCTTTAGAATACTCTCATAACCATTCTACACTTGTTAGAACCTCCAAGGACTCATGTTACACCCTCAACGTCCCATGGGGTACCAAGCATTGTTTAGGATCATTCTAATGGTTCTTATTAGTCCTAATACACATTCCTAGACCATTCTAAGCCTTTAGAATACTCTCTTAACCATTCTACACTTGTTAGAACCTCCAAGGACTCATGTTACACCCTGTACGTCCCATGGGGTACCAAGCATTGTTTAGGATCATTCTAATGGTTCTTATTAGTCCTAATACACATTCCTAGACCATTCTAAGCCTTTAGAATACTCTCTTAACCATTCTACACTTGTTAGAACCTCCAAGGACTCATGTTACACCCTCTACGTCCCATGGGGTACCAAGCATTGTTTAGGATCATTCTAATGGTTCTTATAAGTCCTAATACAAATTCCTAAACCATTCTAAGCCTTTAGAATACTCTCATAACCATTCTACACTTGTTAGAACCTCCAAGGACTCATGTTACACCCTCTACGTCCCATGGGGTACCAAGCATTGTTTAGGATAATTCTAATGGTTCTTATTAGTCCTAATACACATTCCTAGACCATTCTAAGCTTTTAGAATACTCTCTTAATCATTCTACACTTGTTAGAACCTCCAAGGACTCATGCAAAACCATCTACGTCCATGAGGGTACCAAGCAATGTTTAGGATCATTCTAATGGTTCTTATAAGTCCTAATACACATTCCTAGACCATTCTAAGCCTTTAGAATACTCTCATAACCATTCTACACTTGTTAGAACCTCCAAGGACTCATGCTACACCATCTACGTCCCTTGGGGTACAAAGCAATGTTTAGGATCATTCTAATGGTTCTTATAAGTCCTAATACACATTCCTAGACCATTCTAAGCCTTTAGAATACTCTCATAACCATTCTACACTTGTCAGAACCTCCAAGGAATCATGCTACACCCTTTACGTCCCTTGGGGTACCAAGCAAAGTTTAGGATCATTCTAATGGTTCTTCTAAGTACTAATACATATTCCTAGACCATTCTAAGCCTTTAGAATACTCTCTTAACCATTATACACTTGTTAGAACGACCAAGGACTTATCCTACACTCTCTACGTCCATTAGGGTACCAAGCAATGTTTAGGATCATTCTAAATGTTCGTATATGTCTTAATACACATTCCTAGACCATTCTAAGCCTTTAGATTACTCTCTTAACCATTCTACACTTGTTAGAACCTCCAAGGACTCATGCTACACCCTCTAAGTCCCTTCGGGTACCAAGCAATGTTTAGGATCATTCTAATGGTTCTTATAAGTCCTAATACACATTCCTTGACTATTCTAAGCCTTTAGAATACTCTCATAACCATTCTACACTTGTTAGAACCTCCAAGGACTCATGTTACACCCTCTACGTCCCATGGGGTACCAAGCATTGTTTAGGATCATTCTCATGGTTCTTATTAGTCCTAATGCACATTCCTAGATCATTCTAAGCCTTTAGAATACTCTCTTAACCATTCTACACTTGTTAGAACCTCCAAGGACTCATGTTACACCCTGTACGTCCCATGGGGTACCAAGCATTGTTTAGGATCATTCTAATGGTTCTTATTAGTCCTAATACACATTCCTAGACCATTCTAAGCCTTTAGAATACTCTCTTAACCATTCTACACTTGTTAGAACCTCCAAGGACTCATGCTACACCATCTACGTCCCTTGGGGTACAAAGCAATGTTTAGGATCATTCTAATGGTTATTATAAGTCCTAATACACATTCCTAGACCATTCTAAGCCTTTAGAATACTCTCATAACCATTCTACACTTGTTAGAACCTCCAAGGACTCATGTTACACCCTCTACGTCCCATGGGGTACCAAGCATTGTTTAGGATAATTCTAATGGTTCTTATTAGTCCTAATACACATTCCTAGACCATTCTAAGCTTTTAGAATACTCTCTTAATCATTCTCCACTTGTTAGAACCTCCAAGGACTCATGCAACACCATCTACGTCCATGAGGGTGCCAAGCAATGTTTAGGATCATTCTGATGGTTCTTATAAGTCCTAATACACATTCCTAGACCATTCTAAGCCTTTAGAATACTCTCATAACCATTCTACACTTTTTAGAACCTCCAAGGACTCATGCTACAACATCTACGTCCCTTGGGGTACAAAGCAATGTTTAGGATCATTCTAATGGTTCTTATAAGTCCTAATACACATTCCTAGACCATTCTAAGCCTTTAGAATACTCTCATAACCATTCTACACTTGTCAGAACCTCCAAGGAATCATGCTACACCCTTTACGTCCCTTGGGGTACCAAGCAAAGTTTAGGATCATTCTAATGGTTATTCTAAGTCCTAATACACATTCCTAGACTATTCTAAGGCTTTAGAATACTCTCATAACCATTCTACACTTGTTAGAACCTCCAAGGACTCATGTTACATCCTCTACATCCCATGGGGTACCAAGCATTGTTTAGGATCATTCTAATGGTTCTTATTAGTCCTGATACACATTCCTAGACCATTCTAAGCCTTTAGAATACTCTCTTAACCATTCTACACTTGTTAGAACCTCCAAGGACTCATGTTACACCCTCTACGTCCCATGGGGTACCAAGCATTGTTTAGGATCATTCTAATGGTTCTTATTAGTCCTAATACATATTCCTAGACCATTCTAAGCCTTTAGAATACTCTCTTAACCATTCTACACTTGTTAGAACCTCCAAGGACTCATGCTACACCATCTACATCCCTTGGGGTACAAAGCAATGTTTAGGATCATTCTAATGGTTCTTATAAGTCCTAATACACATTCCTAGACCATTCTAAGCCTTTAGAATACTCTCATAACCATTCTACACTTGTTAGAACCTCCAAGGACTCATGTTACACCCTCTACGTCCCATGGGGTACCAAGCATTGTTTAGGATCATTCTAATGGTTCTTATTAGTCCTAATACACATTCCTAGACCATTCTAAGCCTTTAGAATACTCTCTTAACCATTCTACACTTGTTAGAACCTCCAAGGACTCATGCTACACCATCTACGTCCATGAGGGTACCAAGCAATGTTTAGAATCATTCTAATGGTTCTTATAAGTCCTAATACACATTCATAGACCATTCTAAGCCTTTAGAATACTCTCATAACCATTCTACACTTGTTAGAACCTCCAAGGACTCATGCTACTCCATCTACGTCCCTAGGGGTACAAAGCAATGTTTAGGATCATTCTAATGGTTCTTATAAGTCCTAATATACATTCCTAGACCATTCTAAGCCATTAGAATACTCTCATAACCATTCTACACTTGTCAGAACCTCCAAGGAATCATGCTACACCCTTTACGTCCCTTGGGGTACCAAGCAAAGTTTAGGATCATTCTAATGGTTCTTCTAAGTACTAATACATATTCCTAGACCATTCTAAGCCTTTAGAATACTCTCTTAACCATTATACACTTGTTAGAACGACCAAGGACTTATCCTACACTCTCTACGTCCATTAGGGTACCAAGCAATGTTTAGGATCATTCTAAATGTTCGTATATGTCTTAATACACATTCCTAGACCATTCTAAGCCTTTAGATTACTCTCTCAACCATTCTACACTTGTTAGAACCTCCAAGGACTCATGCTACACCCTCTAAGTCCCTTCGGGTACCAAGCAATGTTTAGGATCATTCTAATGGTTCTTATAAGTCCTAATACACATTCCTAGACTATTCTAAGCCTTTAGAATACTCTCATAACCATTCTACAATTGTTAGAACCTCCAAGGACTCATGTTACATCCTCTACATCCCATGGGGTACCAAGCATTGTTTAGGATCATTCTATTGGTTCTTATTAGTCCTAATACACATTCCTAGACCATTCTAAGCCTTTAGAATACTCTCTTAACCATTCTACACTTGTTAGAACCTCCAAGGACTCATGTTACACCCTCTACGTCCCATGGGGTACCAAGCATTGTTTAGGATCATTTTAATGGTTCTTATTAGTCCTAATACACATTCCTAGACCATTCTAAGCCTTTAGAATAATCTCTTAACCATTCTACACTTGTTAGAACCTCCAAGGACTCATGCTACACCATCTACGTCCCTTGGGGTACAAAGCAATGTTTAGGATCATTCTAATGGTTCTTATAAGTCCTAATACACATTCCTAGACCATTCTAAGCCTTTAGTATACTCTCATAACCATTCTACACTTGTCAGAACCTCCAACGAATCATGCTACACCCTTTACGTCCCTTGGGGTACCAAGCAAAGTTTAGGATCATTCTAATGGTTCTTCTAAGTACTAATACATATTCCTAGACCATTCTAAGCCTTTAGAATACTCTCTTAACCATTATACACTTGTTAGAACGTCCAAGGACTTATCCTACACTCTCTACGTCCATTAGGGTACCAAGCAATGTTTAGGATCATTCTAAATGTTCGTATATGTCTTAATACACATTCCTAGACCATTCTAATCCTTTAGATTACTCTCTTAACCATTCTACACTTGTTAGAACCTCCAAGGACTCATGCTACACCCTCTAAGTCCCTTCGGGTACCAAGCAATGTTTAGGATCATTCTAATGGTTCTTATAAGTCCTAATACACATTCCTAGACTATTCTAAGCCTTTAGAATACTCTCATAACCATTCTACACTTGTTAGAACCTCCAAGGACTCATGTTACATCCTCTACGTCCCATGGGGTACCAAGCATTGTTTAGTATCATTCTAATGGTTCTTATTAGTCCTAATACACATTCCTAGACCATTCTAAGCCTTTAGAATACTCTCTTAACCATTCTACACTTGTTAGAACCTCCAAGGACTCATGTTACACCCTCTATGTCCCATGGGGTACCAAGCATTGTTTAGGATCATTCTAATGGTTCTTATTAGTCCTAATACACATTCCTAGACCATTCTAAGCCTTTAGAATACTCTCTTAACCATTCTACACTTGTTAGAACCTCCAAGGAATCATGCTACACCATCTACGTCCCTTGGGGTACAAAGCAATGTTTAGGATCATTCTAATGGTTCTTAAAAGTCCTAATACACATTCCTAGACCATTCTAAGCCTTTAGAATACTCTCATAACAATTCTACACTTGTTAGAACCTCCAAGGACTCATGTTACACCCTCTACGTCCCATGGGGTACCAAGCATTGTTTAGTATCATTCTAATGGTTCTTATTAGTCCTAATACACATTCCTAGACCATTCTAAGCCTTTAGAATACTCTCTTAACCATTCTACACTTGTTAGAACCTCCAAGGACTCATGTTACACCCTCTATGTCCCATGGGGTACCAAGCATTGTTTAGGATCATTCTAATGGTTCTTATTAGTCCTAATACACATTCCTAGACCATTCTAAGCCTTTAGAATACTCTCTTAACCATTCTACACTTGTTAGAACCTCCAAGGAATCATGCTACACCATCTACGTCCCTTGGGGTACAAAGCAATGTTTAGGATCATTCTAATGGTTCTTAAAAGTCCTAATACACATTCCTAGACCATTCTAAGCCTTTAGAATACTCTCATAACAATTCTACACTTGTTAGAACCTCCAAGGACTCATGTTACACCCTCTACGTCCCATGGGGTACCAAGCATTGTTTAGGATCATTCTAATGGTTCTTATTAGTCCTAATACACATTCCTAGACCATTCTAAGCCTTTAGAATACTCTCTTAACCATTCTACACTTGTTAGAACCTCCAAGGACTCTTGTTACACCCTCTACGTCCCATGGGGTACCAAGCATTGTTTAGGATCTTTCTAATGGTTCTTATTAGTCCTAATACACATTCCTAGACCATTCTAAGCCTTTAGAATACTCTCTTAACCATTCTACACTTGTTAGAACCTCTAAGGACTCATGCTACACCATCTACGTCCCTTGGAGTACAAAGCAATGTTTAGGATCATTCTAATGGTTCTTATAAGTCCTAATACACATTCCTAGACCATTCTAAGCCTTTAGAATACTCTCATAACCATTCTACACTTGTCAGAACCTCCAAGGAATCATGCTACACCCTTTACGTCCTTTGGGGTACCAAGCAAAGTTTAGGATCATTCTAATGGTTCTTCTAAGTACTAATACATATTCCTAGACCATTCTAAGCCTTTAGAATACTCTCTTAACCATTATACACTTGTTAGAACGACCAAGGACTTATCCTACACTCTCTACGTCCATTAGGGTACCAAGCAATGTTTAGGATCATTCTAAATGTTCGTATATGTCTTAATACACATTCCTAGACCATTCTAAGCCTTTAGATTACTCTCTTAACTATTCTACACTTGTTAGAACCTCCAAGGACTCATGCTACACCCTCTAAGTCCCTTCGGGTACCAAGCAATGTTTAGGATCATTCTAATGGTTCTTATAAGTCCTAATACACATTCCTAGACTATTCTAAGCCTTTAGAATACTCTCATAACCATTCTACACTTGTTAGAACATCCAAGGACTCATGTTACACCCTCAACGTCCCATGGGGTACCAAGCATTGTTTAGGATCATTCTAATGGTTCTTATTAGTCCTAATACACATTCCTAGACCATTCTAAGCCTTTAGAATACTCTCTTAACCATTCTACACTTGTTAGAACCTCCAAGGACTCATGTTACACCCTGTACGTCCCATGGGGTACCAAGCATTGTTTAGGATCATTCTAATGGTTCTTATTAGTCCTAATACACATTCCTAGACCATTCTAAGCCTTTAGAATACTCTCTTAACCATTCTACACTTGTTAGAACCTCCAAGGACTCATGTTACACCCTCTACGTCCCATGGGGTACCAAGCATTGTTTAGGATCATTCTAATGGTTCTTATAAGTCCTAATACAAATTCCTAAACCATTCTAAGCCTTTAGAATACTCTCATAACCATTCTACACTTGTTAGAACCTCCAAGGACTCATGTTACACCCTCTACATCCCATGGGGTACCAAGCATTGTGTAGGATAATTCTAATGGTTCTTATTAGTCCTAATACACATTCCTAGACCATTCTAAGCTTTTAGAATACTCTCTTAATAATTCTACACTTGTTAGAACCTCCAAGGACTCATGCAACACCATCTACGTCCATGAGGGTACCAAGCAATGTTTAGGATCATTCTAATGGTTCTTATAAGTCCTAATACACATTCCTAGACCATTCTAAGCCTTTAGAATACTCTCATAACCATTCTACACTTGTTAGAACCTCCAAGGACTCATGCTACACCATCTACGTCCCTTGGGGTACAAAGCAATGTTTAGGATCATTCTAATGGTTCTTATAAGTCCTAATACACATTCCTAGACCATTCTAAGTCTTTAGAATACTCTCATAACCATTCTACACTTGTCAGAACCTCCAAGGAATCATGCTACACCCTCTACGTCCCATGGGGTACCAAGCATTGTTTAGGATAATTCTAATGGTTCTTATTAGTCCTAATACACATTCCTAGACCATTTTAAGCTTTTAGAATACTCTCTTAATCATTCTACACTTGTTAGAACCTCCAAGGACTCATGCAACACCATCTACGTCCATGAGGGTACCAAGCAATGTTTAGGATCATTCTAATGGTTCTTATAAGTCCTAATACACATTCCTTGACTATTCTAAGCCTTTAGAATACTCTCATAACCATTCTACACTTGTTAGAACCTCCAAGGACTCATGTTACACCCTCTACGTCCCATGGGGTACCAAGCATTGTTTAGGATCATTCTAATGGTTCTTATTAGTCCTAATACACATTCCTAGACCATTCTAAGCCTTTAGAATACTCTCTTAACCATTCTACACTTGTTAGAACCTCCAAGGACTCATGTTACACCCTCTACGTCCCATGGGGTACCAAGCATTGTTTAGGATCATTCTAATGGTTCTTATTAGTCCTAATACACATTCCTAGACCATTCTAAGCCTTTAGAATACTCTCTTAACCATTCTACACTTGTTAGAACCTCCAAGGACTCATGTTACACCCTGTACGTCCCATGGGGTACCAAGCATTGTTTAGGATCATTCTAATGGTTCTTATTAGTCCTAATACACATTCCTAGACCATTCTAAGCCTTTAGAATACTCTCTTAACCATTCTACACTTGTTAGAACCTCCAAGGACTCATGCTACACCATCTACGTCCCTTGGGGTACAAAGCAATGTTTAGGATCATTCTAATGGTTATTATAAGTCCTAATACACATTCCTAGACCATTCTAAGCCTTTAGAATACTCTCATAACCATTCTACACTTGTTAGAACCTCCAAGGACTCATGTTACACCCTCTACGTCCCATGGGGTACCAAGCATTGTTTAGGATAATTCTAATGGTTCTTATTAGTCCTAATACACATTCCTAGACCATTCTAAGCTTTTAGAATACTCTCTTAATCATTCTCCACTTGTTAGAACCTCCAAGGACTCATGCAACACCATCTACGTCCATGAGGGTACCAAGCAATGTTTAGGATCACTCTGATGGTTCTTATAAGTCCTAATACACATTCCTAGACCATTCTAAGCCTTTAGAATACTCTCATAACCATTCTACACTTGTTAGAACCTCCAAGGACTCATGCTACAGCATCTACGTCCCTTGGGGTACAAAGCAATGTTTAGGATCATTCTAATGGTTCTTATAAGTCCTAATACACATTCCTAGACCATTCTAAGCCTTTAGAATACTCTCATAACCATTCTACACTTGTCAGAACCTCCAAGGAATCATGCTACACCCTTTACGTCCCTTGGGGTACCAAGCAAAGTTTAGGATCATTCTAATGGTTATTCTAAGTCCTAATACACATTCCTAGACTATTCTAAGGCTTTAGAATACTCTCATAACCATTCTACACTTGTTAGAACCTCCAAGGACTCATGTTACATCCTCTACATCCCATGGGGTACCAAGCATTGTTTAGGATCATTCTAATGGTTCTTATTAGTCCTGATACACATTCCTAGACCATTCTAAGCCTTTAGAATACTCTCTTAACCATTCTACACTTGTTAGAACCTCCAAGGACTCATGTTACACCCTCTACGTCCCATGGGGTACCAAGCATTGTTTAGGATCATTCTAATGGTTCTTATTAGTCCTAATACACATTCCTAGACCATTCTAAGCCTTTAGAATACTCTCTTAACCATTCTACACTTGTTAGAACCTCCAAGGACTCATGCTACACCATCTACGTCCCTTGGGGTACAAAGCAATGTTTAGGATCATTCTAATGGTTCTTATAAGTCCTAATACACATTCCTAGACCATTCTAAGCCTTTAGAATACTCTCATAACCATTCTACACTGTTAGAACCTCCAAGGACTCATGTTACACCCTCTACGTCCCATGGGGTACCAAGCATTGTTTAGGATCATTCTAATGGTTCTTATTAGTCCTAATACACATTCCTAGACCATTCTAAGCCTTTAGAATACTCTCTTAACCATTCTACACTTGTTAGAACCTCCAAGGACTCATGCTACACCATCTACGTCCATGAGGGTACCAAGCAATGTTTAGGATCATTCTAATGGTTCTTATAAGTCCTAATACACATTCGTAGACCATTCTAAGCCTTTAGAATACTCTCATAACCATTCTACACTTGTTAGAACCTCCAAGGACTCATGCTACACCATCTACGTCCCTAGGGGTACAAAGCAATGTTTAGGATCATTCTAATGGTTCTTATAAGTCCTAATATACATTCCTAGACCATTCTAAGCCTTTAGAATACTCTCATAACCATTCTACACTTGTCAGAACCTCCAAGGAATCATGCTACACCCTTTACGTCCCTTGGGGTACCAAGCAAAGTTTAGGATCATTCTAATGGTTCTTCTAAGTACTAATACATATTCCTAGACCATTCTAAGCCTTTAGAATACTCTCTTAACCATTATACACTTGTTAGAACGACCAAGGACTTATCCTACACTCTCTACGTCCATTAGGGTACCAAGCAATGTTTAGGATCATTCTAAATGTTCGTATATGTCTTAATACACATTCCTAGACCATTCTAAGCCTTTAGATTACTCTCTTAACCATTCTACACTTGTTAGAACCTCCAAGGACTCATGCTACACCCTCTAAGTCCCTTCGGGTACCAAGCAATGTTTAGGATCATTCTAATGGTTCTTATAAGTCCTAATACACATTCCTAGACTATTCTAAGCCTTTAGAATACTCTCATAACCATTCTACACTTGTTAGAACCTCCAAGGACTCATGTTACATCCTCTACATCCCATGGGGTACCAAGCATTGTTTAGGATCATTCTATTGGTTCTTATTAGTCCTAATACACATTCCTAGACCATTCTAAGCCTTTAGAATACTCTCTTAACCATTCTACACTTGTTAGAACCTCCAAGGACTCATGTTACACCCTCTACGTCCCATGGGGTACCAAGCATTGTTTAGGATCATTTTAATGGTTCTTATTAGTCCTAATACACATTCCTAGACCATTCTAAGCCTTTAGAATAATCTCTTAACCATTCTACACTTGTTAGAACCTCCAAGGACTCATGCTACACCATCTACGTCCCTTGGGGTACAAAGCAATGTTTAGGATCATTCTAATGGTTCTTATAAGTCCTAATACACATTCCTAGACCATTCTAAGCCTTTAGTATACTCTCATAACCATTCTACACTTGTCAGAACCTCCAACGAATCATGCTACACCCTTTACGTCCCTTGGGGTACCAAGCAAAGTTTAGGATCATTCTAATGGTTCTTCTAAGTACTAATACATATTCCTAGACCATTCTAAGCCTTTAGAATACTCTCTTAACCATTATACACTTGTTAGAACCTCCAAGGACTCATGTTACATCCTCTACATCCCATGGGGTACCAAGCATTGTTTAGGATCATTCTAATGGTTCTTATTAGTCCTGATACACATTCCTAGACCATTCTAAGCCTTTAGAATACTCTCTTAACCATTCTACACTTGTTAGAACCTCCAAGGACTCATGTTACACCCTCTACGTCCCATGGGGTACCAAGCGTTGTTTAGGATCATTCTAATGGTTCTTATTAGTCCTAATACACATTCCTAGACCATTCTAAGCCTTTAGAATACTCTCTTAACCATTCTACACTTGTTAGAACCTCCAAGGACTCATGCTACACCATCTACGTCCATGAGGGTACCAAGCAATGTTTAGGATCATTCTAATGGTTCTTATAAGTCCTAATACACATTCGTAGACCATTCTAAGCCTTTAGAATACTCTCATAACCATTCTACACTTGTTAGAACCTCCAAGGACTCATGCTACACCATCTACGTCCCTAGGGGTACCAAGCAATGTTTAGGATCATTCTAATGGTTCTTATAAGTCCTAATATACATTCCTAGACCATTCTAAGCCTTTAGAATACTCTCATAACCATTCTACACTTGTCAGAACCTCCAAGGAATCATGCTACACCCTTTACGTCCCTTGGGGTACCAAGCAAAGTTTAGGATCATTCTAATGGTTCTTCTAAGTACTAATACATATT
Source organism: Crotalaria pallida (assembly GCA_037953625.1). Lineage (NCBI taxonomy): Eukaryota > Viridiplantae > Streptophyta > Magnoliopsida > Fabales > Fabaceae > Crotalaria > Crotalaria pallida. Next base: position 103,143,781 of record CM075654.1, on the reverse strand, counting down.
CCTAGACCATTCTAAGCCTTTAGAATACTCTCTTAACCATTATACACTTGTTAGAACGACCAAGGACTTATCCTACACTCTCTACGTCCATTAGGGTACCAAGCAATGTTTAGGATCATTCTAAATGTTCGTATATGTCTTAATACACATTCCTAGACCATTCTAAGCCTTTAGATTACTCTCTTAACCATTCTACACTTGTTAGAACCTCCAAGGACTCATGCTACACCCTCTAAGTCCCTTCGGGTACCAAGCAATGTTTAGGATCATTCTAATGGTTCTTATAAGTCCTAATACACATTCCTAGACTATTCTAAGCCTTTAGAATACTCTCATAACCATTCTACACTTGTCAGAACCTCCAAGGAATCATGCTACACCCTTTACGTCCCTTGGGGTACCAAGCAAAGTTTAGGATCATTCTAATGGTTCTTCTAAGTACTAATACATATTCCTAGACCATTCTAAGCCTTTAGAATACTCTCTTAACCATTATACACTTGTTAGAACGACCAAGGACTTATCCTACACTCTCTACGTCCATTAGGGTACCAAGCAATGTTTAGGATCATTCTAAATGTTCGTATATGTCTTAATACACATTCCTAGACCATTCTAAGCCTTTAGATTACTCTCTTAACCATTCTACACTTGTTAGAACCTCCAAGGACTCATGCTACACCCTCTAAGTCCCTTCGGGTACCAAGCAATGTTTAGGATCATTCTAATGGTTCTTATAAGTCCTAATACACATTCCTAGACTATTCTAAGCCTTTAGAATACTCTCATAACCATTCTACACTTGTTAGAACCTCCAAGGACTCATGTTACATCCTCTACATCCCATGGGGTACCAAGCATTGTTTAGGATCATTCTATTGGTTCTTATTAGTCCTAATACACATTCCTAGACCATTCTAAGCCTTTAGAATACTCTCTTAACCATTCTACACTTGTTAGAACCTCCAAGGACTCATGTTACACCCTCTACGTCCCATGGGGTACCAAGCATTGTTTAGGATCATTTTAATGGTTCTTATTAGTCCTAATACACATTCCTAGACCATTCTAAGCCTTTAGAATAATCTCTTAACCATTCTACACTTGTTAGAACCTCCAAGGACTCATGCTACACCATCTACGTCCCTTGGGGTACAAAGCAATGTTTAGGATCATTCTAATGGTTCTTATAAGTCCTAATACACATTCCTAGACCATTCTAAGCCTTTAGTATACTCTCATAACCATTCTACACTTGTCAGAACCTCCAACGAATCATGCTACACCCTTTACGTCCCTTGGGGTACCAAGCAAAGTTTAGGATCATTCTAATGGTTCTTCTAAGTACTAATACATATTCCTAGACCATTCTAAGCCTTTAGAATACTCTCTTAACCATTATACACTTGTTAGAACCTCCAAGGACTCATGTTACATCCTCTACATCCCATGGGGTACCAAGCATTGTTTAGGATCATTCTAATGGTTCTTATTAGTCCTGATACACATTCCTAGACCATTCTAAGCCTTTAGAATACTCTCTTAACCATTCTACACTTGTTAGAACCTCCAAGGACTCATGTTACACCCTCTACGTCCCATGGGGTACCAAGCGTTGTTTAGGATCATTCTAATGGTTCTTATTAGTCCTAATACACATTCCTAGACCATTCTAAGCCTTTAGAATACTCTCTTAACCATTCTACACTTGTTAGAACCTCCAAGGACTCATGCTACACCATCTACGTCCATGAGGGTACCAAGCAATGTTTAGGATCATTCTAATGGTTCTTATAAGTCCTAATACACATTCGTAGACCATTCTAAGCCTTTAGAATACTCTCATAACCATTCTACACTTGTTAGAACCTCCAAGGACTCATGCTACACCATCTACGTCCCTAGGGGTACCAAGCAATGTTTAGGATCATTCTAATGGTTCTTATAAGTCCTAATATACATTCCTAGACCATTCTAAGCCTTTAGAATACTCTCATAACCATTCTACACTTGTCAGAACCTCCAAGGAATCATGCTACACCCTTTACGTCCCTTGGGGTACCAAGCAAAGTTTAGGATCATTCTAATGGTTCTTCTAAGTACTAATACATATTCCTAGACCATTCTAAGCCTTTAGAATACTCTCTTAACCATTATACACTTGTTAGAACGACCAAGGACTTATCCTACACTCTCTACGTCCATTAGGGTACCAAGCAATGTTTAGGATCATTCTAAATGTTCGTATATGTCTTAATACACATTCCTAGACCATTCTAAGCCTTTAGATTACTCTCTTAACCATTCTACACTTGTTAGAACCTCCAAGGACTCATGCTACACCCTCTAAGTCCCTTCGGGTACCAAGCAATGTTTAGGATCATTCTAATGGTTCTTATAAGTCCTAATACACATTCCTAGACTATTCTAAGCCTTTAGAATACTCTCATAACCATTCTACACTTGTTAGAACCTCCAAGGACTCATGTTACATCCTCTACATCCCATGGGGTACCAAGCATTGTTTAGGATCATTCTATTGGTTCTTATTAGTCCTAATACACATTCCTAGACCATTCTAAGCCTTTAGAATACTCTCTTAACCATTCTACACTTGTTAGAACCTCCAAGGACTCATGTTACACCCTCTACGTCCCATGGGGTACCAAGCATTGTTTAGGATCATTTTAATGGTTCTTATTAGTCCTAATACACATTCCTAGACCATTCTAAGCCTTTAGAATAATCTCTTAACCATTCTACACTTGTTAGAACCTCCAAGGACTCATGCTACACCATCTACGTCCCTTGGGGTACAAAGCAATGTTTAGGATCATTCTAATGGTTCTTATAAGTCCTAATACACATTCCTAGACCATTCTAAGCCTTTAGTATACTCTCATAACCATTCTACACTTGTCAGAACCTCCAACGAATCATGCTACACCCTTTACGTCCCTTGGGGTACCAAGCAAAGTTTAGGATCATTCTAATGGTTCTTCTAAGTACTAATACATATTCCTTGACCATTCTAAGCCTTTAGAATACTCTCTTAACCATTATACACTTGTTAGAACGTCCAAGGACTTATCCTACACTCTCTACGTCCATTAGGGTACCAAGCAATGTTTAGGATCATTCTAAATGTTCGTATATGTCTTAATACACATTCCTAGACCATTCTAATCCTTTAGATTACTCTCTTAACCATTCTACACTTGTTAGAACCTCCAAGGACTCATGCTACACCCTCTAAGTCCCTTCGGGTACCAAGCAATGTTTAGGATCATTCTAATGGTTCTTATAAGTCCTAATACACATTCCTAGACTATTCTAAGCCTTTAGAATACTCTCATAACCATTCTACACTTGTTAGAACCTCCAAGGACTCATGTTACATCCTCTACGTCCCATGGGGTACCAAGCATTGTTTAGTACCATTCTAATGGTTCTTATTAGTCCTAATACACATTCCTAGACCATTCTAAGCCTTTAGAATACTCTCTTAACCATTCTACACTTGTTAGAACCTCCAAGGACTCATGTTACACCCTCTATGTCCCATGGGGTACCAAGCATTGTTTAGGATCATTCTAATGGTTCTTATTAGTCCTAATACACATTCCTAGACCATTCTAAGCCTTTAGAATACTCTCTTAACCATTCTACACTTGTTAGAACCTCCAAGGAATCATGCTACACCATCTACGTCCCTTGGGGTACAAAGCAATGTTTAGGATCATTCTAATGGTTCTTAAAAGTCCTAATACACATTCCTAGACCATTCTAAGCCTTTAGAATACTCTCATAACAATTCTACACTTGTTAGAACCTCCAAGGACTCATGTTACACCCTCTACGTCCCATGGGGTACCAAGCATTGTTTAGGATCATTCTAATGGTTCTTATTAGTCCTAATACACATTCCTAGACCATTCTAAGCCTTTAGAATACTCTCTTAACCATTCTACACTTGTTAGAACCTCCAAGGACTCTTGTTACACCCTCTACGTCCCATGGGGTACCAAGCATTGTTTAGGATCATTCTAATGGTTCTTATTAGTCCTAATACACATTCCTAGACCATTCTAAGCCTTTAGAATACTCTCTTAACCATTCTACACTTGTTAGAACCTCCAAGGACTCATGCTACACCATCTACGTCCCTTGGAGTACAAAGCAATGTTTAGGATCATTCTAATGGTTCTTATAAGTCCTAATACACATTCCTAGACCATTCTAAGCCTTTAGAATACTCTCATAACCATTCTACACTTGTCAGAACCTCCAAGGAATCATGCTACACCCTTTACGTCCCTTGGGGTACCAAGCAAAGTTTAGGATCATTCTAATGGTTCTTCTAAGTACTAATACATATTCCTAGACCATTCTAAGCCTTTAGAATACTCTCTTAACCATTATACACTTGTTAGAACGTCCAAGGACTTATCCTACACTCTCTACGTCCATGAGGGTACCAAGCAATGTTTAGGATCATTCTAAATGTTCGTATATGTCCTAATACACATTCCTAGACCATTCTAAGCCTTTAGAATACTCTCTTAACCATTATACACTTGTTAGAACGTCCAAGGACTTATCCTACACTCTCTACGTCCATTAGGGTACCAAGCAATGTTTATGATCATTCTAAATGTTCGTATATGTCTTAATACACATTCCTAGACCATTCTAAGCCTTTAGATTACTCTCTTAACCATTCTACACTTGTTAGAACCTCCAAGGACTCATGCTACACCCTCTAAGTCCCTTCGGGTACCAAGCAATGTTTAGGATCATTCTAATGGTTCTTATAAGTCCTAATACACATTCCTAGACTATTCTAAGCCTTTAGAATACTCTCATAACCATTATACACTTGTTAGAACCTCCATGGACTCATGTTACATCCTCTACGTCCCATGGGGTACCAAGCATTGTTTAGGATCATTCTAATGGTTCTTATTAGTCCTAATACACATTCCTAGACGATTCTAAGCCTTTAGAATACTCTCTTAACCATTCTACACTTGTTAGAACCTCCAAGGACTCATGTTACACCCGCTACGTCTCATGGGGTACCAAGCATTGTTTAGGATCATTCTAATGGTTCTTATTAGTCCTAATACACATTCCTAGACCATTCTAAGCCTTTAGAATGCTCTCTTAACCATTCTACACTTGTTAGAACCTCCAAGGACTCATGCTACACCATCTACGTCCCTTGGGGTACAAAGCAATGTTTAGGATCATTCTAATGGTTCTTATAAGTCCTATTACACATTCCTAGACCATTCTAAGCCTTTAGAATACGCTCATAACCATTCTACACTTGTTAGAACCTCCAAGGACTTATGCTACACCATCTACGTCCCTTGGGGTACAAAGCAATGTTTAGGATCATTCTAATTGTTCTTATAAGTCCTAATACACATTCCTAGACCATTCTAAGCCTTTAGAATACATTCATAACCATTCTACACTTGTCAGAACCTCCAAGGAATCCTGCTACACCCTTTACGTCCCTTGGGGTACCAAGCAAAGTTTAGGATCATTCTAATGGTTCTTCTAAGTACTAATACATATTCCTAGACCATTCTAAGCCTTTAGAATACTCTCTTAACCATTCTACACTTGTTAGAACCTCCAAGGACTCATGCTACACCAACTACGTCCCTTGGGGTACAAAGCAATGTTTAGGATCATTCTAATGGTTCTTATAAGTCCTAATACACATTCCTAGACCATTCTAAGCCTTTAGAATACTCTCATAACCATTCTACACCTTTTAGAACCTCCAAGGACTCATGCTACACCATCTACGTCCCTTGGGGTACAAAGCAATATTTAGGATCATTCTAATGGTTCGTATAAGTCCTAATACACATTCCTAGACTATTCTAAGCCTTTAGAATACTCTCATAACCATTCTACACTTGTTAGAACCTCCAAGGACTCATGTTACAGCCTCTACGTCCCATGGGGTAGCAAGCATTGTTTAGGATCATTCTAATGGTTCTTATTAGTCCTAATACACATTCCTAGACCATTCTAAGCCTTTAGAATACTCTCTTAACCATTCTACACTTGTTAGAACCTCCAAGGACTCATGCTACACCATCTACGTCCCTTGGGGTACAAAGCAATGTTTAGGATCATTCTAATGGTTCTTATAAGTCCTAATACACATTCCTAGACCATTCTAAGCCTTTAGAATACTCTCATAACCATTCTACACTTGTTAGAACCTCCAAGGACTCATGCTACACCATCTACGTCCCTTGGGGTACAAAGCAATGTTTAGGATCATTCTAATGGTTCTTATAAGTCCTAATACACATTCCTAGACCATTCTAAGCCTTTAGAATACTCTCATAACCATTCTACACTTGTCAGAACCTCCAAGGAATCATGCTACACCCTTTACGTCCCTTGGGGTACCAAGCAAAGTTTAGGATCATTCTAATGGTTCTTCTAAGTACTAATACATATTCCTAGACCATTCTAAGCCTTTAGAATACTCTCTTAACCATTATACACTTGTTAGAACGTCCAAGGACTTATCCTACACTCTCTTCGTCCATTAGGGTACCAAGCAATGTTTAGGATCATTCAAAATGTTCGTATATGTCTTAATACACATTCCTAGACCATTCTAAGCCTTTAGAATACTCTCTTAACCATTCTACACTTGTTAGAACCTCCAAGGACTCATGCTACACGCTCTACGTCCATTAGGGTACCAAGCAATGTTTAGGATCATTCTAATGGTTCTTATATGTCTTAATACACATTCCTAGACCATTCTAAGCCTTTAGATTCCTCTCTTAACCATTCTACACTTGTTAGAACCTCCAAGGACTCATGCTACACCCTCTAAGTCCCTTCGGGTACCAAGCAATGTTTAGGATCATTCTAATGGTTCTTATAAGTCCTAATACACATTCCTAGACTATTCTAAGCCTTTAGAATACTCTCATAACCATTCTACACTTGTTAGAACCTCCAAGGACTCATGTTACATCATCTACGTCCCATGGGGTACCAAGCATTGTTTAGGATCATTCTAATGGTTCTTATTAGTCCTAATAAACATTCCTAGACCATTCTAAGCCTTTAGAATACTCTCTTAACCAATCTACACTTGTTAGAACCTCCAAGGACTCATGTTACACCCTCTACGTCCCATGGGGTACCAAGCATTGTTTAGGATCATTCTAATTGTTCTTATTAGTCCTAATACACATTCCTAGACGATTCTAAGCCTTTAGAATACTCTCTTAACCATTCTACACTTGTTAGAACCTCCAAGGACTCATGTTACACCCTCTACGTCTCATGGGGTACCAAGCATTGTTTAGGATCATTCTAATGGTTCTTATTAGTCCTAATACACATTCCTAGACCATTCTAAGCCTTTAGAATGCTCTCTTAACCATTCTACACTTGTTAGAACCTCCAAGGACTCATGCTACACCATCTACGTCCCTTGGGGTACAAAGCAATGTTTAGGATCATTCTAATGGTTCTTATAAGTCCTATTACACATTCCTAGACCATTCTAAGCCTTTAGAATACGCTCATAACCATTCTACACTTGTTAGAACCTCCAAGGACTTATGCTACACCATCTACGTCCCTTGGGGTACAAAGCAATGTTTAGGATCATTCTAATTGTTCTTATAAGTCCTAATACACATTCCTAGACCATTCTAAGCCTTTAGAATACATTCATAACCATTCTACACTTGTCAGAACCTCCAAGGAATCCTGCTACACCCTTTACGTCCCTTGGGGTACCAAGCAAAGTTTAGGATCATTCTAATGGTTCTTCTAAGTACTAATACATATTCCTAGACCATTCTAAGCCTTTAGAATACTCTCTTAACCATTCTACACTTGTTAGAACCTCCAAGGACTCATGCTACACCAACTACGTCCCTTGGGGTACAAAGCAATGTTTAGGATCATTCTAATGGTTCTTATAAGTCCTAATACACATTCCTAGACCATTCTAAGCCTTTAGAATACTCTCATAACCATTCTACACCTTTTAGAACCTCCAAGGACTCATGCTACACCATCTACGTCCCTTGGGGTACAAAGCAAAATTTAGGATCATTCTAATGGTTCGTATAAGTCCTAATACACATTCCTAGACTATTCTAAGCCTTTAGAATACTCTCATAACCATTCTACACTTGTTAGAACCTCCAAGGACTCATGTTACAGCCTCTACGTCCCATGGGGTAGCAAGCATTGTTTAGGATCATTCTAATGGTTCTTATTAGTCCTAATACACATTCCTAGACCATTCTAAGCCTTTAGAATACTCTCTTAACCATTCTACACTTGTTAGAACCTCCAAGGACTCATGCTACACCATCTACGTCCCTTGGGGTACAAAGCAATGTTTAGGATCATTCTAATGGTTCTTATAAGTCCTAATACACATTCCTAGACCATTCTAAGCCTTTAGAATACTCTCATAACCATTCTACACTTGTTAGAACCTCCAAGGACTCATGCTACACCATCTACGTCCCTTGGGGTACAAAGCAATGTTTAGGATCATTCTAATGGTTCTTATAAGTCCTAATACACATTCCTAGACCATTCTAAGCCTTTAGAATACTCTCATAACCATTCTACACTTGTCAGAACCTCCAAGGAATCATGCTACACCCTTTACGTCCCTTGGGGTACCAAGCAAAGTTTAGGATCATTCTAATGGTTCTTCTAAGTACTAATACATATTCCTAGACCATTCTAAGCCTTTAGAATACTCTCTTAACCATTATACACTTGTTAGAACGTCCAAGGACTTATCCTACACTCTCTTCGTCCATTAGGGTACCAAGCAATGTTTAGGATCATTCAAAATGTTCGTATATGTCTTAATACACATTCCTAGACCATTCTAAGCCTTTAGAATACTCTCTTAACCATTCTACACTTGTTAGAACCTCCAAGGACTCATGCTACACGCTCTACGTCCATTAGGGTACCAAGCAATGTTTAGGATCATTCTAATGGTTCTTATATGTCTTAATACACATTCCTAGACCATTCTAAGCCTTTAGATTCCTCTCTTAACCATTCTACACTTGTTAGAACCTCCAAGGACTCATGCTACACCCTCTAAGTCCCTTCGGGTACCAAGCAATGTTTAGGATCATTCTAATGGTTCTTATAAGTCCTAATACACATTCCTAGACTATTCTAAGCCTTTAGAATACTCTCATAACCATTCTACACTTGTTAGAACCTCCAAGGACTCATGTTACATCATCTACGTCCCATGGGGTACCAAGCATTGTTTAGGATCATTCTAATGGTTCTTATTAGTCCTAATAAACATTCCTAGACCATTCTAAGCCTTTAGAATACTCTCTTAACCAATCTACACTTGTTAGAACCTCCAAGGACTCATGTTACACCCTCTACGTCCCATGGGGTACCAAGCATTGTTTAGGATCATTCTAATTGTTCTTATTAGTCCTAATACACATTCCTAGACCATTCTAAGCCTTTAGAATACTCTCTTAACCATTCTACACTTGTTAGAACCTCCAAGGACTCATGCTATACCATCTACGTCCCTTGGGGTACAAAGCAATGTTTAGGATCATTCTAATGGTTCTTATAAGTCCTAATACACATTCCTAGACCATTCTAAGCCTTTAGAATACTCTCTTAACCATTCTACACTTGTTAGAACCTCCAAGGACTCATGCTACACCATCTACGTCCCTTGGGGTACAAAGCAATGTTTAGGATCATTCTAATGGTTCTTATAAGTCCTAATACACATTCCTAGACCATTTTAAGCCTTTAGAATACTCTCATAACCATTCTACACTTGTCAGAACCTCCAAGGAATCATGCTACACCCTTTACGTCCCTTGGGGTACCAAGTAAAGTTTAGGATCATTCTAATGGTTCTTCTAGGTACTAATACATATTCCTAGACCATTCTATGCCTTTAGAATACTCTCTTAACCATTCTACACTTGTTAGAACCTCCAAGGACTCATGCTACACCATCTACGTCCCTTGGGGTACAAAGCAATGTTTAGGATCATTCTAATGGTTCTTATAAGTCCTAATACACATTCCTAGACCATTCTAAGCCTTTAGAATACTCTCATAACCATTCTACACTTGTTAGAACCTCCAAGGACTCATGCTACACCATCTACGTCCCTTGGGGTACAAAGCAATGTTTAGGATCATTCTAATGGTTCTTATAAGTCCTAATACACATTCCTAGACCATTCTAAGCCTTTAGAATACTCTCTTAACCATTCTACACTTGTTAGAACCTCCAAGGACTCATGCTACACCATCTACATCCCTTGGGGTACAAAGCAATGTTTAGGATCATTCTAATGGTTCTTATAAGTCCTAATACACATTCCTAGACCATTCTAAGCCTTTAGAATACTCTCATAACCATTCTACACTTGTTAGAACCTCCAAGGACTCATGCTAGACCATCTACGTCCCTTGGGGTACAAAGCAATGTTTAGGATCATTCTAATGGTTCTTATAAGTCCTAATACACATTCCTAGACCATTCTAAGCCTTTAGAATACTCTCATAACCATTCTACACTTGTCAGAACCTCCAAGGAATCATGCTACACCCTTTACGTCCCTTGGGGTACCAAGCAAAGTTTAGGATCATTCTAATGGTTCTTCTAAGTACTAATACATATTCCTAGACCATTCTAAGCCTTTAGAATACTCTTTTAACCATTATACACTTGTTAGAACGTCCAAGGACTTATCCTACACTCTCTACGTCCATGAGGGTACCAAGCAATGTTTAGGATCATTCTAAATGTTCGTATATGTCTTAATACACATTCCTAGACCATTCTAAGCCTTTAGATTACTCTCTTAACCATTCTACACTTGTTAGAACCTCCAAGGACTCATGCTACACCCTCTAAGTCCCTTCGGGTACCAAGCAATGTTTAGGATCATTCTAATGGTTCTTATAAGTCCTAATACACATTCCTAGACTATTCTAAGCCTTTAGAATACTCTCATAACCATTCTACACTTGTTAGAACCTCCAAGGACTCATGCTACACCCTCTACGTCCCTTGGGATACCAAGCAATGTTTAGGATCATTCTAATGGTTCTTATAAGTCCTAATACACATTCCTAGACCATTCTATGCCTTTAGAATACTCTCTTAACCAATCTACACTAATCAGAACCTCCAAGGAATCATGCTACACCCTTTAGAATACTCTCATGACCATTCTACACTCTTTAGAACCTCCAAGGAATCATGCTACACCCTTTACGTCCCTTGGGGTACCAAGCATTGTTTAGGATCATTCTAATGGTTCTTATTAGTCCTAATACACATTCCTAGACTATTCTAAGCCTTTAGAATACTCTCATAACCATTCTACACTTGTTAGAACCTCCAAGGACTCATGCTACACCATCTACGTCCCTTGGGGTACAAAGCAATGTTTAGGATCATTCTACTGGTTCTTATAAGTCCTAATACACATTCCTAGACCATTCTAAGCCTTTAGAATACTCTCATAACCATTCTACACTTGTTAGAACCTCCAAGGACTCATGCTACACCATCTACGTCCCTTGGGGTACAAAGCAATGTTAAGGATCATTCTAATGGTTCTTATAAGTCCTAATACACATTCCTAGACCATTCTAAGCCTTTAGAATACTCTCATAACCATTCTACACTTGTTAGAACCTCCAAGGACTCATGCTACACCATCTACGTCCCTTGGGGTACAAAGCAATGTTTAGGATCATTCTAATGGTTCTTATAAGTCCTAATACACATTCCTAGACCATTCTAAGCCTTTAGAATACTCTCTTAACCATTCTACACTTGTTAGAACCTCCAAGGACTCATGCTACACCATCTACGTCCCTTGGGGTACAAATCAATGTTTAGGATCATTCTAATGGTTCTTATAAGTCCTAATACACATTCCTAGACCATTCTAAGCCTTTAGAATACTCACATAACCATTCTACACTTGTTAGAACCTCCAAGGACTCATACTAAACCATCTACGTCCCTTGGGGTACAAAGCAATGTTTAGGATCATTCTAATGGTTCTTATAAGTCCTAATACACATTCCTAGACCATTCTAAGCCTTTAGAATACTCTCATAACCATTCTACACTTGTCAGAACCTCCAAGGAATCATGCTACACCCTCTACGTCCCTTGGGGTACCAAGCAAAGTTTAGGATCATTCTAATGGTTCTTCTAAGTACTATTACATATTCCTAGACCATTCTAAGCCTTTAGAATACTCTCTTAACCATTATACACTTGTTAGAACGTCCAAGGACTTATCCTACACTCTCTACGTCCATTAGGGTACCAAGCAATTTTAGGATCATTCTAAATGTTCGTATAACACTCTAGACCATTCTACACTCTTTAGAACCATTCTAGACCATTCTAGACCATTCTACACATTTCTAGACCATTCTAAGCCTTTATAACACTCTCTTGACCATTCTACACTCTTTAGAACCTCCAAGGACTCATGCTACACCATCTACGTCCCTTGGGGTACCAGCAATGTTTAGGATCATTCTAATGGTTCTTATAAGTCCTAATACACATTCCTAGACCTTTCTAAGCCTTTAGAATACTCTCTTAACCATTCTACACTTGTTAGAACTTGCAAGGACTCATGCTACACCCTCTACGTCCCTTGGGGTACCAAGCAATGTTTAGGATCATTCTAATGGTTCCTATAAGTCCTAATACACATTTCTAGACCATTCTAAGCCTTTATAACACTCTCTTGACCATTCTAAACTCTTTAGAACCTCCAAGGACTCATGCTACACCCTCTACGTCCCTTGGGGTACCAAGCAATGTTTAGGATCATTCTAATGGTTCTTATAAGTCCTTATACACATTCCTAGACCATTCTAAGCCTTTAGAATACTCTCATAACCATTCTTCACTTGTTAGAACCTCCATGGACTCATGTTACACCATCTACGTCCCTTGGGGTACCAAGCAATGTTTAGGATCATTCTAATGGTTCTTATAAGTCCTAATACACATTTCTAGACTATTCTAAGCCTTTATAACACTCTCTTGATCATTCTACACTCTTTAGAACCTCCTAGGACTCATGCTACACCATCTACGTCCCTTGGGGTACCAAGCAATGTTTAGGATCATTCTAATGGTTCTTATAAGTCCTAATACACATTCCTAGACCATTCTAAGCCTTTAGAATACTCTCTTAACCATTCTACACTTGTTAGAACCTCCAAGGACTCATGTTACACCCTCTACGTCCCATGGGGTACCAAGCAATGTTTATTATCATTCTAATGGTTCTTATAAGTCCTAATACACATTCCTAGACTATTCTAAGCCTTTAGAATACTCTCATAACCATTCTACACTTGTTAGAACCTCCAAGGACTCATGCTACACCATCTACGTCCCTTGGGGTACAAAGCAATGTTTAGGATCATTCTAGTGGTTCTTATAAGTCCTAATACACATTCCTAGACCATTCTAAGCCTTTAGAATACTCTCATAACCATTCTACACTTGTTAGAACCTCCAAGGACTCATGCTACACCATCTACGTCCCTCGGGGTACAAAGCAATGTTAAGGATCATTCTAATGGTTCTTATAAGTCCTAATACACATTCCTAGACCATTCTAAGCCTTTAGAATACTCTCATAACCATTCTACACTTGTTAGAACCTCCAAGGACTCATGCTACACCCTCTACGTCCCTTGGGGTACAAAGCAATGTTTAGGATCATTCTAATGGTTCTTATAAGTCCTAATACACATTCCTAGACCATTCTAAGCCTTTAGAATACTCTCATAACCATTCTACACTTGTCAGAACCTCCAAGGAATCATGCTACACCCTTTACGTCCCTTGGGGTACCAAGCAAAGTTTAGGATCATTCTAATGGTTCTTCTAAGTACTAATACATATTCCTAGACCATTCTAAGCCTTTAGAATACTCTTTTAACCATTATACACTTGTTAGAACGTCCAAGGACTTATCCTACACTCTCTACGTCCATGAGGGTACCAAGCAATGTTTAGGATCATTCTAAATGTTCGTATATGTCTTAATACACATTCCTAGACCATTCTAAGCCTTTAGATTACTCTCTTAACCATTCTACACTTGTTAGAACCTCCAAGGACTCATGCTACACCCTCTAAGTCCCTTCGGGTACCAAGCAATGTTTAGGATCATTCTAATGGTTCTTATAAGTTCTAATACACATTCCTAGACTATTCTAAGCCTTTAGAATACTCTCATAACCATTCTACACTTGTTAGAACCTCCAAGGACTCATGCTACACCCTCTACGTCCCTTGGGATACCAAGCAATGTTTAGGATCATTTTAATGGTTCTTATAAGTCCTAATACACATTCCTAGACCATTCTATGCCTTTAGAATACTCTCTTAACCAATCTACACTTATCAGAACCTCCAAGGAATCATGCTACACCCTTTAGAATACTCTCATGACCATTCTACACTCTTTAGAACCTCCAAGGAATCATGCTACACCATCTACGTCCCTTGGGGTACAAAGCAATGTTTAGGATCATTCTAATGGTTCTTATAAGTCCTAATACACATTCCTAGACCATTCTAAGCCTTTAGAATACTCTCATAACCATTCTACACTTGTTAGAACCTCCAAGGACTCATGCTACACCATCTACGTCCCTCGGGGTACAAAGCAATGTTAAGGATCATTCTAATGGTTCTTATAAGTCCTAATACACATTCCTAGACCATTCTAAGCCTTTAGAATACTCTCATAACCATTCTACACTTGTTAGAACCTCCAAGGACTCATGCTACACCCTCTACGTCCCTTGGGGTACAAAGCAATGTTTAGGATCATTCTAATGGTTCTTATAAGTCCTAATACACATTCCTAGACCATTCTAAGCCTTTAGAATACTCTCATAACCATTCTACACTTGTCAGAACCTCCAAGGAATCATGCTACACCCTTTACGTCCCTTGGGGTACCAAGCAAAGTTTAGGATCATTCTAATGGTTCTTCTAAGTACTAATACATATTCCTAGACCATTCTAAGCCTTTAGAATACTATTTTAACCATTATACACTTGTTAGAACGTCCAAGGACTTATGCTACACTCTCTACGTCCATGAGGGTACCAAGGAATGTTTAGGATCATTCTAAATGTTCGTATATGTCTTAATACACATTCCTAGACCATTCTAAGCCTTTAGATTACTCTCTTAACCATTCTACACTTGTTAGAACCTCCAAGGACTCATGCTACACCCTCTAAGTCCCTTCGGGTACCAAGCAATGTTTAGGATCATTCTAATGGTTCTTATAAGTCCTAATACACATTCCTAGACTATTCTAAGCCTTTAGAATACTCTCATAACCATTCTACACTTGTTAGAACCTCCAAGGACTCATGCTACACCCTCTACGTCCCTTGGGATACCAAGCAATGTTTAGGATCATTCTAATGGTTCTTATAAGTCCTAATACACATTCCTAGACCATTCTATGCCTTTAGAATACTCTCTTAACCAATCTACACTTATCAGAACCTCCAAGGAATCATGCTACACCCTTTAGAATACTCTCATGACCATTCTACACTCTTTAGAACCTCCAAGGAATCATGCTACACCCTTTACGTCCCTTGGGGTACCAAGCATTGTTTAGGATCATTCTAATGGTTCTTATTAGTCCTAATACACATTCCTAGACTATTCTAAGCCTTTAGAATACTCTCATAACCATTCCACACTTGTTAGAACCTCCAAGGACTCATGCTACACCATCTACGTCCCTTGGGGTACAAAGCAATGTTTAGGATCATTCTAGTGGTTCTTATAAGTCCTAATACACATTCCTAGACCATTCTAAGCCTTTAGAATACTCTCATAACCATTCTACACTTGTTAGAACCTCCAAGGACTCATGCTACACCATCTACGTCCCTTGGGGTACAAAGCAATGTTAAGGATCATTCTAATGGTTCTTATAAGTCCTAATACACATTCCTAGACCATTCTAAGCCTTTAGAATACTCTCATAACCATTCTACACTTGTTAGAACCTCCAAGGACTCATGCTACACCATCTACGTCCCTTGGGGTACAAAGTAATGTTTAGGATCATTCTAATGGTTCTTATAAGTCCTAATACACATTCCTAGACCATTCTAAGCCTTTAGAATACTCTCTTAACCATTCTACACTTGTTAGAACCTCCAAGGACTCATGCTACACCATCTACGTCCCTTGGGGTACAAAGCAATGTTTAGGATCATTCTAATGGTTCTTATAAGTCCTAATACACATTCCTAGACCATTCTAAGCCTTTAGAATACTCACATAACCATTCTACACTTGTTAGAACCTCCAAGGACTCATGCTACACCATCTACGTCCCTTGGGGTACAAAGCAATGTTTAGGATCATTCTAATGGTTCTTATAAGTCCTAATACACATTCCTAGACCATTCTAAGCCTTTAGAATACTCTCATAACCATTCTACACTTGTCAGAACCTCCAAGGAATCATGCTACACCCTCTACGTCCCTTGGGGTACCAAGCAAAGTTTAGGATCATTCTAATGGTTCTTCTAAGTACTATTACATATTCCTAGACCATTCTAAGCCTTTAGAATACTCTCTTAACCATTATACACTTGTTAGAACGTCCAAGGACTTATCCTACACTCTCTACGTCCATTAGGGTACCAAGCTATTTTAGGATCATTCTAAATGTTCGTATAACACTCTAGACCATTCTACACTCTTTAGAACCATTCTAGACCATTCTAGACCATTCTACACATTTCTAGACCATTCTAAGCCTTTATAACACTCTCTTGACCATTCTACACTCTTTAGAACCTCCAAGGACTCATGCTACACCATCTACGTCCCTTGGGGTACCAAGCAATGTTTAGGATCATTCTAATGGTTCTTATAAGTCCTAATACACATTCCTAGACCTTTCTAAGCCTTTAGAATACTCTCTTAACCATTCTACACTTGTTAGAACTTGCAAGGACTCATGCTACACCCTCTACGTCCCTTGGGGTACCAAGCAATGTTTAGGATCATTCTAATGGTTCCTATAAGTCCTAATACACATTTCTAGACCATTCTAAGCCTTTATAACACTCTCTTGACCATTCTAAACTCTTTAGAACCTCCAAGGACTCATGCTACACCCTCTACGTCCCTTGGGGTACCAAGCAATGTTTAGGATCATTCTAATGGTTCTTATAAGTCCTTATACACATTCCTAGACCATTCTAAGCCTTTAGAATACTCTCATAACCATTCTTCACTTGTTAGAACCTCCATGGACTCATGTTACACCATCTACGTCCCTTGGGGTACCAAGCAATGTTTAGGATCATTCTAATGGTTCTTATAAGTCCTAATACACATTTCTAGACCATTCTAAGCCTTTATAACACTCTCTTGATCATTCTACACTCTTTAGAACCTCCTAGGACTCATGCTACACCATCTACGTCCCTTGGGGTACCAAGCAATGTTTAGGATCATTCTAATGGTTCTTATAAGTCCTAATACACATTCCTAGACCATTCTAAGCCTTTAGAATACTCTCTTCACCATTCTACACTTGTTAGAACCTCCAAGGACTCATGTTACACCCTCTACGTCCCATGGGGTACCAAGCAATGTTTATTATCATTCTAATGGTTCTTATAAGTCCTAATAAACATTTCTAGACCATTCTAAGCCTTTAGAATACTCTCATGACCATTCTACACTCTTTAGAACCTCCAAGGACTCATGCTACACCATCTACGTCCCTTGGGGTACCAAGCAATGTTTAGGATCATTCTAATGGTTCTTATAAGTCCTAATACACATTCCTAGACCATTCTAAGCCTTTAGAATACTCTCTTAACCATTCTACACTTGTTAGAACCTCCAAGGACTCATGTTACACCCTCTACGTCCCATGGGGTACCAAGCAATGTTTATTATCATTCTAATGGTTCTTATAAGTCCTAATACACATTCCTAGACTATTCTAAGCCTTTTGAATACTCTCATAACCATTCTACACTTGTTAGAACCTCCAAGGACTCATGTTACACCCTCTACGTCCCATGGGGTACCAAGCAATGTTTAGGATCATTCTAATGGTTCTTATAAGTCCTAATACACATTCCTAGACCATTCTAAGCCTTTAGAATACTCTCTTAACCATTCTACACTTGTTAGAACCTCCAAGGACTCATGTTACACCCTCTACGTCCCATGGGGTACCAAGCAATGTTTAGGATCATTCTAATGGTTCCTATAAGTCCTAATACACATTTCTAGACCATTCTAAGCCTTTATAACACTCTCTTGACCATTCTAAACTCTTTAGAACCTCCAAGGACTCATGCTACACCCTCTACGTCCCTTGGGGTACCAAGCAATGTTTAGGATCATTCTAATGGTTCTTATAAGTCCTTATACACATTCCTAGACCATTCTAAGCCTTTAGAATACTCTCATAACCATTCTTCACTTGTTAGAACCTCCATGGACTCATGTTACACCATCTACGTCCCTTGGGGTACCAAGCAATGTTTAGGATCATTCTAATGGTTCTTATAAGTCCTAATACACATTTCTAGACCATTCTAAGCCTTTATAACACTCTCTTGATCATTCTACACTCTTTAGAACCTCCTAGGACTCATGCTACACCATCTACGTCCCTTGGGGTACCAAGCAATGTTTAGGATCATTCTAATGGTTCTTATAAGTCCTAATACACATTCCTAGACCATTCTAAGCCTTTAGAATACTCTCTTAACCATTCTACACTTGTTAGAACCTCCAAGGACTCATGTTACACCCTCTACGTCCCATGGGGTACCAAGCAATGTTTATTATCATTCTAATGGTTCTTATAAGTCCTAATAAACATTTCTAGACCATTCTAAGCCTTTAGAATACTCTCATGACCATTCTACACTCTTTAGAACCTCCAAGGACTCATGCTACACCATCTACGTCCCTTGGGGTACCAAGCAATGTTTAGGATCATTCTAATGGTTCTTATAAGTCCTAATACACATTCCTAGACCATTCTAAGCCTTTAGAATACTCTCTTAACCATTCTACACTTGTTAGAACCTCCAAGGACTCATGTTACACCCTCTACGTCCCATGGGGTACCAAGCAATGTTTATTATCATTCTAATGGTTCTTATAAGTCCTAATACACATTCCTAGACTATTCTAAGCCTTTAGAATACTCTCATAACCATTCTACACTTGTTAGAACCTCCAAGGACTCATGCTACACCATCTACGTCCCTTGGGGTACAAAGCAATGTTTAGGATCATTCTAGTGGTTCTTATAAGTCCTAATACACATTCCTAGACCATTCTAAGCCTTTAGAATACTCTCATAACCATTCTACACTTGTTAGAACCTCCAAGGACTCATGCTACACCATCTACGTCCCTTGGGGTACAAAGCAATGTTTAGGATCATTCTAGTGGTTCTTATAAGTCCTAATACACATTCCTAGACCATTCTAAGCCTTTAGAATACTCTCATAACCATTCTACACTTGTTAGAACCTCCAAGGACTCATGCTACACCATCTACGTCCCTTGGGGTACAAAGCAATGTTAAGGATCATTCTAATGGTTCTTATAAGTCCTAATACACATTCCTAGACCATTCTAAGCCTTTAGAATACTCTCATAACCATTCTACACTTGTTAGAACCTCCAAGGACTCATGCTACACCCTCTACGTCCCTTGGGGTACAAAGCAATGTTTAGGATCATTCTAATGGTTCTTATAAGTCCTAATACACATTCCTAGACCATTCTAAGCCTTTAGAATACTCTCATAACCATTCTACACTTGTCAGAACCTCCAAGGAATCATGCTACACCCTTTACGTCCCTTGGGGTACCAAGCAAAGTTTAGGATCATTCTAATGGTTCTTCTAAGTACTAATACATATTCCTAGACCATTCTAAGCCTTTAGAATACTCTTTTAACCATTATACACTTGTTAGAACGTCCAAGGACTTATCCTACACTCTCTACGTCCATGAGGGTACCAAGCAATGTTTAGGATCATTCTAAATGTTCGTATATGTCTTAATACACATTCCTAGACCATTCTAAGCCTTTAGATTACTCTCTTAACCATTCTACACTTGTTAGAACCTCCAAGGACTCATGCTACACCCTCTAAGTCCCTTCGGGTACCAAGCAATGTTTAGGATCATTCTAATGGTTCTTATAAATCCTAATACACATTCCTAGACTATTCTAAGCCTTTAGAATAATCTCATAACCATTCTACACTTGTTAGAACCTCCAAGGACTCATGCTACACCCTCTACGTCCCATGGGATACCAAGCAATGTTTAGGATCATTCTAATGGTTCTTATAAGTCCTAATACACATTCCTAGACCATTCTATGCCTTTAGAATACTCTCTTAACTAATCTACACTTATCAGAACCTCCAAGGAATCATGCTACATCCTTTAGAATACTCTCATGACCATTCTACACTCTTTAGAACCTCCAAGGAATCATGCTACACCCTTTACGTCCCTTGGGGTACCAAGCATTGTTTAGGATCATTCTAATGGTTCTTATTAGTCCTAATACACATTCCTAGACTATTCTAAGCCTTTAGAATACTCTCATAACCATTCTACACTTGTTAGAACCTCCAAGGACTCATGCTACACCATCTACGTCCCTTGGGGTACAAAGCAATGTTTAGGATCATTCTAGTGGTTCTTATTAGTCCTAATACACATTCCTAGACCATTCTAAGCCTTTAGAATACTCTCATAACCATTCTACACTTGTTAGAACCTCCAAGGACTCATGCTACACCATCTACGTCCCTTGGGGTACAAAGCAATGTTAAGGATCATTCTAATGGTTCTTATAAGTCCTAATACACATTCCTAGACCATTCTAAGCCTTTAGAATACTCTCATAACCATTCTACACTTGTTAGAACCTCCAAGGACTCATGCTACACCATCTACGTCCCTTGGGGTACAAAGCAATGTTTAGGATCATTCTAATGGTTCTTATAAGTCCTAATACACATTCCTAGACCATTCTAAGCCTTTAGAATACTCTCATAACCATTCTACACTTGTTAGAACCTCCAAGGACTCATGCTACACCCTCTACGTCCCTTGGGGTACAAAGCAATGTTTAGGATCATTCTAATGGTTCTTATAAGTCCTAATACACATTCCTAGACCATTCTAAGCCTTTAGAATACTCTCATAACCATTCTACACTTGTCAGAACCTCCAAGGAATCATGCTACACCCTTTACGTCCCTTGGGGTACCAAGCAAAGTTTAGGATCATTCTAATGGTTCTTCTAAGTACTAATACATATTCCTAGACCATTCTAAGCCTTTAGAATACTCTTTTAACCATTATACACTTGTTAGAACGTCCAAGGACTTATCCTACACTCTCTACGTCCATGAGGGTACCAAGCAATGTTTAGGATCATTCTAAATGTTCGTATATGTCTTAATACACATTCCTAGACCATTCTAAGCCTTTAGATTACTCTCTTAACCATTCTACACTTGTTAGAACCTCCAAGGACTCATGCTACACCCTCTAAGTCCCTTCGGGTACCAAGCAATGTTTAGGATCATTCTAATGGTTCTTATAAATCCTAATACACATTCCTAGACTATTCTAAGCCTTTAGAATAATCTCATAACCATTCTACACTTGTTAGAACCTCCAAGGACTCATGCTACACCCTCTACGTCCCATGGGATACCAAGCAATGTTTAGGATCATTCTAATGGTTCTTATAAGTCCTAATACACATTCCTAGACCATTCTATGCCTTTAGAATACTCTCTTAACTAATCTACACTTATCAGAACCTCCAAGGAATCATGCTACATCCTTTAGAATACTCTCATGACCATTCTACACTCTTTAGAACCTCCAAGGAATCATGCTACACCCTTTACGTCCCTTGGGGTACCAAGCATTGTTTAGGATCATTCTAATGGTTCTTATTAGTCCTAATACACATTCCTAGACTATTCTAAGCCTTTAGAATACTCTCATAACCATTCTACACTTGTTAGAACCTCCAAGGACTCATGCTACACCATCTACGTCCCTTGGGGTACAAAGCAATGTTTAGGATCATTCTAGTGGTTCTTATTAGTCCTAATACACATTCCTAGACCATTCTAAGCCTTTAGAATACTCTCATAACCATTCTACACTTGTTAGAACCTCCAAGGACTCATGCTACACCATCTACGTCCCTTGGGGTACAAAGCAATGTTAAGGATCATTCTAATGGTTCTTATAAGTCCTAATACACATTCCTAGACCATTCTAAGCCTTTAGAATACTCTCATAACCATTCTACACTTGTTAGAACCTCCAAGGACTCATGCTACACCATCTACGTCCCTTGGGGTACAAAGCAATGTTTAGGATCATTCTAATGGTTCTTATAAGTCCTAATACACATTCCTAGACCATTCTAAGCCTTTAGAATACTCTCTTAACCATTCTACACTTGTTAGAACCTCCAAGGACTCATGCTACACCCTCTACGTCCCTTGGGGTACAAAGCAATGTTTAGGATCATTCTAATGGTTCTTATAAGTCCTAATACACATTCCTAGACCATTCTAAGCCTTTAGAATACTCTCATAACCATTCTACACTTGTCAGAACCTCCAAGGAATCATGCTACACCCTTTACGTCCCTTGGGGTACCAAGCGAAGTTTAGGATCATTCTAATGGTTCTTCTAAGTACTAATACATATTCCTAGACCATTCTAAGCCTTTAGAATACTCTTTTAACCATTATACACTTGTTAGAACGTCCAAGGACTTATCCTACACTCTCTACGTCCATGAGGGTACCAAGCAATGTTTAGGATCATTCTAAATGTTCGTATATGTCTTAATACACATTCCTAGACCATTCTAAGCCTTTAGATTACTCTCTTAACCATTCTACACTTGTTAGAACCTCCAAGGACTCATGCTACACCCTCTAAGTCCCTTCGGGTACCAAGCAATGTTTAGGATCATTCTAATGGTTCTTATAAATCCTAATACACATTCCTAGACTATTCTAAGCCTTTAGAATAATCTCATAACCATTCTACACTTGTTAGAACCTCCAAGGACTCATGCTACACCCTCTACGTCCCTTGGGATACCAAGCAATGTTTAGGATCATTCTAATGGTTCTTATAAGTCCTAATACACATTCCTAGACCATTCTAAGCCTTTAGAATACTCTCTTAACCATTCTACACTTGTTAGAACCTCCAAGGACTCATGCTACACCCTCTACGTCCCTTGGGGTACAAAGCAATGTTTAGGATCATTCTAATGGTTCTTATAAGTCCTAATACACATTCCTAGACCATTCTAAGCCTTTAGAATACTCTCATAACCATTCTACACTTGTCAGAACCTCCAAGGAATCATGCTACACCCTTTACGTCCCTTGGGGTACCAAGCGAAGTTTAGGATCATTCTAATGGTTCTTCTAAGTACTAATACATATTCCTAGACCATTCTAAGCCTTTAGAATACTCTTTTAACCATTATACACTTGTTAGAACGTCCAAGGACTTATCCTACACTCTCTACGTCCATGAGGGTACCAAGCAATGTTTAGGATCATTCTAAATGTTCGTATATGTCTTAATACACATTCCTAGACCATTCTAAGCCTTTAGAATACTCTCATAACCATTCTACACTTGTTAGAACCTCCAAGGACTCATGCTACACCATCTACGTCCCTTGGGGTACAAAGCAATGTTAAGGATCATTCTAATGGTTCTTATAAGTCCTAATACACATTCCTAGACCATTCTAAGCCTTTAGAATACTCTCATAACCATTCTACACTTGTTAGAACCTCCAAGGACTCATGCTACACCATCTACGTCCCTTGGGGTACAAAGCAATGTTTAGGATCATTCTAGTGGTTCTTATTAGTCCTAATACACATTCCTAGACCATTCTAAGCCTTTAGAATACTCTCATAACCATTCTACACTTGTTAGAACCTCCAAGGACTCATGCTACACCATCTACGTCCCTTGGGGTACAAAGCAATGTTAAGGATCATTCTAATGGTTCTTATAAGTCCTAATACACATTCCTAGACCATTCTAAGCCTTTAGAATACTCTCATAACCATTCTACACTTGTTAGAACCTCCAAGGACTCATGCTACACCATCTACGTCCCTTGGGGTACAAAGCAATGTTTAGGATCATTCTAATGGTTCTTATAAGTCCTAATACACATTCCTAGACCATTCTAAGCCTTTAGAATACTCTCATAACCATTCTACACTTGTTAGAACCTCCAAGGACTCATGCTACACCATCTACGTCCCTTGGGGTACAAAGCAATGTTTAGGATCATTCTAGTGGTTCTTATTAGTCCTAATACACATTCCTAGACCATTCTAAGCCTTTAGAATACTCTCATAACCATTCTACACTTGTTAGAACCTCCAAGGACTCATGCTACACCATCTACGTCCCTTGGGGTACAAAGCAATGTTAAGGATCATTCTAATGGTTCTTATAAGTCCTAATACACATTCCTAGACCATTCTAAGCCTTTAGAATACTCTCATAACCATTCTACACTTGTTAGAACCTCCAAGGACTCATGCTACACCATCTACGTCCCTTGGGGTACAAAGCAATGTTTAGGATCATTCTAATGGTTCTTATAAGTCCTAATACACATTCCTAGACCATTCTAAGCCTTTAGAATACTCTCTTAACCATTCTACACTTGTTAGAACCTCCAAGGACTCATGCTACACCCTCTACGTCCCTTGGGGTACAAAGCAATGTTTAGGATCATTCTAATGGTTCTTATAAGTCCTAATACACATTCCTAGACCATTCTAAGCCTTTAGAATACTCTCATAACCATTCTACACTTGTCAGAACCTCCAAGGAATCATGCTACACCCTTTACGTCCCTTGGGGTACCAAGCGAAGTTTAGGATCATTCTAATGGTTCTTCTAAGTACTAATACATATTCCTAGACCATTCTAAGCCTTTAGAATACTCTTTTAACCATTATACACTTGTTAGAACGTCCAAGGACTTATCCTACACTCTCTACGTCCATGAGGGTACCAAGCAATGTTTAGGATCATTCTAAATGTTCGTATATGTCTTAATACACATTCCTAGACCATTCTAAGCCTTTAGATTACTCTCTTAACCATTCTACACTTGTTAGAACCTCCAAGGACTCATGCTACACCCTCTAAGTCCCTTCGGGTACCAAGCAATGTTTAGGATCATTCTAATGGTTCTTATAAATCCTAATACACATTCCTAGACTATTCTAAGCCTTTAGAATAATCTCATAACCATTCTACACTTGTTAGAACCTCCAAGGACTCATGCTACACCCTCTACGTCCCTTGGGATACCAAGCAATGTTTAGGATCATTCTAATGGTTCTTATAAGTCCTAATACACATTCCTAGACCATTCTATGCCTTTATAATACTCTCTTAACCAATCTACACTTATCAGAACCTCCAAGGAATCATGCTACATCCTTTAGAATACTCTCATGACCATTCTACACTCTTTAGAACCTCCAAGGAATCATGCTACACCCTTTACGTCCCTTGGGGTACCAAGCATTGTTTAGGATCATTCTTATGGTTCTTATTAGTCCTAATACACATTCCTAGACTATTCTAAGCCTTTAGAATACTCTCATAACCATTCTACACTTGTTAGAACCTCCAAGGACTCATGCTACACCATCTACGTCCCTTGGGGTACAAAGCAATGTTTAGGATCATTCTAGTGGTTCTTATAAGTCCTAATACACATTCCTAGACCATTCTAAGCCTTTAGAATACTCTCATAACCATTCTACACTTGTTAGAACCTCCAAGGACTCATGCTACACCATCTACGTCCCTTGGGGTACAAAGCATTGTTAAGGATCATTCTAATGGTTCTTATAAGTCCTAATACACATTCCTAGACCATTCTAAGCCTTTAGAATACTCTCATAACCATTCTACACTTGTTAGAACCTCCAAGGACTCATGCTACACCATCTACGTCCCTTGGGGTACAAAGCAATGTTTAGGATCATTCTAATGGTTCTTATAAGTCCTAATACACATTCCTAGACCATTCTAAGCCTTTAGAATACTCTCTTAACCATTCTACACTTGTTAGAACCTCCAAGGACTCATGCTACACCATCTACGTCCCTTGGGGTACAAAGCAATGTTTAGGATCATTCTAATGGTTCTTATAAGTCCTAATACACATTCCTAGACCATTCTAAGCCTTTAGAATACTCACATAACCATTCTACACTTGTTAGAACCTCCAAGGACTCATGCTACACCATCTACGTCCCTTGGGGTACAAAGCAATGTTTAGGATCATTCTAATGGTTCTTATAAGTCCTAATACACATTCCTAGACCATTCTAAGCCTTTAGAATACTCTCATAACCATTCTACACTTGTCAGAACCTCCAAGGAATCATGCTACACCCTCTACGTCCCTTGGGGTACCAAGCAAAGTTTAGGATCATTTTAATGGTTCTTCTAAGTACTATTACATATTCCTAGACCATTCTAAGCCTTTAGAATACTCTCTTAACCATTATACACTTGTTAGAACGTCCAAGGACTTATCCTACACTCTCTACGTCCATTAGGGTACCAAGCTATTTTAGGATCATTCTAAATGTTCGTATAACACTCTAGACCATTCTACACTCTTTAGAACCATTCTAGACCATTCTAGACCATTCTACACATTTCCAGACCATTCTAAGCCTTTATAACACTCTCTTGACCATTCTACACTCTTTAGAACCTCCAAGGACTCATGCTACACCATCTACGTCCCTTGGGGTACCAAGCAATGTTTAGGATCATTCTAATGGTTCTTATAAGTCCTAATACACATTCCTAGACCTTTCTAAGCCTTTAGAATACTCTCTTAACCATTCTACACTTGTTAGAACTTGCAAGGACTCATGCTACACCCTCTACGTCCCTTGGGGTACCAAGCAATGTTTAGGATCATTCTAATGGTTCCTATAAGTCCTAATACACATTTCTAGACCATTCTAAGCCTTTATAACACTCTCTTGACCATTCTAAACTCTTTAGAACCTCCAAGGACTCATGCTACACCCTCTACGTCCCTTGGGGTACCAAGCAATGTTTAGGATCATTCTAATGGTTCTTATAAGTCCTTATACACATTCCTAGACCATTCTAAGCCTTTAGAATACTCTCATAACCATTCTTCACTTGTTAGAACCTCCATGGACTCATGTTACACCATCTACGTCCCTTGGGGTACCAAGCAATGTTTAGGATCATTCTAATGGTTCTTATAAGTCCTAATACACATTTCTAGACCATTCTAAGCCTTTATAACACTCTCTTGATCATTCTACACTCTTTAGAACCTCCTAGGACTCATGCTACACCATCTACGTCCCTTGGGGTACCAAGCAATGTTTAGGATCATTCTAATGGTTCTTATAAGTCCTAATACACATTCCTAGACCATTCTAAGCCTTTAGAATACTCTCTTAACCATTCTACACTTGTTAGAACCTCCAAGGACTCATGTTACACCCTCTACGTCCCATGGGGTACCAAGCAATGTTTATTATCATTCTAATGGTTCTTATAAGTCCTAATAAACATTTCTAGACCATTCTAAGCCTTTAGAATACTCTCATGACCATTCTACACTCTTTAGAACCTCCAAGGACTCATGCTACACCATCTACGTCCCTTGGGGTACCAGGCAATGTTTAGGATCATTCTAATGGTTCTTATAAGTCCTAATACACATTCCTAGACCATTCTAAGCCTTTAGAATACTCTCTTAACCATTCTACACTTGTTAGAACCTCCAAGGACACATGCTACACCCTCTACGTCCCTTGGGGTACCAAGCAATGTTTAGGATCATTCTAATGGTTCTTATAAGTCCTTATACACATTTCTAGACCATTCTAAGCCTTTATAACACTCTCTTGACCATTCTACACTCTATAGAACCTCCAAGGACTCATGCTACACCATCTACGTCCCTTGGGGTGCCAAGCAATGTTTAGGATCATTCTAATGGTTCTAATAAGTCCTAATACACATTCCTAGACCATTCTAAGCCTTTAGAATACTCTCATAACCATTCTACACTTGTTAGAACCTCCATGGACTCATGTTACACCATCTACTTCCCTTGGGGTACCAAGCAATGTTTAGGATCATTCTAATGGTTCTTATAAGTCCTAATACACATTTCTAGACCATTCTAAGCCTTTATAACACTCTCCTTATCATTCTACACTCTTTAGAACCTCCAAGGACTCATGCTACACCATCTACGTCCCTTGGGGTACCAAGCAATGTTTAGGATCATTCTAATGGTTCTTATAAGTCCTAATACACATTCCTAGACCATTCTAAGCCTTTAGAATACTCTCATGACCATTCTACACTTGTTAGAACTTGCAAGGACTCATGCTACACCCTCTACGTCCCTTGGGGTACCAAGCAATGTTTAGGATCATTCTAATGGTTCCTATAAGTCCTAATACACATTTCTAGACCATTCTAAGCCTTTAGAATACTCTCATGACCATTCTAAACTCTTTAGAACCTCCAAGGACTCATGCTACACCCTCTACGTCCCTTGGGGTACCAAGCAATGTTTAGGATCATTCTAATGGTTCTTATAAGTCCTTATACACATTCCTAGACCATTCTAAGCCTTTAGAATACTCTCATAACCATTCTTCACTTGTTAGAACCTCCATGGACTCATGTTACACCATCTACGTCCCTTGGGGTACCAAGCAATGTTTAGGATCATTCTAATGGTTCTTATAAGTCCTAATACACATTTCTAGACCATTCTAAGCCTTTATAACACTCTCTTGATCATTCTACACTCTTTAGAACCTCCTAGGACTCATGCTACACCATCTACGTCCCTTGGGGTACCAAGCAATGTTTAGGATCATTCTAATGGTTCTTATAAGTCCTAATACACATTCCTAGACCATTCTAAGCCTTTAGAATACTCTCTTAACCATTCTACACTTGTTAGAACCTCCAAGGACTCATGTTACACCCTCTACGTCCCATGGGGTACCAAGCAATGTTTATTATCATTCTAATGGTTCTTATAAGTCCTAATAAACATTTCTAGACCATTCTAAGCCTTTAGAATACTCTCATGACCATTCTACACTCTTTAGAACCTCCAAGGACTCATGCTACACCATCTACGTCCCTTGGGGTACCAAGCAATGTTTAGGATCATTCTAATGGTTCTTATAAGTCCTAATACACATTCCTAGACCATTCTAAGCCTTTAGAATACTCTCTTAACCATTCTACACTTGTTAGAACCTCCAAGGACACATGCTACACCCTCTACGTCCCTTGGGGTACCAAGCAATGTTTAGGATCATTCTAATGGTTCTTATAAGTCCTAATACACATTCCTAGACCATTCTAAGCCTTTAGAATACTCTCATAACCATTCTACACTTGTTAGAACCTCCAAGGACTCATGCTACACCCTCTAAGTCCCTTCGGGTACCAAGCAATGTATAGGATCATTCTAATGGTTCTAATAAGTCCTAATACACATTCCTAGACCATTCTAAGCCTTTAGAATACTCTCATAACCATTTTACACTTGTTAGAACCTCCAAGGACTCATGCTACACCCTCTACGTCCCTTGGGGTACCAAGCAATGTTTAGGATCATTCTAATGGTTCTTATAAGTCCTAATACACATTCCTAGACCATTCTATGCCTTTAGAATACTCTCTTAACCATTCTAAACTTGTTAGAACCTCCAAGGACTCATGCTACACCCTCTACGTCCCTTGGTGTACCAAGCAATGTTTAGGATCATACTAATGGTTCTTATAAGTCCTAATACACATTCCTAGACCATTCTAAGCCTTTAGAATACTCTCTTAACCATTCTACACTTGTTAGAACCTCCAAGGACTCATGCTACACCCTGTACGTCCCTTCGGGTACCAAGCAATGTTTAGGATCATTCTAATGGTTCTTATAAGTCCTACTACACATTCCTAGACCATTCTAAGCCTTTAGAATACTCTATTAACCATTCTACACTTGTTAGAACCTCCAAGGACACATGCTACACCCTCTACGTCCCTTGGGGTACCAAGCAATGTTTAGGATCATTCTAATGGTTTTTATAAGTCCTTATACACATTCCTAGACCATTCTAAGCCTTTAGAATACTCTCATAACCATTCTACACTTGTTAGAACCTCCAAGGACTCATGCTACACCATATACGTCCCTTGGGGTACCAAGCAATGTTTAGGATCATTCTAATGGTTCTTATAAGTCCTAATACACATTCCTAGACCATTCTAAGCCTTTAGAATATTCTCTTAATCATTCTACACTTGTTAGAACCTCCAAGGACTCATGTTACACCCTCTACGTCCCTTGGGGTACCAAGCAATGTTTAGGATTGTTCAAATGGTTCTTATATGTCCTAATACTCATTCCTAGACCATTCTAAGCCTTTAGAATACTCTCTTAACCATTCTACACTTGTTAGAACCTCCAAGGACTCATGTTACACCCTCTACGTCCCATGGGGTACCAAGCAATGTTTAGGATCGTTCTAATGGTTCTTCTAAGTCCTAATACACTTTCCTAGACCATTCTAAGCCTTTAGAATACTTTCTTAACAATTCTACACTTGTTAGAACCTCCAAGGACTCATGCTACACCCTCTACGTCCCTTGGGGTACAAAGCAATGTTTAGGATCATTCTAATGGTTCTTATAAGTCCTAATACACATTCCTAGACCATTCTAAGCCTTTAGAATACTCTCATAACCATTCTACACTTGTCAGAACCTCCAAGGAATCATGCTACACCCTTTACGTCCCTTGGGGTACCAAGCAAAGTTTAGGATCATTCTAATGGTTCTTCTAAGTACTAATACATATTCCTAGACCATTCTAAGCCTTTAGAATACTCTTTTAACCATTATACACTTGTTAGAACGTCCAAGGACTTATCCTACACTCTCTACGTCCATGAGGGTACCAAGCAATGTTTAGGATCATTCTAAATGTTCGTATATGTCTTAATACACATTCCAAGACCATTCTAAGCCTTTAGATTACTATCTTAACCATTCTACACTTGTTAGAACCTCCAAGGACTCATGCTACACCCTCTAAGTCCCTTCGGGTACCAAGCAATGTTTAGGATCATTCTAATGGTTCTTATAAGTCCTAATACACATTCCTAGACTATTCTAAGCCTTTAGAATACTCTCATAACCATTCTACACTTGTTAGAACCTCCAAGGACTCATGCTACACCCTCTACGTCCCTTGGGATACCAAGCAATGTTTAGGATCATTCTAATGGTTCTTATAAGTCCTAATACACATTCCTAGACCATTCTATGCCTTTAGAATACTCTCTTAACCAATCTACACTTATCAGAACCTCCAAGGAATCATGCTACACCCTTTAGAATACTCTCATGACCATTCTACACTCTTCAGAACCTCCAAGGAATCATGCTACACCCTTTACGTCCCTTGGGGTACCAAGCATTGTTTAGGATCATTCTAATGGTTCTTATTAGTCCTAATACACATTCCTAGACTATTCTAAGCCTTTAGAATACTCTCATAACCATTCTACACTTGTTAGAACCTCCAAGGACTCATGCTACACCATCTACGTCCCTTGGGGTACAAAGCAATGTTTAGGATCATTCTAGTGGTTCTTATAAGTCCTAATACACATTCCTAGACCATTCTAAGCCTTTAGAATACTCTCATAACCATTCTACACTTGTTAGAACCTCCAAGGACTCATGCTACACCATCTACGTCCCTTGGGGTACAAAGCAATGTTAAGGATCATTCTAATGGTTCTTATAAGTCCTAATACACATTCCTAGACCATTCTAAGCCTTTAGAATACTCTCATAACCATTCTACACTTGTTAGAACCTCCAAGGACTCATGCTACACCATCTACG
Source organism: Crotalaria pallida (assembly GCA_037953625.1). Taxonomy (NCBI): domain Eukaryota; kingdom Viridiplantae; phylum Streptophyta; class Magnoliopsida; order Fabales; family Fabaceae; genus Crotalaria; species Crotalaria pallida. The sequence goes on along the minus strand of CM075654.1, from coordinate 103,111,562 downwards.
TCCCTTGGGGTACAAAGCAATGTTTAGGATCATTCTAATGGTTCTTATAAGTCCTAATAAACATTCCTAGACCATTCTAAGCCTTTAGAATACTCTCTTAACCATTCTACACTTGTTAGAACCTCCAAGGACTCATGCTACACCATCTACGTCCCTTGGGGTACAAAGCAATGTTTAGGATCATTCTAATGGTTCTTATAAGTCCTAATACACATTCCTAGACCATTCTAAGCCTTTAGAATACTCACATAACCATTCTACACTTGTTAGAACCTCCAAGGACTCATGCTACACCATCTACGTCCCTTGGGGTACAAAGCAATGTTTAGGATCATTCTAATGGTTCTTATAAGTCCTAATACACATTCCTAGACCATTCTAAGCCTTTAGAATACTCTCATAACCATTCTACACTTGTTAGAACCTCCAAGGAATCATGCTACACCCTCTACGTCCCTTGGGGTACCAAGCAAAGTTTAGGATCATTCTAATGGTTCTTCTAAGTACTATTACATATTCCTAGACCATTCTAAGCCTTTAGAATACTCTCTTAACCATTATACACTTGTTAGAACCTCCAAGGACTCATGCTACACCTCTACGTCCCTTGGGGTACCATGCAATGTTTAGGATCATTCTAATGGTTCTTATAAGTCCTAATACACATTCCTAGACCATTCTAAGCCTTTAGAATACTCTCATAACCATTTTACACTTGTTAGAACCTCCAAGGACTCATGCTACACCCTCTACATCCCTTGGGGTACCAAGCAATGTTTAGGATCATTCTAGTGGTTCTTATAAGTCCTAATACACATTCCTAGACCATTCTATGCCTTTAGAATACTCTCTTAACCATTCTAAACTTGTTAGAACCTCCAAGGACTCATGCTACACCCTCTACGTCCCTTGGTGTACCAAGCAATGTTTAGGATCATACTAATGGTTCTTATAAGTCCTAATACACATTCCTAGACCATTCTAAGCCTTTAGAATATTCTCTTAACCATTCTACACTTGTTAGAACCTCCAAGGACTCATGCTACACCCTGTACGTCCCTTCGGGTACCAAGCAATGTTTAGGATCATTCTAATGGTTCTTATAAGTCCTACTACACATTCCTAGACCATTCTAAGCCTTTAGAATACTTTATTAACCATTCTACACTTGTTAGAACCTCCAAGGACACATGCTACACCCTCTACGTCCCTTGGGGTACCAAGCAATGTTTAGGATCATTCTAATGGTTTTTATAAGTCCTTATACACATTCCTAGACCATTCTAAGCCTTTAGAATACTCTCTTAACCATTCTACACTTGTTAGAACCTCCAAGGACTCATGCTACACCATCTACGTCCCTTCGGGTACCAAGCAATGTTTAGGATCATTCTAATGGTTCTTATAAGTCCTAATACACATTCCTAGACCATTCTATGCCTTTAGAATACTCTCTTAACCATTCTAAACTTGTTAGAATCTCCAAGGACTCATGCTACACCATATACGTCCCTTGGGGTACCAAGCAATGTTTAGGATCATTCTAATGGTTCTTATAAGTCCTAATAAACATTCCTAGACCATTCTAAGCCTTTAGAATATTCTCTTAATCATTCTACACTTGTTAGAACCTCCAAGGACTCATGTTACACCCTCTACGTCCCTTGGGGTACCAAGCAATGTTTAGGATTGTTCAAATGGTTCTTATATGTCCTAATACTCATTCCTAGACCATTCTAAGCCTTTAGAATACTCTCTTAACCATTCTACACTTGTTAGAACCTCCAAGGACTCATGTTACACCCTCTACGTCCCATGGGGTACCAAGCAATGTTTAGGATCGTTCTAATGGTTCTTCTAAGTCCTAATACACTTTCCTAGACCATTCTAAGCCTTTAGAATACTTTCTTAACAATTCTACACTTGTTAGAACCTCCAAGGACTCATGCTACACCCTCTACGTCCCTTGGGGTACAAAGCAATGTTTAGGATCATTCTAATGGTTCTTATAAGTCCTAATACACATTCCTAGACCATTCTAAGCCTTTAGAATACTCTCATAACCATTCTACACTTGTCAGAACCTCCAAGGAATCATGCTACACCCTTTAGAATACTCTCATGACCATTCTACACTCTTTAGAACCTCCAAGGAATCATGCTACACCCTTTACGTCCCTTGGGGTACCAAGCATTGTTTAGGATCATTCTAATGGTTCTTATTAGTCCTAATACACATTCCTAGACTATTCTAAGCCTTTAGAATACTCTCATAACCATTCTACACTTGTTAGAACCTCTAAGGACTCATGCTACACCATCTACGTCCCTTGGGGTACAAAGCAATGTTTAGGATCATTCTAGTGGTTCTTATAAGTCCTAATACACATTCCTAGACCATTCTAAGCCTTTAGAATACTCTCATAACCATTCTACACTTGTTAGAACCTCCAAGGACTCATGCTACACCATCTACGTCCCTTGGGGTACAAAGCAATGTTAAGGATCATTCTAATGGTTCTTATAAGTCCTAATACACATTCCTAGACCATTCTAAGCCTTTAGAATACTCTCATAACCATTCTACACTTGTTAGAACCTCCAAGGACTCATGCTACACCATCTACGTCCCTTGGGGTACAAAGCAATGTTTAGGATCATTCTAATGGTTCTTATAAGTCCTAATACACATTCCTAGACCATTCTAAGCCTTTAGAATACTCTCTTAACCATTCTACACTTGTTAGAACCTCCAAGGACTCATGCTACACCATCTACGTCCCTTGGGGTACAAAGCAATGTTTTTGATCATTCTAATGGTTCTTATAAGTCCTAATACACATTCCTAGACCATTCTAAGCCTTTAGAATACTCTCATAACCATTCTACACTTGTTAGAACCTCCAAGGACTCATGCTACACCATCTACGTCCCTTGGGGTACAAAGCAATGTTAAGGATCATTCTAATGGTTCTTATAAGTCCTAATACACATTCCTAGACCATTCTAAGCCTTTAGAATACTCTCATAACCATTCTACACTTGTTAGAACCTCCAAGGACTCATGCTACACCATCTACGTCCCTTGGGGTACAAAGCAATGTTAAGGATCATTCTAATGGTTCTTATAAGTCCTAATACACATTCCTAGACCATTCTAAGCCTTTAGAATACTCTCATAACCATTCTACACTTGTTAGAACCTCCAAGGACTCATGCTACACCATCTACGTCCCTTGGGGTACAAAGCAATGTTTAGGATCATTCTAATGGTTCTTATAAGTCCTAATACACATTCCTAGACCATTCTAAGCCTTTAGAATACTCTCTTAACCATTCTACACTTGTTAGAACCTCCAAGGACTCATGCTACACCATCTACGTCCCTTGGGGTACAAAGCAATGTTTTTGATCATTCTAATGGTTCTTATAAGTCCTAATACACATTCCTAGACCATTCTAAGCCTTTAGAATACTCTCTTAACCATTCTACACTTGTTAGAACCTCCAAGGACTCATGCTACACCCTCTAAGTCCCTTCAGGTACCAAGCAATGTTTAGGATCATTCTAATTGTTCTTATAAGTCCTAATACACATTCCTAGACCATTCTAAGCCTTTAGAATACTCTCATAACCATTCTACACTTGTTAGAACCTCCAAGGACTCATGCTACACCCTCTACGTCCCTTGGGGTACCATGCAATGTTTAGGATCATTTTAATGGTTCTTATAAGTCCTAATACACATTCCTAGACCATTCTAAGCCTTTAGAATACTCTCTTAACCATTCTACACTTGTTAGAACCTCCAAGGACTCATGCTACACCCTCTAAGTCCCTTCAGGTACCAAGCAATGTTTAGGATCATTCTAATTGTTCTTATAAGTCCTAATACACATTCCTAGACCATTCTATGCCTTTAGAATACTCTCTTAACCATTCTAAACTTGTTAGAACCTCCAACGACTCATGCTACACCCTCTACGTCCCTTGGTGTACCAAGCAATGTTTAGGATCATACTAATGGTTCTTATAAGTCCTAATACACATTCCTAGACCATTCTAAGCCTTTAGAATACTCTCTTAACCATTCTACACTTGTTAGAACCTCCAAGGACTCATGCTACACCCTGTACGTCCCTTCGGGTACCAAGCAATGTTTAGGATCATTCTAATGGTTCTTATAAGTCCTACTACACATTCCTAGACCATTCTAAGCCTTTAGAATACTCTATTAACCATTCTACACTTGTTAGAACCTCCAAGGACACATGCTACACCCTCTACGTCCCTTGGGGTACCAAGCAATGTTTAGGATCATTCTAATGGTTTTTATAAGTCCTTATACACATTCCTAGACCATTCTAAGCCTTTAGAATACTCTCATAACCATTCTACACTTGTTAGAACCTCCAAGGACTCATGCTACACCATATACGTCCCTTGGGGTACCAAGCAATGTTTAGGATCATTCTAATGGTTCTTATAAGTCGTAATACACATTCCTAGACCATTCTAAGCCTTTAGAATATTTTCTTAATCATTCTACACTTGTTAGAACCTCCAAGGACTCATGCTACACCCTCTACGTCCCTTGGGGTACCAAGCAATGTTTAGGATTGTTCAAATGGTTCTTATATGTCCTAATACTCATTCCTAGACCATTCTAAGCCTTTAGAATACTCTCTTAACCATTCTACACTTGTTAGAACCTCCAAGGACTCATGTTACACCCTCTACGTCCCATGGGGTACCAAGCAATGTTTAGGATCGTTCTAATGGTTCTTCTAAGTCCTAATACACTTTCCTAGACCATTCTAAGCCTTTAGAATACTTTCTTAACAATTCTACACTTGTTAGAACCTCCAACGACTCATGCTACACCCTCTACGTCCTTTGGGGTACCAAGCAAAGTTTAGGATCATTCTAATGGTTCTTATAAGTCCTAATACACATTCCTAGACTATTCTAAGCCTTTAGAATACTCTCATAACCATTCTACACTTGTTAGAACCTCCAAGGACTCATGCTACACCATATACGTCCCTTGGGGTACCAAGCAATGTTTAGGATCATTCTAATGGTTCTTCTAAGTCCTAATACACATTCCTAGACCATTCTAAGCCTTTAGAATACTCTCTTAACCATTCTACACTTGTTAGAACCTCCAAGGACTCATGCTACACCCTCTAAGTCCCTTCAGGTACCAAGCAATGTTTAGGATCATTCTAATTGTTCTTATAAGTCCTAATACACATTCCTAGACCATTCTAAGCCTTTAGAATACTCTCATAACCATTCTACACTTGTTAGAACCTCCAAGGACTCATGCTACACCATATACGTCCCTTGGGGTACCAAGCAATGTTTAGGATCATTCTAATGGTTCTTATAAGTCCTAATACAAATTCCTAGACCATTCTAAGCCTTTAGAATATTCTCTTAATCATTCTACACTTGTTAGAACCTCCAAGGACTCATGCTACACCCTCTACGTCCCTTGGGGTACCAAGCAATGTTTAGGATTGTTCAAATGGTTCTTATATGTCCTAATACTCATTCCTAGACCATTCTAAGCCTTTAGAATACTCTCTTAACCATTCTACACTTGTTAGAACCTCCAAGGACTCATGTTACACCCTCTACGTCCCATGGGGTACCAAGCAATGTTTAGGATCGTTCTAATGGTTCTTCTAAGTCCTAATACACTTTCCTAGACCATTCTAAGCCTTTAGAATACTTTCTTAACAATTCTACACTTGTTAGAACCTCCAACCACTCATGCTACACCCTCTACGTCCTTTGGGGTACCAAGCAAAGTTTAGGATCATTCTAATGGTTCTTATAAGTCCTAATACACATTCCTAGACCATTTTAAGCCTTTAGAATACTCTCTTAACCATTCTACACTTGTTAGAACCTCCAAGGACTCATGCTACACCCTCTAAGTCCCTTCAGGTACCAAGCAATGTTTAGGATCATTCTAATTGTTCTTATAAGTCCTAATACACATTCCTAGACCATTCTAAGCCTTTAGAATACTCTCATAACCATTCTACACTTGTTAGAACCTCCAAGGACTCATGCTACACCCTCTACGTCCCTTGGGGTACCATGCAATGTTTAGGATCATTTTAATGGTTCTTATAAGTCCTAATACACATTCCTAGACCATTCTAAGCCTTTAGAATACTCTCTTAACCATTCTACACTTGTTAGAACCTCCAAGGACTAATGCTACACCCTGTACGTCCCTTCGGGTACCAAGCAATGTTTAGGATCATTCTAATAGTTCTTATAAGTCCTACTACACATTCCTAGACCATTCTAAGCCTTTAGAATACTCTCTTAACCATTCTACACTTGTTAGAACCTCCAAGGACACATGCTACACCCTCTACGTCCCTTGGGGTACCAAGCAATGTTTAGGATCATTCTAATGGTTCTTATAAGTCCTAATACACATTCCTAGACCATTCTAAGCCTTTAGAATATTCTCTTAATCATTCTACACTTGTTAGAACCTCCAAGGACTCATGCTACACCCTCTACGTCCCTTGGGGTACCAAGCAATGTTTAGGATTGTTCAAATGGTTCTTATATGTCCTAATACTCATTCCTAGACCATTCTAAGCCTTTAGAATACTCTCTTAACCATTCTACACTTGTTAGAACCTCCAAGGACTCATGCTACACCCTCTACGTCCCTTGGGGTACCATGCAATGTTTAGGATCATTTTAATGGTTCTTATAAGTCCTAATACACATTCCTAGACCATTCTAAGCCTTTAGAATACTCTCTTAACCATTCTACACTTGTTAGAACCTCCAAGGACTCATGCTACACCCTCTAAGTCCCTTCAGGTACCAAGCAATGTTTAGGATCATTCTAATTGTTCTTATAAGTCCTAATACACATTCCTAGACCATTCTATGCCTTTAGAATACTCTCTTAACCATTCTAAACTTGTTAGAACCTCCAAGGACTCATGCTACACCCTCTACGTCCCTTGGTGTACCAAGCAATGTTTAGGATCATACTAATGGTTCTTATAAGTCCTAATACACATTCCTAGACCATTCTAAGCCTTTAGAATACTCTCTTAACCATTATACACTTGTTAGAACCTCCAAGGACTCATGCTACACCCTGTACGTCCCTTCGGGTACCAAGCAATGTTTAGGATCATTCTAATGGTTCTTATAAGTCCTACTACACATTCCTAGACCATTCTAAGCCTTTAGAATACTCTATTAACCATTCTACACTTGTTAGAACCTCCAAGGACACATGCTACACCCTCTACGTCCCTTGGGGTACCAAGCAATGTTTAGGATCATTCTAATGGTTTTTATAAGTCCTTATACACATTCCTAGACCATTCTAAGCCTTTAGAATACTCTCATAACCATTCTACACTTGTTAGAACCTCCAAGGACTCATGCTACACCATATACGTCCCTTGGGGTACCAAGCAATGTTTAGGATCATTCTAATGGTTCTTATAAGTCCTAATACACATTCCTAGACCATTCTAAGCCTTTAGAATATTTTCTTAATCATTCTACACTTGTTAGAACCTCCAAGGAGTCATGCTACACCCTCTACGTCCCTTGGGGTACCAAGCAATGTTTAGGATTGTTCAAATGGTTCTTATATGTCCTAATACTCATTCCTAGACCATTCTAAGCCTTTAGAATACTCTCTTAACCATTCTACACTTGTTAGAACCTCCAAGGACTCATGTTACACCCTCTACGTCCCATGGGGTACCAAGCAATGTTTAGGATCGTTCTAATGGTTCTTCTAAGTCCTAATACACTTTCCTTGACCATTCTAAGCCTTTAGAATACTTTCTTAACAATTCTACACTTGTTAGAACCTCCAACGACTCATGCTACACCCTCTACGTCCTTTAGGGTACCAAGCAAAGTTTAGGATCATTCTATTGGTTCTTATAAGTCCTAATACACATTCCTAGACTATTCTAAGCCTTTAGAATACTCTCATAACCATTCTACACTTGTTAGAACCTCCAAAGACTCATGCTACACCATATACGTCCCTTGGGGTACCAAGCAATGTTTAGGATCATTCTAATGGTTCTTCTAAGTCCTAATACACATTCCTAGACCATTCTAAGCCTTTAGAATACTCTCTTAACCATTCTACACTTGTTAGAACCTCCAAGGACTCATGCTACACCCTCTAAGTCCCTTCAGGTACCAAGCAATGTTTAGGATCATTCTAATTGTTCTTATAAGTCCTAATACACATTCCTAGACCATTCTAAGCCTTTAGAATACTCTCATAACCATTCTACACTTGTTAGAACCTCCAAGGACTCATGCTACACCATATACGTCCCTTGGGGTACCAAGCAATGTTTAGGATCATTCTAATGGTTCTTATAAGTCCTAATACACATTCCTAGACCATTCTAAGCCTTTAGAATATTCTCTTAATCATTCTACACTTGTTAGAACCTCCAAGGACTCATGCTACACCCTCTACGTCCCTTGGGGTACCAAGCAATGTTTAGGATTGTTCAAATGGTTCTTATATGTCCTAATACTCATTCCTAGACCATTCTAAGCCTTTAGAATACTCTCTTAACCATTCTACACTTGTTAGAACCTCCAAGGACTCATGTTACACCCTCTACGTCCCATGGGGTACCAAGCAATGTTTAGGATCGTTCTAATGGTTCTTCTAAGTCCTAATACACTTTCCTAGACCATTCTAAGCCTTTAGAATACTTTCTTAACAATTCTACACTTGTTAGAACCTCCAACGACTCATGCTACACCCTCTACGTCCTTTGGGGTACCAAGAAAAGTTTAGGATCTTTCTAAAGGTTCTTATAAGTCCTAATACACATTCCTAGACCATTCTACGCCTTTAGAATACTCTCTTAACCATTCTACACTTGTTAGAACCTCCAAGGACTCATGCTACACCCTCTAAGTCCCTTCTGGTACCAAGCAATGTTTAGGATCATTCTAATTGTTCTTATAAGTCCTAATACACATTCCTAGACCATTCTAAGCCTTTAGAATACTCTCATAACCATTCTACACTTGTTAGAACCTCCAAGGACTCATGCTACACCCTCTACGTCCCTTGGGGTACCATGCAATGTTTAGGATCATTTTAATGGTTCTTATAAGTCCTAATACACATTCCTAGACCATTCTAAGCCTTTAGAATACTCTCTTAACCATTCTACACTTGTTAGAACCTCCAAGGACTCATGCTACACCCTGTACGTCCCTTCGGGTACCAAGCAATGTTTAGGATCATTCTAATGGTTCTTATAAGTCCTACTACACATTCCTAGACCATTCTAAGCCTTTAGAATACTCTCTTAACCATTCTACACTTGTTAGAACCTCCAAGGACACATGCTACACCCTCTACGTCCCTTGGGGTACCAAGCAATGTTTAGGATCATTCTAATGGTTTTTATAAGTCCTTATACACATTCCTAGACCATTCTAAGCCTTTAGAATACTTTCTTAACAATTCTACACTTGTTAGAACCTCCAACGACTCATGCTACACCCTCTACGTCCTTTGGGGTACCAAGCAAAGTTTAGGATCTTTCTAAAGGTTCTTATAAGTCCTAATACACATTCCTAGACCATTCTAAGCCTTTAGAATACTCTCTTAACCATTCTACACTTGTTAGAACCTCCAAGGACTCATGCTACACCCTCTAAGTCCCTTCAGGTACCAAGCAATGTTTAGGATCATTCTAATTGTTCTTATAAGTCCTAATACACATTCCTAGACCATTCTAAGCCTTTAGAATACTCTCATAACCATTCTACACTTGTTAGAACCTCCAAGGACTCATGCTACACCCTCTACGTCCCTTGGGGTACCATGCAATGTTTAGGATCATTTTAATGGTTCTTATAAGTCCTAATACACATTCCTAGACCATTCTAAGCCTTTAGAATACTCTCTTAACCATTCTACACTTGTTAGAACCTCCAAGGACTCATGTTACACCCTCTACGTCCCATGGGGTACCAAGCAATGTTTAGGATCGTTCTAATGGTTCTTCTAAGTCCTAATACACTTTCCTAGACCATTCTAAGCCTTTAGAATACTTTCTTAACAATTCTACACTTGTTAGAACCTCCAACGACTCATGCTACACCCTCTACGTCCTTTGGGGTACCAAGCAAAGTTTAGGATCTTTCTAAAGGTTCTTATAAGTCCTAATACACATTCCTAGACCATTCTAAGCCTTTAGAATACTCTCTTAACCATTCTACACTTGTTAGAACCTCCAAGGACTCATGCTACACCCTCTAAGTCCCTTCAGGTACCAAGCAATGTTTAGGATCATTCTAATTGTTCTTATAAGTCCTAATACACATTCCTAGACCATTCTAAGCCTTTAGAATACTCTCATAACCATTCTACACTTGTTAGAACCTCCAAGGACTCATGCTACACCCTCTACGTCCCTTGGGGTACCATGCAATGTTTAGGATCATTTTAATGGTTCTTATAAGTCCTAATACACATTCCTAGACCATTCTAAGCCTTTAGAATACTCTCTTAACCATTCTACACTTGTTAGAACCTCCAAGGACTCATGCTACACCCTGTACGTCCCTTCGGGTACCAAGCAATGTTTAGGATCATTCTAATGGTTCTTATAAGTCCTACTACACATTCCTAGACCATTCTAAGCCTTTAGAATACTCTCTTAACCATTCTACACTTGTTAGAACCTCCAAGGACACATGCTACACCCTCTACGTCCCTTGGGGTACCAAGCAATGTTTAGGATCATTCTAATGGTTTTTATAAGTCCTTATACACATTCCTAGACCATTCTAAGCCTTTAGAATACTCTCTTAACCATTCTACACTTCTTAGAACCTCCAAGGACTCATGTTACACCCTCTACGTCCCATGGGGTACCAAGCAATGTTTATTATCATTCTAATGGTTCTTATAAGTCCTAATACACATTTCTAGACCATTCTAAGCCCTTAGAATACTCTCATGACCATTCTACACTCTTTAGAACCTCCAAGGACTCATGCTACACCATCTACGTCCCTTGGGGTACCAAGCAATGTTTAGGATCATTCTAATGGTTCTTATAAGTCCTAATACACATTCCTAGACCATTCTAAGCCTTTAGAATACTCTCTTAACCATTCTACACTTCTTAGAACCTCCAAGGACTCATGTTACACCCTCTACGTCCCATGGGGTACCAAGCAATGTTTATTATCATTCTAATGGTTCTTATAAGTCCTAATACACATTCCTAGACCATTCTAAGCCTTTAGAATACTCTCTTAACCATTCTACACTTGTTAGAACCTCCAAGGACTCATGTTACACCCTCTACGTCCCATGGGGTACCAAGCAATGTTTATTATCATTCTAATGGTTCTTATAAGTCCTAATACACATTTCTAGACCATTCTAAGCCTTTAGAATACTCTCTTAACCATTCTACACTTGTTAGAAATTGCAAGGACTCATGCTACACCCTCTACGTCCCTTGGGGTACCAAGCAATGTTTTGGATCATTCTAATGGTTCTTATAAGTCCTACTACACATTCCTAGATCATTCTAAGCCTTTAGAATACTCTCATGACCATTCTACACTCTTTAGAACCTCCAAGGACTCATGCTACACCCTCTACGTCCCTTGGGGTACCAAGCAATGTTTAGGATCATTCTAATGGTTTTTATAAGTCCTTATACACATTCCTAGACCATTCTAAGCCTTTAGAATACTCTCATAACTATTCTACACTTGTTAGAACCTCCAAGGACTCATGCTACACCATATACGTCCCTTGGGGTACCAAGCAATGTTTAGGATCATTCTAATGGTTCTTATAAGTCCTAATACACATTCCTAGACCATTCTAAGCCTTTAGAATATTTTCTTAATCATTCTACACTTGTTAGAACCTCCAAGGACTCATGCTACACCCTCTACGTCCCTTGGGGTACCAAGCAATGTTTAGGATTGTTCAAATGGTTCTTATATGTCCTAATACTCATTCCTAGACCATTCTAAGCCTTTAGAATACTCTCTTAACCATTCTACACTTGTTAGAACCTCCAAGGACTCATGCTACACCCTATACGTCCCTTCGGGTACCAAGCAATGTTTAGGATCATTCTAATGGTTCTTATAAGTCCTACTACACATTCCTAGACCATTCTAAGCCTTTAGAATACTCTCTTAACCATTCTACACTTGTTACAACCTCCAAGGACTCATGTTACACCCTTTACGTCCCATGGGGTACCAAGCAATGTTTAGGATCGTTCTAATGGTTCTTCTAAGTCCTAATACACATTCCTAGACCATTCTAAGCCTTTAGAATACTTTCTTAACCATTCTACACTTGTTAGAACCTCCAACGACTCATGCTACACCCTCTACGTCCTTTGGGGTACCAAGCAAAGTTTAGGATCATTCTAATGGTTCTTATAAGTCCTAACACACATTCCTAGACCATTCTAAGCCTTTAGAATACTCTCTTAACCATTCTACACTTGTTAGAACCTCCAAGGACTCATGCTACACCCTCTAAGTCCCGTCGGGTACCAAGCAATGTTTAGGATCATTCTAATGGTTCTTATAAGTCCTAATACACATTCCTAGACCATTCTAAGCCTTTAGAATACTCTCATAACCATTCTACACTTGTTAGAACCTCCAAGGACTCATGCTACACCCTCTACGTCCCTTGGGGTGCCAAGCAATGTTTAGGATCATTCTAATGGTTCTTATAAGTCCTAATACACATTCCTAGACCATTCTAAGCCTTTAGAATACTCTCTTAACCATTCTACACTTGTTAGAAATTGCAAGGACTCATGCTACACCCTCTACGTCCCTTGGGGTACCAAGCAATGTTTTGGATCATTCTAATGGTTCTTATAAGTCCTACTACACATTCCTAGACCATTCTAAGCCTTTAGAATACTCTCTTAACCATTCTACACTCTTTAGAACCTCCAAGGACTCATGCTACACCATCTACGTCCCTTGGGGTACCAAGCAATGTTTAGGATCATTCTAATGGTTCTTATAAGTCCTAATACACATTCCTAGACCATTCTAAGCCTTTAGAATACTCTCTTAACCATTCAACACTTGTTAGAACCTCCAAGGACTCATGTTACACCCTCTACGTCCCATGGGGTACCAAGCAATGTTTATTATCATTCTAATGGTTCTTATAAGTCCTAATACACATTTCTAGACCATTCTAAGCCTTTAGAATACTCTCATGACCATTCTACACTCTTTAGAACCTCCAAGGACTCATGCTACACCATCTACGTCCCTTGGGGTACCAAGCAATGTTTAGGATCATTCTAATGGTTCTTATAAGTCCTAATACACATTCCTAGACCATTCTAAGCCTTTAGAATACTCTCTTAACCATTCTACACTTGTTAGAACCTCCAAGGACTCATGTTACACCCTCTACGTCCCATGGGGTACCAAGCAATGTTTATTATCATTCTAATGGTTCTTATAAGTCCTAATACACATTTCTAGACCATTCTAAGCCTTTAGAATACTCTCATGACCATTCTACACTCTTTAGAACCTCCAAGGACTCATGCTACACCATCTACGTCCCTTGGGGTACCAAGCAATGTTTAGGATCATTCTAATGGTTCTTATAAGTCCTAATACACATTCCTAGACCATTCTAAGCCTTTAGAATACTCTCTTAACCATTCTACACTTCTTAGAACCTCCAAGGACTCATGTTAAACCCTCTACGTCCCATGGGGTACCAAGCAATGTTTATTATCATTCTAATGGTTCTTATAAGTCCTAATACACATTCCTAGACCATTCTAAGCCTTTAGAATACTCTCTTAACCATTCTACACTTGTTAGAACCTCCAAGGACTCATGTTACACCCTCTACGTCCCATGGGGTACCAAGCAATGTTTATTATCATTCTAATGGTTCTTATAAGTCCTAATACACATTTCTAGACCATTCTAAGCCTTTAGAATACTCTCATGACCATTCTACACTCTTTAGAACCTCCAAGGACTCATGCTACACCATCTACGTCCCTTGGGGTACCAAGCAATGTTTAGGATCATTCTAATGGTTCTTATAAGTCCTAATACACATTCCTAGACCATTCTAAGCCTTTAGAATACTCTCTTAACCATTCTACACTTGTTAGAACCTCCAAGGACTCATGTTACACCCTCTACGTCCCATGGGGTACCAAGCAATGTTTATTATCATTCTAATGGTTCTTATAAGTCCTAATACACATTTCTAGACCATTCTAAGCCTTTAGAATACTCTCATGACCATTCTACACTCTTTAGAACCTCCAAGGACTCATGCTACACCATCTACGTCCCTTGGGGTACCAAGCAATGTTTAGGATCATTCTAATGGTTCTTATAAGTCCTAATACACATTCCTAGACCATTCTAAGCCTTTAGAATACTCTCTTAACCATTCTACACTTGTTAGAACCTCCAAGGACTCATGTTACACCCTCTACGTCCCATGGGGTACCAAGCAATGTTTATTATCATTCTAATGGTTCTTATAAGTCCTAATACACATTCCTAGACCATTCTAAGCCTTTAGAATACTCTCTTAACCATTCTACACTTGTTAGAACCTCCAAGGACTCATGTTACACCCTCTACGTCCCATGGGGTACCAAGCAATGTTTATTATCATTCTAATGGTTCTTATAAGTCCTAATACACATTTCTAGACCATTCTAAGCCTTTAGAATACTCTCATGACCATTCTACACTCTTTAGAACCTCCAAGGACTCATGCTACACCATATACGTCCCTTGGGGTACCAAGCAATGTTTAGGATCATTCTAATGGTTCTTATAAGTCCTAATACACATTCCTAGACCATTCTAAGCCTTTAGAATACTCTCTTAACCATTCTACACTTGTTAGAAATTGCAAGGACTCATGCTACACCCTCTACGTCCCTTGGGCTACCAAGCAATGTTTAGGATCATTC
The DNA here is from genome assembly GCA_037953625.1 of Crotalaria pallida. Classification (NCBI taxonomy): domain Eukaryota; kingdom Viridiplantae; phylum Streptophyta; class Magnoliopsida; order Fabales; family Fabaceae; genus Crotalaria; species Crotalaria pallida. Next base: position 103,096,517 of record CM075654.1, on the reverse strand, counting down.
TAATGGTTCTTATAAGTCCTACTACACATTCCTAGACCATTCTAAGCCTTTAGAATACTCTCTTAACCATTCTACACTTCTTAGAACCTCCAAGGACTCATGTTAAACCCTCTACGTCCCATGGGGTACCAAGCAATGTTTATTATCATTCTAATGGTTCTTATAAGTCCTAATACACATTCCTAGACCATTCTAAGCCTTTAGAATACTCTCTTAACCATTCTACACTTCTTAGAACCTCCAAGGACTCATGTTAAACCCTCTACGTCCCATGGGGTACCAAGCAATGTTTATTATCATTCTAATGGTTCTTATAAGTCCTAATACACATTCCTAGACCATTCTAAGCCTTTAGAATACTCTCTTAACCATTCTACACTTGTTAGAACCTCCAAGGACTCATGTTACACCCTCTACGTCCCATGGGGTACCAAGCAATGTTTATTATCATTCTAATGGTTCTTATAAGTCCTAATACACATTTCTAGACCATTCTAAGCCTTTAGAATACTCTCATGACCATTCTACACTCTTTAGAACCTCCAAGGACTCATGCTACACCATCTACGTCCCTTGGGGTACCAAGCAATGTTTAGGATCATTCTAATGGTTCTTATAAGTCCTAATACACATTCCTAGACCATTCTAAGCCTTTAGAATACTCTCTTAACCATTCTACACTTGTTAGAACCTCCAAGGACTCATGTTACACCCTCTACGTCCCATGGGGTACCAAGCAATGTTTATTATCATTCTAATGGTTCTTATAAGTCCTAATACACATTTCTAGACCATTCTAAGCCTTTAGAATACTCTCATGACCATTCTACACTCTTTAGAACCTCCAAGGACTCATGCTACACCATCTACGTCCCTTGGGGTACCAAGCAATGTTTAGGATCATTCTAATGGTTCTTATAAGTCCTAATACACATTCCTAGACCATTCTAAGCCTTTAGAATACTCTCTTAACCATTCTACACTTGTTAGAACCTCCAAGGACTCATGTTACACCCTCTACGTCCCATGGGGTACCAAGCAATGTTTATTATCATTCTAATGGTTCTTATAAGTCCTAATACACATTCCTAGACCATTCTAAGCCTTTAGAATACTCTCTTAACCATTCTACACTTGTTAGAACCTCCAAGGACTCATGTTACACCCTCTACGTCCCATGGGGTACCAAGCAATGTTTATTATCATTCTAATGGTTCTTATAAGTCCTAATACACATTTCTAGACCATTCTAAGCCTTTAGAATACTCTCATGACCATTCTACACTCTTTAGAACCTCCAAGGACTCATGCTACACCATATACGTCCCTTGGGGTACCAAGCAATGTTTAGGATCATTCTAATGGTTCTTATAAGTCCTAATACACATTCCTAGACCATTCTATGCCTTTAGAATACTCTCTTAACCATTCTAAACTTGTTAGAACCTCCAAGGACTCATGCTACACCCTCTACGTCCCTTGGGGTACCAAGCAATGTTTATTATCATTCTAATGGTTCTTATAAGTCCTAATACACATTTCTAGACCATTCTAAGCCTTTAGAATACTCTCTTAACCATTCTACACTTGTTAGAACCTCCAAGGACTCATGCTACACCCTGTACGTCCCTTCGGGTACCAAGCAATGTTTAGGATCATTCTAATGGTTCTTATAAGTCCTACTACACATTCCTAGACCATTCTAAGCCTTTAGAATACTCTCTTAACCATTCTACACTTGTTAGAACCTCCAAGGACTCATGTTACACCCTCTACGTCCCATGGGGTACCAAGCAATGTTTAGGATCGTTCTAATGGTTCTTCTAAGTCCTAATACACATTCCTAGACCATTCTAAGCCTTTAGAATACTTTCTTAACCATTCTACACTTGTTAGAACCTCCAACGACTCATGCTACACCCTCTACGTCCTTTGGGGTACCAAGCAAAGTTTAGGATCATTCTAATGGTTCTTATAAGTCCTAACACACATTCCTAGACCATTCTAAGCCTTTAGAATACTCTCTTAACCATTCTACACTTGTTAGAACCTCCAAGGACTCATGCTACACCCTCTAAGTCCCTTCGGGTACCAAGCAATGTTTAGGATCATTCTAATGGTTCTTATAAGTCCTAATACACATTCCTAGACCATTCTAAGCCTTTAGAATACTCTCATAACCATTCTACACTTGTTAGAACCTCCAAGGACTCATGCTACACCCTCTACGTCCCTTGGGGTACCAAGCAATGTTTAGGATCATTCTAATGGTTCTTATAAGTCCTAATACACATTCCTAGACCATTCTAAGCCTTTAGAATACTCTCTTAACCATTCTACACTTGTTAGAAATTGCAAGGACTCATGCTACACCCTCTACGTCCCTTGGGCTACCAAGCAATGTTTAGGATCATTCTAATGGTTCTTATAAGTCCTACTACACATTCCTAGACCATTCTAAGCCTTTAGAATACTCTCTTAACCATTCTACACTCTTTAGAACCTCCAAGGACTCATGCTACACCATCTACGTCCCTTGGGGTACCAAGCAATGTTTAGGATCATTCTAATGGTTCTTATAAGTCCTAATACACATTCCTAGACCATTCTAAGCCTTTAGAATACTCTCTTAACCATTCTACACTTGTTAGAACCTCCAAGGACTCATGTTACACCCTCTACGTCCCATGGGGTACCAAGCAATGTTTATTATCATTCTAATGGTTCTTATAAGTCCTAATACACATTTCTAGACCATTCTAAGCCTTTAGAATACTCTCATGACCATTCTACACTCTTTAGAACCTCCAAGGACTCATGCTACACCATCTACGTCCCTTGGGGTACCAAGCAATGTTTAGGATCATTCTAATGGTTCTTATAAGTCCTACTACACATTCCTAGACCATTCTAAGCCTTTAGAATACTCTCTTAACCATTCTACACTCTTTAGAACCTCCAAGGACTCATGCTACACCCTCTACGTCCCTTGGGGTACCATGCAATGTTTAGCGTCATTTTAATGGTTCTTATAAGTCCTAATACACATTCCTAGACCATTCTAAGCCTTTAGAATACTCTTATAACCATTCTACACTTGTTAGAACCTCCAAGGACTCATGCTACACCCTCTACGTCCCTTGGGGTACCAAGCAATGTTTAGGATCATTCTAATGGTTCTTATAAGTCCTAATACACATTCCTAGACCATTCTATGCCTTTAGAATACTCTCTTAACCATTCTAAACTTGTTAGAACCTCCAAGGACTCATGCTACACCCTCTACGTCCCTTGGTGTACCAAGCAATGTTTAGGATCATACTAATGGTTCTTATAAGTCCTAATACACATTCCTAGACCATTCTAAGCCTTTAGAATACTCTCTTAACCATTCTACACTTGTTAGAACCTCCAAGGACTCATGCTACACCCTGTACGTCCCTTCGGGTACCAAGCAATGTTTAGGATCATTCTAATGGTTCTTATAAGTCCTACTACACATTCCTAGACCATTCTAAGCCTTTAGAATACTCTCATGACCATTCTACACTCTTTAGAACCTCCAAGGACTCATGCTACACCATCTACGTCCCTTGGGGTACCAAGCAATGTTTAGGATCATTCTAATGGTTCTTATAAGTCCTACTACACATTCCTAGACCATTCTAAGCCTTTAGAATACTCTCTTAACCATTCTACACTTGTTAGAACCTCCAAGGACTCATGTTACACCCTCTACGTCCCATGGGGTACCAAGCAATGTTTATTATCATTCTAATGGTTCTTATAAGTCCTAATACACATTTCTAGACCATTCTAAGCCTTTAGAATACTCTCATGACCATTCTACACTCTTTAGAACCTCCAAGGACTCATGCTACACCCTCTACGTCCCTTGGGCTACCAAGCAATGTTTAGGATCATTCTAATGGTTCTTATAAGTCCTACTACACATTCCTAGACCATTCTAAGCCTTTAGAATACTCTCTTAACCATTCTACACTCTTTAGAACCTCCAAGGACTCATGCTACACCATCTACGTCCCTTGGGGTACCAAGCAATGTTTAGGATCATTCTAATGGTTCTTATAAGTCCTAATACACATTCCTAGACCATTCTAAGCCTTTAGAATACTTTCTTAACCATTCTACACTTGTTAGAACCTCCAACGACTCATGCTACACCCTCTACGTCCTTTGGGGTACCAAGCAAAGTTTAGGATCATTCTAATGGTTCTTATAAGTCCTAACACACATTCCTAGACCATTCTAAGCCTTTAGAATACTCTCTTAACCATTCTACACTTGTTAGAACCTCCAAGGACTCATGCTACACCCTCTAAGTCCCTTCGGGTACCAAGCAATGTTTAGGATCATTCTAATGGTTCTTATAAGTCCTAATACACATTCCTAGACCATTCTAAGCCTTTAGAATACTCTCATAACCATTCTACACTTGTTAGAACCTCCAAGGACTCATGCTACACCCTCTACGTCCCTTGGGGTACCAAGCAATGTTTAGGATCATTCTAATGGTTCTTATAAGTCCTAATACACATTCCTAGACCATTCTAAGCCTTTAGAATACTCTCTTAACCATTCTACACTTGTTAGAACCTCCAAGGACTCATGTTACACCCTCTACGTCCCATGGGGTACCAAGCAATGTTTATTATCATTCTAATGGTTCTTATAAGTCCTAATACACATTTCTAGACCATTCTAAGCCTTTAGAATACTCTCATGACCATTCTACACTCTTTAGAACCTCCAAGGACTCATGCTACACCATATACGTCCCTTGGGGTACCAAGCAATGTTTAGGATCATTCTAATGGTTCTTATAAGTCCTAATACACATTCCTAGACCATTCTATGCCTTTAGAATACTCTCTTAACCATTCTAAACTTGTTAGAACCTCCAAGGACTCATGCTACACCCTCTATGTCCCTTGGTGTACCAAGCAATGTTTAGGATCATACTAATGGTTCTTATAAGTCCTAATACACATTCCTAGACCATTCTAAGCCTTTAGAATACTCTCTTAACCATTCTACACTTGTTAGAACCTCCAAGGACTCATGCTACACCCTGTACGTCCCTTCGGGTACCAAGCAATGTTTAGGATCATTCTAATGGTTCTTATAAGTCCTACTACACATTCCTAGACCATTCTAAGCCTTTAGAATACTCTCTTAACCATTCTACACTTGCTAGAACCTCCAAGGACTCATGTTACACCCTCTACGTCCCATGGGGTACCAAGCAATGTTTAGGATCGTTCTAATGGTTCTTCTAAGTCCTAATACACATTCCTAGACCATTCTAAGCCTTTAGAATACTTTCTTAACCATTCTACACTTGTTAGAACCTCCAACGACTCATGCTACACCCTCTACGTCCTTTGGGGTACCAAGCAAAGTTTAGGATCATTCTAATGGTTCTTATAAGTCCTAACACTCATTCCTAGACCATTCTAAGCCTTTAGAATACTCTCTTAACCATTCTACACTTGTTAGAACCTCCAAGGACTCATGCTACACCCTCTAAGTCCCTTCGGGTACCAAGCAATGTTTAGGATCATTCTAATGGTTCTTATAAGTCCTAATACACATTCCTAGACCATTCTAAGCCTTTAGAATACTCTCATAACCATTCTACACTTGTTAGAACCTCCAAGGACTCATGCTACACCCTCTACGTCCCTTGGGGTACCAAGCAATGTTTAGGATCATTCTAATGGTTCTTATAAGTCCTAATACACATTCCTAGACCATTCTAAGCCTTTAGAATACTCTCTTAACCATTCTACACTTGTTAGAAATTGCAAGGACTCATGCTACACCCTCTACGTCCCTTGGGCTACCAAGCAATGTTTAGGATCATTCTAATGGATCTTATAAGTCCTACTACACATTCCTAGACCATTCTAAGCCTTTAGAATACTCTCTTAACCATTCTACACTCTTTAGAACCTCCAAGGACTCATGCTACACCATCTACGTCCCTTGGGGTACCAAGCAATGTTTAGGATCATTCTAATGGTTCTTATAAGTCCTAATACACATTCCTAGACCATTCTAAGCCTTTAGAATACTCTCTTAACCATTCTACACTTGTTAGAACCTCCAAGGACTCATGTTACACCCTCTACGTCCCATGGGGTACCAAGCAATGTTTATTATCATTCTAATGGTTCTTATAAGTCCTAATACACATTTCTAGACCATTCTAAGCCTTTAGAATACTCTCATGACCATTCTACACTCTTTAGAACCTCCAAGGACTCATGCTACACCATCTAAGTCCCTTGGGGTACCAAGCAATGTTTAGGATCATTCTAATGGTTCTTATAAGTCCTACTACACATTCCTAGACCATTCTAAGCCTTTAGAATACTCTCTTAACCATTCTACACTCTTTAGAACCTCCAAGGACTCATGCTACACCCTCTACGTCCCTTGGGGTACCATGCAATGTTTAGCGTCATTTTAATGGTTCTTATAAGTCCTAATACACATTCCTAGACCATTCTAAGCCTTTAGAATACTCTTATAACCATTCTACACTTGTTAGAACCTCCAAGGACTCATGCTACACCCTCTACGTCCCTTGGGGTACCAAGCAATGTTTAGGATCATTCTAATGGTTCTTATAAGTCCTAATACACATTCCTAGACTATTCTATGCCTTTAGAATACTCTCTTAACCATTCTAAACTTGTTAGAACCTCCAAGGACTCATGCTACACCCTCTACGTCCCTTGGTGTACCAAGCAATGTTTAGGATCATACTAATGGTTCTTATAAGTCCTAATACACATTCCTAGACCATTCTAAGCCTTTAGAATACTCTCTTAACCATTCTACACTTGTTAGAACCTCCAAGGACTCATGCTACACCCTGTACGTCCCTTCGGGTACCAAGCAATGTTTAGGATCATTCTAATGGTTCTTATAAGTCCTACTACACATTCCTAGACCATTCTAAGCCTTTAGAATACTCTCTTAACCATTCTACACTTGTTAGAACCTCCAAGGACTCATGTTACACCCTCTACGTCCCATGGGGTACCAAGCAATGTTTATTATCATTCTAATGGTTCTTATAAGTCCTAATACACATTCCTAGACCATTCTAAGCCTTTAGAATACTCTCTTAACCATTCTACACTCTTTAGAACCTCCAAGGACTCATGCTACACCATCTACGTCCCTTGGGGTACCAAGCAATGTTTAGGATCATTCTAATGGTTCTTATAAGTCCTAATACACATTCCTAGACCATTCTAAGCCTTTAGAATACTCTCTTAACCATTCTACACTTGTTAGAACCTCCAAGGACTCATGTTACACCCTCTACGTCCCATGGGGTACCAAGCAATGTTTATTATCATTCTAATGGTTCTTATAAGTCCTAATACACATTTCTAGACCATTCTAAGCCTTTAGAATACTCTCATGACCATTCTACACTCTTTAGAACCTCCAAGGACTCATGCTACACCATCTACGTCCCTTGGGGTACCAAGCAATGTTTAGGATCATTCTAATGGTTCTTATAAGTCCTACTACACATTCCTAGACCATTCTAAGCCTTTAGAATACTCTCTTAACCATTCTACACTCTTTAGAACCTCCAAGGACTCATGCTACACCCTCTAAGTCCCTTGGGGTACCATGCAATGTTTAGCGTCATTTTAATGGTTCTTATAAGTCCTAATACACATTCCTAGACCATTCTAAGCCTTTAGAATACTCTTATAACCATTCTACACTTGTTAGAACCTCCAAGGACTCATGCTACACCCTCTACGTCCCTTGGGGTACCAAGCAATGTTTAGGATCATTCTAATGGTTCTTATAAGTCCTAATACACATTCCTAGACTATTCTATGCCTTTAGAATACTCTCTTAACCATTCTAAACTTGTTAGAACCTCCAAGGACTCATGCTACACCCTCTACGTCCCTTGGGGTACCAAGCAATGTTTAGGATCATTCTAATGGTTCTTATAAGTCCTAATACACATTCCTAGACCATTCTAAGCCTTTAGAATACTCTCTTAACCATTCTACACTTGTTAGAAATTGCAAGGACTCATGCTACACCCTCTACGTCCCTTGGGCTACCAAGCAATGTTTAGGATCATTCTAATGGTTCTTATAAGTCCTACTACACATTCCTAGACCATTCTAAGCCTTTAGAATACTCTCTTAACCATTCTACACTCTTTAGAACCTCCAAGGACTCATGCTACACCATCTACGTCCCTTGGGGTACCAAGCAATGTTTAGGATCATTCTAATGGTTCTTATAAGTCCTAATACACATTCCTAGACCATTCTAAGCCTTTAGAATACTCTCTTAACCATTCTACACTTGTTAGAACCTCCAAGGACTCATGTTACACCCTCTACGTCCCATGGGGTACCAAGCAATGTTTATTATCATTCTAATGGTTCTTATAAGTCCTAATACACATTTCTAGACCATTCTAAGCCTTTAGAATACTCTCATGACCATTCTACACTCTTTAGAACCTCCAAGGACTCATGCTACACCATCTACGTCCCTTGGGGTACCAAGCAATGTTTAGGATCATTCTAATGGTTCTTATAAGTCCTACTACACATTCCTAGACCATTCTAAGCCTTTAGAATACTCTCTTAACCATTCTACACTCTTTAGAACCTCCAAGGACTCATGCTACACCCTCTACGTCCCTTGGGGTACCATGCAATGTTTAGCGTCATTTTAATGGTTCTTATAAGTCCTAATACACATTCCTAGACCATTCTAAGCCTTTAGAATACTCTTATAACCATTCTACACTTGTTAGAACCTCCAAGGACTCATGCTACACCCTCTACGTCCCTTGGGGTACCAAGCAATGTTTAGGATCATTCTAATGGTTCTTATAAGTCCTAATACACATTCCTAGACTATTCTATGCCTTTAGAATACTCTCTTAACCATTCTAAACTTGTTAGAACCTCCAAGGACTCATGCTACACCCTCTACGTCCCTTGGTGTACCAAGCAATGTTTAGGATCATACTAATGGTTCTTATAAGTCCTAATACACATTCCTAGACCATTCTAAGCCTTTAGAATACTCTCTTAACCATTCTACACTTGTTAGAACCTCCAAGGACTCATGCTACACCCTGTACGTCCCTTCGGGTACCAAGCAATGTTTAGGATCATTCTAATGGTTCTTATAAGTCCTACTACACATTCCTAGACCATTCTAAGCCTTTAGAATACTCTCTTAACCATTCTACACTTGTTAGAACCTCCAAGGACTCATGTTACACCCTCTACGTCCCATGGGGTACCAAGCAATGTTTATTATCATTCTAATGGTTCTTATAAGTCCTAATACACATTCCTAGACCATTCTAAGCCTTTAGAATACTCTCTTAACCATTCTACACTTGTTAGAACCTCCAAGGACTCATGTTACACCCTCTACGTCCCATGGGGTACCAAGCAATGTTTATTATCATTCTAATGGTTCTTATAAGTCCTAATACACATTTCTAGACCATTCTAAGCCTTTAGAATACTCTCATGACCATTCTACACTCTTTAGAACCTCCAAGGACTCATGCTACACCATATACGTCCCTTGGGGTACCAAGCAATGTTTAGGATCGTTCTAATGGTTCTTCTAAGTCCTAATACACATTCCTAGACCATTCTAAGCCTTTAGAATACTTTCTTAACCATTCTACACTTGTTAGAACCTCCAACGACTCATGCTACACCCTCTACGTCCTTTGGGGTACCAAGCAAAGTTTAGGATCATTCTAATGGTTCTTATAAGTCCTAACACACATTCCTAGACCATTCTAAGCCTTTAGAATACTCTCTTAACCATTCTACACTTGTTAGAACCTCCAAGGACTCATGCTACACCCTCTAAGTCCCTTCGGGTACCAAGCAATGTTTAGGATCATTCTAATGGTTCTTATAAGTCCTAATACACATTCCTAGACCATTCTAAGCCTTTAGAATACTCTCATAACCATTCTACACTTGTTAGAACCTCCAAGGACTCATGCTACACCCTCTACGTCCCTTGGGGTACCAAGCAATGTTTAGGATCATTCTAATGGTTCTTATAAGTCCTAATACACATTCCTAAACCATTCTAAGCCTTTAGAATACTCTCTTAACCATTCTACACTTGTTAGAAATTGCAAGGACTCATGCTACACCCTCTACGTCCCTTGGGGTACCAAGCAATGTTTAGGATCATTCTAATGGTTCTTATAAGTCCTACTACACATTCCTAGACCATTCTAAGCCTTTAGAATACTCTCTTAACCATTCTACACTCTTTAGAACCTCCAAGGACTCATGCTACACCATCTACGTCCCTTGGGGTGCCAAGCAATGTTTAGGATCATTCTAATGGTTCTTATAAGTCCTAATACACATTCCTAGACCATTCTAAGCCTTTAGAATACTCTCTTAACCATTCAACACTTGTTAGAACCTCCAAGGACTCATGTTACACCCTCTACGTCCCATGGGGTACCAAGCAAAGTTTATTATCATTCTAATGGTTCTTATAAGTCCTAATACACATTTCTAGACCATTCTAAACCTTTAGAATACTCTCATGACCATTCTACACTCTTTAGAACCTCCAAGGACTCATGCTACACCATCTACGTCCCTTGGGGTACCAAGCAATGTTTAGGATCATTCTAATGATTCTTATAAGTCCTAATACACATTCCTAGACCATTCTAAGCCTTTAGAATACTCTCTTAACCATTCTACACTTGTTAGAACCTCCAAGGACTCATGTTACACCCTCTACGTCCCATGGGGTACCAAGCAATGTTTATTATCATTCTAATGGTTCTTATAAGTCCTAATACACATTCCTAGACCATTCTAAGCCTTTAGAATACTCTCTTAACCATTCTACACTTGTTAGAACCTCCAAGGACTCATGTTACACCCTCTACGTCCCATGGGGTACCAAGCAATGTTTATAATCATTCTAATGGTTCTTATAAGTCCTAATACACATTTCTAGACCATTCTAAGCCTTTAGAATACTCTCATGACCATTCTACACTCTTTAGAACCTCCAAGGACTCATGCTACACCATCTACGTCCCTTGGGGTACCAAGCAATGTTTAGGATCATTCTAATGGTTCTTATAAGTCCTAATACACATTCCTAGACCATTCTATGCCTTTAGAATACTCTCTTAACCATTCTAAACTTGTTAGAACCTCCAAGGACTCATGCTACACCCTCTACGTCCCTTGGTGTACCAAGCAATGTTTAGGATCATACTAATGGTTCTTATAAGTCCTAATACACATTCCTAGACCATTCTAAGCCTTTAGAATACTCTCTTAACCATTCTACACTTGTTAGAACCTCCAAGGACTCATGCTACACCCTGTACGTCCCTTCGGGTACCAAGCAATGTTTAGGATCATTCTAATGGTTCTTATAAGTCCTACAACACATTCCTAGACCATTCTAAGCCTTTAGAATACTCTCTTAACCATTCTACACTTGTTAGAACCTCCAAGGACTCATGCTACACCCTCTAAGTCCCTTCGGGTACCAAGCAATGTTTAGGATCATTCTAATGGTTCTTATAAGTCCTAATACACATTCCTAGACCATTCTAAGCCTTTAGAATACTCTCATAACCATTCTACACTTGTTAGAACCTCCAAGGACTCATGCTACACCCTCTACGTCCCTTGGGGTACCATGCAATGTTTAGGATCATTCTAATGGTTCTGATAAGTCCTAATACACATTCCTAGACCATTCTAAGCCTTTAGAATACTCTCTTAACCATTCTACACTTGTTAGAACCTCCAAGGACTCATGCTACACCCTGTACGTCCCTTCGGGTACCAAGCAATGTTTAGGATCATTCTAATGGTTCTTATAAGTCCTACTACACATTCCTAGACCATTCTAAGCCTTTAGAATACTCTCTTAACCATTCTACACTTGTTAGAACCTCCAAGGACTCATGTTACACCCTCTACGTCCCATGGGGTACCAAGCAATGTTTAGGATCGTTCTAATGGTTCTTCTAAGTCCTAATACACATTCCTAGACCATTCTAAGCCTTTAGAATACTTTCTTAACCATTCTACACTTGTTAGAACCTCCAACGACTCATGCTACACCCTCTACGTCCGTTGGGGTACCAAGCAAAGTTTAGGATCATTCTAATGTTTCTTATAAGTCCTAACACACATTCCTAGACCATTCTAAGCCTTTAGAATACTCTCTTAACTATTCTACACTTGTTAGAACCTCCAAGGACTCATGCTACACCCTCTAAGTCCCTTGGGGTACCATGCAATGTTTAGGATCATTCTAATGGTTCTTATAAGTCCTAATACACATTCCTAGACCATTCTAAGCCTTTAGAATACTCTTATAACCATTCTACACTTGTTAGAACCTCCAAGGACTCATGCTACACCCTCTACGTTCCTTGGGGTACCAAGCAATGTTTAGGATCATTCTAATGGTTCATATAACTCCTAATACACATTCCTAGACCATTCTAAGCCTTTAGAATACTCTCTTAACCATTCTACACTTGTTAGAACCTCCAAGGACTCATGTTACACCCTCTACGTCCCATGGGGTACCAAGCAATGTTTAGGATCGTTCTAATGGTTCTTCTAAGTCCTAATACAAATTCCTAGACCATTATAAGCCTTTAGAATACTTTCTTAACCATTCTACACTTGTTAGAACCTCCAACGACTCATGTTACACCCTCTACGTCCTTTGGGGTACCAAGCAAAGTTTAGGATCATTCTAATGGTTCTTATAAGTCCTAATACACATTCCTAGACCATTCTAAGCCTTTAGAATACTCTCTTAACCATTCTACACTTGTTAGAACCTCCAAGGACTCATGCTACACCCTCTAAGTCCCTTCGGGTACCAAGCAATGTTTAGGATCATTCTAATGGTTCTTATAAGTCCTAATACACATTCCTAGACCATTCTAAGCCTTTAGAATACTCTCATAACTATTCTACACTTGTTAGAACCTCCAAGGACTCATGCTACACCCTCTACGTCCCTTGGGGTACCATGCAATGTTTAGGATCATTCTAATGGTTCTTATAAGTCCTAATACACATTCCTAGACCATTCTAAGCCTTTAGAATACTCTCTTAACCATTCTACACTTGTTAGAACCTCCAAGGACTCATGCTACACCCTGTACGTCCCTTCGGGTACCAAGCAATGTTTAGGATCATTCTAATGGTTCTTATAAGTCCTACTACACATTCCTAGACCATTCTAAGCCTTTAGAATACTCTCTTAACCATTCTACACTTGTTAGAACCTCCAAGGACACATGCTACACCCTCTACGTCCCTTGGGGTACCAAGCAATGTTTAGGATCATTCTAATGGTTCTTATAAGTCCTTATACACATTCCTAGACCATTCTAAGCCTTTAGAATACTCTCATAACCATTCTACACTTGTTAGAACCTCCATGGATTCATGTTACACCATCTACGTCCCTTGGGGTACCAAGCAATGTTTAGGATCATTCTAATGGTTCCTATAAGTCCTAATACACATTCCTAGACCATTCTAAGCCTTTAGAATACTCTCTTCACCATTCTACACTTGTTAGAACCTCCAAGGACTCATGTTACACCCTCTACGTCCCATGGGGTACCAAGCAATGTTTAGGATCGTTCTAATGGTTCTTCTAAGTCCTAATACACATTCCTAGACCATTCTAAGCCTTTAGAATACTTTCTTAACCATTCTATACTTGTTAGAACCTCCAACGACTCATGTTACACCCTCTACGTCCTTTGGGGTACCAAGCAAAGTTTAGGATCATTCTAATGGTTCTTATAAGTCCTAAGACACATTCCTAGACCATTCTAAGCCTTTAGAATACTCTTATAACCATTCTACACTTGTTAGAACCTCCAAGGACTCATGCTACACCCTCTACGTCCCTTGGGGTACCAAGCAATGTTTAGGATCATTCTAATGGTTCATATAACTCCTAATACACATTCCTAGACCATTCTAAGCCTTTAGAATACTCTCTTAACCATTCTACACTTGTTAGAACCTCCAAGGACTCATGTTACACCCTCTACGTCCCATGGGGTACCAAGCAATGTTTAGGATCGTTCTAACGGTTCTTCTAAGTCCTACTACACATTCCTAGACCATTCTAAGCCTTTAGAATACTCTCTTAACCATTCTACACTTGTTAGAACCTCCATGGACACATGCTACACCCTCTACGTCCCTTGGGGTACCAAGCAATGTTTAGGATCATTCTAATGGTTCTTATAAGTCCTTATACACATTCCTAGACCATTCTAAGCCTTTAGAATACTCTCATAACCATTCTACACTTGTTAGAACCTCCATCGATTCATGTTACACCATCTACGTCCCTTGGGGTACCAAGCAATGTTTAGGATCATTCTAATGGTTCCTATAAGTCCTAATACACATTTCTAGACCATTCTAAGCCTTTATAACACTCTCTTGACCATTCTACACTCTTTAGAACCTCCAAGGACTCATGATACACCATCTACGTCCCTTGGGGTACCAAGCAATGTTTAGAATCATTCTAATGGTTCTTATAAGTCCTAATACACATTCCTAGACCATTCTAAGCCTTTAGAATACTCTCTTAACCATTCTACACTTGTTAGAACTTGCAAGGACTCATGCTACACCCTCTACGTCCCTTGGGGTACCAAGCAATGTTTAGGATCATTCTAATGGTTCTTATAAGTCATAATACAGATTTCTAGACCATTCTATGCCTTTACAATACTCTCATAACCATTCTACACTCTTTAGAACCTCCAAGGACTCATGCTACACCATCTACGTCCCTTGGGGTACCAAGCAATGTTTAGGATCATTCTAATGGTTCTTATAAGTCCTAATACACATTCCTAGACCATTCTAAGCCTTTAGAATACTCTCTTAACCATTCTACACTTGTTAGAACGTGCAAGGACTCATGCTACACCCTCTACGTCCCTTGGGGTACCAAGCAATGTTTAGGATCATTCTAATTGTTCTTATAAGTCCTAATACACATTTCTAGACAATTCTAAGCCATTATAACACTCTCTTGACCATTCTACACTCTTTAGAACTTCCAAGGACTCATGCTACACCCTCTACGTCCTTTGGGGTACCAAGCAAAGTTTAGGATCATTCTAATGGTTCTTATAAGTCCTTATACACATTCCTAGACCATTCTAAGCCTTTAGAATACTCTCTTAACCATTCTACACTTGTTAGAACCTCCAAGGACTCATGCTACACCCTGTACGTCCCTTCGGGTACCAAGAAATGTTTAGGATCATTCTAATGGTTCTAATAAGTCCTAATACACATTCCTAGACCATTCTAAGCCTTTAGAATACTCTCATAACCATTCTACACTTGTTAGAACCTCCAAGGACTCATGCTACACCCTCTACGTCCTTTGGGGTACCAAGCAATGTTTAGGATCATTCTAATGGTTCTTATAAGTCCTACTACACATTCCTAGACCATTCTAAGCCTTTAGAATACTCTCTTAACCATTCTACACTTGTTAGAACCTCCAAGGACTCATGCTACACCCTCTAAGTCCCTTCGGGTACCAAGCAATGTTTAGGATCATTCTAATGGTTCTAATAAGTCCTAATACACATTCCTAGACCATTCTAAGCCTTTAGAATACTCTCATAACCATTCTACACTTGTTAGAACCTCCAAGGACTCATGCTACACCCTCTACGTCCTTTGGGGTACCAAGCAATGTTTAGGATCATTCTAATGGTTCTTATAAGTCCTACTACACATTCCTAGACCATTCTAAGCCTTTAGAATACTCTCTTAACCATTCTACACTTGTTAGAACCTCCAAGGACACATGCTACACCCTCTACGTCCCTTGGGGTACCAAGCAATGTTTAGGATCATTCTAATGGTTCTTTTAAGTCCTTATAAACATTCCTAGACCATTCTAAGCCTTTAGAATACTCTCATAACCATTCTACACTTGTTAGAACCTCCATGGATTCATGTTACACCATCTACGTCCCTTGGGGTACCAAGCAATGTTTAGGATCATTCTAATGGTTCCTATAAGTCCTAATACACATTCCTAGACCATTCTAAGCCTTTAGAATACTCTCTTCACCATTCTGCACTTGTTAGAACCTCCAAGGACTCATGTTACACCCTCTACGTCCCATGGGGTACCAAGCAATGTTGAGGATCGTTCTAATGGTTCTTCTAAGTCCTAATACACATTCCTAGACCATTCTAAGCCTTTAGAATACTTTCTTAACCATTCTACACTTGTTAGAACCTCCAACGACTCATTTTACACCCTCTACGTCCTTTGGGGTACCAAGCAAAGTTTAGGATCATTCTAATGGTTCTTATAAGTCCTAATACACATTCCTAGACCATTCTAAGCCTTTAGAATACTCTTATAACCATTCTACACTTGTTAGAACCTCCAAGGACTCATGCTACACCCTCTACGTCCCTTGGGGTACCAAGCAATGTTTAGGATCATTCTAATGGTTCATATAACTCCTAATACACATTCCTAGACCATTCTAAGCCTTTAGAATACTCTCTTAACCATTCTACACTTGTTAGAACCTCCAAGGACTCATGCTACACCCTCTACGTCCCTTGGGGTACCAAGCAATGTTTAGGATCATTCTAATGGTTCATATAACTCCTAATACACATTCCTAGACCATTCTAAGCCTTTAGAATACTCTCTTAACCATTCTACACTTGTTAGAACCTCCAAGGACTCATGTTACACCCTCTACGTCCCATGGGGTACCAAGCAATGTTTAGGATCGTTCTAATGGTTCTTCTAAGTCCTACTACACATTCCTAGACCATTCTAAGCCTTTAGAATACTCTCTTAACCATTCTACACTTGTTAGAACCTCCAAGGACACATGCTACACCCTCTACGTCCCTTGGGGTACCAAGCAATGTTTAGGATCATTCTTATGGTTCTTATAAGTCCTTATACACATTCCTAGACCATTCTAAGCCATTATAACACTCTCTTGATCATTCTACACTCTTTAGAACCTCCAAGGACTCATGCTACACCCTCTACGTCCTTTGGGGTACCAAGCAATGTTTAGGATCATTCTAATGGTTCTTATAAGTCCTAATACACATTCCTAGACCATTCTAAGCCTTTAGAATACTCTCTTAACCATTCTACACTTGTTAGAACCTCCAAGGACTCATGTTACACCCTCTACGTCCCATGGGGTACCAAGCAATGTTTATTATCATTCTAATGGTTCTTATAAATCCTAATACAGATTTCTAGACCATTCTATGTCTTTACAATACTCTCATGACCATTCTACACTCTTTAGAACCTCCAAGGACTCATGCTACACCATCTACGTCCCTTGGGGTACCAAGCAATGTTTAGGATCATTCTAATGGTTCTTATAAGTCCTAATACACATTCCTAGACCATTCTAAGCCTTTAGAATACTCTCATAACCATTCTACACTTGTTAGAACCTCCAAGGACTCATGCTACACCCTCTACGTCCCTTGGGGTACCAAGCAATGTTTAGGATTGTTCAAATGGTTCTTATATGTCCTAATACACATTCCTAGACCATTCTAAGCCTTTATAATACTTTCTTAACCATTCTACACTTGTTAGAACCTCCAACGACTCATGCTACACCCTTTACGTCCTTTGGGGTACCAAGCAAAGTTTCGGATCATTCTAATGGTTCTTTTAAGTCCTAATACACATGCTAGAC
This sequence comes from Crotalaria pallida, assembly GCA_037953625.1. Taxonomy (NCBI): domain Eukaryota; kingdom Viridiplantae; phylum Streptophyta; class Magnoliopsida; order Fabales; family Fabaceae; genus Crotalaria; species Crotalaria pallida. The sequence continues at coordinate 103,078,663 of CM075654.1, read as the reverse complement.
CATTCTAAGCCTTTAGAATACTCTCTTAACCATTCTACACTTGTTAGAACCTCCAAGGACTCATGCTACACCCTCTAAGTCCCTTCGGGTACCAAGCAATGTTTAGGATCATTCTAATGGTTCTAATAAGTCCTAATACACATTCCTAGACCATTCTAAGCCTTTAGAATACTCTCATAACCATTCTACACTTGTTAGAACCTTCAAGGACTCATGCTACACCCTCTACGTCCTTTGGGGTACCAAGCAATGTTTAGGATCATTCTAATGGTTCATATAACTCCTAATACACATTCCTAGACCATTCTATGCATTTAGAATACTCTCTTAACCATTCTAAACTTGTTAGAACCTCCAAGGAGTCATGCTACACCCTCTACGTCCCTTGGTGTACCAAGCAATGTTTAGGATCATACTAATGGTTCTTATAAGTCCTAATACACATTCCTAGACCATTCTAAGCCTTTAGAATACTCTCTTAACCATTCTACACTTGTTAGAACCTCCAAGGACTCATTCTACACCCTGTACGTCCCTTCGGGTACCAAGCAATGTTTAGGATCATTCTAATGGTTCTTATAAGTCCTACTACACATTCCTAGACCATTCTAAGCCTTTAGACTACTCTCTCAACCATTCTACACTTGTTAGAACCTCCAAGGACACATGCTACACCCTCTACGTCCGTTGGGGTACCAAGCAATGTTTAAGATCATTCTAATGGTTCTTATAAGTTCTTATACACATTCCTAGACCATTCTAAGCCTTTAGAATACTCTCATAACCATTCTACACTTGTTAGAACCTCCATGGACTCATGTTACACCATCTACGTCCCTTGGGGTACCAAGCAATGTTTAGGATCATTCTAATGGTTCCTATAAGTCCTAATACACATTTCTAGACCATTCTAAGCCTTTATAACACTCTCTTGACCATTCTACCCTCTTTAGAACCTCCAAGGACTCAGGCTACACCATCTACGTCCCTTGGGGTACCATGCAATGTTTAGGATCATTCTAATGGTTCTTATAAGTCCTTATACTCATTCCTAGACCATTCTAAGCCTTTAGAATACTCTCATAACCATTCTTCACTTCTTAGAACCTCCATGGACTCATGTTACACCATCTACGTCCTTTGGGGTACCAAGCAATGTTTAGGATCATTCTAATGGTTCTTATAAGTCCTAATACACATTTCTAGACCATTCTAAGCCTTTATAACACTCTCTTGATCATTCTACACTCTTTAGAACCTCCAAGGACTCATGCTACACCATCTACGTCCCTTGGGGTACCAAGCAATGTTTAGGATCATTCTAATGGTTCTTATAAGTCCTAATACACATTCCTAGACCATTCTAAGCCTTTAGAATACTCTCTTAACCATTCTACACTTGTTAGAACCTCCAAGGACTCATGCTACACCCTCTACGTCCCATGGGGTACCAAGCAATGTTTAGGATCGTTCTAATGGTTCGTCTAAGTCCTAATACACATTTCTAGACCATTCTAAGCCTTTAGAATACTCTCATGACCATTCTACACTCTTTAGAACCTCCAAGGACTCATGCTACACCCCCTACGTCCTTTGGGGTACCAAGCAAAGTTTAGGATCATTCTAATGGTTCTTATAAGTCCTAATACACATTCCTAGACCATTCTAAGCCTTTAGAATACTCTCTTAACCATTCTACACTTGTTAGAACCTCCTAGGACTCATGTTACACCCTCTACGTCCCATGGGGTACCAAGCAATGTTTAGGATCGTTCTAATGGTTCTTATAAGTCCTAATACACATTTCTAGACCATTCTAAGCCTTTAGAATACTCTCATGACCATTCTACACTCTTTAGAACCTCCAAGGACACATGCTACACCCTCTACGTCCTTTGGGGTACCAAGCAAAGTTTAGGATCATTCTAATGGTTCTTATAAGTCCTAATACACATTCCTAGACCATTCTATGCCTTTAGAATACTCTCTTAACCATTCTACACTTGTTAGAACCTCCAAGGACTCATGCTACACCCTCTAAGTCCCTTCGGGTACCAAGTAATGTTTAGGATCATTCTAATGGTTCTTATATGTCCTAATACACATTCCTAGACCATTCTAAGCCTTTAGAATACTCTCATAACCATTCTACACTTGTTAGAACCTCCAAGGACTCATGCTACACCCTCTACGTCCCTTGGGGTACCATGCAATGTTTAGGATCATTCTAATGGTTCTTATAAGTCCTAATACACATTCCTAGACCATTCTAAGCCTTTAGAATACTCTCTTAACCATTCTACACTTGTTAGAACCTCCAAGGACTCATGCTACACCCTCTAAGTCCCTTCGGGTACCAAGCAATGTTTAGGATCATTCTAATGCTTCTTATATGTCCTAATACACATTCCTAGACCATTCTAAGCCTTTAGAATACTCTCATAACCATTCTACACTTGTTAGAACCTCCAAGGACTCATGCTACACCCTCTACGTCCCTTGGGGTACCAGGCAATGTTTAGGATCATTCTAATGGTTCTTATAAGTCCTAATACACATTCCTAGACCATTCTAAGCCTTTAGAATACTCTCTTAACCATTCTACACTTGTTAGAACCTCCAAGGACTCATGCTACGCCCCGTACGTCCCTTCGGGTACCAAGCAATGTTTAGGATCATTCTAATGGTTCTTATAAGTCCTACTACACATTCCTAGACCATTCTAGGCCTTTAGAATACTCTCTTAACCATTCTACACTTGTTAAAACCTCCAAGGACACATGCTACACCCTCTACGTCCCTTGGGGTACCAAGCAATGTTTAGGATCATTCTAATGGTTCTTATAAGTCCTAATACACATTTCTAGACCATTCTAAGCCTTTAGAATACTCTCATGACCATTCTACACTCTTTAGAACCTCCAAGGACACATGCTACACCCTCTACGTCCTTTGGGGTAGCAAGCAAAGTTTAGGATCATTCTAATGGTTCTTATAAGTCCTAATACACATTCCTAGACCATTCTATGCCTTTAGAATACTCTCTTAACCATTCTACACTTGTTAGAACCTCCAAGGACTCATGCTACACCCTCTAAGTCCCTTCGGGTACCAAGTAATGTTTAGGATCATTCTAATGGTTCTTATATGTCCTAATACACATTCCTAGACCATTCTAAGCCTTTAGAATACTCTCATAACCATTCTACACTTGTTAGAACCTCCAAGGACTCATGCTACACCCTCTACGTCCCTTGGGGTACCATGCAATGTTTAGGATCATTCTAATGGTTCTTATAAGTCCTAATACACATTCCTAGACCATTCTAAGCCTTTAGAATACTCTCTTAACCATTCTACACTTGTTAGAACCTCCAAGGACTCATGCTACACCCTCTAAGTCCCTTCGGGTACCAAGCAATGTTTAGGATCATTCTAATGCTTCTTATATGTCCTAATACACATTCCTAGACCATTCTAAGCCTTTAGAATACTCTCATAACCATTCTACACTTGTTAGAACCTCCAAGGACTCATGCTACACCCTCTACGTCCCTTGGGGTACCATGCAATGTTTAGGATCATTCTAATGGTTCTTATAAGTCCTAATACACATTCCTAGACCATTCTAAGCCTTTAGAATACTCTCTTAACCATTCTACACTTGTTAGAACCTCCAAGGACTCATGCTACGCCCCGTACGTCCCTTCGGGTACCAAGCAATGTTTAGGATCATTCTAATGGTTCTTATAAGTCCTACTACACATTCCTAGACCATTCTAGGCCTTTAGAATACTCTCTTAACCATTCTACACTTGTTAAAACCTCCAAGGACACATGCTACACCCTCTACGTCCCTTGGGGTACCAAGCAATGTTTAGGATCATTCTAATGGTTCTTATAAGTCCTAATACACATTTCTAGACCATTCTAAGCCTTTAGAATACTCTCATGACCATTCTACACTCTTTAGAACCTCCAAGGACTCATGCTACACCCTCTACGTCCTTTGGGGTACCAAGCAAAGTTTAGGATCATTCTAATGGTTCTTATAAGTCCTAATACACATTCCTAGACCATTCTATGCCTATAGAATACTCTCTTAACCATTCTACACTTGTTAGAACCTCCAAGGACTCATGCTACACCCTCTAAGTCCCTTCGGGTACCAAGCAATGTTTAGGATCATTCTAATGCTTCTTATATGTCCTAATACACATTCCTAGACCATTCTAAGCCTTTAGAATACTCTCATAACCATTCTACACTTGTTAGAACCTCCAAGGACTCATGCTACACCCTCTACGTCCCTTGGGGTACCATGCAATGTTTAGGATCATTCTAATGGTTCTTATAAGTCCTAATACACATTCCTAGACCATTCTAAGCCTTTAGAATACTCTCTTAACCATTCTACACTTGTTAGAACCTCCAAGGACTCATGCTACACCCCGTACGTCCCTTCGGGTACCAAGCAATGTTTAGGATCATTCTAATGGTTCTTATAAGTCCTACTACACATTCCTAGACCATTCAAAGCCTTTAGAATACTCTCTTAACCATTCTACACTTGTTAAAACCTCCAAGGACACATGCTACACCCTCTACGTCCCTTGGGGTACCAAGCAATGTTTAGGATCATTCTAATGGTTCTTATAAGTCCTTATACACATTCCTAGACCATTCTAAGCCTTTAGAATACTCTCATAACCATTCTACACTTGTTAGAACCTCCATGGACTCATTTTACACCATCTACGTCCCTTGGGGTACCAAGCAATGTTTAGGATCATTCTAATGGTTCCTATAAGTCCTAATACACATTTCTAGACCATTCTATGCCTTTATAACACTCTCTTGACCATTCTACACTCTTTAGAACCTCCAAGGACTCATGCTACACCCTCTACGTCCCTTGGGGTACCAAGCAATGTTTAGGATCATTCTAATGGTTCTTATAAGTCCTAATACACATTCCTAGACCATTCTAAGCCTTTAGAATACTCTCATAACCATTCTACACTTGTTAGAACCTCCAAGGACTCATGCTACACCATCTACGTCCCTTGGGGTACCAAGCAATGTTTAGGATCATTCTAATGGTTCTTATAAGTCCTAATACACATTCCTAGACCATTCTAAGCCTTTAGAATACTCTCTTAACCATTCTACACTTCTTAGAACCTCCAAGGACTCATGCTACACCCTGTATATCCCTTCGGGTACCAAGCAATGTTTAGGATCATTCTAATGGTTCTTATAAGTCCTACTAAACATTCCTAGACCATTCTAAGCCTTTAGAATACTCTCTTAACCATTCTACACTTGTTAAAACCTCCAAGGACACATGCTACACCCTCTACGTCCCTTGGGGTACCAAGCAATGTTTAGGATCATTCTAATGGTTCTTATAAGTCCTTATACACATTCCTAGACCATTCTAAGCCTTTAGAATACTCTCATAACCATTCTACACTTGTTAGAACCTCCAAGGACTCATGTTACACCCTCTACGTCCCATGGGGTACCAAGCAATGTTTAGGATCGTTCTAATGGTTCTTCTAAGTCCTAATACACATTTCTAGACCATTCTAAGCCTTTAGAATACTCTCATGACCATTCTACACTCTTTAGAACCTCCAAGGACTCATGCTACACCCTCTACGTCCTTTGGGGTACCAAGCAAAGTTTAGGATCATTCTAATGGTTCTTATAAGTCCTAAAACACATTCCTAGACCATTCTAAGCCTTTAGAATACTCTCTTAACCATTCTACACTTGTTAGAACCTCCAAGGACTCATGCTACACCCTCTAAGTCCCTTCGGGTACCAAGCAATGTTTAGGATCATTCTAATGGTTCTTATATGTCCTAATACACATTCCTAGACCATTCTAAGCCTTTAGAATACTCTCATAACCATTCTACACTTGTTAGAACCTCCAAGGACTCATGCTACACCCTCTACGTCCCTTGGGGTACCAAGCAAAGTTTAGGATCATTCTAATGGTTCTTATAAGTCCTAATACACTTTCCTAGACCATTCTAAGCCTTTAGAATACTCTCTTAACCATTCTACACTTGTTAGAACCTCCAAGGACTCATGCTACACCCTCTAAGTCCCTTCGGGTACCAAGCAATGTTTAGGATCATTCTAATGGTTCTTATAAGTCCTGATACACATTCCTAGACCATTCTAAGCCTTTAGAATACTCTCATAACCATTCTACACTTATTAGAACCTCCAAGGACTCATGCTACACCCTCTACGTCCCTTGGGGTACCATGCAATGTTTAGGATCATTCTAATGGTTCTTATAAGTCCTAATACACATTCCTAGACCATTCTAAGCCTTTAGAATACTCTCATAACCATTCTACACTTGTTAGAACCTCCAAGGACTCATGCTACACCCCGTACGTCCCTTCGGGTACCAAGCAATGTTTAGGATCATTCTAATGGTTCTTATAAGTCCTACTACACATTCCTAGACCATTCAAAGCCTTTAGAATACTCTCTTAACCATTCTACACTTGTTAAAACCTCCAAGGACACATGCTACACCCTCTACGTCCCTTGGGGTACCAAGCAATGTTTAGGATCATTCTAATGGTTCTTATAAGTCCTTATACACATTCCTAGACCATTCTAAGCCTTTAGAATACTCTCATAACCATTCTACACTTGTTAGAACCTCCATGGACTCATTTTACACCATCTACGTCCCTTGGGGTACCAAGCAATGTTTAGGATCATTCTAATGGTTCCTATAAGTCCTAATACACATTTCTAGACCATTCTAAGCCTTTATAACACTCTCTTGACCATTCTACACTCTTTAGAACCTCCAAGGACTCATGCTACACCCTCTACGTCCCTTGGGGTACCAAGCAATGTTTAGGATCATTCTAATGGTTCTTATAAGTCCTAATACACATTCCTAGACCATTCTAAGCCTTTAGAATACTCTCATAACCATTCTACACTTGTTAGAACCTCCAAGGACTCATGCTACACCATCTACGTCCCTTGGGGTACCAAGCAATGTTTAGGATCATTCTAATGGTTCTTATAAGTCCTAATACATATTCCTAGACCATTCTAAGCCTTTAGAATACTCTCTTAACCATTCTACACTTCTTAGAACCTCCAAGGACTCATGCTACACCCTGTATATCCCTTCGGGTACCAAGCAATGTTTAGGATCATTCTAATGGTTCTTATAAGTCCTACTAAACATTCCTAGACCATTCTATGCCTTTAGAATACTCTCTTAACCATTCTACACTTGTTAAAACCTCCAAGGACACATGCTACACCCTCTACGTCCCTTGGGGTACCAAGCAATGTTTAGGATCATTCTAATGGTTCTTATAAGTCCTTATACACATTCCTAGACCATTCTAAGTCTTTAGAATACTCTCATAACCATTCTACACTTGTTAGAACCTCCAAGGACTCATGTTACACCCTCTACGTCCCATGGGGTACCAAGCAATGTTTAGGATCGTTCTAATGGTTCTTCTAAGTCCTAATACACATTTCTAGACCATTCTAAGCCTTTAGAATACTCTCATGACCATTCTACACTCTTTAGAACCTCCAAGGACTCAAGCTACACCCTCTACGTCCTTTGGGGTACCAAGCAAAGTTTAGGATCATTCTAATGGTTCTTATAAGTCCTAATACACATTCCTAGACCATTCTAAGCCTTTAGAATACTCTCTTAACCATTCTACACTTGTTAGAACCTCCAAGGACTCATGCTACACCCTCTAAGTCCCTTCGGGTACCAAGCAATGTTTAGGATCATTCTAATGGTTCTTATATGTCCTAATACACATTCCTAGACCATTCTAAGCCTTTAGAATACTCTCATAACCATTCTACACTTGTTAGAACCTCCAAGGACTCATGCTACACCCTCTACGTCCCTTGGGGTACCAAGCAAAGTTTAGGATCATTCTAATGGTTCTTATAAGTCTAATACACTTTCCTAGACCATTCTAAGCCTTTAGAATACTCTCTTAACCATTCTACACTTGTTAGAACCTCCAAGGACTCATGCTACACCCTCTAAGTCCCTTCGGGTACCAAGCAATGTTTAGGATCATTCTAATGGTTCTTATAAGTCCTGATACACATTCCTAGACCATTCTAAGCCTTTAGAATACTCTCATAACCATTCTACACTTATTAGAACCTCCAAGGACTCATGCTACACCCTCTACGTCCCTTGGGGTACCATGCAATGTTTAGGATCATTCTATTGGTTCTTATAAGTCCTAATACACATTCCTAGACCATTCTAAGCCTTTAGAATACTCTCATAACCATTCTACACTTGTTAGAACCTCCAAGGACTCATGCTACACCATCTACGTCCCTTGGGGTACCAAGCAATGTTTAGGATCATTCTAATGGTTCTTATAAGTCCTAATACACATTCCTAGACCATTCTAAGCCTTTAGAATACTCTCATAACCATTCTACACTTGTTAGAACCTCCATGGACTCATGTTACACCATCTACGTCCCTTGGGGTACCAAGCAATGTTTAGGATCATTCTAATGGTTCCTATAAGTCCTAATACACATTTCTAGACCATTCTAAGCCTTTATAACACTCTCTTGACCATTCTACACTCTTTAGAACCTCCAAGGACTCAGGCTACACCATCTACGTCCCTTGGGGTACCATGCAATGTTTAAGATCATTCTAATGGTTCTTATAAGTCCTTATACACATTCCTAGACCATTCTAAGCCTTTAGAATACTCTCATAACCATTCTTCGTTTCTTAGAACCTCCATGGACTCATGTTACACCATCTACGTCCTTTGGGGTACCAAGCAATGTTTAGGATCATTCTAATGGTTCTTATAAGTCCTAATACACATTTCTAGACCATTCTAAGCCTTTATAACACTCTCTTGATCATTCTACACTCTTTAGAACTTCCAAGGACTCATGCTACACCATCTACGTCCCTTGGGGTACCAAGCAATGTTTAGGATCATTCTAATGGTTCTTATAAGTCCTAATACACATTCCTAGACCATTCTAAGCCTTTAGAATACTCTCTTAACCATTCTACACTTGTTAGAACCTCCAAGGACTCATGTTACACCCTCTACGTCCCATGGGGTACCAAGCAATGTTTAGGATCGTTCTAATGGTTCGTCTAAGTCCTAATACACATTTCTAGACCATTCTAAGCCTTTAGAATACTCTCATGACCATTCTACACTCTTTAGAACCTCCAAGGACTCATGCTACACCCCCTACGTCCTTTGGGGTACCAAGCAAAGTTTAGGATCATTCTAATGGTTCTTATAAGTCCTAATACACATTCCTAGACCATTCTAAGCCTTTAGAATACTCTCTTAACCATTCTACACTTGTTAGAACCTCCAAGGACTCATGTTACACCCTCTACGTCCCATGGGGTACCAAGCAATGTTTAGGATCGTTCTAATGGTTCTTATAAGTCCTAATACACATTTCTAGACCATTCTAAGCCTTTAGAATACTCTCATGACCATTCTACACTCTTTAGAACCTCCAAGGACTCATGCTACACCCTCTACGTCCTTTGGGGTACCAAGCAAAGTTTAGCATCATTCTAATGGTTCTTATAAGTCCTAATACACATTCCTAGACCATTCTATGCCTTTAGAATACTCTCTTAACCATTCTACACTTGTTAGAACCTCCAAGGACTCATGCTACACCCTCTACGTCCCTTGGGGTACCAAGCAATGTTTAGGATCATTCTAATGGTTCTTATAAGTCCTAATACACTTTCCTAGACCATTCTAAGCCTTTAGAATACTCTCTTAACCATTCTACACTTGTTAGAACCTCCAAGGACTCATTCTTCACCCTCTAAGTCCCTTCGGGTACCAAGCAATGTTTAGGATCATTCTAATGGTTCTTATAAGTCCTAATACACATTCCTAGACCATTCTAAGCCTTTAGAATACTCTCATAACCATTCTACACTTATTAGAACCTCCAAGGACTCATGCTACACCCTCTACGTCCCTTGGGGTACCATGCAATGTTTAGGATCATTCTATTGGTTCTTATAAGTCCTAATACACATTCCTAGACCATTCTAAGCCTTTAGAATACTCTCATAACCATTCTACACTTGTTAGAACCTCCAAGGACTCATGCTACACCATCTACGTCCCTTGGGGTACCAAGCAATGTTTAGGATCATTCTAATGGTTCTTATAAGTCCTAATACACATTCCTAGACCATTCTAAGCCTTTAGAATACTCTCATAACCATTCTACACTTGTTAGAACCTCCATGGACTCATGATACACCATCTACGTCCCTTGGGGTACCAAGCAATGTTTAGGATCATTCTAATGGTTCCTATAAGTCCTAATACACATTTCTAGACCATTCTAAGCCTTTATAACACTCTCTTGACCATTCTACACTCTTTAGAACCTCCAAGGACTCAGGCTACACCATCTACGTCCCTTGGGGTACCATGCAATGTTTAAGATCATTCTAATGGTTCTTATAAGTCCTTATACACATTCCTAGACCATTCTAAGCCTTTAGAATACTCTCATAACCATTCTTCGTTTCTTAGAACCTCCATGGACTCATGTTACACCATCTACGTCCTTTGGGGTACCAAGCAATGTTTAGGATCATTCTAATGGTTCTTATAAGTCCTAATACACATTTCTAGACCATTCTAAGCCTTTATAACACTCTCTTGATCATTCTACACTCTTTAGAACTTCCAAGGACTCATGCTACACCATCTACGTCCCTTGGGGTACCAAGCAATGTTTAGGATCATTCTAATGGTTCTTATAAGTCCTAATACACATTCCTAGACCATTCTAAGCCTTTAGAATACTCTCTTAACCATTCTACACTTGTTAGAACCTCCAAGGACTCATGTTACACCCTCTACGTCCCATGGGGTACCAAGCAATGTTTAGGATCGTTCTAATGGTTCGTCTAAGTCCTAATACACATTTCTAGACCATTCTAAGCCTTTAGAATACTCTCATGACCATTCTACACTCTTTAGAACCTCCAAGGACTCATGCTACACCCCCTACGTCCTTTGGGGTACCAAGCAAAGTTTAGGATCATTCTAATGGTTCTTATAAGTCCTAATACACATTCCTAGACCATTCTAAGCCTTTAGAATACTCTCTTAACCATTCTACACTTGTTAGAACCTCCAAGGACTCATTTTACACCCTCTACCTCCCATGGGGTACCAAGCAATGTTTAGGATCGTTCTAATGGTTCTTATAAGTCCTAATACACATTTCTAGACCATTCTAAGCCTTTAGAATACTCTCATGACCATTCTACACTCTTTAGAACCTCCAAGGACTCATGCTACACCCTCTACGTCCTTTGGGGTACCAAGGAAAGTTTAGGATCATTCTAATGGTTCTTATAAGTCCTAATACACATTCCTAGACCATTCTATGCCTTTAGAATACTCTCTTAACCATTCTACACTTGTTAGAACCTCCAAGGACTCATGCTACACCCTCTAAGTCCCTTCGGGTACCAAGCAATGTTTAGGATAATTCTAATGGTTCTTATATGTCCTAATACACATTCCTAGACCATTCTAAGCCTTTAGAATACTCTCATAACCATTCTACACTTGTTAGAACCTCCAAGGACTCATGCTACACCCTCTACGTCCCTTGGGGTACCATGCAATGTTTAGGATCATTCTAATGGTTCTTATAAGTCCTAATACACATTCCTAGACAATTCTAAGCCTTTAGAATACTCTCTTAACCATTCTACACTTGTTAGAACCTCCAAGGACTCATGCTACACCCTCTAAGTCCCTTCGGGTACCAAGCAATGTTTAGGATCATTCTAATGCTTCTTATATGTCTTAATACACATTCCTAGACCATTCTAAGCCTTTAGAATACTCTCATAACCATTCTACACTTGTTAGAACCTCCAAGGACTCATGCTACACCCTCTACGTCCCTTGGGGTACCATGCAATGTTTAGGATCATTCTAATGGTTCTTATAAGTCCTAATACACATTCCTAGACCATTCTAAGCCTTTAGAATACTCTCTTAACCATTCTACACTTGTTAGAACCTCCAAGGACTCATGCTACACCCCGTACGTCCCTTCGGGTACCAAGCAATGTTTAGGATCATTCTAATGGTTCTTATAAGTCCTACTACACATTCCTAGACCATTCTAAGCCTTTAGAATACTCTCATAACCATTCTACACTTGTTAGAACCTCCAAGGACTCATGCTACACCATCTACGTCCCTTGGGGTACCAAGCAATGTTTAGGATCATTCTAATGGTTCTTATAAGCCCTAATACACATTCCTAGACCATTCTAAGCCTTTAGAATACTCTCTTAACCATTCTACACTTGTTAGAACCTCCAAGGACTCATGCTACACCCTGTATGTCCCTTCGGGTACCAAGCAATGTTTAGGATCATTCTAATGGTTCTTATAAGTCCTACTAAACATTCCTAGACCATTCTAAGCCTTTAGAATACTCTCTTAACCATTCTACACTTGTTAGAACCTCCAAGGACACATGCTACACCCTCTACGTCCCTTGGGGTACCAAGCAATGTTTAGGATTATTCTAATGGTTCTTATAACTCCTTATACACATTCCTAGACCATTCTAAGCCTTTAGAATACTCTCATAACCATTCGACACTTGTTAGGACCTCCAAGGACTCATGTTACACCCTCTACGTCCCATGGGGTACCAAGCAATGTTTAGGATCGTTCTAATGGTTCTTCTAAGTCCTAATACACATTTCTAGACCATTCTAAGCCTTTAGAATACTCTCATGACCATTCTACACTCTTTAGAACCTCCAAGGACTCATGCTACACCCTCTACGTCCTTTGGGGTACCAAGCAAAGTTTAGGATCATTCTAATGGTTCTTATAAGTCCTAATACACATTCCTAGACCATTCTAAGCCTTTAGAATACTCTCTTAACCATTCTACACTTGTTAGAACCTCCAAGGACTCATGCTACACCCTCTAAGTCCCTTCGGGTACCAAGCAATGTTTAGGATCATTCTAATGGTTCTTATATGTCCTAATACACATTCCTAGACCATTCTAAGCCTTTAGAATACTCTCATAACCATTCTACACTTGTTAGAACCTCCAAGGACTCATGCTACACCCTCTACGTCCCTTGGGGTACCAAGCAAAGTTTAGGATCATTCTAATGGTTCTTATAAGTCCTAATACACTTTCCTAGACCATTCTAAGCCTTTAGAATACTCTCTTAACCATTCTACACTTGTTAGAACCTCCAAGGACTCATGCTACACCCTCTAAGTCCCTTCGGGTACCAAGCAATGTTTAGGATCATTCTAATGGTTCTTATAAGTCCTAATACACATTCCTAGACCATTCTAAGCCTTTAGAATACTCTTATAACCATTCTACACTTGTTAGAACCTCCAAGGACTCATGCTACACCCTCTACGTCCCTTGGGGTACCATGCAATGTTTAGGATCATTCTATTGGTTCTTATAAGTCCTAATACACATTCCTAGACCATTCTAAGCCTTTAGAATACTCTCATAACCATGCTACACTTGTTAGAACCTCCAAGGACTCATGCTACACCCTCTACGTCCCTTGGGGTACCATGCAATGTTTAGGATCATTCTAATGGTTCTTATAAGTCCTAATACACATTCCTAGACCATTCTAAGCCTTTAGAATACTCTCTTAACCATTCTACACTTGTTAGAACCTCCAAGGACTCATGCTACACCCTCTAAGTCCCTTCGGGTACCAAGCAATGTTTAGGATCATTCTAATGGTTCTTATAAGTCCTACTACACATTCCTAGACCATTCTAAGCCTTTAGAATACTCTCATAACCATTCTACACTTGTTAGAACCTCCAAGGACTCATGCTACACCATCTACGTCCCTTGGGGTACCAAGCAATGTTTAGGATCATTCTAATGGTTCTTATAAGCCCTAATACACATTCCTAGACCATTCTAAGCCTTTAGAATACTCTCTTAACCATTCTACACTTGTTAGAACCTCCAAGGACTCATGCTACACCCTCTAAGTCCAAGCAATGTTTAGGATCATTCTAATGGTTCTTATATGTCCTAATACACATTCCTAGACCATTCTAAGCCTTTAGAATACTCTCATAACCATTCTACACTTGTTAGAACCTCCAAGGACTCATGCTACACCCTCTACGTCCCTTGGGGTACCAAGCAAAGTTTAGGATCATTCTAATGGTTCTTATAAGTCCTAATACACTTTCCTAGACCATTCTAAGCCTTTAGAATACTCTCTTAACCATTCTACACTTGTTAGAACCTCCAAGGACTCATGCTACACCCTCTAAGTCCCTTCGGGTACCAAGCAATGTTTAGGATCATTCTAATGGTTCTTATAAGTCCTAATACACATTCCTAGACCATTCTAAGCCTTTAGAATACTCTTATAACCATTCTACACTTGTTAGAACCTCCAAGGACTCATGCTACACCCTCTACGTCCCTTGGGGTACCATGCAATGTTTAGGATCATTCTATTGGTTCTTATAAGTCCTAATACACATTCCTAGACCATTCTAAGCATTTAGAATACTCTCATAACCATCCTACACTTGTTAGAACCTCCAAGGACTCATGCTACACCCTCTACGTCCCTTGGGGTACCATGCAATGTTTAGGATCATTCTAATGGTTCTTATAAGTCCTAATACACATTCCTAGACCATTCTAAGCCTTTAGAATACTCTCTTAACCATTCTACACTTGTTAGAACCTCCAAGGACTCATGCTACACCCTCTAAGTCCCTTCGGGTACCAAGCAATGTTTAGGATCATTCTAATGCTTCTTATATGTCCTAATACACATTCCTAGACCATTCTAAGCCTTTAGAATACTCTCATAACCATTCTACACTTGTTAGAACCTCCAAGGACTCATGCTACACCCTCTACGTCCCTTGGGGTACCATGCAATGTTTAGGATCATTCTAATGATTCTTATAAGTCCTAATACACATTCCTAGACCATTCTAAGCCTTTAGAATACTCTCTTAACCATTCTACACTTGTTAAAACCTCCAAGGACACATGCTACACCCTCTACGTCCCTTGGGGTACCAAGCAATGTTTAGGATCATTCTAATGGTTCTTATAAGTCCTAATACACATTCCTAGACCATTCTAAGCCTTTAGAATACTCTCATAACCATTCTACACTTGTTAGAACCTCCAAGGACTCATGCTACACCATCTACGTCCCTTGGGGTACCAAGCAATGTTTAGGATCATTCTAATGGTTCTTATAAGTCCTAATACACACTCCTAGACCATTCTAAGCCTTTAGAATACTCTCTTAACCATTCTACACTTGTTAGAACCTCCAAGGACTCATGCTACACCCTGTATGTCCCTTCGGGTACCAAGCAATGTTTAGGATCATTCTAATGGTTCTTATAAGTCCTACTAAACATTCCTAGACCATTCTAAGCCTTTAGAATACTCTCTTAACCATTCTACACTTGTTAGAACCTCCAAGGACACATGCTACACCCTCTACGTCCCTTGGGGTACCAAGCAATGTTTAGGATCATTCTAATGGTTCTTATAAGTCCTTATACACATTCCTAGACCATTCTAAGCCTTTAGAATACTCTCATAACCATTCTACACTTGTTAGAACCTCCAAGGACTCATGTTACACCCTCTACGTCCCATGGGGTACCAAGCAATGTTTAGGATCGTTCTAATGGTTCTTCTAAGTCCTAATACACATTTCTAGACCATTCTAAGCCTTTAGAATACTCTCATGACCATTCTACACTCTTTAGAACCTCCAAGGACTCATGCTACACCCTCTACGTCCTTTGGGGTACCAAGCAAAGTTTAGGATCATTCTAATGGTTCTTATAAGTCCTAATACACATTCCTAGACCATTCTAAGCCTTTAGAATACTCTCTTAACCATTCTACACTTGTTAGAACCTCCAAGGACTCATGCTACACCCTCTAAGTCCCTTCGGGTACCAAGCAATGTTTAGGATCATTCTAATGGTTCTTATATGTCCTAATACACATTCCTAGACCATTCTAAGCCTTTAGAATACTCTCATAACCATTCTACACTTGTTAGAACCTCCAAGGACTCATGCTACACCCTCTACGTCCCTTGGGGTACCAAGCAAAGTTTAGGATCATTCTAATGGTTCTTATAAGTCCTAATACACTTTCCTAGACCATTCTAAGCCTTTAGAATACTCTCTTAACCATTCTACACTTGTTAGAACCTCCAAGGACTCATGCTACACCCTCTAAGTCCCTTCGGGTACCAAGCAATGTTTAGGATCATTCTAATGCTTCTTATATGTCCTAATACACATTCCTAGACCATTCTAAGCCTTTAGAATACTCTCATAACCATTCTACACTTGTTAGAACCTCCAAGGACTCATGCTACACCCTCTACGTCCCTTGGGGTACCATGCAATGTTTAGGATCATTCTAATGATTCTTATAAGTCCTAATACACATTCCTAGACCATTCTAAGCCTTTAGAATACTCTCTTAACCATTCTACACTTGTTAAAACCTCCAAGGACACATGCTACACCCTCTACGTCCCTTGGGGTACCAAGCAATGTTTAGGATCATTCTAATGGTTCTTATAAGTCCTAATACACATTCCTAGACCATTCTAAGCCTTTAGAATACTCTCATAACCATTCTACACTTGTTAGAACCTCCAAGGACTCATGCTACACCATCTACGTCCCTTGGGGTACCAAGCAATGTTTAGGATCATTCTAATGGTTCTTATAAGTCCTAATACACACTCCTAGACCATTCTAAGCCTTTAGAATACTCTCTTAACCATTCTACACTTGTTAGAACCTCCAAGGACTCATGCTACACCCTGTATGTCCCTTCGGGTACCAAGCAATGTTTAGGATCATTCTAATGGTTCTTATAAGTCCTACTAAACATTCCTAGACCATTCTAAGCCTTTAGAATACTCTCTTAACCATTCTACACTTGTTAGAACCTCCAAGGACACATGCTACACCCTCTACGTCCCTTGGGGTACCAAGCAATGTTTAGGATCATTCTAATGGTTCTTATAAGTCCTTATACACATTCCTAGACCATTCTAAGCCTTTAGAATACTCTCATAACCATTCTACACTTGTTAGAACCTCCAAGGACTCATGTTACACCCTCTACGTCCCATGGGGTACCAAGCAATGTTTAGGATCGTTCTAATGGTTCTTCTAAGTCCTAATACACATTTCTAGACCATTCTAAGCCTTTAGAATACTCTCATGACCATTCTACACTCTTTAGAACCTCCAAGGACTCATGCTACACCCTCTACGTCCTTTGGGGTACCAAGCAAAGTTTAGGATCATTCTAATGGTTCTTATAAGTCCTAATACACATTCCTAGACCATTCTAAGCCTTTAGAATACTCTCTTAACCATTCTACACTTGTTAGAACCTCCAAGGACTCATGCTACACCCTCTAAGTCCCTTCGGGTACCAAGCAATGTTTAGGATCATTCTAATGGTTCTTATATGTCCTAATACACATTCCTAGACCATTCTAAGCCTTTAGAATACTCTCATAACCATTCTACACTTGTTAGAACCTCCAAGGACTCATGCTACACCCTCTACGTCCCTTGGGGTACCAAGCAAAGTTTAGGATCATTCTAATGGTTCTTATAAGTCCTAATACACTTTCCTAGACCATTCTAAGCCTTTAGAATACTCTCTTAACCATTCTACACTTGTTAGAACCTCCAAGGACTCATGCTACACCCTCTAAGTCCCTTCGGGTACCAAGCAATGTTTAGGATCATTCTAATGGTTCTTATAAGTCCTAATACACATTCCTAGACCATTCTAAGCCTTTAGAATACTCTTATAACCATTCTACACTTGTTAGAACCTCCAAGGACTCATGCTACACCCTCTACGTCCCTTGGGGTACCAAGCAATGTTTAGGTTCATTCTAATGGTTCTTATAAGTCCTAATACACATTTCTAGACCATTCTAAGCCTTTATAACACTCTCTTGACCATTCTACACTCTTTAGAACCTCCAAGGACTCATGCTACACCCTCTACGTCCCTTGGGGTACCAAGCAATGTTTAGGATCATTCTAATGGTTCTTATAAGTCCTAATACACATTCCTAGGCCATTCTAAGCCTTTAGAATACTCTCTTAACCATTCTACACTTGTTAGAACTTGCAAGGACTCATGCTACACCCTCTACGTCCCTTGGGGTACCAAGCAATGTTTAGGATCATTCTAATGGTTCTTATAAGTCCTAATACACATTTCTAGACCATTCTAAGCCTTTATAACACTCTCTTGACCATTCTACACTTGTTAGAACCTCCAAGGACTCATGCTACACCATCTATGTCCCTTGGGGTACCAAGCAATGTTTAGGATCATTCTAATGGTTCTTTTAAGTCCGAATACACATTCCTAGACCATTCTAAGCCTTTAGAATACTCTCTTAACCATTCTACACTTGTTAGAACCTCCAAGGACTCATGCTACACCCTGTATGTCCCTTCGGGTACCAAGCAATGTTTAGGATCATTCTAATGGTTCTTATAAGTCCTACTAAACATTCCTAGACCATTCTAAGCCTTTAGAATACTCTCTTAACCATTCTACACTTGTTAGAACCTCCAAGGACACATGCTACACCCTCTACGTCCCTTGGGGTACCAAGCAATGTTTAGGATCATTCTAATGGTTCTTATAAGTCCTTATACACATTCCTAGACCATTCTAAGCCTTTAGAATACTCTCATAACCATTCTACACTTGCTAGAACCTCCAAGGACTTATGTTACACCCTCTACGTCCCATGGGGTACCAAGCAATGTTTAGGATCGTTCTAATGGTTCTTCTAAGTCCTAATATACATTTCTAGACCATTCTAAGCCTTTAGAATACTCTCATGACCATTCTACACTCTTTAGAACCTCCAAGGACTCATGCTACACCCTCTACGTCCTTTGGGGTACCAAGCAAAGTTTAGGATCATTCTAATGGTTCTTATAAGTCCTAATACACATTCCTAGACCATTCTAAGCCTTTAGAATACTCTCTTAACCATTCTACACTTGTTAGAACCTCCAAGGACTCATGCTACACCCTCTAAGTCCCTTCGGGTACCAAGCAATGTTTAGGATCATTCTAATTGTTCTTATATGTCCTAATACACATTCCTAGACCATTCTAAGCCTTTAGAATACTCTCATAACCATTCTACACTTGTTAGAACCTCCAAGGACTCATGCTACACCCTCTACGTCCCTTGGGGTACCAAGCAAAGTTTAGGATCATTCTAATGGTTCTTATAAGTCCTAATACACATTCCTAGACCATTCTAAGCCTTTAGAATACTCTCTTAACCATTCTACATTGTTTAGAACATCCAAGGACTCATGCTACACCCTCTAAGTCCCTTCAGGTACCAAGCAATGTTTAGGATCATTCTAATTGTTCTTATATGTCCTAATACACATTCCTATACCATTCTAAGCCTTTAGAATACTCTCATAACCATTCTACACTTGTTAGAACCTCCATGGACTCATGTTACACCATCTACGTCCCTTGGGGTACCAAGCAATGTTTAGGATCATTCTAATGGTTCCTATAAGTCCTAATACACATTTCTAGACCATTCTAAGCCTTTATAACAATCTCTTGACCATTCTACACTCTTTAGAACCTCCAAGGACTCATGCTACACCATCTACGTCCCTTGGGGTACCAAGCAATGTTTAGGATCATTCTAATGGTTCTTATAAGTCCTAATACACATTCCTAGACCATTCTAAGCCTTTAGAATACTCTCTTAACCATTCTACACTTGTTAGAACTTGCAAGGACTCATGCTACACCCTCTACGTCCCTTGGGGTACCAAGCAATGTTTAGGATCATTCTAATGGTTCTTATAAGTTCTAATACACATTTCTAGACCATTCTAAGCCTTTATAACACTCTCTTGACCATTCTACACTCTTTAGAACCTCCAAGGACTCATGCTACACCCTCTACGTCCCTTGGGGTACCAAGCAATGTTTAGGATCATTCTAATGGTTCTTATAAGTCCTAATACACATTCCTAGACCATTCTAAGCCTTTAGAATACTCTCTTAACCATTCTACACTTGTTAGAACTTGCAAGGACTCATGCTACACCCTCTACGTCCCTTGGGGTACCAAGCAATGTTTAGGATCATTCTAATGGTTCTTATAAGTCCTAATACACATTTCTAGACCATTCTAAGCCTTTATAACACTCTGTTGACCATTCTACACTCTTTAGAACCTCCAAGGACTCATGCTACACCCTCTACGTCCCATGGGGTACCAAGCAATGTTTAGGATCATTCTAATGGTTCTTATAAGTCCTAATACACATTTCTAGACCATTCTAAGCCTTTATAACACTCTCTTGACCATTCTACACTCTTTAGAATCTCCAAGGACTCATGCTACACCCTCTACGTCCCTTGCGGTACCAAGCAATGTTTAGGATCATTCTAATGGTTCTTATAAGTCCTAATACACATTTCTAGACCATTCTAAGCCTTTATAACACTTTCTTGACCATTCTACACTCTTTAGAACCTCCAAGGACTCATGCTACACCCTCTACGTCCCTTGGGGTACCAAGCAATGTTTAGGATCATTCTAATGGTTCTTATAAGTCCTAATACACATTCCTAGACCATTCTAAGCCTTTAGAATACTCTCATAACCATTCTACACTTGTTAGAACCTCCAAGGACTCATGCTACACCCTCTACGTCCCTTGGGGTACCATGCAATGTTTAGGATCATTCTAATGGTTCTTATAAGTCCTAATACACATTCCTAGACCATTCTAAGCCTTTAGAATACTCTCATAACCATTCTACACTTGTTAGAACCTGCAAGGACTCTTGCTACACCCTCTACGTCCCTTGGGGTACCATGCAATGTTTAGGATCATTCTAATGGTTCTTATAAGTCCTAATAGACATTCCTAGACCATTCTAAGCCTTTAGAATACTCTCATAACCATTCTACACTTGTTAGAACCTCCAAGGACTCATGCTACACCCTCTACGTCCCTTGGGGTACCAAGCAATGTTTAGGATCATTCTAATGGTTCTTATAAGTCCTAATACACATTCCTAGACCATTCTATGCCTTTAGAATACTCTCTTAACCATTCTAAACTTGTTAGAACCTCCAAGGACTCATGCTACACCCTCTACGTCCCTTGGTGTACCAAGCAATGTTTAGGATCATACTAATGGTTCTTATAAGTCCTAATACACATTCCTAGACCATTCTAAGCCTTTAGAATACTCTCTTAACCATTCTACACTTGTTAGAACCTCCAAGGACTCATGTTACACCCTGTACGTCCCTTCGGGTACCAAGCAATGTTTAGGATCATTCTAATGGTTCTTATAAGTCCTTATACACATTCCTAGACCATTCTAAGCCTTTAGAATACTCTCATAACCATTCTACACTTGTTAGAACCTCCATGGACTCATGCTACACCCTGTACGTCCCTTGGGGTACCATGCAATGTTTAGGATCATTCTAATGGTTCTTATAAGTCCTAATACACATTCCTAGACCATTCTAAGCCTTTAGAATACTCTCTTAACCATTCTACACTTGTTAGAACTTGCAAGGACTCATGCTACACCCTCTACGTCCCTTGGGGTACCAAGCAATGTTTAGGATCATTCTAATGGTTCTTATAAGTCCTAATACACATTTCTAGACCATTCTAAGCCTTTATAACACTCTCTTGACCATTCTACACTCTTTAGAACCTCCATGGACTCATGCTACACCCTCTACGTCCCTTGGGGTACCAAGCAATGTTTAGGATCATTCTAATGGTTCTTATAAGTCCTAATACACATTTCTAGACCATTCTAAGCCTTTATAACACTCTCTTGACCATTCTACACTCTTTAGAACCTCCATGGACTCATGCTACACCCTCTACGTCCCTTGGGGTACCAAGCAATGTTTAGGATCATTCTAATGGTTCTTATAAGTCCTAATACACATTTCTAGACCATTCTAAGCCTTTATAACACTCTCTTGACCATTCTACACTCTTTAGAACCTCCAAGGACTCATGCTACACCCTCTACGTCCCTTGGGGTACCAAGCAATGTTTAGGATCATTCTAATGGTTCTTATAAGTCCTAATACACATTCCTAGACCATTCTAAGCCTTTAGAATACTCTCTTAACCATTCTACACTTGTTAGAATTTCAAGGACTCATGCTACACCCTCTACGTCCCTTGGGGTACCAAGCAATGTTTAGGATCATTCTAATGGTTCTTATAAGTCCTAATACACATTTCTAGACCATTCTAAGCCTTTATAACACTCTCTTGACCATTCTACACTCTTTAGAACCTCCATGGACTCATGCTACACCCTCTACGTCCCTTGGGGTACCAAGCAATGTTTAGGATCATTCTAATGGTTCTTATAAGTCCTAATACACATTTCTAGACCATTCTAAGCCTTTATAACACTCTCTTGACCAGTCTACACTCTTTAGAACCTCCATGGACTCATGCTACACCCTCTACGTCCCTTGGGGTACCAAGCAATGTTTAGGATCATTCTAATGGTTCTTATAAGTCCTAATACACATTTCTAGACCATTCTAAGCCTTTATAACACTCTCTTGACCATTCTACACTCTTTAGAACCTCCAAGGACTCATGCTACACCCTCTACGTCCCTTGGGGTACCAAGCAATGTTTAGGATCATACTAATGGTTCTTATAAGTCCTAATACACATTCCTAGACCATTCTAAGCCTTTAGAATACTCTCTTAACCATTCTACACTTGTTAGAACCTCCAAGGACTCATGCTACACCCTGTACGTCCCTTGGGGTACCATGCTATGTTTAGAATCATTCTAATGGTTCTTATAAGTCCTAATACACATTCCTAGACCATTCTAAGCCTTTAGAATACTCTCATAACCATTCTACACTTGTTAGAACCTCCAAGGACTCATGCTACACCCTCTACGTCCCTTGGTGTACCAAGCAATGTTTAGGATCATTCTAATGGTTCTTATAAGTCCTAATACACATTCCTAGACCATTCTAAGCCTTTAGAATACTCTCTTAACCATTCTACACTTGTTAGAACCTCCAAGGACTCATGTTACACCCTGTACGTCCCTTCGGGTACCAAGCAATGTTTAGGATCATTCTAATGGTTCTTATAAGTCCTTATACACATTCCTAGACCATTCTAAGCCTTTAGAATACTCTCTTAATCATTCTACACTTGTTAGAACCTCCAAGGACTCATGCTACACCCTGTACGTCCCTTCGGGTACCAAGCAATGTTTAGGATCATTCTAATGGTTCTTATAAGTCCTACTACACATTCCTAGACCATTCTAAGCCTTTATAATACTCTCTTAAACATTCTACACTTGTTAGAACCTCCAAGGACACATGCTACACCCTCTACGTCCCTTGGGGTACCAAGCAATGTTTAGGATCGTTCTAATGGTTCTTATAAGTCCTTATACACATTCCTAGACCATTCTAAGCCTTTAGAATACTCTCATATCCATTCTACACTTGTTAGAACCTCCATGGACTCATGCTACACCATCTACGTCCCTTGGGGTACCAAGCAATGTTTAGGATCATTCTAATGGTTCCTATAAGTCCTAATACACATTTCTAGACCATTCTAAGCCTTTATAACACTCTCTTGACCATTCTACACTCTTTAGAACCTCCAAGGACTCATGCTACATCCTCTACGTCCCTTGGGGTACCAAGCAATGTTTAGGATCATTCTAATGGTTCTTATAAGTCCTAATACACATTTCTAGACCATTCTAAGCCTTTATAACACTCTCTTGACCATTCTACACTCTTTAGAACCTCCAAGGACTCATGCTACACCCTCTACGTCCCTTGGGGTACCAAGCAATGTTTAGGATCATTCTAATGGTTCTTATAAGTCCTAATACACATTCCTAGATCATTCTAAGCCTTTAGAATACTCTCTTAACCATTCTACACTTGTTAGAACCTCCAAGGACTCATGCTACACCCTCTACGTCCCTTGGGGTACCATGCAATGTTTAGGATCATTCTAATGGTTCTAATAAGTCCTAATACACATTCCTAGACCATTCTAAGCCTTTAGAATACTCTCTTAATCATTCTACACTTGTTAGAACCTCCAAGGGCTCATGCTACACCCTATACGTCCCTTCGGGTACCAACCAATGTTTAGGATCATTCTAATGGTTCTTATAAGTCCTACTACACATTCCTAGACCATTCTAAGCCTTTAGAATACTCTCTTAAACATTCTACACTTGTTAGAACCTCCAAGGACACATGCTACACCCTCTACGTCCCTTGGGGTACCAAGCAATGTTTAGGATCATTCTAATGGTTCTTATAAGTCCTAATACACATTTCTAGACCATTCTAAGCCTTTATAACACTCTCTTGACCATTCTACACTCTTTAGAACCTCCAAGGACTCATGCTACACCCTCTACGTCCCTTGGGGTACCAAGCAATGTTTAGGATCATTCTAATGGTTCTTATAAGTCCTAATACACATTTCTAGACCATTCTAAGCCTTTATAACACTCTCTTGACCATTCTACACACTTTAGAACCTCCAAGGACTCATGCTACACCCTCTACGTCCCTTGGGGTACCAAGCAATGTTTAGGATCATTCTAATGGTTCTTATAAGTCCTAATACACATTCCTAGACCATTCTAAGCCTTTAGAATACTCTCTTAACCATTCTACACTTGTTAGAACCTCCAAGGACTCATGCTACACCCTCTACGTCCCTTGGGGTACCATGCAATGTTTAGGATCATTCTAATGGTTCTAATAAGTCCTAATACACATTCCTAGACCATTCTAAGCCTTTAGAATACTCTCTTAATCATTCTACACTTGTTAGAACCTCCAAGGACTCATGCTACACCCTATACGTCCCTTCGGGTACCAAGCAATGTTTAGGATCATTCTAATGGTTCTTATAAGTCCTACTACACATTCCTAGACCATTCTAAGCCTTTAGAATACTCTCTTAAACATTCTACACTTGTTAGAACCTCCAAGGACACATGCTACACCCTCTACGTCCCATGGGGTACCAAGCAATGTTTAGGATCATTCTAATGGTTCTTATAAGTCCTAATACACATTTCTAGACCATTCTAAGCCTTTATAACACTCTCTTGACCATTCTACACTCTTTAGAACCTCCATGGACTCATGCTACACCCTCTACGTCCCTTGGGGTACCAAGCAATGTTTAGGATCATTCTAATGGTTCTTATAAGTCCTAATACACATTTCTAGACCATTCTAAGCCTTTATAACACTCTCTTGACCATTCTACACTCTTTAGAACCTCCAAGGACTCTTGCTACACCCTCTACGTCCCTTGGGGTACCAAGCAATGTTTAGGATCATTCTAATGGTTCTTATAAGTCCTAATACACATTCCTAGACCATTCTAAGCCTTTAGAATACTCTCTTAACCATTCTACACTTGTTAGAACCTCCAAGGACTCATGCTACACCCTGTACGTCCCGTGGGGTACCATGCAATGTTTAGGATCATTCTAATGGTTCTTATAAGTCCTAATACACATTCCTAGACCATTCTAAGCCTTTAGAATACTCTCATAACCATTCTACACTTGTTAGAACCTCCAAGGACTCATGCTACACCATCTACGTCCCTTGGGGTACCAAGCAATGTTTAGGATCATTCTAATGGTTCGTATAAGTCCTAATACACATTCCTAGACCATTCTAAGCCTTTAGAATACTCTAATAACCATTCTACACTTGTTAGAACCTCCATGGACTCATGTTACACCATCTACGTCCCTTGGGGTACCAAGCAATGTTTAGGATCATTCTAATGGTTCCTATAAGTCCTAATACACATTTCTAGACCATTCTAAGCCTTTATAACACTCTCTTGACCATTCTACACTCTTTAGAACCTCCAAGGACTCATGCTACACCCTCTACGTCCCTTGGGGTACCAAGCAATGTTTAGGATCATTCTAATGGTTCTTATAAGTCCTAATACACATTCCTAGACCATTCTAAGCCTTTAGAATACTCTCATAACCATTCTACACTTGTTAGAACCTCCAAGGACTCATGCTACACCATCTACGTCCCTTGGGGTACCAAGCAATGTTTAGGATCATTCTAATGGTTCTTATAATTCCTAATACACATTCCTAGACCATTTTAAGCCTTTAGAATACTCTCTTAACCATTCTACACTTGTTAGAACTTGCAAGGACACATGCTACACCCTCTACGTCCCTTGGGGTACCAAGCAATGTTTAGGATCATTCTAATGGTTCTTATAAGTCCTAATACACATTTCTAGACCATTCTAAGCCTTTATAACACTCTCTTGACCATTCTACACTCTTTAGAACCTCCAAGGACTCATGCTACACCCTCTACGTCCCTTGGGGTACCAAGCAATGTTTAGGATCATTCTAATGGTTCGTATAAGTCCTAATACACATTCCTAGACCATTCTAAGCCTTTAGAATACTCTAATAACCATTCTACACTTGTTAGAACCTCCATGGACTCATGTTACACCATCTACGTCCCTTGGGGTACCAAGCAATGTTTAGGATCATTCTAATGGTTCCTATAAGTCCTAATACACATTTCTAGACCATTCTAAGCCTTTATAACACTCTCTTGACCATTCTACACTCTTTAGAACCTCCAAGGACTCATGCTACACCCTCTACGTCCCTTGGGGTACCAAGCAATGTTTAGGATCATTCTAATGGTTCTTATAAGTCCTAATACACATTCCTAGACCATTCTAAGCATTTAGAATACTCTCATAACCATTCTACACTTGTTAGAACCTCCAAGGACTCATGCTACACCATCTACGTCCCTTGGGGTACCAAGCAATGTTTAGGATCATTCTAATGGTTCTTATAATTCCTAATACACATTCCTAGACCATTCTAAGCCTTTAGAATACTCTAATAACCATTCTACACTTGTTAGAACCTCCATGGACTCATGTTACACCATCTACGTCCCTTGGGGTACCAAGCAATGTTTAGGATCATTCTAATGGTTCCTATAAGTCCTAATACACATTTCTAGACCATTCTAAGCCTTTATAACACTCTCTTGACCATTCTACACTCTTTAGAACCTCCAAGGACTCATGCTACACCCTCTACGTCCCTTGGGGTACCAAGCAATGTTTAGGATCATTCTAATGGTTCTTATAAGTCCTAATACACATTCCTAGACCATTCTAAGCATTTAGAATACTCTCATAACCATTCTACACTTGTTAGAACCTCCAAGGACTCATGCTACACCATCTACGTCCCTTGGGGTACCAAGCAATGTTTAGGATCATTCTAATGGTTCTTATAATTCCTAATACACATTCCTAGACCATTCTAAGCCTTTAGAATACTCTCTTAACCATTCTACACTTGTTAGAACTTGCAAGGACTCATGCTACACCCTCTACGTCCCTTGGGGTACCAAGCAATGTTTGGGATCATTCTAATGGTTCTTATAAGTCCTAATACACATTTCTAGACCATTCTAAGCCTTTATAACACTCTCTTGACCATTCTACACTCTTTAGAACCTCCAAGGACTCATGCTACACCCTCTACGTCCCTTGGGGTACCAAGCAATGTTTAGGATCATTCTAATGGTTCTTATAAGTCCTAATACACATTTCTAGACCATTCTAAGCCTTTATAACACTCTCTTGACCATTCTACACTCTTTAGAACCTCCAAGGACTCATGCTACACCCTCTACGTCCCTTGGGGTACCAAGCAATGTTTAGGATCATTCTAATGGTTCTTATAAGTCCTAATACACATTCCTAGACCATTCTAAGCCTTTAGAATACTCTCTTAACCATTCTACACTTGTTAGAACCTCCAAGGACTCATGCTACACCCTCTACGTCCCTTGGGGTACCATGCAATGTTTAGGATCATTCTAATGGTTCTTATAAGTCCTAATACACATTCCTAGACCATTCTAAGCCTTTAGAATACTCTCTTAATCATTCTACACTTGTTAGAACCTCCAAGGACTCATGCTACACCCTGTACGTCCCTTCGGGTACCAAGCAATGTTTAGGATCATTCTAATGGTTCTTATAAGTCCTACTACACATTCCTAGACCATTCTAAGCATTTAGAATACTCTCTTAAACATTCTACACTTGTTAGAACCTCCAAGGACTCATGCTACACCCTCTACGTCCCTTGGGGTACCAAGCAATGTTTAGGATCATTCTAATGGTTCTTATAAGTCCTAATACACATTCCTAGACCATTCTAAGCCTTTAGAATACTCTCTTAACCATTCTACACTTGTTAGAACCTCCAAGGACTCATGCTACACCCTGTACGTCCCGTGGGGTACCATGCAATGTTTAGGATCATTCTAATGGTTCTTATAAGTCCTAATACACATTCCTAGACCATTCTAAGCCTTTAGAATACTCTCATAACCATTCTACACTTGTTAGAACCTCCAAGGACTCATGCTACACCATCTACGTCCCTTGGGGTACCAAGCAATGTTTAGGATCATTCTAATGGTTCGTATAAGTCCTAATACACATTCCTAGACCATTCTAAGCCTTTAGAATACTCTAATAACCATTCTACACTTGTTAGAACCTCCATGGACTCATGTTACACCATCTACGTCCCTTGGGGTACCAAGCAATGTTTAGGATCATTCTAATGGTTCCTATAAGTCCTAATACACATTTCTAGACCATTCTAAGCCTTTATAACACTCTCTTGACCATTCTACACTCTTTAGAACCTCCAAGGACTCATGCTACACCCTCTACGTCCCTTGGGGTACCAAGCAATGTTTAGGATCATTCTAATGGTTCTTATAAGTCCTAATACACATTCCTAGACCATTCTAAGCCTTTAGAATACTCTCATAACCATTCTACACTTGATAGAACCTCCAAGGACTCATGCTACACCATCTACGTCCCTTGGGGTACCAAGCAATGTTTAGGATCATTCTAATGGTTCTTATAAGTCCTAATACACATTCCTAGACCATTCTAAGCCTTTAGAATACTTTCTTAACCATTCTACACTTGTTAGAACTTGCAAGGACTCATGCTACACCCTCTACGTCCCTTGGGGTACCAAGCAATGTTTAGGATCATTCTAATGGTTCTTATAAGTCCTAATACACATTTCTAGACCATTCTAAGCCTTTATAACACTCTCTTGACCATTCTACACTCTTTAGAACCTCCAAGGACTCATGTTACACCCTCTACGTCCCTTGGGGTACCAAGCAATGTTTAGGATCATTCTAATGGTTCTTATAAGTCCTAATACACATTCCTAGACCATTCTAAGCCTTTAGAATACTCTCATAACCATTCTACACTTGTTAGAACCTCCAAGGACTCATGCTACACCATCTACGTCCCTTGGGGTACCAAGCAATGTTTAGGATCATTCTAATGGTTCTTATAATTCCTAATACACATTCCTAGACCATTCTAAGCCTTTAGAATACTCTCTTAACCATTCTACACTTGTTAGAACCTCCAAGGACTCATGCTACACCCTCTACGTCCCTTGGGGTACCATGCAATGTTTAGGATCATTCTAATGGTTCTTATAAGTCCTAATACACATTCCTAGACCATTCTAAGCCTTTAGAATACTCTCTTAATCATTCTACACTTGTTAGAACCTCCAAGGACTCATGCTACACCCTGTACGTCCCTTCGGGTACCAAGCAATGTTTAGGATCATTCTAATGGTTCTTATAAGTCCTACTACACATTCCTAGACCATTCTAAGCATTTAGAATACTCTCTTAAACATTCTACACTTGTTAGAACCTCCAAGGACTCATGCTACACCCTCTACGTCCCTTGGGGTACCAAGCAATGTTTAGGATCATTCTAATGGTTCTTATAAGTCCTAATACACATTCCTAGACCATTCTAAGCCTTTAGAATACTCTCTTAACCATTCTACACTTGTTAGAACCTCCAAGGACTCATGCTACACCCTGTACGTCCCGTGGGGTACCATGCAATGTTTAGGATCATTCTAATGGTTCTTATAAGTCCTAATACACATTCCTAGACCATTCTAAGCCTTTAGAATACTCTCATAACCATTCTACACTTGTTAGAACCTCCAAGGACTCATGCTACACCATCTACGTCCCTTGGGGTACCAAGCAATGTTTAGGATCATTCTAATGGTTCGTATAAGTCCTAATACACATTCCTAGACCATTCTAAGCCTTTAGAATACTCTAATAACCATTCTACACTTGTTAGAACCTCCATGGACTCATGTTACACCATCTACGTCCCTTGGGGTACCAAGCAATGTTTAGGATCATTCTAATGGTTCCTATAAGTCCTAATACACATTTCTAGACCATTCTAAGCCTTTATAACACTCTCTTGACCATTCTACACTCTTTAGAACCTCCAAGGACTCATGCTACACCCTCTACGTCCCTTGGGGTACCAAGCAATGTTTAGGATCATTCTAATGGTTCTTATAAGTCCTAATACACATTCCTAGACCATTCTAAGCCTTTAGAATACTCTCATAACCATTCTACACTTGATAGAACCTCCAAGGACTCATGCTACACCATCTACGTCCCTTGGGGTACCAAGCAATGTTTAGGATCATTCTAATGGTTCTTATAAGTCCTAATACACATTCCTAGACCATTCTAAGCCTTTAGAATACTCTCTTAACCATTCTACACTTGTTAGAACTTGCAAGGACTCATGCTACACCCTCTACGTCCCTTGGGGTACCAAGCAATGTTTAGGATCATTCTAATGGTTCTTATAAGTCCTAATACACATTTCTAGACCATTCTAAGCCTTTATAACACTCTCTTGACCATTCTACACTCTTTAGAACCTCCAAGGACTCATGTTACACCCTCTACGTCCCTTGGGGTACCAAGCAATGTTTAGGATCATTCTAATGGTTCTTATAAGTCCTAATACACATTTCTAGACCATTCTAAGCCTTTATAACACTCTCTTGACCATTCTACACTCTTTAGAACCTCCAAGGACTCATGCTACACCCTCTACGTCCCTTGGGGTACCAAGCAATGTTTAGGATCATTCTAATGGTTCTTATAAGTCCTAATACACATTCCTAGACCATTCTAAGCCTTTAGAATACTCTCTTAACCATTCTACACTTGTTAGAACCTCGATGGACTCATGCTACACCCTCTACGTCCCTTGGGGTACCATGCAATGTTTAGGATCATTCTAATGGTTCTTATAAGTCCTAATACACATTCCTAGACCATTCTAAGCCTTTAGAATACTCTCTTAATCATTCTACACTTGTTAGAACCTCCAAGGACTCATGCTACACCCTGTACGTCCCTTCGGGTACCAAGCAATGTTTAGGATCATTCTAATGGTTCTTATAAGTCCTACTACACATTCCTAGACCATTCTAAGCCTTTAGAATACTCTCTTAAACATTCTACACTTGTTAGAACCTCCAAGGACACATGCTACACCCTCTACGTCCCTTGGGGTACCAAGCAATGTTTAGGATCATTCTAATGGTTCTTATAAGTCCTTATACACATTCCTAGACCATTCTAAGCCTTTAGAATACTCTCATAACCATTCTACACTTGTTAGAACCTCCATGGACTCATGTTACACCATCTACGTCCCTTGGGGTACCAAGCAATGTTTAGGATCATTCTAATGGTTCCTATAAGTCCTAATACACATTTCTAGACCATTCTAAGCCTTTATAACACTCTCTTGACCATTCTACACTCTTTAGAACCTCCAAGGACTCATGCTACACCATCTACGTCCCTTGGGGTACCAAGCAATGTTTAGGATCATTCTAATGGTTCTTATAAGTCCTAATACACATTCCTAGACCATTCTAAGCCTTTAGAATACTCTCTTAACCATTCTACACTTGTTAGAACTTGCAAGGACTCATGCTACACCCTCTACGTCCCTTGGGGTACCAAGCAATGTTTAGGATCATTCTAATGGTTCTTATAAGTCCTAATACACATATCTAGACCATTCTAAGCCTTTATAACACTCTCTTGACCATTCTACACTCTTTAGAACCTCCAAGGACTCATGCTACACCCTCTACGTCCCTTGGGGTACCAAGCAATGTTTAGGATCGTTCTAATGGTTCTTATAAGTCCTAATACACATTTCTAGACCATTCTAAGCCTTTATAACACTCTCTTGACCATTCTACACTCTTTAGAACCTCCAAGGACTCATGCTACACCCTCTACGTCCCTTGGGGTACCAAGCAATGTTTAGGATCATTCTAAATGTTCTTATAAGTCCTAATACACATTCCTAGACCATTCTAAACCTTTAGAATACTCTCATAACCATTCTACACTTGTTAGAACCTCCAAGGACTCATGCTAAACCATCTACGTCCCTTGGGGTACCAAGCAATGTTTAGGATCATTCTAATGGTTCTTATAAGTCCTAATACACATTCCTAGACCATTCTAAGCCTTTAGAATACTCTCTTAACTATTCTACACTTGTTAGAACTTGCAAGGACTCATGCTACACCCTCTACGTCCCATGGGGTACCAAGCAATGTTTAGGATCATTCTAATGGTTCTTATAAGTCCTAATACACATTTCTAGACCATTCTAAGCCTTTATAACACTCTCTTGACCATTCTACACTCTTTAGAATCTCCAAGGACTCATGCTACACCCTCTACGTCCCTTGGGGTACCAAGCAATGTTTAGGATCATTCTAATGGTTCTTATAAGTCCTAATACACATTTCTAGACCATTCTAAACCTTTAGAATACTCTCATAACCATTCTACACTTGTTAGAACCTCCAAGGACTCATGCTAAACCATCTACGTCCCTTGGGGTACCAAGCAATGTTTAGGATCATTCTAATGGTTCTTATAAGTCCTAATACACATTCCTAGACCATTCTAAGCCTTTAGAATACGCTCTTAACCATTCTACACTTGTTAGAACTTGCAAGGACTCATGCTACACCCTCTACGTACCCATGGGGTACCAAGCAATGTTTAGGATCATTCTAATGGTTCTTATAAGTCCTAATACACATTTCTAGACCATTCTAAGCCTTTATAACACTCTCTTGACCATTCTACACTCTTTAGAACCTCCAAGGACTCATGCTACACCCTCTACGTCCCTTGGGGTACCAAGCAATGTTTAGGATCATTCTAATGGTTCCTATAAGTCCTAATACACATTTCTAGACCATTCTAAGCCTTTATAACACTCTCTTGACCATTCTACACTCTTTAGAACCTCCAAGGACTCATGCTACACCATCTACGTCCCTTGGGGTACCAAGCAATGTTTAGGATCATTCTAATGGTTCTTATAAGTCCTAATACACATTCCTAGACCATTATAAGCCTTTAGAATACATTCTTAACCATTCTACACTTGTTAGAACCTCCAAGGACTCATGCTACACCCTCTACGTCCCTTGGGGTACCAAGCAATGTTTAGGATCATTCTAATGGTTCTTATAAGTCCTAATACACATTCCTAGACCATTCTAAGCCTTTAGAATACTCTCATAACCATTCTACACTTGTTAGAACCTCCACGGACTCATGCTACACCCTCTACGTCCCTTCGGGTACCAGGCAATGTTTAGGATCATTCTAAGGGTTCTTTTAAGTCCTAATACACATTCCTAGACCATTCTAAGCCTTTAGAATACTCTCTTAACCATTCTACACTTGTTAGAACCTCCAAGGACTCATGCTACACCCTTTACGTCCCTTTGGGTACCAAGCAATGTTTAGGATCATTCTAAATGTTCGTATATGTCCTAATACACATTCCTAGACCATTCTAAGCCTTTAGAATACATTCTTAACCATTCTACACTTGTTAGAACCTCCAAGGACTCATGCTACACCCTCTACGTCCCTTGGGGTACCAAGCAATGTTTAGGATCATTCTAATGGTTCTTATAAGTCCTAATACACATTCCTAGACCATTCTAAGCCTTTAAAATACTCTCTTAACCATTCTACACTTGTTAGAACTTGCAAGGACTCATGCTACACCCTCTACGTCCCTTGGGGTACCAAGCAATGTTTAGGATCATTCTAATGGTTCTTATAAGTCCTAATACACATTTCTAGACCATTCTAAGCCTTTATAACACTCTCTTGACCATTCTACACTCTTTAGAACCTCCAAGGACTCATGCTACACCCTCTACGTCCCTTGGGGTACCAAGCAATGTTTAGGATCATTCTAATGGTTCTTATAAGTCCTAATACACATTTCTAGACCATTCTAAGCCTTTATAACACTCTCTTGACCATTCTACACTCTTTAGAACCTCCAAGGACTCATGTTACACCCTCTACGTCCCTTGGGGTACCAAGCAATGTTTAGGATCATTCTAATGGTTCTTATAAGTCCTAATACACATTTCTAGACCATTCTAAGCCTTTATAACACTCTCTTGACCATTCTACACTCTTTAGAACCTCCAAGGACTCATGCTACACCCTCTACGTCCCTTGGGGTACCAAGCAATGTTTAGGATCATTCTAATGGTTCTTATAAGTCCTAATACACATTCCTAGACCATTCTAAGCCTTTAGAATACTCTCTTAACCATTCTACACTTGTTAGAACCTCGATGGACTCATGCTACACCCTCTACGTCCCTTGGGGTACCATGCAATGTTTAGGATCATTCTAATGGTTCTTATAAGTCCTAATACACATTCCTAGACCATTCTAAGCCTTTAGAATACTCTCTTAATCATTCTACACTTGTTAGAACCTCCAAGGACTCATGCTACACCCTGTACGTCCCTTCGGGTACCAAGCAATGTTTAGGATCATTCTAATGGTTCTTATAAGTCCTACTACACATTCCTAGACCATTCTAAGCCTTTAGAATACTCTCTTAAACATTCTACACTTGTTAGAACCTCCAAGGACACATGCTACACCCTCTACGTCCCTTGGGGTACCAAGCAATGTTTAGGATCATTCTAATGGTTCTTATAAGTCCTTATACACATTCCTAGACCATTCTAAGCCTTTAGAATACTCTCATAACCATTCTACACTTGTTAGAACCTCCATGGACTCATGTTACACCATCTACGTCCCTTGGGGTACCAAGCAATGTTTAGGATCATTCTAATGGTTCCTATAAGTCCTAATACACATTTCTAGACCATTCTAAGCCTTTATAACACTCTCTTGACCATTCTACACTCTTTAGAACCTCCAAGGACTCATGCTACACCATCTACGTCCCTTGGGGTACCAAGCAATGTTTAGGATCATTCTAATGGTTCTTATAAGTCCTAATACACATTCCTAGACCATTCTAAGCCTTTAGAATACTCTCTTAACCATTCTACACTTGTTAGAACTTGCAAGGACTCATGCTACACCCTCTACGTCCCTTGGGGTACCAAGCAATGTTTAGGATCATTCTAATGGTTCTTATAAGTCCTAATACACATATCTAGACCATTCTAAGCCTTTATAACACTCTCTTGACCATTCTACACTCTTTAGAACCTCCAAGGACTCATGCTACACCCTCTACGTCCCTTGGGGTACCAAGCAATGTTTAGGATCGTTCTAATGGTTCTTATAAGTCCTAATACACATTTCTAGACCATTCTAAGCCTTTATAACACTCTCTTGACCATTCTACACTCTTTAGAACCTCCAAGGACTCATGCTACACCCTCTACGTCCCTTGGGGTACCAAGCAATGTTTAGGATCATTCTAAATGTTCTTATAAGTCCTAATACACATTCCTAGACCATTCTAAACCTTTAGAATACTCTCATAACCATTCTACACTTGTTAGAACCTCCAAGGACTCATGCTAAACCATCTACGTCCCTTGGGGTACCAAGCAATGTTTAGGATCATTCTAATGGTTCTTATAAGTCCTAATACACATTCCTAGACCATTCTAAGCCTTTAGAATACTCTCTTAACTATTCTACACTTGTTAGAACTTGCAAGGACTCATGCTACACCCTCTACGTCCCATGGGGTACCAAGCAATGTTTAGGATCATTCTAATGGTTCTTATAAGTCCTAATACACATTTCTAGACCATTCTAAGCCTTTATAACACTCTCTTGACCATTCTACACTCTTTAGAATCTCCAAGGACTCATGCTACACCCTCTACGTCCCTTGGGGTACCAAGCAATGTTTAGGATCATTCTAATGGTTCTTATAAGTCCTAATACACATTTCTAGACCATTCTAAACCTTTAGAATACTCTCATAACCATTCTACACTTGTTAGAACCTCCAAGGACTCATGCTAAACCATCTACGTCCC
This sequence comes from Crotalaria pallida, assembly GCA_037953625.1. Lineage (NCBI taxonomy): Eukaryota > Viridiplantae > Streptophyta > Magnoliopsida > Fabales > Fabaceae > Crotalaria > Crotalaria pallida. Next base: position 103,042,050 of record CM075654.1, on the reverse strand, counting down.
TTGGGGTACCAAGCAATGTTTAGGATCATTCTAATGGTTCTTATAAGTCCTAATACACATTCCTAGACCATTCTAAGCCTTTAGAATACGCTCTTAACCATTCTACACTTGTTAGAACTTGCAAGGACTCATGCTACACCCTCTACGTACCCATGGGGTACCAAGCAATGTTTAGGATCATTCTAATGGTTCTTATAAGTCCTAATACACATTTCTAGACCATTCTAAGCCTTTATAACACTCTCTTGACCATTCTACACTCTTTAGAACCTCCAAGGACTCATGCTACACCCTCTACGTCCCTTGGGGTACCAAGCAATGTTTAGGATCATTCTAATGGTTCCTATAAGTCCTAATACACATTTCTAGACCATTCTAAGCCTTTATAACACTCTCTTGACCATTCTACACTCTTTAGAACCTCCAAGGACTCATGCTACACCATCTACGTCCCTTGGGGTACCAAGCAATGTTTAGGATCATTCTAATGGTTCTTATAAGTCCTAATACACATTCCTAGACCATTATAAGCCTTTAGAATACATTCTTAACCATTCTACACTTGTTAGAACCTCCAAGGACTCATGCTACACCCTCTACGTCCCTTGGGGTACCAAGCAATGTTTAGGATCATTCTAATGGTTCTTATAAGTCCTAATACACATTCCTAGACCATTCTAAGCCTTTAGAATACTCTCATAACCATTCTACACTTGTTAGAACCTCCACGGACTCATGCTACACCCTCTACGTCCCTTCGGGTACCAGGCAATGTTTAGGATCATTCTAAGGGTTCTTTTAAGTCCTAATACACATTCCTAGACCATTCTAAGCCTTTAGAATACTCTCTTAACCATTCTACACTTGTTAGAACCTCCAAGGACTCATGCTACACCCTTTACGTCCCTTTGGGTACCAAGCAATGTTTAGGATCATTCTAAATGTTCGTATATGTCCTAATACACATTCCTAGACCATTCTAAGCCTTTAGAATACATTCTTAACCATTCTACACTTGTTAGAACCTCCAAGGACTCATGCTACACCCTCTACGTCCCTTGGGGTACCAAGCAATGTTTAGGATCATTCTAATGGTTCTTATAAGTCCTAATACACATTCCTAGACCATTCTAAGCCTTTAAAATACTCTCTTAACCATTCTACACTTGTTAGAACTTGCAAGGACTCATGCTACACCCTCTACGTCCCTTGGGGTACCAAGCAATGTTTAGGATCATTCTAATGGTTCTTATAAGTCCTAATACACATTTCTAGACCATTCTAAGCCTTTATAACACTCTCTTGACCATTCTACACTCTTTAGAACCTCCAAGGACTCATGCTACACCCTCTACGTCCCTTGGGGTACCAAGCAATGTTTAGGATCCTTCTAATGGTTCTTATAAGTCCTAATACACATTTCTAGACCATTCTAAGCCTTTATAACACTCTCTTGACCATTCTACACTCTTTAGAACCTCCAAGGACTCATGCTACACCCTCTACGTCCCTTGGGGTACCAAGAAATGTTTAGGATCATTCTAATGGTTCTTATAAGTCCTAATACACATTCCTAGACCATTCTAAGCCTTTAGAATACTCTCATAACCATTCTACACTTGTTAGAACCTCCATGGACTCATGCTACATGATGAGCATTTTATTTCCCATTATTCCTTGCATTATTTTACTCCTATTATTGATACTTGTTGCCCATTTGACATTGATTAGCTTGATTTAGTGATTTTGAGTTTATTGGACTAATATTCCGAATATTGTTTAATTTGGGATTATTTAGCCTAATTAATTCTATTTCTATTTTCAGGTAATATTTGGCACAAGGACACTTTGGGATGTTTGGAAATGAAGATTGAAGTATTGAAGTGAAGATTGTAATTTGCATTTAGGTCCCTTTTTAATTGTAATGTTCAGAATAGTGTTTCTTAGGATTTGGGCCCATGTTTTAGGCCCATTTTGTGTCTTAAGAGGGGAAATTCGTGTAACCTCCAAGACACACTCCCATTTCAGATTTCTCACTCTCTCTCTAGGTTAGAACTTCTCTCTTGGCTCTCCCAAGTGGTGGTGGCTGCTAGGGTTTTGTTCTTCCCCATTTCTACTCGTTTTTCTTCATTTATGGCCATGGAAGGCTAGACTTCAAGGGTTAATCCCTTTGGTATTGTATTATCTACTCTTGAGCTCTTGTTATTAATGCAATTTCATTTTCTCTTCTCTGTTTTCATGTTTATCGATGTGTAGTGGTTTGCTTAATTCCATTTCGTAGAGATAATACATGAATATAAATGCTTAATTTGTATTAACTCGTAAAAACTCCAATTCTGGTTTCTGATGCTTAATTAGAAGTTAGGGTTTGGAGTGATAACTGAATTTTCGCTTAGTATTTGGTTATCACGAGTTGGACAGAGGAGAGGAGAGGAATCGATCTTTAGTGAGCTAGGATTGAGTAGTGTACGTAGCCAAAGGGGTTTGCCCGCTTTTGTTTCTGATTTTCTTAGTTTTTATATTCTGTTTATGTTTTGTTCTTCACATTTGTCACACACAAAAACCCCCCCATTTTACTGCACACTACGTGTTTGATACTTTGCCTAGACCGATATTCGCTGGGAAACGACCTAGGATCACCTTCCTAGTACTACAGAATAAACACCTTTTATTTTGATCGGGTACGGCCTCGATCAAAATTTGGCGCCGTTGCCGGGGAACTATCGGTTCTTGCCAAAGATCATACAGTAGTTAGTTAGATTAGTTAGTGTAGTTAGTGTGTGAATAAGCATTCTGATAACTGATTGAAAGTTGCCATGTTTGCTGATTTGCTGTTCTGCACAACTGATGCTATTCTAGTGATTCTGTGAGGGCCATTCAACACAGCTGCGGGTGGAATTTTTGCACGAAAATTGGTATCCACACTTGTTTAATCATATATTAGTGTTTTGATGCATCACAGACACTCAGATATGCACTGGTTGTGAGTTCCAGAAAAATTTTCCAAGTTTCAGCAGCACTTACTATAAATAGGCATAACTTTTGATCAGTAACTCGGAATTTGACGAATTTTATATCAAATCGAAGGGAATTTTCTGAATAATCTGATTTTTCTCACTTCGTCAGAAAACCCCTTCGTTTGGATCCTGAAAAAGCCTGTTTACTATTTCTTTTTTATTTTACAAGTTCTATTTTCTTAGTTTTTGGTCACTGTTTTAATTCTTTGACTTGGTTCCCTTTTGAATTTTGTCCTCAAACTTTCTGTGATATGTTTTCATGATTTTAGGGTCCTGAAAAAAATAAAGAAAAAATTTTAAAAAATAATAAATTTTGTTGCCGATTTTGGTCATGCATATCTGTTACAGTATGCTATGGTTGATGCTGTTCTGTTCAGTACATGACTAGGGGCAACCCAAGTTATTTGCATCCTTACAACCCTGAAATTGATAGAACTTATCACAGATTAGTTAGACAAAATAGGAATCAGTCGTTAGATAGTGAGTCAGAGTCGTCTTATAGTCCTTCTAATTCTGCTTCTGCTTCTATTTCTTCTATTCCTTCTACTTTTATTCAATCTGATTCTATATATTGTGATAACATGGCTCAACCCCCACCAAGGGAAAGGACACTTAGGGAGCTGGCTGCACCTGACTTCACTATTGAAGACTCGTGTATCCGGTATCCTGATGAGGATGTTCCTTTTGAGCTTAGAACAGGACTAATCCATTTGTTGCCCAAGTTTCATGGTCTTGCAGGTGAGGATCCTCATAAGCATCTCAAGAAATTCCATATAGTGTGCACCACAATGAAACCACATGATGTGCAAGAGGATCATGTCTGTCTCAGAGCATTTCCACATTCCTTAGAGGGTCTAGCACAAGATTGGTTATCTGACTTGGCCCCTGGTTCCATCACAAGCTGGGATGACTTGAAGAGGGCATTTCTAGAAAAATTCTTCCCTGCAAATAGGACCACTGCAATCAGAAAGGAAATTTCTGGTATCAGGCAACAACATGGAGAGAGTCTCTATGATTATTGGGAGAGATTCAAGAGGTTGTGTGCTTCCTGCCCTCACCATCAGATCTCAGAGCAGCTTCTCATCCAGTACTTTTATGAAGGTCTCAACTTCATGGAAAGAAACATGGTAGATGCTGCAAGTGGTGGTACATTGGGAGATATGACACCCTTACAAGCCAGGAGCAAAATTGAGAAGATGGCTTCCAATTGTCAACAATTCCATGCAAGAAGCAACAGTGATGCAATAGTTGTGAGGGATGTAAATGATGTTGGTGCAGACTCGGGCAAGGTTGAGAAGCTTGAGCAGAAAATTGATTCTCTCACAACATTGGTCACACAATTGGCTGTCAATCAGAAAAAGATGATACTTCCTGCTAGAGTGTGTGGCATATGCACATCCATTGAGCACCCCACAGATGCATGCCCTTCCCTTCAGCAGCAACAGCCGATGACAAGTGGTGACCAACCCGAGGCCTATGCAGCAAACATATACAACAATAGAGGCCCACAACAACATAATCATGACCTCTCTTCCAATAGATACAACCCTGGATGGAGGAACCATCCCAATCTGAAGTGGTCTGATCAACAACAACAACCTCCTCCTAATGTTCCATTTCAGAACACCGCTGGACCGAGTAGACCACCATATGTACCTCCTCCAATCCAACAGCAAAGGCAACAACAGCAGCAAGTGGTTCATCCTGCACCATCAGCCCCTCCATCCAACCAACCTACCTTGGAGGAGTTGGTGAGGCAAATGACCATGCAAAACCTCCAATTTCAACAAGAGACTAGAGCATCCATTCAGAGACAAGAGGCATCCATTCAGACTTTGACAAATCAGATGGGTCAAATGGCAACTTCTCTCAACAACTTGCAATCTCAAAATTCTGACAAGTTGCCATCCCAAACTGTGATCAACCCTCAGAATCAGAATGTGAGTGCCATCAACCTGAGGTCGGGAAAGCAGATTGTCACACCCACACCACAACCTAACCTCAACAATGATGCTCTAGCTTCCTCTAAAGGGAAGAGCCAAGTGGTAGATGAAGGTGAGCATGCTAGCACCAAAGAGAATCATCCAACTCAACCCTCCTCGACTTCAACCACAAGCCCTGCTGTTGTCCTACAACCTCCTCCTGTTCCTCTTCCATTCCCACCAAGAGTGCCTCAAAACAAAAGGGTGGAAGAGGTGGAAAAGGACATTCTTGACACATTCAGGAAGGTGGAAGTCAACATACCCCTTCTTGATGCAATAAAACAGATTCCAAGGTATGCGAAGTTCCTTAAGGAGTTGTGCACTCATAAGAGAAGACTCAAGGGCAATGAGAGGATAAGCATGGGAAGGAATGTCTCCGCTCTCATAGGTAAACCTATCCCTCACATTCCTGAAAAATGTAAGGATCCTGGAACTTTCTCTATACCTTGCATCATAGGCAATGTTAAGTTTGAAAATGCTATGCTAGATTTAGGAGCATCCATAAATGTCATGCCTATGTCTGTTTTTAAGTCTCTTTCTCTTGGACCTCTTCAACCTACGGGTGTAGTGATTCAATTGGCAAATAGAAGTACTGCCCACCCCGCAGGTTTGATAGAGGATGTCTTGGTTCGGGTTGAAGAGTTGATCTTCCCTGCTGATTTTTACATACTTGATATGGAAGATGACTCTCCCCGTAATGCTGTTCCTATTATTTTGGGGAGGCCATTTTTGAAAACAGCCCGAACCAAGATCGATGTGCATTCAGGTTCACTTTCCATGGAGTTTGATGGCAGTGTGATCCGATTTGACATTTTCCATGCTATGAAACATTTTCCTGAGGATCACTCTGTTTTCCATATGGACTTGCTCGATGATTTGATAGATGAGCATATGCTTGACTTTTTGCATCATGATTTTGAATTGCCATCTTTCACTGATTCATTTACTTGTCCATCATGCACTAACTCTGGATGGTGCACCGCATGCACTGAAATAGCCCAGTTTTTAGACTCTGCTACTGCATCTGATGATTCATATGTTATAGATTCAGATTATGCTAACCCTAACCCCATATCTGTTATGCATGAGTCTGATTTACTTGTTCAGGTGCAGGCAGCAGAATCCATTTCTGCTGTCCCTTTAGTTCCATCTATTATGCAGGCACCCTCATTAGACCTGAAGCCCCTCCCTCCTCATCTCAAATATGCTTACTTGGAGGATGAGCAGAAACTCCCAGTGATCATCTCTACCTCACTTTCTGTTGATCAAGAGGAGAAACTGCTGGATGTGATAAGAAAGAACAAGAGGGCAATTGGATGGACTTTAGCGGATATTCCTGGAATTAGCCCCTCCATGTGCATGCACCGCATTTTGTTGGAGGATGGGGCTAAACCAGTGAGACAACCCCAAAGACGATTGAACCCCCAGATTCTTGATGTGGTTAAGAAAGAGGTCACCAAGCTGCTCCAAGCGGGTATCATCTACCCAATTTCAGATAGCACTTGGGTGAGCCCGGTGCAAGTTGTCCCCAAGAAGTCTGGTGTCACAGTTGTCAAAAATGAGAAGGATGAGCTGATTCCCACTAGAGTGCAGAACAGTTGGAGAGTCTGCATTGATTACAGAAAGCTCAACCAGGCGACTCGCAAGGATCATTTCCCTCTCCCCTTCATTGATCAGATGTTGGAGCGCCTGGCAGGTAAATCTCATTATTGCTTCTTAGATGGATTCTCTGGTTATTTTCAAATTTGTATTGCACCAGAGGACCAACATAAGACCACATTTACCTGTCCTTTTGGCACATTTGCATATAGAAAGATGCCTTTTGGCCTATGCAATGCTCCTGCCACATTTCAAAGATGTATGATGAGTATTTTCGCTGACTTGCTCGAGCATTGCATAGAGGTCTTCATGGATGATTTTAGTGTTTATGGCTCCTCATTTGATGCATGTCTTGATAATTTGACTAAGGTGCTTAACAGGTGCATTGAGACTAACCTTGTCTTGAATTTTGAAAAATGCCACTTCATGGTAGAACAAGGCATAGTCTTAGGGCACATTGTTTCGCACAAGGGCATAGAAGTTGACCCTGCTAAGCTGCATGTAATATCACATTTGCCTTACCCCTCTTGCGTGCGAGAGGTGCGTTCTTTTCTTGGTCATGCAGGTTTCTATCGCAGGTTTATTCAGAACTTTAGCAACATTGCCCTTCCTCTTTCCAAGTTGCTTCAAAAGGATGCCCCATGGGAATTTGGAGACCAATGCAAGAGGGCATTTGATGAATTGAAGAAAGCACTGACCACCACTCCCATCATCCAACCTCCTGATTGGACCCTCCCATTTGAGCTCATGACTGATGCTTCAAATTATGCTTTGGGAGCAGTTCTCTCCCAAAGGGTTGGTAAGCTGTCGCATGTGATTTATTATGCTTCTAGGACTTTAGATGCAGCACAGGTCAATTACACAACAACTGAAAAAGAACTTTTGGCTATTGTTTTTGCACTTGACAAGTTTAGATCATATTTGCTTGGTTCTAAGGTTATAGTGTACACTGATCATGCTGCTCTGAAGTATCTTTTGAAAAAGACAGATTCCAAACCTAGGTTGATTAGGTGGATGTTGCTCCTCCAGGAGTTTGATCTTGAGATTCAGGATCGGAGTGGTGCGCATAACCTTGTCGCAGACCACTTGAGCAGGATAGAGAGAGAGGAGGATGCATTTCCTATCCGGGATGACTTCCCGGATGAGCAGCTTTTATCTTTACATGTTTCCCATCCCCTTCCCCAAACTCCTTGGTTTGCAGACATTGTTAATTATCTGGTTGCTTCTGTTTTTCCTGCCTTGGCATCCAAAGCTCAAAGAGACAAATTAAAGAGCGATGCCAAGCATTATGTATGGGATGACCCCTATTTATGGCGTTTTTGCAGTGATCAGGTCATTCGCAGGTGCATTCCAGACCAGGAGATCCAATCGGTTCTCCAATTTTGCCATGCTTCACCAGTGGGAGGCCACCTTGGTACTCAAAGGACAACACGAAAGGTGCTGGATTCTGGATTTTATTGGCCTACCATTTTCAAGGATGCGAGCAACATCTGCAGCTCGTGTGAGCAGTGTCAAAGAGCAGGAGGCGCCCTATCTTGGAGGCAACAGATGCCGCAACAACCTATGTTGTTTTGTGAGGTGTTTGACGTCTGGGGTATAGATTTCATGGGCCCCTTTCCTGTTTCTTTTGGTTTTTATTATATCTTACTTGCTGTGGATTACGTATCCAAATGGGTGGAAGCTAAGGCCACCAGGACTAATGATGCTCAGGTTGTTGTAGATTTTGTCAGATCTAATATCCTTTGCAGGTTTGGCATACCTAGAGCCATAGTCAGTGACCAAGGCACACACTTCTGCAATAGATCCATGCAAGCTTTGCTCAAGAAGTATGGGGTTGTGCACAAAGTCTCTACACCCTATCACCCCCAAACCAACGGGCAAGCGGAGATTTCAAATAGAGAGATCAAGCGGATTTTGGAGAAGATGGTGAAGCCTAATAGAAAGGATTGGAGCACACGATTGGAGGATGCTCTGTGGGCCCATCGGACCGCTTACAAGGCACCCATAGGGATGTCACCCTATCGGGTTGTCTTTGGTAAGGCGTGCCACCTGCTTGTGGAGATAGAGCACCGTGCATATTGGGCTGTGAAGCAATGTAACTTAGCTCTTGATCAAGCGGGTGAGGAGAGGAAGCTGCAGTTGAGTGAGCTAGATGAGATCCGCTTGGAGGCCTATGAGAACTCCAAATTCTACAAAGAGAAGACCAAGAAGCTTCATGATAACTCCATTTCCAGAAAGGAGTTCTTGGTTGGTCAAAAAGTTTTGCTCTACAACTCTAGGCTTGGACTCATGAGTGGAAAGCTCCGCTCTAAATGGATTGGACCGTTTGTAGTCACCCAAGTGTTTCCTTATGGCACTGTGGAGATCAAGAGTGAGTCCACGAACAAGAGCTTCAAAGTCAATGGCCACCGACTCAAGCCTTTCCTAACCACCCCTTCTTTGGATGATGCACCTGTGGAGGAGGCCTCATTGGTCGACCCCACTTTTGAACAACCATGACTTAGGGAGTCTCCTTTTCTCCTTCCTTACTCTTTTTATTACACTTGTCTATATCTGTCTGATTCTGCTATTTGTGTTCCATTGAGGACAATGTGTGATTTAAGTGTGGGGGGAGAGTAGTTTAGGTTGCATATTTTGCTTTGATTTTTTTTAGGTTTTGCTTAGTTTTGGGCATTTTCTTGCATGTTTTTGCTTCATTTTAGTAGAGTTTTGGTATCTCGTGTCTGAATTCATGCATTTCTGTGTGTAAAGTTGCTTTTGATAATTAAGAGGTGGTAACACTGTGATAGAATTGTCCCTTTTGTGAGGATTTGAGCCTTAATTGTGGGTGGATTGCTATATATGCCACCTAATTTTCTTTCATGTGTGATTGCACTCTGGATTACTTGCACTCTAGAACTTGACTTGACTCTTGTTGATACTTGATTGCTCATGCACATTTTGAAATGATTTAGGCACTTTCTTTCTTGAATAAGCTACTAGCCATATGAGCCTACCTTGAATGAATGTATCCTTTGCTAGCCCCTTTGAGCCTTTTTTATCCCTTTCCTTGTTCTTTAGCTCATTACAAGCCTATGACTGAAAAACCATGATTGTCCTAACCTTAGGGAATTTTGGAGCTTTGGAATTGTTTTGGGAATGGGTATTAGGTAAGAAGTATGCTTTATGCTTTAATTGGTTGAGTTCTTGGTTTTGCCTCATTGGTTGTTATAGTTATGGCTTCATCTTCATGCCATTTGTGTTGTTTCTTCTTTTCTTTTTGTATATCTCTCAAAAACAAAAAAAAATAGAAGACAAAAATACAAAAAAATAAAAAAAAATGCAAAAATAAAAGGAAAAAAAAAAAGAAGAGAAAAAAAAAAGTGAATAAAAGGTTGTTGAGGCAAAGAGGATTGGAATTAGTGGTAGTTGATTTTGGGGTGGATTTTGCTTACTTTTTACTTATTCCCCATTGCTCCTCTATTCCTTTGGTTTTAGCTACATTCCCATATTTTTATCCTACCTTGTCCTTGGCCCCATTACAACCCTTAAAAGACCTTTTGATCATTTTGTGCATGTGTGTTGATGGTTGATGTTAGAGGCTTGTCAAGCTTATGGTTGTGTTTGTTTTTCATGATGTGCCTTGAGTGTAAATAATGATTAACCCCAAACACTTGAGTGTAAACACTTTTGAGTGATCCTTGTGAGTTTCTATCATCTTTGTGACTATCCTCTTGATGTCATTGGTTTCTTTGCATACTTGAAGTAATTGGATGATGTTCGCGGATGCTTTGACTCTTTGATCCTTAACCATTTTGTGTGCTTGAGTTTGCCCATTTCTTTGCATTTCCTAGAATTCATTGTGAAGTATGTAATCTCTTAGGTTAGCATTTCTTAGTTGTAGTCATCTTGTTGCATGATTCACTTTGGTGCATATCGATCTTCATAGTCCTATCTTTTGGTTTTGCCAAGGAGTGCAAAAGGATAAGTGTGGGGGTATTTGATGAGCATTTTATTTCCCATTATTCCTTGCATTATTTTACTCCTATTATTGATACTTGTTGCCCATTTGACATTGATTAGCTTGATTTAGTGATTTTGAGTTTATTGGACTAATATTCCGAATATTGTTTAATTTGGGATTATTTAGCCTAATTAATTCTATTTCTATTTTCAGGTAATATTTGGCACAAGGACACTTTGGGATGTTTGGAAATGAAGATTGAAGTATTGAAGTGAAGATTGTAATTTGCATTTAGGTCCCTTTTTAATTGTAATGTTCAGAATAGTGTTTCTTAGGATTTGGGCCCATGTTTTAGGCCCATTTTGTGTCTTAAGAGGGGAAATTCGTGTAACCTCCAAGACACACTCCCATTTCAGATTTCTCACTCTCTCTCTAGGTTAGAACTTCTCTCTTGGCTCTCCCAAGTGGTGGTGGCTGCTAGGGTTTTGTTCTTCCCCATTTCTACTCGTTTTTCTTCATTTATGGCCATGGAAGGCTAGACTTCAAGGGTTAATCCCTTTGGTATTGTATTATCTACTCTTGAGCTCTTGTTATTAATGCAATTTCATTTTCTCTTCTCTGTTTTCATGTTTATCGATGTGTAGTGGTTTGCTTAATTCCATTTCGTAGAGATAATACATGAATATAAATGCTTAATTTGTATTAACTCGTAAAAACTCCAATTCTGGTTTCTGATGCTTAATTAGAAGTTAGGGTTTGGAGTGATAACTGAATTTTCGCTTAGTATTTGGTTATCACGAGTTGGACAGAGGAGAGGAGAGGAATCGATCTTTAGTGAGCTAGGATTGAGTAGTGTACGTAGCCAAAGGGGTTTGCCCGCTTTTGTTTCTGATTTTCTTAGTTTTTATATTCTGTTTATGTTTTGTTCTTCACATTTGTCACACACAAAAACCCCCCCATTTTACTTCACACTACGTGTTTGATACTTTGCCTAGACCGATATTCGCTGGGAAACGACCTAGGATCACCTTCCTAGTACTACAGAATAAACACCTTTTATTTTGATCGGGTACGGCCTCGATCACTACACCATCTACGTCCCTTGGGGTACCAAGCAATGTTTAGGATCACTCTAATGGTTCTTATAAGTCCAAATACACATTCCTAGACCATTCTAAGCCTTTAGAATACTCTCTTAACCATTCTACACTTGTTAGAACTTGCAAGGACTCCTGCTACACCCTCTACGTCCCTTGGGGTACCAAGCAATGTTTAGGATCCTTCTAATGGTTCTTATAAGTCCTAATACATATTTCTAGACCATTCTAAGCCTTTATAACACTCTCTTGACCATTCTACACTCTTTAGAACCTCCAAGGACTCATGCTACACCCTCTACGTCCCTTGGGGTACCAAGAAATGTTTAGGATCATTCTAATGGTTCTTATAAGTCCTAATACACATTCCTAGACCATTCTAAGCCTTTAGAATACTCTCATAACCATTCTACACTTGTTAGAACCTCCAAGGACTCATGCTACACCATCTACGTCCCTTGGGGTACCAAGCAATGTTTAGGATCACTCTAATGGTTCTTATAAGTCCTAATACACATTCCTAGACCATTCTAAGCCTTTAGAATACTCTCATAACCATTCTACACTTGTTAGAACCTCCAAGGACTCATGCTACACCATCTACGTCCCTTGGGGTACCAAGCAATGTTTAGGATCACTCTAATGGTTCTTATAAGTCCTAATACACATTCCTAGACCATTCTAAGCCTTTAGAATACTCTCTTAACCATTCTACACTTGTTAGAACTTGCAAGGACTCCTGCTACACCCTCTACGTCCCTTGGGGTACCAAGCAATGTTTAGGATCATTCTAATGGTTCTTATAAGTCCTAATACATATTTCTAGACCATTCTAAGCCTTTATAACACTCTCTTGACCATTCTACACTCTGTAGAACCTCCAAGGACTCATGCTACACCCTCTACGTCCCTTGGGGTACCAAGCAATGTTTAGGATCATTCTAATGGTTCTTATAAGTCCTAATACACATTCCTAGACCATTCTAAGCCTTTAGAATACTCTCATAACCATTCTACACTTGTTAGAACCTCCAAGGACTAATGCTACACCCTCTACGTCCCTTGGGGTACCATGCAATGTTTAGGATCATTCTAATGGTTCTTATAAGTCCTAATACACATTCCTAGACCATTCTAAGCCTTTAGAATACTCTCATAACCATTCTACACATGTTAGAACCTCCAAGGACTCATGCTACACCCTCTACGTCCCTTGGGGTACCAAGCAATGTTTAGGATCATTCTAATGGTTCTTATAAGTCCTAATACACATTCCTAGACCATTCTATGCCTTTAGAATACTCTCTTAACCATTCTATACTTGTCAGAACCTCCATGGACTCATGTTACACCATCTACGTCCCTTGGGGTACCAAGCAATGTTTAGGATCATTCTAATGGTTCCTATAAGTCCTAATACACATTTCTAGACCATTCTAAGCCTTTATAACACTCTCTTGACCATTCTACACTCTTTAGAACCTCCAAGGACTCATGCTACACCATCTACGTCCCTTGGGGTACCAAGCAATGTTTAGGATCATTCTAATGGTTCTTATAAGTCCTAATACACATTCCTAGACCTTTCTAAGCCTTTAGAATACTCTCATAACCATTCTACACCTGTTAGAACCTCCAAGGACTCATGCTACACCCTGTACGTCCCTTGGGGTACCATGCAATGTTTAGGATCATTATAATGGTTCTTATAAGTCCTAATACACATTCCTAGACCATTCTAAGCCTTTAGAATACTCTCTTAACCATTCTACACTTGTTAGAACCTCAAAGGTCACATGCTACACCCTCGACGTCCCTTGGGGTACCAAGCAATGTTTAGGATCATTCTAATGGTTCTTATAAGTCCTTATACACATTCCTAGACCATTCTAAGCCTTTAGAATACTCTCATAACCATTCTACACTTGTTAGAACCTCCATGGACTCATGTTACACCAACTACGTCCCTTGGGGTACCAAGCAATGTTTAGGATCATTCTAATGGTTCCTATAAGTCCTAATACACATTTCTAGACCATTCTAAGCCTTTATAACACTCTCTTGACCATTCTACACTCTTTAGAACAACCAAGGACTCATGCTACACCATCTACGTCCCTTGGGGTACCAAGCAATGTTTAGGATCATTCTAATGGTTCTTATAAGTCCTAATACACATTCCTAGACCATTCTAAGCCTTTAGAATACTCTCTTAACCATTCTACACTTGTTAGAACTTGCAAGGACTCATGCTACACCCTTTACGTCCCTTGGGGTACCAAGCAATGTTTAGGATCATTCTAATGGTTCTTATAAGTCCTAATACACATTTCTAGACCATTCTAAGCCTTTATAACACTCTCGACCATTCTACACTCTTTAGAACCTCCAAGGACTCATGCTACACCATCTACGTCCCTTGGGGTACCAAGCAATGTTTAGGATCATTCTAATGGTTCTTATAAGTCCTAATACACATTCCTAGACCATTCTAAGCCTTTAGAATACTCTCTTAACCATTCTACACTTGTTAGAACCTCCAAGGACTCAATGTACACCCTGTACGTCCCTTCGGGTACCAAGCAATGTTTAGGATCATTCTAATGGTTCTTATAAGTCCTAATACACATTTCTAGACCATTCTAAGCCTTTATAACACTCTCTTGACCATTCCACACTCTTTAGAACCTCCAAGGACTCATGCTACACCCTCTACGTCCCTTGGGGTACCAAGCAATGTTTAGGATCATTCTAATGGTTCTTATAAGTCCTTATACACATTCCTAGACCATTCTAAGCCTTTAGAATACTCTCTTAACCATTCTACACTTGTTAGAACCTCCAAGGTCACATGCTACACCCTCTACGTCCCTTGGGGTACCAAGCAATGTTTAGGATCATTCTAATGGTTCTTATAAGTCCTTATACACATTCCTAGACCATTCTAAGCCTTTAGAATACTCTCATAACCATTCTACACTTGTTAGAACCTCCATGGACTCATGTTACACCATGTACGTCCCTTGGGGTACCAAACAATGTTTAGGATCATTCTAATGGTTCTTATAAGTCCTAATACACATTCCTAGACCATTCTAAGCCTTTAGAATACTCTCTTAACCATTCTACACTTGTTAGAACCTCCAAGGACTCATGTTACACCCTCTACGTCCCATGGGTTACCAAGCAATGTTTATTATCATTCTAATGGTTCTTATAAGTCTTAATACACATTTCTAGACCATTCTAAGCCTTTAGAATACTCTCATGACCATTCTACACTCTTTAGAACCTCCAAGGACTCATGCTACACCCTCTACGTCCCATGGGGTACCAAGCAATGTTTAGGATCATTCTAATGGTACTTATAAGTCCTAATACACATTTCTAGACCATTCTAAGCCTTTATAACACTCTCTTGACCATTCTACACTCTTTAGAACCTCCAAGGACTCATGCTACACCATCTACGTCCCTTGGGGTACCAAGCAATGTTTAGGATCATTCTAATGGTTCTTATAAGTCCTAATACACATTCCTAGACCATTCTAAGCCTTTAGAATACTCTCTTAACCATTCTACGCTTGTTAGAACCTCCAAGGACTCAATGTACACCCTGTACGTTCCTTCGGGTACCAAGCAATGTTTAGGATCATTCTAATGGTTCTTATAAGTCCTAATACACATTTCTAGACCATTCTAAGCCTTTATAACACTCTCTTGACCATTCCACACTCTTTAGAACCTCCAAGGACTCATGCTACACCCTCTACGTCCCTTGGGGTACCAAGCAATGTTTAGGATCATTCTAATGGTTCTTATAAGTCCTTATACACATTCCTAGACCATTCTAAGCCTTTAGAATACTCTCTTAACCATTCTACACTTGTTAGAACCTCCAAGGTCACATGCTACACCCTCTACGTCCCTTGGGGTACCAAGCAATGTTTAGGATCATTCTAATGGTTCTTATAAGTCCTTATACACATTCCTAGACCATTCTAAGCCTTTAGAATACTCTCATAACCATTCTACACTTGTTAGAACCTCCATGGACTCATGTTACACCATGTACGTCCCTTGGGGTACCAAACAATGTTTAGGATCATTCTAATGGTTCTTATAAGTCCTAATACACATTCCTAGACCATTCTAAGCCTTTAGAATACTCTCTTAACCATTCTACACTTGTTAGAACCTCCAAGGACTCATGTTACACCCTCTACGTCCCATGGGGTACCAAGCAATGTTTATTATCATTCTAATGGTTCTTATAAGTCTTAATACACATTTCTAGACCATTCTAAGCCTTTAGAATACTCTCATGACCATTCTACACTCTTTAGAACCTCCAAGGACTCATGCTACACCCTCTACGTCCATTGGGGTACCATGCAATGTTTAGGATCATTCTAATGGTTCTTATAAGTCCTAATACACATTCCTAGACCATTCTAAGCCTTTAGAATACTCTCATAACCATTCTACACTTGTTAGAACCTCCAAGGACTCATGCTACACCCTGTACGTCCCTTAGGGTACCATGCAATGTTTAGGATCATTCTAATGGTTCTTATAAGTCCTAATACACATTCCTAGACCATTATAAGCCTTTAGAATACTCTCTTAACCATTCTACACTTGTTAGAACCTCCAAGGTCACATGCTACACCCTCTACGTCCCTTGGGGTACCAAGCAATGTTCAGGATCATTCTAATGGTTCTTATAAGTCCTTATATACATTCCTAGACCATTCTAAGCCTTTAGAATACTCTCATAACCATTCTACACTTGTTAGAACCTCCATGGACTCATGTTACACCATCTACGTCCCTTGGGGTACCAAGCAATGTTTAGGATCATTCTAATGGTTCTTATAAGTCCTAATACACATTTCTAGACCATTCTAAGCCTTTATAACACTCTCTTGACCATTCTACACCCTTTAGAACCTCCAAGGACTCATGCTACACCATCTACGTCCCTTGGGGTACCAAGCAATGTTTAGGATCATTCTAATGGTTCTTATAAGTCCTAATACACATTCCTAGACCATTCTAAGCCTTTAGAATACTCTCTTAACCATTCTACACTTGTTAGAACTTACAAGGACTCATGCTACACCCTCTACGTCCCTTGGGGTACCAAGCAATGTTTAGGATCATTCTAATGGTTCTTATAAGTCCTAATACACATTTCTAGACCATTCTAAGCCTTTATAACACTCTCTTGACCATGCTACACTCTTTAGAACCTCCAAGGACTCATGCTACACCCTCTACGTCCCTTGGGGTACCAAGCAATGTTTAGGATCATTCTAATGGTTCTTATAAGTCCTAATACACATTTATAGACCATTCTAAGCCTTTATAACACTCTCTTGAGCATTCTACACTCTTTAGAACCTCCAAGGACTCATGCTACACCCTCTACGTCCCTTGGGGTACCAAGCAATGTTTAGGATCATTCTAATGGTTCTTATAAGTCCTAATACACATTCCTAGACCATTCTAAGCCTTTAGAATACTCTCATAACCATTCTACACTTGTTAGAACCTCCAAGGACTCATGCTACACCCTGTACGTCCCTTAGGGTACCATGCAATGTTTAGGATCATTCTAATGGTTCTTATAAGTCCTAATACACATTCCTAGACCATTCTAAGCCTTTAGAATACTCTCATAACCATTCTACACTTGTTAGAACCTCCAAGGACTCATGCTACACCCTGTACGTCCCTTAGGGTACCATGCAATGTTTAGGATCATTCTAATGGTTCTTATAAGTCCTAATACACATTCCTAGACCATTATAAGCCTTTAGAATACTCTCTTAACCATTCTACACTTGTTAGAACCTCCAAGGTCACATGCTACACCCTCTACGTCCCTTGGGGTACCAAGCAATGTTCAGGATCATTCTAATGGTTCTTATAAGTCCTTATATACATTCCTAGACCATTCTAAGCCTTTAGAATACTCTCATAACCATTCTACACTTGTTAGAACCTCCATGGACTCATGTTACACCATCTACGTCCCTTGGGGTACCAAGCAATGTTTAGGATCATTCTAATGGTTCTTATAAGTCCTAATACACATTTCTAGACCATTCTAAGCCTTTATAACACTCTCTTGACCATTCTACACCCTTTAGAACCTCCAAGGACTCATGCTACACCATCTACGTCCCTTGGGGTACCAAGCAATGTTTAGGATCATTCTAATGGTTCTTATAAGTCCTAATACACATTCCTAGACCATTCTAAGCCTTTAGAATACTCTCTTAACCATTCTACACTTGTTAGAACTTACAAGGACTCATGCTACACCCTCTACGTCCCTTGGGGTACCAAGCAATGTTTAGGATCATTCTAATGGTTCTTATAAGTCCTAATACACATTTCTAGACCATTCTAAGCCTTTATAACACTCTCTTGACCATGCTACACTCTTTAGAACCTCCAAGGACTCATGCTACACCCTCTACGTCCCTTGGGGTACCAAGCAATGTTTAGGATCATTCTAATGGTTCTTATAAGTCCTAATACACATTTATAGACCATTCTAAGCCTTTATAACACTCTCTTGAGCATTCTACACTCTTTAGAACCTCCAAGGACTCATGCTACACCCTCTACGTCCCTTGGGGTACCAAGCAATGTTTAGGATCATTCTAATGGTTCTTATAAGTCCTAATACACATTCCTAGACCATTCTAAGCCTTTAGAATACTCTCATAACCATTCTACACTTGTTAGAACCTCCAAGGACTCATGCTACACCATCTACGTCCCTTGGGGTACCAAGCATTGTTTAGGATCATTCTAATGGTTCTTATAAGTCCTAATACACATTCCTAGACCATTCTAAGCCTTTAGAATACTCTCTTAACCATTCTAAACTTGTTAGAACTTACAAGGACTCATGCTACACCCTCTACGTCCCTTGGGGTACCAAGCAATGTTTAGGATCATTCTAATGGTTCTTATAAGTCCTAATACACATTTCTAGACCATTCTAAGCCTTTATAACACTCTCTTGAGCATTCTACACTCTTTAGAACCTCCAAGGACTCATGCTACACCCTCTACTTCCCTTGGGGTACCAAGCAATGTTTAGGATCATTCTAATGGTTCTTATAAGTCCTAATACACATTCCTAGACCATTCTAAGCCTTTAGAATACTCTCATAACCATTCTACACTTGTTAGAACCTCCAAGGACTCATGCTACACCATCTACGTCCCTTGGGGTACCAAGCATTGTTTAGGATCATTCTAATGGTTCTTATAAGTCCTAATACACATTCCTAGACCATTCTAAGCCTTTAGAATACTCTCTTAACCATTCTACACTTGTTAGAACTTGCAAGGACTCATGCTACACCCTCTACGTCCCTTGGTGTACCAAGCAATGTTTAGGATCATTCTAATGGTTCTTATAAGTCCTAATACATATTTCTAGACCATTCTAAGCCTTTATAACACTCTCTTGACCATTCTACACTCATTAGAACCTCCAAGGACCCATGCTACACCCTCTACGTCCCTTGGGGTACCAAGCAATGTTTAGGATCATTCTAATGGTTCTTATAAGTCCTAATACACATTTCTAGACCATTCTAAGCCTTTATAACACTCTCTTGACCATTCTACACTCTTTAGAACCTCCAAGGACTCATGCTACACCCTCTACGTCCCTTGGGGTACCAAGCAATGTTTAGGATCATTCTAATGGTTCTTATAAGCCCTAATACACATTCCTAGACCATTCTAAGCCTTTAGAATACTCTCATAACCATTCTACACTTGTTAGAACCTCCGAGGACTCATACTACACCATCTACGTCACTTGGGGTACCAAGCAATGTTTAGGATCATTCTAATGGTTCGTATAAGTCCTAATACACATTCCTAGACCATTCTAAGCCTTTAGAATACTCTCTTAACCATTCTACACTTGTTAGAACTTGCAAGGACTCATGCTACACCCTCTACGTCCCTTGGGGTACCAAGCAATGTTTAGGATCATTATAATGGTTCTTATAAGTCCTAATACACATTTCTAGACCATTCTAAGCCTTTATAACACTCTCTTGACCATTCTACACTCTTAAGAACCTCCAAGGACTCATGGTACACCCTCTACGTCCCTTGGGGTACCAAGCAATGTTTAGGATCATTCTAATGGTTCTTATAAGTCCTAATACACATTTCTAGACCATTCTAAGCCATTATAACACTCTCTTGACCATTCTACACTCTTTAGAACCTCCAAGGACTCATGCTACACCCTCTACGTCCCTTGGGGTACCAAGCAATGTTTAGGATCATTCTAATGGTTCTTATAAGTCCTAATACACATTCCTAGACCATTCTAAGCCTTTAGAATACTCTCTTAACCATTCTACACTTGTTAGAACCTCCAAGGACTCATGTTACACCCTCTACGTCCCATGGGGTACCAAGCAATGTTTATTATCATTCTAATGGTTCTTATAAGTCTTAATACACATTTCTAGACCATTCTAAGCCTTTAGAATACTCTCATGACCATTCTACACTCTTTAGAACCTCCAAGGACTCATGCTACACCCTCTACGTCCATTGGGGTACCATGCAATGTTTAGGATCATTCTAATGGTTCTTATAAGTCCTAATACACATTCCTAGACCATTCTAAGCCTTTAGAATACTCTCATAACCATTCTACACTTGTTAGAACCTCCAAGGACTCATGCTACACCCTGTACGTCCCTTAGGGTACCATGCAATGTTTAGGATCATTCTAATGGTTCTTATAAGTCCTAATACACATTCCTAGACCATTATAAGCCTTTAGAATACTCTCTTAACCATTCTACACTTGTTAGAACCTCCAAGGTCACATGCTACACCCTCTACGTCCCTTGGGGTACCAAGCAATGTTCAGGATCATTCTAATGGTTCTTATAAGTCCTTATATACATTCCTAGACCATTCTAAGCCTTTAGAATACTCTCATAACCATTCTACACTTGTTAGAACCTCCATGGACTCATGTTACACCATCTACGTCCCTTGGGGTACCAAGCAATGTTTAGGATCATTCTAATGGTTCTTATAAGTCCTAATACACATTTCTAGACCATTCTAAGCCTTTATAACACTCTCTTGACCATTCTACACCCTTTAGAACCTCCAAGGACTCATGCTACACCATCTACGTCTCTTGGGGTACCAAGCAATGTTTAGGATCATTCTAATGGTTCTTATAAGTCCTAATACACATTCCTAGACCATTCTAAGCCTTTAGAATACTCTCTTAACCATTCTACACTTGTTAGAACTTACAAGGACTCATGCTACACCCTCTACGTCCCTTGGGGTACCAAGCAATGTTTAGGATCATTCTAATGGTTCTTATAAGTCCTAATACACATTTCTAGACCATTCTAAGCCTTTATAACACTCTCTTGACCATGCTACACTCTTTAGAACCTCCAAGGACTCATGCTACACCCTCTACGTCCCTTGGGGTACCAAGCAATGTTTAGGATCATTCTAATGGTTCTTATAAGTCCTAATACACATTTATAGACCATTCTAAGCCTTTATAACACTCTCTTGAGCATTCTACACTCTTTAGAACCTCCAAGGACTCATGCTACACCCTCTACGTCCCTTGGGGTACCAAGCAATGTTTAGGATCATTCTAATGGTTCTTATAAGTCCTAATACACATTCCTAGACCATTCTAAGCCTTTAGAATACTCTCATAACCATTCTACACTTGTTAGAACCTCCAAGGACTCATGCTACACCCTGTACGTCCCTTAGGGTACCATGCAATGTTTAGGATCATTCTAATGGTTCTTATAAGTCCTAATACACATTCCTAGACCATTCTAAGCCTTTAGAATACTCTCATAACCATTCTACACTTGTTAGAACCTCCAAGGACTCATGCTACACCCTGTACGTCCCTTAGGGTACCATGCAATGTTTAGGATCATTCTAATGGTTCTTATAAGTCCTAATACACATTCCTAGACCATTATAAGCCTTTAGAATACTCTCTTAACCATTCTACACTTGTTAGAACCTCCAAGGTCACATGCTACACCCTCTACGTCCCTTGGGGTACCAAGCAATGTTCAGGATCATTCTAATGGTTCTTATAAGTCCTTATATACATTCCTAGACCATTCTAAGCCTTTAGAATACTCTCATAACCATTCTACACTTGTTAGAACCTCCGAGGACTCATACTACACCATCTACGTCCCTTGGGGTACCAAGCAATGTTTAGGATCATTCTAATGGTTCGTATAAGTCCTAATACACATTCCTAGACCATTCTAAGCCTTTAGAATACTCTCTTAACCATTCTACACTTGTTAGAACTTGCAAGGACTCATGCTACACCCTCTACGTCCCTTGGGGTACCAAGCAATGTTTAGGATCATTATAATGGTTCTTATAAGTCCTAATACACATTTCTAGACCATTCTAAGCCTTTATAACACTCTCTTGACCATTCTACACTCTTAAGAACCTCCAAGGACTCATGGTACACCCTCTACGTCCCTTGGGGTACCAAGCAATGTTTAGGATCATTCTAATGGTTCTTATAAGTCCTAATACACATTTCTAGACCATTCTAAGCCATTATAACACTCTCTTGACCATTCTACACTCTTTAGAACCTCCAAGGACTCATGCTACACCCTCTACGTCCCTTGGGGTACCAAGCAATGTTTAGGATCATTCTAATGGTTCTTATAAGTCCTAATACACATTCCTAGACCATTCTAAGCCTTTAGAATACTCTCATAACCATTCTACACTTGTTAGAACCTCCAAGGACTCATGCTACACCATCTACGTCCCTTGGGGTACCAAGCATTGTTTAGGATCATTCTAATGGTTCTTATAAGTCCTAATACACATTCCTAGACCATTCTAAGCCTTTAGAATACTCTCTTAACCATTCTACACTTGTTAGAACTTGCAAGGACTCATGCTACACCCTCTACGTCCCTTGGTGTACCAAGCAATGTTTAGGATCATTCTAATGGTTCTTATAAGTCCTAATACATATTTCTAGACCATTCTAAGCCTTTATAACACTCTCTTGACCATTCTACACTCATTAGAACCTCCAAGGACCCATGCTACACCCTCTACGTCCCTTGGGGTACCAAGCAATGTTTAGGATCATTCTAATGGTTCTTATAAGTCCTAATACACATTTCTAGACCATTCTAAGCCTTTATAACACTCTCTTGACCATTCTACACTCTTTAGAACCTCCAAGGACTCATGCTACACCCTCTACGTCCCTTGGGGTACCAAGCAATGTTTAGGATCATTCTAATGGTTCTTATAAGCCCTAATACACATTCCTAGACCATTCTAAGCCTTTAGAATACTCTCATAACCATTCTACACTTGTTAGAACCTCCGAGGACTCATACTACACCATCTACGTCCCTTGGGGTACCAAGCAATGTTTAGGATCATTCTAATGGTTCGTATAAGTCCTAATACACATTCCTAGACCATTCTAAGCCTTTAGAATACTCTCTTAACCATTCTACACTTGTTAGAACTTGCAAGGACTCATGCTACACCCTCTACGTCCCTTGGGGTACCAAGCAATGTTTAGGATCATTATAATGGTTCTTATAAGTCCTAATACACATTTCTAGACCATTCTAAGCCTTTATAACACTCTCTTGACCATTCTACACTCTTAAGAACCTCCAAGGACTCATGGTACACCCTCTACGTCCCTTGGGGTACCAAGCAATGTTTAGGATCATTCTAATGGTTCTTATAAGTCCTAATACACATTTCTAGACCATTCTAAGCCATTATAACACTCTCTTGACCATTCTACACTCTTTAGAACCTCCAAGGACTCATGCTACACCCTCTACGTCCCTTGGGGTACCAAGCAATGTTTAGGATCATTCTAATGGTTCTTATAAGTCCTAATACACATTCCTAGACCATTCTAAGCCTTTAGAATACTATCATAACCATTCTACACTTGTTAGAACCTCCAAGGACTCATGCTACACCCTCTACGTCCCTTGGGGTACCATGCAATGTTTAGGATCATTCTAATGGTTCTTATAAGTCCTAATACACATTCCTAGACCATTCTAAGCCTTTATAACACTCTCTTGACCATTCTACACTCTTTAGAACCTCCAAGGACTCATGGTACACCCTCTACGTCCCTTGGGGTACCAAGCAATGTTTAGGATCATTCTAATGGTTCTTATAAGTCCTAATACACATTTCTAGACCATTCTAAGCCTTTATAACACTCTCTTGACCATTCTACACTCTTTAGAACCTCCAAGGACTCATGCTACACCCTCTACGTCCCTTGGGGTACCAAGCAATGTTTAGGATCATTCTAATGGTTCTTATAAGTCCTAATACACATTCCTAGACCATTCTAAGCCTTTAGAATACTCTCATAACCATTCTACACTTGTTAGAACCTCCAAGGACTCATGCTACACCCTCTACGTCCCTTGGGGTACCATGCAATGTTTAGGATCATTCTAATGGTTCTTATAAGCCCTAATACACATTCCTAGACCATTCTAAGCCTTTAGAATACTCTCATAACCATTCTACACATGTTAGAACCTCAAAGGACTCATGCTACACCCTCTACGTCCCTTGGGGTACCAAGCAATGTTTAGGATCATTCTAATGGTTCTTATAAGTCCTAATACATATTCCTAGACCATTCTATGCCTTTAGAATACTCTCTTAACCATTCTATACTTGTTAGAACCTCCAAGGACTCACGCTACACCCTCTACGTCCCTTGGTGTACCAAGCAATGTTTAGGATCATACTAATGGTTCTTATAAGTCCTAATACACATTTCTAGACCATTCTAAGCCTTTAGAATACTATCTTAACCATTCTACACTTGTTAGAACCTCCAAGGACTCAATGTACACCCTGTACGTCCCTTCGGGTACCAAGCAATGTTTAGGATCATTCTAATGGTTCTTATAAGTCCTAATACACATTTCTAGACCATTCTAAGCCTTTATAACACTCTCTTGACCATTCCACACTCTTTAGAACCTCCAAGGACTCATGCTACACCCTCTATGTCCCTTGGGGTACCAAGCAATGTTTAGGATCATTCTAATGGTTCTTATAAGTCCTAATACACATTCCTAGACCATTCTAAGCCTTTAGAATACTCTCATAACCATTCTACACTTGTTAGAACCTCCAAGGACTCATGCTACACCCTCTACGTCCCTTGGGGTACCATGCAATGTTTAGGATCATTCTATGGTTCTTATAAGTCCTAATACACATTTCTAGACCACTCTAAGCCTTTATAACACTCTCTTGACCATTCTACACTCTTTAGAACCTCCAAGGACTCATGGTACACCCTCTACGTCCCTTGGGGTACCAAGCAATGTTTAGGATCATTCTAATGGTTCTTATAAGTCCTAATACACATTTCTAGACCATTCTAAGCCTTTATAACACTCTCTTGACCATTCTACACTCTTTAGAACCTCCAAGGACTCATGCTACACCCTCTACGTCCCTTGGGGTACCAAGCAATGTTTAGGATCATTCTAATGGTTCTTATAAGTCCTAATACACATTCCTAGACCATTCTAAGCCTTTAGAATACTCTCATAACCATTCTACACTTGTTAGAACCTCCAAGGACTCATGCTACACCCTCTACGTCCCTTGGGGTACCAAGCAATGTTTAGGATCATTCTAATGGTTCTTATAAGTCCTAATACACATTCCTAGA
Organism: Crotalaria pallida; assembly: GCA_037953625.1. Classification (NCBI taxonomy): domain Eukaryota; kingdom Viridiplantae; phylum Streptophyta; class Magnoliopsida; order Fabales; family Fabaceae; genus Crotalaria; species Crotalaria pallida. The sequence continues at coordinate 103,016,602 of CM075654.1, read as the reverse complement.
CCATTCTAAGCCTTTAGAATACTCTCATAACCATTCTACACTTGTTAGAACCTCCAAGGACTCATGCTACACCCTCTACGTCCCTTGGGGTACCATGCAATGTTTAGGATCATTCTAATGGTTCTTATAAGTCCTAATACACATTCCTAGACCATTCTAAGCCTTTAGAATAATCTTATAACCATTCTACACATGTTAGAACCTCCAAGGACTCATGCTACACCCTCTACGTCCCTTGGGGTACCAAGCAATGTTTAGGATCATTCTAATGGTTCTTATAAGTCCTAATACATATTCCTACACCATTCTATGCCTTTAGAATACTCTCTTAACCATTCTATACTTGTTAGAACCTCCAAGGACTCATGCTACACCCTCTACGTCCCTTGGTGTACCAAGCAATGTTTAGGATCATACTAATGGTTCTTATAAGTCCTAATACACATTCCTAGACCATTCTAAGCCTTCAGAATACTCTCTTCACCATTCTACACTTGTTAGAACCTCCAAGGACTCAATGTACACCCTGTACGTCCCTTCGGGTACCAAGCAATGTTTAGGATCATTCTAATGGTTCTTATAAGTCCTAATACACATTTCTAGACCATTCTAAGCCTTTATGACACTCTCTTGACCATTCCACACTCTTTAGAACCTCCAAGGACTCATGCTACACCCTCTACGTCCCTTGGGGTACCAAGCAATGTTTAGGATCATTCTAATGGTTCTTATAAGTCCTAATACACATTCCTAGACCATTCTAAGCCTTTAGAATACTCTCATAACCATTCTACACTTGTTAGAACCTCCAAGGACTCATGCTACACCCTCTACGTCCCTTGGGGTACCATGCAATGTTTAGGATCATTCTAATGGTTCTTATAAGTCCTAATACACATTTCTAGACCACTCTAAGCCTTCATAACACTCTCTTGACCATTCTACACTCTTTAGAACCTCCAAGGACTCATGCTACACCCTCTACGTCCCTTGGGGTACCAAGCAATGTTTAGGATCATTCTAATGGTTCTTATAAGTCCTAATACATATTCCTAGACCATTCTATGCCTTTAGAATACTCTCTTAACCATTCTATACTTGTTAGAACCTCCAAGGACTCATGCTACACCCTCTACGTCCCTTGGTGTACCAAGCAATGTTTAGGATCATACTAATGGTTCTTATAAGTCCTAATACACATTCCTAGACCATTCTAAGCCTTTAGAATACACTCTTCACCATTCTACACTTGTTAGAACCTCCAAGGACTCAATGTACACCCTGTACGTCCCTTCGGGTACCAAGCAATGTTTAGGATCATTCTAATGGTTCTTATAAGTCCTAATACACATTTCTAGACCATTCTAAGCCTTTATAACACTCTCTTGACCATTCCACACTCTTTAGAACCTCCAAGGACTCATGCTACACCCTCTACGTCCCTTGGGGTACCAAGCAATGTTTAGGATCATTCTAATGGTTCTTATAAGTCCTAATACACATTCCTAGACCATTCTAAGCCTTTAGAATACTCTCATAACCATTCTGCACTTGTTAGAACCTCCAAGGACTCATGCTACACCCTCTACGTCCCTTGGGGTACCATGCAATGTTTAGGATCATTCTAATGGTTCTTATAAGTCCTAATACACATTCCTAGACCATTCTAAGCCTTTAGAATACTCTCATAACCATTCTACACTTGTTAGAACCTCCAAGGACTCATGCTACACCCTCTACGTCCCTTGGGGTACCAAGCAATGTTTAGGATCATTCTAATGGTTCTTATAAGTCCTAATACACATTCCTAGACCATTCTATGCCTTTAGAATACTCTCTTAACCATTCTAAACTTGTTAGAACCTCCAAGGACTCATGCTACACCCTCTACGTCCCTTGGTGTACCAAGCAATGTTTAGGATCATACAAATGGTTCTTATAAGTCCTAATACACATTCTTAGACCTTTCTAAGCCTTTAGAATACTCTCTTAACCATTCTACACTTGTTAGAACCTCCAAGGACTCATGTTACACCCTGTACGTCCCTTCGGGTACCAAGCAATGTTTAGGATCATTCTAATGGTTCTTATAAGTCCTTATACACATTCCTAGACCATTCTAAGCCTTTAGAATACTCTCATAACCATTCTACACTTGTTAGAACCTCCATGGACTCATGTTACACCATCTACGTCGCTTGGGGTACCAAGCAATGTTTAGGATCATTCTAATGGTTCCTATAAGTCCTAATACACATTTCTAGACCATTCTAAGCCTTTATAACACTCTCTTGACCATTCTACACTCTTTAGAACCTCCAAGGACTCATGCTACACCATCTACGTCCCTTGGGGTACCAAGCTCGGGTACCAAGCAATGTTTAGGATCATTCTAATGGTTCTTATAAGTCCTACTACACATTCCTAGACCATTCTAAGCCTTTAGAATACTCTCTTAACCATTCTACACTTGTTAGAACCTCCAAGGACACATGCTACACCATCTACGTCCCTTGGGGTACCAAGCAATGTTTAGGATCATTCTAATGGTTCCTATAAGTCCTAATACACATTTCTAGACCATTCTAAGCCTTCATAACACTCTCTTGACCATTCTACACTCTTTAGAACCTCCAAGGACTCATGCTACACCCTCTACGTCCCTTGGGGTACCAAGCAATGTTTAGGATCATTCTAATGGTTCTTATAAGTCCTAATACATATTCCTAGACCATTCTATGCCTTTAGAATACTCTCTTAACCATTCTATACTTGTTAGAACCTCCAAGGACTCATGCTACACCCTCTACGTCCCTTGGTGTACCAAGCAATGTTTAGGATCATACTAATGGTTCTTATAAGTCCTAATACACATTCCTAGACCATCCTAAGCCTTTAGAATACACTCTTCACCATTCTACACTTGTTAGAACCTCCAAGGACTCAATGTACACCCTGTACGTCCCTTCGGGTACCAAGCAATGTTTAGGATCATTCTAATGGTTCTTATAAGTCCTAATACACATTTCTAGACCATTCTAAGCCTTTATAACACTCTCTTGACCATTCCACACTCTTTAGAACCTCCAAGGACTCATGCTACACCCTCTACGTCCCTTGGGGTACCAAGCAATGTTTAGGATCATTCTAATGGTTCTTATAAGTCCTAATACACATTCCTAGACCATTCTAAGCCTGTAGAATACTCTCATAACCATTCTGCACTTGTTAGAACCTCCAAGGACTCATGCTACACCCTCTACGTCCCTTGGGGTACCATGCAATGTTTAGGATCATTCTAATGGTTCTTATAAGTCCTAATACACATTCCTAGACCATTCTAAGCCTTTAGAATACTCTCATAACCATTCTACACTTGTTAGAACCTCCAAGGACTCATGCTACACCCTCTACGTCCCTTGGGGTACCAAGCTCGGGTACCAAGCAATGTTTAGGATCATTCTAATGGTTCTTATAAGTCCTACTACACATTCCTAGACCATTCTAAGCCTTTAGAATACTCTCTTAACCATTCTACACTTGTTAGAACCTCCAAGGACACATGCTACGCCCTCTACGTCCCTTGGGGTACCAAGCAATGTTTAGGATCATTCTAATGGTTCTTATAAGTCCTTATACACATTCCTAGACCATTCTAAGCCTTTAGAATAGTCTCTTAACCATTCTACACTTGTTAGAACTTGCAAGGACTCATGCTACACCCTCTACGTCCCTTGGGGTACCAAGCAATGTTTAGGATCATTCTAATGGTTCTTATAAGTCCTAATACACATTTCTAGACCATTCTAAGCCTTTATAACACTCTCTTGACCATTCTACACTCTTTAGAACCTCCAAGGACTCATGCTACACCATCTACGTCCCTTGGGGTACCAAGCTCGGGTACCAAGCAATGTTTAGGATCATTCTAATGGTTCTTATAAGTCCTTATACACATTCCTAGACCATTCTAAGCCTTTAGAATAGTCTCTTAACCATTCTACACTTGTTAGAACTTGCAAGGACTCATGCTACACCCTCTACGTCCCTTGGGGTACCAAGCAATGTTTAGGATCATTCTAATGGTTCTTATAAGTCCTAATACACATTTCTAGACCATTCTAAGCCTTTATAACACTCTCTTGACCATTCTACACTCTTTAGAACCTCCAAGGACTCATGCTACACCATCTACGTCCCTTGGGGTACCAAGCAATGTTTAGGATCATTCTAATGGTTCTTATAAGTCCTAATACACATTCCTAGACCATTCTATGCCTTTAGAATACTCTCTTAACCATTCTAAACTTGTTAGAACCTCCAAGGACTCATGCTACACCCTCTACGTCCCTTGGTGTACCAAGCAATGTTTAGGATCATACAAATGGTTCTTATAAGTCCTAATACACATTCCTAGACCTTTCTAAGCCTTTAGAATACTCTCTTAACCATTCTACACTTGTTAGAACCTCCAAGGACTCATGTTACACCCTGTACGTCCCTTCGGGTACCAAGCAATGTTTAGGATCATTCTAATGGTTCTTATAAGTCCTTATACACATTCCTAGACCATTCTAAGCCTTTAGAATACTCTCATAACCTTTCTACACTTGTTAGAACCTCCATGGACTCATGTTACACCATCTACGTCGCTTGGGGTACCAAGCAATGTTTAGGATCATTCTAATGGTTCCTATAAGTCCTAATACACATTTCTAGACCATTCTAAGCCTTTATAACACTCTCTTGACCATTCTACACTCTTTAGAACCTCCAAGGACTCATGCTACACCATCTACGTCCCTTGGGGTACCAAGCTCGGGTACCAAGCAATGTTTAGGATCATTCTAATGGTTCTTATAAGTCCTACTACACATTCCTAGACCATTCTAAGCCTTTAGAATACTCTCTTAACCATTCTACACTTGTTAGAACCTCCAAGGACACATGCTACACCCTCTACGTCCCTTGGGGTACCAAGCAATGTTTAGGATCATTCTAATGGTTCTTATAAGTCCTTATACACATTCCTAGACCATTCTAAGCCTTTAGAATAGTCTCTTCACCATTCTACACTTGTTAGAACTTGCAAGGACTCATGCTACACCCTCTACGTCCCTTGGGGTACCAAGCAATGTTTAGGATCATTCTAATGGTTCTTATAAGTCCTAATACACATTTCTAGACCATTCTAAGCCTTTATAACACTCTCTTGACCATTCTACACTCTTTAGAACCTCCAAGGACTCATGCTACACCATCTACGTCCCTTGGGGTACCAAGCAATGTTTAGGATCATTCTAATGGTTCTTATAAGTCCTAATACACATTCCTAGACTATTCTAAGCCTTTAGAATACTCTTATAACCATTCTACACTTGTTAGAACCTCCAAGGACTCATGCTACACCATGTACGTCCCTTGGGTTACCATGCAATGTTTAGGATCATTCTAATGGTTCTTATAAGTCCTAATACACATTCCTAGACCATTCTAAGCCTTTAGAATACTCTCTTAACCATTCTACACTTGTTAGAACCTCCAAGGTCACATGCTACACCCTCTACGTCCCTTGGGATACCAAGCAATGTTTAGGATCATTCTAATGGTTCTTATAAGTCCTTATACACATTCCTAGACCATTCTAAGCCTTTAGAATACTCTCATAACCATTCTACACTTGTTAGAACCTCCATGGACTCATGTTACACCATGTACGTCCCTTGGGGTACCAAGCAATGTTTAGGATCATTCTAATGGTTCTTATAAGTCCTAATACACATTCCTAGACCATTCTAAGCCTATAGAATACTCTCTTAACCATTCTACACTTGTTAGAACCTCCAAGGACTCATGCTACACCATGTACGTCCCTTGGGTTACCATGCAATGTTTAGGATCATTCTAATGGTTCTTATAAGTCCTAATACACATTCCTAGACCATTCTATGCCTTTAGAATACTCTCTTAACCATTCTAAACTTGTTAGAACCTCCAAGGACTCATGCTACACCCTCTACGTCCCTTGGTGTACCAAGCAATGTTTAGGATCATACAAATGGTTTTTATAAGTCCTAATACACATTCCTAGACCTTTCTAAGCCTTTAGAATACTCTCTTAACCATTCTACACTTGTTAGAACCTCCAAGGACTCATGTTACACCCTGTACGTCCCTTCGGGTACCAAGCAATGTTTAGGATCATTCTAATGGTTCTTATAAGTCCTTATACACATTCCTAGACCATTCTAAGCCTATAGAATACTCTCAGAACCTTTCTACACTTGTTAGAACCTCCATGGACTCATGTTACACCATCTACGTCGCTTGGGGTACCAAGCAATGTTTAGGATCATTCTAATGGTTCCTATAAGTCCTAATACACATTTCTAGACCATTCTAAGCCTTTATAACACTCTCTTGACCATTCTACACTCTTTAGAACCTCCAAGGACTCATGCTACACCATCTACGTCCCTTGGGGTACCAAGCTCGGGTACCAAGCAATGTTTAGGATCATTCTAATGGTTCTTATAAGTCCTACTACACATTCCTAGACCATTCTAAGCCTTTAGAATACTCTCTTAACCATTCTAAACTTGTTAGAACCTCCAAGGACTCATGCTACACCCTCTACGTCCCTTGGTGTACCAAGCAATGTTTAGGATCATACAAATGGTTCTTATAAGTCCTAATACACATTCCTAGACCTTTCTAAGCCTTTAGAATACTCTCTTAACCATTCTACACTTGTTAGAACCTCCAAGGACTCATGTTACACCCTGTACGTCCCTTCGGGTACCAAGCAATGTTTAGGATCATTCTAATGGTTCTTATAAGTCCTTATACACATTCCTAGACCATTCTAAGCCTTTAGAATACTCTCATAACCTTTCTACACTTGTTAGAACCTCCATGGACTCATGTTACACCATCTACGTCGCTTGGGGTACCAAGCAATGTTTAGGATCATTCTAATGGTTCCTATAAGTCCTAATACACATTTCTAGACCATTCTAAGCCTTTATAACACTCTCTTGACCATTCTACACTCTTTAGAACCTCCAAGGACTCATGCTACACCATCTACGTCCCTTGGGGTACCAAGCTCGGGTACCAAGCAATGTTTAGGATCATTCTAATGGTTCTTATAAGTCCTACTACACATTCCTAGACCATTCTAAGCCTTTAGAATACTCTCTTAACCATTCTACACTTGTTAGAACCTCCAAGGACACATGCTACACCCTCTACGTCCCTTGGGGTACCAAGCAATGTTTAGGATCATTCTAATGGTTCTTATAAGTCCTTATACACATTCCTAGACCATTCTAAGCCTTTAGAATAGTCTCTTCACCATTCTACACCTGTTAGAACTTGCAAGGACTCATGCTACACCCTCTACGTCCCTTGGGGTACCAAGCAATGTTTAGGATCATTCTAATGGTTCTTATAAGTCCTAATACACATTTCTAGACCATTCTAAGCCTTTATAACACTCTCTTGACCATTCTACACTCTTTAGAACCTCCAAGGACTCATGCTACACCATCTACGTCCCTTGGGGTACCAAGCAATGTTTAGGATCATTCTAATGGTTCTTATAAGTCCTAATACACATTCCTAGACTATTCTAAGCCTTTAGAATACTCTCATAACCATTCTACACTTGTTAGAACCTCCAAGGACTCATGCTACACCATGTACGTCCCTTGGGTTACCATGCAATGTTTAGGATCATTCTAATGGTTCTTATAAGTCCTAATACACATTCCTAGACCATTCTAAGCCTTTAGAATACTCTCTTAACCATTCTACACTTGTTAGAACCTCCAAGGTCACATGCTACACCCTCTACGTCCCTTGGGATACCAAGCAATGTTTAGGATCATTCTAATGGTTCTTATAAGTCCTTATACACATTCCTAGACCATTCTAAGCCTTTAGAATACTCTCATAACCATTCTACACTTGTTAGAACCTCCATGGACTCATGTTACACCATGTACGTCCCTTGGGGTACCAAGCAATGTTTAGGATCATTCTAATGGTTCTTATAAGTCCTAATACACATTCCTAGACCATTCTAAGCCTTTAGAATACTCTCTTAACCATTCTACACTTGTTAGAACCTCCAAGGACTCATGCTACACCATGTACGTCCCTTGGGTTACCATGCAATGTTTAGGATCATTCTAATGGTTCTTATAAGTCCTAATACACATTCCTAGACCATTCTATGCCTTTAGAATACTCTCTTAACCATTCTAAACTTGTTAGAACCTCCAAGGACTCATGCTACACCCTCTACGTCCCTTGGTGTACCAAGCAATGTTTAGGATCATACAAATGGTTCTTATAAGTCCTAATACACATTCCTAGACCTTTCTAAGCCTTTAGAATACTCTCTTAACCATTCTACACTTGTTAGAACCTCCAAGGACTCATGTTACACCCTGTACGTCCCTTCGGGTACCAAGCAATGTTTAGGATCATTCTAATGGTTCTTATAAGTCCTTATACACATTCCTAGACCATTCTAAGCCTTTAGAATACTCTCATAACCTTTCTACACTTGTTAGAACCTCCATGGACTCATGTTACACCATGTACGTCGCTTGGGGTACCAAGCAATGTTTAGGATCATTCTAATGGTTCCTATAAGTCCTAATACACATTTCTAGACCATTCTAAGCCTTTATAACACTCTCTTGACCATTCTACACTCTTTAGAACCTCCAAGGACTCATGCTACACCATCTACGTCCCTTGGGGTACCAAGCTCGGGTACCAAGCAATGTTTAGGATCATTCTAATGGTTCTTATAAGTCCTAATACACATTCCTAGACCATTCTAAGCCTTTAGAATACTCTCTTAACCATTCTACACTTGTTAGAACCTCCAAGGTCACATGCTACACCCTCTACGTCCCTTGGGGTACCAAGCAATGTTTAGGATCATTCTAATGGTTCTTATAAGTCCTTATACACATTCCTAGACCATTCTAAGCCTTTAGAATACTCTCATAACCATTCTACACTTGTTAGAACCTCCATGGACTCATGTTACACCATGTACGTCCCTTGGGGTACCAAGCAATGTTTAGGATCATTCTAATGGTTCTTATAAGTCCTAATACACATTCCTAGACCATTCTAAGCCTTTAGAATACTCTCTTAACCATTCTACACTTGTTAGAACCTCCAAGGACTCATGTTACACCCTCTACGTCCCATGGGGTACCAAGCAATGTTTATTATCATTCTAATGGTTCTTATAAGTCCTAATACACATTTCTAGACCATTCTAAGCCTTTATAACACTCTCTTGACCATTCTACACTCTTTAGAACCTCCAAGGACTCATGCTACACCATCTACGTCCCTTGGGGTACCAAGCAATGTTTAGGATCATTCTAATGGTTCTTATAAGTCCTAATACACATTTCTAGACCATTCTAAGCCTTTATAACACTCTCTTGACCATTCTACACTCTTTAGAACCTCCAAGGACTCATGCTACACCCTCTACGTCCCTTGGGGTACCATGCAATATTTAGGATCATTCTAATGGTTCTTATAAGTCCTAATACACATTCCTAGACCATTCTAAGCCTTTAGAATACTCTCATAACCATTCTACACTTGTTAGAACCTCCAAGGACTCATGCTACACCCTGTACGTCCCTTGGGGTACCATGCAATGTTTAGGATCATTCTAATGGTTCTTATAAGTCCTAATACACATTCCTAGACCGTTCTAAGCCTTTAGAATACTCTCTTAACCATTCTACACTTGTTAGAACCTCCAAGGTCACATGCTACACCCTCTACGTCCCTTGGGGTACCAAGCAATGTTTAGGATCATTCTAATGGTTCTTATAAGTCCTTATATACATTCCTAGACCATTCTAAGCCTTTAGAATACTCTCATAACCATTCTACACTTGTTAGAACCTCCATGGACTCATGTTACACCATCTACGTCCCTTGGGGTACCAAGCAATGTTTAGGATCATTCTAATGGTTCCTATAAGTCCTAATACACATTTCTAGACCATTCTAAGCCTTTATAACACTCTCTTGACCATTCTACACTCTTTAGAACCTCCAAGGACTCATGCTACACCATCTACGTCCCTTGGGGTACCAAGCAATGTTTAGGATCATTCTAATGGTTCTTATAAGTCCTAATACACATTCCTAGACCATTCTAAGCCTTTAGAATACTCTCTTAACCATTCTACACTTGTTAGAATTTGCAAGGACTCGTGCTACACCCTCTACGTCCCTTGGGGTACCAAGCAATGTTTAGGATCATTCTAATGGTTCTTATAAGTCCTAATACACAATTCTAGACCATTCTAAGCCTTTATAACACTCTCTTGACCATTCTACACTCTTTAGAACCTCCAAGGACTCATGCTACACCCTCTACGTCCCTTGGGGTACCAAGCAATGTTTAGGATCATTCTAATGGTTCTTATAAGTCCTAATACACATTTATAGACCATTCTAAGCGTTTATAACACTCTCTTGACCATTCTACACTCTTTAGAACCTCCAAGGACTCATGCTACACCCTCTACGTCCCTTGGGGTACCAAGCAATGTTTAGGATCATTCTAATGGTTCTTATAAGTCCTAATACACATTCCTAGACCATTCTATGCCTTTAGAATACTTTCATAACCGTTCTACACTTGTTAGAACCTCCAAGGACTCATGCTACACCCTGTACGTCCCTTGGGGTACCATGCAATGTTTAGGATCATTCTAATGGTTCTTATAAGTCCTAATACACATTCCTAGACCGTTCTAAGCCTTTAGAATACTCTCTTAACCATTCTACACTTGTTAGAACCTCCAAGGTCACATGCTACACCCTCTACGTCCCTTGGGGTACCAAGCAATGTTTAGGATCATTCTAATGGTTCTTATAAGTCCTTATATACATTCCTAGACCATTCTAAGCCTTTAGAATACTCTCATAACCATTCTACACTTGTTAGAACCTCCATGGACTCATGTTACACCATCTACGTCCCTTGGGGTACCAAGCAATGTTTAGGATCATTCTAATGGTTCCTATAAGTCCTAATACACATTTCTAGACCATTCTAAGCCTTTATAACACTCTCTTGACCATTCTACACTCTTTAGAACCTCCAAGGACTCATGCTACACCATCTACGTCCCTTGGGGTACCAAGCAATGTTTAGGATCATTCTAATGGTTCTTATAAGTCCTAATACACATTCCTAGACCATTCTAAGCCTTTAGAATACTCTCTTAACCATTCTACACTTGTTAGAATTTGCAAGGACTCATGCTACACCCTCTACGTCCCTTGGGGTACCAAGCAATGTTTAGGATCATTCTAATGGTTCTTATAAGTCCTAATACACAATTCTAGACCATTCTAAGCCTTTATAACACTCTCTTGACCATTCTACACTCTTTAGAACCTCCAAGGACTCATGCTACACCCTCTACGTCCCTTGGGGTACCAAGCAATGTTTAGGATCATTCTAATGGTTCTTATAAGTCCTAATACACATTTATAGACCATTCTAAGCGTTTATAACACTCTCTTGACCATTCTACACTCTTTAGAACCTCCAAGGACTCATGCTACACCCTCTACGTCCCTTGGGGTACCAAGCAATGTTTAGGATCATTCTAATGGTTCTTATAAGTCCTAATACACATTCCTAGACCATTCTATGCCTTTAGAATACTCTCTTAACCATTCTACACTTGTTAGAACCTCCAAGGTCACGTGCTACACCATCTACGTCCCTTGGGGTACCAAGCAATGTTTAGGATCATTCTAATGGTTCTTATAAGTCCTAATACACATTCCTAGACCATTCTAAGCCTTTAGAATACTCTCATAACCATTCTACACTTGTTAGAACCTCCAAGGACTCATGCTACACCATGTACGTCCCTTGGGGTACCATGCAATGTTTAGGATCATTCTAATGGTTCTTATAAGTCCTAATACACATTCCTAGACCATTCTAAGCCTTTAGAATACTCTCTTAACCATTCTACACTTGTTAGAACCTCCAAGGTCACATGCTACACCCTCTACGTCCCTTGGGGTACCATGCAATGTTTAGGATCATTCTAATGGTTCTTATAAGTCCTAATACACATTTATAGACCATTCTAAGCGTTTATAACACTCTCTTGACCATTCTACACTCTTTAGAACCTCCAAGGACTCATGCTACACCCTCTACGTCCCTTGGGGTACCAAGCAATGTTTAGGAACATTCTAATGGTTCTTATAAGTCCTAATACACATTCCTAGACCATTCTAAGCCTTTAGAATACTCTCATAACCATTCTACACTTGTTAGAACCTCCAAGGACTCATGCTACACCATCTACGTCCCTTGGGGTACCAAGCAATGTTTAGGATCATTCTAATGGTTCTTATAAGTCCTAATACACATTCCTAGACCATTCTAAGCCTTTAGAATACTCTCTTAACCATTCTACACTTGTTAGAACTTGCAAGGACTCATGCTACACCCTCTACGTCCCTTGGGGTACCAAGCAATGTTTAGGATCATTCTAATGGTTCTTATAAGTCCTAATACATATTTCTAGACCATTCTAAGCCTTTATAACACTCTATTGACCATTCTACACTCTTTAGAACCTCCAAGGACTCATGCTACACCCTCTACGTCCCTTGGGGTACCAAGCAATGTTTAGGATCATTCTAATGGTTCTTATAAGTCCTAATACACATTTCTAGACCATTCTAAGCCTTTATAACACTCTCTTGACCATTCTACACTCTTTAGAACCTCCAAGGACTCATGCTACACCATCTACGTCCCTTGGGGTACCAAGCAATGTTTAGGATCATTCTAATGGTTCTTATAAGTCCTAATACACATTCCTAGACCATTCTAAGCCTTTATAACACTCTCTTGACCATTCTACACTCTTTAGAACCTCCAAGGACTCATGCTACACCATCTACGTCCCTTGGGGTACCAAGCAATGTTTAGGATAATTCTAATGGTTCTTATAAGTCCTAATACACATTCCTAGACCATTCTAGGCCTTTAGAATACTCTCTTAACCATTCTACACTTGTTAGAACTTGCAAGGACTCATGCTACACCCTCTACGTCCCTTGGGGTACCAAGCAATGTTTAGGATCATTCTAATGGTTCTTATAAGTCCTAATACATATTTCTAGACCATTCTAAGCCTTTATAACACTCTATTGACCATTCTACACTCTTTAGAACCTCCAAGGACTCATGCTACACCCTCTACGTCCCTTGGGGTACCAAGCAATGTTTAGGATCATTCTAATGGTTCTTATAAGTCCTAATACACATTTCTAGACCATTCTAAGCCTTTAGAATACTCTCATAACCATTCTACACTTGTTAGAACCTCCAAGGACTCATGCTACACCATCTACGTCCCTTGGGGTACCAAGCAATGTTTAGGATCATTCTAATGGTTCTTATAAGTCCTAATACACATTCCTAGACCATTCTAAGCCTTTAGAATACTCTCTTAACCATTCTACACTTGTTAGAACTTGCAAGGACTCATGCTACACCCTCTACGTCCCTTGGGGTACCAAGCAATGTTTAGGATCATTCTAATGGTTCTTATAAGTCCTAATACATATTTCTAGACCATTCTTAGCCTTTATAACACTCTATTGACCATTCTACACTCTTTAGAACCTCCAAGGACTCATGCTACACCCTCTACGTCCCTTGGGGTACCAAGCAATGTTTAGGATCATTCTAATGGTTCTTATAAGTCCTAATACACATTTCTAGACCATTCTAAGCCTTTATAACACTCTCTTGACCATTCTACACTCTTTAGAACCTCCAAGGACTCGTGCTACACCCTCTACGTCCCTTGGGGTACCAAGCAATGTTTAGGATCATTCTAGTGGTTCTTATATGTCCTAATACACATTCCTAGACCATTCTAAGCCTTTAGAATACTCTCATAACCATTCTACACATGTTAGAACCTCCAAGGACTCATGCTACACCCTCTACGTCCCTTGGGGTACCAAGCAATGTTTAGGATCATTGTAATGGTTCTTATAAGTCCTAATACACATTCCTAGACCATTCTATGCCTTTAGAATACTCTCTTAACCATTCTAAACTTGTTAGAACCTCCAAGGACTCATGCTACACCCTCTACGTCCCTTGGTGTACCAAGCAATGTTTAGGATCATACTAATGGTTCTTATAAGTCCTAATACACATTCCTAGACCATTCTAAGCCTTTAGAATACTCTCTTAACCATTCTACAGTTGTTAGAACCTCCAAGGACTCATGTTACACCCTGTACGTCCCTTCGGGTACCAAGCAATGTTTAGGATCATTCTAATGGTTCTTATAAGTCCTTATACACATTCCTAGACCATTCTAAGCCTTTAGAATACTCTCATAACCATTCTACACTTGTTAGAACCTCCATGGACTCAAGTTACACCATCTATGTCCCTTGGGGTACCAAGCAATGTTTAGGATCATTCTAATGGTTCCTATAAGTCCTAATACACATTTCTGGACCATTCAAAGCCTTTAAAACACTCTCTTGACCATTCTACACTCTTTAGAACCTCCAAGGACTCATGCTACACCATCTACGTCCCTTGGGGTACCAAGCTCGGGTACCAAGCAATGTTTAGGATCATTCTAATGGTTCTTATAAGTCCTAATACACATTCCTAGACCATTCTAAGCCTTTAGAATACTCTCTTAGCCATTCTACACTTGTTAGAACCTCCAAGGTCACATGCTACACCCTCTACGTCCCTTGGGGTACCAAGCAATGTTTAGGATCATTCTAATGGTTCTTATAAGTCCTTATACACATTCCTAGACCATTCTAAGCCTTTAGAATACTCTCATAACCATTCTACACTTGTTAGAACCTCCATGGACTCATGTTACACCATCTACGTCCCTTGGGGTACCAAGCAATGTTTAGGATCATTCTAATGGTTCCTATAAGTCCTAATACACATTTCTAGACCATTCTAAGCCTTTATAACACTCTCTTGACCATTCTACACTCTTTAGAACCTCCAAGGACTCATGCTACACCATCCACGTCCCTTGGGGTACCAAGCAATGTTTAGGATCATTCTAATGGTTCTTATAAGTCCTAATACACATTCCTAGACCATTCTAAGCCTTTAGAATACTCTCTTAACCATTCTACACTTGTTAGAACTTGCAAGGACTCATGCTACACCCTCTACGTCCCTTGGGGTACCAAGCAATGTTTAGGATCATTCTAATGATTCTTATAAGTCCTAATACACATTTCTAGACCATTCTAAGCCTTTATAACACTCTCTTGACCATTCTACACTCTTTAGAACCTCCAAGGACTCATGCTACACCCTCTACGTCCCTTGGGGTACCAAGCAATGTTTAGGATCATTCTAATGGTTCTTATAAGTCCTAATACACATTTCTAGACCATTCTAAGCCTTTATAACACTCTCTTGACCATTCTACACTCTTTAGAACCTCCAAGGACTCATGCTACACCATCTACGTCCCTTGGGGTACCAAGCTCGGGTACCAAGCAATGTTTAGGATCATTCTAATGGTTCTTATAAGTCCTAATACACATTCCTAGACCATTCTAAGCCTTTAGAATACTCTCTTAACCATTCTACACTTGTTAGAACCTCCAAGGTCACATGCTACACCCTCTACGTCCCTTGGGGTACCAAGCAATGTTTAGGATCATTCTAATGGTTCTTATATGTCCTTATACACATTCCTAGACCATTCTAAGCCTTTAGAATACTCTCATAACCATTCTACACTTGTTAGAACCTCCATGGACTCATGTTACACCATCTACGTCCCTTGGGGTACCAAGCAATGTTTAGGATCATTCTAATGGTTCCTATATGTCCTAATACACATTTCTAGAGCATTCTAAACCTTTATAACACTCTCTTGACCATTCTACACTCTTTAGAACCTCCAAGGACTCATGCTACACCATCTACGTCCCTTGGGGTACCAAGCAATGTTTAGGATCATTCTAATGGTTCTTATAAGTCCTAATACACATTCCTAGACCATTCTAAGCCTTTAGAATACTCTCTTAACCATTCTACACTTGTTAGAACTTGCAAGGACTCATGCTACACCCTCTACGTCCCTTGGGGTACCAAGCAATGTTTAGGATCATTCTAATGGTTCTTATAAGTCCTAATACACATTTCTAGACCATTCTAAGCCTTTATAACACTCTCTTGACCATTCTACACTCTTTAGAACCTCCAAGGACTCATGCTACACCCTCTACGTCCCTTGGGGTACCAAGCAATGTTTAGGATCATTCTAATGGTTCTTATAAGTCCTAATACACATTTCTAGACCATTCTAAGCCTTTATAACACTCTCTTGACCATGCTACACTCTTTAGAACCTCCAAGGACTCATGTTACACCCTCTACGTCCCTTGGGGTACCAAGCAATGTTTAGGATCATTCTAATGGTTCTTATAAGTCCTAATACACATTTCTAGACCATTCTAAGCCTTTATAACACTCTCTTGACCATTCTACACTCTTTAGAACCTCCAAGGACTCATGCTACACCATCTACGTCCCTTGGGGTACCAAGCTCGGGTACCAAGCAATGTTTAGGATCATTCTAATGGTTCTTATAAGTCCTAATACACATTCCTAGACCATTCTAAGCCTTTAGAATACTCTCTTAACCATTCTACACTTGTTAGAACCTCCAAGGTCACATGCTACACCCTCTACGTCCCTTGGGGTACCAAGCAATGTTTAGGATCATTCTAATGGTTCTTATATGTCCTTATACACATTCCTAGACCATTCTAAGCCTTTAGAATACTCTCATAACCATTCTACACTTGTTAGAACCTCCATGGACTCATGTTACACCATCACGTCCCTTGGGGTACCAAGCAATGTTTAGGATCATTCTAATGGTTCCTATATGTCCTAATACATATTTCTAGAGCATTCTAAGCCTTTATAACACTCTCTTGACCATTCTACACTCTTTAGAACCTCCAAGGACTCATGCTACACCATCTACGTCCCTTGGGGTACCAAGCAATGTTTAGGATCATTCTAATGGTTCTTATAAGTCCTAATACACATTCCTAGACCATTCTAAGCCTTTAGAATACTCTCTTAACCATTCTACACTTGTTAGAACATGCAAGGACTCATGCTACACCCTCTACGTCCCTTGGGGTACCAAGCAATGTTTAGGATCATTCTAATGGTTCTTATAAGTCCTAATACACATTTCTAGACCATTCTAAGCCTTTATAACACTCTCTTGACCATTCTACACTCTTTAGAACCTCCAAGGACTCATGCTACACCCTCTACGTCCCTTGGGGTACCAAGCAATGTTTAGGATCATTCTAATGGTTCTTATAAGTCCTAATACACATTTCTAGACCATTCTAAGCCTTTATAACACTCTCTTGACCATTTTACACTCTTTAGAACCTCCAAGGACTCATGCTACACCATCTACGTCCCTTGGGGTACCAAGCTCGGGTACCAAGCAATGTTTAGGATCATTCTAATGGTTCTTATAAGTCCTTATACACATTCCTAGACCATTCTAAGCCTTTAGAATACTCTCATAACCATTCTACACTTGTTAGAACCTCCATGGACTCAAGTTACACCATCTATGTCCCTTGGGGTACCTTGCAATGTTTAGGATCATTCTAATGGTTCCTATAAGTCCTAATACACATTTCTGGACCATTCAAAGCCTTTAAAACACTCTCTTGACCATTCTACACTCTTTAGAACCTCCAAGGACTCATGCTACACCATCTACGTCCCTTGGGGTACCAAGCTCGGGTACCAAGCAATGTTTAGGATCATTCTAATGGTTCTTATAAGTCCTAATACACATTCCTAGACCATTCTAAGCCTTTAGAATACTCTCTTAGCCATTCTACACTTGTTAGAACCTCCAAGGTCACATGCTACACCCTCTACGTCCCTTGGGGTACCAAGCAATGTTTAGGATCATTCTAATGGTTCTTATAAGTCCTTATACACATTCCTAGACCATTCTAAGCCTTTAGAATACTCTCATAACCATTCTACACTTGTTAGAACCTCCATGGACTCATGTTACACCATCTACGTCCCTTGGGGTACCAAGCAATGTTTAGGATCATTCTAATGGTTCCTATAAGTCCTAATACACATTTCTAGACCATTCTAAGCCTTTGTAACACTCTCTTGACCATTCTACACTCTTTAGAACCTCCAAGGACTCATGCTACACCCTCTACGTCCCTTGGGGTACCAAGCAATGTTTAGGATCATTCTAATGGTTCTTATAAGTCCTAATACACATTCCTAGACCATTCTAAGCCTTTAGAATACTCTCTTAACCATTCTACACTTGTTAGAACCTCCAAGGTCACATGCTACACCCTCTTCGTCCCTTGGGGTACCAAGCAATGTTTAGGATCATTCTAATGATTCTTATAAGTCCTAATACACATTTCTAGACCATTCTAAGCCTTTATAACACTCTCTTGACCATTCTACACTCTTTAGAACCTCCAAGGACTCATGCTACACCCTCTACGTCCCTTGGGGTACCAAGCAATGTTTAGGATCATTCTAATGGTTCTTATAAGTCCTAATACACATTTCTAGACCATTCTAAGCCTTTATAACACTCTCTTGACCATTCTACACTCTTTAGAACCTCCAAGGACTCATGCTACACCATCTACGTCCCTTGGGGTACCAAGCTCGGGTACCAAGCAATGTTTAGGATCATTCTAATGGTTCTTATAAGTCCTAATACACATTCCTAGACCATTCTAAGCCTTTAGAATACTCTCTTAACCATTCTACACTTGTTAGAACCTCCAAGGTCACATGCTACACCCTCTACGTCCCTTGGGGTACCAAGCAATGTTTAGGATCATTCTAATGGTTCTTATATGTCCTTATACACATTCGTAGACCATTCTAAGCCTTTAGAATACTCTCATAACCATTCTACACTTGTTAGAACCTCCATGGACTCATGTTACACCATCTACGTCCCTTGGGGTACCAAGCAATGTTTAGGATCATTCTAATGGTTCCTATATGTCCTAATACACATTTCTAGAGCATTCTAAGCCTTTATAACACTCTCTTGACCATTCTACACTCTTTAGAACCTCCAAGGACTCATGCTACACCATCTACGTCCCTTGGGGTACCAAGCAATGTTTAGGATCATTCTAATGGTTCTTATAAGTCCTAATACACATTCCTAGACCATTCTAAGCCTTTAGAATACTCTCTTAACCATTCTACACTTGTTAGAACTTGCAAGGACTCATGCTACACCCTCTACGTCCCTTGGGGTACCAAGCAATGTTTAGGATCATTCTAATGGTTCTTATAAGTCCTAATACACATTTCTAGACCATTCTAAGCCTTTATAACACTCTCTTGACCATTCTACACTCTTTAGAACCTCCAAGGACTCATGCTACACCCTCTACGTCCCTTGGGGTACCAAGCAATGTTTAGGATCATTCTAATGGTTTTTATAAGTCCTAATACACATTCCTAGACCATTCTAACACTCTCTTGACCATTCTACACTTGTTAGAAAGTCCAAGGTCACATGCTACACCCTCTACGTCCCTTGGGGTACCAAGCAATGTTTAGGATCATTCTAATGGTTCTTATAAGTCCTAATACACATTCCTAGACCATTCTAAGCCTTTAGAATATTCTCTTAACCATTCTACACTTGTTAGAACTTGCAAGGACTCATGCTATACCCTCTACGTCCCTTGGGGTACCAAGCAATCTTTAGGATCATTCTAATGGTTCTTGTAAGTCCTTATACACATTCCTAGACCATTCTAAGCCTTTATAACACTCTCTTGACCATTCTACACTCTTTAGAACCTCCAAGGACTCATGGTACACCCTCTACGTCCCATGGGGTACCAAGCAATGTTTAGGATCATTCTAATGGTTCTTATAAGTCCTAATACACATTCCTAGACCATTCTAAGCCTTTAGAATACTCTCTTAACCATTCTACACTTGTTAGAACCTCCAAGGTCACATGCTACACCCTCTTCGTCCCTTGGGGTACCAAGCAATGTTTAGGATCATTCTAATGGTTCTTATAAGTCCTAATACACATTTCTAGACCATTCTAAGCCTTTATAACACTCTCTTGACCATTCTACACTCTTTAGAACCTCCAAGGACTCATGGTACACCCTCTACGTCCCTTGGGGTACCAAGCAATATTTAGGATCATTCTAATGGTTCTTATAAGTCCTAATACACATTTCTAGACCATTCTAAGCCTTTATAACACTCTCTTGACCATTCTACACTCTTTAGAACCTCCAAGGACTCATGCTACACCCTCTACGTCCCTTGGGGTACCAAGCAATGTTTAGGATCATTCTAATGGTTCTTATAAGTCCTAATACACATTCCTAGACCATTCTAAGCCTTTAGAATACTCTCATAACCATTCTACACTTGTTAGAACCTCCATGGACTCATGTTACACCATCTACGTCCCTTGGGGTACCAAGCAATGTTTAGGATCATTCTAATGGTTCCTATAAGTCCTAATACACATTTCTAGACCATTCAAAGCCTTTATAACACTCTCTTGACCATTCTACACTCTTTAGAACCTCCAAGGACTCATGCTACACCATCTACGTCCCTTGGGGTACCAAGCTCGGGTACCAAGCAATGTTTAGGATCATTCTAATGGTTCTTATAAGTCCTACTACACATTCCTAGACCATTCTAAGCCTTTAGAATACTCTCTTAACCATTCTACACTTGTTAGAACCTCCAAGGACACATGCTACACCCTCTACGTCCCTTGGGGTACCAAGCAATCTTTAGGATCATTCTAATGGTTCTTGTAAGTCCTTATACACATTCCTAGACCATTCTAAGCCTTTAGAATACTCTCATAATCATTCTTCACTTGTTAGAACCTCCATGGACTCATGTTACACCATGTACGTCCCTTGAGTTACCAAGCAATGTTTAGGATCATTCTAATGGTTCTTATAAGTCCTAATACACATTTCTAGACCATTCTAAGCCTTTATAACACTCTCTTGACCATTCTACACTCTTTAGAACCTCCAAGGACTCATGCTACACCCTCTACGTCCCATGGGGTACCAAGCAATGTTTAGGATCATTCTAATGGTTCTTATAAGTCCTAATACACATTTCTAGACCATTCTAAGCCTTTATAACACTCTCTTAACCATTCTACACTCTTTAGAACCTCCAAGGACTCATGCTACACCCTCTACGTCCCTTGGGGTACCAAGCAATGTTTAGGATCATTCTAATGGTTCTTATAAGTCCTAATACACATTCCTAGACCATTCTAAGCCTTTAGAATACTCTCATAACCATTCTACACTTGTTAGAACCTCCAAGGACTCATGCTACACCCTCTACGTCCCTTGGTGTACCATGCAACGTTTAGGATCATTCTAATGGTTCTTATAAGTCCTAATACACATTCCTAGACCATTCTAAGCCTTTAGAATACTCTCATAACCATTCTACACATGTTAGAACCTCCAAGGACTCATGCTACACCCTCTACGTCCCTTGGGGTACCAAGCAATGTTTAAGATCATTCTAATGGTTCTTATAAGTCCTAATACACATTCCTAGACCATTCTATGCAATTAGAATACTCTCTTAACCATTCTAAACTTGTTAGAACCTCCAAGGACTCATGCTACACCCTCTACGTCCCTTGGTGTACCAAGCAATGTTTAGGATCATACTAATGGTTCTTATAAGTCCTAATACACATTCCTAGACCATTCTAAGCCTTTAGAATACTCTCTTAACCATTCTACACTTGTTAGAACTTGCAAGGACTCATGCTACACCCTCTACGTCCCTTGGGGTACCAAGCAATGTTTAGGATCATTCTAATGGTTCTTATAAGTCCTAATACACATTTCTAGACCATTCTAAGCCTTTATAACACTCTCTTGACCATTCTACACTTTTTAGAACCTCCAAGGACTCATGCTACACCCTCTACGTCCCTTGGGGTACCAAGCAATGTTTAGGATCATTCTAATGGTTCTTATAAGTCCTAATACACATTTCTAGACCATTCTAAGCCTTTATAACACTCTCTTGACAATTCTACACTCTTTAGAACCTCCAAGGACTCATGCTACACCCTCTACGTCCCTTGGGGTACCAAGCAATGTTTAGGATCATTCTAATGGTTCTTATAAGTCCTAATACGCATTCTAAGCCTTTAGAATACTCTCATAACCATTCTACACTTGTTAGAACCTCCAAGGACTCATGCTACACCATCTACGTCCCTTGGGGTACCAAGCAATGTTTAGGATCATTCTAATGGTTCTTATAAGTCCTAATACACATCCTAGACCATTCTAAGCCTTTAGAATACTCTCTTAACCATTCTACACTTGTTAGAACTTGCAAGGACTCATGCTACACCCTCTACGTCCCTTGCGGTACCAAGCAATGTTTAGGATCATTCTAATGGTTCTTATAAGTCCTAATACACATTTCTAGACCATTCTAAGCCTTTATAACACTCTCTTGACCATTCTACACTCTTTAGAACCTCCAAGGACTCATGCTACACCCTCTACGTCCCATGGGGTACCAAGCAATGTTTAGGATCATTCTAATGGTTCTTATAAGTCCTAATACACATTTCTAGACCATTCTAAGCCTTTATAACACTCTCTTAACCATTCTACACTCTTTAGAACCTCCAAGGACTCATGCTACACCCTCTACGTCCCTTGGGGTACCAAGCAATGTTTAGGATCATTCTAATGGTTCTTATAAGTCCTAATACACATTCCTAGACCATTCTAAGCCTTTAGAATACTCTCATAACCATTCTACACTTGTTAGAACCTCCAAGGACTCATGCTACACCCTCTACGTCCCTTGGTGTACCATGCAACGTTTAGGATCATTCTAATGGTTCTTATAAGTCCTAATACACATTCCTAGACCATTCTAAGCCTTTAGAATACTCTCATAACCATTCTACACATGTTAGAACCTCCAAGGACTCATGCTACACCCTCTACGTCCCTTGGGGTACCAAGCAATGTTTAGGATCATTCTAATGGTTCTTATAAGTCCTAATACACATTCCTAGACCATTCTATGCCTTTAGAATACTCTCTTAACCATTCTAAACTTGTTAGAACCTCCAAGGACTCATGCTACACCCTCTACGTCCCTTGGTGTACCAAGCAATGTTTAGGATCATACTAATGGTTCTTATAAGTCCTAATACACATTCCTAGACCATTCTAAGCCTTTAGAATACTCTCTTAACCATTCTACACTTGTTAGAACTTGCAAGGACTCATGCTACACCCTCTACGTCCCTTGGGGTACCAAGCAATGTTTAGGATCATTCTAATGGTTCTTATAAGTCCTAATACACATTTCTAGACCATTCTAAGCCTTTATAACACTCTCTTGACCATTCTACACTTTTTAGAACCTCCAAGGACTCATGCTACACCCTCTACGTCCCTTGGGGTACCAAGCAATGTTTAGGATCATTCTAATGGTTCTTATAAGTCCTAATACACATTTCTAGACCATTCTAAGCCTTTATAACACTCTCTTGACAATTCTACACTCTTTAGAACCTCCAAGGACTCATGCTACACCCTCTACGTCCCTTGGGGTACCAAGCAATGTTTAGGATCATTCTAATGGTTCTTATAAGTCCTAATACACATTCCTAGACCATTCTAAGCCTTTAGAATACTCTCATAACCATTCTACACTTGTTAGAACCTCCAAGGACTCATGCTACACCATCTACGTCCCTTGGGGTACCAAGCAATGTTTAGGATCATTCTAATGGTTCTTATAAGTCCTAATACACATCCTAGACCATTCTAAGCCTTTAGAATACTCTCTTAACCATTCTACACTCTTTAGAACCTCCAAGGACTCATGCTACACCCTCTACGTCCCTTGGGGTACCAAGCAATGTTTAGGATCATTCTAATGGTTCTTATAAGTCCTAATACACATTTCTAGACCATTCTAAGCCTTTATAACACTCTCTTGACCATTCTACACTCTTTAGAACCTCCAAGGACTCATGCTACACCCTCTACGTCCCATGGGGTACCAAGCAATGTTTAGGATCATTCTAATGATTCTTATAAGTCCTAATACACATTTCTAGACCATTCTAAGCCTTTATAACACTCTCTTGACCATTCTACACTCTTTAGAACCTCCAAGGACTCATGCTACACCCTCTACGTCCCATGGGGTACCAAGCAATGTTTAGGATCATTCTAATGGTTCTTATAAGTCCTAAAACACATTCCTAGACCATTTTATGCCTTTAGAATACTCTCTTAACCATTCTAAACTTGTTAGAACCTCCAAGGACTCATGCTACACCCTCTACGTCCCTTGGTGTACCAAGCAATGTTTAGGATCATACTAATGGTTCTTATAAGTCCTAATACACATTCCTAGACCATTCTAAGCCTTTAGAATACTCTCTTAACCATTCTACACTTGTTAGAACCTCCAAGGACTCATGCTACACCCTCTACGTCCCTTGGGGTACCATGCAATGTTTAGGATTATTCTAATGGTTCTTATAAGTCCTAATACACATTCCTAGACCATTCTAAGCCTTTAGAATACTCTCATAACCATTCTACACATGTTAGAACCTCCAAGGACTCATGCTACACCCTCTACGTCCCTTGGGGTACCAAGCAATGTTTAGGATCATTCTAATGGTTCTTATAAGTCCTAATACACATTCCTAGACCATTCTATGCCTTTAGAATACTCTCATAACCATTCTACACTTGTTAGAACCTCCAAGGACTCATGTTACACCCTGTACGTCCCTTCGGGTACCAAGCAATGTTTAGGATCATTCTAATGGTTCTTATAAGTCCTTATACACATTCCTAGACCATTCTAAGCCTTTATAACACTCTCTTGACCATTCTACACTCTTTAGAACCTCCAAGGACTCATGCTACACCCTCTACGTCCCTTGGGGTACCAAGCAATGTTTAGGATCATTCTAATGGTTCTTATAAGTCCTAATACACATTCCTAGACCATTCTAAGCCTTTAGAATACTCTCATAACCATTCTACACTTGTTAGAACCTCCAAGGACTCATGTTACACCCTGTACGTCCCTTCGGGTACCAAGCAATGTTTAGGATCATTCTAATGGTTCTTATAAGTCCTTATACACATTCTTAGACCATTCTAAGCCTTTAGAATACTCTCATAACCATTCTTCACTTGTTAGAACCTCCATGGACTCATGTTACACCATCTACGTCCCTTGGGGTACCAAGCAATGTTTAGGATCATTCTAATGGTTCCTATAAGTCCTAATACACATTTCTAGACCATTCAAAGCCTTTATAACACTCTCTTGACCATTCTACACTCTTTAGAACCTCCAAGGACTCATGCTACACCATCTACGTCCCTTGGGGTACCAAGCAATGTTTAGGATCATTCTAATGGTTCTTATAAGTCCTAATACACATTCTAAGCCTTTAGAATACTCTCATAACCATTCTACACTTGTTAGAACCTCCAAGGACTCATGCTACACCATCTACGTCCCTTGGGGTACCAAGCAATGTTTAGGATCATTCTAATGGTTCTTATAAGTCCTAATACACATCCTAGACCATTCTAAGCCTTTAGAATACTCTCTTAACCATTCTACACTTGTTAGAACTTGCAAGGACTCATGCTACACCCTCTACGTCCCTTGCGGTACCAAGCAATGTTTAGGATCATTCTAATGGTTTTTATAAGTCCTAATACACATTCCTAGACCATTCTAACACTCTCTTGACCATTCTACACTTGTTAGAAAGTCCAAGGTCACATGCTACACCCTCTACGTCCCTTGGGGTACCAAGCAATGTTTAGGATCATTCTAATGGTTCTTATAAGTCCTCATACACATTCCTAGACCATTCTAAGCCTTTATAACACTCTCTTGACCATTCTACACTCTTTAGAACCTCCAAGGACTCATGCTACACCCTCTACGTCCCTTGGGGTACCAAGCAATGTTTAGGATCATTCTAATGGTTCTTATAAGTCCTAATACACATTCCTAGACCATTCTAAGCCTTTAGAATACTCTCATAACCATTCTACACTTGTTAGAACCTCCAAGGACTCATGTTACACCCTGTACGTCCCTTCGGGTACCAAGCAATGTTTAGGATCATTCTAATGGTTCTTATAAGTCCTTATACACATTCTTAGACCATTCTAAGCCTTTAGAATACTCTCATAACCATTCTTCACTTGTTAGCACCTCCATGGACTCATGTTACACCATCTACGTCCCTTGGGGTACCAAGCAATGTTTAGGATCATTCTAATGGTTCCTATAAGTCCTAATACACATTTCTAGACCATTCAAAGCCTTTATAACACTCTCTTGACCATTCTACACTCTTTAGAACCTCCAAGGACTCATGCTACACCATCTACGTCCCTTGGGGTACCAAGCAATGTTTAGGATCATTCTAATGGTTCTTATAAGTCCTAATACACATTCTAAGCCTTTAGAATACTCTCATAACCATTCTACACTTGTTAGAACCTCCAAGGACTCATGCTACACCATCTACGTCCCTTGGGGTACCAAGCAATGTTTAGGATCATTCTAATGGTTCTTATAAGTCCTAATACACATCCTAGACCATTCTAAGCCTTTAGAATACTCTCTTAACCATTCTACACTTGTTAGAACTTGCAAGGACTCATGCTACACCCTCTACGTCCCTTGCGGTACCAAGCAATGTTTAGGATCATTCTAATGGTTCTTATAAGTCCTAATACACATTTCTAGACCATTCTAAGCCTTTATAACACTCTCTTGACCATTCTACACTCTTTAGAACCTCCAAGGACTCATGCTACACCCTCTACGTCCCATGGGGTACCAAGCAATGTTTAGGATCATTCTAATGGTTCTTATAAGTCCTAATACACATTTCTAGACCATTCTAAGCCTTTATAACACTCTCTTAACCATTCTACACTCTTTAGAACCTCCAAGGACTCATGCTACACCCTCTACGTCCCTTGGGGTACCAAGCAATGTTTAGGATCATTCTAATGGTTCTTATAAGTCCTAATACACATTCCTAGACCATTCTAAGCCTTTAGAATACTCTCATAACCATTCTACACTTGTTAGAACCTCCAAGGACTCATGCTACACCCTCTACGTCCCTTGGTGTACCATGCAACGTTTAGGATCATTCTAATGGTTCTTATAAGTCCTAATACACATTCCTAGACCATTCTAAGCCTTTAGAATACTCTCATAACCATTCTACACATGTTAGAACCTCCAAGGACTCATGCTACACCCTCTACGTCCCTTGGGGTACCAAGCAATGTTTAGGATCATTCTAATGGTTCTTATAAGTCCTAATACACATTCCTAGACCATTCTATGCCTTTAGAATACTCTCTTAACCATTCTAAACTTGTTAGAACCTCCAAGGACTCATGCTACACCCTCTACGTCCCTTGGTGTACCAAGCAATGTTTAGGATCATACTAATGGTTCTTATAAGTCCTAATACACATTCCTAGACCATTCTAAGCCTTTAGAATACTCTCTTAACCATTCTACACTTGTTAGAACTTGCAAGGACTCATGCTACACCCTCTACGTCCCTTGGGGTACCAAGCAATGTTTAGGATCATTCTAATGGTTCTTATAAGTCCTAATACACATTTCTAGACCATTCTAAGCCTTTATAACACTCTCTTGACCATTCTACACTTTTTAGAACCTCCAAGGACTCATGCTACACCCTCTACGTCCCTTGGGGTACCAAGCAATGTTTAGGATCATTCTAATGGTTCTTATAAGTCCTAATACACATTTCTAGACCATTCTAAGCCTTTATAACACTCTCTTGACAATTCTACACTCTTTAGAACCTCCAAGGACTCATGCTACACCCTCTACGTCCCTTGGGGTACCAAGCAATGTTTAGGATCATTCTAATGGTTCTTATAAGTCCTAATACACATTCCTAGACCATTCTAAGCCTTTAGAATACTCTCATAACCATTCTACACTTGTTAGAACCTCCAAGGACTCATGCTACACCATCTACGTCCCTTGGGGTACCAAGCAATGTTTAGGATCATTCTAATGGTTCTTATAAGTCCTAATACACATCCTAGACCATTCTAAGCCTTTAGAATACTCTCTTAACCATTCTACACTCTTTAGAACCTCCAAGGACTCATGCTACACCCTCTACGTCCCTTGGGGTACCAAGCAATGTTTAGGATCATTCTAATGGTTCTTATAAGTCCTAATACACATTTCTAGACCATTCTAAGCCTTTATAACACTCTCTTGACCATTCTACACTCTTTAGAACCTCCAAGGACTCATGCTACACCCTCTACGTCCCATGGGGTACCAAGCAATGTTTAGGATCATTCTAATGGTTCTTATAAGTCCTAATACACATTTCTAGACCATTCTAAGCCTTTATAACACTCTCTTGACCATTCTACACTCTTTAGAACCCCCAAGGACTCATGCTACACCCTCTACGTCCCTTGGGGTACCAAGCAATGTTTAGGATCATTCTAATGGTTCTTATAAGTCCTAATACACATTCCTAGACCATTCTAAGCCTTTAGAATACTCTCATAACCATTCTACACTTGTTAGAACCTCCAAGGACTCATGCTACACCCTCTACGTCCCTTGGGGTACCATGCAACGTTTAGGATCATTCTAATGGTTCTTATAAGTCCTAATACACATTCCTATACCATTCTAAGCCTTTAGAATACTCTCATAACCATTCTACACATGTTAGAACCTCCAAGGACTCATGCTACACCCTCTACGTCCCTTGGGGTACCAAGCAATGTTTAGGATCATTCTAATGGTTCTTATAAGTCCTAAAACACATTCCTAGACCATTCTATGCCTTTAGAATACTCTCTTAACCATTCTAAACTTGTTAGAACCTCCAAGGACTCATGCTACACCCTCTACGTCCCTTGGTGTACCAAGCAATGTTTAGGATCATACTAATGGTTCTTATAAGTCCTAATACACATTCCTAGACCATTCTAAGCCTTTAGAATACTCTCTTAACCATTCTACACTTGTTAGAACCTCCAAGGACTCATGCTACACCCTCTACGTCCCTTGGGGTACCATGCAATGTTTAGGATCATTCTAATGGTTCTTATAAGTCCTAATACACATTCCTAGACCATTCTAAGCCTTTAGAATACTCTCATAACCATTCTACACATGTTAGAACCTCCAAGGACTCATGCTACACCCTCTACGTCCCTTGGGGTACCAAGCAATGTTTAGGATCATTCTAATGGTTCTTATAAGTCCTAATACACATTCCTAGACCATTCTATGCCTTTAGAATACTCTCATAACCATTCTACACTTGTTAGAACCTCCAAGGACTCATGTTACACCCTGTACGTCCCTTCGGGTACCAAGCAATGTTTAGGATCATTCTAATGGTTCTTATAAGTCCTTATACACATTCCTAGACCATTCTAAGCCTTTATAACACTCTCTTGACCATTCTACACTCTTTAGAACCTCCAAGGACTCATGCTACACCCTCTACGTCCCTTGGGGTACCAAGCAATGTTTAGGATCATTCTAATGGTTCTTATAAGTCCTAATACACATTCCTAGACCATTCTAAGCCTTTAGAATACTCTCATAACCATTCTACACTTGTTAGAACCTCCAAGGACTCATGTTACACCCTGTACGTCCCTTCGGGTACCAAGCAATGTTTAGGATCATTCTAATGGTTCTTATAAGTCCTTATACACATTCTTAGACCATTCTAAGCCTTTAGAATACTCTCATAACCATTCTTCACTTGTTAGAACCTCCATGGACTCATGTTACACCATCTACGTCCCTTGGGGTACCAAGCAATGTTTAGGATCATTCTAATGGTTCCTATAAGTCCTAATACACATTTCTAGACCATTCAAAGCCTTTATAACACTCTCTTGACCATTCTACACTCTTTAGAACCTCCAAGGACTCATGCTACACCATCTACGTCCCTTGGGGTACCAAGCTCGGGTACCAAGCAATGTTTAGGATCATTTTAATGGTTCTTATAAGTCCTACTACACATTCCTAGACCATTCTAAGCCTTTAGAATACTCTCTTAACCATTCTACACTTGTTAGAACCTCCAAGGACACATGCTACACCCTCTACGTCCCTTGGGGTACCAAGCAATGTTTAGGATCATTCTAATGGTTCTTATAAGTCCTTATACACATTCCTAGACCATTCTAAGCCTTTAGAATACTCTCATAATCATTCTTCACTTGTTAGAACCTCCATGGACTCATGTTACACCATGTACGTCCCTTGGGGTACCAAGCAATGTTTAGGATCATTCTAATGGTTCTTATAAGTCCTAATACACATTTCTAGACCATTCTAAGCCTTTATAACACTCTCTTGATCATTCTGCACTCTTTAGAACCTCCAAGGACTCATGCTACACCATCTATGTCCCTTGGGGTACCAAGCAATGTTTAGGATCATTCTAATGGTTCTTATAAGTCCTAATACACATTCCTAGACCATTCTAAGCCTTTAGAATACTCTCTTAACCATTCTACACTTGTTAGAACCTCCAAGGACTCATTCTACACTCTTTAGAACCTCCAAGGACTCACGCTACACCCTCTACGTCCCATGGGGTACCAAGCAATGTTTAGGATCATTTTAATGGTTCTTAAAAGTCCTAATACACATTTCTAGACCATTCTAAGCCTTTAGAATACTCTCATAATCATTCTTCACTTGTTAGAACCTCCATGGACTCATGTTACACCATGTACGTCCCTTGGGGTACCAAGCAATGTTTAGGATCATTCTAATGGTTCTTATAAGTCCTAATACACATTTCTAGACCATTCTAAGCCTTTATAACACTCTCTTGATCATTCTACACTCTTTAGAACCTCCAAGGACTCATGCTACACCATCTACGTCCCTTGGGGTACCAAGCAATGTTTAGGATCATTCTAATGGTTCTTATAAGTCCTAATACACATTCCTAGACCATTCTGAGCCTTTAGAATACTCTCTTAACCATTCTACACTTGTTAGAACCTCCAAGGACTCATGTTACACCCTCTACGTCCCATGGGGTACCAAGCAATGTTTATTATCATTCTAATGGTTCTTATAAGTCCTAATACACATTTCTAGACCATTCTAAGCCTTTATAATACTCTCATGACCATTCTACACTCTTTAGAACCTCCAAGGACTCATGCTACACCATCTACGTCCCTTGGGGTACCAAGCAATGTTTAGGATCATTCTAATGGTTCTTATAAGTCCTAATACACATTCCTAGACCATTCTAAGCCTTTAGAATACTCTCTTAACCATTCTACACTTGTTAGAACCTCCAAGGACTCATGCTACACCCTCTACGTCCCTTGGGGTACCAAGCAATGTTTAGGATTGTTCAAATGGTTCTTATATGTCCTAATACTCATTCCTAGACCATTCTAAGCCTTTAGAATACTCTCTTAACCATTTTACACTTGTTAGAACCTCCAAGGACTCATGTTACACCCTCTACGTCCCATGGGGTACCAAGCAATGTTTAGGATCGTTCTAATGGTTCTTCTAAGTCCTAATACACATTCCTAGACCATTCTAAGCCTTTAGAATACTTTCTTAACCATTCTACACTTGTTAGAACCTCCAACGACTCATGCTACACCCTCTACGTCCGTTGCGGTTCCAAGCAAAGTTTAGGATCATTCTAATGGTTCTTATAAGTCCTAATACACATTCCTAGACCATTCTAAGCCTTTAGAATACTCTCATAACCATTCTACACTTGTTAGAACCTCCAAGGACACATGTTACACCCTCTACGTCCCTTGGGGTACCAAGCAATGTTTAGGATCATTCTAATGGTTCTTATAAGTCCTAATACACATTTCTAGACCATTCTAAGCCATTATAACACTCTCTTGACCATTCTAAACTTGTTAGAACCTCCAAGGACTCACGCTACACCCTCTACGTCCCTTGGTGTACCAAGCAATGTTTAGGATCATATTAATGGTTCTTATAAGTCCTACTACACATTCCTAGACCATTCTAAGCCTTTAGAATACTCTCTTAACCATTCTATACTTGTTAGAACCTCCAAGGACACATGCTACACCCTCTACGTCCCTTGGGGTACCAAGCAATGTTTAGGATCATTCTAATGGTTCTTATAAGTCCTTATACACATTCCTAGACCATTCTAAGCCTTTAGAATACTCTCATAACCATTCTACACATGTTAGAACCTCCAAGGACTCATGCTACACCCTCTACGTCCCTTGGGGTACCAAGCAATGTTTAGGATCATTCTAATGGTTCTTATAAGTCCTAATACACATTCCTAGACCATTCTAAGCCATTATAACACTCTCTTGACCATTCTAAACTTGTTAGAACCTCCAAGGACTCACGCTACACCCTCTACGTCCCTTGGTGTACCAAGCAATGTTTAGGATCATATTAATGGTTCTTATAAGTCCTACTACACATTCCTAGACCATTCTAAGCCTTTAGAATACTCTCTTAACCATTCTATACTTGTTAGAACCTCCAAGGACACATGCTACACCCTCTACGTCCCTTGGGGTACCAAGCAATGTTTAGGATCATTCTAATGGTTCTTATAAGTCCTTATACACATTCCTAGACCATTCTAAGCCTTTAGAATACTCTCATAACCATTCTACACATGTTAGAACCTCCAAGGACTCATGCTACACCCTCTACGTCCCTTGGGGTACCAAGCAATGTTTAGGATCATTCTAATGGTTCTTATAAGTCCTAATACACATTCCTAGACCATTCTAAGCCTTTAGAATACTCTCTTAACCATTCTACACTTGTTAGAACTTGCAAGGACTCATGCTACACCCTCTACATCCCTTGGGGTACCAAGCAATTTTTAGGATCATTCTAATGGTTCCTATAAGTCCTAATACACATTTCTAGACCATTCTAAGCCTTTATAACACTCTCTTGACCATTCTACACTCTTTAGAACCTCCAAGGACTCATGCTACACCATCTACGTCCCTTGGGGTACCAAGCAATGTTTAGGATCATTCTAATGGTTCTTATAAGTCCTAATACACATTCCTAGACCATTCTCAGCCTTTAGAATACTCTCTTAACCATTCTACACTTGTTAGAACCTCCAAGGATTCATGCTACACCCTGTACGTCCCTTCGGGTACCAAGCAATGTTTAGGATCATTCTAATGGTTCTTATAAGTCCTACTACACATTCCTAGACCATTCTAAGCCTTTAGAATACTCTCTTAACCATTCTACACTTGTTAGAACCTCCAAGGACACATGCTACACCCTCTACGTCCCTTGGGGTACCAAGCAATGTTTAGGATCATTCTAATGGTTCTTATAAGTCCTAATACACATTCCTAGACCATTCTAAGCCTTTAGAATACTCTCTTAACCATTCTACACTTGTTAGAACCTCCAAGGACTCAGGCTACACCCTGTACGTCCCTTCGGGTACCAAGCAATGTTTAGGATCATTCTAATGGTTCTTATAAGTCCTACTACACATTCCTAGACCATTATTCTAAGCCTTTAGAATACTCTCTTAACCATTCTACACTTGTTAGAACCTCCAAGGACACATGCTACACCCTCTACGTCCTTTGGGGTACCAAGCAAAGTTTAGGATCATTCTAATGGTTCTTATAATTCCTAATACACATTCCTAGACCATTCTAAGCCTTTAGAATACTCTCATAACCATTCTACACTTGTTAGAACCTCCATGGACTCATGTTACACCATCTACGTCCCTTGGGGTACCAAGCAATGTTTAGGATCATTATAATGGTTCCTATAAGTCCTAATACACATTTCTAGACCATTCTAAGCCTTTATAACACTCTCTTGACCATTCTACACTCTTTAGAACCTCCAAGGACTCATGCTACACCATCTACGTCCCTTGGGGTACCAAGCAATGTTTAGGATCATTCTAATGGTTCTTATAAGTCCTAATACACATTCCTAGACCATTCTAAGCCTTTAGAATACTCTCTTAACCATTCTACACTTGTTAGAACTTGCAAGGACTCATGCTACACCCTCTACGTCCCTTGGGGTACCAAGCAATGTTTAGGATCATTCTAATGGTTCTTATAAGTCCTAATACACATTTCTAGACCATTCTAAGCCTTTATAACACTCTCTTGACAATTCTACACTCTTTAGAACCTCCAAGGACTCATGCTACACCCTCTACGTCCCTTGGGGTACCAAGCAATGTTTAGGATCATTCTAATGGTTCTTATAAGTCCTAATACACATTCCTAGACCATTTTAAGCCTTTAGAATACTCTCATAACCATTCTTCACTTGTTAGAACCTCCATGGACTCATGTTACACCATCTACGTCCCTTGGGGTACCAAGCAATGTTTAGGATCATTCTAATGGTTCTTATAAGTCCTAATACACATTCCTAGACCATTCTAAGCCATTATAACACTCTCTTGACCATTCTAAACTTGTTAGAACCTCCAAGGACTCATGCTACACCCTCTACGTCCCTTGGGGTACCAAGCAATGTTTAGGATCATTCTAATGGTTCTTATAAGTCCTTATACACATTCCTAGACCATTCTATGCCTTTAGAATACTCTCATAACCATTCTACACTTGTTAGAACCTCCATGGACTCATGTTACACCATCTACGTCCCTTGGGGTACCAAGCAATGTTTAGGATCATTCTAATGGTTCCTATAAGTCCTAATACACATTTCTAGATCATTCTAAGCCTTTATAACACTCTCTTGACCATTCTACACTCTTTAGAACCTCCAAGGACTCATGCCACACCATCTACGTCCCTTGGGGTACCAAGCAATGTTTAGGATCATTCTAATGGTTCTTATAGGTCCTAATACACATTCCTAGACCATTCTAAGCCTTTAGAATACTCTCTTAACCATTCTACACTTGTTAGAACTTGCAAGGACTCATGCTACACCCTCTACGTCCCTTGGGGTACCAAGCAATGTTTAGGATTATTCTAATGGTTCTTATAAGTCCTAATACACATTTCTAGACCATTCTAAGCCTTTATAACACTCTCTTGACAATTCTACACTCTTTAGAACCTCCAAGGACTCATGCTACACCCTCTACGTCCCTTGGGGTACCAAGCAATGTTTAGGATCATTCTAATGGTTCTTATAAGTCCTAATACACATTCCTAGACCATTTTAAGCCTTTAGAATACTCTCATAACCATTCTTCACTTCTTAGAACCTCCATGGACTCATGTTACACCATCTACGTCCCTTGGGGTACCAAGCAATGTTTAGGATCATTCTAATGGTTCTTATAAGTCCTAATACACATTCCTAGACCATTCTAAGCCTTTATAACACTCTCTTGATCATTGTACACTCTTTGGAACCTCCAAGGACTCATGCTACACCATCTACGTCCCTTGGGGTACCAAGCAATGTTTAGGATCATTCTAATGGTTCTTATAAGTCCTAATACACATTCCTAGACCATTCTAAGCCTTTAGAATACTCTCCTAACCATTCTACACTTGTTAGAACCTCCAAGGACTCATGCTACACCCTCTACGTCCCATGGGGTACCAAGCAATGTTTATTATCATTCTAATGGTTCTTATAAGTCCTAATACACATTTCTAGACCCTTTTAAGCCTTTAGAATACTCTCATAACCATTCTACACTTGTTAGAACCTCCAAGGACTCATGCTACACCATCTACGTCCCTTGGGGTACCAAGCAATGTTTAGGATTGTTCAAATGGTTCTTATATGTCCTAATACTCATTCCTAGACCATTCTAAGCCTTTAGAATACTCTCTTAACCATTCTACACTTGTTAGAACCTCCAAGGACTCATGTTACACCCTCTACGTCCTATGGGGTACCAAGCAATGTTTAGGATCGTTCTAATGGTTCTTCTAAGTCCTAATACACATTCCTAGACCATTCTAAGCCTTTAGAATACTTTCTTAACCATTCTACACTTGTTAGAACCTCCAACGACTCATGCTACACCCTCTACGTCCTTTGGGGTACCAAGCAAAGTTTAGGATCATTCTAATGGTTCTTATAAGTCCTAATACACATTCCTAGACCATTCTAAGCCTTTAGAATACTCTCTTAACCATTCTACACTTGTTAGAACCTCCAAGGACTCATGCTACACCCTCTAAGTCCCTTCGGGTACCAAGCAATGTTTAGGATCTTTCTAATGGTTCTTATAAGTCCTAATACACATTCCTAGACCATTCTAAGCCTTTAGAATACTCTCATAACCATTCTACACTTGTTAGAACCTCCAAGGACTCATGCTACACCCTCTACGTCCCTTCGGGTACCATGCAATGTTTAGGATCATTCTAATGGTTCTTATAAGTCCTAATACACATTCCTAGACCATTCTAAGCCTTTAGAATACTCTCATAACCATTCTACACTTGTTAGAATCTCCAAGGACTCATGTTACACCCTCTACGTCCCTTGGGGTACCAAGCAATGTTTAGGATCATTCTAATGGTTCCTATAAGTCCTAATACACATTCCTAGACCATTCTAAGCCTTTATAACACTCTCTTGAACATTCTACACTCTTTAGAACCTCCAAGGACTCATGCTACACCATCTACGTCCCTTGGGGTACCAAGCAATGTTTAGGATCATACTAATGGTTCTTATAAGTCCTAAAACACATTCCTAGACCATTCTAAGCCTTTAGAATACTCTCTTAACCATTCTACACTTGCTAGAACTTGCAAGGACTCATGCTACACCCTCTACGTCCCTTGGGGTACCAAGCAATGTTTAGGATCATTCTAATGGTTCTTATAAGTCCTACTACACATTCCTAGACCATTCTAAGCCTTTATAACACTCTCTTGACAATTCTACACTTGTTAGAACCTCCAAGGACTCATGCTACACCCTCTACGTCCCTTGGGGTACCAAGCAATGTTTAGGATCATTCTAATGGTTCTTATAAGTCCTAATACACATTCTAGACCATTCTAAGCCTTTAGAATACTCTCATAACCATTCTTCACCTGTTAGAACCTCCATGGACTCATGTTACACCATCTACGTCCCTTGGGGTACCAAGCAATGTTTAGGATCATTCTAATGGTTCCTATAAGTTCTAATACACATTGCTAGACCATTCTAAGCCTTTATAACACTCTCTTGACCATTCTACACTCTTTAGAACCTCCAAGGACTCATGCTACACCATTTACGTCCCTTGGGGTACCAAGCAATGTTTAGGATCATTCTAATGGTTCTTATAAGTCCTAATACACATTCCTAGACCATTCTAAGCCTTTAGAATACTCTCTTAACCATTCTACACTTGTTAGAACTTGCAAGGACTCATGCTATACCCTCTACGTCCCTTGGGGTACCAAGCAATGTTTAGGATCATTCTAATGGTTCTTAAAGTCCTAATACACATTTCTATACCATTCTAAGCCTTTATAACACTCTCTTGACAATTCTACACTCTTTAGAACCTCCAAGGACTCATGCTACACCCTCTACGTCCCTTGGGGTACCAAGCAATGTTTAGGATCATTCTAATGGTTCTTATAAGTCCTAATACACATTCCTAGACCATTCTAAGCCTTTAGAATACTCTCTTAACCATTCTACACTTGTTAGAACCTCCAAGGACTCATGTTACACCCTCTACGTCCCTTGGGGTACCAAGCAATGTTTAGGATTGTTCAAATGGTTCTTATATGTCCTAATACTCATTCCTAGACCATTCTAAGCCTTTAGAATACTCTCTTAACCATTCTACACTTGTTAGAACCTCCAAGGACTCATGTTACACCCTCTACGTCCCATGGGGTACCAAGCAATGTTTAGGATCGTTCTAATGGTTCTTCTAAGTCCTAATACACATTCCTAGACCAATCTAAGCCTTTAGAATACTTTCTTAACCATTCTACACTTGTTAGAACCTCCAACGACTCATGCTACACCCTCTACGTCCTTTGGGGTACCAAGCAAAGTTTAGGATCATTCTAATGGTTCTTATAAGTCCTAATACACATTCCTAGACCATTCTATGCCTTTAGAATACTCTCTTAACCATTCTACACTTGTTAGAACCTCCAAGGACTCATGCTACACCCTCTAAGTCCCTTCGGGTACCAAGCAGTGTTTAGGATCATTCTAATGGTTCTTATAAGTCATAATACACATTCCTAGACCATTCTAAGCCTTTAGAATACTCTCATAACCATTCTACACTTGTTAGAACCTCCAAGGACTCATGCTACACCCTCTACGTCCCTTCGGGTACCATGCAATGTTTAGGATCATTCTAATGGTTCTTATAAGTCCTAATACACATTCCTAGACCATTCTAAGCCTTTAGAATACTCTCATAACCATTCTACACTTGTTAGAATCTCCAAGGACTCATGCTACACCCTCTACGTCCCTTGGGGTACCAAGCAATGTTTAGGATCATTCTAATGGTTCCTATAAGTCCTAATACACATTCCTAGACCATTCTAAGCCTTTATAACACTCTCTTGAACATTCTACACTCTTTAGAACCTCCAAGGACTCATGCTACACCATCTACGTCCCTTGGGGTACCAAGCAATGTTTAGGATCATACTAATGGTTCTTATAAGTCCTAAAACACATTCCTAGACCATTCTAAGCCTTTAGAATACTCTCTTAACCATTCTACACTTGCTAGAACTTGCAAGGACTCATGCTACACCCTCTACGTCCCTTGGGGTACCAAGCAATGTTTAGGATCATTCTAATGGTTCTTATAAGTCCTACTACACATTCCTAGACCATTCTAAGCCTTTATAACACTCTCTTGACAATTCTACACTTGTTAGAACCTCCAAGGACTCATGCTACACCCTCTACGTCCCTTGGGGTACCAAGCAATGTTTAGGATCATTCTAATGGTTCTTATAAGTCCTAATACACATTCTAGACCATTCTAAGCCTTTAGAATACTCTCATAACCATTCTTCACCTGTTAGAACCTCCATGGACTCATGTTACACCATCTACGTCCCTTGGGGTACCAAGCAATGTTTAGGATCATTCTAATGGTTCCTATAAGTTCTAATACACATTGCTAGACCATTCTAAGCCTTTATAACACTCTCTTGACAATTCTACACTCTTTAGAACCTCCAAGGACTCATGCTACACCCTCTACGTCCCTTGGGGTACCAAGCAATGTTTAGGATCATTCTAATGGTTCTTATAAGTCCTAATACACATTCCTAGACCATTCTAAGCCTTTAGAATACTCTCTTAACCATTCTACACTTGTTAGAACCTCCAAGGACTCATGCTACACCCTCTAAGTCCCTTCGGGTACCAAGCAATGTTTAGGATCTTTCTAATGGTTCTTATAAGTCCTAATACACATTGCTAGACCATTCTAAGCCTTTAGAATACTCTCATAACCATTCTACACTTGTTAGAACCTCCAAGGACTCATGCTACACCCTCTACGTCCCTTCGGGTACCATGCAATGTTTAGGATCATTCTAATGGTTCTTATAAGTCCTAATACACATTCCTAGACCATTCTAAGCCTTTAGAATACTCTCATAACCATTCTACACTTGTTAGAATCTCCAAGGACTCATGCTACACCCTCTACGTCCCTTGGGGTACCAAGCAATGTTTAGGATCATTCTAATGGTTCCTATAAGTCCTAATACACATTCCTAGACCATTCTAAGCCTTTATAACACTCTCTTGAACATTCTACACTCTTTAGAACCTCCAAGGACTCATGCTACACCATCTACGTCCCTTGGGGTACCAAGCAATGTTTAGGATCATACTAATGGTTCTTATAAGTCCTAAAACACATTCCTAGACCATTCTAAGCCTTTAGAATACTCTCTTAACCATTCTACACTTGCTAGAACTTGCAAGGACTCATGCTACACCCTCTACGTCCCTTGGGGTACCAAGCAATGTTTAGGATCATTCTAATGGTTCTTATAAGTCCTACTACACATTCCTAGACCATTCTAAGCCTTTATAACACTCTCTTGACAATTCTACACTTGTTAGAACCTCCAAGGACTCATGCTACACCCTCTACGTCCCTTGGGGTACCAAGCAATGTTTAGGATCATTCTAATGGTTCTTATAAGTCCTAATACACATTCTAGACCATTCTAAGCCTTTAGAATACTCTCATAACCATTCTTCACCTGTTAGAACCTCCATGGACTCATGTTACACCATCTACGTCCCTTGGGGTACCAAGCAATGTTTAGGATCATTCTAATGGTTCCTATAAGTTCTAATACACATTGCTAGACCATTCTAAGCCTTTATAACACTCTCTTGACCATTCTACACTCTTTAGAACCTCCAAGGACTCATGCTACACCATTTACGTCCCTTGGGGTACCAAGCAATGTTTAGGATCATTCTAATGGTTCTTATAAGTCCTAATACACATTCCTAGACCATTCTAAGCCTTTAGAATACTCTCTTAACCATTCTACACTTGTTAGAACTTGCAAGGACTCATGCTATACCCTCTACGTCCCTTGGGGTACCAAGCAATGTTTAGGATCATTCTAATGGTTCTTAAAGTCCTAATACACATTTCTATACCATTCTAAGCCTTTATAACACTCTCTTGACAATTCTACACTCTTTAGAACCTCCAAGGACTCATGCTACACCCTCTACGTCCCTTGGGGTACCAAGCAATGTTTAGGATCATTCTAATGGTTCTTATAAGTCCTAATACACATTCCTAGACCATTCTAAGCCTTTAGAATACTCTCTTAACCATTCTACACTTGTTAGAACCTCCAAGGACTCATGTTACACCCTCTACGTCCCTTGGGGTACCAAGCAATGTTTAGGATTGTTCAAATGGTTCTTATATGTCCTAATACTCATTCCTAGACCATTCTAAGCCTTTAGAATACTCTCTTAACCATTCTACACTTGTTAGAACCTCCAAGGACTCATGTTACACCCTCTACGTCCCATGGGGTACCAAGCAATGTTTAGGATCGTTCTAATGGTTCTTCTAAGTCCTAATACACATTCCTAGACCAATCTAAGCCTTTAGAATACTTTCTTAACCATTCTACACTTGTTAGAACCTCCAACGACTCATGCTACACCCTCTACGTCCTTTGGGGTACCAAGCAAAGTTTAGGATCATTCTAATGGTTCTTATAAGTCCTAATACACATTCCTAGACCATTCTATGCCTTTAGAATACTCTCTTAACCATTCTACACTTGTTAGAACCTCCAAGGACTCATGCTACACCCTCTAAGTCCCTTCGGGTACCAAGCAGTGTTTAGGATCATTCTAATGGTTCTTATAAGTCATAATACACATTCCTAGACCATTCTAAGCCTTTAGAATACTCTCATAACCATTCTACACTTGTTAGAACCTCCAAGGACTCATGCTACACCCTCTACGTCCCTTCGGGTACCATGCAATGTTTAGGATCATTCTAATGGTTCTTATAAGTCCTAATACACATTCCTAGACCATTCTAAGCCTTTAGAATACTCTCATAACCATTCTACACTTGTTAGAATCTCCAAGGACTCATGCTACACCCTCTACGTCCCTTGGGGTACCAAGCAATGTTTAGGATCATTCTAATGGTTCCTATAAGTCCTAATACACATTCCTAGACCATTCTAAGCCTTTATAACACTCTCTTGAACATTCTACACTCTTTAGAACCTCCAAGGACTCATGCTACACCATCTACGTCCCTTGGGGTACCAAGCAATGTTTAGGATCATACTAATGGTTCTTATAAGTCCTAAAACACATTCCTAGACCATTCTAAGCCTTTAGAATACTCTCTTAACCATTCTACACTTGCTAGAACTTGCAAGGACTCATGCTACACCCTCTACGTCCCTTGGGGTACCAAGCAATGTTTAGGATCATTCTAATGGTTCTTATAAGTCCTACTACACATTCCTAGACCATTCTAAGCCTTTATAACACTCTCTTGACAATTCTACACTTGTTAGAACCTCCAAGGACTCATGCTACACCCTCTACGTCCCTTGGGGTACCAAGCAATGTTTAGGATCATTCTAATGGTTCTTATAAGTCCTAATACACATTCTAGACCATTCTAAGCCTTTAGAATACTCTCATAACCATTCTTCACCTGTTAGAACCTCCATGGACTCATGTTACACCATCTACGTCCCTTGGGGTACCAAGCAATGTTTAGGATCATTCTAATGGTTCCTATAAGTTCTAATACACATTGCTAGACCATTCTAAGCCTTTATAACACTCTCTTGACCATTCTACACTCTTTAGAACCTCCAAGGACTCATGCTACACCATTTACGTCCCTTGGGGTACCAAGCAATGTTTAGGATCATTCTAATGGTTCTTATAAGTCCTAATACACATTCCTAGACCATTCTAAGCCTTTAGAATACTCTCTTAACCATTCTACACTTGTTAGAACTTGCAAGGACTCATGCTATACCCTCTACGTCCCTTGGGGTACCAAGCAATGTTTAGGATCATTCTAATGGTTCTTAAAGTCCTAATACACATTTCTATACCATTCTAAGCCTTTATAACACTCTCTTGACAATTCTACACTCTTTAGAACCTCCAAGGACTCATGCTACACCCTCTACGTCCCTTGGGGTACCAAGCAATGTTTAGGATCATTCTAATGGTTCTTATAAGTCCTAATACACATTCCTAGACCATTCTAAGCCTTTAGAATACTCTCTTAACCATTCTACACTTGTTAGAACCTCCAAGGACTCATGTTACACCCTCTACGTCCCTTGGGGTACCAAGCAATGTTTAGGATTGTTCAAATGGTTCTTATATGTCCTAATACTCATTCCTAGACCATTCTAAGCCTTTAGAATACTCTCTTAACCATTCTACACTTGTTAGAACCTCCAAGGACTCATGTTACACCCTCTACGTCCCATGGGGTACCAAGCAATGTTTAGGATCGTTCTAATGGTTCTTCTAAGTCCTAATACACATTCCTAGACCAATCTAAGCCTTTAGAATACTTTCTTAACCATTCTACACTTGTTAGAACCTCCAACGACTCATGCTACACCCTCTACGTCCTTTGGGGTACCAAGCAAAGTTTAGGATCATTCTAATGGTTCTTATAAGTCCTAATACACATTCCTAGACCATTCTATGCCTTTAGAATACTCTCTTAACCATTCTACACTTGTTAGAACCTCCAAGGACTCATGCTACACCCTCTAAGTCCCTTCGGGTACCAAGCAGTGTTTAGGATCATTCTAATGGTTCTTATAAGTCATAATACACATTCCTAGACCATTCTAAGCCTTTAGAATACTCTCATAACCATTCTACACTTGTTAGAACCTC
Organism: Crotalaria pallida; assembly: GCA_037953625.1. Classification (NCBI taxonomy): domain Eukaryota; kingdom Viridiplantae; phylum Streptophyta; class Magnoliopsida; order Fabales; family Fabaceae; genus Crotalaria; species Crotalaria pallida. The sequence goes on along the minus strand of CM075654.1, from coordinate 102,972,897 downwards.
CAAGGACTCATGCTACACCCTCTACGTCCCTTCGGGTACCATGCAATGTTTAGGATCATTCTAATGGTTCTTATAAGTCCTAATACACATTCCTAGACCATTCTAAGCCTTTAGAATACTCTCATAACCATTCTACACTTGTTAGAATCTCCAAGGACTCATGCTACACCCTCTACGTCCCTTGGGGTACCAAGCAATGTTTAGGATCATTCTAATGGTTCCTATAAGTCCTAATACACATTCCTAGACCATTCTAAGCCTTTATAACACTCTCTTGAACATTCTACACTCTTTAGAACCTCCAAGGACTCATGCTACACCATCTACGTCCCTTGGGGTACCAAGCAATGTTTAGGATCATACTAATGGTTCTTATAAGTCCTAAAACACATTCCTAGACCATTCTAAGCCTTTAGAATACTCTCTTAACCATTCTACACTTGCTAGAACTTGCAAGGACTCATGCTACACCCTCTACGTCCCTTGGGGTACCAAGCAATGTTTAGGATCATTCTAATGGTTCTTATAAGTCCTACTACACATTCCTAGACCATTCTAAGCCTTTATAACACTCTCTTGACAATTCTACACTTGTTAGAACCTCCAAGGACTCATGCTACACCCTCTACGTCCCTTGGGGTACCAAGCAATGTTTAGGATCATTCTAACGGTTCTTATAAGTCTTAATACACATTCTAGACCATTCTAAGCCTTTAGAATACTCTCATAACCATTCTTCACCTGTTAGAACCTCCATGGACTCATGTTACACCATCTACGTCCCTTGGGGTACCAAGCAATGTTTAGGATCATTCTAATGGTTCCTATAAGTTCTAATACACATTGCTAGACCATTCTAAGCCTTTATAACACTCTCTTGACCATTCTACACTCTTTAGAACCTCCAAGGACTCATGCTACACCATTTACGTCCCTTGGGGTACCAAGCAATGTTTAGGATCATTCTAATGGTTCTTATAAGTCCTAATACACATTCCTAGACCATTCTAAGCCTTTAGAATACTCTCTTAACCATTCTACACTTGTTAGAACTTGCAAGGACTCATGCTATACCCTCTACGTCCCTTGGGGTACCAAGCAATGTTTAGGATCATTCTAATGGTTCTTAAAGTCCTAATACACATTTCTATACCATTCTAAGCCTTTATAACACTCTCTTGACAATTCTACACTCTTTAGAACCTCCAAGGACTCATGCTACACCCTCTACGTCCCTTGGGGTACCAAGCAATGTTTAGGATCATTCTAATGGTTCTTATAAGTCCTAATACACATTCCTAGACCATTCTAAGCCTTTAGAATACTCTCTTAACCATTCTACACTTGTTAGAACCTCCAAGGACTCATGTTACACCCTCTACGTCCCTTGGGGTACCAAGCAATGTTTAGGATTGTTCAAATGGTTCTTATATGTCCTAATACTCATTCCTAGACCATTCTAAGCCTTTAGAATACTCTCTTAACCATTCTACACTTGTTAGAACCTCCAAGGACTCATGTTACACCCTCTACGTCCCATGGGGTACCAAGCAATGTTTAGGATCGTTCTAATGGTTCTTCTAAGTCCTAATACACATTCCTAGACCATTCTAAGCCTTTAGAATACTTTCTTAACCATTCTACACTTGTTAGAACCTCCAACGACTCATGCTACACCCTCTACGTCCTTTGGGGTACCAAGCAAAGTTTAGGATCATTCTAATGGTTCTTATAAGTCCTAATACACATTCCTAGACCATTCTATGCCTTTAGAATACTCTCTTAACCATTCTACACTTGTTAGAACCTCCAAGGACTCATGCTACACCCTCTAAGTCCCTTCGGGTACCAAGCAGTGTTTAGGATCATTCTAATGGTTCTTATAAGTCATAATACACATTCCTAGACCATTCTAAGCCTTTAGAATACTCTCATAACCATTCTACACTTGTTAGAACCTCCAAGGACTCATGCTACACCCTCTACGTCCCTTCGGGTACCATGCAATGTTTAGGATCATTCTAATGGTTCTTATAAGTCCTAATACACATTCCTAGACCATTCTAAGCCTTTAGAATACTCTCATAACCATTCTACACTTGTTAGAACCTCCAAGGACTCATGCTACACCCTCTACGTCCCTTGGGGTACCAAGCAATGTTTAGGATCATTCTAATGGTTCCTATAAGTCCTAATACACATTCCTAGACCATTCTAAGCCTTTATAACACTCTCTTGACAATTCTACACTCTTTAGAACCTCCAAGGACTCATGCTACACCATCTACGTCCCTTGGGGTACCAAGCAATGTTTAGGATCATACTAATGGTTCTTATAAGTCCTAATACACATTCCTAGACCATTCTAAACCTTTAGAATACTCTCTTAACCATTCTACACTTGCTAGAACTTGCAAGGACTCATGCTACACTCTCTACGTCCCTTGGGGTACCAAGCAATGTTTAGGATCATTCTAATGGTTTTTATAAGTCCTACTACACATTCCTAGACCATTCTAAGCCTTTATAACATTCTCTTGACAATTCTACACTTGTTAGAACCTCCAAGGACTCATGCTACACCCTCTACGTCCCTTGGGGTACCAAGCAATGTTTAGGATCATTCTAATGGTTCTTATAAGTCCTAATACACATTCCTAGACCATTCTAAGCCTTTAGAATACTCTCATAACCATTCTTCACTTGTTAGAACCTCCATGGACTCATGTTACACCATCTACGTCCCTTGGGGTACCAAGCAATGTTTAGAATCATTCTAGTGGTTCCTATAAGTCCTAATACACATTTCTAGACCATTCTAAGCCTTTATAACACTCTCTTGACCATTCTACACTCTTTAGAACCTCCAAGGACTCATGCTACACCATTTACGTCCCTTGGGGTACCAAGCAATGTTTAGGATCATTCTAATGGTTCTTATAAGTCCTAATACACATTCCTAGACCATTCTAAGCCTTTAGAATACTCTCTTAACCATTCTACACTTGTTAGAACTTGCAAGGACTCATGCTATACCCTCTACGTCCCTTGGGGTACCAAGCAATGTTTAGGATCATTCTAATGGTTCTTATAAGTCCTAATACACATTTCTAGACCATTCTAAGCCTTTATAACACTCTCTTGACAATTCTACACTCTTTAGAACCTCCAAGGACTCATGCTACACCCTCTACGTCCCTTGGGGTACCAAGCAATGTTTAGGATCATTCTAATGGTTCTTATAAGTCCTAATACACATTACTAGACCATTCTAAGCCTTTAGAATACTCTCTTAACCATTCTACACTTGTTAGAACCTCCAAGGACTCATGCTACACCCTCTACGTCCCTTGGGGTACCAAGCAATGTTTAGGATTGTTCAAATGGTTCTTATATGTCCTAATACTCATTCCTAGACCATTCTAAGCCTTTAGAATACTCTCTTAACCATTCTACACTTGTTAGAACCTCCAAGGACTCATGTTACACCCTCTACGTCCCATGGGGTACCAAGCAATGTTTAGGATCGTTCTAATGGTTCTTCTAAGTCCTAATACACATTCCTAGACCATTCTAAGCCTTTAGAATACTTTCTTAACCATTCTACACTTGTTAGAACCTCTAACGACTCATGCTACACCCTCTACGTCCTTTGGGGTACCAAGCAAAGTTTAGGATCATTCTAATGGTTCTTATAAGTCATAATACACATTCCTAGACCATTCTAAGCCTTTAGAATACTCTCATAACCATTCTACACTTGTTAGAACCTCCAAGGACTCATGCTACACCCTCTACGTCCCTTCGGGTACCATGCAATGTTTAGGATCATTCTAATGGTTCTTATAAGTCCTAATACACATTCCTAGACCATTCTAAGCCTTTAGAATACTCTCTTAACCATTCTACACTTGTTAGAACCTCCAAGGACTCATGCTACACCCTCTACGTCCCTTGGGGTACCAAGCAATGTTTAGGATCATTCTAATGGTTCCTATAAGTCCTAATACACATTCCTAGACCATTCTAAGCCTTTATAACACTCTCTTGACCATTCTACACTGTTTAGAACCTCCAAGGACTCATGCTACACCATCTACGTCCCTTGGGGTACCAAGCAATGTTTAGGATCGTTCTAATGGTTCTTCTAAGTCCTAATACACATTCCTAGACCATTCTAAACCTTTAGAATACTCTCTTAACCATTCTACACTTGCTAGAACTTGCAAGGACTCATGCTACACTCTCTACGTCCCTTGGGGTACCAAGCAATGTTTAGGATCATTCTAATGGTTCTTATAAGTCCTACTACACATTCCTAGACCATTCTAAGCCTTTATAACACTCTCTTGACAATTCTACACTTGTTAGAACCTCCAAGGACTCATGCTACACCCTCTACGTCCCTTCGGGTACCAAGCAATGTTTAGGATCATTCTAATGGTTCTTATAAGTCCTAATACACATTCCTAGACCATTCTAAGCCTTTAGAATACTCTCATAACCATTCTTCACTTGTTAGAACCTCCATCGACTCATGTTACACCATCTACGTCCCTTGGGGTAACAAGCAATGTTTAGGATTATTCTAATGGTTCCTATAAGTCCTAATACACATTGCTAGACCATTCTAAGCCTTTATAACACTCTCTTGACCATTCTACAATCTTTAGAACCTCCAAGGACTCATGCTACACCATCTACGTCCCTTGGGGTACCAAGCAATGTTTAGGATCATTCTAATGGTTCTTATAAGTCCTAATACACATTCCTAGACCATTCTAAGCCTTTAGAATACTCTCTTAACCATTCTACACTTGTTAGAACTTGCAAGGACTCATGCTACACCCTCTACGTCCCTTGGGGTACCAAGCAATGTTTAGGATCATTCTAATGGTTCTTATAAGTCCTAATACACATTTCTAGACCATTCTAAGCCTTTATAACACTCTCTTGACAATTCTACACTCTTTAGAACCTCCAAGGACTAATGCTACACCCTCTACGTCCCTTGGGGTACCAAGCAATGTTTAGGATCATTCTAATGGTTCTTATAAGTCCTAATACACATTCCTAGCCATTCTAAGCCTTTAGAATACTCTCTTAACCATTCTACACTTGTTAGAACCTCCAAGGACTCATGTTACACCCTCTACGTCCCATGGGGTACCAAGCAATGTTTAGGATCGTTCTAATGGTTCTTCTAAGTCCTAATACACATTCCTAGACCATTCTAAGCCTTTAGAATACTTTCTTAACCATTCTACACTTGTTAGAACCTCCAACGACTCATGCTACACCATCTACGTCCCTTGGGGTACCAAGCAATGTTTAGGATCATTCTAATGGTTCTTATAAGTCCTAATACACATTCCTAGACCATTCTAAGCCTTTAGAATACTCTCTTAACCATTCTACACTTGTTAGAACTTGCAAGGACTCATGCTACACCCTCTACGTCCCTTGGGGTACCAAGCAATGTTTAGGATCATTCTAATGGTTCTTATAAGTCCTAATACACATTTCTAGACCATTCTAAGCCTTTATAACACTCTCTTGACAATTCTACACTCTTTAGAACCTCCAAGGACTAATGCTACACCCTCTACGTCCCTTGGGGTACCAAGCAATGTTTAGGATCATTCTAATGGTTCTTATAAGTCCTAATACACATTTCTAGACCATTCTAAGCCTTTATAACACTCTCTTGACAATTCTACACTCTTTAGAACCTCCAAGGACTAATGCTACACCCTCTAAGTCCCTTCGGGTACCAAGCAATGTTTAGGATCATACTAATGGTTCTTATAAGTCCTAATACACATTCCTAGACCATTCTAAGCCTTTAGAATACTCTCTTAACCATTCTACACTTGTTAGAACCTCCATGGACTCATGCTACACCCTGTACGTCCCTTCGGGTACCAAGCAATGTTTAGGATCATTCTAATGGTTCTTATAAGTCCTACTACACATTCCTAGACCATTCTAAGCCTTTAGAATACTCTCTTAACCATTCTACACTTGTAAGAACCTCCAAGGACACATGCTACACCCTCTACGTCCCTTGGGGTACCAAGCAATGTTTAGGATCATTCTAATGGTTCTTCTAAGTCCTAATACACATTCCTAGACCATTCTAAGCCTTTAGAATACTCTCTTAACCATTCTACACTTGTTAGAACTTGCGAGGACTCATGCTACACCCTCTACGTCCCTTGGGGTACCAAGCAATGTTTAGGATCATTCAAATGGTTCTTATAAGTCCTACTACACATTCCTAGACCATTTTAAGCCTTTAGAATACTCTCATAACCATTCTTCACTTGTTAGAACCTCCATCGACTCATGTTACACCATCTACGTCCCTTGGGGTAACAAGCAATGTTTAGGATCATTCTAATGGTTCCTATAAGTCCTAATACACATTGCTAGACCATTCTAAGCCTTTATAACACTCTCTTGACCATTCTACACTCTTTAGAACCTCCAAGGACTCATGCTACACCATCTACGTCCCTTGGGGTACCAAGCAATGTTTAGGATCATTCTAATGGTTCTTATAAGTCCTAATACACATTCCTAGACCATTCTAAGCCTTTAGAATACTCTCTTAACCATTCTACACTTGTTAGAACTTGCAAGGACTCATGCTACACCCTCTACGTCCCTTGGGGTACCAAGCAATGTTTAGGATCATTCTAATGGTTCTTATAAGTCCTAATACACATTTCTAGACCATTCTAAGCCTTTATAACACTCTCTTGACAATTCTACACTCTTTAGAACCTCCAAGGACTCATGCTACACCCTCTACGTCCCTTGGGGTACCAAGCAATGTTTAGGATCATTCTAATGGTTCTTATAAGTCCTAATACACATTCCTAGACCATTCTAAGCCTTTAGAATACTCTCTTAACCATTCTACACTTTTTAGAACCTCCAAGGACTCATGCTACACCCACTACGTCCCTTGGGGTACCAAGCAATGTTTAGGATTGTTCAAATGGTTCTTATATGTCCTAATACTCATTCCTAGACCATTCTAAGCCTTTAGAATACTCTCTTAACCATTCTACACTTGTTAGAACCTCCAAGGACTCATGTTACACCCTCTACGTCCCATGGGGTACCAAGCAATGTTTAGGATCGTTCTAATGGTTCTTCTAAGTCCTAATACACATTCCTAGACCATTCTAAGCCTTTAGAATACTTTCTTAACCATTCTACACTTGTTAGAACCTCCAACGACTCATGCTACACCCTCTACGTCCTTTGGGGTACCAAGCAAAGTTTAGGATCATTCTAATGGTTCTTATAAGTCCTAATACACATTCCTAGACCATTCTAAGCCTTTAGAATACTCTCTTAACCATTCTACACTTGCTAGAACTTGCAAGGACTCATGCTACACCCTCTACGTCCCTTGGGGTACCAAGCAATGTTTAGGATCATTCTAATGGTTCTTATAAGTCCTACTACACATTCCTAGACCATTCTAAGCCTTTATAACACTCTCTTGATAATTCTACACTTGTTAGAACCTCCAAGGACTCACGCTACACCCTCTACGTCCCTTGGGGTACCAAGCAATGTTTAGGATCATTCTAATGGTTCTTATAAGTCCTATTACACATTCCTAGACCATTCTAAGCCTTTAGAATACTCTCATAACCATTCTTCACTTGTTAGAACCTCCATGGACTCATGTTACACCATCTACGTCCCTTGGGGTACCAAGCAATGTTTAGGATTGTTCAAATGGTTCTTATATGTCCTAATACTCATTCCTAGACCATTCTAAGCCTTTAGAATACTCTCTTCACCATTCTACACTTGTTAGAACCTCCAAGGACTCATGTTACACCCTCTACGTCCCATGGGGTACCAAGCAATGTTTAGGATCGTTCGAATGGTTCTTCTAAGTCCTAATACACATTCCTAGACCATTCTAAGCCTTTAGAATACTTTTTTAACCATTCTACACTTGTTAGAACCTCCAACGACTCATGCTACACCCTCTACGTCCTTTGGGGTACCAAGCAATGTTTAGGATCATTCTAATGGTTCTTATAAGTCCTAATACACATTCCTAGACCATTCTAAGCCTTTAGAATACTCTCTTAACCATTCTACACTTATTAGAACCTCCAAGGACTCATGCTACACCCTCTAAGTCCCTTCGGGTACCAAGCAATTTTTAGGATCATACTAATGGTTCTTATAAGTCCTAATACACATTCCTAGACCATTCTAAGCCTTTAGAATACTCTCTTAACCATTCTACACTTGCTAGAACTTGCAAGGACTCATGCTACACCCTCTACGTCCCTTGGGGTACCAAGCAATGTTTAGGATCATTCTAATAGTTCTTATAAGTCCTACTACACATTCCTAGACCATTCTAAGCCTTTATAACACTCTCTTGATAATTCTACACTTGTTAGAACCTCCAAGGACTCATGCTACACCCTCTACGTCCCTTGGGGTACCAAGCAATGTTTAGGATCATTCTAATGGTTCTTATAAGTCCTATTACACATTCCAAGACCATTCTAAGCCTTTAGAATACTCTCATAACCATTCTTCACTTGTTAGAACCTCCATGGACTCATGTTACACCATCTACGTCCCTTGGGGTACCAAGCAATGTTTAGGATCATTCTAATGGTTCCTATAAGTCCTAATACACATTGCTAGACCATTCTAAGCCTTTATAACACTCTCTTGACCATTCTACACTCTTTAGAACCTCCAAGGACTCATGCTACACCATCTACGTCCCTTGGGGTACCAAGCAATGTTTAGGATCATTCTAATGGTACTTATAAATCCTAATACACATTCTAGACCATTCTAAGCATTTAGAATACTCTCTTAACCAATCTACACTTGTTAGAACCTCCAAGGACTCATGCTACACCCTCTACGTCCCTTGGGGTACCAAGCAATGTTTAGGATTGTTCAAATGGTTCTTATATGTCCTAATACTCATTCCTAGACTATTCTAAGCCTTTAGAATACTCTCTTCACCATTCTACACTTGTTAGAACCTCCAAGGACTCATGCTACACCCTCTACGTCCCTTGGGGTACCATGCAATGTTTAGGATCATTCTAATGGTTCTTATAAGTCCTAATACACATTCCTAGACCATTCTAAGCCTTTAGAATACTCTCATAACCATTCTACACTTGTTAGAACCTCCAAGGACTCATGCTACACCCTGTACGTCCCTTCGGGTACCAAGCAATGTTTATTATCATTCTAATGGTTCTTATTAGTCCTAATACACATTTCTAGATCATTCTAAGCCTTTAGAATACTCTCATGACCATTCTACACTCTTTAGAACCTCCAAGGACTCATGCTACACCATCTACGTCCCTTGGGGTACCAAGCAATGTTTAGGATAATTCTAATGGTTCTTATAAGTCCTAAGACACATTCCTAGACCATTCTAAGCCTTTAGAATACTCTCATGACCATTCTACACTTGTTAGAACCTCCAAGGACTCATGCTACACCCTCTACGTCCCTTGGGGTACCATGCAATGTTTAGGATCATTCTAATGGTTCTTATAAGTCCTAATACACATTCCTAGACCATTCTAAGCCTTTAGAATACTCTCGTAACCATTCTACACTTGTTAGAACCTCCAAGGACTCATGCTACACCCTGTACGTCCCTTCGGGTAACAAGCAATGTTTAGGATCATTCTAATGGTTCTTATAAGTCCTACTACACATTCCTAGACCATTCTAAGCCTTTAGAATACTCTCTTAACCATTCTACACTTGTTAGAACCTCCAAGGACTCATGCTACACCCTGTACGTCCCTTCGGGTACCAAGCAATGTTTAGGATCATTCTAATGGTTCTTATAAGTCGTACTACACATTCCTAGACCATTCTAGGCCTTTAGAATACTCTCTTAACCATTCTACACTTGTTAGAACCTCCAAGGACACATGCTACACCCTCTACGTCCCTTGGGGTACCAAGCAATGTTTAGGATCATTCTAATGGTTCTTATAAGTCCTAATACACATTCCTAGACCATTCTAAGCCTTTAGAATACTCTCTTAACCATTCTACACTTGTTAGAACCTCCAAGGACTCATGCTACACCCTCTACGTCCCTTGGGGTACCAAGCAATGTTTAGGATCATTCTAATGGTTCTTATAAGTCCTAATACACATTCCTAGACCATTCTATGCCTTTAGAATACTCTCATGACCATTCTAAACTTGTTAGAACCTCCAAGGACTCATGCTACACCCTCTACGTCCCTTGGGGTACCAAGCAATGTTTAGGATCATACTAATGGTTCTTATATGTCCTAATACTCATTCCTAGACCATTCTAAGCCTTTAGAATACTCTCTTAACCATTCTACACTTGTTAGAACCTCCAAGGACTCATGTTACACCCTCTACGTCCCATGGGGTACCAAGCAATGTTTATTATCATTCTAATGGTTCTTATTAGTCCTAATACACATTTCTAGATCATTCTAAGCCTTTAGAATACTCTCATGACCATTCTACACTCTTTAGAACCTCCAAGGACTCATGCTACACCATCTACGTCCCTTGGGGTACCAAGCAATGTTTAGGATAATTCTAATGGTTCTTATAAGTCCTAAGACACATTCCTAGACCATTCTAAGCCTTTAGAATACTCTCATGACCATTCTACACTTGTTAGAACCTCCAAGGACTCATGCTACACCCTCTACGTCCCTTGGGGTACCATGCAATGTTTAGGATCATTCTAATGGTTCTTATAAGTCCTAATACACATTCCTAGACCATTCTAAGCCTTTAGAATACTCTCGTAACCATTCTACACTTGTTAGAACCTCCAAGGACTCATGCTACACCCTGTACGTCCCTTCGGGTAACAAGCAATGTTTAGGATCATTCTAATGGTTCTTATAAGTCCTACTACACATTCCTAGACCATTCTAAGCCTTTAGAATACTCTCTTAACCATTCTACACTTGTTAGAACCTCCAAGGACTCATGCTACACCCTGTACGTCCCTTCGGGTACCAAGCAATGTTTAGGATCATTCTAATGGTTCTTATAAGTCCTACTACACATTCCTAGACCATTCTAGGCCTTTAGAATACTCTCTTAACCATTCTACACTTGTTAGAACCTCCAAGGACTCATGCTACACCCTGTACGTCCCTTCGGGTACCAAGCAATGTTTAGGATCATTCTAATGGTTCTTATAAGTCCTTATACACATTCCTAGACCATTCTAAGCCTTTAGAATACTCTCATAACCATTCTACACTTGTTAGAACCTCCAAGGACTCATGCTACACCCTCTACGTCCCTTGGGGTACCAAGCAATGTTTAGGATCATTCTAATGGTTCTTATAAGTCCTAATACACATTCCTAGACCATTCTATGCCTTTAGAATACTCTCATGACCATTCTAAACTTGTTAGAACCTCCAAGGACTCATGCTACACCCTCTACGTCCCTTGGGGTACCAAGCAATGTTTAGGATCATACTAATGGTTCTTATATGTCCTAATACTCATTCCTAGACCATTCTAAGCCTTTAGAATACTCTCTTAACCATTCTACACTTGTTAGAACCTCCAAGGACTCATGTTACACCCTCTACGTCCCATGGGGTACCAAGCAATGTTTATTATCATTCTAATGGTTCTTATTAGTCCTAATACACATTTCTAGATCATTCTAAGCCTTTAGAATACTCTCATGACCATTCTACACTCTTTAGAACCTCCAAGGACTCATGCTACACCATCTACGTCCCTTGGGGTACCAAGCAATGTTTAGGATAATTCTAATGGTTCTTATAAGTCCTAAGACACATTCCTAGACCATTCTAAGCCTTTAGAATACTCTCATGACCATTCTACACTTGTTAGAACCTCCAAGGACTCATGCTACACCCTCTACGTCCCTTGGGGTACCATGCAATGTTTAGGATCATTCTAATGGTTCTTATAAGTCCTAATACACATTCCTAGACCATTCTAAGCCTTTAGAATACTCTCGTAACCATTCTACACTTGTTAGAACCTCCAAGGACTCATGCTACACCCTCTACGTCCCTTGGCGTACCAAGCAATGTTTAGGATCATACTAATGGTTCTTATAAGTCCTAATACACATTCCTAGACCATTCTAAGCCTTTAGAATACTCTCTTAACCATTCTACACTTGTTAGAACCTCCAAGGACTCATGCTACACCCTGTACGTCCCTTCGGGTACCAAGCAATGTTTAGGATCATTCTAATGGTTCTTATAAGTCCTTATACACATTCCTAGACCATTCTAAGCCTTTAGAATACTCTCATAACCATTCTACACTTGTTAGAACCTCCAAGGACTCATGCTACACCCTCTACGTCCCTTGGCGTACCAAGCAATGTTTAGGATCATACTAATGGTTCTTATATGTCCTAATACTCATTCCTAGACCATTCTAAGCCTTTAGAATACTCTCTTAACCATTCTACACTTGCTAGAACTTGCAAGGACTCATGCTACACCCTCTACGTCCCTTGGGGTACCAAGCAATGTTTAGGATCATTCTAATAGTTCTTATAAGTCCTACTACACATTCCTAGACCATTCTAAGCCTTTATAACACTCTCTTGATAATTCTACACTTGTTAGAACCTCCAAGGACTCATTCTACACCCTCTACGTCCCTTGGGGTACCAAGCAATGTTTAGGATCATTCTAATGGTTCTTATAAGTCCTAATACACATTCCTAGACCATTCTATGCCTTTAGAATACTCTCATGACCATTCTAAACTTGTTAGAACCTCCAAGGACTCATGCTACACCCTCTACGTCCCTTGGCGTACCAAGCAATGTTTAGGATCATACTAATGGTTCTTATAAGTCCTAATACACATTCCTAGACCATTCTAAGCCTTTAGAATACTCTCTTAACCATTCTACACTTGTTAGAACCTCCAAGGACTCATGCTACACCCTGTACGTCCCTTCGGGTAACAAGCAATGTTTAGGATCATTCTAATGGTTCTTATAAGTCCTACTACACATTCCTAGACCATTCTAGGCCTTTAGAATACTCTCTTAACCATTCTACACTTGTTAGAACCTCCAAGGACACATGCTACACCCTCTATGTCCCTTGGGGTACCAAGCAATGTTTAGGATCATTCTAATGGTTCTTATAAGTCCTAATACACATTCCTAGACCATTCTAAGCCTTTAGAATACTCTCTTAACCATTCTACACTTGTTAGAACCTCCAAGGACTCATGCTACACCCTCTACGTCCCTTGGGGTACCAAGCAATGTTTAGGATCATTCTAATGGTTCTTATAAGTCCTAATACACATTCCTAGACCATTCTATGCCTTTAGAATACTCTCATGACCATTCTAAACTTGTTAGAACCTCCAAGGACTCATGCTACACCCTCTACGTCCCTTGGGGTACCAAGCAATGTTTAGGATCATTCTAATGGTTCTTATAAGTCCTAATACACATTCCTAGACCATTCTATGCCTTTAGAATACTCTCTTAACCATTCTAAACTTGTTAGAACCTCCAAGGACTCATGCTACACCCTCTACGTCCCTTGGCGTACCAAGCAATGTTTAGGATCATACTAATGGTTCTTATATGTCCTAATACACATTCCTAGACCATTCTAAGCCTTTAGAATACTCTCTTAACCATTCTACACTTGTTAGAACCTCCAAGGACTCATGCTACACCCTGTACGTCCCTTCGGGTACCAAGCAATGTTTAGGATCATTCTAATGGTTCTTATAAGTCCTACTACACATTCCTAGACCATTCTAGGCCTTTAGAATACTCTCTTAACCATTCTACACTTGTTAGAACCTCCAAGGACACATGCTACACCCTCTACGTCCCTTGGGGTACCAAGCAATGTTTAGGATCATTCTAATGGTTCTTATAAGTCCTTATACACATTCCTAGACCATTCTAAGCCTTTAGAATACTCTCATAACCATTCTACACTTGTTAGAACCTCCAAGGACTCATGCTACACCCTCTACGTCCCTTGGCGTACCAAGCAATGTTTAGGATCATACTAATGGTTCTTATATGTCCTAATACTCATTCCTAGACCATTCTAAGCCTTTAGAATACTCTCTTAACCATTCTACACTTGTTAGAACCTCCAAGGACTCATGTTACACCCTCTACGTCCCATGGGGTACCAAGCAATGTTTATTATCATTCTAATGGTTCTTATTAGTCCTAATACACATTTCTAGATCATTCTAAGCCTTTAGAATACTCTCATGACCATTCTACACTCTTTAGAACCTCCAAGGACTCATGCTACACCATCTACGTCCCTTGGGGTACCAAGCAATGTTTAGGATAATTCTAATGGTTCTTATAAGTCCTAAGACACATTCCTAGACCATTCTAAGCCTTTAGAATACTCTCATGACCATTCTACACTTGTTAGAACCTCCAAGGACTCATGCTACACCCTCTACGTCCCTTGGGGTACCATGCAATGTTTAGGATCATTCTAATGGTTCTTATAAGTCCTAATACACATTCCTAGACCATTCTAAGCCTTTAGAATACTCTCGTAACCATTCTACACTTGTTAGAACCTCCAAGGACTCATGCTACACCCTCTACGTCCCTTGGCGTACCAAGCAATGTTTAGGATCATACTAATGGTTCTTATAAGTCCTAATACACATTCCTAGACCATTCTAAGCCTTTAGAATACTCTCTTAACCATTCTACACTTGTTAGAACCTCCAAGGACTCATGCTACACCCTGTACGTCCCTTCGGGTACCAAGCAATGTTTAGGATCATTCTAATGGTTCTTATAAGTCCTTATACACATTCCTAGACCATTCTAAGCCTTTAGAATACTCTCATAACCATTCTACACTTGTTAGAACCTCCAAGGACTCATGCTACACCCTCTACGTCCCTTGGCGTACCAAGCAATGTTTAGGATCATACTAATGGTTCTTATATGTCCTAATACTCATTCCTAGACCATTCTAAGCCTTTAGAATACTCTCTTAACCATTCTACACTTGTTAGAACCTCCAAGGACTCATGTTACACCCTCTACGTCCCATGGGGTACCAAGCAATGTTTATTATCATTCTAATGGTTCTTATAAGTCCTAATACACATTTCTAGATCATTCTAAGCCTTTAGAATACTCTCATGACCATTCTACACTCTTTAGAACCTCCAAGGACTCATGCTACACCATCTACGTCCCTTGGGGTACCAAGCAATGTTTAGGATCATTCTAATGGTTCTTATAAGTCCTAATACACATTCCTAGACCATTCTAAGCCTTTAGAATACTCTCTTAACCATTCTACACTTGTTAGAACTTGCATGGACTCATGCTACACCCTCTACGTCCCTTGGGGTACCAAGCAATGTTTAGGATCATTCTAATGGTTCTTATAAGTCCTAATACACATTTCTAGACCATTCTAAGCCTTTATAACACTCTCTTGACAATTCTACACTCTTTAGAACCTCCAAGGACTCATGCTACACCCTCTACGTCCCATGGGGTACCAAGCAATGTTTAGGATCATTCTAATGGTTCTTATAAGTCCTAATACACATTCCTAGACCATTCTAAGCCTTTAGAATACTATCATAACCATTCTTCACTTGTTAGAACCTCCATGGACTCATGTTACACCATCTACGTCCCTTGGGGTACCAAGCAATGTTTAGGATCATTCTAATGGTTCTTATAAGTCCTAATACACATTCCTAGACCATTCTAAGCCTTTATAACACTCTCTTGATCATTCTACACTCTTTAGAACCTCCAAGGACTCATGCTACACCATCTACGTCCCTTGGGGTACCAAGCAATGTTTAGGATCATTCTAATGGTTCTTATAAGTCCTAATACACATTCCTAGACCATTCTAAGCCTTTAGAATACTCTCTTAACCATTCTACACTTGTTAGAACCTCCAAGGACTCATGCTACACCCTCTACGTCCCTTGGGGTACCAAGCAATGTTTAGGATTGTTCAAATGGTTCTTATATGTTCTAATACTCATTCCTAGACCATTCTAAGCCTTTAGAATACTCTCTTAACCATTCTACACTTGTTAGAACCTCCAAGGACTCATGTTACACCCTCTACGTCCCATGGGGTACCAAGCAATGTTTAGGATCGTTCTAATGGTTCTTCTAAGTCCTAATACACATTCCTAGACCAATCTAAGCCTTTAGAATACTCTCATAACCATTCTTCACTTGTTAGAGCCTCCATGGACTCATGTTACACCATCTACGTCCCTTGGGGTACCAAGCAATGTTTAGGATCATTCTAATGGTTCCTATAAATCCTAATACACATTGCTAGACCATTCTAAGCCTTTATAACACTCTCTTGACCATTCTACACTCTTTAGAACCTCCAAGGACTCATGCTACACCATCTACGTCCCTTGGGGTACCAAGCAATGTTTAGGATCATTCTAATGGTTATTATAAATCCTAATACACATTTCTAGACCATTCTAAGCCTTTATAACACTATCTTGACAATTCTACACTCTTTAGAACCTCCAAGGACTCATGCTACACCCTCTACGTCCCTTGGGGTACCAAGCAATGTTTAGGATCATTCTAATGGTTCTTATAAGTCCTAATACACATTCCTAGACCATTCTAAGCCTTTAGAATACTCTCATAACCATTCTTCACTTGTTAGAACCTCCATGGACTCATGTTACACCATCTACGTCCCTTGGGGTACCAAGCAATGTTTAGGATCATTCTAATGGTTCCTATAAGTCCTAATACACATTCCTAGACCATTCTATGCCTTTAGAATACTCTCTTAACCATTCTAAACTTATGAGAACCTCCAAGGACTCATGCTACACCCTCTACGTCCCTTGGTGTACCAAGCAATGTTTAGGATCATACTAATGGTTCTTATAAGTCCTAATACACATTCCTAGACCATTCTAAGCCTTTAGAATACTCTCTTAACCATTCTACACTTGTTATAACCTCCAAGGACTCTTGCTACACCCTGTACGTCCCTTCGGGTACCAAGCAATGTTTAGGATCATTCTAATGGTTCTTATAAGTCCTACTACACATTCCTAGACCATTCTAAGCCTTTAGAATACTCTCTTAACCATTCTACACTTGTTAGAACCTCCAAGGACTCATGCAACACCCTCTACGTCCCTTGGGGTACCATGCAATGTTTAGGATCATTCTAATGGTTCTTATAAGTCCTTATACACATTCCTAGACCATTCTAAGCCTTTAGAATACTCTCTTAACCATTCTACACTTGTTAGAACTTGCAAGGACTCATGCTACACCCTCTACGTCCCTTGGGGTACCAAGCAATGTTTAGGATCATTCTAATGGTTCTTATAAGTCCTAATACACATTTCTAGACCATTCCAAGCCTTTATAACACTCTCTTGACAATTCTACACTCTTTAGAACCTCCAAGGACTCATGCTACACCCTCTACGTCCCTTGGGGTACCAAGCAATGTTTAGGATCATTCTAATGGTACTTATAAGTCCTAATACACATTCCTAGACCATTCTAAGCCTTTAGAATACTCTCTTAACCATTGTACACTTGTTAGAACCTCCAAGGACTCATGCTACACCCTCTACGTCCCTTGGGGTACCAAGCAATGTTTAGGATTGTTCAAATGGTTCTTATATGTCCTAATACTCATTCCTAGACCATTCTAAGCCTTTAGAATACTTTCTTAACCATTCTACACATGTTAGAACCTCCAAGGACTCATGTTACACCCTCTACGTCCCATGGGGTACCAAGCAATGTTTAGGATCGTTCTAATGGTTCTTCTAAGTCCTAATACACATTCCTAGACCATTCTAAGCCTTTAGAATACTTTCTTAACCATTCTAAACTTGTTAGAACCTCCAACGACTCATGCTACACCCTCTACGTCCTTTGGGGTACCAAGCAAAGTTTAGCATCATTCTAATGATTCTTATAAGTCCTAATACACATTCCTAGACCATTCTAAGCCTTTAGAATACTCTCTTAACCATTCTACACTTGTTAGAACCTCCAAGGACTCATGCTACACCCTCTAAGTCCCTTCGGGTACCAAGCAATGTTTACGATCGTTCTAATGGTTCTTATAAGTCCTAATACACATTCCTAGACCATTCTAAGCCTTTAGAATACTCTCATAACCATTCTACACTTGTTAGAACCTCCAAGGACTCATGCTACACCCTCTACGTTCCTTGGGGTACCATGCAATGTTTAGGATCATTCTAATGGTTCTTATAAGTCCTAATACACATTCCTAGACCACTCTAAGCCTTTAGAATACTCTCATAATCATTCTACACTTGTTAGAACCTCCAAGGACTCATGCTACACCCTCTACGTCCCTTGGGGTACCAAGCAATGTTTAGGATCATTCTAATGGTTCTTATAAGTCCTAATACACATTCCTAGACCATTCTATGCCTTTAGAATACTCTCTTAACCATTCTAAACTTATGAGAACCTCCAAGGACTCATGCTACACCCTCTACGTCCCTTGGTGTACCAAGCAATGTTTAGGATCATACTAATGGTTCTTATAAGTCCTAATACACATTCCTAGACCATTCTAAGCCTTTAGAATACTCTCTTAACCATTCTACACTTGTTATAACCTCCAAGGACTCTTGCTACACCCTGTACGTCCCTTCGGGTACCAAGCAATGTTTAGGATCATTCTAATGGTTCTTATAAGTCCTACTACACATTCCTAGACCATTCTAAGCCTTTAGAATACTCTCTTAACCATTCTACACTTGTTAGAACCTCCAAGGACACATGCTACACCCTCTACGTCCCATGGGGTACCAAGCAATGTTTATTATCATTCTAATGGTTCTTATAAGTCCTAATACACATTTCTAGATCATTCTAAGCCTTTAGAATACTCTCATGACCATTCTACACTCTTTAGAACCTCCAAGGACTCATGCTACACCATCTACGTCCCTTGGGGTACCAAGCAATGTTTAGGATCATTCTAATGGTTCTTATAAGTCCTAATACACATTCCTAGACCATTCTAAGCCTTTAGAATACTCTCTTAACCATTCTACACTTGTTAGAACTTGCATGGACTCATGCTACACCCTCTACGTCCCTTGGGGTACCAAGCAATGTTTAGGATCATTCTAATGGTTCTTATAAGTCCTAATACACATTTCTAGACCATTCTAAGCCTTTATAACACTCTCTTGACAATTCTACACTCTTTAGAACCTCCAAGGACTCATGCTACACCCTCTACGTCCCTTGGGGTACCAAGCAATGTTTAGGATCATTCTAATGGTTCTTATAAGTCCTAATACACATTCCTAGACCATTCTAAGCCTTTAGAATACTATCATAACCATTCTTCACTTGTTAGAACCTCCATGGACTCATGTTACACCATCTACGTCCCTTGGGGTACCAAGCAATGTTTAGGATCATTCTAATGGTTCTTATAAGTCCTAATACACATTCCTAGACCATTCTAAGCCTTTATAACACTCTCTTGATCATTCTACACTCTTTAGAACCTCCAAGGACTCATGCTACACCATCTACGTCCCTTGGGGTACCAAGCAATGTTTAGGATCATTCTAATGGTTCTTATAAGTCCTAATACACATTCCTAGACCATTCTAAGCCTTTAGAATACTCTCTTAACCATTCTACACTTGTTAGAACCTCCAAGGACTCATGCTACACCCTCTACGTCCCTTGGGGTACCAAGCAATGTTTAGGATTGTTCAAATGGTTCTTATATGTTCTAATACTCATTCCTAGACCATTCTAAGCCTTTAGAATACTCTCTTAACCATTCTACACTTGTTAGAACCTCCAAGGACTCATGTTACACCCTCTACGTCCCATGGGGTACCAAGCAATGTTTAGGATCGTTCTAATGGTTCTTCTAAGTCCTAATACACATTCCTAGACCAATCTAAGCCTTTAGAATACTCTCATAACCATTCTTCACTTGTTAGAGCCTCCATGGACTCATGTTACACCATCTACGTCCCTTGGGGTACCAAGCAATGTTTAGGATCATTCTAATGGTTCCTATAAATCCTAATACACATTGCTAGACCATTCTAAGCCTTTATAACACTCTCTTGACCATTCTACACTCTTTAGAACCTCCAAGGACTCATGCTACACCATCTACGTCCCTTGGGGTACCAAGCAATGTTTAGGATCATTCTAATGGTTATTATAAATCCTAATACACATTTCTAGACCATTCTAAGCCTTTATAACACTATCTTGACAATTCTACACTCTTTAGAACCTCCAAGGACTCATGCTACACCCTCTACGTCCCTTGGGGTACCAAGCAATGTTTAGGATCATTCTAATGGTTCTTATAAGTCCTAATACACATTCCTAGACCATTCTAAGCCTTTAGAATACTCTCATAACCATTCTTCACTTGTTAGAACCTCCATGGACTCATGTTACACCATCTACGTCCCTTGGGGTACCAAGCAATGTTTAGGATCATTCTAATGGTTCCTATAAGTCCTAATACACATTCCTAGACCATTCTATGCCTTTAGAATACTCTCTTAACCATTCTAAACTTATGAGAACCTCCAAGGACTCATGCTACACCCTCTACGTCCCTTGGTGTACCAAGCAATGTTTAGGATCATACTAATGGTTCTTATAAGTCCTAATACACATTCCTAGACCATTCTAAGCCTTTAGAATACTCTCTTAACCATTCTACACTTGTTATAACCTCCAAGGACTCTTGCTACACCCTGTACGTCCCTTCGGGTACCAAGCAATGTTTAGGATCATTCTAATGGTTCTTATAAGTCCTACTACACATTCCTAGACCATTCTAAGCCTTTAGAATACTCTCTTAACCATTCTACACTTGTTAGAACCTCCAAGGACTCATGCAACACCCTCTACGTCCCTTGGGGTACCATGCAATGTTTAGGATCATTCTAATGGTTCTTATAAGTCCTTATACACATTCCTAGACCATTCTAAGCCTTTAGAATACTCTCTTAACCATTCTACACTTGTTAGAACTTGCAAGGACTCATGCTACACCCTCTACGTCCCTTGGGGTACCAAGTAATGTTTAGGATCATTCTAATGGTTCTTATAAGTCCTAATACACATTTCTAGACCATTCCAAGCCTTTATAACACTCTCTTGACAATTCTACACTCTTTAGAACCTCCAAGGACTCATGCTACACCCTCTACGTCCCTTGGGGTACCAAGCAATGTTTAGGATCATTCTAATGGTACTTATAAGTCCTAATACACATTCCTAGACCATTCTAAGCCTTTAGAATACTCTCTTAACCATTGTACACTTGTTAGAACCTCCAAGGACTCATGCTACACCCTCTACGTCCCTTGGGGTACCAAGCAATGTTTAGGATTGTTCAAATGGTTCTTATATGTCCTAATACTCATTCCTAGACCATTCTAAGCCTTTAGAATACTTTCTTAACCATTCTACACATGTTAGAACCTCCAAGGACTCATGTTACACCCTCTACGTCCCATGGGGTACCAAGCAATGTTTAGGATCGTTCTAATGGTTCTTCTAAGTCCTAATACACATTCCTAGACCATTCTAAGCCTTTAGAATACTTTCTTAACCATTCTACACTTGTTAGAACCTCCAACGACTCATGCTACACCCTCTACGTCCTTTGGGGTACCAAGCAAAGTTTAGGATCATTCTAATGGTTCTTATAAGTCCTAATACACATTCCTAGACCATTCTAAGCCTTTAGAATACTCTCTTAACCATTCTACACTTGTTAGAACCTCCAAGGACTCATGCTACACCCTCTAAGTCCCTTCGGGTACCAAGCAATGTTTACGATCGTTCTAATGGTTCTTATAAGTCCTAATACACATTCCTAGACCATTCTAAGCCTTTAGAATACTCTCATAACCATTCTACACTTGTTAGAACCTCCAAGGACTCATGCTACACCCTCTACGTCCCTTGGGGTACCATGCAATGTTTAGGATCATTCTAATGGTTCTTATAAGTCCTAATACACATTCCTAGACCACTCTAAGCCTTTAGAATACTCTCATAATCATTCTACACTTGTTAGAACCTCCAAGGACTCATGCTACACCCTCTACGTCCCTTGGGGTACCAAGCAATGTTTAGGATCATTCTAATGGTTCTTATAAGTCCTAATACACATTCCTAGACCATTCTATGCCTTTAGAATACTCTCTTAACCATTCTAAACTTATGAGAACCTCCAAGGACTCATGCTACACCCTCTACGTCCCTTGGTGTACCAAGCAATGTTTAGGATCATACTAATGGTTCTTATAAGTCCTAATACACATTCCTAGACCATTCTAAGCCTTTAGAATACTCTCTTAACCATTCTACACTTGTTATAACCTCCAAGGACTCTTGCTACACCCTGTACGTCCCTTCGGGTACCAAGCAATGTTTAGGATCATTCTAATGGTTCTTATAAGTCCTACTACACATTCCTAGACCATTCTAAGCCTTTAGAATACTCTCTTAACCATTCTACACTTGTTAGAACCTCCAAGGACACATGCTACACCCTCTACGTCCCTTGGGGTACCAAGCAATGTTTAGGATCATTCTAATGGTTCTTATAAGTCCTTATACACATTCCTAGACATTCTAAGCCTTTAGAATACTCTCATAACCATTCTTCACTTGTTAGAACCTCCATGGACTCATGTTACACCATCTACGTCCCTTGGGGTACCAAGCAATGTTTAGGATCATTCTAATGGTTCCTATAAGTCCTAATACACATTCCTAGACCATTCTAAGCCTTTATAACACTCTCTTGATCATTCTACACTCTTTAGAACCTCCAAGGACTCATGCTACACCATCTACGTCCCTTGGGGTACCAAGCAATGTTTAGGATCATTCTAATGCTTCTTATAAGTCCTAATACACATTCCTAGACCATTCTAAGCCTTTAGAATACTCTCTTAACCATTCTACACTTGTTAGAACTTGCAAGGACTCATGCTACACCCTCTACGTCCCTTGGGGTACCAAGCAATGTTTAGGATCATTCTAATGGTTCTTATAAGTCCTTATACACATTCCTAGACCATTCTAAGCCTTTAGAATACTCTCATAACCATTCTTCACTTGTTAGAACCTCCAAGGACTCATGCTACACCCTCTACGTCCCTTGGGGTACCAAGCAATGTTTAGGATCATTCTAATGGTTCTTATAAGTCCTAATACACATTCCTAGACCATTCTATGCCTTTAGAATACTCTCTTAACCATTCTAAACTTATGAGAACCTCCAAGGACTCATGCTACACCCTCTACGTCCCTTCGGGTACCAAGCAATGTTTAGGATCATACTAATGGTTCTTATAAGTCCTAATACACATTCCTAGACTATTCTAAGCCTTTAGACAACTCTCTTAACCATTCTACACTTGTTAGAACCTCCAAGGACTCAAGCGACACCCTGTACGTCCCTTCGGGTACCAAGCAATGTTTAGGATCATTCTAATGGTTCTTATAAGTCTTAATACACATTTCTAGACCATTCTAAGCCTTTATAACACTCTCTTGACAATTCTACACTCTTTAGAACCTCCAAGGACTCATGCTACACCCTCTACGTCCCTTGGGGTACCAAGCAATGTTTAGGATCATTCTAATGGTTCTTATAAGTCCTAATACACATTCCTAGACCATTCTAAGCCTTTAGAATACTCTCATAACCATTCTTCACTTGTTAGAACCTCCATGGACTCATGTTACACCATCTACGTCCCTTGGGGTACCAAGCAATGTTTAGGATCATTCTAATGGTTCTTATAAGTCCAAATACACATTCCTAGACCATTCTATGCCTTTAGAATACTCTCTTAACCATTCTAAACTTGTTAGAACCTCCAACGACTCATGCTACACCCTCTACGTCCCTTGGGGTACCAAGCAATGTTTAGGATAATTCTAATGGTTCTTATAAGTCCTAATACACATTCCTAGACCATTCTATGCCTTTAGAATACTCTCTTAACCATTCTAAACTTATGAGAACCTCCAAGGACTCATGCTACACCCTCTACGTCCCTTCGGGTACCAAGCAATGTTTAGGATCATTCTAATGGTTCTTATAAGTCCTAATACACATTCCTAGACCATTCTAAGCCTTTATAACACTCTCTTGATCATTCTACACTCTTTAGAACCTCCAAGGACTCATGCTACACCATCTACGTCCCTTGGGGTACCAAGCAATGTTTAGGATCATTCTAATGGTTCTTATAAGTCCTAATACACATTCCTAGACCATTCTAAGCCTTTAGAATACTCTCTTAACCATTCTACACTTGTTAGAACTCCAAGGACTCATGCTACACCCTCTACGTCCCATGGGGTACCAAGCAATGTTTATTATCATTCTAATGGTTCTTATAAGTCCTAATACACATTTCTAGACCATTCTAAGCCTTTAGAATACTCTCATGACCATTCTACACTCTTTAGAACCTCCAAGGACTCATGCTACACCATCTACGTCCCTTGGGGTACCAAGCAATGTTTAGGATCATTCTAATGGTTCTTATAAGTTCTAATACACATTCCTAGACCATTCTAAGCCTTTAGAATACTCTCATAACCATTCTACACTTGTTAAAACCTCCATGGACTCATGTTACACCATCTACGTCCCTTGGGGTACCAAGCAATGTTTAGGATCATTCTAATGGTTCTTATAAGTCCTAATACACATTCCTAGACCATTCTATGCCTTTAAAATACTCTCTTAACCATTTTAAACTTGTTAGAACCTCCAAGGACACATGCTACACCCTCTACGTCCCTTGGGGTACCAAGCAATGTTTAGGATCATTCTAATGATTCTTATAAGTCCTTATACACATTCCTAGACCATTGTAAGCCTTTAGAATACTCTCATAACCATTCTACACTTGTTAGAACCTCAATGGACTCATGTTACACCATCTACGTCCCTTGGGGTACCAAGCAATGTTTAGGATCATTCTAATGGTTCTTATAAGTCCTAATACACATTTCTAGACCATTCTAAGCCTTTATAACACTCTCTTGACAATTCTACACTCTTTAGAACCTCCAAGGACTCATGCTACACCCTCTACGTCCCTTGGGGTACCAAGCAATGTTTAGGATCATTCTAATGGTTCTTATAAGTCCTTATACACATTCCTAGACCATTCTAAGCCTTTAGAATACTCTCATAACCATTCTTCACTTGTTAGAACCTCCATGGACTCATGTTACACCATCTACGTCCCTTGGGGTACCAAGCAATGTTTAGGCTCATTCTAATGGTTCTTATAAGTCCTAATACACATTCCTAGACCATTCTAAGCCTTTATAACACTCTCTTGATCATTCTACACTCTTTAGAACCTCCAAGGACTCAAGCTACACCATCTACGTCCCTTGGGGTACCAAGCAACGTTTAGGATCATTCTAATGGTTCTTATAAGTCCTAATACACATTCCTAGACCATTCTAAGCCTTTAGAATACTCTCTTAACCATTCTACACTTGTTAGAACTCCAAGGACTCATGCTACACCCTCTACGTCCCATGGGGTACCAAGCAATGTTTATTATCATTCTAATGGTTCTTATAAGTCCTAATACACATTTCTAGACCATTCTAAGCCTTTAGAATACTCTCATGACCATTCTACACTCTTTAGAACCTCCAAGGACTCATGCTACACCATCTACGTCCCTTGGGGTACCAAGCAATGTTTAGGATCATTCTAATGGTTCTTATAAGTCCTAATACACATTCCTAGACCATTCTAAGCCTTTAGAATACTCTCATAACCATTCTACACTTGTTAGAACCTCCATGGACTCATGTTACACCATCTACGTCCCTTGGGGTACCAAGCAATGTTTAGGATCATTTTAATGGTTCTTATAAGTCCTAATACACATTCCTAGACCATTCTATGCCTTTAGAATACTCTCTTAACCATTTTAAACTTGTTAGAACCTCCAAGGACTCATGCTACACCCTCTACGTCCCTTGGTGTACCAAGCAATGTTTAGGATCATACTAATGGTTCTTATAAGTCCTAATACACATTCCTAGACCATTCTAAGCCTTTAGAATACTCTCTTAACCATTCTACACTTGTTAGAACCTCCAAGGACTCCTGCTACACCCTGTACGTCCCTTCGGGTACCAAGCAATGTTTGGGATCATACTAATGGTTTTTATAAGTCCTACTACACATTCCTAGACCATTCTAAGCCTTTAGAATACTCTCTTAACCATTCTACACTTGTTAGAACCTCCAAGGACACATGCTACACCCTCTACGTCCCTTGGGGTACCAAGCAATGTTTAGGATCATTCTAATGATTCTTATAAGTCCTTATACACATTCCTAGACCATTCTAAGCCTTTAGAATACTCTCATAACCATTCTTCACTAGTTAGAACCTCCATGGACTCATGTTACACCATCTACGTCCCTTGGGGTACCAAGCAATGTTTAGGATCATTCTAATGGTTCTTATAAGTCCTAATACACATTTCTAGACCATTCTAAGCCTTTATAACACTCTCTTGATCATTCTACACTCTTTAGAACCTCCAAGGACACATGCTACACCCTCTACGTCCCTTGGGGTACCAAGCAATGTTTAGGATCATTCTAATGATTCTTATAAGTCACATTCGTAGACCATTCTAAGCCTTTAGAATACTCTCTTAACCATTCTACACTTGTTAGAACCTCCAAGGACTCATGTTACACCCTCTACGTCCCATGGGGTACCAAACAATGTTTATTATCATTCTAATGGTTCTTATAAGTCCTAATACACATTGCTAGACCATTCTAAGCCTTTATAACACTCTCTTGACCATTCTACACTCTTTAGAACCTCCAAGGACTCCTGCTACACCATCTACGTCCCTTGGGGTACCAAGCAATGTTTAGGATCATACTAATGGTTCTTATAAGTCCTAATACACATTCCTAGACCATTCTAAGCCTTTAGAATACTCTCTTAACCATTCTACACTTGTTAGAACTTGCAAGGACTCATGCTACACCCTCTACGTCCCTTGGGGTACCAAGCAATGTTTAGGATCATTCTAATGGTTCTTATAAGTCCTAATACACATTTCTAGACCATTCTAAGCCTTTATAACACTCTCTTGACAATTCTACACTCTTTAGAACCTCCAAGGACTCATGCTACACCCTCTACGTCCCTTGGGGTACCAAGCAATGTTTAGGATCATTCTAATGGTTCTTATATGTCCTAATACACATTCCTAGACCATTATAAGCCTTTAGAATACTCTCATAACCATTCTTCACTTGTTAGAACCTCCATGGACTCATGTTACACCATCTACGTCCCTTGGGGTACCAAGCAATGTTTAGGATCATTCTAATGGTTCTTATAAGTCCTAATACACATTCCTAGACCATTCTAAGCCTTTATAACACTCTCTTGATCATTCTACACTCTTTAGAACCTCCAAGGACTCATGCTACACCATCTACGTCCCTTGGGGTACCAAGCAATGTTTAGGATCATTCTAATGGTTCTTATAAGTCCTAATACACATTCCTAGACCATTCTAAGCCTTTAGAATACTCTCTTAACCATTCTACACTTGTTAGAACTCCAAGGACTCATGCTACACCCTCTACGTCCCATGGGGTACCAAGCAATGTTTATTATCATTCTAATGGTTCTTATAAGTCCTAATACACATTTCTAGACCATTCTAAGCCTTTAGAATACTCTCATGACCATTCTACACTCTTTAGAACCTCCAAGGACTCATGCTACACCATCTACGTCCCTTGGGGTACCAAGCAATGTTCAGGATCATTCTAATGGTTCTTATAAGTCCTAATACACATTCCTAGACCATTCTAAGCCTTTAGAATACTCTCATAACCATTCTACACTTGTTAAAACCTCCATGGACTCATGTTACACCATCTACGTCCCTTGGGGTACCAAGCATTGTTTAGGATCATTCTAATGGTTCTTATAAGTCCTAATACACATTCCTAGACCATTCTATGCCTTTAGAATACTCTCTTAACCATTTTAAACTTGTTAGAACCTCCAAGGACACATGCTACACCCTCTACGTCCCTTGGGGTACCAAGCAATGTTTAGGATCATTCTAATGATTCTTATAAGTCCTTATACACATTCCTAGACCATTCTAAGCCTTTAGAACACTCTCATAACCATTCTACACTTGTTAGAACCTCCATGGACTCATGTTACACCATCTACGTCCCTTGGGGTACCAAGCAATGTTTAGGATCATTCTAATGGTTCTTATAAGTCCTAATACACATTTCTAGACCATTCTAAGCCTTTATAACACTCTCTTGACAATTCTACACTCTTTAGAACCTCCAAGGACTCATGCTACACCCTCTACGTCCCTTGGGGTACCAAGCAATGTTTAGGATCATTCTACTGGTTCTTATAAGTCCTTATACACATTCCTAGACCATTCTAAGCCTTTAGAATACTCTCATAACCATTCTTCACTTGTTAGAACCTCCATGGACTCATGTTACACCATCTACGTCCCTTGGGGTACCAAGCAATGTTTAGGATCATTCTAATGGTTCTTATAAGTCCTAATACACATTTCTAGACCATTCTAAGCCTTTATAACACTCTCTTGACAATTCTACACTCTTTAGAACCTCCAAGGACTCATGCTACACCCTCTACGTCCCTTGGGGTACCAAGCAATGTTTAGGATCATTCTAATGGTTCTTATAAGTCCTTATACACATTCCTAGACCATTCTAAGCCTTTAGAATACTCTCTTAACCATTCTACACTTGTTAGAACTTGCAAGGACTCATGCTACACCCTCTACGTCCCTTGGGGTACCAAGCAATGTTTAGGATCATTCTAATGGTTCTTATAAGTCCTAATACACATTTCTAGACCATTCTAAGCCTTTATAACACTCTCTTGACAATTCTACACTCTTTAGAACCTCCAAGGACTCATGCTACACCCTCTACGTCCCTTGGGGTACCAAGCAATGTTTAGGATCATTCTAATGGTTCTTATAAGTCCTAATACACATTCCTAGACAATTCTAAGCCTTTAGAATACTCTCTTAACCATTCTACACTTGTTAGAACCTCCAAGGACTCATGTTACACCCTCTACGTCCCATGGGGTACCAAGCAATGTTTATTATCATTCTAATGGTTCTTATAAGTCCTAATACACATTGCTAGACCATTCTATGCCTTTAGAATACTCTCTTAACCATTCTAAACTTGTTAGAACCTCCAAGGACTCATGCTACACCCTCTACGTCCCTTGGTGTACCAAGCAATGTTTAGGATCATACTAATGGTTCTTATAAGTCCTAATACACATTCCTAGACCATTCTAAGCCTTTAGAATACTCTCTTAACCATTCTACACTTGTTAGAACCTCCAAGGACTCATGCTACACCCTATACGTCCCTTCGGGTACCAAGCAATGTTTAGGATCATTCTAATGGTTCTTATAAGTCCTTATACACATTCCTAGACCATTCTAAGCCTTTAGAATACTCTCATAACCATTCTTCACTAGTTAGAACCTCCATGGACTCATGTTACACCATCTACGTCCCTTGGGGTACCAAGCAATGTTTATGATCATACTAATGGTTCTTATAAGTCCTAATACACATTCCTAGACCATTCTAAGCCTTTAGAATACTCTCTTAACCATTCTACACTTGTTAGAACCTCCAAGGACTCATGCTACACCCTATACGTCCCTTCGGGTACCAAGCAATGTTTAGGATCATACTAATGGTTCTTATAAGTCCTACTACACATTCCTAGACCATTCTAAGCCTTTAGAATACTCTCTTAACCATTCTACACTTGTTAGAACCTCCAAGGACACATGCTACACCCTCTACGTCCCTTGGGGTACCAAGCAATGTTTAGGATCATTCTAATGATTCTTATAAGTCCTTATACACATTCCTAGACCATTCTAAGCCTTTAGAATACTCTCATAACCATTCTACACTTGTTAGAACCTCCATGGACTCATGTTACACCATCTACGTCCCTTGGGGTACCAAGCAATGTTTAGGATCATTCTAATGGTTCCTATAAGTCCTAATACACATTTCTAGACCATTCTAAGCCTTTATAACACTCTCTTGACCATTCTACACTCTTTAGAACCTCCAAGGACTCATGCTACACCATCTACGTCCCTTGGGGAACCAAGCAATGTTTAGGATCATTCTAATGGTTCTTATAAGTCCTAATACACATTCCTAGACCATTCTAAGCCTTTAGAATACTCTCTTAACCATTCTACACTTGTTAGAACTTGCAAGGACTCATGCTACACCCTCTACGTCCCTTGGGGTACCAAGCAATGTTTAGGATCATTCTAATGGTTCTTATAAGTCCTAATACACATTTCTAGACCATTCTAAGCCTTTATAACACTCTCTTGACAATTCTACACTCTTTAGAACCTCCAAGGACTCATGCTACACCCTCTACGTCCCTTGGGGTACCAAGCAATGTTTAGGATCATTCTAATGGTTCTTATAAGTCCTAATACACATTCCTAGACCATTCTAAGCCTTTAGAATACTCTCATAACCATTCTTCACTTGTTAGAACCTCCATGGACTCATGTTACACCATCTACGTCCCTTGCGGTACCAAGCAATGTTTAGGATCATTCTAATGGTTCTTATAAGTCCTAATACACATTCCTAGACCATTCTAAGCCTTTATAACACTCTCTTGATCATTCTACACTCTTTAGAACCTCCAAGGACTCATGCTACACCATCTACGTCCCTTGGGGTACCAAGCAATGTTTAGGATCATTCTAATGGTTCTTATAAGTCCTAATACACATTCCTAGACCATTCTAAGCCTTTAGAATACTCTCTTAACCATTCTACACTTGTTAGAACTCCAAGGACTCATGCTACACCCTCTACGTCCCATGGGGTACCAAGCAATGTTTATTATCATTCTAATGGTTCTTATAAGTCCTAATACACATTTCTAGACCATTCTAAGCCTTTAGAATACTCTCATGACCATTCTACACTCTTTAGAACCTCCAAGGACTCATGCTACACCATCTACGTCCCTTGGGGTACCAAGCAATGTTTAGGATCATTCTAATGGTTCTTATAAGTCCTTATACACATTCCTAGACCATTCTAAGCCTTTAGAATACTCTCATAACCATTCTACACTTGTTAGAACCTCCATGGACTCATGTTACACCATCTACGTCCCTTGGGGTACCAAGCAATGTTTAGGATCATTCTAATGGTTCCTATAAGTCCTAATACACATATCTAGACCATTCTAAGCCTTTATAACACTCTCTTGACCATTCTACACTCTTTAGAACCTCCAAGGACTCATGCTACACCATCTACGTCCCTTGGGGAACCAAGCAATGTTTAGGATCATTCTAATGGTTCTTATAAGTCCTAATACACATTCCTAGACCATTCTAAGCCTTTAGAATACTCTCTTAACCATTCTACACTTGTTAGAACTTGTAAGGACTCATGCTACACCCTCTAGGTCCCTTGGGGTACCAAGCAATGTTTAGGATCATTCTAATGGTTCTTATAAGTCCTAATACACATTTCTAGACCATTCTAAGCCTTTATAACACTCTCTTGACAATTCTACACTCTTTAGAACCTCCAAGGACTCATGCTACACCCTCTACGTCCCTTGGGGTACCAAGCAATGTTTAGAATCATTCTAATGGTTCTTATAAGTCCTAATACACATTCCTAGACCATTCGAAGCCTTTAGAATACTCTCATAACCATTCTTCACTTGTTAGAACCTCCATGGACTCATGTTACACCATCTACGTCCCTTGGGGTACCAAGCAATGTTTAGGATCATTCTAATGGTTCTTATAAGTCCTAATACACATTCCTAGACCATTCTAAGCCTTTATAACACTATCTTGATCATTCTACACTCTTTAGAACCTCCAAGGACTCATGCTACACCATCTACGTCCCTTGGGGTACCAAGCAATGTTTAGGATCATTCTAATGGTTCTTATAAGTCCTAATACACATTCCTAGACCATTCTAAGCCTTTAGAATACTCTCTTAACCATTCTACACTTGTTAGAACTCCAAGGACTCATGCTACACCCTCTACGTCCCATGGGGTACCAAGCAATGTTTATTATCATTCTAATGGTTCCTATAAGTCCTAATACACATTTCTAGACCATTCTAAGCCTTTATAACACTCTCTTGACCATTCTACACTCTTTAGAACCTCCAAGGACTCATGCTACACCATCTACGTCCCTTGGGGAACCAAGCAATGTTTAGGATCATTCTAATGGTTCTTATAAGTCCTAATACACATTCCTAGACCATTCTAAGCCTTTAGAATACTCTCTTAACCATTCTACACTTGTTAGAACTTGCAAGGACTCATGCTACACCCTCTACGTCCCTTGGGGTACCAAGCAATGTTTAGGATCATTCTAATGGTTCTTATAAGTCCTAATACACATTTCTAGACCATTCTAAGCCTTTATAACACTCTCTTGACAATTCTACACTCTTTAGAACCTCCAAGGACTCATGCTACACCCTCTACGTCCCTTGGGGTACCAAGCAATGTTTAGGATCATTCTAATGGTTCTTATAACTCCTAATACACATTCCTAGACCATTCTAAGCCTTTAGAATACTCTCATAACCATTCTTCACTTGTTAGAACCTCCATGGACTCATGTTACACCATCTACGTCCCTTGGGGTACCAAGCAATGTTTAGGATCATTCTAATGGTTCTTATAAGTCCTAATACACATTCCTAGACCATTCTAAGCCTTTATAACACTCTCTTGATCATTCTACACTCTTTAGAACCTCCAAGGACTCATGCTACACCATCTACGTCCCTTGGGGTACCAAGCAATGTTTA
Source organism: Crotalaria pallida (assembly GCA_037953625.1). Taxonomy (NCBI): domain Eukaryota; kingdom Viridiplantae; phylum Streptophyta; class Magnoliopsida; order Fabales; family Fabaceae; genus Crotalaria; species Crotalaria pallida. The sequence continues at coordinate 102,939,793 of CM075654.1, read as the reverse complement.
GGATTATTCTAATGGTTCTTATAAGTCCTAATACACATTCCTAGACCATTCTAAGCCTATAGAATACTCTCTTAACCATTCTACACTTGTTAGAACTCCAAGGACTCATGCTACACCCTCTACGTCCCATGGGGTACCAAGCAATGTTAATTATCATTCTAATGGTTCCTATAAGTCCTAATACACATTTCTAGACCATTCTAAGCCTTTATAACACTCTCTTGACCATTCTACACTCTTTAGCACCTCCAAGGACTCATGCTACACCATCTACGTCCCTTGGGGAACCAAGCAATGTTTAGGATCATTCTAATGGTTCTTATAAGTCCTAATACACATTCCTAGACCATTCTAAGCCTTTAGAATACTCTCTTAACCATTCTACACTTGTTAGAACTTGCAAGGACTCATGCTACACCCTCTACGTCCCTTGGGGTACCAAGCAATGTTTAGGATCATTCTAATGGTTCTTATAAGTCCTAATACACATTTCTAGACCATTCTAAGCCTTTATAACACTCTCTTGACAATTCTACACTCTTTAGAACCTCCAAGGACTCATGCTACACCATCTACGTCCCTTGGGGTACCAAGCAATGTTTAGGATCATTCTAATGGTTCTTATAAGTCCTAATACACATTCCTAGACCATTCTAAGCCTTTAGAATACTCTCTTAACCATTCTACACTTGTTAGAACTCCAAGGACTCATGCTACACCCTCTACGTCCCATGGGGTACCAAGCAATGTTTATTATCATTCTAATGGTTCCTATAAGTCCTAATACACATTTCTAGACCATTCTAAGCCTTTATAACACTCTCTTGACCATTCTACACTCTTTAGAACCTCCAAGGACTCATGCTACACCATCTACGTCCCTTGGGGAACCAAGCAATGTTTAGGATCATTCTAATGGTTCTTATAAGTCCTAATACACATTCCTAGACCATTCTAAGCCTTTAGAATACTCTCTTAACCATTCTACACTTGTTAGAACTTGCAAGGACTCATGCTACACCCTCTACGTCCCTTGGGGTACCAAGCAATGTTTAGGATCATTCTAATGGTTCTTATAAGTCCTAATACACATTTCTAGACCATTCTAAGCCTTTATAACACTCTCTTGACAATTCTACACTCTTTAGAACCTCCAAGGACTCATGCTACACCCTCTACGTCCCTTGGGGTACCAAGCAATGTTTAGGATCATTCTAATGGTTCTTATAAGTCCTAATACACATTCCTAGACCATTCTAAGCCTTTAGAATACTCTCATAACCATTCTTCACTTGTTAGAACCTCCATGGACTCATGTTACACCATCTACGTCCCTTGGGGTACCAAGCAATGTTTAGGATCATTCTAATGGTTCTTATAAGTCCTAATACACATTCCTAGACCATTCTAAGCCTTTATAACACTCTCTTGATCATTCTACACTCTTTAGAACCTCCAAGGACGCATGCTACACCATCTACGTCCCTTGGGGTACCAAGCAATGTTTAGGATCATTCTAATGGTTCTTATAAGTCCTAATACACATTCCTAGACCATTCTAAGCCTTTAGAATACTCTCTTAACCATTCTACACTTGTTAGAACTCGAAGGACTCATGCTACACCCTCTACGTCCCATGGGGTACCAAGCAATGTTTATTATCATTCTAATGGTTCCTATAAGTCCTAATACACATTTCTAGACCATTCTAAGCCTTTATAACACTCTCTTGACCATTCTACACTCTTTAGAACCTCCAAGGACTCATGCTACACCATCTACGTCCCTTGGGGAACCAAGCAATGTTTAGGATCATTCTAATGGTTCTTATAAGTCCTAATACACATTCCTAGACCATTCTAAGCCTTTAGAATACTCTCTTAACCATTCTACACTTGTTAGAACTTGCAAGGACTCATGCTACACCCTCTACGTCCCTTGGGGTACCAAGCAATGTTTAGGATCATTCTAATGGTTCTTATAAGTCCTAATACACATTTCTAGACCATTCTAAGCCTTTATAACACTCTCTTGACAATTCTACACTCTTTAGAACCTCCAAGGACTCATGCTACACCCTCTACGTCCCTTGGGGTACCAAGCAATGTTTAGGATCATTCTAATGGTTCTTATAAGTCCTAATACACATTCCTAGACCACTCTAAGCCTTTAGAATACTCTCATAACCATTCTTCACTTGTTAGAACCTCCATGGACTCATGTTACACCATCTACGTCCCTTGGGGTACCAAGCAATGTTTAGGATCATTCTAATGGTTCTTATAAGTCCTAATACACATTCCTAGACCATTCTAAGCCTTTATAACACTCTCTTGATCATTCTACACTCTTTAGAACCTCCAAGGACTCATGCTACACCATCTACGTCCCTTGGGGTACCAAGCAATGTTTAGGATCATTCTAATGGTTCTTATAAGTCCTAATACACATTCCTAGACCATTCTAAGCCTTTAGAATACTCTCTTAACCATTCTACACTTGTTAGAACTCCAAGGACTCATGCTACACCCTCTACGTCCCCTGGGGTACCAAGCAATGTTTATTATCATTCTAATGGTTCTTATAAGTCCTAATACACACTTCTAGACCATTCTAAGCGTTTAGAATACTCTCATGACCATTCTACACTCTTTAGAACCTCCAAGGACTCATGCTACACCATCTACGTCCCTTGGGGTACCAAGCAATGTTTAGGATCATTCTAATGGTTCTTATAAGTCCTAATACACATTCCTAGACCATTCTAAGCCTTTAGAATACTCTCATAACCATTCTACACTTGTTAGAACCTCCATGGACTCATGTTACACCCTCTACGTCCCATGGGGTACCAAGCAATGTTTATTATCATTCTAACGGTTCTTATAAGTCCTAATACACATTGCTAGACCATTCTAAGCCTTTAGAATACTCTCATGACCATTCTACACTCTTTAGAACCTCCAAGGACTCCTGCTACACCATCTACGTCCCTTGGGGTACCAAGCAATGTTTAGGATCATTCTAATGGTTCTTATAAGTCCTAATACACATTCCTAGACCATTCTAAGCCTTTAGAATACTCTCTTAACCATTCTACACTTGTTAGAACTCCAAGGACTCATGCTACACCCTCTACGTCCCATGGGGTACCAAGCAATGTTTATTATCATTCTAATGGTTCTTATAAGTCCTAATACACATTTCTAGACCATTCTAAGCCTTTATAACACTCTCTTGAAAATTCTACACTCTTTAGAACCTCCAAGGACTCTTGCTACACCCTCTACGTCCCTTGGGGTACCAAGCAATGTTTAGGATCATTCTAATGGTTCTTATAAGTCCTAATACACATTCCTAGACCATTCTAAGCCTTTAGAATACTCTCATAACCATTCTTCACTTGTTAGAACCTCCATGGACTCATGTTACACCATCTACGTCCCTTGGGGTACCAAGCAATGTTTAGGATCATTCTAATGGTTCTTATAAGTCCTAATACACATTCCTAGACCATTCTAAGCCTTTATAACACTCTCTTGATCATTCTACACTCTTTAGAACCTCCAAGGACTCATGCTACACCATCTACGTCCCTTGGGGTACAAAGGAATGTTTAGGATCATACTAATGGTTCTTGTAAGTTCTAATACACATTCCTAGACCATTCTAAGCCTTTAGAATACTCTCTTAACCATTCTACACTTGTTAGAACTTGCAAGGACTCATGCTACACCCTCTACGTCCCTTGGGGTACCAAGCAATGTTTAGGATCATTCTAATGGTTCTTATAAGTCCTAATACAAATTTATAGACCATTCTAAGCCTTTATAAAACTCTCTTGACAATTCTACACTCTTTAGAACCTCCAAGGACTCATGCTACACCCTCTACGTCCCTTGGGGTACCAAGCGATGTTTAGGATCATTCTAATGGTTCTTATAAGTCCTAATACACATTCCTAGACCATTCTAAGCCTTTAGAATACTCTCATAACCATTCTTCACTTGTTAGAACCTCCATGGACTCATGTTACACCATCTACGTCCCTTGGGGTACCAAGCAATGTTTATTATCATTCTAATGGTTCTTATAAGTCCTAATACACATTCCTGGACCATTCTAAGCCTTTAGAATACTCTCTTAACCATTCTACACTTGTTAGAACCTCCAAGGACACATGCTACACCCTCTACGTCCCTTGGGGTACCATGCAATGTTTAGGATCATTCTAATGGTTCTTATAAGTCCTAATACACATTCCTAGACCACTCTAAGCCTTTAGAATACTCTCATAACCATTCTACACTTGTTAGAACCTCCAAGGACTCATGCTACACCCTCTACGTCCCTTGGGGTACCAAGCAATGTTTAGGATCATTCTAATGGTTCTTATAAGTCCTAATACACATTTCTAGACCATTCTAAGCCTTTATAACACTCTCTGGATCATTCTACACTCTTTAGAACCTCCAAGGACTCATGCTACACCCCTCTAAGTCCCTTCGGGTACCAAGCAATGTTTAGGATCGTTCTAATGGTTCTTATAAGTCCTAATACACATTCCTAGACCATTCTAAGCCTTTAGAATACTCTCATAACCATTCTACACTTGTTAGAACCTCCAAGGACTCATGCTACACCCTCTACGTCCCTTGGGGTACCATGCAATTTTAGGATCATTCTAATGGTTCTTATAAGTCCTAATACACATTCCTAGACCACTCTAAGCCTTTAGAATACTCTCATAACCATTCTACACTTGTTAGAACCTCCAAGGACTCATGCTACACCCTCTACGTCCCTTGGGGGACCAAGCAATGTTTAGGATCATTCTAATGGTTCTTATAAGTCCTAATACACATTCCTAGACCATTCTAAGCCTTTAGAATACTCACTTAACCATTCTACACTTGTTAGAACCTCCAAGGACTCATGCTACACCCTGTACGTCCCTTCGGGTACCAAGCAATGTTTAGGTATTTCTAATGGTTCTTATAAGTCCTACTACACAGTCCTAGACCATTCTAAGCCTTTAGAATACTCTCTTAACCATTCTACACTTGTTAGAACCTCCTAGGACACATGCTACACCCTCTACGTCCCTTGGGGTACCAAGCAATGTTTAGGATCATTCTAATGGTTCTTATAAGTCCTTATACACATTCCTAGACCTTTCTAAGCCTTTAGAATACTCTCATAACCATTCTACACTTGTTAGAACCTCCATGGACTCATGTTACACCATCTACGTCCCTTGGGGTACCAAGCAATGTTTAGGATCATTCTAATGGTTCCTATAAGTCCTAATACACATTTCTAGACCATTCTAAGCCTTTATAACACTCTCTTGACCATTCTACACTCTTTAGAACCTCCAAGGACTCATGCTACACCATCTACGTCCCTTGGGGTACCAAGCAATGTTTAGGATCATTCTAGTGGTTCTTATAAGTCCTAATACACATTCCTAGACCATTCTAAGCCTTTAGAATACTCTCTTAACCATTCTACACTTGTTAGAACTTGCAAGGACTCATGCTACACCCTCTACGTCCCTTGGGGTACCAAGCAATGTTTAGGATCATTCTAATGGTTCTTATAAGTCCTAATACACATTCCTAGACCATTCTAAGCCTTTAGAATACTCTCATAACCATTCTACACTTGTTAGAACCTCCAAGGACTCATGCTACACCCTGTACGTCCCTTCGGGTACCAAGAAATGTTTAGGATCATTCTAATGGTTCTTATAAGTCCTACTACACATTCCTGGACCATTCTAAGCCTTTAGAATACTCTCTTAACCATTCTACACTTGTTAGAACCTCCAAGGACACATGCTACACCCTCTACGTCCCTTGGGGTACCATGCAATGTTTAGGATCATTCTAATGGTTCTTATAAGTCCTAATACACATTCCTAGACCACTCTAAGCCTTTAGAATACTCTCATAACCATTCTACACTTGTTAGAACCTCCAAGGACTCATGCTACACCCTCTACGTCCCTTGGGGTACCAAGCAATGTTTAGGATCATTCTAATGGTTCTTATAAGTCCTAATACACATTTCTAGACCATTCTAAGCCTTTATAACACTCTCTTGATCATTCTACACTCTTTAGAACCTCCAAGGACTCATGCTACACCCCTCTAAGTCCCTTCGGGTACCAAGCAATGTTTAGGATCGTTCTAATGGTTCTTATAAGTCCTAATACACATTCCAAGACCATTCTAAGCCTTTAGAATACTCTCATAACCATTCTACACTTGTTAGAACCTCCAAGGACTCATGCTACACCCTCTACGTCCCTTGGGGTACCATGCAATTTTAGGATCATTCTAATGGTTCTTATAAGTCCTCATACACATTCCTAGACCACTCTAAGCCTTTAGAATACTCTCATAACCATTCTACACTTGTTAGAACCTCCAAGGACTCATGCTACACCCTCTACGTCCCTTGGGGGACCAAGCAATGTTTAGGATCATTCTAATGGTTCTTATAAGTCCTAATACACATTCCTAGACCATTCTATGCCTTTAGAATACTCTCTTAACCATTCTAAACTTGTGAGAACCTCCAAGGACTCATGCTACACCCTCTACGTCCCTTGGTGTACCAAGCAATGTTTAGGATCATACTAATGGTTCTTTTAAGTCCTAATACACATTCCTAGACCATTCTAAGCCTTTAGAATACTCTCTTAACCATTCTACACTTGTTAGAACCTCCAAGGACTCATGCTACACCCTGTACGTCCCTTCGGGTACCAAGCAATGTTTAGGTCTTTCTAATGGTTCTTATAAGTCCTACTACACATTCCTAGACCATTCTAAGCCTTTAGAATACTCTCTTAACCATTCTACACTTGTTAGAACCTCCAAGGACACATGCTACACCCTCTACGTCCCTTGGGGTACCAAGCAATGTTTAGGATCATTCTAATGGTTCTTATAAGTCCTTATACACATTCCTAGACCTTTCTAAGCCTTTAGAATACTCTCATAACCATTCTACACTTGTTAGAACCTCCATAGACTCATGTTACACCATCTACGTCCCTTGGGGTACCAAGCAATGTTTAGGATCATTCTAATGGTTCCTATAAGTCCTAATACACATTTCTAGACCATTCTAAGCCTTTATAACACTCTCTTGACCATTCTACACTCTTTAGAACCTCCAAGGACTCATGCTACACCATCTACGTCCCTTGGGGTACCAAGCAATGTTTAGGATCATTCTAATGGTTCTTATAAGTCCTAATACACATTCCTAGACCATTCTAAGCCTTTAGAATACTCTCTTAACCATTCTACACTTGTTAGAACTTGCAAGGACTCATGCTACAACCTCTACGTCCCTTGGGGTACCAAGCAATGTTTAGGATCATTCTAATGGTTCTTATAAGTCCTAATACACATTCCTAGACCATTCTAAGCCTTTAGAATACTCTCATAACCATTCTTCACTTGTTAGAACCTCCATGCACTCATGTTACACCATCTACGTCCCTTGGGGTAACAAGCAATGTTTAGGATCATTCTAATGGTTCTTATAAGTCCTAATACACATTCCTAGACCATTCTATGCCTTTAGAATACTCTCTTAACCATTTTAAACTTGTTAGAACCTCCAAGGACTCATGCTGCACCCTCTACGTCCCTTGGTGTACCAAGCAATGTTTAGGATCATTCTAATGGTTCTTATAAGTCCTAATACACATTCCTAGACCATTCTAAGCCTTTAGAATACTCTCTTAACCATTCTACACTTGTTAGAACCTCCAAGGACTCATGCTACACCCTGTACGTCCCTTCGGGTACCAAGCAATGTTTAGGATCATTCTAATGGTTCTTATAAGTCCTAATACACATTCCTAGACCATTCTAAGCCTTTAGAATACTCTCATAACCATTCTACACTTGTTAGAACCTCCAAGAACTCATGTTACACCCTCTACGTCCCATGGGGTACCAAGCAATGTTTAGGATCATTCTAATGTTCTTCTAAGTCCTAATACACATTCCTAGACCATTCTAAGCCTTTAGAATATTCTCTTAACCATTCTACACTTGTTAGAACCTCCAAGGACTCATGCTACACCCTGTACGTCCCTTCGGGTACCAAGCAATGTTTAGGTATTTCTAATGGTTCTTATAAGTCCTACTACACATTCCTAGACCATTCTAAGCCTTTAGAATACTCTCTTAACCATTCTACACTTGTTAGAACCTCCAAGGACACATGCTACACCCTCTACGTCCCTTGGGGTACCAAGCAATGTTTAGGATCATTCTAATGGTTCTTATAAGTCCTTATACACATTCCTAGACCATTCTAAGCCTTTAGAATACTCTCATAACCATTCTACACTTGTTAGAACCTCCATGGACTCATGTTACACCATCTACGTCCCTTGGGGTACCAAGCAATGTTTAGGATCATTCTAATGGTTCCTATAAGTCCTAATACACATTTCTAGACCATTCTAAGCCTTTATAACACTCTGTTGACCATTCTACACTCTTTAGAACCTCCAAGGACTCATGCTACACCATCTACGTCCCTTGGGGTACCAAGCAATGTTTAGGATCATTCTAATGGTTCTTATAAGTCCTAATACACATTCCTAGACCATTCTAAGCCTTTAGAATACTCTCTTAACCATTCTACACTTGTTAGAACTTGCAAGGACTCATGCTACACCCTCTACGTCCCTTGGGGTACCAAGCAATGTTTAGGATCATTCTAATGGTTCTTATAAGTTTTAATACACATTTCTAGACCATTCTAAGCCTTTATAACACTCTCTTGACAATTCTACACTCTTTAGAACCTCCAAGGACTCAAACTACACCCTCTACGTCCCTTGGGGTACCAAGCAATGTTTAGGATCATTCTAATGGTTCTTATAAGTCCTAATACACATTCCTAAACCATTCTAAGCCTTTAGAATACTCTCTTAACCATTCTACACTTGTTAGAACTTGCAAGGACTCATGCTACACCCTCTACGTCCCTTGGGGTACCAAGCAATGTTTAGGATCATTATAATGGTTCTTATAAGTCCTTATACACATTCCTAGACCATTCTAAGCCTTTAGAATACTCTCATAACCATTCTACACTTGTTAGAACCTCCAAGGACTCATGCTACACCCTGTACGTCCCTTCGGGTACCAAGAAATGTTTAGGATCATTCTAATGGTTCTTATAAGTCCTACTACACATTCCTGGACCATTCTAAGCCTTTAGAATACTCTCTTAAACATTCTACACTTGTTAGAACCTCCAAGGACACATGCTACACCCTCTACGTCCCTTGGGGTACCATGCAATGTTTAGGATCATTCTAATGGTTCTTATAAGTCCTAATACACATTCCTAGACCACTCTAAGCCTTTAGAATACTCTCATAACCATTCTACACTTGTTAGAACCTCCAAGGACTCATGCTACACCCTCTACGTCCCTTGGGGTACCAAGCAATGTTTAGGATCATTCTAATGGTTCTTATAAGTCCTAATACACATTTCTAGACCATTCTAAGCCTTTATAACACTCTCTTGATCATTCTACACTCTTTAGAACCTCCAAGGACTCATGCTACACCCCTCTAAGTCCCTTCGGGTACCAAGCAATGTTTAGGATCGTTCTAATGGTTCTTATAAGTCCTAATACACATTCCTAGACCATTCTAAGCCTTTAGAATACTCTCATAACCATTCTACACTTGTTAGAACCTCCAAGGACTCATGCTACACCCTCTACGTCCCTTGGGGTACCATGCAAAGTTTAGGATCATTCTAATGGTTCTTATAAGTCCTAATACACATTCCTAGACCACTCTAAGCCTTTAGAATACTCTCATAACCATTCTACACTTGTTAGAACCTCCAAGGACTCATGCTACACCCTCTACGTCCCTTGGGGTACCATAAAATGTTTAGGATCATTCTAATGGTTCTTATAAGTCCTACTACACATTCCTGGACCATTATAAGCCTTTATAACACTCTCTTGACAATTCTACACTCTTTAGAACCTCCAAGGACTCAAGCTACACCCTCTACGTCCCTTGGGGTACCAAGCAATGTTTAGGATCATTCTAATGGTTCTTATAAGTCCTAATACACATTCCTAGACCATTCTAAGCCTTTAGAATACTCTCTTAACCATTCTACACTTGTTAGAACTTGCAAGGACTCATGCTACACCCTCTACGTCCCTTGGGGTACCAAGCAATGTTTAGGATCATTATAATGGTTCTTATAAGTCCTTATACACATTCCTAGACCATTCTAAGCCTTTAGAATACTCTCATAACCATTCTACACTTGTTAGAACCTCCAAGGACTCATGCTACACCCTGTACGTCCCTTCGGGTACCAAGAAATGTTTAGGATCATTCTAATGGTTCTTATAAGTCCTACTACACATTCCTGGACCATTCTAAGCCTTTAGAATACTCTCTTAACCATTCTACACTTGTTAGAACCTCCAAGGACACATGCTACACCCTCTACGTCCCTTGGGGTACCATGCAATGTTTAGGATCATTCTAATGGTTCTTATAAGTCCTAATACACATTCCTAGACCACTCTAAGCCTTTAGAATACTCTCATAACCATTCTACACTTGTTAGAACCTCCAAGGACTCATGCTACACCCTCTACGTCCCTTGGGGTACCAAGCAATGTTTAGGATCATTCTAATGGTTCTTATAAGTCCTAATACACATTTCTAGACCATTCTAAGCCTTTATAACACTCTCTTGATCATTCTACACTCTTTAGAACCTCCAAGGACTCATGCTACACCCCTCTAAGTCCCTTCGGGTACCAAGCAATGTTTAGGATCGTTCTAATGGTTCTTATAAGTCCTAATACACATTCCTAGACCATTCTAAGCCTTTAGAATACTCTCATAACCATTCTACACTTGTTAGAACCTCCAAGGACTCATGCTACACCCTCTACGTCCCTTGGGGTACCATGCAATGTTTAGGATCATTCTAATGGTTCTTATAAGTCCTAATACACATTCCTAGACCACTCTAAGCCTTTAGAATACTCTCATAACCATTCTACACTTGTTAGAACATCCAAGGACTCATGCTACACCCTCTACGTCCCTTGGGGTACCAAGCAATGTTTAGGATCATTCTAATGGTTCTTATAAGTCCTAATACACATTTCTAGACCATTCTAAGCCTTTATAACACTCTCTTGATCATTCTACACTCTTTAGAACCTCCAAGGACTCATGCTACACCCCTCTAAGTCCCTTCGGGTACCAAGCAATGTTTAGGATCGTTCTAATGGTTCTTATAAGTCCTAATACACATTCCTAGACCATTCTAAGCCTTTAGAATACTCTCATAACCATTCTACACTTGTTAGAACCTCCAAGGACTCATGCTACACCCTCTACGTCCCTTGGGGTACCATGCAATTTTAGGATCATTCTAATGGTTCTTATAAGTCCTCATACACATTCCTAGACCACTCTAAGCCTTTAGAATACTCTCATAACCATTCTACACTTGTTAGAACCTCCAAGGACTCATGCTACACCCTCTACGTCCCTTGGGGGACCAAGCAATGTTTAGGATCATTCTAATGGTTCTTATAAGTCCTAATACACATTCCTAGACCATTCTATGCCTTTAGAATACTCTCTTAACCATTCTAAACTTGTGAGAACCTCCAAGGACTCATGCTACACCCTCTACGTCCCTTGGTGTACCAAGCAATGTTTAGGATCATACTAATGGTTTTTATAAGTCCTAATACACATTCCTAGACCATTCTAAGCCTTTAGAATACTCTCTTAACCATTCTACACTTGTTAGAACCTCCAAGGACTCATGCTACACCCTGTACGTCCCTTCGGGTACCAAGCAATGTTTAGGTATTTCTAATGGTTCTTATAAGTCCTACTACACATTCCTAGACCATTCTAAGCCTTTAGAATACTCTCTTAACCATTCTACACTTGTTAGAACCTCCAAGGACACATGCTACACCCTCTACGTCCCTTGGGGTACCAAGCAATGTTTAGGATCATTCTAATGGTTCTTATAAGTCCTTATACACATTCCTAGACCTTTCTAAGCCTTTAGAATACTCTCATAACCATTCTACACTTGTTAGAACCTCCATAGACTCATGTTACACCATCTACGTCCCTTGGGGTACCAAGCAATGTTTAGGATCATTCTAATGGTTCCTATAAGTCCTAATACACATTTCTAGACCATTCTAAGCCTTTATAACACTCTCTTGACCATTCTACACTCTTTAGAACCTCCAAGGACTCATGCTACACCATCTACGTCCCTTGGGGTACCAAGCAATGTTTAGGATCATTCTAATGGTTCTTATAAGTCCTAATACACATTCCTAGACCATTCTAAGCCTTTAGAATACTCTCTTAACCATTCTACACTTGTTAAAACTTGCAAGGACTCATGCTACAACCTCTACGTCCCTTGGGGTACCAAGCAATGTTTAGGATCATTCTAATGGTTCTTATAAGTCCTAATGCACATTCCTAGACCATTCTAAGCCTTTAGAATACTCTCATAACCATTCTTCACTTGTTAGAACCTCCATGGACTCATGTTACACCATCTACGTCCCTTGGGGTAACAAGCAATGTTTAGGATCATTCTAATGGTTCTTATAAGTCCTAGTACACATTCCTAGACCATTCTATGCCTTTAGAATACTCTCTTAACCATTTTAAACTTGTTAGAACCTCCAAGGACTCATGCTGCACCCTCTACGTCCCTTGGTGTACCAAGCAATGTTTAGGATCATACTAATGGTTCTTATAAGTCCTAATACACATTCCTAGACCATTCTAAGCCTTTAGAATACTCTCTTAACCATTCTACACTTGTTAGAACCTCCAAGGACTCATGCTACACCCTGTACGTCCCTTCGGGTACCAAGCAATGTTTAGGATCATTCTAATGGTTCTTATAAGTCCTAATACACATTCCTAGACCATTCTAAGCCTTTAGAATACTCTCATAACCATTCTACACTTGTTAGAACCTCCAAGAACTCATGTTACACCCTCTACGTCCCATGGGGTACCAAGCAATGTTTAGGATCATTCTAATGGTTCTTCTAAGTCATAATACACATTCCTAGACCATTCTAAGCCTTTAGAATACTCTCTTAACCATTCTACACTTGTTAGAACCTCCAAGGACTCATGCTACACCCTGTACGTCCCTTCGGGTACCAAGCAATGTTTAGGTATTTCTAATGGTTCTTATAAGTCCTACTACACATTCCTAGACCATTCTAAGCCTTTAGAATACTCTCTTAACCATTCTACACTTGTTAGAACCTCCAAGGACACATGCTACACCCTCTACGTCCCTTGGGGTACCAAGCAATGTTTAGGATCATTCTAATGGTTCTTATAAGTCCTTATACACATTCCTAGACCATTCTAAGCCTTTAGAATACTCTCATAACCATTCTACACTTGTTAGAACCTCCATGGACTCATGTTACACCATCTACGTCCCTTGGGGTACCAAGCAATGTTTAGGATCATTCTAATGGTTCCTATAAGTCCTAATACACATTTCTAGACCATTCTAAGCCTTTATAACACTCTGTTGACCATTCTACACTCTTTAGAACCTCCAAGGACTCATGCTACACCATCTACGTCCCTTGGGGTACCAAGCAATGTTTAGGATCATACTAATGGTTCTTATAAGTCCTAATACACATTCCTAGACCATTCTAAGCCTTTAGAATACTTTCTTAACCATTCTACACTTGTTAGAACTTCCAAGGACTCATGCTACACCCTCTACGTCCCTTGGGGTACCAAGCAATGTTTAGGATCATTCTAATGGTTCTTATAAGTTTTAATACACATTTCTAGACCATTCTAAGCCTTTATAACACTCTCTTGACAATTCTACACTCTTTAGAACCTCCAAGGACTCCTGCTACACCCTCTACGTCCCTTGGGGTACCAAGCAATGTTTAGGATCATTCTAATGGTTCTTATAAGTCCTAATACACATTCCTAGACCATTCTAAGCCTTTAGAATACTCTCTTAACCATTCTACACTTGTTAGAACTTGCAAGGACTCATGCTACACCCTCTACGTCCCTTGGGGTACCAAGCAATGTTTAGGATCATTCTAATGGTTCTTATAAGTCCTTATACACATTCCTAGACCATTCTAAGCCTTTAGAATACTCTCATAACCATTCTACACTTGTTAGAACCTCCAAGGACTCATGCTACACCCTGTACGTCCCTTCGGGTACCAAGAAATGTTTAGGATCATTCTAATGGTTCTTATAAGTCCTACTACACATTCCTGGACCATTCTAAGCCTTTAGAATACTCTCTTAACCATTCTACACTTGTTAGAACCTCCAAGGACACATGCTACACCCTCTACGTCCCTTGGGGTACCATGCAATGTTTAGGATCATTCTAATGGTTCTTATAAGTCCTAATACACATTCCTAGACCACTCTAAGCCTTTAGAATACTCTCATAACCATTCTACACTTGTTAGAACCTCCAAGGACTCATGCTACACCCTCTACGTCCCTTGGGGTACCAAGCAATGTTTAGGATCATTCTAATGGTTCTTATAAGTCCTAATACACATTTCTAGATCATTCTAAGCCTTTATAACACTCTGTTGATCATTCTACACTCTTTAGAACCTCCAAGGACTCATGCTACACCCCTCTAAGTCCCTTCGGGTACCAAGCAATGTTTAGGATCGTTCTAATGGTTCTTATAAGTCCTAATACACATTCCTAGACCATTCTAAGCCTTTAGAATACTCTCATAACCATTCTACACTTGTTAGAACCTCCAAGGACTCATGCTACACCCTCTACGTCCCTTGGGGTACCATGCAATTTTAGGATCATTCTAATGGTTCTTATAAGTCCTAATACACATTCCTAGACCACTCTAAGCCTTTAGAATACTCTCATAACCATTCTACACTTGTTAGAACCTCCAAGGACTCATGCTACACCCTCTACGTCCCTTGGGGGACCAAGCAATGTTTAGGATCATTCTAATGGTTCTTATAAGTCCTAATACACATTCCTAGACCATTCTATGCCTTTAGAATACTCTCTTAACCATTCTAAACTTGTGAGAACCTCCAAGGACTCATGCTACACCCTCTACGTCCCTTGGTGTACCAAGCAATGTTTAGGATCATACTAATGGTTCTTATAAGTCCTAATACACATTCCTAGACCATTCTAAGCCTTTAGAATACTCTCTTAACCATTCTACACTTGTTAGAACCTCCAAGGACTCATGCTACACCCTGTACGTCCCTTCGGGTACCAAGCAATGTTTAGGTATTTCTAATGGTTCTTATAAGTCCTACTACACATTCCTAGACCATTCTAAGCCTTTAGAATACTCTCTTAACCATTCTACACTTGTTAGAACCTCCAAGGACACATGCTACACCCTCTACATCCCTTGGGGTACCAAGCAATGTTTAGGATCATTCTAATGGTTCTTATAAGTCCTTATACACATTCCTAGACCTTTCTAAGCCTTTAGAATACTCTCATAACCATTCTACACTTGTTAGAACCTCCATGGACTCACGTTACACCATCTACGTCCCTTGGGGTACCAAGCAATGTTTAGGATCATTCTAATGGTTCCTATAAGTCCTAATACACATTTCTAGACCATTCTAAGCCTTTATAACACTCTCTTGACCATTCTACACTCTTTAGAACCTCCAAGGACTCATGCTACACCATCTACGTCCCTTGGGGTACCAAGCAATGTTTAGGATCATTCTAATGGATCTTATAAGTCCTAATACACATTCCTAGACCATTCTAAGCCCTTAGAATACTCTCTTAACCATTCTACACTTGTTAGAACTTGCAAGGACTCATGCTACACCCTCTACGTCCCTTGGGGTACCAAGCAATGTTTAGGATCATTCTAATGGTTCTTATAAGTCCTAATACACATTCCTAGACCATTTTAAGCCTTTAGAATACTCTCATAACCATTCTTCACTTGTTAGAACCTCCATGGACTCATGTTACACCATCTACGTCCCTTGGGGTACCAAGCAATGTTTAGGTTCATTCTAATGGTTCTTATAAGTCCTAATACACATTCCTAGACCATTCTATGCCTTTAGAATACTCTCTTAACCATTTTAAACTTGTTAGAACCTCCAAGGACTCATGCTGCACCCTCTACGTCCCTTGGTGTACCAAGCAATGTTTAGGATCATACTAATGGTTCTTATAAGTCCTAATACACATTCCTAGACCATTCTAAGCCTTTAGAATACTCTCTTAACCATTCTACACTTGTTAGAACCTCCAAGGACTCATGCTACACCCTGTACGTCCCTCCGGGTACCAAGCAATGTTTAGGATCATTCTAATGGTTCTTATAAGTCCTAATACACATTCCTAGACCATTCTAAGCCTTTAGAATACTCTCATAACCATTCTACATTTGTTAGAACCTCCAAGGACTCATGTTACACCCTCTACGTCCCATGGGGTACCAAGCAATGTTTAGGATCATTCTAATGGTTCTTCTAAGTCCTAATACACATTCCTAGACCATTCTAAGCCTTTAGAATACTCTCTTAACCATTCTACACTTGTTAGAACCTCCAAGGACTCATGCTACACCCTGTACGTCCCTTCGGGTACCAAGCAATGTTTAGGTATTTCTAATGGTTCTTATAAGTCCTACTACACATTCCTAGACCATTCTAAGCCTTTAGAATACTCTCTTAACCATTCTACACTTGTTAGAACCTCCAAGGACACATGCTACACCCTCTACGTCCCTTGGGGTACCAAGCAATGTTTAGGATCATTCTAATGGTTCTTATAAGTCCTTATACACATTCCTAGACCATTCTAAGCCTTTAGAATACTCTCATAACCATTCTACACTTGTAAGAACCTCCATGGACTCATGTTACACCATCTACGTCCCTTGGGGTACCAAGCAATGTTTAGGATCATTCTAATGGTTCCTATAAGTCCTAATACACATTTCTAGACCATTCTAAGCCTTTATAACACTCTCTTGACCATTCTACACTCTTTAGAACCTCCAAGGACTCATGCTACACCATCTACGTCCCTTGGGGTACCAAGCAATGTTTAGGATCATTCTAATGGATCTTATAAGTCCTAATACACATTCCTAGACCATTCTAAGCCTTTAGAATACTCTCTTAACCATTCTACACTTGTTAGAACTTGCAAGGACTCATGCTACACCCTCTACGTCCCTTGGGGTACCAAGCAATGTTTAGGATCATTCTAATGGTTCTTATAAGTCCTAATACACATTCCTAGACCATTTTAAGCCTTTAGAATACTCTCATAACCATTCTTCACTTGTTAGAACCTCCATGGACTCATGTTACACCATCTACGTCCCTTGGGGTACCAAGCAATGTTTAGGTTCATTCTAATGGTTCTTATAAGTCCTAATACACATTCCTAGACCATTCTATGCCTTTAGAATACTCTCTTAACCATTTTAAACTTGTTAGAACCTCCAAGGACTCATGCTGCACCCTCTACGTCCCTTGGTGTACCAAGCAATGTTTAGGATCATACTAATGGTTCTTATAAGTCCTAATACACATTCCTAGACCATTCTAAGCCTTTAGAATACTCTCTTAACCATTCTACACTTGTTAGAACCTCCAAGGACTCATGCTACACCCTGTACGTCCCTCCGGGTACCAAGCAATGTTTAGGATCATTCTAATGGTTCTTATAAGTCCTAATACACATTCCTAGACCATTCTAAGCCTTTAGAATACTCTCATAACCATTCTACATTTGTTAGAACCTCCAAGGACTCATGTTACACCCTCTACGTCCCATGGGGTACCAAGCAATGTTTAGGATCATTCTAATGGTTCTTCTAAGTCCTAATACACATTCCTAGACCATTCTAAGCCTTTAGAATACTCTCTTAACCATTCTACACTTGTTAGAACCTCCAAGGACTCATGCTACACCCTGTACGTCCCTTCGGGTACCAAGCAATGTTTAGGTATTTCTAATGGTTCTTATAAGTCCTACTACACATTCCTAGACCATTCTAAGCCTTTAGAATACTCTCTTAACCATTCTACACTTGTTAGAACCTCCAAGGACACATGCTACACCCTCTACGTCCCTTGGGGTACCAAGCAATGTTTAGGATCATTCTAATGGTTCTTATAAGTCCTTATACACATTCCTAGACCATTCTAAGCCTTTAGAATACTCTCATAACCATTCTACACTTGTAAGAACCTCCATGGACTCATGTTACACCATCTACGTCCCTTGGGGTACCAAGCAATGTTTAGGATCATTCTAATGGTTCCTATAAGTCCTAATACACATTTCTAGACCATTCTAAGCCTTTATAACACTCTCTTGACCATTCTACACTCTTTAGAACCTCCAAGGACTCATGATACACCATCTACGTCCGTTGGGGTACCAAGCAATGTTTAGGATCATTCTAATGGTTCTTATCAGTCCTAATACACATTCCTAGACCATTCTAAGCCTTTAGAATACTCTCTTAACCATTCTACACTTGTTAGAACTTCCAAGGACTCATGCTACACCCTCTACGTCCCTTGGGGTACCAAGCAATGTTTAGGATCATTCTAATGGTTCTTATAAGTTTTAATACACATTTCTAGACCATTCTAAGCCTTTATAACACTCTCTTGACAATTCTACACTCTTTAGAACCTCCAAGGACTCATGCTACACCCTCTACGTCCCTTGGGGTACCAAGCAATGTTTAGGATCATTCTAATGGTTCTTATAAGTCCTAATACACATTCCTAGACCATTCTAAGCCTTTAGAATACTCTCATAACCATTCTTCACTTGTTAGAACCTCCATGGACTCATGTTACACCATCTACGTCCCTTGGGGTACCAAGCAATGTTTAGGATCATTCTAATGGTTCTTATAAGTCCTAATACACATTCCTAGACCATTCTATGCCTTTAGAATACTCTCTTAACCATTCTAAACTTGTGAGAATCTCCAAGGACTCATGCTACACCCTCTACGTCCCTTGGTGTACCAAGCAATGTTTAGGATCATACTAATGGTTCTTATAAGTCCTAATACACATTCCTAGACCATTCTAAGCCTTTAGAATACTCTCTTAACCATTCTACAGTTGTTAGAACCTCCAAGGACTCATGCTACACCCTATACGTCCCTTCGGGTACCAAGCAATGTTTAGGATCATTCTAATGGTTCTTATAAGTCCTAATACACATTCCTAGACCATTCTAAGCCTTTAGAATACTCTCATAACCATTCTTCACTTGTTAGAACCTCCATGGACTCATGTTACACCATCTACGTCCCTTGGGGTACCAAGCAATGTTTATCATCATTCTAATGGTTCTTATAAGTCCTAATACACATTCCTAGACCATTCTAAGCCTTTATAACATTCTCTTGATCATTCTACACTCTTTAGAACCTCCAAGGACTCATGCTACACCATCTACGTCCCTTGGGGTACCAAGCAATGTTTAGGATCATTCTAATGGTTCTTATAAGTCCTAATACACATTCCTAGACCATTCTAAGCCTTTAGAATACTCTCATAACCATTCTACACTTGTTAGAACCTCCAAGGACTCATGTTACACCCTCTACGTCCCATGGGGTACCAAGCAATGTTTAGGATCATTCTAATGGTTCTTCTAAGTCCTAATACACATTCCTAGACCATTCTAAGCCTTTAGAATACTCTCTTAACCATTCTACACTTGTTAGAACTTGCAAGGACTCATGCTACACCCTCTACGTCCCTTGGGGTACCAAGCAATGTTTAGGATCATTCTAATGGTTCTTATAAGTCCTAATACACATTTCTAGACCATTCTAAGCCTTTATAACACTCTCTTGACAATTCTACACTCTTTAGAACCTCCAAGGACTCATGCTACACCCTCTACGTCCCTTGTGGTACCAAGCAATGTTTAGGATCATTCTAATGGTTCTTATAAGTCCTAATACACATTTCTAGACCATTCTAAGCCTTTATAACACTCTCTTGACAATTCTACACTCTTTAGAACCTCCAAGGACTCATGCTACACCCTCTACGTCCCTTGGGGTACCAAGCAATGTTTAGGATCTTTCTAATGGTTCTTATAAGTCCTAATACACATTCCTAGACCATTCTAAGCCTTTAGAATACTCTCATAACCATTCTTCACTTGTTAGAACCTCCATGGACTCATGTTACACCATCTACGTCCCTTGGGGTACCAAGCAATGTTTAGCATCATTCTAATGGTTCTTATAAGTCCTAATACACATTCCTAGACCATTCTATGCCTTTAGAAAACTCTCATAACCATTCTACACTTGTTAGAATCTCCAAGGACTCATGTTACACCATCTACGTCCCTTGGGGTACCAAGCAATGTTTAGGATCATTCTAATGGTTCCTATAAGTCCTAATACACATTTCTAGACCATTCTAAGCCTTTATAACACTCTCTTGACAATTCTACACTCTTTAGAACCTCCAAGGACTCATGCTACACCCTCTACGTCCCTTGTGGTACCAAGCAATGTTTAGGATCATTCTAATGGTTCTTATAAGTCCTAATACACATTCCTAGACCATTCTAAGCCTTTAGAATACTCTCATAACCATTCTTCACTTGTTAGAACCTCCATGGACTCATGTTACACCATCTACGTCCCTTGGGGTACCAAGCAATGTTTAGCATCATTCTAATGGTTCTTATAAGTCCTAATACACATTCCTAGACCATTCTAAGCGTTTATAACACTCTCTTGATCATTCTACACTCTTTAGAACCTCCAAGTACTCATGCTACACCATCTACGTCCCTTGGGGTACCAAGCAATGTTTAGGATCATTCTAATGGTTCTTATAAGTCCTAATACACATTCCTAGACCATTCTAAGCCTTTAGAATACTCTCTTAACCATTCTAAACTTGTTAGAACTCCAAGGACTCATGCTACACCCTCTACGTCCCACGGGGTACCAAGCAATGTTTATTATCATTCTAATGGTTCTTATAAGTCCTAATACACATTCCTAGACCATTCTAAGCCTTTAGAATACTCTCATAACCATTCTACACTTGTTAGAACCTCCAAGGACTCATGTTACACCCTCTACGTCCCATGGGGTACCAAGCAATGTTTAGGATCATTCTAATGGTTCTTCTAAGTCCTAATATACATTCCTAGACCATTCTAAGCCTTTAGAATACTTTCTTAACCATTCTACACTTGTTAGAACCTCCAACGACTCATGTTACACCCTTTACGTCCCTTGGGGTACCAAGCAATGTTTAGGATCATTCTAATGGTTCTTATAAGTCCTTAAACACATTCCTAGACCATTCTAAGCCTTTAGAATACTCTCATAACCATTCTACACTTGTTAGAACCTCCAAGGACACATGCTACACCCTCTACGTCCCTTGGGATACCAAGCAATGTTTAGGATCATTCTAATGATTCTTATAAGTCCTTATACACATTCCTAGACCATTCTATGCCTTTAGAATACTCTCATAACCATTCTACACTTGTTAGAATCTCCATGGACTCATGTTACACCATCTACGTCCCTTGGGGTACCAAGCAATGTTTAGGATCATTCTAATGGTTCCTATAAGTCCTAATACACATTTCTAGACCATTCTAAGCCTTTATAACACTCTCTTGACCATTCTACACTTGTTAGAACTTGCAAGGACTCATGCTACACCCTCTACGTCCCTTGGGGAACCAAGCAATGTTTAGGATCATTCTAATGGTTCTTATAAGTCCTAAAACACATTCCTAGACCATTCTAAGCCTTTAGAATACTCTCTTAACCATTCTACACTTGTTAGAACTTGCAAGGACTTATGCTACACCCTCTACGTCCCTTGGGGTAACAAGCAATGTTTAGGATCATTCTAATGGTTCTTATAAGTCCTAATACACATTCCTAGACCATTCTAAGCCTTTAGAATACTCTCATAACCATTCTTCACTTGTTAGAACCTCCATGGACTCATGTTACACCCTCTACGTCCCTTGGTGTACCAAGCAAAGTTTAGGATCATTCTAATGGTTCTTCTAAGTCCTAATAAACATTCCTAGACCATTCTAAGCCTTTAGAATACTCTCTTAACCATTCTACACTTGTTAGAACTTGCAAGGACTCATGCTACACCCTCTACGTCCCTTGGGGTACCAAGCAATGTTTAGGATCATTCTAATGGTTCTTATAAGTCCTAATACACATTTCTAGACCATTCTAAGCCTTTATAACACTCTCTTGACAATTCTACACTCTTTAGAACCTGCAAGGACTCATGCTACACCCTCTACGTCCCTTGGGGTACCAAGCATTGTTTAGGATCATTCTAATGGTTCTTATAAGTCCTAATAAACATTCCTAGACCATTCTAAGCCTTTAGAATACTCTCATAACCATTCTTCACTTGTTAGAACCTCCATGGACTCATGTTACACCATCTACGTCCCTTGGGGTACCAAGCAATGTTTAGGATCATTCTAATGGTTCTTATAAGTCCTAATACACATTCCTAGACCATTCTATGCCTTTAGAATACTCTCTTAACCATTTTAAACTTGTTAGAACCTCCAAGGACTCATGCTGCACCCTCTACGTCCCTTGGTGTACCAAGCAATGTTTAGGATCATACTAATGGTTCTTATAAGTCCTAATACACATTCCTAGACCATTCTAAGCCTTTAGAATACTCTCTTAACCATTCTACACTTGTTAGAACCTCCAAGGACTCATGCTACACCCTGTACGTCCCTTCGGGTACCAAGCAATGTTTAGGATCATTCTAATGGTTCTTATAAGTCCTAATACACATTCCTAGACCATTCTAAGCCTTTTGAATACTCTCTTAACCATTCTACACTTGTTAGAACCTCCAAGGACACATGCTACACCCTCTACGTCCCTTGGGGTACCAAGCAATGTTTAGGATCATTGTAATGATTCTTATAAGTCCTTATACACATTCCTAGACCATTCTAAGCCTTTAGAATACTCTCATAACCATTCTACACTTGTTAGAACCTCCATGGAGTCATGTTACACCATCTACGTCCCTTGGGGTACCAAGCAATGTTTTTGATCATTCTAATGGTTCCTATAAGTCCTAATACACATTTCTATACCATTCTAAGCCTTTATAACACTCTCTTGACCATTCTACACTCTTTAGAACCTCCAAGGACTCATGCTACACCCTCTACGTCCCTTGGGGAACCAATCAATGTTTAGGATTATTCTAATGGTTCTTATAAGTCCTAAAACACATTCCTAGACCATTCTAAGCCTTTAGAATACTCTCTTAACCATTCTACACTTGTTAGAACTTGCAAGGACTCATGCTACACCCTCTACGTCCCTTGTGGTACCAAGCAATGTTTAGGATCATTCTAATGGTTCTTATAAGTCCTAATACACATTTCTAGACCATTCTAAGCCTTTATAACACTCTCTTGACAATTCTACACTCTTTAGAACCTCCAAGGACTCATGCTACACCCTCTACGTCCCTTGGGGTACCAAGCAATGTTTAGGATCTTTCTAATGGTTCTTATAAGTCCTAATACACATTCCTAGACCATTCTAAGCCTTTAGAATACTCTCATAACCATTCTTCACTTGTTAGAACCTCCATGGACTCATGTTACACCATCTACGTCCCTTGGGGTACCAAGCAATGTTTAGCATCATTCTAATGGTTCTTATAAGTCCTAATACACATTCCTAGACCATTCTAAGCGTTTATAACACTCTCTTGATCATTCTACACTCTTTAGAACCTCCAAGGACTCATGCTACACCATCTACGTCCCTTGGGGTACCAAGCAATGTTTAGGATCATTCTAATGGTTCTTATAAGTCCTAATACACATTCCTAGACCATTCTAAGCCTTTAGAATACTCTCTTAACCATTCTAAACTTGTTAGAACTCCAAGGACTCATGCTACACCCTCTACGTCCCATGGGGTACCAAGCAATGTTTATTATCATTCTAATGGTTCTTATAAGTCCTAATACACATTCCTAGACCATTCTAAGCCTTTAGAATACTCTCATAACCATTCTACACTTGTTAGAACCTCCAAGGACTCATGTTACACCCTCTACGTCCCATGGGGTACCAAGCAATGTTTAGGATCATTCTAATGGTTCTTCTAAGTCCTAATACACATTCCTAGACCATTCTAAGCCTTTAGAATACTTTCTTAACCATTCTACACTTGTTAGAACCTCCAACGACTCATGTTACACCCTTTACGTCCCTTGGGGTACCAAGCAATGTTTAGGATCATTCTAATGGTTCTTATAAGTCCTTAAACACATTCCTAGATCATTCTAAGCCTTTAGAATACTCTCATAACCATTCTACACTTGTTAGAACCTCCAAGGACACATGCTACACCCTCTACGTCCCTTGGGGTACCAAGCAATGTTTAGGATCATTCTAATGATTCTTATAAGTCCTTATACACATTCCTAGACCATTCTATGCCTTTAGAATACTCTCATAACCATTCTACACTTGTTAGAACCTCCATGGACTCATGTTACACCATCTACGTCCCTTGGGGTACCAAGCAATGTTTAGGATCATTCTAATGGTTCCTATAAGTCCTAATACACATTTCTAGACCATTCTAAGCCTTTATAACACTCTCTTGACCATTCTACACTCTTTAAAACCTCCAAGGACTCATGCTACACCATCTACGTCCCTTGGGGAACCAAGCAATGTTTAGGATCATTCTAATGGTTCTTATAAGTCCTAAAACACATTCCTAGACCATTCTAAGCCTTTAGAATACTCTCTTAACCATTCTACACTTGTTAGAACTTGCAAGGACTCATGCTACACCCTCTACGTCCCTTGGGGTACCAAGCAATGTTTAGGATCATTCTAATGGTTCTTATAAGTCCTAATACACATTCCTAGACCATTCTAAGCCTTTAGAATACTCTCATAACCATTCTTCACTTGTTAGAACCTCCATGGACTCATGTTACACCCTCTACGTCCCTTGGTGTACCAAGCAATGTTTAGGATCATACTAATGGTTCTTATAAGTCCTAATACACATTCCTAGACCATTCTAAGCCTTTAGAATACTCTCTTAACCATTCTACACTTGTTACAACCTCCAAGGACTCATGCTACACCCTGTACGTCCCTTCGGGTACCAAGCAATGTTTAGGATCATTCTAATGGTTCTTATAAGTCCTAATACACATTCCTAGACCATTCTGAGCCTTTAGAATACTCTCATAACCATTCTTCACTTGTTAGAACCTCCATGGACTCATGTTACACCATCTACGTCCCTTGGGGTACCAAGCAATGTTTATCATCATTCTAATGGTTCTTATAAGTCCTAATACACATTCCAAGACCATTCTAAGCCTTTATAACACTCTCTTGATCATTCTACACTCTTTAGAACCTCCAAGGACTCATGCTACACCATCTACGTCCCTTGGGGTACCAAGCAATGTTTAGGATCATTCTAATGGTTCTTATAAGTCCTAATACACATTCCTAGACCATTCTAAGACTTTAGAATACTCTCTTAACCATTCTACACTTGTTAGAACTCCAAGGACTCATGCTACACCCTCTACGTCCCATGGGGTACCAAGCAATGTTTATTATCATTCTAATGGTTCTTATAAGTCCTAATACACATTCCTAGACCATTCTAAGCCTTTAGAATACTCTCATAACCATTCTACACTTGTTAGAACCTCCAAGGACTCATGGTACACCCTCTACGTCCCATGGGGTACCAAACAATGTTTAGGATCATTCTAATGGCTCTTATAAGTCCTAATACACATTGCTAGACCATTCTAAGCCTTTAGAATACTCTCATGACCATTCTACACTCTTTAGAACCTCCACGGACTCCTGCTACACCATCTACGTCCCTTGGGGTACCAAGCAATGTTTAGGATCATTCTAATGGTTCTTATAAGTCCTAATACACATTCCTAGACCATTCTAAGCCTTTAGAATACTCTCTTAACCATTCTACACTTGTTAGAACTTGCAAGGACTCATGCTACACCCTCTACGTCCCTTGGGGTACCAAGCAATGTTTAGGATCATTCTAATGGTTCTTATAAGTCCTAATACACATTTCTAGACCATTCTAAGCCTTTATAACACTCTCTTGACAATTCTACACTCTTTAGAACCTGCAAGGACTCATGCTACACCCTCTACGTCCCTTGGGGTACCAAGCATTGTTTAGGATCATTCTAATGGTTCTTATAAGTCCTAATAAACATTCCTAGACCATTCTAAGCCTTTAGAATACTCTCATAACCATTCTTCACTTGTTAGAACCTCCATGGACTCATGTTACACCATCTACGTCCCTTGGGGTACCAAGCAATGTTTAGGATCATTCTAATGGTTCTTATAAGTCCTAATACACATTCCTAGACCATTCTAAGCCTTTAGAATACTCTCTTAACCATTCTACACTTGTTAGAACCTCCAAGGACTCATGCTACACCCTGTACGTCCCTTCGGGTACCAAGCAATGTTTAGGATCATTCTAATGGTTCTTATAAGTCCTAATACACATTCCTAGACCATTCTGAGCCTTTAGAATACTCTCATAACCATTCTTCACTTGTTAGAACCTCCATGGACTCATGTTACACCATCTACGTCCCTTGGGGTACCAAGCAATGTTTATCATCATTCTAATGGTTCTTATAAGTCCTAATACACATTCCAAGACCATTCTAAGCCTTTATAACACTCTCTTGATCATTCTACACTCTTTAGAACCTTCAAGGACTCATGCTACACCATCTACGTCCCTTGGGGTACCAAGCAATGTTTAGGATCATTCTAATGGTTCTTATAAGTCCTAATACACATTCCTAGACCATTCTAAGACTTTAGAATACTCTCTTAACCATTCTACACTTGTTAGAACTCCAAGGACTCATGCTACACCCTCTACGTCCCATGGGGTACCAAGCAATGTTTATTATCATTCTAATGGTTCTTATAAGTCCTAATACACATTCCTAGACCATTCTAAGCCTTTAGAATACTCTCATAACCATTCTACACTTGTTAGAACCTCCAAGGACTCATGTTACACCCTCTACGTCCCATGGGGTACCAAACAATGTTTAGGATCATTCTAATGGTTCTTCTAAGTCCTAATACACATTCCTAGACCATTCTAAGCCTTTAGAATACTCTCTTAACCATTCTACACTTGTTAGAACTTGCAAGGACTCATGCTACACCCTCTACGTCCCTTGGGGTACCAAGCAATGTTTAGGATCATTCTAATGGTTCTTATAAGTCCTAATACACATTTCTAGACCATTCTAAGCCTTTATAACACTCTCTTGACAATTCTACACTCTTTAGAACCTGCAAGGACTCATGCTACACCCTCTACGTCCCTTGGGGTACCAAGCATTGTTTAGGATCATTCTAATGGTTCTTATAAGTCCTAATAAACATTCCTAGACCATTCTAAGCCTTTAGAATACTCTCATAACCATTCTTCACTTGTTAGAACCTCCATGGACTCATGTTACACCATCTACGTCCCTTGGGGTACCAAGCAATGTTTAGGATCATTCTAATGGTTCTTATAAGTCCTAATACACATTCCTAGACCATTCTATGCCTTTAGAATACTCTCTTAACCATTTTAAACTTGTTAGAACCTACAAGGACTCATGCTGCACCCTCTACGTCCCTTGGTGTACCAAGCAATGTTTAGGATCATACTAATGGTTCTTATAAGTCCTAATACACATTCCTAGACCATTCTAAGCCTTTAGAATACTCTCTTAACCATTCTACACTTGTTAGAACCTCCAAGGACTCATGCTACACCCTGTACGTCCCTTCGGGTACCAAGCAATGTTTAGGATCATTCTAATGGTTCTTATAAGTCCTAATACACATTCCTAGACCATTCTATGCCTTTAGAATACTCTCTTAACCATTTTAAACTTGTTAGAACCTACAAGGACTCATGCTGCACCCTCTACGTCCCTTGGTGTACCAAGCAATGTTTAGGATCATACTAATGGTTCTTATAAGTCCTAATACACATTCCTAGACCATTCTAAGCCTTTAGAATACTCTCTTAACCATTCTACACTTGTTAGAACCTCCAAGGACTCATGCTACACCCTGTACGTCCCTTCGGGTACCAAGCAATGTTTAGGATCATTCTAATGGTTCTTATAAGTCCTAATACACATTCCTAGACCATTCTAAGCCTTTAGAATACTCTCTTAACCATTCTACACTTGTTAGAACCTCCAAGGACACATGCTACACCCTCTACGTCCCTTGGGGTACCAAGCAATGTTTAGGATCATTCTAATGATTCTTATAAGTCCTTATACACATTCCTAGACCATTCTAAGCCTTTAGAATACTCTCATAACCATTCTACACTTGTTAGAACCTCCATGGACTCATGTTACACCATCTACGTCCCTTGGGGTACCAAGCAATGTTTAGGATCATTCTAATGGTTCCTATAAGTCCTAATACACATTTCTAGACCATTCTAAGCCTTTATAACACTCTCTTGACCATTCTACACTCTTTAAAACCTCCAAGGACTCATGCTACACCATCTACGTCCCTTGGGGAACCAAGCAATGTTTAGGATCATTCTAATGGTTCTTATAAGTCCTAAAACACATTCCTAGACCATTCTAAGCCTTTAGAATACTCTCTTAACCATTCTACACTTGTTAGAACTTGCAAGGACTCATGCTACACCCTCTACGTCCCTTGCGGTACCAAGCAATGTTTAGGATCATTCTAATGGTTCTTATAAGTCCTAATACACATTTCTAGACCATTCTAAGCCTTTATAACACTCTCTTGACAATTCTACACTCTTTAGAACCTCCAAGGACTCATGCTACACCCTCTACGTCCCTTGGGGTACCAAGCAATGTTTAGGATCATTCTAATGGTTCTTATAAGTCCTAATACGCATTCCTAGACCATTCTAAGCCT
Source organism: Crotalaria pallida (assembly GCA_037953625.1). Classification (NCBI taxonomy): domain Eukaryota; kingdom Viridiplantae; phylum Streptophyta; class Magnoliopsida; order Fabales; family Fabaceae; genus Crotalaria; species Crotalaria pallida. Next base: position 102,910,608 of record CM075654.1, on the reverse strand, counting down.
TTAGAATACTATCATAACCATTCTTCACTTGTTAGAACCTCCATGGACTCATGTTACACCATCTACGTCCCTTGGGGTACCAAGCAATGTTTAGGATCATTCTAATGGTTCTTATAAGTCCTAATACACATTCCTAGACCATTCTATGCCTTTAGAATACTCTCTTAACCATTTTAAACTTGTTAGAACCTCCAAGGACTCATGCTGCACCCTCTACGTCCCTTGGTGTACCAAGCAATGTTTAGGATCATACTAATGGTTCTTATAAGTCCTAATACACATTCCTAGACCATTCTAAGCCTTTAGAATTCTCTCTTAACCATTCTACACTTGTTAGAACCTCCAAGGACTCATGCTACACCCTGTACGTCCCTTCGGGTACCAAGCAATGTTTAGGATCATTCTAATGGTTCTTATAAGTCCTAATACACATTCCTAGACCATTCTAAGCCTTTAGAATACTCTCTTAACCATTCTACACTTGTTAGAACCTCCAAGGACTCATGCTACACCCTGTACGTCCCTTCGGGTACCAAGCAATGTTTAGGATCATTCTAATGGTTCTTATAAGTCCTAATACACATTCCTAGACCATTCTGAGCCTTTAGAATACTCTCATAACCATTCTTCACTTGTTAGAACCTCCATGGACTCATATTACACCATCTACGTCCCTTGGGGTACCAAGCAATGTTTATCATCATTCTAATGGTTCTTATAAGTCCTAATACACATTCCAAGACCATTCTAAGCCTTTATAACACTCTCTTGATCATTCTACACTCTTTAGAACCTTCAAGGACTCATGCTACACCATCTACGTCCCTTGGGGTACCAAGCAATGTTTAGGATCATTCTAATGGTTCTTATAAGTCCTAATACACATTCCTAGACCATTCTAAGACTTTAGAATACTCTCTTAACCATTCTACACTTGTTAGAACTCCAAGGACTCATGCTACACCCTCTACGTCCCATGGGGTACCAAGCAATGTTTATTATCATTCTAATGGTTCTTATAAGTCCTAATACACATTCCTAGACCATTCTAAGCCTTTAGAATACTCTCATAACCATTCTACACTTGTTAGAACCTCCAAGGACTCATGTTACACCCTCTACGTCCCATGGGGTACCAAACAATGTTTAGGATCATTCTAATGGTTCTTCTAAGTCCTAATACACATTCCTAGACCATTCTAAGCCTTTAGAATACTCTCTTAACCATTCTACACTTGTTAGAACTTGCAAGGACTCATGCTACACCCTCTACGTCCCTTGGGGTACCAAGCAATGTTTAGGATCATTCTAATGGTTCTTATAAGTCCTAATACACATTTCTAGACCATTCTAAGCCTTTATAACACTCTCTTGACAATTCTACACTCTTTAGAACCTGCAAGGACTCATGCTACACCCTCTACGTCCCTTGGGGTACCAAGCATTGTTTAGGATCATTCTAATGGTTCTTATAAGTCCTAATAAACATTCCTAGACCATTCTAAGCCTTTAGAATACTCTCATAACCATTCTTCACTTGTTAGAACCTCCATGGACTCATGTTACACCATCTACGTCCCTTGGGGTACCAAGCAATGTTTAGGATCATTCTATTGGTTCTTATAAGTCCTAATACACATTCCTAGACCATTCTATGCCTTTAGAATACTCTCTTAACCATTTTAAACTTGTTAGAACCTACAAGGACTCATGCTGCACCCTCTACGTCCCTTGGTGTACCAAGCAATGTTTAGGATCATACTAATGGTTCTTATAAGTCCTAATACACATTCCTAGACCATTCTAAGCCTTTAGAATACTCTCTTAACCATTCTACACTTGTTAGAACCTCCAAGAACTCATGCTACACCCTGTACGTCCCTTCGGGTACCAAGCAATGTTTAGGATCATTCTAATGGTTCTTATAAGTCCTAGTACACATTCCTAGACCATTCTAAGCCTTTAGCATACTCTCTTAACCATTCTACACTTGTTAGAACCTCCAAGGACACATGCTACACCCTCTACGTCCCTTGGGGTACCAAGCAATGTTTAGGATCATTCTAATGATTCTTATAAGTCCTTATACACATTCCTAGACCATTCTAAGCCTTTAGAATACTCTCATAACCATTCTACACATGTTAGAACCTCCATGGACTCATGTTACACCATCTACGTCCCTTGGGGTACCAAGCAATGTTTAGGATCATTCTAATGGTTCCTATAAGTCCTAATACACATTTCTAGACCATTCTAAGCCTTTATAACACTCTCTTGACCATTCTACACTCTTTAAAACCTCCAAGGACTCATGCTACACCATCTACGTCCCTTGGGGAACCAAGCAATGTTTAGGATCATTCTAATGGTTCTTATAAGTCCTAAAACACATTCCTAGACCATTCTAAGACTTTAGAATACTCTCTTAACCATTCTACACTTGTTAGAACTCCAAGGACTCATGCTACACCCTCTACGTCCCATGGGGTACCAAGCAATGTTTATTATCATTCTAATGGTTCTTATAAGTCCTAATACACATTCCTAGACCATTCTAAGCCTTTAGAATACTCTCATAACCATTCTACACTTGTTAGAACCTCCAAGGACTCATGTTACACCCTCTACGTCCCATGGGGTACCAAACAATGTTTAGGATCATTCTAATGGTTCTTCTAAGTCCTAATAGACATTCCTAGACCATTCTAAGCCTTTAGAATACTCTCTTAACCATTCTACACTTGTTAGAACTTGCAAGGACTCATGCTACACCCTCTACGTCCCTTGGGGTACCAAGCAATGTTTAGGATCATTCTAATGGTTCTTATAAGTCCTAATACACATTTCTAGACCATTCTAAGCCTTTATAACACTCTCTTGACAATTCTACACTCTTTAGAACCTGCAAGGACTCATGCTACACCCTCTACGTCCCTTGGGGTACCAAGCATTGTTTAGGATCATTCTAATGGTTCTTATAAGTCCTAATAAACATTCCTAGACCATTCTAAGCCTTTAGAATACTCTCATAACCATTCTTCACTTGTTAGAACCTCCATGGACTCATGTTACACCATCTACGTCCCTTGGGGTACCAAGCAATGTTTAGGATCATTCTATTGGTTCTTATAAGTCCTAATACACATTCCTAGACCATTCTATGCCTTTAGAATACTCTCTTAACCATTTTAAACTTGTTAGAACCTACAAGGACTCATGCTGCACCCTCTACGTCCCTTGGTGTACCAAGCAATGTTTAGGATCATACTAATGGTTCTTATAAGTCCTAATACACATTCCTAGACCATTCTAAGCCTTTAGAATACTCTCTTAACCATTCTACACTTGTTAGAACCTCCAAGAACTCATGCTACACCCTGTACGTCCCTTCGGGTACCAAGCAATGTTTAGGATCATTCTAATGGTTCTTATAAGTCCTAGTACACATTCCTAGACCATTCTAAGCCTTTAGCATACTCTCTTAACCATTCTACACTTGTTAGAACCTCCAAGGACACATGCTACACCCTCTACGTCCCTTGGGGTACCAAGCAATGTTTAGGATCATTCTAATGATTCTTATAAGTCCTTATACACATTCCTAGACCATTCTAAGCCTTTAGAATACTCTCATAACCATTCTACACATGTTAGAACCTCCATGGACTCATGTTACACCATCTACGTCCCTTGGGGTACCAAGCAATGTTTAGGATCATTCTAATGGTTCCTATAAGTCCTAATACACATTTCTAGACCATTCTAAGCCTTTATAACACTCTCTTGACCATTCTACACTCTTTAAAACCTCCAAGGACTCATGCTACACCATCTACGTCCCTTGGGGAACCAAGCAATGTTTAGGATCATTCTAATGGTTCTTATAAGTCCTAAAACACATTCCTAGACCATTCTAAGCCTTTAGAATACTCTCTTAACCATTCTACACTTGTTAGAACTTGCAAGGACTCATGCTACACCCTCTACGTCCCTTGCGGTACCAAGCAATGTTTAGGATCATTCTAATGGTTCTTATAAGTCCTAATACACATTTCTAGACCATTCTAAGCCTTTATAACACTCTCTTGACAATTCTACACTCTTTAGAACCTCCAAGGACTCATGCTACACCCTCTACGTCCCTTGGGGTACCAAGCAATGTTTAGGATCATTCTAATTGTTCTTATAAGTCCTAATACGCATTCCTAGACCATTCTAAGCCTTTAGAATACTATCATAACCATTCTTCACTTGTTAGAACCTCCATGGACTCATGTTACACCATCTACGTCCCTTGGGGTACCAAGCAATGTTTAGGATCATACTAATGGTTCTTATAAGTCCTAATACACATTCCTAGACCATTCTAAGCCTTTAGAATACTCTCTTAACCATTCTACACTTGTTAGAACTCCAAGGACTCATGCTGCACCCTCTACGTCCCATGGGGTACCAAGCAATGTTTATTATCATTCTAATGGTTCTTATAAGTCCTAATACACATTCCTAGACCATTCTAAGCCTTTAGAATACTCTCATAACCATTCTACACTTGTTAGAACCTCCAAGGACTCATGTTACACCCTCTACGACCCATGGGGTACCAAGCAATGTTTAGGATCATTCTAATGGTTCTTCTAAGTCCTAATACACATTCCTAGACCATTCTAAGCCTTTAGAATACTTTCTTAACCATTCTACACTTGTTAGAACCTCCAACGACTCATGTTACACCCTCTACATCCCTTGGGGTACCAAGCAATGTTTAGGATCATTCTAATGGTTCTTATAAGTCCTTATACACATTCCTAGACCATTCTAAGCCTTTAGAATACTCTCATAACCATTCTACAATTGTTAGAACCTCCAAGGACTCATGCTACACCCTCTACGTCCCTTCGGGTACCAAGCAATGTTTAGGATCATTCTAATGGTTCTTATAAGTCCTACTACACATTCCTGGACCATTCTAAGCCTTTAGAATACTCTCTTAACCATTCTACACTTGTTAGAACCTCCAAGGACACATGCTACACCCTCTACGTCCCTTGGGATACCAAGCAACGTTTAGGATCATTCTAATGGTTCTTATAAGTCCTTATACACATTCCTAGACCATTCTAAGCCTTTAGAATACTCTCTTAACCATTCTACACTTGTTAGAACCTCCATGGACTCATGCTACACCCTCTACGTCCCATGGGGTACCAAGCAATGTTTAGGATCATTCTAATGGTTCTTATATGTCCTAATACACATTCCTCGACCATTCTAAGCCTTTAGAATACTTTCATAACCATTCTACCCTTGTTAGAACCTCCAAGGACTCATGCTACACCCTCTACGTCCCTTGGTGTACCAAGCAATGTTTAGGATCATACTAATGGTTCTTATAAGTCCTAATACACATTCCTAGACCATTCTAAGCCTTTAGAAAACTCTCATAACCATTCTACCCTTGTGAGAACCTCCAAGGACTCATGATGCTACACCCTCTACGTCCCTTGGGGTACCAAGCAATGTTTAGGATCATACTAATGGTTCTTATAAGTCCTAATACACATTCCTAGACCATTCTAAACCCATAGAATACTCTCTTAACCATTCTACACTTGTTAGAACCTCCAAGGACTCATGCTACACCCTCTACGTCCTTTGGGGTACCAAGCAAAGTTTAGGATCATTCTAATGGTTCTTATAAGTCCTAATACACATTCCTAGACCATTCTAAGCCTTTAGAATACTCTCTTAACCATTCTACACTTGTTAGAACCTCCAAGGACTCATGCTACACCCCTCTAAGTCCCTTCGGGTACCAAGCAATGTTTAGGATCGTTCTAATGGTTCTTATAAGTCCTAATACACATTCCTAGACCATTCTAAGCCTTTAGAATACTCTCATAACCATTCTACACTTGTTAGAACCTCCAAGGACTCATGCTACACCCTCTACGTCCCTTGGGGTACCATGCAATGTTTAGGATCATTCTAATGGTTCTTATAGGTCCTAATACACATTCCTAGACCACTCTAAGCCTTTAGAATACTCTCATAACCATTCTACACTTGTTAGAACCTCCAAGGACTCATGCTACACCCTCTACGTCCCTTGGGGTACCAAGCAATGTTTAGGATCATTCTAATGGTTCTTATAAGTCCTAATACACATTCCTAGACCATTCTATGCCTTTAGAATACTCTCTTAACCATTCTAAACTTGTGAGAACCTCCAAGGACTCATGCTACACCCTCTACGTCCCTTGGTGTACCAAGCAATGTTTAGGATCATACTAATGGTTCTTATAAGTCCTAATACACATTCCTAGACCATTCTAAGCCTTTAGAATACTCTCTTAACCATTCTACACTTGTTAGAACCTCCAAGGACTCATGCTACACCCTGTACGTCCCTTTGGGTACCAAGCAATGTTTAGGATCATTCTAATGGTTCTTATAAGTCCTACTACACATTCCTAGACCATTCTAAGCCTTTAGAATACTCTCTTAACCATTCTACACTTGTTAGAACCTCCAAGGACACATGCTACACCCTCTACGTCCCTTGGGGTACCAAGCAATGTTTAGGATCATTCTAATGATTCTTATAAGTCCTTATACACATTCCTAGACCATTCTAAGCCTTTAGAATACTCTCATAACCATTCTACACTTGTTAGAACCTCCATGGACTCATGTTACACCATCTACGTCCCTTGGGGTACCAAGCAATGTTTAGGATCATTCTAATGGTTCCTATAAGTCCTAATACACATTTCTAGACCATTCTAAGCCTTTATAAAACTCTCTTGACCATTCTACACTCTTTAGAACCTCCAAGGACTCATGCTACACCATCTACGTCCCTTGGGGTACCAAGCAATGTTTAGGATCATTCTAATGGTTCTTATAAGTCCTAATACACATTCCTAGACCATTCTAAGCCTTTAGAATACTCTCTTAACCATTCTACACTTGTTAGAACTTGCAAGGACTCATGCTACACCCTCTACGTCCCTTGGGGTACCAAGCAATGTTTAGGATCATTCTAATGGTTCTTATAAGTCTCAATACACATTTCTAGACCATTCTAAGCCTTTATAACACTCTCTTGACAATTCTACACTCTTTAGAACCTCCAAGGACTCATGCTACACCCTCTACGTCCCTTGGGGTACCAAGCAATGTTTAGGATCATTCTAATGGTTCTTATAAGTCCTAATACACATTCCTAGACCATTCTAAGCCTTTAGAATACTCTCATAACCATTCTTCACTTGTTAGAACCTCCATGGACTCATGTTACACCATCTACGTCCCTTGGGGTACCAAGCAATGTTTAGGATCATTCTAATGGTTCTTATAAGTCCTAATACACATTCCTAGACCATTCTATGCCTTTAGAATACTCTCTTAACCATTCTACACTTGTTAGAACCTCCAAGGACTCATGTTACACCCTCTACGTCCCATGGGGTACCAAGCATTGTTTAGGATCATACTAATGGTTCTTATAAGTCCTAATACACATTCCTAGACCATTCTAAGCCTTCAGAATACTCTCTTAACCATTCTACACTTGTTAGAACCTCCAAGGACTCAAGCTACACCCTGTACGTCCCTTCGGGTACCAAGCAATGTTTAGGATCATACTAATGGTTCTTATAAGTCCTACTACACATTCCTAGACCATTCTAAGCCTTTAGAATACTCTCTTAACCATTCTACACTTGTTAGAACCTCCAAGGACACATGCTACACCCTCTACGTCCCTTGGGGTACCAAGCAATGTTTAGGATCATTCTAATGATTCTTATAAGTCCTTATACACATTCCTAGACCATTCTAAGCCTTTAGAATACTCTCATAACCATTCTACACTTGTTAGAACCTCCATGGACTCATGTTACACCATCTACGTCCCTTGGGGTACCAAGCAATGTTTAGGATCATTCTAATGGTTCCTATAAGTCCTAATACACATTTCTAGACCATTCTAAGCCTTTATAAAACTCTCTTGACCATTCTACACTCTTTAGAACCTCCAAGGACTCATGCTACACCATCTACGTCCCTTGGGGTACCAAGCAATGTTTAGGATCATTCTAATGGTTCTTATAAGTCCTAATACACATTCCTAGACCATTCTAAGCCTTTAGAATACTCTCTTAACCATTCTACACTTGTTAGAACTTGCAAGGACTCATGCTACACCCTCTACGTCCCTTGGGGTACCAAGCAATGTTTAGGATCATTCTAATGGTTCTTATAAGTCTTAATACACATTTCTCGACCATTCTAAGCCTTTATAACACTCTCTTGACAATTCTACACTCTTTAGAACCTCCAAGGACTCATGCTACACCCTCTACGTCCCTTGGGGTACCAAGCAATGTTTAGGATCATTCTAATGGTTCTTATATGTCCTAATACACATTCCTAGACCATTCTAAGCCTTTAGAATACTCTCATAACCATTCTTCACTTGTTAGAACCTCCATGGACTCATGTTACACCATCTACGTCCCTTGGGGTACCAAGCAATGTTTAGCATCATTCTAATGGTTCTTATAAGTCCTAATACACATTCCTAGACCATTCTAAGCCTTTATAACACTCTCTTGATCATTCTACACTCTTTAGAACCTCCAAGGACTCATGCTACACCATCTACGTCCCTTGGGGTACCAAGCAATGTTTAGGATCATTCTAATGGTTCTTATAAGTCCTAATACACATTCCTAGACCATTCTAAGCCTTTAGAATACTCTCTTAACCATTCTACACTTGTTAGAACTCCAAGGACTCATGCTACACCCTCTACGTCCCATGGGGTACCAAGCAATGTTTATTATCATTCTAATGGTTCTTATAAGTCCTAATACACATTTCTAGACCATTATAAGCCTTTAGAATACTCTCATGACCATTCTACACTCTTTAGAACCTCCAAGGACTCATGCTACACCATCTACGTCCCTTGGGGTACCAAGCAATGTTTAGGATCATTCTAATGGTTCTTATAAGTCCTAATACACATTCCTAGACCATTCTAAGCCTTTAGAATACTCTCTTAACCATTCTACACTTGTTAGAACCTCCAAGGACTCATGCTACACCCTCTACGTCCCTTGGGGTACCAAGCAATGTTTAGGATTGTTCAAATGGTTCTTATATGTCCTAATACTCATTCCTAGACCATTCTAAGTCTTTAGAATACTCTCTTAACCATTCTACACTTGTTAGAACCTCCAAGGACTCATGTTACACCCTCTACGTCCCATGGGGTACCAAGCAATGTTTATTATCATTCTAATGGTTCTTATAAGTCCTAATACACATTTCTAGACCATTATAAGCCTTTAGAATACTCTCATGACCATTCTACACTCTTTAGAACCTCCAAGGACTCATGCTACACCATCTACGTCCCTTGGGGTACCAAGCAATGTTTAGGATCATTCTAATGGTTCCTATAAGTCCTAATACACATTTCTAGACCATTATAAGCCTTTAGAATACTCTCATGACCATTCTACACTCTTTAGAACCTCCAAGGACTCATGCTACACCATCTACGTCCCTTGGGGTACCAAGCAATGTTTAGGATCATTCTAATGGTTCTTATAAGTCCTAATACACATTCCTAGACCATTCTAAGCCTTTAGAATACTCTCTTAACCATTCTACACTTGTTAGAACTTGCAAGGACTCATGCTACACCCTCTACGTCCCTTGGGGTACCAAGCAATGTTTAGGATCATTCTAATGGTTCTTATAAGTCTTAATACACATTTCTCGACCATTCTAAGCCTTTATAACACTCTCTTGACAATTCTACACTCTTTAGAACCTCCAAGGACTCATGCTACACCCTTTACGTCCCTTGGGGTACCAAGCAATGTTTAGGATCATTCTAATGGTTCTTATATGTCCTAATACACATTCCTAGACCATTCTAAGCCTTTAGAATACTCTCATAACCATTCTTCACTTGTTAGAACCTCCATGGACTCATGTTACACCATCTACGTCCCTTGGGGTACCAAGCAATGTTTAGCATCATTCTAATGGTTCTTATAAGTCCTAATACACATTCCTAGACCATTCTAAGCCTTTATAACACTCTCTTGATCATTCTACACTCTTTAGAACCTCCAAGGACTCATGCTACACCATCTACGTCCCTTGGGGTACCAAGCAATGTTTAGGATCATTCTAATGGTTCTTATAAGTCCTAATACACATTCCTAGACCATTCTAAGCCTTTAGAATACTCTCTTAACCATTCTACACTTGTTAGAACTCCAAGGACTCATGCTACACCCTCTACGTCCCATGGGGTACCAAGCAATGTTTATTATCATTCTAATGGTTCTTATAAGTCCTAATACACATTTCTAGACCATTATAAGCCTTTAGAATACTCTCATGACCATTCTACACTCTTTAGAACCTCCAAGGACTCATGCTACACCATCTACGTCCCTTGGGGTACCAAGCAATGTTTAGGATCATTCTAATGGTTCTTATAAGTCCTAATACACATTCCTAGACCATTCTAAGCCTTTAGAATACTCTCTTAACCATTCTACACTTGTTAGAACCTCCAAGGACTCATGCTACACCCTCTACGTCCCTTGGGGTACCAAGCAATGTTTAGGATTGTTCAAATGGTTCTTATATGTCCTAATACTCATTCCTAGACCATTCTAAGCCTTTAGAATACTCTCTTAACCATTCTACACTTGTTAGAACCTCCAAGGACTCATGTTACACCCTCTACGTCCCATGGGGTACCAAGAAATGTTTAGGATCGTTCTAATGGTTCTTCTAAGTCCTAATACACATTCCTAGACCATTCTAAGCCTTTAGAATACTTTCTTAACCATTCTACACTTGTTAGAACCTCCAACGACTCATGCTACACCCTCTACGTCCTTTGGGGTACCAAGCAAAGTTTAGGATCATTCTAATGGTTCTTATAAGTCCTAATACACATTCCTAGACCATTCTTAGCCTTTAGAATACTCTCTTAACCATTCTACACTTGTTAGAACCTCCAAGGACTCATGCTACACCCTCTAAGTCCCTTCGGGTACCAAGCAATGTTTAGCATCATTCTAATGGTTCTTATAAGTCCTAATACACATTCCTAGACCATTCTAAGCCTTTATAACACTCTCTTGATCATTCTACACTCTTTAGAACCTCCAAGGACTCATGCTACACCATCTACGTCCCTTGGGGTACCAAGCAATGTTTAGGATCATTCTAATGGTTCTTATAAGTCCTAATACACATTCCTAGACCATTCTAAGCCTTTAGAATACTCTCTTAACCATTCTACACTTGTTAGAACTCCAAGGACTCATGCTACACCCTCTACGTCCCATGGGGTACCAAGCAATGTTTATTATCATTCTAATGGTTCTTCTAAGTCCTAATACACATTCCTAGACCATTATAAGCCTTTAGAATACTCTCATGACCATTCTACACTCTTTAGAACCTCCAAGGACTCATGCTACACCATCTACGTCCCTTGGGGTACCAAGCAATGTTTAGGATCATTCTAATGGTTCTTATAAGTCCTAATACACATTCCTAGACCATTCTAAGCCTTTAGAATACTCTCTTAACCATTCTACACTTGTTAGAACCTCCAAGGACTCATGCTACACCCTCTACGTCCCTTGGGGTACCAAGCAATGTTTAGGATTGTTCAAATGGTTCTTATATGTCCTAATACTCATTCCTAGACCATTCTAAGCCTTTAGAATACTCTCTTAACCATTCTACACTTGTTAGAACCTCCAAGGACTCATGTTACACCCTCTACGTCCCATGGGGTACCAAGAAATGTTTAGGATCGTTCTAATGGTTCTTCTAAGTCCTAATACACATTCCTAGACCATTCTAAGCCTTTAGAATACTTTCTTAACCATTCTACACTTGTTAGAACCTCCAACGACTCATGCTACACCCTCTACGTCCTTTGGGGTACCAAGCAAAGTTTAGGATCATTCTAATGGTTCTTATAAGTCCTAATACACATTCCTAGACCATTCTTAGCCTTTAGAATACTCTCTTAACCATTCTACACTTGTTAGAACCTCCATGGACTCATGTTACACCATCTACGTCCCTTGGGGTACCAAGCAATATTTAGGATCATTCTAATGGTTCTTATAAGTCCTAATACACATTTCTAGACCATTCTAAGCCTTTATAACACTCTCTTGATCATTCTACACTCTTTAGAACCTCCAAGGACTCATGCTACACCATCTACGTCCCTTGGGGTACCAAGCAATGTTTAGGATCATTCTAATGATTCTTATAAGTCCTAATACACATTCCTAGACCATTCTAAGCCTTTAGAATACTCTCTTAACCATTCTACACTTGTTAGAACCTCCAAGGACTCATGTTACACCCTCTACGTCCCATGGGGTACCAAACAATGTTTATTATCATTCTAATGGCTCTTATAAGTCCTAATACACATTGCTAGACCATTCTAAGCCTTTAGAATACTCTCATGACCATTCTACACTCTTTAGAACCTCCACGGACTCCTGCTACACCATCTACGTCCCTTGGGGTACCAAGCAATGTTTAGGATCATTCTAATGGTTCTTATAAGTCCTAATACACATTCCTAGACCATTCTAAGCCTTTAGAATACTCTCTTAACCATTCTACACTTGTTAGAACTTGCAAGGACTCATGCTACACCCTCTACGTCCCTTGGGGTACCAAGCAATGTTTAGGATCATTCTAATGGTTCTTATAAGTCCTAATACACATTTCTAGACCATTCTAAGCCTTTATAACACTCTCTTGACAATTCTACACTTGTTAGAACCTCCAAGGACTCATGTTACACCCTCTACGTCCCATGGGGTACCAAGCAATGTTTAGGATTATTCTAATGGTTCTTCTAAGTCCTAATACACATTCCTAGACCATTCTAAGCCTTTAGAATACTTTCTTAACCATTCTACACTTGTTAGAACCTCCAACGACTCATGTTACACCCTCTACGTCACTTGGGGTACCAAGCAATGTTTAGGATCATTCTAATGGTTCTTATTAGTCCTTATACACATTCCTAGACCATTCTAACCCTTTAGAATACTCTCATAACCATTCTACACTTGTTAGAACCTCCAAGGACTCATGCTACACCCTGTACGTCCCTTCGGGTACCAAGCAATGTTTAGGATCATTCTAATGGTTCTTATAAGTCCTACTACACATTCCTGGACCATTCTAAGCCTTTAGAATACTCTCTTAACCATTCTACACTTGTTAGAACCTCCAAGGACACATGCTACACCTGTAGGATTCTCATGTTTTGATGCTAACACAGTCTCTCCAAGCAACAACATTGGCAACAAGCAAGCTACACCACATGAAGATTAGAATTAGGATTTTTATTAATTCTATTTCAATGTAATCTTTATTTTTATGCAATGCATCTCATTGGTGTGGGTAGCTTAGGTGATTTTAAGAATATTTAAATAATGTTTGATTAAGAGTGAAGATACTTTAAATCTTGATTAAATAGCTCTATTAAAAGTTTTGTGAAAATCCTTTTAGAAAAACCTTGTTTTTATTCAGATTCTGATCAGTTTACTCGAGTAATGAGTATTGGGTCACTCGAGTAATTTATGTCATGACAGGTTAATCGAGTAATGGTTTACACATCACTCGAGTAACTTAATCTGACATGTTTTAATCGAGTGATGTTATATGGTTTACTAGAGTAATTCAATCAGTGTTTGAAAATTTTAAAAGGACATAATTTTCTCTTTCACAAGAGATAGACATTTTATTCTTACAATTTTCTATACACTTTCAAAAGCAATTCAAGAGCTATTTTACATCTTTCAAGAGCTATCAAGATTCAACAAGAAACTTTTCATTCTTCACTCTATTTCTCTCATTGTTCAAATATTCTTGAGATCATAATTTTTGTTCTTAGTGGTTGTTGAAGATTTGCAATTTATGATTTCATCATTGAAGTTTCAACACAAGTGAAGAATCTCACAAGGAAGACTTTGAGGATCAAATCAAAGCAAGAAAAGAGGATTGGTTGGAAGCATCTTCAATCAATTAGCAAGGAAATCTAGAATTCTCAAAAGGGGTAGATTAGATCAAAGTGTTTGGTACACACTTTGAGTTGGGTTTTAAGATAGGAGAACTAAGAATCTAGTTGCATCTTAAAACATTGTAAAATCTACATTTGAAGATTTCTAGTGAAGAATCTCTCTTGATTCAAGAGGGGACTGGAGTAGCTTTCAAGTGGGTGAAAGTGAACCAGGATAAATCCTTGTGTCTCTTTTATTTTCATTCCTTGTATTGCATTAATTCATTAACAATTACATTTTTAGGTTAGAATTGGGGTTTTCTTAATTCTACTCAATTGATCTAAAATTGCATGTTAATATTACTTGAAATTGTTCATATTAATCATTCATAATTTGTTGAATCATCATAGCATTGTTATTCTTGAAGAACTCCATTGAAAACTGAGTTTTAATTGAATTTTACCCAGTTTACTCGAGTAAAGTTCTTGTCACTCGAGTAATCTGCTTTCAGTTTATGAACAATACTCGAGTAGGTTTTCTGTTACTCGAGTGATTTAAAAATAGCTTTCGTAATACTCGAGTGATTTGCTGAAAACTCGAGTGAAATTATTTTTGCTTGTGTATTACTCGAGTGAAGTCTTGAGTTACTCGAGTAATCTGACTTGAATTTTTTAAGAAAATTTATTTTCATAAAATCATTCTCTTAGGTGGACGAAAAATCTGTAATAAGGCTTCAATATTCTATTCACCCCCCCTCTAGACTATATTGAGCCGCTTGTTGGTTTCCAACAAGTGGTATCAGAGCTCGGACGAAAAATCCGAGCCTTAAAAAGCTTTTTCGAAAAGATCCTTTTACTTGGAAACAATGGGCTCAATTTCAAATCCTTTTGGTGGTGAAGGAACTTCCATTAATCGTCCTCCACTATTCAATGGTGAGGGTTACGCTTATTGGAAGGTCCGCATGAAAATTTTTATTCAAGCCATAGATATGGAAATTTGGAACGCCATAGAGAATGGACCTTTTGTTCCTCAAACGAAAGTAAATGATGTTGTTTCGGTCAAACCACAATCGAGTTGGGACAATGATGATAAGAAGAAAGTTGCATTTGATTTAAAAGCTAAAAATATCATAACGTCCGCTCTTTCTTATGAAGAGTTCTTTCGAGTATCTCAATGTGTTGATGCTAAACAAATGTGGGACACATTACAAGTCACACATGAGGGCACTTCGGAGGTTAGAAGGGCTAGGCTAAATACACTCATGCATGAATATGAACTCTTTCGTATGCTACCTAATGAAAACATAGGTGACATGCAAAAGCGGTTCACTCATATCATAAATCATCTTTCTGCACTTGGAAAAGTTATTACTAATGGTGAAGTTGTTAATAAGATTTTGAGATGTCTTAGCAGGGAATGGCAACCTAAGGTGACGGCCATTATGGAAGCTAGAGACGTGGATCAAATTGACTTAGCAACTCTATTCGGAAAGCTTCAAGAGCATGAAATGGAGCTTGGACGGTTATCCATGAATGAAGATGCCGATAGAAAGAAAAAGGGGATTGCTCTTAAATCAACTTCAAAATCTCTTAAGGCACAAGAGGAAAACTCTCAAGTGGATGACTCGGACTCCGATATAGATGATGAGACCCTTGGCTTGCTAGTTAAAAAGCTTGGTAGGTTCTTTAAGAGAAAGGGAAACTTTAATAAGAATAGACAAAGAGATTCTAAGGACTCTCAACCAAGAAATAAGACTAACAAGGATCACATCAAGTGTCATGGGTGTGGAAAGCTTGGTCACTATCGATCAAAATGCCCAACTCATTCTAAGAAGTCGGAAGGTGACAACTCTAAGTTCAACTCATCTAAAGGAAAAAGGGCTTACATAGTATGGGATGAAGAGGAGAGTCAATCAACATCTAGCTCATCGGATGATGAAGAACTTGCAAATCTATGTTTGATGACGAAGCTTGATGAAGAGGAATCTTCGAGCATTAAATCAAGTGAGAACGTCAATGAGGTAGATTATCTTTCCGATGCTAGCTCTAGTTCTAATTCTCCTTCATTCAATGAATTGTACAATGTGTATGTAGAGATGCATAAAGAGTTGAAGAAACTTGCTAAAATAAATGTTGAAAGAAAGAATTTCATAATGAAGCAACATGAAAAGATAATTGAACTTCAAAAAGATTTAGAAGAACTTAAGCTTCAAAATGAAACTCTTGAACTCATTTATGCAAACTCTACATGCAATTGTGAATTGAAATCAAATGAGACTCCATCTTGTGAAAATTGCAAGTCTTTGGAAAAAGAAGTTTTTAATTTGAATGATCGACTTGCAAGGCTCATGAAAGGAGATACTTCATTAGATCATTTGCTTTCAACTCAAAGGAACAATAGCAATAGATCCGGTCTTGGCTATACCAAACCTAAGAAACGCAATTATCGCAAAGTTGGTGGATTTTCAAAGAATAAGATTTCTAAAAACCCAACTTGCCATTATTGTGGGATCTTTGGGCATACTACGAATAAATGTAATATAAAGAAATTTGGTATACCAAGCGGAGAATATATTTGGATTGTTAAGGGGACTTCTCCCCATGCTAACAACAAAGGACCCAAGACCACTTGGGTACCTAAGTCAACCAAATGATATCTTTCTTGTAGGTGTGTCTTCGAACCAAAGAGCGCAAATGGTACTTGGATAGTGGTTGTTCGAGACACATGACGGGAGACAAAACGCACTTCATGGAACTTACTCCGAAAAATGGTGGATTTGTGACATACGGCGACAACAACAAGGGCAAAATTCTAGGAGTCGGGAAGATCGGTAACGTATCTAACCTTGTCATAGAAAATGTCCTATACGTAGAAGGCTTAGAACACAACTTGCTTAGTATAAGCCAACTATGCGATATGGGCAATTATGTGACTTTTACTCCGGAATTATGCTTCATTAAGTCTTCTATAGATGATAGTGTTAAGTTTGTTGGTCGTCGCTCTAATAACACTTACTTAATTGATTTGGATGAGATAACTTCACTATTTTCAAAATGTTTCAAATCTTTTGATGATGAAATTCGTCTTTGGCATAGACGAATTGCTCATGTGAATGTGAATCAATTAAACAAACTTTTACGAAAAGATTTAGTGATTGGTTTGCCTAAACTAAATTTTAAGCTTGATGGCATTTGTGACTCTTGTCAAAAGTGCAAGCAAGTTAAAAGTTCTTTTAAACCTAAAAATGTGATAAGCACAACAAAGCCTTTGGAGCTCATCCATATGGATTTGTTTGGCCCTTCACAAATTAAAAGTTTAGGTGGCAATTACTATGGATTTGTTTTAGTAGACGATTTTACTAGATTCACATGGACTTTATTTTTATCCGCAAAAAGTGAAGTTTATAAATGTTTTAAAAAGTTTGCCAAACTCATCCAAAATCAACTAAGTTTGAAAATTGTGTCTATTAGAAGTGACCACGGAGGTGAGTTTGAAAACACTAGGATTGATGCGTTTTGTGATAAGTTTGGTATTGATCATCAATTTTCGGCCCCTAGGACTCCGGAGCAAAACGGAGTTGTAGAAAGGAAAAATAGAATATTAGTGGAACTTGCTCGTACTATGTTGAAAGAATCAAATGTTCCTAAATATTTTTGGGCCGATGCGGTAAACACTGCTTGTTATGTTCTTAATAGGGTTCTTATTCGTCCGCATTTAAATAAAACACCTTATGAACTTTTAAAAGGGCGAAAGCCAAATATTTCACATTTTCATGTTTTTGGGTGTAAGGTGTTTGTTTTAAATAACGGAAAGGAACCTGTCGGCAAGTTTGACTCCAAAGCTGACGAAGGCATTTTCATAGGTTATTCAACTCATAGCAAAGCATATAGAGTCTACGATAAAAGAACATTAACCGTTGAGGAATCTGTGCATGTTGTATTTGATGAATCTTCGAAAGGAGATTGTGTTGTTTCTTGTGATGATGATAATATAGGTACATATTTGGATCATGAGAAGTCAACTTCACAACAAATGGAAGAGAATCAAATTGAAGATGGAGAGGTGCAAGCACAAGATAAAGACTTAGCACAAGAGATTCAATCTCAATTACCAATAGCTTGGAAATCAAACAAAAATCATCCGATTTCTAACATCTTAGGTGACATTGCGAAGGGAGTGGTAACCCGACGCACTTTAAATAATTTTTGTTATTATGTTGCCTTTGTATCTCAAATAGAACCTAAGAATATCAAAGAGGCTCTTCAAGATGATCATTGGATTATGGCCATGCAAGAAGAATTAAATCAATTTGAAAGAAACCAAGTTTGGGAGCTTGTGCCAAAACCCGATGATCGTCCTGTAATTGGTACTCGGTGGATCTATAGGAATAAGTTAGATGAATCGGGTATTATTGTTAGGAATAAAGCTAGGTTGGTAGCACAAGGTTATAGTCAAGAAGAAGGAATCGATTACGATGAGACATATGCTCCTGTTGCTAGACTAGAAGCTATTCGTATTCTTCTCGCTTTTGCTTCGATAATGAATTTTAAATTGTATCAAATGGATGTTAAGAGCGCCTTTCTTAACGGATACATTCAAGAGGAAGTTTACGTGTCACAACCTCCCGGATTCGAGAGTTTTGAGCATCCGGACTACGTTTTCAAACTGAAAAAGGCTTTGTACGGTTTGAAACAAGCTCCTAGAGCTTGGTACGACCGACTAAGCAATTTTTTATTACAAAAAGGTTTTAAACGAGGAACTGTTGACACTACACTTTTTATTGAACGTTCCGGTAAGGATATTTTATTGGTTCAAATATATGTTGACGATATTATATTTGGTGCTACTAACGATAACTTGTGTAAGAAGTTTTCAGACTTGATGCAAAGCGAATTCGAGATGTCGATGATGGGAGAGCTTACATTCTTTCTTGGCCTTAAAATAAAGCAGCTTAATGATGGCATTTATATTCATCAGAGTAAATATTGTAGAGAGCTTCTCAAACGTTTTGGGATGGATTCGTGCAAATCCGCTTCTACACCAATGAGCGTTGCATGCTACCTAGATCAAGATGAGGCTGGAAAAGCGGTAGAGGTAACGAAGTATCGTGGTATTATTGGTAGTTTGTTATACTTAACTGCATCTAGGCCTGACATCATGTTTAGTGTATGTATGTGTGCACGTTTTCAAGCAAAACCGAAAGAGTCGCATCTAACTGCTGTCAAAAGAATTATGAAATACTTAAAGGGTACAACGAATACTGGACTTTATTATCCTAGGGATGCTTTTCTAAAACTTATAGGTTATTCGGACTCTGACTTTGCCAGTTGTAAAGTTGAGCGAAAAAGTACAAGCGGAACATGCCATTTAATTGGTAATTCACTTGTATCGTGGTTTTCCAAAAAGCAAAACTGTGTTGCTTTATCAACCGCGGAGGCCGAATACATAGCTGCAGGTAGTTGTTGTGCACAACTTTTATGGATGAAACAACAATTATCTGACTTTGGTTTAAATTTGACAAAAATCCCTATAAAGTGTGATAACACTTCGGCAATTAATTTGACTAAAAATCCAGTATTACACTCAAGGACAAAGCATATTGAAATTAGGCATCATTTTTTTGAGAGATCATGTTCAAAAAGGTGATTGTGTTATTGAGTTTGTTCAAACTTCGGATCAATTAGCTGATATCTTTACAAAACCATTACCAAGGGACACATTTTATAAAATTCGAAGAGAACTTGGTATTTTTGATGAATCAACTATTAGCTAATTATATTTGATGCTTTTCGAAATCACCTTCAAGCCTATTTCAATGTGATTTGTATTTTGAGTTGTTGTTTCTTATTAAAGTGTTTCTTATTTTTTGTGATATGTAGTTATGTGTGTATGTTTTCTATAATATGTTAATTGCTTTATTTGTATGTGTGTTACTTGCTAAATGCTAAGTGTTTCTATGTGGTTGTGCATGAAAAATGTTTTTGCATGAAAAATTTGAAATTTTTAAAATTCTGGACAGTTCACTCGAGTAACAGATATTTCACTCGAGTAATTTTAAAATCTCTTTCGTATTACTCGAGTAATTCTGTCTGTCACTCGATTAATTTTAAAATGACTTTCGTATCACTCGATTAGTTCATCCATCACTCGAGTGAAAACTTTTTTACTTTCGGCATACTCGAGTAACGCATGAACATCACTCGAGTAACTTACGTGATTTTAAAAAAAAAACTGAACTGTTGGAAACTGCATCTTTTTCACATTTCTTTCTCTCTCTTGTTCGTATTTCTCTCTTCTCTATTATATGGTTCTTCATCAAATCATCATTTTCATTTGATGTTGATTTCTGTTTATGTTTCTGTTTCATGTTTCTGACTCTGTTTGGCCTAGTTTGGTTAGTTTCGTTTGATTATTTGCTATGGTTGATGTCTTTTTGCTTTACACTATGATTTGCTGCATAGTATGATACTCTGATATTATGGATTATGGTGCTATATTCGTTGTACGTTTTTATTCGTTGAGGCACTATTGTGGTTTATTTTGGTATTGTCTTTATTGTTATATTTTTTTTATCATTGTGAACTACTTACCTTCCACTTTTGGCAAAGGACTTTTCTCACAATTTTTATCTTTTTAATGATGCCAAAAGGGGGAGAATATTTTGTTGATGTTGTTCTTGTAGGTTAAGTTTTATTATATTTTTCCTAGGTGTTTTACATTTAGGGGGAGTATGTTAAAACTTAGTGCTTAATTGAAAAGGAGGTTTGTCATCATCAAAAAGGGGGAGTTTGTAGGATTCTCATGTTTTGATGCTAACACACTCTCTCCAAGCAACAACATTGGCAACAAGCAAGCTACACCACATGAAGATTAGAATTAGGATTTTTATTAATTCTATTTCAATGTAATCTTTATTTTTATGCAATGCATCTCATTGGTGTGGGTAGCTTAGGTGATTTTAAGAATATTTAAATAATGTTTGATTAAGAGTGAAGATACTTTAAATCTTGATTAAATAGCTCTATTAAAAGTTTTGTGAAAATCCTTTTAGAAAAACCTTGTTTTTATTCAGATTCTGATCAGTTTACTCGAGTAATGAGTATTGGGTCACTCGAGTAATTTATGTCATGACAGGTTAATCGAGTAATGGTTTACACATCACTCGAGTAACTTAATCTGACATGTTTTAATCGAGTGATGTTATATGGTTTACTCGAGTAATTCAATCAGTGTTTGAAAATTTTAAAAGGACATAATTTTCTCTTTCACAAGAGATAGACATTTTATTCTTACAATTTTCTATACACTTTCAAAAGCAATTCAAGAGCTATTTTACATCTTTCAAGAGCTATCAAGATTCAACAAGAAACTTTTCATTCTTCACTCTATTTCTCTCATTGTTCAAATATTCTTGAGATCATAATTTTTGTTCTTAGTGGTTGTTGAAGATTTGCAATTTATGATTGCATCATTGAAGTTTCAACACAAGTGAAGAATCTCACAAGGAAGACTTTGAGGATCAAATCAAAGCAAGAAAAGAGGATTGGTTGGAAGCATCTTCAATCAATTAGCAAGGAAATCTAGAATTCTCAAAAGGGGTAGATTAGATCAAAGTGTTTGGTACACACTTTGAGTTGGGTTTTAAGATAGGAGAACTAAGAATCTAGTTGCATCTTAAAACATTGTAAAATCTACATTTGAAGATTTCTAGTGAAGAATCTCTCTTGATTCAAGAGGGGACTGGAGTAGCTTTCAAGTGGGTGAAAGTGAACCAGGATAAATCCTTGTGTCTCTTTTATTTTCATTCCTTGTATTGCATTAATTCATTAACAATTACATTTTTAGGTTAGAATTGGGGTTTTCTTAATTCTACTCAATTGATCTAAAATTGCATGTTAATATTACTTGAAATTGTTCATATTAATCATTCATAATTTGTTGAATCATCATAGCATTGTTATTCTTGAAGAACTCCATTGAAAACTGAGTTTTAATTGAATTTTACCCAGTTTACTCGAGTAAAGTTCTTGTCACTCGAGTAATCTGCTTTCAGTTTATGAACAATACTCGAGTAGGTTTTCTGTTACTCGAGTGATTTAAAAATAGCTTTCGTAATACTCGAGTGATTTGCTGAATACTCGAGTGAAATTATTTTTGCTTGCGTATTACTCGAGTGAAGTCTTGAGTTACTCGAGTAATCTGACTTGAATTTTTTAAGAAAATTTATTTTCATAAAATCATTCTCTTAGGTGGACGAAAAATCTGTAATAAGGCTTCAATATTCTATTCACCCCCCTCTAGACTATATTGAGCCGCTTGTTGGTTTCCAACAACACCCTCTACGTCCCTTGGGATACCAAGCAATGTTTAGGATCATTCTAATGGTTCTTTTAAGTCCTTAAACACATTCCTAGACCATTCTAAGCCTTTAGAATACTCTCATAACCATTCTACACTTGTTAGAACCTCCAAGGACTCATGTTACACCCTCTACGTCCCATGGGGTACCAAGCAATGTTTAGGATCATTCTAATGGTTCTTATATGTCCTAATACACATTCCTAGACCATTCTAAGCCTTTAGAATACTCTCATAACCATTCTACACTTGTTAGAACCTCCAAGGACTCATGCTACACCCTCTACGTCCCTTGGTGTACCAAGCAATGTTTAGGATCATACTAATGGTTCTTATAAGTCCTAATACACATTCCTAGACCATTCTAAGCCTTTAGAATACTCTCTTAACCATTCTACACTTGTTAGAACCTCCAAGGTCTCATGCTACACCCTGTACATCCCTTCGGGTACCAAGCAATGTTTAGGATCATTCTAATGGTTCTTATAAGTCCTACTACACATTCCTAGACCATTCTAA
Source organism: Crotalaria pallida (assembly GCA_037953625.1). NCBI lineage: Eukaryota > Viridiplantae > Streptophyta > Magnoliopsida > Fabales > Fabaceae > Crotalaria > Crotalaria pallida. The sequence continues at coordinate 102,887,632 of CM075654.1, read as the reverse complement.
GCCTTTAGAATACTCTCTTAACCATTCTACACTTGTTAGAACCTCCAAGGACACATGCTACACCCTCTACTTCCCTTGGGATACCAAGCAATGTTTAGGATCATTCTAATGATTCTTATAAGTCCTTATACACATTCCTAGACCATTCTAAGCCTTTAGAATACTCTCATAACCATTCTACACTTGTTAGAACCTCCATGGACTCATGTTACACCATCTACGTCCCTTGGGGTACCAAGCAATGTTTAGGATCATTTTAATGGTTCTTATAAGTCCTAATACAAATTTCTAGACCATTCTAAGCCTTTAGAATATTCTCATAACCATTCTTCACTTGTTAGAACCTCCAAGGACTCATGCTACACCCTCTACGTCCCTTAGGGTACCAAGCAATGTTTAGGATTGTTCAAATGGTTCTTATATGTCCTAATACAAATTCCTAGACCATTCTAAGCCTTTAGAATACTCTCATAACCATTCTACACTTGTCAGAACCTCCAAGGACTCAGGTTACACCCTCTACGTCCCATGGGGTACCAAGCAATGTTTAGGATCGTTCTAATGGTTCTTCTAAGTCCTAATACAAATTTCTAGACCATTCTAAGCCTTTAGAATACTCTCATGACCATTCTACACTCTTTAGAACCTCCAAGGACTCCTGCTACACCATCTACGTCCCTTGGGGTACCAAGCAATGTTTAGGATCATTCTATTGGTTCTTATAAGTCCTAATACACATTCCTAGACCATTCTAAGCCTTTAGAATACTCTCTTAACCATTCTACACTTGTTAGAACTTGCAAGGACTCATGCTACACCCTCTACGTCCCTTGGGGTACCAAGCAATGTTTAGGATCATTCTAATGGTTCTTATAAGTCCTAATACACATTTCTAGACCATTCTAAGCCTTTATAACACTCTCTTGACAATTCTACACTTGTTAGAACCTCCAAGGACTCATGTTACACCCTCTACGTCCCATGGGGTACCAAGCAATGTTTAGGATCATTCTAATGGTTCTTCTAAGTCCTAATACACATTCCTAGACCATTCTAAGCCTTTAGAATACTTTCTTAACCATTCTACACTTGTTAGAACCTCGAACGACTCATGTTACACCCTCTACGTCCCTTGGGGTACCAAGCAATGTTTAGGATCATTCTAATGGTTCTTATAAGTCCTTATACACATTCCTAGACCATTCTAAGCCGTTAGAATACTTTCATAACCATTCTACACTTGTTAGAACCTCCAAGGACTCATGCTACACCCTGTACGTCCCTTCGGGTACCAAGCAATGTTTAGGATCATTCTAATGGTTCTTATAAGTCCTACTACACATTCCTGGACCATTCTAAGCCTTTAGAATACTCTCTTAACCATTCTACACTTGTTAGAACCTCCAAGGACACATGCTACACCCTCTACGTCCCTTGGGATACCAAGCAATGTTTAGGATCATTCTAATGGTTCTTATAAGTCCTTATACACATTCCTAGACCATTCTAAGCCTTTAGAATACTCTCATAACCATTCTACACTTGTTAGAACCTCCAAGGACTCATGTTACACCATCTACGTCCCATGGGGTACCAAGCAATGTTTAGGATCATTCTAATGGTTCTTATATGTCCTAATACACATTCCTAGACCAATCTAAGCCTTTAGAATACTCTCATAACCATTCTACACTTGTTAGAACCTCCAAGGACTCATGCTACACCCTCTACGTCCCTTGGTGTACCAAGCAATGTTTAGGATCATACTAATGGTTCTTATAAGTCCTAATACAGATTCCTAGACCATTCTAAGCCTTTAGAATACTCTCTTAACCATTCTACACTTGTTAGAACCTCCAAGGTCTCATGCTACACCCTGTACGTCCCTTCGGGTACCAAGCAATGTTTAGGATCATTCTAATGGTTCTTATAAGTCCTACTACACATTCCTAGACCATTCTAAGGCTTTAGAATACTCTCTTAACCATTCTACACTTGTTAGAACCTCCAAGGACACATGCTACACCCTCTACGTCCCTTGGGATACCAAGCAATGTTTAGGATCATTCTAATGATTCTTATAAGTCCTTATACACATTCCTAGACCATTCTAAGCCTTTAGAATACTCTCATAACCATTCTACACTTGTTAGAACCTCCATGGACTCATGTTACACCATCTACGTCCCTTAGGGTACCAAGCAATGTTTAGGATCATTCTAATGGTTCTTATAAGTCCTAATACACATTTCTAGACCATTCTAAGCCTTTATAACACTCTCTTGATCATTCTACACTCTTTAGAACCTCCAAGGACTCATGCTACACCATCTACGTCCCTTGGGGTACCAAGCAATGTTTAGGATCATTCTAATGGTTCTTATAAGTCCTAATACACATTCCTAGACCATTCTAAGCCTTTAGAATACTCTCTTAACCATTCTACACTTGTTATAACCTCCAAGGACTCATGTTACACCCTCTACGTCCCATGGGGTACCAAGCAATGTTTATTATCATTCCAATGGTTCTTATAAGTCCTAATACACATTGCTAGACCATTCTAAGCCTTTAGAATACTCTCATGACCATTCTACACTCTTTAGAACCTCCAAGGACTCCTGCTACACCATCTACGTCCCTTGGGGTACCAAGCAATGTTTAGGATCATTCTAATGGTTCTTATAAGTCCTAATACACATTCCAAGACCATTCTAAGCCTTTAGAATACTCTCTTAACCATTCTACACTTGTAAGAACCTCCAAGGACTCATGCTACACCCTCTACGTCCCTTGGGGTACCAAGCAATGTTTAGGATTGTTCAAATGGTTCTTATATGTCCTAACACAAATTCCTAGACCATTCTAAGCCTTTAGAATACTCTCATAACCATTCTACACTTGTTAGAACCTCCAAGGACTCATGTTACACCCTCTACATCCCATGGGGTACCAAGCAATGTTTAGGATCATTCTAATGGTTCTTCTAAGTCCTAATACACATTCCTAGACCATTCTAAGCCTTTAGAATATTTTCTTAACCATTCTACACTTGTTAGAACCTCCAACGACTCATGTTACACCCTCTACGTCCCTTGGGGTACCAAGCAATGTTTAGGATCATTCTAATGGTTCTTATAAGTCCTTATACACATTCCTAGACCATTCTAAGCCTTTAGAATACTCTCATAACCATTCTACACTTGTTAGAACCTCCAAGGACTCATGCTACTCCCTGTACGTCCCTTCGGGTACCAAGCAATGTTTAGGATCATTCTAATGGTTCTTATAAGTCCTACTACACATTCCTAGACCATTCTAAGCCTTTAGAATACTCTCTTAACCATTCTACACTTGTTAGAACCTCCAAGGACACATGCTACACCCTCTACGTCCCTTGGGATACCAAGCAATGTTTAGGATCATTCTAATGATTCTTATAAGTCCTTATACACATTCCTAGACCATTCTAAGCCTTTAGAATACTCTCATAACCATTCTACACTTGTTAGAACCTCCATGGACTCATGTTACACCATCTACGTCCCTTGGGGTACCAAGCAATGTTTATGATCATTCTAATGTTTCTTATAAGTCCTAATACAAATTTCTAGACCATTCTAAGCCTTTAGAATACTCTCATAATTATTCTTCACTTGTTAGAACCTCCATGGACTCATGTTACACCATCTACGTCCCTTGGGGTACCAAGCAATGTTTAGGATCATTCTAATGGTTCTTATAAGTCCTAATACACATTTCTAGACCATTCTAAGCCTTTATAACACTCTCTTGATCATTCTACACTCTTTAGAACCTCCAAGGACTCATGCTACACCATCTACGTCCCTTGGGGTACCAAGCAATGTTTAGGATCATTCTAATGGTTCTTATAAGTCCTAATACACATTCCTAGACCATTCTAAGCCTTTAGAATACTATCTTAACCATTCTACAGTTGTTAGAACCTCCAAGGACTCATGTTACACCCTCTACATCCCATGGGGTACCAAGCAATGTTTATTATCATTCCAATGGTTCTTATAAGTCCTAATACACATTGCTAGACCATTATAAGCCTTTAGAATACTCTCATGACCATTCTACACTTGTTAGAACCTCCAAGGACTCATGCTACACCATCTACGTCCCTTGGGGTACCAAGCAATGTTTAGGATCATTCTAATGGTTCTTATAAGTCCTAATACACATTTCTAGACCATTCTAAGCCTTTATAACACTCTCTTGATCATTCTACACTCTTTAGAACCTCCAAGGACTCATGCTACACCATCTACGTCCCATGGGGTACCAAGCAATGTTTAGGATCATTCTAATGGTTCTTCTAAGTCCTAATACACATTCCTAGACCATTCTAAGCCTTTAGAATACTTTCTTAACCATTCTACACTTGTTAGAACCTCGAACGACTCATGTTACACCCTCTACGTCCCTTGGGGTACCAAGCAATGTTTAGGATCATTCTAATGGTTCTTATAAGTCCTTATACACATTCCTAGACCATTCTAAGCCATTAGAATACTTTCATAACCATTCTACACTTGTTAGAACCTCCAAGGACTCATGCTACACCCTGTACGTCCCTTCGGGTACCAAGCAATGTTTAGGATCATTCTAATGGTTCTTATAAGTCCTACTACACATTCCTGGACCATTCTAAGCCTTTAGAATACTCTCTTAACCATTCTACACTTGTTAGAACCTCCAAGGACACATGCTACACCCTCTACGTCCCTTGGGATACCAAGCAATGTTTAGGATCATTCTAATGGTTCTTATAAGTCCTTATACACATTCCTAGACCATTCTAAGCCTTTAGAATACTCTCATAACCATTCTACACTTGTAAGAACCTCCAAGGACTCATGCTACACCCTCTACGTCCCTTGGGGTACCAAGCAATGTTTAGGATTGTTCAAATGGTTCTTATATGTCCTAACACAAATTCCTAGACCATTCTAAGCCTTTAGAATACTCTCATAACCATTCTACACTTGTTAGAACCTCCAAGGACTCATGTTACACCCTCTACGTCCCATGGGGTACCAAGCAATGTTTAGGATCATTCTAATGGTTCTTCTAAGTCCTAATACACATTCCTAGACCATTCTAAGCCTTTAGAATACTTTCTTAACCATTCTACACTTGTTAGAACCTCGAACGACTCATGTTACACCCTCTACGTCCCTTGGGGTACCAAGCAATGTTTAGGATCATTCTAATGGTTCTTATAAGTCCTTATACACATTCCTAGACCATTCTAAGCCATTAGAATACTTTCATAACCATTCTACACTTGTTAGAACCTCCAAGGACTCATGCTACACCCTGTACGTCCCTTCGGGTACCAAGCAATGTTTAGGATCATTCTAATGGTTCTTATAAGTCCTACTACACATTCCTGGACCATTCTAAGCCTTTAGAATACTCTCTTAACCATTCTACACTTGTTAGAACCTCCAAGGACACATGCTACACCCTCTACGTCCCTTGGGATACCAAGCAATGTTTAGGATCATTCTAATGGTTCTTATAAGTCCTTATACACATTCCTAGACCATTCTAAGCCTTTAGAATACTCTCATAACCATTCTACACTTGTTAGAACCTCCAAGGACTCATGTTACACCATCTACGTCCCATGGGGTACCAAGCAATGTTTAGGATCATTCTAATGGTTCTTATATGTCCTAATACACATTCCTAGACCAATCTAAGCCTTTAGAATACTCTCATAACCATTCTACACTTGTTAGAACCTCCAAGGACTCATGCTACACCCTCTACGTCCCTTGGTGTACCAAGCAATGTTTAGGATCATACTAATGGTTCTTATAAGTCCTAATACAGATTCCTAGACCATTCTAAGCCTTTAGAATACTCTCTTAACCATTCTACACTTGTTAGAACCTCCAAGGTCTCATGCTACACCCTGTACGTCCCTTCGGGTACCAAGCAATGTTTAGGATCATTCTAATGGTTCTTATAAGTCCTACTACACATTCCTAGACCATTCTAAGGCTTTAGAATACTCTCTTAACCATTCTACACTTGTTAGAACCTCCAAGGACACATGCTACACCCTCTACGTCCCTTGGGATACCAAGCAATGTTTAGGATCATTCTAATGATTCTTATAAGTCCTTATACACATTCCTAGACCATTCTAAGCCTTTAGAATACTCTCATAACCATTCTACACTTGTTAGAACCTCCATGGACTCATGTTACACCATCTACGTCCCTTAGGGTACCAAGCAATGTTTAGGATCATTCTAATGGTTCTTATAAGTCCTAATACACATTTCTAGACCATTCTAAGCCTTTATAACACTCTCTTGATCATTCTACACTCTTTAGAACCTCCAAGGACTCATGCTACACCATCTACGTCCCTTGGGGTACCAAGCAATGTTTAGGATCATTCTAATGGTTCTTATAAGTCCTAATACGCATTCCTAGACCATTCTAAGCCTTTAGAATACTCTCATAACCATTCTACACTTGTTAGAACCTCCAAGGACTCATGTTACACCCTCTACGTCCCATGGGGTACCAAGAAATGTTTAGGATCATTCTAATGGTTCTTCTAAGTCCTAATACACATTCCTAGACCATTCTAAGCCTTTAGAATATTTTCTTAACCATTCTACACTTGTTAGAACCTCCAACGACTCATGTTACACCCTCTACGTCCCTTGGGGTACCAAGCAATGTTTAGGATCATTCTAATGGTTCTTATAAGTCGTTATACACATTCCTAGACCATTCTAAGCCTTTAGAATACTCTCATAACCATTCTACACTTGTTAGAACATCCAAGGACTCATGCTACACCCTGTACGTCCCTTCCGGTACCAAGCAATGTTTAGGATCATTCTAATGGTTCTTATAAGTCCTACTACACATTCCTAGACCATTCTAAGCCTTTAGAATACTCTCTTAACCATTCTACACTTGTTAGAACCTCCAAGGACACATGCTACACCCTCTACGTCCCTTGGAATACCAAGGAATGTTTAGGATCATTCTAATGGTTCTTATAAGTCCTTATACACATTCCTAGACCATTCTAAGCCTTTAGAATACTCTCATAACCATTCTACACTTGTTAGAACTTCCAAGGACTCATGTTACACCCTCTATGTCCCATGGGGTACCAAGCAATGTTTAGGATCATTCTAATGGTTCTTATATGTCCTAATACACATTCCTAGACCATTCTAAGCCTTTAGAATACTCTCATAACCATTCTACACTTGTTAGAACCTCCACGGACTCATGGTACACCCTCTACGTCCCATGGGGTACCAAGCAATGTTTAGGATCAATCTAATGGTTCTTATATGTCCTAATACACATTCCTAGACCATTCTAAGCCTTTAGAATACTCTCATAACCATTCTACACTTGTTAGAACTTCCAAGGACTCATGCTATACCCTCTACGTCCCTTGGTGTACCAAGCAATGTTTAGGATCATACTAATGGTTCTTATAAGTCCTAATACACATTCCTAGACCATTCTAAGTCTTTAGAATACTCTTTTAACCATTCTACACTTGTTAGAACCTCCAAGGTCTCATGCTACACCCTGTACGTCCCTTCGGGTACCAAGCAATGTTTAGGATCATTCTAATGGTTTTTATAAGTCCTACTACACATTCCTAGACCATTCTAAGCCTTTAGAATACTGTCTTAACCATTCTACACTTGTTAGAACCTCCAAGGACACATGCTACACCCTCTACGTCCCTTGGGATACCAAGCAATGTTTAGGATCATTCTAATGGTTCTTATAAGTCCTAATACACATTTCTAGACCATTCTAAGCCTTTATAACACTCTCTTGATCATTCTACACTCTTTAGAACCTCCAAGGACTCATGCTACACCATCTACGTCCCTTGGGGTACCAAGCAATGTTTAGGATCATTCTAATGGTTCTTATAATTCCTAATACACATTCCTAGACCATTCTAAGCCTTTAGAATACTCTCTTAACCATTCTACACTTGTAAGAACCTCCAAGGACTCATGCTACACCCTCTACGTCCCTTAGGGTACCAAGCAATGTTTAGGATTGTTCAAATGGTTCTTATATGTCCTAATACAAATTCCTAGACCATTCTAAGCCTTTAGAATACTCTCATAACCATTCTACACTTGTTAGAACCTCCAAGGACTCATGTTACACCCTCTACGTCCCATGGGGTACCAAGAAATGTTTAGGATCATTCTAATGGTTCTTCTAAGTCCTAATACACATTCCTAGACCATTCTAAGCCTTTAGAATATTTTCTTAACCATTCTACACTTGTTAGAACCTCCAACGACTCATGTTACACCCTCTACGTCCCTTGGGGTACCAAGCAATGTTTAGGATCATTCTAATGGTTCTTATAAGTCGTTATACACATTCCTAGACCATTCTAAGCCTTTAGAATACTCTCATAACCATTCTACACTTGTTAGAACATCCAAGGACTCATGCTACACCCTGTACGTCCCTTCCGGTACCAAGCAATGTTTAGGATCATTCTAATGGTTCTTATAAGTCCTACTACACATTCCTAGACCATTCTAAGCCTTTAGAATACTCTCTTAACCATTCTACACTTGTTAGAACCTCCAAGGACACATGCTACACCCTCTACGTCCCTTGGAATACCAAGGAATGTTTAGGATCATTCTAATGGTTCTTATAAGTCCTTATACACATTCCTAGACCATTCTAAGCCTTTAGAATACTCTCATAACCATTCTACACTTGTTAGAACTTCCAAGGACTCATGTTACACCCTCTATGTCCCATGGGGTACCAAGCAATGTTTAGGATCATTCTAATGGTTCTTATATGTCCTAATACACATTCCTAGACCATTCTAAGCCTTTAGAATACTCTCATAACCATTCTACACTTGTTAGAACCTCCACGGACTCATGGTACACCCTCTACGTCCCATGGGGTACCAAGCAATGTTTAGGATCAATCTAATGGTTCTTATATGTCCTAATACACATTCCTAGACCATTCTAAGCCTTTAGAATACTCTCATAACCATTCTACACTTGTTAGAACTTCCAAGGACTCATGCTATACCCTCTACGTCCCTTGGTGTACCAAGCAATGTTTAGGATCATACTAATGGTTCTTATAAGTCCTAATACACATTCCTAGACCATTCTAAGTCTTTAGAATACTCTTTTAACCATTCTACACTTGTTAGAACCTCCAAGGTCTCATGCTACACCCTGTACGTCCCTTCGGGTACCAAGCAATGTTTAGGATCATTCTAATGGTTTTTATAAGTCCTACTACACATTCCTAGACCATTCTAAGCCTTTAGAATACTCTCTTAACCATTCTACACTTGTTAGAACCTCCAAGGACACATGCTACACCCTCTACATCCCTTGGGATACCAAGCAATGTTTAGGATCATTCTAATGGTTCTTATAAGTCCTTATACACATTCCTAGACCATTCTAATCCTTTAGAATACTCTCATAACCATTCTACACTTGTTAGAACCTCCATGGACTCATGTTACACCATCTACGTCCATTGCTTGGTACCCCAAGGGACTCATGCTACACCATCTACGTCCCTTGTTTAGAATGATCCTAAACATTGCTTGGTACCCTAATGGACGTAGAGAGTGTAGGATGAGTCGTTGGAGGTTCTAACAAGTGTAGAATGGTTAAGAGAGTATTCTAAAGGCTTAGAATGGTCTAGGAATGTTTATCAGGACTTATAAGAACCATTAGTATAATCCTAAACATTGCTTGGTACACGAAGGGACGTAGAGGGTGTAGCAAGAGTCCTTGGAGGTTCTAACAAGTTAAGAATGGTTAAGAGAGTATTCTAAAGGCATAGAATGGTCTAGGAATGTGTATTATGACTTATAAGAATCATTAGAATGATCCTAAACATTGCTTGGTACCCCAAGGGACGTAGAGGGTGTAGCAAGAGTCCTTGGAGGTTCTAACAAGTGTAGAATGGTTAAGAGAGTATTCTAAATTCTTAGAATGGCCTAGGAATGTGTATTAGGACTTATAAGAACCATTAGTATGATCCTAAACATTGCTTGGTACCCCAAGGGACGTAGAGGGTGTAGCAAGAGTCCTTGGAGGTTCTAACAAGTGTAGAATGGTTAAGAGAGTATTCTAAAGGCTTTGAATGGTCTAGGAATGTGTATTAGGACTTATAAGAACCATTATTATGATCCTAAACATTGCTCTGTACCCCAAGGGACGTAGATGCTGTAGCATGAGTCCTTGGAGGTTCTAACAAGTGTAGAATGGTCAAGAGAGTAATCGAAAGGCTTAGAATGGTCTAGGAATGTGTAATAAGACATATACGTACGTTTAGAATGATCCTAAACATTGCTTGGTACCCGAATGGACGTAGAGAGTGTAGGATGAGTCCTTAGACGTCCTAACAAGTGTATAATGGTTAAGAGAGTATTCTAAAGGCTTAGAATGGTCTAGGAATGTGTATTAGGACTTAGAAGAACCATTAGAATGATCCTAAACATTGCTTGGTACCCGAAGGGACTTAGAGGGTGTAGCATGAGTCCTTGGAGGTTCTAACAAGTGTAGAATGGTTAAGAGAGTAATCTAAAGGCTTAGAATGGTCTAGGAATGTGTATTAAGACATATACGAACATTTAGAATGATCATAAACATTGCTTGGTACCCTAATGGACGTAGAGAGTGTAGGATGAGTCCTTGGACGTTCTAACAAGTGTAGAATGGTTAAGAGAGTATTCTAAAGGCTTAGAATGGTCTAGGAATATGTATTAGGACTTAGAAGAACCATTAGAATGATCCTAAACTTTGCTTGGTACCCCAAGGGACGTAGATGTGTAGTATGATTCCTTGGAGGTTCTGACAAGTGTAGAATGGTTATGAGAGTATTCTAAAGGCTTAGAATGGTCTAGGAATGTGTATTAGGACTTATAAGAACCATTAGAATGATCCTAAACATTGCTTTGTACCCCAAGGGACGTAGATGGTGTAGCATGAGTCCTTGGCGGTTCTAACAAGTTTAGAATGGTTAAGAGAGTATTCTAAAGGTATAGAATGGTCTAGGAATGTATATTAGGACTAATAAGAACCATTAGAATGATCCTAAATGTTGCTTGGTACCCCAAGGGACGTAGAGGGTGTAGCAAGAGTCCTTGGAGGTTCTAACAAGTGTAAAATGGTTAAGAGAGTATTCTAAAGGCTTAGAATGGTCTAGGAATGTGTATTAGGACTTATAAGAACCATTAGTATGATCCTAAACATTGCTTTGTACCCCAAGGGACGTAGATGGTGTAGCATGAGTCCTTGGAGGTTCTAACAAGTGTAGAATGGTTAAGAGAGTAATCGAAAGGCTTAGAATGGTCTAGGAATGTGTATTAAGACATATACGTATGTTTAGAATGATCCTAAACATTGCTTGGTACCCGAATGGACGTAGAGAGTGTAGGATGAGTCCTTTGATGTCCTAACAAGTGTATAATGGTTAAGAGAGTATTCTAAAGGCTTAGAATGGTCTAGGAATGTGTATTAGGACTTAGAAGAACAATTAGAATGATCCTAAACATTGCTTGGTACCCGAAGGGACTTAGAGGGTGTAGCATGAGTCCTTGGAGGTTCTAACAAGTGTAGAATGGTTAAGAGAGTAGTCTAAATGCTTAGAATGGTCTAGGAATGTGTATTAAGACACATACGAACATTTAGAATGATCCTAAACATTGCTTGGTACCCTAATGGACGTAGAGTGTGTAGGATGAGTCCTTGGACGTTCTAACAAGTGTAGAATGGTTAAGAGAGTATTCTAAAGGCTTAGAATGGTCTAGGAATATGTATTAGGACTTAGAAGAACCATTAGAATGATCCTAAACTTTGCTTGGTACCCCAAGGGACGTATATGTGTAGCATGATTCCTTGGAGGTTCTGACAAGTGTAGAATGGTTATGAGAGTATTCTAAAGGCTTAGAATGGTCTAGGAATGTGTATTAGGACTTATAAGAACCATTAGAATGATCCTAAACATTGCTTTGTACCCCAAGGGACGTAGATGGTGTAGCATGAGTCCTTGGCGGTTCTAACAAGTTTAGAATGGTTAAGAGAGTATTCTAAAGGTATAGAATGGTCTAGGAATGTGTATTAGGACTAATAAGAACCATTAGAATGATCCTAAACATTGCTTGGTACCCCAAGGGACGTAGAGGGTGTAGCAAGAGTCCTTGGAGGTTCTAACAAGTGTAAAATGGTTAAGAGAGTATTCTAAAGGCTTAGAATGGTCTAGGAATGTGTATTAGGACTTATAAGAACCATTAGTATGATCCTAAACATTGCTTTGTACCCCAAGGGACGTAGATGGTGTAGCATGAGTCCTTGGAGGTTCTAACAAGTGTAGAATGGTTAAGAGAGTAATCGGAAGGCTTAGAATGGTCTAGGAATGTGTATTAAGACATATACGTATGTTTAGAATGATCCTAAACATTGCTTGGTACCCGAATGGACGTAGAGAGTGTAGGATGAGTCCTTAGATGTCCTAACAAGTGTATAATGGTTAAGAGAGTATTCTAAAGGCTTAGAATGGTCTAGGAATGTGTATTAGGACTTAGAAGAACAATTAGAATGATCCTAAACATTGCTTGGTACCCGAAGGGACTTAGAGGGTGTAGCATGAGTCCCTTGAGGTTCTAACAAGTGTAGAATGGTTAAGAGAGTAATCTAAATGCTTAGAATGGTCTAGGAATGTGTATTAAGACACATACGAACATTTAGAATGATCCTAAACATTGCTTGGTACCCTAATGGACGTAGAGTGTGTAGGATGAGTCCTTGGACGTTCTAACAAGTGTAGAATGGTTAAGAGAGTATTCTAAAGGCTTAGAATGGTCTAGGAATATGTATTAGGACTTAGAAGAACCATTAGAATGATCCTAAACTTTGCTTGGTACCCCAAGGGACGTAGATGTGTAGCATGATTCCTTGGAGGTTTTGACAAGTGCAGAATGGTTATGAGAGTATTCTAAAGGCTTAGAATGGTCTAGGAATGTGTATTAGGACTTATAAGAACCATTAGAATGATCCTAAACATTGCTTTGTACCCCAAGGGACGTAGATGGTGTAGCATGAGTCCTTGGCGGTTCTAACAAGTTTAGAATGGTTAAGAGAGTATTCTAAAGGTATAGAATGGTCTAGGAATGTGTATTAGGACTAATAAGAACCATTAGAATGATCCTAAACATTGCTTGGTACCCCAAGGGACGTAGAGGGTGTAGCAAGAGTCCTTGGAGGTTCTAACAAGTGTAAAATGGTTAAGAGAGTATTCTAAAGGCTTAGAATGGTCTAGGAATGTGTATTAGGACTTATAATAACCATTAGTATGATCCTAAACATTGCTTTGTACCCCAAGGGACGTAGATGGTGTAGCATGAGTCCTTGGAGGTTCTAACAAGTGTAGAATGGTTAAGAGAGTAATCGAAAGGCTTAGAATGGTCTAGGAATGTGTATTAAGACATATACGTACGTTTAGAATGATCCTAAACATTGCTTGGTACCCGAATGGACGTAGAGAGTGTAGGATGAGTCCTTAGATGTCCTAACAAGTGTATAATGGTTAAGAGAGTATTCTAAAGGCTTAGAATGGTCTAGGAATGTGTATTAGGACTTAGAAGAACAATTAGAATGATCCTTAACATTGCTTGGTACCCGAAGGGACTTAGAGGGTGTAGCATGAGTCCTTGGAGGTTCTAACAAGTGTAGAATGGTTAAGAGAGTAATCTAAATGCTTAGAATGGTCTAGGAATGTGTATTAAGACACATACGAACATTTAGAATGATCCTAAACATTGCTTGGTACCCTAATGGACGTAGAGTGTGTAGGATGAGTCCTTGGACGTTCTAACAAGTGTAGAATGGTTAAGAGAGTATTCTAAAGGCTTAGAATGGTCTTTGAATATGTATTAGGACTTAGAAGAACCATTAGAATGATCCTAAACTTTGCTTGGTACCCCAAGGGACGTAGAGGGTATAGCATGATTCCTTGGAGGTTCTGACAAGTGTAGAATTGTTATGAGAGTATTCTAAAGGCTTAGAATGGTCTAGGAATGTGTATTAGGACTTATAAGAACCATTAGAATGATCCTAAACATTGTTTTGTACCCCAAGGTACGTAGATGGTGTAGCATGAGTCCTTGGAGGTTCTAACAAGTTTAGAATGGTTAAGAGAGTATTCTAAAGGCATAGAATGGTCTAGGAATGTGTATTAGGACTAATAAGAACCATTAGAATGATCCTAAACAATGCTTGGTACCCCATGGGACGTAGTGGGTGTAACATGAGTCCTTGGAGGTTCTAAAAAGTGTAGAATGGTTAAGAGAGTATTCTAAAGGCTTAGAATGGTCTAGGAATGTGTATTAGGACTTATAAGAACCATTAGAATGATCCTAAACATTGCTTGGTACCCCAAGGGACGTAGAGGGTGTAGCAAGAGTCGTTGAAGGTTCTAACAAGTGTAGAATGGTTAAGAGAGTATTCTAAAGGCTTAGAATGGTCTAGGAATGTGTATTAGGACTTATAAGAACCATTAGAATGATCCTAAACATTGCTTGGTACCCCAAGGGACGTAGAGGGTGTAGCAAGAGTCGTTGGAGGTTCTAACAAGTGTAGAATGGTTAAGAGAGTATTCTAAAGGCTTAGAATGGGCTAGGAATGTGTATTAGGACTTATAAGAACCATTAGTATGATCCTAAACATTGCTTGGTACAGCAAGGGACGTAGAGGGTGTAGCATGAGTCCTTGGAGGTTCTAACAAGTTTAGAATGGTTAAGAGAGTATTCTAAAGGCATAGAATGGTCTAGGAATGTGTATTAGGACTTATAAAAACCATTAGAATGATCCTAAACATTCCTCGGTACCCCAAGGGACGTAGAGGGTGTAGCATGAGTCCTTGGAGGTTCTAACAAGTGTAGAATGGTTAAGAAAGTATTCTAAAGGCTTAGAATGGTCTAGGAATGTGTATTAGGACTTAGAAGAACCATTAGAATGATCCTAAACATTCCTTGGTACCCCAAGGGACGTAGAGGGTGTAGCATGAGTCCTTGCAGGTTCTAACAAGTGTAGAATGGTTAAGAGAATATTCTAAAGGCTTAGAATGGTCTAGGAATGTGTATTAGGACTTATAAGAACCATTAGAATGATCCTAAACATTGCTTGGTACCCCAAGGGACGTAGATGGTGTAGCATGAGTCCTTGGAGGTTCTAACAAGCGTAGAATGGTTAAGAGAGTATTCTCAAGGCTTAGAATGGTCTAGGAATGTGTATTAGGACTTATAAGAACCATTATAATGATCCTAAACATTGCTTGGTACCCCAAGGGACGTAGAGTGTGTAGCATGATTCCTTGGAGGTTCTAACAAGTGTAGAATGGTTATGAGAGTATTCTAAAGGCTTAGAATGGTCTAGGAATGTGTATTAGGACTTATAAGAACCATTAGAATGATCCTAAACATTGCTTGGTACCCCAAGGGACGTAGATGGTGTAGCATGAGTCCTTGGAGGTTCTAACAAGCGTAGAATGGTTAAGAGAGTATTCTCAAGGCTTAGAATGGTCTAGGAATGTGTATTAGGACTTATAAGAACCATTAGTATGATCCTAAACATTGCTTTGTACCCCAAGGGACGTAGATGGTGTAGCATGAGTCCTTGGAGGTTCTAACAAGTGTAGAATGGTTAAGAGAGTAATCTAAAGGCTTAGAATGGTATAGGAATCTGTATTAAGACATATACGAACATTTAGAATGATCCTAAACATTGCTTGGTACCCTAATGGACGTATAGAGTGTAGGATGAGTCCTTGGACGTTCTAACAAGTGTATAATGGTTAAAAGAGTATTCTAAAGGCTTAGAATGGTCTAGGAATGTGTATTAGGACTTAGAAGAACAATTAGAATGATCCTAAACATTGCTTGGTACCCGAAGGGACTTAGAGGGTGTAGCATGAGTCCTTGGAGGTTCTAACAAGTGTAGAATGGTTAAGAGAGTAATCTAAATGCTTAGAATGGTCTAGGAATGTGTATTAAGACATATACGAACATTTAGAATGATCCTAAACATTGCTTGGTACCCTAATGGACGTAGAGAGTGTAGGATGAGTCCTTGGAAGTACTAACAAGTGTAGAATGGTTAAGAGAGTATTCTAAAGGCTTAGAATGGTCTAGGAATATGTATTAGGACTTAGAAGAACCATTAGAATGATCCTAAACTTTGCTTGGTACCCCAAGGGACGTAGAGGGTGTAGCATGATTCCTTGGAGGTTCTTACAAGTGTAGAATTGTTATGAGAGTATTCTAAAGGCTTAGAATGGTCTAGGAATGTGTATTAGGACTTATAAGAACCATTAGAATGATCCTAAATATTGCTTTGTACCCCAAGGGACGTAGATGGTGTAGCATGAGTCCTTGGAGGTTCTAACAAGTTTAGAATGGTTAAGAGAGTATTCTAAAGGCATAGAATGGTCTAGGAATGTGTATTAGGACTAATAAGAACCATTAGAATGATCCTAAACAATGCTTGGTACCCCATGGGACGTAGAGGGTGTAACATGAGTCCTTGGAGGTTCTAACAAGTGTAGAATGGTTAAGAGAGTATTCTAAAGGCGTAGAATGGTCTAGGAATGTGTATTAGGACTTATAAGAACCATTAGAATGATCCTAAACATTGCTTGGTACCCCAAGGGACGTAGAGGGTGTACCAAGAGTCGTTGGAGGTTCTAACAAGTGTAGAATGGTTAAGAGAGTATACTAAAGGCTTAGAATGGGCTAGGAATCTGTATTAGGACTTATAAGAACCATTAGTATGATCCTAAACATTGCTTGGTACACCAAGGGACGTAGAGGGTGTAGCATGAGTACTTGGAGGTTCTAACAAGTTTAGAATGGTTAAGAGAGTTTTCTAAAGGCATAGAATGGTCTAGGAATGTGTATTAGGACTTATTAAAACCATTAGAATGATCCTAAACATTCCTTGGTACCCCAAGGGACGTAGAGGGTGTAGCATGAGTCCTTGGAGGTTCTAACAAGTGTAGAATGGTTAAGAAAGTATTGTAAAGGCTTAGAATGGTCTAGGAATGTGTATTAGGACTTAGAAGAACCATTAGAATGATCCTAAACATTCCTTGGTACCCCAAGAGACGTAGAGG
This sequence comes from Crotalaria pallida, assembly GCA_037953625.1. Lineage (NCBI taxonomy): Eukaryota > Viridiplantae > Streptophyta > Magnoliopsida > Fabales > Fabaceae > Crotalaria > Crotalaria pallida. The sequence goes on along the minus strand of CM075654.1, from coordinate 102,870,403 downwards.
GTGTAGCATGAGTCCTTGGAGGTTCTAACAAGTGTAGAATGGTTAAGATCATATTCTAAAGGCTTAGAATGGTCTAGGAATATGTATTAGGACTTATAAGAACCATTAGAATGATCCTAAACATTGCTTGGTACCCCAAGGGACGTAGAGGGTGTAGCAAGAGTCCTTGGAGGTTCTAACAAGTGTAGAATGGTTAAGAGAGTAATCTAAATGCTTAGAATGGTCTAGGAATGTGTATTAAGACATATACGAACATTTAGAATGATCCTAAACTTTGCTTGGTACCCTAATGGACGTAGAGAGTGTAGGATGAGTCCTTGGACGTTCTAACAAGTGTAGAATGGTTAAGAGAGTATTCTAAAGGCTTAGAATGGTCTAGGAATATGTATTAGGACTTAGAAGAACCATTAGAATGATCCTAAACTTTGCTTGGTACCCCAAGGGACGTAGAGGGTGTAGCATGATTCCTTGGAGGTTCTGACAAGTGTAGAATGGTTATGAGAGTATTCTAAAGGCTTAGAATGGTCTAGGAATGTGTATTAGGACTTATAAGAACCATTAGAATGATCCTAAACATTGCTTGGTACCACAAGGGACGTAGAGGGTGTAGCAAGAGTCGTTGGAGGTTCTAACAAGTGTAGAATGGTTAAGAGAGTATTCTAAAGGCTTAGAATGGTATAGGAATATGTATTAGGACTTATAAGAACCATTAGAATGATCCTAAACATTGCTTGGTACCCCAAGGGACGTAGAGGGTGTACCAAGAGTCGTTGGAGGTTCTAACAAGTGTAGAATGGTTAAGAGAGTATTCTAAAGGCTTAGAATGGTCTAGGAATGTGTATTAGGACTTATAAGAACCATTAGTATGATCCTAAACATTGCTTGGTACACCAAGGGACGTAGAGGGTGTAGCATGAGTCCTTGGAGGTTCTAACAAGTTTAGAATGGTTAAGAGAGTATTCTAAAGGCATAGAATGGTCTAGGAATGTGTATTAGGACTTATAAGAACCATTAGAATGATCCTAAACATTCCTTGGTACCCCAAGGGACGTAGAGGGTGTAGCATGAGTCCTTGGAGGTTCTAACAAGTGTAGAATGGTTAAGAAAGTATTCTAAAGGCTTAGAATGGTCTAGGAATGTGTATTAGGACTTAGAAGAACCATTAGAATGATCCTAAACATTCCTTGGTACCCCAAGAGACGTAGAGGGTGTAGCATGAGTCCTTGGAGGTTCTAACAAGTGTAGAATGGTTAAGAGAATATTCTAAAGGCTTAGAATGGTCTAGGAATGTGTATTAGGACTTATAAGAACCATTAGAATGATCCTAAACATTGCTTGGTACCCCAAGGGACGTAGAGGGTGTAGCAAGAGTCCTTGGAGGTTCTAACAAGTGTAGAATGGTTAAGAGAGTATTCTAAAGGCTTAGAATGGTCTAGGAATGTGTATTAGGACTTATAAGAACCATTAGTATGATCCTAAACATTGCTTTTTACCCCAAGGGACGTAGATGGTGTAGCATGAGTCCTTGGAGGTTCTAACAAGTGTAGAATGGTTAAGAGAGTAATCGAAAGGCTTAGAATGGTCTAGGAATGTGTATTAAGACATATACGTACGTTTAGAATGATCCAAAACATTGCTTGGTACCCTAATGGACGTAGAGAGTGTAGGATGAGTCCTTAGACGTCCTAACAAGTGTATAATGGTTAAGAGAGTATTCTAAAGGCTTACAATGGTCTTGGAATGTGTATTAGGACTTAGAAGAACAATTAGAATGATCCTAAACATTGCTTGGTACCCGAAGGGACTTAGAGGGTGTAGCATGAGTCCTTGGAGGTTCTAACAAGTGTAGAATGGTTAAGAGAGTAATCTAAATGCTTAGAATGGTCTAGGAATGTGTATTAAGACATATACGAACATTTAGAATGATCCTAAACATTGCTTGGTACCCTAATGGACGTAGAGAGTGTAGGATGAGTCCTTGGACGTTCTAACAAGTGTAGAATGGTTAAGAGAGTATTCTAAAGGCTTAGAATGGTCTAGGAATATGTATTAGGACATAGAAGAACCATTAGAATGATCCTAAACTTTGCTTGGTACCCCAAGGGACGTAGAGGGTGTAGGATGAGTCCTTGGAGGTTCTAACAAGTGTAAAATGGTTAAGAGAGTATTCTAAAGGTATAGAATGGTCTACGAATGTGTATTAGGACTAATAAGAACCATTAGAATGATCCTAAACAATACTTGGTACCCCATGGGACGTAGAGGGTGTAACATGAGTCCTTGGAGGTTCTAACAAGTGTAGAATGGTTAAGAGAGTATTCTAAAGGCTTAGAATGGTCTAGGAATGTATATTAGGACTTATAAGAACCATTAGAATGATCCTAAACATTGCTTGGTACCCCAAGGGACGTAGAGGGTGTAGCAAGAGTCGTTGGAGGTTCTAACAAGTGTAGAATGGTTAAGAGAGTATTCTAAAGGCTTAGAATGGTCTAGGAATGTGTATTAGGACTTATAAGAACCATTAGTATGATCCTAAACATTGCTTGGTACACCAAGGGACGTAGAGGGTGTAGCATGAGTCCTTGGAGGTTCTAACAAGTTTAGAATGGTTAAGAGAGTATTCTAAAGGCATAGAATGGTCTAGGAATGTGTATTAGGACTTATAAAAACCATTAGAATGATCCTAAACATTCCTTGGTACCCCAAGGGACGTAGAGGGTGTAGCATGAGTCCTTGGAGGTTCTAACAAGTGTAGAATGGTTAAGAAAGTATTCTAAAGGCTTAGAATGGTCTAGGAATGTGTATTAGGACTTAGAAGAACCATTAGAATGATCCTAAACATTCCTAGGTACCCCAAGGGACGTAGAGGGTGTAGCATGAGTCCTTGGAGGTTCTAACAAGTGTAGAATGGTTAAGAGAATATTCTAAAGGCTTAGAATGGTCTAGGAATGTGTATTAGGACTTATAAGAACCATTAGAATGATCCTAAACATTGCTTGGTACCCCAAGGGACGTAGCGGGTGTAGCAAAAGTCCTTGGAGGTTCTAACAAGTGTAGAATGGTTAAGAGAGTATTCTAAAGGCTTAGAATGGTCTAGGAATGTGTATTAGGACTTATAAGAACCATTAGTGTGATCCTAAACATTGCTTTTTACCCCAAGGGACGTAGATGGTGTAGCATGAGTCCTTGGAGCTTCTAACAAGTGTAGAATGGTTAAGAGAGTAATCGAAAGGCTTAGAATGGTCTAGGAATGTGTATTAAGACATATACGTACGTTTAGAATGATCCTAAACATTGCTTGGTACCCTAATGGACGTAGAGAGTGTAGGATGAGTCCTTAGACGTCCTAACAAGTGTATAATGGTTAAGAGAGTATTCTAAAGGCTTAGAATGGTCTAGGAATGTGTATTAGGACTTATAAGAACCATTAGAATGATCCTAAACTTTGCTTGGTACCCCAAGGGACGTAGAGGGTGTAGCATGATTCCTTGGAGGTTCTGACAAGTGTAGAATGGTTATGAGAGTATTCTAAAGGCTTAGAATGGTCTAGGAATGTGTATTAGGACTTATAAGAACCATTAGTATGATCCTAAACATTGCTTTGTACCCCAAGGGACGTAGATGGTGTAGCATGAGTCCTTGGAGGTTCTAACAAGTGTAGAATGGTTAAGAGAGTAATCGAAAGGCTTAGAATGGTCTAGGAATGTGTATTAAGACATATACGTACGTTTAGAATGATCCTAAACATTGCTTGGTACCCTAATGGACGTAGAGAGTGTAGGATGAGTCCTTAGACGTCCTAACAAGTGTATAATGGTTAAGAGAGTATTCTAAAGGCTTAGAATGGTCTAGGAATGTGTATTAGGACTTAGAAGAACCATTAGAATGATCCTAAACATTGCTTGGTACCCGAAGGGACTTAGAGGGTGTAGCATGAGTCCTTGGAGGTTCTAACAAGTGTAGAATGGTTAAGAGAGTAATCTAAAGACTTAGAATGGTCTAGGAATGTGTATTAAGACATATACGAACATTTAGAATGATCCTAAACATTGCTTGGTAACCTAATGGACGTAGAGAGTGTAGGATGAGTCCTTGGACGTTCTAACAAGTGTAGAATGGTTAAGAGAGTATTCTAAAGGCTTAGAATGGTCTCGGAATATGTATTAGGACTTAGAAGAACCATTAGAATGATCCTAAACTTTGCTTGGTACCCCAAGGAACGTAGAGGGTGTAGCATGATTCCTTGGATGTTCTAACAAGTGTAGAATGCTTATGAGAGTATTCTAAAGGCTTAGAATGGTCTAGGAATGTGTATTAGGACTTATAAGAACCATTAGAATGATCCTAAACATTGCTTTGTACCCCAAGGGACGTAGATGGTGTAGCATGAGTCCTTAGAGGTTCTAACAAGTGTAGAATGGTTAAGAGAGTAATCGAAAGGCTTAGAATGGTCTAGGAATGTGTATTAAGACATATACGTACGTTTAGAATGATCCTAAACATTGCGTGGTACCCGAATGGACGTAGAGAGTGTAGGATGAGTCCCTAGACGTCCTAACAAGTGTATAATGGTTAAGAGAGTATTCTATAGGCTTAGAATGGTCTACGAATGTGTATTAGGACTTAGAAGAACAATTAGAATGATCCTAAACATTGCTTGGTACCCGAAGGGACTTAGAGGGTGTAGCATGAGTCCTTGGAGGTTCTAACAAGTGTAGAATGGTTAAGAGAGTAATCTAAAGGCTTAGAATAGTCTAGGAATGTGTATTAGGACTTATGCATTAGGACTTAAGTATTCTACACTTGTGTATTAGGAACATTGTTTAGGATCATTCTAATGGTTCTTCTAAGCCCTAATACACATTCCTAGACCATTTTAATCCTTTAGAATACTTTCTTAACCATTCTACACTTGTTAGAACCTCCAATGACTCATGCTACACCCTCTACGTCCCTTCGGGTACCAAACAATGTTTAGGATCATTCTAATGGTTCTTATAAGTCCTAATACACATTCCTAGACCATTCTAAGCCTTTAGAATACTCTCTTAACCATTCTACACTTGTTAGAACCTCCAAGGACTCATGCTACACCCTCTAAGTCCCTTCGGGTACCAAGCAATGTTTAGGATCATTCTAATTGTTCTTCTAAGTCCTAATACACATTCGTAGACCATTGTAATCCTTTAGAATACTCTCTTAACCATTATACACTTGTTAGGACGTCTAAGGACTCATCCTACACTCTCTACGTCCATTCGGGTACCAAGCAATGTTTAGGATCATTCTAATGGTTCTTTAAAGTCCTAATACACATTCCTAGACCATTCTAAGCCTTTAGAATACTCTCTTAACCATTATACACTTGTTAGGACGTCTAAGGACTCATCCTACACTCTCTACGTCCATTAGGGTACCAAGCAATGTTTAGGATCATTCTAAACGTACGTATATGTCTTAATACACATTCCTAGACCATTCTCAGCCTTTCGATTACTCTCTTAACCATTCTACACTTGTTAGAACCTCCAAGGACTCATGCTACACCATCTACGTCCCTTGGGGTACAAAGGAATGTTTAGGATCATACTAATGGTTCTTGTAAGTTCTAATACACATTCCTAGACCATTCTAAGCCTTTAGAATACTCTCTTAACCATTCTACACTTGTTAGAACCTCCAAGGACTCTTGGTACACCCTCTACGTCCCTTGGGGTACCAAGCAATGTTTAGGATCATTCTAATGGTTCTTATTAGTCCTAATACACATTCCTAGACCATTCTAAGCCTTTAGAATACTTTCTTAACCATTCTACAATTGTTAGAACCTCCAAGGACTCATGCTACACCCTCTACGTCCCTTGGGGTACCAAGGAATGTTTAAAATCATTCTAATGGTTTTTATAAGTCCTAATACACATTCCTAGACCATTATAAGCCTTTAGAATACTCTCTTAACCATTCTACACTTGTTAGAACCTCCAAGGACTCATGCTACACCCTCTACGTCCCTTGGTGTACCAAGCAATGTTTAGGATCATACAAATGGTTCTTATAAGTCCTATTAAACATTCCTGACCATTCTAAGCCTTTAGAATACTCTCTTAACCATTCTACACTTGTTAGAACCTCCAACGACTCTTGCTACACCCTCAACGTCCCTTGGGGTACCAACCAATGTTTAGGATCATTCTAATGGTTCTTATAAGTCCTAATACACATTCCTAGACCATTCTAAGCCTTTAGAATACTCTCTTAACCGTTCTACACTAGTTAGAACCTCCAAGGACTCATGTTACACCCTCTACGTCCCATGGCGTACCAAGCATTGTTTAGGATCATTCTAATGGTTCTTATTAGTCCTAATACACATTCCTAGACCATTCTAAGCCTTTAGAATACTCTCTTAACCATTCTACACTTGTTAAAACCTCCAAGGACTCTTGCTACACCCTCTACGTCCCTTGGGGTACAAAGCAATGTTTAGGATCATACTAATGGTTCTTATAAGTCCTAATACACATTCCTAGACCATTCTAAGCCTTTAGAATACTCTCTTAACCATTCTACACTTGTTAGAACCTCCAAGGACTCTTGCTACACCCTCTACGTCCCTTGGGGTACCAAGCAATGTTTAGGATCATTCTAATGGTTCTTATTAGTCCTAATACACATTCCTAGACCATTCTATACCTTTAGAATACTCTCTTAACCATTCTAAACTTGTTAGAACCTCCAAGGACTCATGCTACACCATCTACGTCCCTTGGGGTACAAAGCAATGTTTAGGATCATTCTAATGGTTCTTATAAGTCCTAATACACATTCTTAGACCATTCTAAGCCTTTAGAATACTCTAATAACCATTCTACACTTGTCAGAATCTCCAAGGAATAATGCTACATCCTCTACGTCCCTTGGGGTACCAGGCAAAGTTTAGGATCATTCTAATGGTTCTTCTAAGTCAAAATACATATTCTCTGACCATTCTAAGCCTTTAGAATAGTCTCTTAACCATTATACACTTGTTAGAACATCCAAGGACTCATCCTACACTCTCTACGTCCATTAGGGTACCAAGCAATGTTTAGGATCATTCTAAATGTTCGTATTTGTCTTAATACACATTCCTAGATCATTCAAAGCCTTTAGATTACTCTCTTAACCATTATACACTTGTTAGGACGTCTAAGGACTCATCCTACACTCTCTACGTCCATTCGGGTACCAAGCAATGTTTAGGATCATTCTAAACGTACGTATATGTCTTAATACACATTCCTAGACCATTCTAAGCCTTTCGATTACTCTCTTAACCATTCTACACTTGTTAGAACCTCCAAGGACTCATGCTACACCATCTACGTCCCTTGAGGTACAAAGCAATGTTTAGGATCATACTAATGGTTCTTATAAGTCCTAATACACATTCCTAGACCATTCTAAGCCTTTAGAATACTCTCTGAACCATTCTACACTTGTTAGAACCTCCAAGGACTCTTGCTACACCCTGTACGTCCCTTGGGGTACCAAGCAATGTTTAGGATCATTCTAATGGTTCTTATTAGTCCTAATACACATTCCTAGACCATTCTATACCTTTAGAATACTCTCTTAACCATTCTAAACTTGTTAGAACCTCCAAGGACTCATGCTACACCATCTACGTCCCTTGGGGTACAAAGCAATGTTTAGGATCATTCTAATGGTTCTTATAAGTCCTAATACACATTCCTAGACCATTCTAAGCCTTTAGAATACTCTCATAACCATTCTACACTTGTCAGATCCTCGAAGGAATCATGCTACACCCTCTACGTCCCTTGGGGTACCAAGCAAAGTTTAGGATCATTCTAATGGTTCTTCTTAGTCCTAATACATATTCCTAGACCATTCTAAGCCTTTAGAATACTCTCTTAACCATTCTACACTTGTTAGAATGTCCAAGGACTCATCCTACACTCTCTACGTCCATTAGGGTACCAAGCAATGTTTAGGATCATTCTAAATGTTCGTATATGTCTTAATACACATTCCTAGACCATTCTAAGCCTTTAGATTACTCTCTTAACCATTCTACACTTGTTAGAACCTCCAAGGACTCATGCTACACCCTCTAAGTCCCTTCGGGTACCAAGCAATGTTTAGGATCATTCTAATGGTTCTTCTAAGTCCTAATACACATTCCTAGACCATTCTAAGCCTTTAGAATACTCTCTTAACCATTATACACTTGTTAGGACGTCTAAGGACTCATCCTACACTCTCTACGTCCATTAGGGTACCAAGCAATGTTTAGGATCATTCTAAACGTACGTATATGTCTTAATACACATTCCTAGACCATTCTAAGCCTTTCGATTACTCTCTTAACCATTCTACACTTGTTAGAACCTCCAAGGACTCATGCTACACCATCTACGTCCCTTGGGGTACAAAGCAATGTTTAGGATCATACTAATGGTTCTTGTAAGTTCTAATACACATTCCTAGACCATTCTAAGCCTTTAGAATACTCTCATAACCATTCTACACTTGTCAGAACCTCCAAGGAATCATGCTACACCCTCTACGTCCCTTGGGGTACCAAGCAAAGTTTAGGATCATTCTAATGGTTCTTCTATGTCCTAATACATATTCCTAGACCATTCTAAGCCTTTAGAATACTCTCTTAACCATTCTACACTTGTTAGAACGTCCAAGGACTCATCCTACACTCTCTACGTCCATTAGGGTATCAAGCAATGTTTAGGATCATTCTAAATGTTCGTATATGTCTTAATACACATTCCTAGACCATTCTAAGCCTTTCGATTACTCTCTTAACCATTCTACACTTGTTAGAACCTCCAAGGACTCATGCTACACCATCTACGTCCCTTGGGGTACAAAGCAATGTTTAGGATCATACTAATGGTTCTTGTAAGTTCTAATACACATTCCTAGACCATTCTAAGCATTTAGAATACTCTCATAACCATTCTACACTTGTCAGAACCTTCAAGGAATCATGCTACACCCTCTACGTCCCTTGGGGTACCAAGCAAAGTTTAGGATCATTCTAATGGTTCTTCTATGTCCTAATACATATTCCTAGACCATTCTAAGCCTTTAGAATACTCTCTTAACCATTCTACACTTGTTAGAACGTCCAAGGACTCATCCTACACTCTCTACGTCCATTAGCGTATCAAGCAATTTTTAGGATCATTCTAAATGTTCGTATATGTCTTAATACACATTCCTAGACCATTCTAAGCCTTTCGATTACTCTCTTAACCATTCTACACTTGTTAGAACCTCCAAGGACTCATGCTACACCATCTACGTCCCTTGGGGTACAAAGCAATGTTTAGGATCATACTAATGGTTCTTATAATTCCTAATACACATTCCTAGACCATTCTAAGCCTTTAGAATACTCTCTTAACCATTCTACACTTGTTAGAACCTCCAAGGACTCTTGCTACACCCTCTACGTCCCTTGGGGTACCAAGCAATGTTTAGGATCATTCTAATGGTTCTTATAAGTCCTAATACACATTCCTAGACCATTCTAAGCCTTTAGAATTCCTTCTTAACCATTCTACACTTGTTAGAACCTCCAAGGACTCATGCTACACCCTCTACGTCCCTTGGGTACCAAGGAATGTTTAGGATCATTCTAATGGTTCTTCTAAGTCCTAATACACATTCCTAGACCATTCTAAGCCTTTAGAATACTTTCTTAACCATTCTACAATTGTTAGAACCTCCAAGGACTCATGCTACACCCTCTACGTCCCTTGGGGTACCAAGGAATGTTTAGGATCATTCTAATGGTTTTTATAAGTCCTAATACACATTCCTAGACCATTCTATGCCTTTAGAATACTCTCTTAACCATTCTAAACTTGTTAGACCTCCAAGGACTCATGCTACACCCTCTACGTCCCTTGGTGTACCAAGCAATGTTTAGGATCATACAAATGGTTCTTATAAGTCCTAATACACATTCCTAGACCATTCTAAGCCTTTAGAATACTCTCTTAACCATTCTACACTTGTTAGAACCTCCAACGACTCTTGCTACACCCTCTACGTCCCTTGGGGTACCAAGCATTGTTTAGGATCATTCTAATGGTTCTTATAAGTCCTAATACACATTCCTAGACCATTTTAAGCCTTTAGAATACTCTCTTAACCATTCTACACTTGTTAGAACCTCAAAGGACTCATGCTACACCCTCTACGTCCCTTGGGGTACTGAAGAATGTTTAGGATCATTCTAATGGTTCTTTTAAGTCCTAATACACATTCCTAGACCATTCTAAGCCTTTAGAATACTCTCTTAACCATTCTACACTTGTTACAACCTGCAAGGACTCTTGCTACACCCTCTACGTCCATTGGGGTACCAAGCAATGTTTAGGATCATTCTAATTGTTCTTATAAGTCCTAATACACATTCCTAGACCATTCTAAGCCTTTAGAATACTCTCTTAACCATTCTACACTTGTTAGAACCTCCAAGGACTCATGCTACACCCTCTACGTCCCTTGGGGTACCAAGGAATGTTTAGGATCATTCTAATGGTTCTTCTAAGTCCTAATACACATTCCTAGACCATTCTAAGCCTTTAGAATACTTTCTTAACCATTCTACAATTGTTAGAACCTCCAAGGACTCATGCTACACCCTCTACGTCCCTTGGGGTACCAAGGAATGTTTAGGATCATACAAATGGTTCTTATAATTCCTAATACACATTCCTAGACCATTCTAAGCCTTTAGAATACTCTCTTAACCATTCTACATTTGTTAGAACCTCCAAGGACTCATGCTACACCCTCTACGTCCCTTGGTGTACCAAGCAATGTTTAGGATCATATAAATGGTTCTTATAAGTCCTAATACACATTCCTAGACCATTCTAAGCCTTTAGAATACTCTCTTAACCATTCTACACTTGTTAGAACCTCCAACGACTCTTGCTACACCCTCTACGTCCCTTGGGGTACCAACCAATGTTTAGGATCATTCTAATGGTTCTTATAAGTCCTAATACATATTCCTAGACCATTCTAAGCCTTTAGAATACTCTCTTAACCATTCTACACTTGTCAGAACCTCCAAGGACTCATGTTACACCTCTACGTCCCATGGGGTACCAAGCATTGTTTAGGATCATTCTAATGGTTCTTATTAGTCCTAATACACATTCCTAGACCATTCTAAGCCTTTAGAATACTCTCTTAAACATTCTACACTTGTTAGAACCTCCAAGGACTCTTGCTACACCCTCTACGTCCCTTGGGGTACAAAGCAATGTTTAGGATCATTCTAATGGTTCTTATCAGTCCTAATACACATTCCTAGACCATTCTAAGCCTTTAGAATACTCTCATAACCATTCTACACTTTTCAGAACCTCCAAGGAATCATGCTACACCCTCTACGTCCCTTGGGGTACCAGGCAAAGTTTAGGATCATTCTAATGGTTCTTCTAAGTCCTAATACATATTCTCTGACCATTCTAAGCCTTTAGAATACTCTCTTAACCATTATACACTTGTTAGAACATCCAAGGACTCATCCTACACTCTCTACGTCCATTAGGGTACCAAGCAATGTTTAGGATCATTCTAAATGTTCGTATTTGTCTTAATACACATTCCTAGACCATTCTAAGCCTTTAGAATACTCTCTTAACCATTATACACTTGTTAGGACGCCCAAGGACTCATCCTACACTCTCTACGTCCATTAGGGTACCAAGCAATGTTTAGGATCATTCTAAACGTACGTATATGTCTTAATACACATTCCTAGACTATTCTAAGCCTTTCGATTACTCTCTTAACCATTCTACACTTGTTAGAACCTCCAACGACTCATGCTACACCCTCTACGTCCCTTGGGGTACCAAGCAATGTTTAGGATCATACTAATGGTTCTTATAAGTCCTAATACACATTCCTAGACCATTCTAAGCCTTTAGAATATTCTCTTAACCATTCTACACTTGTTAGAACCTCCAAGGACTCTTGCTACACCCTCTACGTCCCTTCGTGTACCAAGCAATGTTTAGAATTATACTAATGGTTCTTATAAATCCTGATAAACATTCCTAGACCATTCAAAGCCTTTAGAATACTCTCTTAACCATTCTACACTTGTTAGAACCTCCAAGGACTCATCCTACACTCTCTACGTCCATTAGGGTACCAAGCAATGTTTAGGATCATTCTAAGTGTTCGTATATGTCTTAATACACATTCCTAGACCATTCTAAGCCTTTCAATTACTCTCTTAACCATTCTACACTTGTTAGAACCTCCAAGGACTCATGCTACACCCTCTACGTCCCTTGGGGTACCAAGCAATGTTTAGGATCATACTAATGGTTCTTATAAGTCCTAATACACATTCCTAGACCATTCTAAGCCTTTAGAATACTCTCTTAACCATTCTACACTTGTTAGAACCTCCAAGGACTCTTGCTACACCCTCTACGTCCCTTGGTGTACCAAGCAATGTTTAGGATCATACTAATGGTTCTTATAAGTCCTAATACACATTCCTAGACCATTCTAAGCCTTTAGAATACTCTCTTAACCATTCTACACTTGTTAGAACCTCCAAGGACTCTTGCTACACCCTCTACGTCCCTTGGGGTACCAAGCAATGTTTAGGATCATTCTAATGGTTCTTATAAGTCCTAATACACATTCCTAGATCATTCTAAGCCTTTAGAATACTCTCTTAACCATTCTACACTTGTTAGAACCTCCAAGGACTCATGCTACACCCTCTATGTCCCTTGGGGTACCAAGGAATGTTTAGGATCATTCTAATGGTTCTTCTAAGTCCTAATACACATTCCTAGACCATTCTAAGCCTTTTGAATACTTTCTTAACCATTCTACACTTGTTAGAACCTTCATGAACTCATGCTACACCCTCTACGTCCCTTGGGGTACCAAGCAATGTTTAGGATCATTCTAATGGTTCTTATAAGTCCTAATACACATTCCTAGACCATTCTATGCCTTTAGAATACTCTCTTAACCATTCTAAACTTGTTAGAACCTCCAAGGACTCATGCTACACCCTCTACGTCCCTTGGTGTACAAAGCAATGTTTAGGATCATACTAATGGTTCTTATAAGTCCTAATACATATTCCTAGACTATTCTAAGCCTTTAGAATACTCTCTTAACCATTCTTAACTTGTTAGAACCTCCAAGGACTCATGCTACACCCTCTACGTCCCTTGGTGTACCAAGCAATGTTTAGGATCATACTAATGGTTCTTATAAGTCCTAATACACATTCCTAGACCATTCTAAGCCTTTAGAATACTCTCTTAACCATTCTACACTTGTTAGAACCTCCAAGGACTCTTGCTACACCCTCTACGTCCCTTGGGGTACCAAGCAATGTTTAGGATCATTCTAATGGTTCTTATAAGTCCGTATACACATTCCTAGACCATTCTAAGCCTTTAGAATACTCTCTTAACCATTCTACACTTGTTAGAACCTCCAAGGACTCATGCTACACCCTCTATGTCCCTTGGGGTACCAAGGAATGTTTAGGATCATTCTAATGGTTCTTATAAGTCCTAATACACATTCCTAGACCATTCTAAGCCTTTAGAATACTTTCTTAACCATTCTACACTTGTTAGAACCTTCAAGGACTCATGCTACACCCTCTACGTCCCTTGGGGTACCAAGGAATGTTTAGGATCATTCTAATGGTTCTTATAAGTCCTAATACACATTCCTAGACCATTCTAAGCCTTTAGAATACTCTCTTAACCATTCTACACTTGTTAGAACCTCCAAGGACTCTTGCTACACCCTCTACGTCCCTTGGGGTACCAAGCAGTGTTTAGGATCATTCTAATGGTTCTTATAAGTCCTAATACACATTCCTAGACCATTCTAAGCCTTTAGAATACTCTCTTAACCATTCTACACTTGTTAGAACCTCCAAGGACTCTTGCTACACCCTCTATGTCCCTTGGGGTACCAAGCAATGTTTAGGATCATTCTAATGGTTCTTATAAGTCCTAATACACATTCCTAGACCATTCTAAGCCTTTAGAATACTCTCTTAACCATTCTACACTTGTTAGAACCTCCAAGGACTCATGCTACACCCTCTACGTCCCTTGGGGTACCAAGCAATGTTTAGGATCATTCTAATGGTTCTTATAAGTCCTAATACACATTCCTAGACCATTCTATGCCTTTAGAATACTCTCTTAACCATTCTAAACTTGTTAGAACCTCCAAGGACTCATGCTACACCCTCTACGTCCCTTGGTGTACAAAGCAATGTTTAGGATCATACTAATGGTTCTTATAAGTCCTAATACATATTCCTAGACCATTCTAAGCCTTTAGAATACTCTCTTAACCATTCTAAACTTGTTAGAACCTCCAAGGACTCATGCTACACCCTCTACGTCCCTTGGTGTACCAAGCAATGTTTAGGATCATACTAATGGTTCTTATAAGTCCTAATACACATTCCTAGACCATTCTAAGCCTTTAGAATACTCTCTTAACCATTCTACACTTGTTAGAACCTCCAAGGACTCTTGCTACACCCTCTACGTCCCTTGGGGTACCAAGCAATGTTTAGGATCATTCTAATGGTTCTTATAAGTCCGTATACACATTCCTAGACCATTCTAAGCCTTTAGAATACTCTCTTAACCATTCTACACTTGTTAGAACCTCCAAGGACTCATGCTACACCCTCTATGTCCCTTGGGGTACCAAGGAATGTTTAGGATCATTCTAATGGTTCTTATAAGTCCTAATACACATTCCTAGACCATTCTAAGCCTTTAGAATACTTTCTTAACCATTCTACACTTGTTAGAACCTTCAAGGACTCATGCTACACCCTCTACGTCCCTTGGGGTACCAAGGAATGTTTAGGATCATTCTAATGGTTCTTATAAGTCCTAATACACATTCCTAGACCATTCTAAGCCTTTAGAATACTCTCTTAACCATTCTACACTTGTTAGAACCTCCAAGGACTCTTGCTACACCCTCTACGTCCCTTGGGGTACCAAGCAGTGTTTAGGATCATTCTAATGGTTCTTATAAGTCCTAATACACATTCCTAGACCATTCTAAGCCTTTAGAATACTCTCTTAACCATTCTACACTTGTTAGAACCTCCAAGGACTCTTGCTACACCCTCTATGTCCCTTGGGGTACCAAGCAATGTTTAGGATCATTCTAATGGTTCTTATAAGTCCTAATACACATTCCTAGACCATTCTAAGCCTTTAGAATACTCTCTTAACCATTCTACACTTGTTAGAACCTCCAAGGACTCATGCTACACCCTCTACGTCCCTTGGGGTAGCAAGCAATGTTTAGGATCATTCTAATGGTTCTTATAAGTCCTAATACACATTCCTAGACCATTCTAAGCGTTTAGAATACTCTCTTAACCATTCTACACTTGTTAGAACCTCCAAGGACTCTTCCTACACCCTCTACGTCCCTTGGGGTACCAAGGAATGTTTAGGATCATTCTAATGGTTCTTCTAAGTCCTAATACACATTCCTAGACCATTCTAAGCCTTTAGAATACTTTCTTAACCATTCTACACTTGTTAAAACCTCCAAGGACTCATGCTACACCCTCTACATCCCTTGGGGTACCAAGGAATGTTTAGGATCATTCTAATGGTTCCTATAAGTCCTAATACACATTCCTAGACCATTCTAAGCCGTTAGAATACTCTCTTAACCATTCTACACTTGTTAGAACCTCCAAGGACTCATGCTACACCCTCTACGTCCCTTGGTGTACCAAGCAATGTTTAGGATCATACTAATGGTTCTTATAAGTCCTAATACACATTCCTAGACCATTCTAAGCCTTTAGATTACTCACTTAACCATTCTACACTTGTTAGAACCTCCAAGGACTCTTGCTACACCCTCTACGTCCCTTCGTGTACCAAGCAATGTTTAGGATTATACTAATGGTTCTTATAAGTCCTGATAAACATTCCTAGACCATTCAAAGCCTTTAGAATACTCTCTTAACCATTCTACACTTGTTAGAACCTCCAAGGACTCATCCTACACTCTCTAAGTCCATTAGGGTACCAAGCAATGTTTAGGATCATTCTAAATGTTCGTATATGTCTTAATACACATTCCTAGACCATTCTAAGCCTTTCAATTACTCTCTTAACCATTCTACACTTGTTAGAACCTCCAAGGACTCATGCTACACCCTCTACGTCCCTTGGGGTACCAAGCAATGTTTAGGATCATACTAATGGTTCTTATAAGTCCTAATACACATTCCTAGACCATTCTTAGCCTTTAGAATACTCTCTTAACCATTCTACACTTGTTAGAACCTCCAAGGACTCTTGCTACACCCTCTACGTCCCTTGGGGTACCAAGCAATGTTTAGGATCATTCTAATGGTTCTTATAAGTCCTAATACACATTCCTAAACCATTCTACACTTGTTAGAACCTCCAAGGACTCATGCTACACCCTCTACGTCCCTTGGGGTACCAAGCAATGTTTAGGATCATTCTAATGGTTCTTATAAGTCCTAATACACATTCCTAGACCATTCTAAGCCTTTAGAATACTCTCTTAACCATTCTACACTTGTTAGAACCTCCAAGGACTCTTGCTACACCCTCTACGTCCCTTGGGGTACCAAGGAATGTTTAGGATCATTCTAATGGTTCTTATAAGTCCTAATACACATTCCTAGACCATTCTAAGCCTTTAGAATACTCTCTTAACCATTCTACACTTGTTAGAACCTCCAAGGACTCTTGCTACACCCTCTACATCCCTTGGGGTACCAAGGAATGTTTAGGATCATTCTAATGGTTCCTATAAGTCCTAATACACATTCCTAGACCATTCCAAGCCGTTAGAATACTCTCTTAACCATTCTACACTTGTTAGAACCTCCAAGGACTCATGCTACACCCTCTACGTCCCTTGGTGTACCAAGCAATGTTTAGGATCATACTAATGGTTCTTATAAGTCCTAATACACATTCCTAGACCATTCTAAGCCTTTAGAATACTCACTTAACCATTCTACACTTGTTAGAACCTCCAAGGACTCTTGCTACACCCTCTACGTCCCTTCGTATACCAAGCAATGTTTAGGATTATACTAATGGTTCTTATAAGTCCTGATAAACATTCCTAGACCATTCAAAGCCTTTAGAATACTCTCTTAACCATTCAACACTTGTTAGAACCTCCAAGGACTCATCCTACACTCTCTACGTCCATTAGGGTACCAAGCAATGTTTAGGATCATTCTAAATGTTCGTATATGTTTTAATACACATTCCTAGACCATTCTAAGCCTTTCAATTACTCTCTTAACCATTCTACACTTGTTAGAACCTCCAAGGACTCATGCTACACCCTCTACGTCCCTTGGGGTACCAAGTAATGTTTAGGATCATACTAATGGTTCTTATAAGTCCTAATACACATTCCTAGACCATTCTTAGCCTTTAGAATACTCTCTTAACCATTCTACACTTGTTAGAACCTCCAAGAACTCTTGCTACACCCTCTACGTCCCTTGGGGTACCAAGCAATGTTTAGGATCATTCTAATGGTTCTTATAAGTCCTAATACACATTCCTAGACCATTCTACACTTGTTAGAACCTCCAAGGACTCATGCTACACCCTCTACGTCCCTTGGGGTACCATGCAATGTTTAGGATCATTCTAATGGTTCTTATAAGTCCTAATACACATTCCTAGACCATTCTAAGCCTTTAGAATACTCTCTTAACCATTCTACACTTGTTAGAACCTCCAAGGACTCTTGCTACACCCTCTACGTCCCTTGGGGTACCAAGGAATGTTTAGGATCATTCTAATGGTTCTTATAAGTCCTAATACACATTCCTAGACCATTCTAAGCCTTTAGAATACTCTCTTAACCATTCTACACTTGTTAGAACCTCCAAGGACTCTTGCTACACCCTCTACATCCCTTGGGGTACCAAGGAATGTTTAGGATCATTCTAAGGGTTCCTATAAGTCCTAATACACATTCCTAGACCATTCTAAGCCGTTAGAATACTCTCTTAACCATTCTACACTTGTTAGAACCTCCAAGGACTCATGCTACACCCTCTACGTCCCTTGGTGTACCAAGCAATGTTTAGGATCATACTAATGGTTCTTATAAGTCCTAATACACATTCCTAGACCATTCTAAGCCTTTAGAATACTCACTTAACCATTCTACACTTGTTAGAACCTCCAAGGACTCTTGCTACACCCTCTATGTCCCTTCGTGTACCAAGCAATGTTTAGGATTATACTAATGGTTCTTATAAGTCCTGATAAACATTCCTAGACCATTCAAAGCTTTTAGAATACTCTCTTAACCATTCAACACTTGTTACAACCTCCAAGGACTCATCCTACACTCTCTACGTCCATTAGGGTACCAAGCAATGTTTAGGATCATTCTAAATGTTCGTATATGTCTTAATACACATTCCTAGACCATTCTAAGCCTTTCAATTACTCTCTTAACCATTCTACACTTGTTAGAACCTCCAAGGACTCATGCTACACCCTCTACGTCCCTTGGGGTACCAAGCAATGTTTAGGATCATACTAATGGTTCTTATAAGTCCTAATACACATTCCTAGACCATTCTAAGCCTTTAGAATACTCTCTTAACCATTCTACACTTATTAGAACCTCCAAGGACTCTTGCTACACCCTCTACGTCCCTTGGGGTACCAAGCAATGTTTAGGATCATTCTAATGGTTCTTATAAGTCCTAATACACATTCCTAGACCATTCTAAGCCTTTAGAATACTGTCTTAACCATTCTACACTTGTTAGAACCTCCAAGGACTCATGCTACACCCTCTACGTCCCTTGGGGTACCAAGCAATGTTTAGGATCATTCTAATGGTTCTTATAAGTCCTAATACACATTCCTAGACCATTCTAAGCCTTTAGAATACTCTCTTAACCATTCTACACTTGTTAGAACCTCCAAGGACTCTTGCTACACCCTCTACGTCCCTTGGGGTACCAAGGAATGTTTAGGATCATTCTAATGGTTCTTATAAGTCCTAATACACATTCCTAGACCATTCTAAGCCTTTAGAATACTCTCTTAACCATTCTACACTAGTTAGAACCTCCAAGGACTCTTGCTACACCCTCTAAGTCCCTTGGGGACCAAGCAATGTTTAGGATCATTCTAATGGTTCTTATAAGTCCTAATACACATTCCAAGACCATTCTATGCCTTTAGAATACTCTCTTAACCATTCTAAACTTGTTAGAACCTCCAAGGACTCATGCTACACCCTCTACGTCCCTTGGTGTACCAAGCAATGTTTAGGATCATACTAATGGTTCTTATAAGTCCTAATACACATTCCTAGACCATTCTAAGCCTTTAGAATACTCACTTAACCATTCTACACTTGTTAGAACCTCCAAGGACTCTTGCTACACCCTCTACGTCCCTTCGTGTACCAAGTAATGTTTAGGATTATACTAATGGTTCTTATAAGTCTTGATAAACATTCCTAGACCATTCAAAGCCTTTAGAATACTCTCTTAACCATTCTACACTTGTTAGAACCTCCAAGGACTCATCCTACACTCTCTACGTCAATTAGGGTACCAAGCAATGTTTAGGATCATTCTAAATGTTCGTATATGTCTTAATACACATTCCTAGACCATTCTAAGCCTTTCAATTACTCTCTTAACCATTCTACACTTGTTAGAACCTCCAAGGACTCATGCTACACCCTCTACGTCCCTTGGGGTACCAAGCAATGTTTAGGATCATACTAATGGTTCTTATAAGTCCTAATACACATTCCTAGACCATTCTAAGCCTTTAGAATACTCTCTTAACCATTCTACACTTGTTAGAACCTCCAAGGACTCTTGCTACACCCTCTGCGTCCCTTGGGGTACCAAGCAATGTTTAGGATCATTCTAATGGTTCTTATAAGTCCTAATACACATTCCTAGACCATTCTAAGCCTTTAGAACACTGTCTTAACCATTCTACACTTGTTAGAACCTCCAAGGACTCTTGCTACACCCTCTACGTCCCTTGGGGTACCAAGCAATGTTTAGGATCATTCTAATGGTTCTTATAAGTCCTAATACACATTCCTAGACCATTCTAAGCCTTTAGAATACTCTCTTAACCATTCTACACTTGTTAGAACCTCCAAGGACTCTTGCTACACCCTCTACGTCCCTTGGGGTACCAAGGAATGTTTAGGATCATTCTAATGGTTCTTATAAGTCCTAATACACATTCCTAGACCATTCTAAGCCTTTAGAATACTCTCTTAACCATTCTACACTAGTTAGAACCTCCAAGGACTCTTGCTACACCCTCTAAGTCCCTTGGGGACCAAGCAATGTTTAGGATCATTCTAATGGTTCTTATAAGTCCTAATACACATTCCAAGACCATTCTATGCCTTTAGAATACTCTCTTAACCATTCTAAACTTGTTAGAACCTCCAAGGACTCATGCTACACCCTCTACGTCCCTTGGTGTACCAAGCAATGTTTAGGATCATACTAATGGTTCTTATAAGTCCTAATACACATTCCTAGACCATTCTAAGCCTTTAGAATACTCACTTAACCATTCTACACTTGTTAGAACCTCCAAGGACTCTTGCTACACCCTCTACGTCCCTTCGTGTACCAAGTAATGTTTAGGATTATACTAATGGTTCTTATAAGTCTTGATAAACATTCCTAGACCATTCAAAGCCTTTAGAATACTCTCTTAACCATTCTACACTTGTTAGAACCTCCAAGGACTCATCCTACACTCTCTACGTCAATTAGGGTACCAAGCAATGTTTAGGATCATTCTAAATGTTCGTATATGTCTTAATACACATTCCTAGACCATTCTAAGCCTTTCAATTACTCTCTTAACCATTCTACACTTGTTAGAACCTCCAAGGACTCATGCTACACCCTCTACGTCCCTTGGGGTACCAAGCAATGTTTAGGATCATACTAATGGTTCTTATAAGTCCTAATACACATTCCTAGACCATTCTAAGCCTTTAGAATACTCTCTTAACCATTCTACACTTGTTAGAACCTCCAAGGACTCTTGCTACACCCTCTGCGTCCCTTGGGGTACCAAGCAATGTTTAGGATCATTCTAATGGTTCTTATAAGTCCTAATACACATTCCTAGACCATTCTAAGCCTTTAGAACACTGTCTTAACCATTCTACACTTGTTAGAACCTCCAAGGACTCTTGCTACACCCTCTACGTCCCTTGGGGTACCAAGCAATGTTTAGGATCATTCTAATGGTTCTTATAAGTCCTAATACACATTCCTAGACCATTCTAAGCCTTTAGAATACTGTCTTAACCATTCTACACTTGTTAGAACCTCCAAGGACTCATGCTACACCCTCTATGTCCCTTGGGGTACCAAGCAATGTTTAGGATCATTCTAATGGTTCTTATAAGTCCTAATACACATTCCTAGACCTTTCTAAGCCTTTAGAATACTCTCTTAACCATTCTACACTTGTTAGAACCTCCAAGGACTCTTGCTACACCCTCTACGTCCCTTGGGGTACCAAGGAATGTTTAGGATCATTCTAATGGTTCTTATAAGTCCTAATACACATTCCTAGACCATTCTAAGCCTTTAGAATACTCTCTTAACCATTCTACACTTGTTAGAACCTCCAAGGACTCTTGCTACAGCCTCTACGTCCCTTGGGGTACCAAGCAATGTTTAGGATCATTCTAATGGTTCTTATAAGTCCTAATACACATTCCAAGACCATTCTATGCCTTTAGAATACTCTCTTAACCATTCTAAACTTGTTAGAACCTCCAAGGACTCATGCTACACCCTCTACGTCCCTTGGTGTACCAAGCAATGTTTAGGATCATACTAATGGTTCTTATAAGTCCTAATACACATTCCTCGACCATTCTAAGCCTTTAGAATACTCTCTTAACCATTCTACACTTGTTAGAACCTCCAAGGACTCTTGCTACACCCTCTACGTCCCTTCGTGTACCAAGCAATGTTTAGGATTATACTAATGGTTCTTATAAGTCCTGATAAACATTCCTAGACCATTCAAAGCCTTTAGAATACTCTCTTAACCATTCTACACTTGTTAGAACCTCCAAGGACTCTTGCTACACCCTCTACGTCCCTTGGTGTACCAAGCAATGTTTAGGATCATACTAATGGTTCTTATAAGTCCTAATACACATTCCTAG
The DNA here is from genome assembly GCA_037953625.1 of Crotalaria pallida. Taxonomy (NCBI): domain Eukaryota; kingdom Viridiplantae; phylum Streptophyta; class Magnoliopsida; order Fabales; family Fabaceae; genus Crotalaria; species Crotalaria pallida. The sequence continues at coordinate 102,848,083 of CM075654.1, read as the reverse complement.
ACCATTCTAAGCCTTTAGAATACTCTCTTAACCATTCTACACTTGTTAGAACCTCCAAGGACTCATCCTACACTCTCTACGTCCATTAGGGTACCAAGCAATGTTTAGGATCATTCTAAATGTTCGTATATGACTTAATACACATTCCTAGACCATTCTAAGCCTTTCAATTACTCTCTTAACCATTCTACACTTGTTAGAACCTCCAAGGACTCATGCTACACCCTCTACGTCCCTTGGGGTACCAAGCAATGTTTAGGATCATACTAATGGTTCTTATAAGTCCTAATACACATTCCTAGACCATTCTAAGCCTTTAGAATACTCTCTTAACCATTCTACACTTGTTAGAACCTCCAAGGACTCTTGCTACACCCTCTACATCCCTTGGGGTACCAAGCAATGTTTAGGATCATTCTAATGGTTCTTATAAGTCCTAATACACATTCCTAGACCATTCTAAGCCTTTAGAATACTGTCTTAACCATTCTACACTTGTTAGAACCTCCAAGGACTCATGCTACACCCTCTACGTCCCTTGGGGTACCAAGCAATGTTTAGGATCATTCTTATGGTTCTTATAAGTCCTAATACACATTCCTAGACCATTCTAAGCCTTTAGAATACTCTCTTAAACATTCTACACTTGTTAGAACCTCCAAGGACTCTTGCTACACCCTCTACGTCCCTTGGGGTACCAAGCAATGTTTAGGATCATTCTAATGGTTCTTATAAGTCCTAATACACATTCCTAGACCATTCTAAGCCTTTAGAATACTGTCTTAACCATTCTACACTTGTTAGAACCTCCAAGGACTCTTGCTACACCCTCTACATCCCTTGGGGTACCAAGCAATGTTTAGGATCATTCTAATGGTTCTTATAAGTCCTAATACACATTCCTAGACCATTCTAAGCCTTTAGAATACTCTCTTAACCATTCTACACTTGTTAGAACCTCCAAGGACTCTTGCTACACCCTCTACGTCCCTTGGGGTACCAAGCAATGTTTAGGATCATTCTAATGGTTCTTATAAGTCCTAATACACATTCCAAAACCATTCTATGCCTTTAGAATACTCTCTTAACCATTCTAAACTTGTTAGAACCTCCAAGGACTCATGCTACACCCTCTACATCCCTTGGGGTACCAAGGAATGTTTAGGATCATTCTAATGGTTCTTATAAGTCCTAATACACATTCCAAGACCATTCTATGCCTTTAGAATACTCTCTTAACCATTCTACACTTGTTAGAACCTCCAAGGACTCTTGCTACACCCTCTACGTCCCTTGGGGTACCAAGCAATGTTTAGGATCATTCTAATGGTTCTTATAAGTCCTAATACACATTCCAAAACCATTCTATGCCTTTAGAATACTCTCTTAACCATTCTAAACTTGTTAGAACCTCCAAGGACTCATGCTACACCCTCTACGTCCCTTGGTGTACCAAGCAATGTTTAGGATCATACTAATGGTTCTTATAAGTCCTAATACACATTCCTAGACCATTCTAAGCCTTTAGAATACTCACTTAACCATTCTACACTTGTTAGAACCTCCAAGGACTCTTGCTACACCCTCTACGTCCCTTCGTGTACCAAGCAATGTTTAGGATTATACTAATGGTTCTTATAAGTCCTGATAAACATTCCTAGACCATTCAAAGCCTTTAGAATACTCTCTTAACCATTCTACACTTGTTAGAACCTCCAAGGACTCATGCTACACCCTCTACGTCCCTTGGGGTACCAAGCAATGTTTAGGATCATACTAATGGTTCTTATAAGTCCTAATACACATTCCTAGACCATTCTAAGCCTTTAGAATACTCTCTTAACCATTCTACACTTGTTAGAACCTCCAAGGACTCTTGCTACACCCTCTACATCCCTTGGGGTACCAAGCAATGTTTAGGATCATTCTAATGGTTCTTATAAGTCCTAATACACATTCCTAGACCATTCTAAGCCTTTAGAATACTGTCTTAACCATTCTACACTTGTTAGAACCTCCAAGGACTCATGCTACACCCTCTACGTCCCTTGGGGTACCAAGCAATGTTTAGGATCATTCTTATGGTTCTTATAAGTCCTAATACACATTCCTAGACCATTCTAAGCCTTTAGAATACTCTCTTAACCATTCTACACTTGTTAGAACCTCCAAGGACTCATGCTACACCCTCTACGTCCCTTGGGGTACCAAGCAATGTTTAGGATCATTCTAATGGTTCTTATAAGTCCTAATACACATTCCTAGACCATTCTAAGCCTTTAGAATACTCTCTTAACCATTCTACACTTGTTAGAACCTCCAAGGACTCTTGCTACACCCTCTACGTCCCTTGGGGTACCAAGGAATGTTTAGGATCATTCTAATGGTTCTTATAAGTCCTAATACATATTCCTAGACCATTCTAAGCCTTTAGAATACTCTCTTAACCATTCTACACTTGTTAGAACCTCCAAGGACTCTTGCTACACCCTCTACGTCCCTTGGGGTACCAAGCAATGTTTAGGATCATTCTAATGGTTCTTATAAGTCCTAATACACATTCCAAGACCATTCTATGCCTTTAGAATACTCTCTTAACCATTCTAAACTTGTTAGAACCTCCAAGGACTCATGCTACACCCTCTACGTCCCTTGGTGTACCAAGCAATGTTTAGGATCATACTAATGGTTCTTATAAGTCCTAATACACATTCCTCGACCATTCTAAGCCTTTAGAATACTCTCTTAACCATTCTACACTTGTTAGAACCTCCAAGGACTCTTGCTACACCCTCTACGTCCCTTGGTGTACCAAGCAATGTTTAGGATCATACTAATGGTTCTTATAAGTCCTAATACATATTCCTAGACCATTCTAAGCCTTTAGAATACTCACTTAACCATTCTACACTTGTTAGAACCTCCAAGGACTCTTGCTACAGCCTCTACGTCCCTTGGGGTACCAAGCAATGTTTAGGATCATTCTAATGGTTGTTATAAGTCCTAATACACATTCCAAGACCATTCTATGCCTTTAGAATACTCTCTTAACCATTCTAAACTTGTTAGAACCTCCAAGGACTCATGCTACACCCTCTACGTCCCTTGGTGTACCAAGCAATGTTTAGGATCATACTAATGGTTCTTATAAGTCCTAATACACATTCCTCGACCATTCTAAGCCTTTAGAATACTCTCTTAACCATTCTACACTTGTTAGAACCTCCAAGGACTCTTGCTACACCCTCTACGTCCCTTCGTGTACCAAGCAATGTTTAGGATTATACTAATGGTTCTTATAAGTCCTGATAAACATTCCTAGACCATTCAAAGCCTTTAGAATACTCTCTTAACCATTCTACACTTGTTAGAACCTCCAAGGACTCTTGCTACACCCTCTACGTCCCTTGGTGTACCAAGCAATGTTTAGGATCATACTAATGGTTCTTATAAGTCCTAATACACATTCCTAGACCATTCTAAGCCTTTAGAATACTCTCTTAACCATTCTACACTTGTTAGAACCTCCAAGGACTCATCCTACACTCTCTACGTCCATTAGGGTACCAAGCAATGTTTAGGATCATTCTAAATGTTCGTATATGACTTAATACACATTACTAGACCATTCTAAGCCTTTCAATTACTCTCTTAACCATTCTACACTTGTTAGAACCTCCAAGGACTCATGCTACACCCTCTACGTCCCTTGGGGTACCAAGCAATGTTTAGGATCATACTAATGGTTCTTATAAGTCCTAATACACATTCCTAGACCATTCTAAGCCTTTAGAATACTCTCTTAACCATTCTACACTTGTTAGAACCTCCAAGGACTCTTGCTACACCCTCTACATCCCTTGGGGTACCAAGCAATGTTTAGGATCATTCTAATGGTTCTTATAAGTCCTAATACACATTCCTAGACCATTCTAAGCCTTTAGAATACTGTCTTAACCATTCTACACTTGTTAGAACCTCCAAGGACTCATGCTACACCCTCTACGTCCCTTGGGGTACCAAGCAATGTTTAGGATCATTCTTATGGTTCTTATAAGTCCTAATACACATTCCTAGACCATTCTAAGCCTTTAGAATACTCTCTTAAACATTCTACACTTGTTAGAACCTCCAAGGACTCTTGCTACACCCTCTACGTCCCTTGGGGTACCAAGCAATGTTTAGGATCATTCTAATGGTTCTTATAAGTCCTAATACACATTCCTAGACCATTCTAAGCCTTTAGAATACTGTCCTAACCATTCTACACTTGTTAGAACCTCCAAGGACTCTTGCTACACCCTCTACATCCCTTGGGGTACCAAGCAATGTTTAGGATCATTCTAATGGTTCTTATAAGTCCTAATACACATTCCTAGACCATTCTAAGCCTTTAGAATACTCTCTTAACCATTCTACACTTGTTAGAACCTCCAAGGACTCTTGCTACACCCTCTACGTCCCTTGGGGTACCAAGCAATGTTTAGGATCATTCTAATGGTTCTTATAAGTCCTAATACACATTCCAAAACCATTCTATGCCTTTAGAATACTCTCTTAACCATTCTAAACTTGTTAGAACCTCCAAGGACTCATGCTACACCCTCTACATCCCTTGGGGTACCAAGGAATGTTTAGGATCATTCTAATGGTTCTTATAAGTCCTAATACACATTCCAAGACCATTCTATGCCTTTAGAATACTCTCTTAACCATTCTACACTTGTTAGAACCTCCAAGGACTCTTGCTACACCCTCTACGTCCCTTGGGGTACCAAGCAATGTTTAGGATCATTCTAATGGTTCTTATAAGTCCTAATACACATTCCAAAACCATTCTATGCCTTTAGAATACTCTCTTAACCATTCTAAACTTGTTAGAACCTCCAAGGACTCATGCTACACCCTCTACGTCCCTTGGTGTACCAAGCAATGTTTAGGATCATACTAATGGTTCTTATAAGTCCTAATACACATTCCTAGACCATTCTAAGCCTTTAGAATACTCACTTAACCATTCTACACTTGTTAGAACCTCCAAGGACTCTTGCTACACCCTCTACGTCCCTTCGTGTACCAAGCAATGTTTAGGATTATACTAATGGTTCTTATAAGTCCTGATAAACATTCCTAGACCATTCAAAGCCTTTAGAATACTCTCTTAACCATTCTACACTTGTTAGAACCTCCAAGGACTCATGCTACACCCTCTACGTCCCTTGGGGTACCAAGCAATGTTTAGGATCATACTAATGGTTCTTATAAGTCCTAATACACATTCCTAGACCATTCTAAGCCTTTAGAATACTCTCTTAACCATTCTACACTTGTTAGAACCTCCAAGGACTCTTGCTACACCCTCTACATCCCTTGGGGTACCAAGCAATGTTTAGGATCATTCTAATGGTTCTTATAAGTCCTAATACACATTCCTAGACCATTCTAAGCCTTTAGAATACTCTCTTAACCATTCTACACTTGTTAGAACCTCCAAGGACTCTTGCTACACCCTCTACGTCCCTTGGGGTACCAAGCAATGTTTAGGATCATACTAATGGTTCTTATAAGTCCTAATACACATTCCTAGACCATTCTAAGCCTTTAGAATACTCTCTTAACCATTCTACACTTGTTAGAACCTCCAAGGACTCTTGCTACACCCTCTACATCCCTTGGGGTACCAAGCAATGTTTAGGATCATTCTAATGGTTCTTATAAGTCCTAATACACATTCCTAGACCATTCTAAGCCTTTAGAATACTCTCTTAACCATTCTACACTTGTTAGAACCTCCAAGGACTCTTGCTACACCCTCTACGTCCCTTGGGGTACCAAGCAATGTTTAGGATCATTCTAATGGTTCTTATAAGTCCTAATACACATTCCAAAACCATTCTATGCCTTTAGAATACTCTCTTAACCATTCTAAACTTGTTAGAACCTCCAAGGACTCATGCTACACCCTCTACATCCCTTGGGGTACCAAGGAATGTTTAGGATCATTCTAATGGTTCTTATAAGTCCTAATACACATTCCAAGACCATTCTATGCCTTTAGAATACTCTCTTAACCATTCTACACTTGTTAGAACCTCCAAGGACTCTTGCTACACCCTCTACGTCCCTTGGGGTACCAAGCAATGTTTAGGATCATTCTAATGGTTCTTATAAGTCCTAATACACATTCCAAAACCATTCTATGCCTTTAGAATACTCTCTTAACCATTCTAAACTTGTTAGAACCTCCAAGGACTCATGCTACACCCTCTACGTCCCTTGGTGTACCAAGCAATGTTTAGGATCATACTAATGGTTCTTATAAGTCCTAATACACATTCCTAGACCATTCTAAGCCTTTAGAATACTCACTTAACCATTCTACACTTGTTAGAACCTCCAAGGACTCTTGCTACACCCTCTACGTCCCTTCGTGTACCAAGCAATGTTTAGGATTATACTAATGGTTCTTATAAGTCCTGATAAACATTCCTAGACCATTCAAAGCCTTTAGAATACTCTCTTAACCATTCTACACTTGTTAGAACCTCCAAGGACTCATGCTACACCCTCTACGTCCCTTGGGGTACCAAGCAATGTTTAGGATCATACTAATGGTTCTTATAAGTCCTAATACACATTCCTAGACCATTCTAAGCCTTTAGAATACTCTCTTAACCATTCTACACTTGTTAGAACCTCCAAGGACTCTTGCTACACCCTCTACATCCCTTGGGGTACCAAGCAATGTTTAGGATCATTCTAATGGTTCTTATAAGTCCTAATACACATTCCTAGACCATTCTAAGCCTTTAGAATACTCTCTTAACCATTCTACACTTGTTAGAACCTCCAAGGACTCTTGCTACACCCTCTACATCCCTTCGTGTACCAAGCAATGTTTAGGATCATTCTAATGGTTCTTATAAGTCCTAATACACATTCCTAGACCATTCTAAGCCTTTAGAATACTCTCTTAACCATTCTACACTTGTTAGAACCTCCAAGGACTCTTGCTACACCCTCTACGTCCCTTGGGGTAACAAGCAATGTTTAGGATCATTCTAATGGTTCTTATAAGTCCTAATACACATTCCTAGACCATTCTAAGCCTTTAGAATACTTTCTTAACCATTCTACACTTGTTAGAACCTCCAAGGAATCATGCTACACCCTCTACGTCCCTTGGGGTACCAAGCAATGTTTAGGATCATACTAATGGTTCTTATAAGTCCTAATACACATTCCTAGACCATTCTAAGCCTTTAGAATACTCTCTTAACCATTCTACACTTGTTAGAACCTCCAAGGACTCTTGCTACACCCTCTACGTCCCTTGGGGTACCAAGCAATATTTAGGATCATTCTAATGGTTCTTATAAGTCCTAATACACATTCCTAGACCATTCTAAGCCTTTAGAATACTCTCTTAACCATTCTACACTTGTTAGAACCTCCAAGGACTCTTGCTACACCCTCTACATCCCTTCGTGTACCAAGCAATGTTTAGGATCATTCTAATGGTTCTTCTAAGTCCTAATACACATTCCTAGACCATTCTAAGCCTTTAGAATACTTTCTTAACCATTCTACACTTGTTAGAACCTCCAAGGACTCATGCTACACCCTCTACATCCCTTGGGGTACCAAGGATGTTTAGGATCATTCTAATGGTTCTTATAAGTCCTAATACACATTCCTAGACCATTCTAAGCCTTTAGAATACTCTCTTAACCATTCTACACTTGTTTGAACCTCCAAGGACTCATGCTACACCCTCTACGTCCCTTGGGGTACCAAGCAATGTTTAGGATCATTCTAATGGTTCTTATAAGTCCTAATACACATTCCTAGACCATTCTAAGCCTTTAGAATACTCTCTTAACCATTCTACACTTGTTAGAACCTCCAAAGACTCATGCTACACCCTCTACGTCCCGTGGGGTACCAAGCAATGTTTAGGATCATTCTAATGGTTCTTATAAGTCCTAATACACATTCCTAGACCATTCTAAGCCTTTAGAATACTCTCTTAACCATTCTACACTTGTTAGAACCTCCAAGGACTCTTGCTACACCCTCTACGTCCCTTGGGGTACCAAGGAATGTTTAGGATCATTCTAATGGTTCTTATATGTCCTAATACACATTCCTAGACCATTCTAAGCCTTTAGAATACTCTCTTAACCATTCTACACTTGTTAGAACCTCCAAGGACTCTTGCTACACCCTCTACGTCCCTTGGCGTACCAAGCAATGTTTAGGATCATTCTAATGGTTCTTATAAGTCCTAATACACATTCCAAAACCATTCTATGCCTTTAGAATACTCTCTTAACCATTCTAAACTTGTTAGAACCTCCAAGGACTCATGCTACACCCTCTACGTCCCTTGGTGTACCAAGCAATGTTAAGGATCATACTAATGGTTCTTATAAGTCCTAATACACATTCCTAGACCATACTAAGCCTTTAGAATACTCACTTAACCATTCTACACTTGTTAGAACCTCCAAGGACTCTTGCTACACCCTCTACGTCCCTTCGTGTACCAAGCAATGTTTAGGAGTATACTAATGGTTCTTATAAGTCCTGATAAACATTCCTAGACCATTCAAAGCCTTTAGAATACTCTCTTAACCATTCTACACTTGTTAGAACCTCCAAGGACTCATCCTACACTCTCTACGTCAATTAGGGTACCAAGCAATGTTTAGGATCATTCTAAATGTTCGTATATGTCTTAATACACATTCCTAGACCATTCTAAGCCTTTCAATTACTCTCTTAACCATTCTACACTTGTTAGAACCTCCAAGGACTCATGCTACACCCTCTACGTCCCTTGGGGTACCAAGCAATGTTTAGGATCATACTAATGGTTCTTATAAGTCCTAATACACATTCCTAGACCATTCTAAGCCTTTAGAATACTCTCTTAACCATTCTACACTTGTTAGAACCTCCAAGGACTCTTGCTACACCCTCTATGTCCCTTGGGGTACCAAGCAATGTTTAGGATCATTCTAATGGTTCTTATAAGTCCTAATACACATTCCTAGACCATTCTAAGCCTTTAGAATACTCTCTTAACCATTCTACACTTGTTAGAACCTCCAAGGACTCTTGCTACACCCTCTACATCCCTTCGTGTACCAAGCAATGTTTAGGATCATTCTAATGGTTCTTCTAAGTCCTAATACACATTCCTAGACCATTCTAAGCCTTTAGAATACTCTCTTAACCATTCTACACTTGTTAGAACCTCCAAGGACTCTTGCTACACCCTCTACGTCCCTTGGGGTACCAAGGAATGTTTAGGATCATTCTAATGGTTCTTATAAGTCCTAATACACATTCCTAGACCATTCTAAGCCTTTAGAATACTCTCTTAACCATTCTACACTTGTTAGAACCTCCAAGGACTCTTGCTACACCCTCTACGTCCCTTGGGGTACCAAGCAATGTTTAGGATCATTCTAATGGTTCTTATAAGTCCTAATACACATTCCAAAACCATTCTATGCCTTTAGAATACTCTCTTAACCATTCTAAACTTGTTAGAACCTCCAAGGACTCATGCTACACCCTCTACGTCCCTTGGTGTACCAAGCAATGTTAAGGATCATACTAATGGTTCTTATAAGTCCTAATACACATTCCTAGACCATTCTAAGCCTTTAGAATACTCACTTAACCATTCTACACTTGTTAGAACCTCCAAGGACTCTTGCTACACCCTCTACGTCCCTTCGTGTACCAAGCAATGTTTAGGAGTATACTAATGGTTCTTATAAGTCCTGATAAACATTCCTAGACCATTCAAAGCCTTTAGAGTACTCTCTTAACCATTCTACACTTGTTAGAACCTCCAAGGACTCATCCTACACTCTCTACGTCAATTAGGGTACCAAGCAATGTTTAGGATCATTCTAAATGTTCGTATATGTCTTAATACACATTCCTAGACCATTCTAAGCCTTTCAATTACTCTCTTAACCATTCTACACTTGTTAGAACCTCCAAGGACTCATGCTACACCCTCTACGTCCCTTGGGGTACCAAGCAATGTTTAGGATCATACTAATGGTTCTTATAAGTCCTAATACACATTCCTAGACCATTCTAAGCCTTTAGAATACTCTCTTAACCATTCTACACTTGTTAGAACCTCCAAGGACTCTTGCTACACCCTCTATGTCCCTTGGGGTACCAAGCAATGTTTAGGATCATTCTAATGGTTCTTATAAGTCCTAATACACATTCCTAGACCATTCTAAGCCTTTAGAATACTCTCTTAACCATTCTACACTTGTTAGAACCTCCAAGGACTCATGCTACACCCTCTACGTCTCTTGCGGTACCAAGCAATGTTTAGGATCATTCTAATGGTTCTTATAAGTCCTAATACACGTTCCTAGACCATTCTAAGCCTTTAGAATACTCTCTTAACCATTCTACACTTGTTAGAACCTCCAAGGACTCTTGCTACACCCTCTACGTCCCTTGGGGTACCAAGGAATGTTTAGGATCATTCTAATGGTTCTTCTAAGTCCTAATACACATTCCTAGACCATTCTAAGCCTTTAGAATACTTTCTTAACCATTCTACACTTGTTAGAACCTCCAAGGACTCATGCTACACCCTCTACATCCCTTGGGGTACCAAGCAATGTTTACGATCATACTAATGGTTCTTATAAGTCCTAATACACATTCCTAGACCATTCTAAGCCTTTAGAATACTCTCTTAACCATTCTACACTTGTTAGAACCTCCAAGGACTCATGCTACACCCTCTACGTCCCTTGGTGTACCAAGCAATGTTTAGGATCATTCTAATGGTTCTTATAAGTCCTAATACACATTCCTAGACCATTCTAAGCCTTTAGAATACTCACTTAACCATTCTACACTTGTTAGAACCTCCAAGTACTCTTGCTACACCCTCTACGTCCCTTCGTGTACCAAGCAATGTTTAGGAGTATACTAATGGTTCTTATAAGTCCTGATAAACATTCCTAGACCATTCAAAGCCTTTAGAATACTCTCTTAACCATTCTACACTTGTTAGAACCTCCAAGGACTCATCCTACACTCTCTATGTCAATTAGGGTACCAAGCAATGTTTAGGATCATTCTAAATGTTCGTATATGTCTTAATACACATTCCTAGACCATTCTAAGCCTTTCAATTACTCTCTTAACCATTCTACACTTGTTAGAACCTCCAAGGACTCATGCTACACCCTCTACGTCCCTTGGGGTACCAAGCAATGTTTAGGATCATACTAATGGTTCTTATAAGTCCTAATACACATTCCTAGACCATTCTAAGCCTTTAGAATACTCTCTTAACCATTCTACACTTGTTAGAACCTCCAAGGACTCTTGCTACACCCTCTATGTCCCTTGGGGTACCAAGCAATGTTTAGGATCATTCTAATGGTTCTTATAAGTCCTAATACACATTCCTAGACCATTCTAAGCCTTTAGAATACTCTCTTAACCATTCTACACATGTTAGAACCTCCAAGGACTCCTGCTACACCCTCTACGTCCCTTGCGGTACCAAGCAATGTTTAGGATCATTCTAATGGTTCTTATAAGTCCTAATACACGTTCCTAGACCATTCTAAGCCTTTAGAATACTCTCTTAACCATTCTACACTTGTTAGAACCTCCAAGGACTCTTGCTACACCCTCTACGTCCCTTGGGGTACCAAGGAATGTTTAGGATCATTCTAATGGTTCTTCTAAGTCCTAATACACATTCCTAGACCATTCTAAGCCTTTAGAATACTTTCTTAACCATTCTACACTTGTTAGAACCTCCAAGGACTCATGCTACACCCTCTACATCCCTTGGGGTACCAAGCAATGTTTACGATCATACTAATGGTTCTTATAAGTCCTAATACACATTCCTAGACCATTCTAAGCCTTTAGAATACTCTCTTAACCATTCTACACTTGTTAGAACCTCCAAGGACTCTTGCTACACCCTCTATGTCCCTTGGGGTACCAAGCAATGTTTAGGATCATTCTAATGGTTCTTATAAGTCCTAATACACATTCCTAGACCATTCTAAGCCTTTAGAATACGCTCTTAACCATTCTACACTTGTTAGAACCTCCAAGGACTCATGCTACACCCTCTACGTCCCTTGGGGTACCAAGCAATGTTTAGGGTCATTCTAATGGTTCTTATAAGTCCTAATACACATTCCTAGACCATTATAAGCCTTTAGAATACTCTCTTAACCATTCTACACTTGTTAGAACCTCCAAGGACTCTTGCTACACCCTCTACGTCCCTTGGGGTACCAAGGAATGTTTAGGATCATTCTAATGGTTCTTCTAAGTCCTAATACACATTCCTAGACCATTCTAAGCCTTTAGAATACTTTCTTAACCATTCTACACTTGTTAGAACCTCCAAGGACTCATGCTACACCCTCTACATCCCTTGGGGTACCAAGGAATGTTTAGGATCATTCTAATGGTTCTTATAAGTCCTAATACACATTCCTAGACCATTCTAAGCCTTTAGAATACTATCTTAACCATTCTACACTTGTTAGAACCTCCAAGGACTCATGCTACACCCTCTACGTCCCTTGCGGTACCAAGCAATGTTTAGGATCATTCTAATGGTTCTTATAAGTCCTAATACACATTCCTAGACCATTCTAAGCCTTTAGAATACTCTCTTAACCATTCTACACTTGTTAGAACCTCCAAGGACTCTTGCTACACCCTCTACGTCCCTTGGGGTACCAAGGAATGTTTAGGATCATTCTAATGGTTCTTCTAAGTCCTAATACACATTCCTAGACCATTCTAAGCCTTTAGAATACTTTCTTAACCATTCTACACTTGTTAGAACCTCCAAGGACTCATGCTACACCCTCTACATCCCTTGGGGTACCAAGCAATGTTTACGATCATACTAATGGTTCTTATAAGTCCTAATACACATTCCTAGACCATTCTAAGCCTTTAGAATACTCTCTTAACCATTCTACACTTGTTAGAACCTCCAAGGACTCTTGCTACACCCTCTATGTCCCTTGGGGTACCAAGCAATGTTTAGGATCATTCTAATGGTTCTTATAAGTCCTAATACACATTCCTAGACCATTCTAAGCCTTTAGAATACGCTCTTAACAATTCTACACTTGTTAGAACCTCCAAGGACTCATGCTACACCCTCTACGTCCCTTGGGGTACCAAGCAATGTTTAGGGTCATTCTAATGGTTCTTATAAGTCCTAATACACATTCCTAGACCATTATAAGCCTTTAGAATACTCTCTTAACCATTCTACACTTGTTAGAACCTCCAAGGACTCTTGCTACACCCTCTACGTCCCTTGGGGTACCAAGGAATGTTTAGGATCATTCTAATGGTTCTTCTAAGTCCTAATACACATTCCTAGACCATTCTAAGCCTTTAGAATACTTTCTTAACCATTCTACACTTGTTAGAACCTCCAAGGACTCATGCTACACCCTCTACATCCCTTGGGGTACCAAGGAATGTTTAGGATCATTCTAATGGTCCTTATAAGTCCTAATACACATTCCTAGACCATTCTAAGCCTTTAGAATACTATCTTAACCATTCTACACTTGTTAGAACCTCCAAGGACTCATGCTACACCCTCTACGTCCCTTCGTGTACCAAGCAATGTTTAGGATCATACTAATGGTTCTTATAAGTCCTAATACACATTCCTAGACCATTCTAAGCCTTTAGAATACTCTCTTAACCATTCTACACTTGTTAGAACCTCCAAGGACTCTTGCTACACCCTCTACGTCCCTTGGGGTAACAAGCAATGTTTAGGATCATTCTAATGGTTCTTATAAGTCCTAATACACATTCCTAGACCATTCTAAGCCTTTAGAATACTTTTTTAACCATTCTACACTTGTTAGAACCTCCAAGGACTCATGCTACACCCTCTACGTCCATTGGGGTACCAAGCAATGTTTAGGATCATACTAATGGTTCTTATAAGTCCTAATACACATTCCTAGACCATTCTAAGCCTTTAGAATACTCTCTTAACCATTCTACACTTATTAGATCCTCCAAGGACTCTTGCTACACCCTCTACGTCCCTTGGGGTACCAAGCAATATTTAGGATCATTTTAATGGTTCTTATAAGTCCTAATACACATTCCTAGACCATTCTAAGCCTTTAGAATACTCTCTTAACCATTCTACACTTGTTAGAACCTCCAAGGACTCTTGCTACACCCTCTACGTCCCTTCGTGTACCAAGCAATGTTTAGGATCATTCTAATGGTTCTTCTAAGTCCTAATACACATTCCTAGACCATTCTAAGCCTTTAGAATACTTTCTTAACCATTCTACACTTGTTAGAACCTCCAAGGACTCATGCTACACCCTCTACATCCCTTGGGGTACCAAGGATGTTTAGGATCATTCTAATGGTTCTTATAAGTCCTAATACACATTCCTAGACCATTCTAAGCCTTTAGAATACTCTCTTAACCATTCTACACTTGTTAGAACCTCCAAGGACTCTTGCTACACCCTCTACGTCCCTTCGTGTACCAAGCAATGTTTAGGATTATACTAATGCTTCTTATAAGTCCTGATAAACATTCCTAGACCATTCTAAGCCTTTATAATACTCTCTTAACCATTCTACACTTGTTAGAACCTCCAAGGACTCTTGCTACACCCTCTACGTCCCTTCGTGTACCAAGCAATGTTTAGGATTATACTAATGGTTCTTATAAGTCCTGATAAACATTCCTAGACCATTCTAAGCCTTTATAATACTCTCTTAACCATTCTACACTTGTTAGAACCTCCAAGGACTCATGCTACACCCTCTACATCCCTTGGGTACCAAGCAATGTTTAGGATCATTCTAATGGTTCTTATAAGTCCTAATACACATTCCTAGACCATTCTAAGCCTTTAGAATACTCTCTTAACCATTCTATACTTGTTAGAACCTCCAAGGACTCATGCTACACCCTCTACATCCCTTGGGGTACCAAGGATGTTTAGGATCATTCTAATGGTTCTTATAAGTCCTAATACACATTCCTAGACCATTCTAAGCCTTTAGAATACTCTCTTAACCATTCTACACTTGTTAGAACCTCCAAGGACTCATGCTACACCCTCTACGTCCCTTGGTGTACCAAGCAATGTTTAGGATCATACTAATGGTTCTTATAAGTCCTAATACACATTCCTAGACCATTCTAAGCCTTTAGAATACTCTCTTAACCATTCTACACTTGTTAGAACCTCCAAGGACTCTTGCTACACCCTCTACGTCCCTTCGTGTACCAAGCAATGTTTAGGATTATACTAATGGTTCTTATAAGTCCTGATAAACATTCCTAGACCATTCTAAGCCTTTATAATACTCTCTTAACCATTCTACACTTGTTAGTACCTCCAAGGACTCATGCTACACCCTCTACATCCCTTGGGTACCAAGCAATGTTTAGGATCATTCTAATGGTTCTTATAAGTCCTAATACACATTCCTTGACCATTCTAAGCCTTTAGAATACTCTCTTAACCATTCTACACTTGTTAGAACCTCCAAGGACTCTTGCTACACCCTCTACGTCCCTTGGGGTACCAAGCAATATTTAGGATCATTCTAATGGTTCTTATAAGTCCTAATACACATTCCTAGACCATTCTAAGCCTTTAGAATACTTTCTTAACCATTCTACACTTGTTAGAACCTCCAAGGACTCATGCTACACCCTCTACATCCCTTGGGGTACCAAGGATGTTTAGGATCATTCTAATGGTTCTTATAAGTCCTAATACACATTCCTAGACCATTCTAAGCCTTTAGAATACTCTCTTAACCATTCTACACTTGTTAGAACCTCCAAGGACTCTTGCTACACCCTCTACGTCCCTTCGTGTACCAAGCAATGTTTAGGATTATACTAATGGTTCTTATAAGTCCTGATAAACATTCCTAGACCATTCTAAGCCTTTATAATACTCTCTTAACCATTCTACACTTGTTAGAACCTCCAAGGACTCATGCTACACCCTCTACATCCCTTGGGGTACCAAGGATGTTTAGGATCATTCTAATGGTTCTTATAAGTCCTAATACACATTCCTAGACCATTCTAAGCCTTTAGAATACTCTCTTAACCATTCTACACTTGTTAGATCCTCCAAGGACTCTTGCTACACCCTCTACGTCCCTTGGGGTACCAAGCAATATTTAGGATCATTCTAATGGTTCTTATAAGTCCTAATACACATTCCTAGACCATTCTAAGCCTTTAGAATACTCTCTTAACCATTCTACACTTGTTAGAACCTCCAAGGACTCTTGCTACACCCTCTACGTCCCTTCGTGTACCAAGCAATGTTTAGGATCATTCTAATGGTTCTTATAAGTCCTAATACACATTCCTAGACCATTCTAAGCCTTTAGAATACTCTCTTAACCATTCTACACTTGTTAGAACCTCCAAGGACTCATGCTACACCCTCTACGTCCCTTGGTGTACCAAGCAATGTTTAGGATCATACTAATGGTTCTTATAAGTCCTAATACACATTCCTAGACCATTCTAAGCCTTTAGAATACTCTCTTAACCATTCTACACTTGTTAGAACCTCCAAGGACTCTTGCTACACCCTCTACGTCCCTTCGTGTACCAAGCAATGTTTAGGATTATACTAATGGTTCTTATAAGTCCTGATAAACATTCCTAGACCATTCTAAGCCTTTATAATACTCTCTTAACCATTCTACACTTGTTAGAACCTCCAAGGACTCATGCTACACCCTCTACATCCCTTGGGTACCAAGCAATGTTTAGGATCATTCTAATGGTTCTTATAAGTCCTAATACACATTCCTAGACCATTCTAAGCCTTTAGAATACTCTCTTAACCATTCTACACTTGTTAGAACCTCCAAGGACTCTTGCTACACCCTCTACGTCCCTTCGTGTACCAAGCAATGTTTAGGATCATTCTAATGGTTCTTATAAGTCCTAATACACATTCCTAGACCATTCTAAGCCTTTAGAATACTCTCTTAACCATTCTACACTTGTTAGAACCTCCAAGGACTCATGCTACACCCTCTACGTCCCTTGGTGTACCAAGCAATGTTTAGGATCATACTAATGGTTCTTATAAGTCCTAATACACATTCCTAGACCATTCTAAGCCTTTAGAATACTTTCTTAACCATTCTACACTTGTTAGAACCTCCAAGGACTCATGCTACACCCTCTACATCCCTTGGGGTACCAAGGATGTTTAGGATCATTCTAATGGTTCTTATAAGTCCTAATACACATTCCTAGACCATTCTAAGCCTTTAGAATACTCTCTTAACCATTCTACACTTGTTAGAACCTCCAAGGACTCTTGCTACACCCTCTACGTCCCTTCGTGTACCAAGCAATGTTTAGGATTATACTAATGGTTCTTATAAGTCCTGATAAACATTCCTAGACCATTCTAAGCCTTTATAATACTCTCTTAACCATTCTACACTTGTTAGAACCTCCAAGGACTCTTGCTACACCCTCTACGTCCCTTCGTGTACCAAGCAATGTTTAGGATTATACTAATGGTTCTTATAAGTCCTGATAAACATTCCTAGACCATTCTAAGCCTTTATAATACTCTCTTAACCATTCTACACTTGTTAGAACCTCCAAGGACTCATGCTACACCCTCTACATCCCTTGGGTACCAAGCAATGTTTAGGATCATTCTAATGGTTCTTATAAGTCCTAATACACATTCCTAGACCATTCTAAGCCTTTAGAATACTCTCTTAACCATTCTATACTTGTTAGAACCTCCAAGGACTCATGCTACACCCTCTACATCCCTTGGGGTACCAAGGATGTTTAGGATCATTCTAATGGTTCTTATAAGTCCTAATACACATTCCTAGACCATTCTAAGCCTTTAGAATACTCTCTTAACCATTCTACACTTGTTAGAACCTCCAAGGACTCATGCTACACCCTCTACATCCCTTGGTGTACCAAGCAATGTTTAGGATCATACTAATGGTTCTTATAAGTCCTAATACACATTCCTAGACCATTCTAAGCCTTTAGAATACTCTCTTAACCATTCTACACTTGTTAGAACCTCCAAGGACTCTTGCTACACCCTCTACGTCCCTTCGTGTACCAAGCAATGTTTAGGATTATACTAATGGTTCTTATAAGTCCTGATAAACATTCCTAGACCATTCTAAGCCTTTATAATACTCTCTTAACCATTCTACACTTGTTAGAACCTCCAAGGACTCATGCTACACCCTCTACATCCCTTGGGTACCAAGCAATGTTTAGGATCATTCTAATGGTTCTTATAAGTCCTAATACACATTCCTTGACCATTCTAAGCCTTTAGAATACTCTCTTAACCATTCTACACTTGTTAGAACCTCCAAGGACTCTTGCTACACCCTCTACGTCCCTTGGGGTACCAAGCAATATTTAGGATCATTCTAATGGTTCTTATAAGTCCTAATACACATTCCTAGACCATTCTAAGCCTTTAGAATACTCTCTTAACCATTCTACACTTGTTAGAACCTCCAAGGACTCTTGCTACACCCTCTACGTCCCTTCGTGTACCAAGCAATGTTTAGGATCATTCTAATGGTTCTTCTAAGTCCTAATACACATTCCTAGACCATTCTAAGCCTTTAGAATACTTTCTTAACCATTCTACACTTGTTAGAACCTCCAAGGACTCATGCTACACCCTTTACATCCCTTGGGGTACCAAGGATGTTTAGGATCATTCTAATGGTTCTTATAAGTCCTAATACACATTCCTAGACCATTCTAAGCCTTTAGAATACTCTCTTAACCATTCTACACTTGTTAGAACCTCCAAGGACTCATGCTACACCCTCTACGTCCCTTGGTGTACCAAGCAATGTTTAGGATCATACTAATGGTTCTTATAAGTCCTAATACACATTCCTAGACCATTCTAAGCCTTTAGGATACTCTCTTAACCATTCTACACTTGTTAGAACCTCCAAGGACTCTTGCTACACCCTCTACGTCCCTTCGTGTACCAAGCAATGTTTAGGATCATTCTAATGGTTCTTCTAAGTCCTAATACACATTCCTAGACCATTCTAAGCCTTTAGAATACTTTCTTAACCATTCTAAACTTGTTAGAACCTCCAAGGACTCATGCTACACCCTCTACATCCCTTGGGGTACCAAGGATGTTTAGGATCATTCTAATGGTTCTTATAAGTCCTAATACACATTCCTAGACCATTCTAAGCCTTTAGAATACTCTCTTAACCATTCTACACTTGTTAGAACCTCCAAGGACTCTTGCTACACCCTCTACGTCCCTTCGTGTACCAAGCAATGTTTAGGATTATACTAATGGTTCTTATAAGTCCTGATAAACATTCCTAGACCATTCTAAGCCTTTATAATACTCTCTTAACCATTCTACACTTGTTAGAACCTCCAAGGACTCATGCTACACCCTCTACATCCCTTGGGTACCAAGCAATGTTTAGGATCATTCTAATGGTTCTTATAAGTCCTAATACACATTCCTTGACCATTCTAAGCCTTTAGAATACTCTCTTAACCATTCTACACTTGTTAGAACCTCCAAGGACTCTTGCTACACCCTCTACGTCCCTTGGGGTACCAAGCAATATTTAGGATCATTCTAATGGTTCTTATAAGTCCTAATACACATTCCTAGACCATTCTAAGCCTTTAGAATACTCTCTTAACCATTCTACACTTGTTAGAACCTCCAAGGACTCTTGCTACACCCTCTACGTCCCTTCGTGTACCAAGCAATGTTTAGGATCATTCTAATGGTTCTTCTAAGTCCTAATACACATTCCTAGACCATTCTAAGCCTTTAGAATACTTTCTTAACCATTCTACACTTGTTAGAACCTCCAAGGACTCATGCTACACCCTTTACATCCCTTGGGGTACCAAGGATGTTTAGGATCATTCTAATGGTTCTTATAAGTCCTAATACACATTCCTAGACCATTCTAAGCCTTTAGAATACTCTCTTAACCATTCTACACTTGTTAGAACCTCCAAGGACTCATGCTACACCCTCTACGTCCCTTGGTGTACCAAGCAATGTTTAGGATCATACTAATGGTTCTTATAAGTCCTAATACACATTCCTAGACCATTCTAAGCCTTTAGGATACTCTCTTAACCATTCTACACTTGTTAGAACCTCCAAGGACTCTTGCTACACCCTCTACGTCCCTTCGTGTACCAAGCAATGTTTAGGATCATTCTAATGGTTCTTCTAAGTCCTAATACACATTCCTAGACCATTCTAAGCCTTTAGAATACTTTCTTAACCATTCTAAACTTGTTAGAACCTCCAAGGACTCATGCTACACCCTCTACATCCCTTGGGGTACCAAGGATGTTTAGGATCATTCTAATGGTTCTTATAAGTCCTAATACACATTCCTAGACCATTCTAAGCCTTTAGAATACTCTCTTAACCATTCTACACTTGTTAGAACCTCCAAGGACTCTTGCTACACCCTCTACGTCCCTTCGTGTACCAAGCAATGTTTAGGATTATACTAATGGTTCTTATAAGTCCTGATAAACATTCCTAGACCATTCTAAGCCTTTATAATACTCTCTTAACCATTCTACACTTGTTAGAACCTCCAAGGACTCATGCTACACCCTCTACATCCCTTGGGTACCAAGCAATGTTTAGGATCATTCTAATGGTTCTTATAAGTCCTAATACACATTCCTTGACCATTCTAAGCCTTTAGAATACTCTCTTAACCATTCTACACTTGTTAGAACCTCCAAGGACTCTTGCTACACCCTCTACGTCCCTTGGGGTACCAAGCAATATTTAGGATCATTCTAATGGTTCTTATAAGTCCTAATACACATTCCTAGACCATTCTAAGCCTTTAGAATACTCTCTTAACCATTCTACACTTGTTAGAACCTCCAAGGACTCTTGCTACACCCTCTACGTCCCTTCGTGTACCAAGCAATGTTTAGGATCATTCTAATGGTTCTTCTAAGTCCTAATACACATTCCTAGACCATTCTAAGCCTTTAGAATACTTTCTTAACCATTCTAAACTTGTTAGAACCTCCAAGGACTCATGCTACACCCTCTACATCCCTTGGGGTACCAAGGATGTTTAGGATCATTCTAATGGTTCTTATAAGTCCTAATACACATTCCTAGACCATTCTAAGCCTTTAGAATACTCTCTTAACCATTCTACACTTGTTAGAACCTCCAAGGACTCTTGCTACACCCTCTACGTCCCTTCGTGTACCAAGCAATGTTTAGGATTATACTAATGGTTCTTATAAGTCCTGATAAACATTCCTAGACCATTCTAAGCCTTTATAATACTCTCTTAACCATTCTACACTTGTTAGAACCTCCAAGGACTCATGCTACACCCTCTACATCCCTTGGGTACCAAGCAATGTTTAGGATCATTCTAATGGTTCTTATAAGTCCTAATACACATTCCTTGACCATTCTAAGCCTTTAGAATACTCTCTTAACCATTCTACACTTGTTAGAACCTCCAAGGACTCTTGCTACACCCTCTACGTCCCTTGGGGTACCAAGCAATATTTAGGATCATTCTAATGGTTCTTATAAGTCCTAATACACATTCCTAGACCATTCTAAGCCTTTAGAATACTCTCTTAACCATTCTACACTTGTTAGAACCTCCAAGGACTCTTGCTACACCCTCTACGTCCCTTCGTGTACCAAGCAATGTTTAGGATCATTCTAATGGTTCTTCTAAGTCCTAATACACATTCCTAGACCATTCTAAGCCTTTAGAATACTTTCTTAACCATTCTACACTTGTTAGAACCTCCAAGGACTCATGCTACACCCTTTACATCCCTTGGGGTACCAAGGATGTTTAGGATCATTCTAATGGTTCTTATAAGTCCTAATACACATTCCTAGACCATTCTAAGCCTTTAGAATACTCTCTTAACCATTCTACACTTGTTAGAACCTCCAAGGACTCATGCTACACCCTCTACGTCCCTTGGTGTACCAAGCAATGTTTAGGATCATACTAATGGTTCTTATAAGTCCTAATACACATTCCTAGACCATTCTAAGCCTTTAGGATACTCTCTTAACCATTCTACACTTGTTAGAACCTCCAAGGACTCTTGCTACACCCTCTACGTCCCTTCGTGTACCAAGCAATGTTTAGGATCATTCTAATGGTTCTTCTAAGTCCTAATACACATTCCTAGACCATTCTAAGCCTTTAGAATACTTTCTTAACCATTCTAAACTTGTTAGAACCTCCAAGGACTCATGCTACACCCTCTACATCCCTTGGGGTACCAAGGATGTTTAGGATCATTCTAATGGTTCTTATAAGTCCTAATACACATTCCTAGACCATTCTAAGCCTTTAGAATACTCTCTTAACCATTCTACACTTGTTAGAACCTCCAAGGACTCTTGCTACACCCTCTACGTCCCTTCGTGTACCAAGCAATGTTTAGGATTATACTAATGGTTCTTATAAGTCCTGATAAACATTCCTAGACCATTCTAAGCCTTTATAATACTCTCTTAACCATTCTACACTTGTTAGAACCTCCAAGGACTCATGCTACACCCTCTACATCCCTTGGGTACCAAGCAATGTTTAGGATCATTCTAATGGTTCTTATAAGTCCTAATACACATTCCTTGACCATTCTAAGCCTTTAGAATACTCTCTTAACCATTCTACACTTGTTAGAACCTCCAAGGACTCTTGCTACACCCTCTACGTCCCTTGGGGTACCAAGCAATATTTAGGATCATTCTAATGGTTCTTATAAGTCCTAATACACATTCCTAGACCATTCTAAGCCTTTAGAATACTCTCTTAACCATTCTACACTTGTTAGAACCTCCAAGGACTCTTGCTACACCCTCGACGTCCCTTCGTGTACCAAGCAATGTTTAGGATCATTCTAATGGTTCTTCTAAGTCCTAATACACATTCCTAGACCATTCTAAGCCTTTAGAATACTTTCTTAACCATTCTACACTTGTTAGAACCTCCAAGGACTCATGCTACACCCTCTACATCCCTTGGGGTACCAAGGATGTTTAGGATCATTCTAATGGTTCTTATAAGTCCTAATACACATTCCTAGACCATTCTAAGCCTTTAGAATACTCTCTTAACCATTCTACACTTGTTAGAACCTCCAAGGACTCATGCTACACCCTCTACGTCCCTTGGTGTACCAAGCAATGTTTAGGATCATACTAATGGTTCTTATAAGTCCTAATACACATTCCTAGACCATTCTAAGCCTTTAGGATACTCTCTTAACCATTCTACACTTGTTAGAACCTCCAAGGACTCTTGCTACACCCTCTACGTCCCTTCGTGTACCAAGCAATGTTTAGGATCATTCTAATGGTTCTTATAAGTCCTAATACACATTCCTTGACCATTCTAAGCCTTTAGAATACTCTCTTAACCATTCTACACTTGTTAGAACCTCCAAGGACTCTTGCTACACCCTCTACGTCCCTTGGGGTACCAAGCAATATTTAGGATCATTCTAATGGTTCTTATAAGTCCTAATACACATTCCTAGACCATTCTAAGCCTTTAGAATACTCTCTTAACCATTCTACACTTGTTAGAACCTCCAAGGACTCTTGCTACACCCTCTACGTCCCTTCGTGTACCAAGCAATGTTTAGGATCATTCTAATGGTTCTTCTAAGTCCTAATACACATTCCTAGACCATTCTAAGCCTTTAGAATACTTTCTTAACCATTCTACACTTGTTAGAACCTCCAAGGACTCATGCTACACCCTCTACATCCCTTGGGGTACCAAGGATGTTTAGGATCATTCTAATGGTTCTTATAAGTCCTAATACACATTCCTAGACCATTCTAAGCCTTTAGAATACTCTCTTAACCATTCTACACTTGTTAGAACCTCCAAGGACTCATGCTACACCCTCTACGTCCCTTGGTGTACCAAGCAATGTTTAGGATCATACTAATGGTTCTTATAAGTCCTAATACACATTCCTAGACCATTCTAAGCCTTTAGGATACTCTCTTAACCATTCTACACTTGTTAGAACCTCCAAGGACTCTTGCTACACCCTCTACGTCCCTTCGTGTACCAAGCAATGTTTAGGATCATTCTAATGGTTCTTCTAAGTCCTAATACACATTCCTAGACCATTCTAAGCCTTTAGAATACTTTCTTAACCATTCTACACTTGTTAGAACCTCCAAGGACTCATGCTACACCCTCTACGTCCCTTGGTGTACCAAGCAATGTTTAGGATCATACTAATGGTTCTTATAAGTCCTAATACACATTCCTAGACCATTCTAAGCCATTAGGATACTCTCTTAACCATTCTACACTTGTTAGAACCTCCAAGGACTCTTGCTACACCCTCTACGTCCCTTCGTGTACCAAGCAATGTTTAGGATCATTCTAATGGTTCTTCTAAGTCCTAATACACATTCCTAGACCATTCTAAGCCTTTAGAATACTTTCTTAACCATTCTACACTTGTTAGAACCTCCAAGGACTCATGCTACACCCTTTACATCCCTTGGGGTACCAAGGATGTTTAGGATCATTCTAATGGTTCTTATAAGTCCTAATACACATTCCTAGACCATTCTAAGCCTTTAGAATACTCTCTTAACCATTCTACACTTGTTAGAACCTCCAAGGACTCTTGCTACACCCTCTACGTCCCTTGGGGTACCAAGCAATATTTAGGATCATTCTAATGGTTCTTATAAGTCCTAATACACATTCCTAGACCATTCTAAGCCTTTAGAATACTCTCTTAACCATTCTACACTTGTTAGAACCTCCAAGGACTCTTGCTACACCCTCTACGTCCCTTCGTGTACCAAGCAATGTTTAGGATTATACTAATGGTTCTTATAAGTCCTGATAAACATTCCTAGACCATTCTAAGCCTTTATAATACTCTCTTAACCATTCTACACTTGTTAGAACCTCCAAGGACTCATGCTACACCCTCTACATCCCTTGGGTACCAAGCAATGTTTAGGATCATTCTAATGGTTCTTATAAGTCCTAATACACATTCCTTGGCCATTCTAAGCCTTTAGAATACTCTCTTAACCATTCTACACTTGTTAGAACCTCCAAGGACTCTTGCTACACCCTCTACGTCCCTTGGGGTACCAAGCAATATTTAGGATCATTCTAATGGTTCTTATAAGTCCTAATACACATTCCTAGACCATTCTAAGCCTTTAGAATACTCTCTTAACCATTCTACACTTGTTAGAACCTCCAAGGACTCTTGCTACACCCTCTACGTCCCTTCGTGTACCAAGCAATGTTTAGGATCATTCTAATGGTTCTTCTAAGTCCTAATACACATTCCTAGACCATTCTAAGCCTTTAGAATACTTTCTTAACCATTCTACACTTGTTAGAACCTCCAAGGACTCATGCTACACCCTTTACATCCCTTGGGGTACCAAGGATGTTTAGGATCATTCTAATGGTTCTTATAAGTCCTAATACACATTCCTAGACCATTCTAAGCCTTTAGAATACTCTCTTAACCATTCTACACTTGTTAGAACCTCCAAGGACTCTTGCTACACCCTCTACGTCCCTTGGGGTACCAAGCAATATTTAGGATCATTCTAATGGTTCTTATAAGTCCTAATACACATTCCTAGACCATTCTAAGCCTTTAGAATACTCTCTTAACCATTCTACACTTGTTAGAACCTCCAAGGACTCTTGCTACACCCTCTACGTCCCTTCGTGTACCAAGCAATGTTTAGGATCATTCTAATGGTTCTTCTAAGTCCTAATACACATTCCTAGACCATTCTAAGCCTTTAGAATACTTTCTTAACCATTCTACACTTGTTAGAACCTCCAAGGACTCATGCTACACCCTCTACATCCCTTGGGGTACCAAGGATGTTTAGGATCATTCTAATGGTTCTTATAAGTCCTAATACACATTCCTAGACCATTCTAAGCCTTTAGAATACTCTCTTAACCATTCTACACTTGTTAGAACCTCCAAGGACTCATGCTACACCCTCTACGTCCCTTGGTGTACCAAGCAATGTTTAGGATCATACTAATGGTTCTTATAAGTCCTAATACACATTCCTAGACCATTCTAAGCCTTTAGGATACTCTCTTAACCATTCTACACTTGTTAGAACCTCCAAGGACTCTTGCTACACCCTCTACGTCCCTTCGTGTACCAAGCAATGTTTAGGATCATTCTAATGGTTCTTCTAAGTCCTAATACACATTCCTAGACCATTCTAAGCCTTTAGAATACTTTCTTAACCATTCTACACTTGTTAGAACCTCCAAGGACTCATGCTACACCCTCTACATCCCTTGGGGTACCAAGGATGTTTAGGATCATTCTAATGGTTCTTATAAGTCCTAATACACATTCCTAGACCATTCTAAGCCTTTAGAATACTCTCTTAACCATTCTACACTTGTTAGAACCTCCAAGGACTCTTGCTACACCCTCTACGTCCCTTCGTGTACCAAGCAATGTTTAGGATCATTCTAATGGTTCTTCTAAGTCCTAATACACATTCCTAGACCATTCTAAGCCTTTAGAATACTTTCTTAACCATTCTACACTTGTTAGAACCTCCAAGGACTCATGTTACACCCTCTACATCCCTTGGGGTACCAAGGATGTTTAGGATCATTCTAATGGTTCTTATAAGTCCTAATACACATTCCTAGACCATTCTAAGCCTTTAGAATACTCTCTTAACCATTCTACACTTGTTAGAACCTCCAAGGACTCATGCTACACCCTCTACGTCCCTTGGTGTACCAAGCAATGTTTAGGATCATACTAATGGTTCTTATAAGTCCTAATACACATTCCTAGACCATTCTAAGCCTTTAGGATACTCTCTTAACCATTCTACACTTGTTAGAACCTCCAAGGACTCTTGCTACACCCTCTACGTCCCTTCGTGTACCAAGCACTGTTTAGGATCATTCTAATGGTTCTTCTAAGTCCTAATACACATTCCTAGACCATTCTAAGCCTTTAGAATACTTTCTTAACCATTCTACACTTGTTAGAACCTCCAAGGACTCATGCTACACCCTCTACATCCCTTGGGGTACCAAGGATGTTTAGGATCATTCTAATGGTTCTTATAAGTCCTAATACACATTCCTAGACCATTCTAAGCCTTTAGAATACTCTCTTAACCATTCTACACTTGTTAGAACCTCCAAGGACTCTTGCTACACCCTCTACGTCCCTTCGTGTACCAAGCAATGTTTAGGATCATTCTAATGGTTCTTCTAAGTCCTAATACACATTCCTAGACCATTCTAAGCCTTTAGAATACTTTCTTAACCATTCTACACTTGTTAGAACCTCCAAGGACTCATGCTACACCCTTTACATCCCTTGGGGTACCAAGGATGTTTAGGATCATTCTAATGGTTCTTATAAGTCCTAATACACATTCCTAGACCATTCTAAGCCTTTAGAATACTCTCTTAACCATTCTACACTTGTTAGAACCTCCAAGGACTCTTGCTACACCCTCTACGTCCCTTGGGGTACCAAGCAATATTTAGGATCATTCTAATGGTTCTTATAAGTCCTAATACACATTCCTAGACCATTCTAAGCCTTTAGAATACTCTCTTAACCATTCTACACTTGTTAGAACCTCCAAGGACTCTTGCTACACCCTCTACGTCCCTTCGTGTACCAAGCAATGTTTAGGATCATTCTAATGGTTCTTCTAAGTCCTAATACACATTCCTAGACCATTCTAAGCCTTTAGAATACTTTCTTAACCATTCTACACTTGTTAGAACCTCCAAGGACTCATGCTACACCCTCTACATCCCTTGGGGTACCAAGGATGTTTAGGATCATTCTAATGGTTCTTATAAGTCCTAATACACATTCCTAGACCATTCTAAGCCTTTAGAATACTCTCTTAACCATTCTACACTTGTTAGAACCTCCAAGGACTCATGCTACACCCTCTACGTCCCTTGGTGTACCAAGCAATGTTTAGGATCATACTAATGGTTCTTATAAGTCCTAATACACATTCCTAGACCATTCTAAGCCTTTAGGATACTCTCTTAACCATTCTACACTTGTTAGAACCTCCAAGGACTCTTGCTACACCCTCTACGTCCCTTCGTGTACCAAGCAATGTTTAGGATCATTCTAATGGTTCTTCTAAGTCCTAATACACATTCCTAGACCATTCTAAGCCTTTAGAATACTTTCTTAACCATTCTACACTTGTTAGAACCTCCAAGGACTCATGCTACACCCTCTACATCCCTTGGGGTACCAAGGATGTTTAGGATCATTCTAATGGTTCTTATAAGTCCTAATACACATTCCTAGACCATTCTAAGCCTTTAGAATACTCTCTTAACCATTCTACACTTGTTAGAACCTCCAAGGACTCTTGCTACACCCTCTACGTCCCTTCGTGTACCAAGCAATGTTTAGGATCATTCTAATGGTTCTTCTAAGTCCTAATACACATTCCTAGACCATTCTAAGCCTTTAGAATACTTTCTTAACCATTCTACACTTGTTAGAACCTCCAAGGACTCATGTTACACCCTCTACATCCCTTGGGGTACCAAGGATGTTTAGGATCATTCTAATGGTTCTTATAAGTCCTAATACACATTCCTAGACCATTCTAAGCCTTTAGAATACTCTCTTAACCATTCTACACTTGTTAGAACCTCCAAGGACTCATGCTACACCCTCTACGTCCCTTGGTGTACCAAGCAATGTTTAGGATCATACTAATGGTTCTTATAAGTCCTAATACACATTCCTAGACCATTCTAAGCCTTTAGGATACTCTCTTAACCATTCTACACTTGTTAGAACCTCCAAGGACTCTTGCTACACCCTCTACGTCCCTTCGTGTACCAAGCACTGTTTAGGATCATTCTAATGGTTCTTCTAAGTCCTAATACACATTCCTAGACCATTCTAAGCCTTTAGAATACTTTCTTAACCATTCTACACTTGTTAGAACCTCCAAGGACTCATGCTACACCCTCTACATCCCTTGGGGTACCAAGGATGTTTAGGATCATTCTAATGGTTCTTATAAGTCCTAATACACATTCCTAGACCATTCTAAGCCTTTAGAATACTCTCTTAACCATTCTACACTTGTTAGAACCTCCAAGGACTCTTGCTACACCCTCTACGTCCCTTCGTGTACCAAGCAATGTTTAGGATCATTCTAATGGTTCTTCTAAGTCCTAATACACATTCCTAGACCATTCTAAGCCTTTAGAATACTTTCTTAACCATTCTACACTTGTTAGAACCTCCAAGGACTCATGCTACACCCTCTACATCCCTTGGGGTACCAAGGATGTTTAGGATCATTCTAATGGTTCTTATAAGTCCTAATACACATTCCTAGACCATTCTAAGCCTTTAGAATACTCTCTTAACCATTCTACACTTGTTAGAACCTCCAAGGACTCATGCTACACCCTCTACGTCCCTTGGTGTACCAAGCAATGTTTAGGATCATACTAATGGTTCTTATAAGTCCTAATACACATTCCTAGACCATTCTAAGCCTTTAGGATACTCTCTTAACCATTCTACACTTGTTAGAACCTCCAAGGACTCTTGCTACACCCTCTACGTCCCTTCGTGTACCAAGCAATGTTTAGGATCATTCTAATGGTTCTTCTAAGTCCTAATACACATTCCTAGACCATTCTAAGCCTTTAGAATACTTTCTTAACCATTCTACACTTGTTAGAACCTCCAAGGACTCATGCTACACCCTCTACATCCCTTGGGGTACCAAGGATGTTTAGGATCATTCTAATGGTTCTTATAAGTCCTAATACACATTCCTAGACCATTCTAAGCCTTTAGAATACTCTCTTAACCATTCTACATTTGTTAGAACCTCCAAGGACTCTTGCTACACCCTCTACGTCCCTTCGTGTACCAAGCAATGTTTAGGATCATTCTAATGGTTCTTCTAAGTCCTAATACACATTCCTAGACCATTCTAAGCCTTTAGAATACTTTCTTAACCATTCTACACTTGTTAGAACCTCCAAGGACTCATGCTACACCCTCTACATCCCTTGGGGTACCAAGGATGTTTAGGATCATTCTAATGGTTCTTATAAGTCCTAATACACATTCCTAGACCATTCTAAGCCTTTAGAATACTCTCTTAACCATTCTACACTTGTTAGAACCTCCAAGGACTCATGCTACACCCTCTACGTCCCTTGGTGTACCAAGCAATGTTTAGGATCATACTAATGGTTCTTATAAGTCCTAATACACATTCCTAGACCATTCTAAGCCTTTAGGATACTCTCTTAACCATTCTACACTTGTTAGAACCTCCAAGGACTCTTGCTACACCCTCTACGTCCCTTCGTGTACCAAGCAATGTTTAGGATCATTCTAATGGTTCTTCTAAGTCCTAATACACATTCCTAGACCATTCTAAGCCTTTAGAATACTTTCTTAACCATTCTACACTTGTTAGAACCTCCAAGGACTCATGCTACACCCTCTACATCCCTTGGGGTACCAAGGATGTTTAGGATCATTCTAATGGTTCTTATAAGTCCTAATACACATTCCTAGACCATTCTAAGCCTTTAGAATACTCTCTTAACCATTCTACACTTGTTAGAACCTCCAAGGACTCTTGCTACACCCTCTACGTCCCTTCGTGTACCAAGCAATGTTTAGGATCATTCTAATGGTTCTTCTAAGTCCTAATACACATTCCTAGACCATTCTAAGCCTTTAGAATACTTTCTTAACCATTCTACACTTGTTAGAACCTCCAAGGACTCATGCTACACCCTCTACATCCCTTGGGGTAGCAAGGATGTTTAGGATCATTTTAATGGTTCTTATAAGTCCTAATACACATTCCTAGACCATTCTAAGCCTTTAGAATACTCTCTTAACCATTCTACACTTGTTAGAACCTCCAAGGACTCATGCTACACCCTCTTCGTCCCTTGGTGTACCAAGCAATGTTTAGGATCATACTAATGGTTCTTATAAGTCCTAATACACATTCCTAGACCATTCTAAGCCTTTAGGATACTCTCTTAACCATTCTACACTTGTTAGTACCTCCAAGGACTCTTGCTACACCCTCTACGTCCCTTCGTGTACCAAGGATGTTTAGGATCATTCTAATGGTTCTTATAAGTCCTAATACACATTCCTAGACCATTCTAAGCCTTTAGAATACTCTCTTAACCATTCTACACTTGTTAGAACCTCCAAGGACTCATGCTACACCCTCTACGTCCCTTGGGGTACCAAGCAATGTTTAGGATCATTCTAATGGTTCTTATAAGTCCTAATACACATTCCTAGACCATTCTAAGCCTTTAGAATACTCTCTTAACCATTCAACACTTGTTAGAACCTCCAAGGACTCTTGCTACACCCTCTACGTCCCTTGGTGTACCAAGCAATGTTTAGGATCATTCTAATGGTTCTTATAAGTCCTAATACACATTCCTTGACCATTCTAAGCCTTTAGAATACTCTCTTAACCATTCTACACTTGTTAGAACCTCCAAGGACTCTTGCTACACCCTCTACGTCCCTTGGGGTACCAAGCAATATTTAGGATCATTCTAATGGTTCTTATAAGTCCTAATACACATTCCTAGACCATTCTAAGCCTTTAGAATACTCTCTTAACCATTCTACACTTGTTAGAACCTCCAAGGACTCTTGCTACACCCTCTACGTCCCTTCGTGTACCAAGCAATGTTTAGGATCATTCTAATGGTTCTTCTAAGTCCTAATACACATTCCTAGACCATTCTAAGCCTTTAGAATACTTTCTTAACCATTCTACACTTGTTAGAAACTCCAAGGACTCATGCTACACCCTCTACATCCCTTGGGGTACCAAGGATGTTTAGGATCATTCTAATGGTTCTTATAAGTCCTAATACACATTCCTAGACCATTCTAAGCCTTTAGAATACTCTCTTAACCATTCTACACTTGTTAGAACCTCCAAGGACTCATGCTACACCCTCTACGTCCCTTGGTGTACCAAGCAATGTTTAGGATCATACTAATGGTTCTTATAAGTCCTAATACACATTCCTAGACCATTCTAAGCCTTTAGGATACTCTCTTAACCATTCTACACTTGTTAGAGCCTCCAAGGACTCTTGCTACACCCTCTACGTCCCTTTGTGTACCAAGGATGTTTAGGATCATTCTAATGGTTCTTATAAGTCCTAATACACATTCCTAGACCATTCTAAGCCTTTAGAATACTCTCTTAACCATTCTACACTTGTTAGAACCTCCAAGGACTCATGCTACACCCTCTACGTCCCTTGGGGTACCAAGCAATGTTTAGGATCATTCTAATGGTTCTTATAAGTCCTAATACACATTCCTTGACCATTCTAAGCCTTTAGAATACTCTCTTAACCATTCTACACTTGTTAGAACCTCCAAGGACTCTTGCTACACCCTCTACGTCCCTTGGGGTACCAAGCAATATTTAGGATCATTCTAATGGTTCTTATAAGTCCTAATACACATTCCTAGACCATTCTAAGCCTTTAGAATACTCTCTTAACCATTCTACACTTGTTAGAACCTCCAAGGACTCTTGCTACACCCTCTACGTCCCTTCGTGTACCAAGCAATGTTTAGGATCATTCTAATGGTTCTTCTAAGTCCTAATACACATTCCTAGACCATTCTAAGCCTTTAGAATACTTTCTTAACCATTCTACACTTGTTAGAACCTCCAAGGACTCATGCTACACCCTCTACATCCCTTGGGGTACCAAGGATGTTTAGGATCATTCTAATGGTTCTTATAAGTCCTAATACACATTCCTAGACCATTCTAAGCCTTTAGAATACTCTCTTAACCATTCTACACTTGTTAGAACCTCCAAGGACTCATGCTACACCCTCTACGTCCCTTGGGGTACCAAGCAATGTTTAGGATCATTCTAATGGTTCTTATAAGTCCTAATACACATTCCTAGACCATTCTAAGCCTTTAGAATACTCTCTTAACCATTCTACACTTGTTAGAACCTCCAAGGACTCATGCTACACCCTCTACGTCCCTTGGGGTACCAAGGAATGTTTAGGATCATTCTAATGGTTCTTCTAAGTCCTAATACACATTCCTAGACCATTCTAAGCCTTTAGAATACTTTCTTAACCATTCTACACTTGTTAGAACCTCCAAGGACTCATGCTACACCCTCTACATCCCTTGGGGTACCAAGGATGTTTAGGATCATTCTAATGGTTCTTATAAGTCCTAATACACATTCCTAGACCATTCTAAGCCTTTAGAATACTCTCTTAACCATTCTACACTTGTTAGAACCTCCAAGGTCTCATGCTACACCCTCTACGTCCCTTGGGGTACCAAGAAATGTTTAGGATCATTCTAATGGTTCTTATAAGTCCTAATACACATTCCTAGACCATTCTAAGCCTTTAGAATACTCTCTTAACCATTCTACACTTGTTAGAACCTCCAAGGACTCATGCTACACCCTCTATGTCCCTTGGGGTACCAAGGAATGTTTAGGATCATTCTAATGGTTCTTCTAAGTCCTAATACACATTCCTAGACCATTCTAAGCCTTTAGAATACTTTCTTAACCATTCTACACTTGTTAGAACCTCCAAGGACTCATGCTACACCCTCTACATCCCTTGGGGTACCAAGGATTTTTAGGATCATTCTAATGGTTCTTATAAGTCCTAATACACATTCCTAGACCATTCTAAGCCTTTAGAATACTCTCTTAACCATTCTACACTTGTTAGAACCTCCAAGGACTCATGCTACACCCTCTACGTCCCTTGGTGTACCAAGCAATGTTTAGGATCATACTAATGGTTCTTATAAGTCCTAATACACATTCCTAGACCATTCTAAGCCTTTAGAATACTCTCTTAACCATTCTACACTTGTTAGAACCTCCAAGGACTCTTGCTACACCCTCTACGTCCCTTCGTGTACCAAGCAATGTTTAGGATTATACTAATGGTTCTTATAAGTCCTGATAAACATTCCTAGACCATTCTAAGCCTTTATAATACTCTCTTAACCATTCTACACTTGTTAGAACCTCCAAGGACTCATGCTACACCCTCTACATCCCTTGGGTACCAAACAATGTTTAGGATCATTCTCATGGTTCTTATAAGTCCTAATACACATTCCTTGACCATTCTAAGCCTTTAGAATACTTTCTTAACCATTCTACACTTGTTAGAACCTCCAAGGACTCATGCTACACCCTCTACGTCCCTTGGGGTACCAAGCAATGTTTAGGATCATTCTAATGGTTCTTATAAGTCCTAATACACATTCCTAGACCATTCTAAGCCTTTAGAATACTCTCTTAACCATTCTACACTTGTTAGAACCTCCAAGGACTCATGCTACACCCTCTACGTCCCTTGGGGTACCAAGCAATGTTTAGGATCATTCTAATGGTTCTTATAAGTCCTAATACACATTCCTAGACCATTCTAAGCCTTTAGAATACTCTCTTAACCATTCTACATTTGTTAGAACCTCCAAGGACTCATGCTACACCCTCTACGTCCCTTGGTGTACCAAGCAATGTTTAGGATCATACTAATGGTTCTTATAAGTCCTAATACACATTCCTAGACCATTCTAAACCTTTAGGATACTCTCTTAACCATTCTACACTTGTTAGAACCTCCAAGGACTCTTGCTACACCCTCTACGTCCCTTCGTGTACCAAGCAATGTTTAGGATTATACTAATGGTTCTTATAAGTCCTGATAAACATTCCTAGACCATTCTAAGCCTTTAGAATACTCTCTTAACCATTCTACACTTGTTAGAAACTCCAAGGACTCATGCTACACCCTCTACATCCCTTGGGGTACCAAGCAATGTTTAGGATCATACTAATGGTTCTTATAAGTCCTAATACACATTCCTAGACCATTCTAAGCCTTTAGAATACTCTCTTAACCATTCTACACTTGTTAGAACCTCCAAGGACTCTTGCTACACCCTCTACGTCCCTTGGGGTACCAAGCAATGTTTAGGATCATTCTAATGGTTCTTATAAGTCCTAATACACATTCCTAGACCATTCTAAGCCTTTAGAATACTTTCTTAACCATTCTACACTTGTTAGAACCTCCAAGGACTCATGCTACACCCTCTACATCCCTTGGGGTACCAAGGAATGTTTAGGATCATTCTAATGGTTCTTCTAAGTCCTAATACACATTCCTACACCATTCTAAGCCTTTAGAATACTCTCTTAACCATTCTACACTTGTTAGAACCTCCAAGGACTCATGCTACATCCTCTACGTCCCTTGGGGTACCAAGCAATGTTTAGGATCATACTAATGGTTCTTATAAGTCCTAATACACATTCCTAGACCATTCTAAGCCTTTAGAATACTCTCTTAACCATTCTACACTTGTTAGAACCTCCAAGGACTCATGCTACACCCTCTACATCCCTTGGGGTACCAAGGATGTTTAGGATCATTCTAATGGTTCTTATAAGTCCTAATACACATTCCTAGACCATTCTAAGCCTTTAGAATACTCTCTTAACCATTCTACACTTGTTAGAACCTCCAAGGACTCTTGCTACACCCTCTACGTCCCTTGGAGTACCAAGGAATGTTTAGGATCATTCTAATGGTTCTTCTAAGTCGTAATACACATTCCTAGACCATTCTAAGCCTTTAGAATACTCTCTTAACCATTCTACACTTGTTAGAACCTCCAAGGACTCATGCTACACCCTCTACATCCCTTGGGGTACCAAGGATGTTTAGGATCATTCTAATGGTTCTTATAAGTCCTAATACACATTCCTAGACCATTCTAAGCCTTTAGAATACTCTCTTAACCATTCTACACTTGTTAGAACCTCCAAGGACTCTTGCTACACCCTCTACGTCACTTGGGGTACCAAGGAATGTTTAGGATCATTCTAATGGTTCTTCTAAGTCGTAATACACATTCCTTGACCATTCTAAGCCTTTAGAATACTCTCTTAACCATTCTACACTTGTTAGAACCTCCAAGGACTCTTGCTACACCCTCTACGTCCCTTGGGGTACCAAGGAATGTTTAGGATCATTCTAATGGTTCTTCTAAGTCCTAATACACATTCCTAGACCATTCTAAGCCTTTAGAATACTTTCTTAACCATTCTACACTTGTTAGAACCTCCAAGGACTCATGCTACACCCTCTACATCCCTTGGGGTACCAAGCAATGTTTAGGATCATACTAATGGTTCTTATAAGTCCTAATACACATTCCTAGACCATTCTAAGCCTTTAGAATACTCTCTTAACCATTCTACACTTGTTAGAACCTCCAAGGACTCATGCTACACCCTCTACGTCCCTTGGGGTACCAAGGATGTTTAGGATCATTCTAATGGTTCTTATAAGTCCTAATACACATTCCTAGACCATTCTAAGCCTTTAGAATACTCTCTTAACCATTCTACACTTGTTAGAACCTCCAAGGACTCATGCTACACCCTCTACGTCCCTTGGGGTACCAAGGAATGTTTAGGATCATTCTAATGGTTCTTCTAAGTCCTAATACACATTCCTAGACCATTCTAAGCCTTTAGAATACTTTCTTAACCATTCTACACTTGTTAGAACCTCGAAGGACTCATGCTACACCCTCTACATCCCTTGGGGTACCAAGGATGTTTAGGATCATTCTAATGGTTCTTATAAGTCCTAATACACATTCCTAGACCATTCTAAGCCTTTAGAATACTCTCTTAACCATTCTACACTTGTTAGAACCTCCAAGGACTCTTGCTACACCCTCTACGTCCCTTCGTGTACCAAGCAATGTTTAGGATTATACTAATGGTTCTTATAAGTCCTGATAAACATTCCTAGACCATTCTAAGCCTTTAGAATACTCTCTTAACCATTCTACACTTGTTAGAAACTCCAAGGACTCATGCTACACCCTCTACATCCCTTGGGGTACCAAGCAATGTTTAGGATCATACTAATGGTTCTTATAAGTCCTAATACACATTCCTAGACCATTCTAAGCCTTTAGAATACTCTCTTAACCATTCTACACTTGTTAGAACCTCCAAGGACTCTTTCTACACCCTCTACGTCCCTTGGGGTACCAAGCAATGTTTAGGATCATTCTAATGGTTCTTATAAGTCCTAATACACATTCCTAGACCATTCTAAGCCTTTAGAATACTTTCTTAACCATTCTACACTTGTTAGAACCTCCAAGGACTCATGCTACACCCTCTACATCCCTTGGGGTACCAAGGAATGTTTAGGATCATTCTAATGGTTCTTCTAAGTCCTAATACACATTCCTAGACCATTCTAAGCCTTTAGAATACTCTCTTAACCATTCTACACTTGTTAGAACCTCCAAGGACTCATGCTACACCCTCTACATCCCTTGGGGTACCAAGCAATGTTTAGGATCATACTAATGGTTCTTATAAGTCCTAATACACATTCCTAGACCATTCTAAGCCTTTAGAATACTCTCTTAACCATTCTACACTTGTTAGAACCTCCAAGGACTCTTGCTACACCCTCTACGTCCCTTGGGGTACTAAGCAATGTTTAGGATCATTCTAATGGTTCTTATAAGTCCTAATACACATTCCTAGACCATTCTAAGCCTTTAGAATACTTTCTTAACCATTCTACACTTGTTAGAACCTCCAAGGACTCATGCTACACCCTCTACATCCCTTGGGGTACAAAGGAATGTTTAGGATCATTCTAATGGTTCTTCTAAGTCCTAATACACATTCCTAGACCATTCTAAGCCTTTAGAATACTCTCTTAACCATTCTACACTTGTTAGAACCTCCAAGGACTCATGCTACATCCTCTACGTCCCTTGGGGTACCAAGCAATGTTTAGGATCATACTAATGGTTCTTATAAGTCCTAATACACATTCCTAGACCATTCTAAGCCTTTAGAATACTCTCTTAACCATTCTACACTTGTTAGAACCTCCAAGGACTCATGCTACACCCTCTACATCCCTTGGGGTACCAAGGAATGTTTAGGATCATTCTAATGGTTCTTCTAAGTCGTAATACACATTCCTAGACCATTCTAAGCCTTTAGAATACTCTCTTAACCATTCTACACTTGTTAGAACCTCCAAGGACTCTTGCTACACCCTCTACGTCCCTTGGGGTACCAAGGAATGTTTAGGATCATTCTAATGGTTCTTCTAAGTCCTAATACACATTCCTAGGCCATTCTAAGCCTTTAGAATACTTTCTTAACCATTCTACACTTGTTAGAACCTCCAAGGCTCATGCTACACCCTCTACATCCCTTGGGGTACCAAGCAATGTTTAGGATCATACTAATGGTTCTTATAAGTCCTCATACACATTCCTAGACCATTCTAAGCCTTTAGAATACTCTCTTAACCATTCTACACTTGTTAGAACCTCCAAGGACTCTTGCTACACCCTCTACGTCCCTTGGGGTACCAAGCAATGTTTAGGATCATTCTAATGGTTCTTATAAGTCCTAATACACATTCCTAGACCATTCTAAGCCTTTAGAATACTTTCTTAACCATTCTACACTTGTTAGAACCTCCAAGGACTCATGCTACACCCTCTACATCCCTTGGGGTACCAAGGAATGTTTAGGATCATTCTAATGGTTCTTCTAAGTCCTAATACACATTCCTAGACCATTCTAAGCCTTTAGAATACTTTCTTAACCATTCTACACTTGTTAGAACCTCCAAGGCTCATGCTACACCCTCTACATCCCTTGGGGTACCAAGCAATGTTTAGGATCATACTAATGGTTCTTATAAGTCCTCATACACATTCCTAGACCATTCTAAGCCTTTAGAATACTCTCTTAACCATTCTACACTTGTTAGAACCTCCAAGGACTCTTGCTACACCCTCTACGTCCCTTGGGGTACCAAGCAATGTTTAGGATCATTCTAATGGTTCTTATAAGTCCTAATACACATTCCTAGACCATTCTAAGCCTTTAGAATACTTTCTTAACCATTCTACACTTGTTAGAACCTCCAAGGACTCATGCTACACCCTCTACATCCCTTGGGGTACCAAGGAATGTTTAGGATCATTCTAATGGTTCTTCTAAGTCCTAATACACATTCCTAGACCATTCTAAGCCTTTAGAATACTCTCTTAACCATTCTACACTTGTTAGAACCTCCAAGGACTCATGCTACATCCTCTACGTCCCTTGGGGTACCAAGCAATGTTTAGGATCATACTAATGGTTCTTATAAGTCCTAATACACATTCCTAGACCATTCTAAGCCTTTAGAATACTCTCTTAACCATTCTACACTTGTTAGAACCTCCAAGGACTCATGCTACACCCTCTACATCCCTTGGGGTACCAAGGATGTTTAGGATCATTCTAATGGTTCTTATAAGTCCTAATACACATTCCTAGACCATTCTAAGCCTTTAGAATACTCTCTTAACCATTCTACACTTGTTAGAACATCCAAGGACTCTTGCTACACCCTCTACGTCCCTTCGTGTACCAAGCAATGTTTAGGATTATAGTAATGGTTCTTATAAGTCCTGATAAACATTCCTAGACCATTCTAAGCCTTTAGAATACTCTCTTAACCATTCTACACTTGTTAGAAACTCCAAGGACTCATGCTACACCCTCTACATCCCTTGGGGTACCAAGCAATGTTTAGGATCATACTAATGGTTCTTATAAGTCCTAATACACATTCCTAGACCATTCTAAGCCTTTAGAATACTCTCTTAACCATTCTACACTTGTTAGAACCTCCAAGGACTCATGCTACACCCTCTACGTCCCTTGGGGTACCAAGCAATGTTTAGGATCATACTAATGGTTCTTATAAGTCCTAATACACATTCCTAGACCATTCTAAGCCTTTAGAATACTCTCTTAACCATTCTACACTTGTTAGAACCTCCAAGGACTCATGCTACACCCTCTACATCCTTTAGGATCATTCTAATGGTTCTTATAAGTCCTAATACACATTCCTAGACCATTCTAAGCCTTTAGAATACTCTCTTAACCATTCTACACTTGTTAGAACCTCCAAGGACTCTTGCTACACCCTCTACGTCCCTTGGGGTACCAAGGAATGTTTAGGATCATTCTAATGGTTCTTCAAAGTCCTAATACACATTCCTAGACCATTCTAAGCCTTTAGAATACTTTCTTAACCATTCTACACTTGTTAGAACCTCCAAGGACTCATGCTACACCCTCTACATCCCTTGGGGTACCAAGGATGTTTAGGATCATTCTAATGGTTCTTATAAGTCCTAATACACATTCCTAGACCATTCTAAGCCTTTAGAATACTCTCTTAACCATTCTACACTTGTTAGAACCTCCAAGGACTCATGCTACACCCTCTACATCCCTTGGGGTACCAAGGATGTTTAGGGTCATTCTAATGGTTCTTATAAGTCGTAATACACATTCCTAGACCATTCTAAGCCTTTAGAATACTCTCTTAACCATTCTACACTTGTTAGAACCTCCAAGGACTCATGCTACACCCTCTACGTCACTTGGTGTACCAAGCAATGTTTAGGATCATACTAATGGTTCTTATAAGTCCTAATACACATTCCTAGACCATTCTAAGCCTTTAGAATACTCTCTTAACCATTCTACACTTGTTAGAACCTCCAAGGACTCTTGCTACACCCTCTACGTCCCTTCGTGTACCAAGCAATGTTTAGGATTATACTAATGGTTCTTATAAGTCCTGATAAACATTCCTAGACCATTCTAAGCCTTTAGAATACTCTCTTAACCATTCTACACTTGTTAGAAACTCCAAGGACTCATGCTACACCCTCTACATCCCTTGGGGTACCAAGCAATGTTTAGGATCATACTAATGGTTCTTATAAGTCCTAATACACATTCCTAGACCATTCTAAGCCTTTAGAATACTCTCTTAACCATTCTACACTTGTTAGAACCCCCAAGGACTCATGCTACACCCTCTACGTCCCTTGGGGTACCAAGCAATGTTTAGGATCATACTAATGGTTCTTATAAGTCCTAATACACATTCCTAGACCATTCTAAGCCTTTAGAATACTCTCTTAACCATTCTACACTTGTTAGAACCTCCAAGGACTCATGCTACACCCTCTACATCCCTTGGGGTACCAAGGATGTTTAGGATCATTCTAATGGTTCTTATAAGTCCTAATACACATTCCTAGACCATTCTAAGCCTTTAGAATACTCTCTTAACCATTCTACACTTGTTAGAACCTCCAAGGACTCTTGCTACACCCTCTACGTCCCTTGGGGTACCAAGGAATGTTTAGGATCATTCTAATGGTTCTTCTAAGTCCTAATACACATTCCTAGACCATTCTAAGCCTTTAGAATACTTTCTTAACCATTCTACACTTGTTAGAACCTCCAAGGACTCATGCTACACCATCTACATCCCTTGGGGTACCAAGGATGTTTAGGATCATTCTAATGGTTCTTATAAGTCCTAATACACATTCCTAGACCATTCTAAGCCTTTAGAATACTCTCTTAACCATTCTACACTTGTTAGAACCTCCAAGGACTCTTGCTACACCCTCTACGTCCCTTGGTGTACCAAGCAATGTTTAGGGTCATACTAATGGTTCTTATAAGTCCTAATACACATTCCTAGACCATTCTAAGCCTTTAGAATACTCTCTTAACCATTCTACACTTGTTAGAACCTCCAAGGACTCTTGCTACACCCTCTACGTCCCTTCGTGTACCAAGCAATGTTTAGGATTATACTAATGGTTCTTATAAGTCCTGATAAACATTCCTAGACCATTCTCAGCCTTTAGAATACTCTCTTAACCATTCTACACTTGTTAGAACCT
The DNA here is from genome assembly GCA_037953625.1 of Crotalaria pallida. Taxonomy (NCBI): domain Eukaryota; kingdom Viridiplantae; phylum Streptophyta; class Magnoliopsida; order Fabales; family Fabaceae; genus Crotalaria; species Crotalaria pallida. Next base: position 102,805,979 of record CM075654.1, on the reverse strand, counting down.
CCAAGGACTCATGCTACACCCTCTACATCCCTTGGGGTACAAAGCAATGTTTAGGATCATACTAATGGTTCTTATAAGTTCTAATACACATTCCTAGACCATTCTAAGCCTTTAGAATATTGTCTTAACCATTCTACACTTGTTAGAACCTCCAAGGACTCATGCTACACCCTCTACGTCCCTTGGGGTACCAAGCAATGTTTAGGATCATTCTAATGGTTCTTATAAGTCCTAATACACATTCCTAGACCATTCTAAGCCTTTAGAATACTCTCTTAACCATTCTACACTTGTTAGAACCTCCAAGGACTCTTGCTACACCCTCTACGTCCCTTGGGGTACCAAGGATGTTTAGGATCATTCTAATGGTTCTTATAAGTCCTAATACACATTCCTAGACCATTCTAAGCCTTTAGAATACTCTCTTAACCATTCTACACTTGTTAGAACCTCCAAGGACTCTTGCTACACCCTCTACGTCCCTTGGTGTACCAAGCAATGTTTAGGGTCATACTAATGGTTCTTATAAGTCCTAATACACATTCCTAGACCATTCTAAGCCTTTAGAATACTCTCTTAACCATTCTACACTTGTTAGAACCTCCAAGGACTCTTGCTACACCCTCTACGTCCCTTCGTGTACCAAGCAATGTTTAGGATTATACTAATGGTTCTTATAAGTCCTGATAAACATTCCTAGACCATTCTCAGCCTTTAGAATACTCTCTTAACCATTCTACACTTGTTAGAACCTCCAAGGACTCATGCTACACCCTCTACATCCCTTGGGGTACAAAGCAATGTTTAGGATCATACTAATGGTTCTTATAAGTTCTAATACACATTCCTAGACCATTCTAAGCCTTTAGAATATTGTCTTAACCATTCTACACTTGTTAGAACCTCCAAGGACTCATGCTACACCCTCTACGTCCCTTGGGGTACCAAGCAATGTTTAGGATCATTCTAATGGTTCTTATAAGTCCTAATACACATTCCTAGACCATTCTAAGCCTTTAGAATACTCTCTTAACCATTCTACACTTGTTAGAACCTCCAAGGACTCTTGCTACACCCTCTACGTCCCTTGGGGTACCAAGGATGTTTAGGATCATTCTAATGGTTCTTATAAGTCGTAATACACATTCCTAGACCATTCTAAGCCTTTAGAATACTCTCTTAACCATTCTACACTTGTTAGAACCTCCAAGGACTCTTGCTACACCCTCTACGTCCCTTGGTGTACCAAGCAATGTTTAGGATCATTCTAATGGTTCTTCTAAGTCCTAATACACATTCCTAGACCATTCTAAGCCTTTAGAATACTTTCTTAACCATTCTACACTTGTTAGAACCTCCAAGGACTCATGCTACACCCTCTACATCCCTTGGGGTACCAAGGATGTTTAGGATCATTCTAATGGTTCTTATAAGTCCTAATACACATTCCTAGACCATTCTAAGCCTTTAGAATACTCTCTTAACCATTCTATACTTGTTAGAACCTCCAAGGACTCTTGCTACACCCTCTACGTCCCTTGGGGTACCAAGGAATGTTTAGGATCATTCTAATGGTTCTTCTAAGTCCTAATACACATTCCTAGACCATTCTAAGCCTTTAGAATACTCTCTTAACCATTCTACACTTGTTAGAACCTCCAAGGACTCTTGCTACACCCTCTACGTCCCTTGGGGTACCAAGCAATGTTTAGGATCATACTAATGGTTCTTATAAGTCCTAATACACATTCCTAGACCATTCTAAGCCTTTAGAATACTCTCTTAACCATTCTACACTTGTTAGAACCTCCAAGGACTCATGCTACACCCTCTACGTCCCTTGGGGTACCAAGCAATGTTTAGGATCATACTAATGGTTCTTATAAGTCCTAATACACATTCCTAGACGATTCTAAGCCTTTAGAATACTATCTTAACCATTCTACACTTGTTAGAACCTCCAAGGACTCATGCTACACCCTCTACATCCCTTGGGGTACCAAGGATGTTTAGGATCATTCTAATGGTTCTTATAAGTCCTAATACACATTCCTAGACCATTCTAAGCCTTTAGAATACTCTCTTAACCATTCTACACTTGTTAGAACCTCCAAGGACTCTTGCTACACCCTCTACGTCCCTTGGGGTACCAAGGATGTTTAGGATCATTCTAATGGTTCTTATAAGTCCTAATACACATTCCTAGACCATTCTAAGCCTTTAGAATACTCTCTTAACCATTCTACACTTGTTAGAACCTCCAAGGACTCTTGCTACACCCTCTACGTCCCTTGGGGTACCTAAGGAATGTTTAGGATCATTCTAATGGTTCTTCTAAGTCCTAATACACATTCCTAGACCATTCTAAGCCTTTAGAATACTTTCTTAACCATTCTACACTTGTTAGAACCTCCAAGGACTCATGCTACACCCTCTACATCCCTTGGGGTACCAAGGATGTTTAGGATCATTCTAATGGTTCTTATAAGTCCTAATACACATTCCTAGACCATTCTAAGCCTTTAGAATACTCTCTTAACCATTCTACACTTGTTAGAACCTCGAAGGACTCTTGCTACACCCTCTACGTCCCTTGGTGTACCAAGCAATGTTTAGGGTCATACTAATGGTTCTTATAAGTCCTAATACACATTCCTAGACCATTCTAAGCCTTTAGAATACTCTCTTAACCATTCTACACTTGTTAGAACCTCCAAGGACTCTTGCTACACCCTCTACGTCCCTTCGTGTACCAAGCAATGTTTAGGATTATACTAATGGTTCTTATAAGTCCTGATAAACATTCCTAGACCATTCTAAGCCTTTAGAATACTCTCTTAACCATTCTACACTTGTTAGAACCTCCAAGGACTCTTGCTACACCCTCTACGTCCCTTGGTGTACCAAGCAATGTTTAGGATCATTCTAATGGTTCTTCTAAGTCCTAATACACATTCCTAGACCATTCTAAGCCTTTAGAATACTTTCTTAACCATTCTACACTTGTTACAACCTCCAAGGACTCATGCTACACCCTCTACATCCCTTGGGGTACCAAGGATGTTTAGGATCATTCTAATGGTTCTTATAAGTCCTAATACACATTCCTAGACCATTCTAAGCCTTTAGAATACTCTCTTAACCATTCTATACTTGTTAGAACCTCCAAGGACTCTTGCTACACCCTCTACGTCCCTTGGGGTACCAAGGAATGTTTAGGATCATTCTAATGGTTCTTCTAAGTCCTAATACACATTCCTAGACCATTCTAAGCCTTTAGAATACTCTCTTAACCATTCTACACTTGTTAGAACCTCCAAGGACTCTTGCTACACCCTCTACGTCCCTTGGGGTACCAAGCAATGTTTAGGATCATACTAATGGTTCTTATAAGTCCTAATACACATTCCTAGACCATTCTAAGCCTTTAGAATACTCTCTTAACCATTCTACACTTGTTAGAACCTCCAAGGACTCATGCTACACCCTCTACGTCCCTTGGGGTACCAAGCAATGTTTAGGATCATACTAATGGTTCTTATAAGTCCTAATACACATTCCTAGACGATTCTAAGCCTTTAGAATACTATCTTAACCATTCTACACTTGTTAGAACCTCCAAGGACTCATGCTACACCCTCTACATCCCTTGGGGTACCAAGGATGTTTAGGATCATTCTAATGGTTCTTATAAGTCCTAATACACATTCCTAGACCATTCTAAGCCTTTAGAATACTCTCTTAACCATTCTACACTTGTTAGAACCTCCAAGGACTCTTGCTACACCCTCTACGTCCCTTGGGGTACCAAGGATGTTTAGGATCATTCTAATGGTTCTTATAAGTCCTAATACACATTCCTAGACCATTCTAAGCCTTTAGAATACTCTCTTAACCATTCTACACTTGTTAGAACCTCCAAGGACTCTTGCTACACCCTCTACGTCCCTTGGGGTACCAAGGAATGTTTAGGATCATTCTAATGGTTCTTCTAAGTCCTAATACACATTCCTAGACCATTCTAAGCCTTTAGAATACTTTCTTAACCATTCTACACTTGTTAGAACCTCCAAGGACTCATGCTACACCCTCTACATCCCTTGGGGTACCAAGGATGTTTAGGATCATTCTAATGGTTCTTATAAGTCCTAATACACATTCCTAGACCATTCTAAGCCTTTAGAATACTCTCTTAACCATTCTACACTTGTTAGAACCTCCAAGGACTCTTGCTACACCCTCTACGTCCCTTGGTGTACCAAGCAATGTTTAGGGTCATACTAATGGTTCTTATAAGTCCTAATACACATTCCTAGACCATTCTAAGCCTTTAGAATACTCTCTTAACCATTCTACACTTGTTAGAACCTCCAAGGACTCTTGCTACACCCTCTACGTCCCTTCGTGTACCAAGCAATGTTTAGGATTATACTAATGGTTCTTATAAGTCCTGATAAACATTCCTAGACCATTCTAAGCCTTTAGAATACTCTCTTAACCATTCTACACTTGTTAGAACCTCCAAGGACTCTTGCTACACCCTCTACGTCCCTTGGGGTACCAAGCAATGTTTAGGATCATACTAATGGTTCTTATAAGTCCTAATACACATTCCTAGACCATTCTAAGCCTTTAGAATACTCTCTTAACCATTCTACACTTGTTAGAACCTCCAAGGACTCATGCTACACCCTCTACATCCCTTGGGGTACCAAGGATGTTTAGGATCATTCTAATGGTTCTTATAAGTCCTAATACACATTCCTAGACCATTCTAAGCCTTTAGAATACTCTCTTAACCATTCTACACTTGTTAGAACCTCCAAGGACTCTTGCTACACCCTCTACGTCCCTTGGGGTACCAAGGAATGTTTAGGATCATTCTAATGGTTCTTCTAAGTCCTAATACACATTCCTAGACCATTCTAAGCCTTTAGAATACTTTCTTAACCATTCTACACTTGTTAGAACCTCCAAGGACTCATGCTACACCATCTACATCCCTTGGGGTACCAAGGATGTTTAGGATCATTCTAATGGTTCTTATAAGTCCTAATACACATTCCTAGACCATTCTAAGCCTTTAGAATACTCTCTTAACCATTCTACACTTGTTAGAACCTCCAAGGACTCTTGCTACACCCTCTACGTCCCTTGGTGTACCAAGCAATGTTTAGGGTCATACTAATGGTTCTTATAAGTCCTAATACACATTCCTAGACCATTCTAAGCCTTTAGAATACTCTCTTAACCATTCTACACTTGTTAGAACCTCCAAGGACTCTTGCTACACCCTCTACGTCCCTTCGTGTACCAAGCAATGTTTAGGATTATACTAATGGTTCTTATAAGTCCTGATAAACATTCCTAGACCATTCTAAGCCTTTAGAATACTCTCTTAACCATTCTACACTTGTTAGAACCTCCAAGGACTCATGCTACACCCTCTACATCCCTTGGGGTACAAAGCAATGTTTAGGATCATACTAATGGTTCTTATAAGTTCTAATACACATTCCTAGACCATTCTAAGCCTTTAGAATATTGTCTTAACCATTCTACACTTGTTAGAACCTCCAAGGACTCATGCTACACCCTCTACGTCCCTTGGGGTACCAAGCAATGTTTAGGATCATTCTAATGGTTCTTATAAGTCCTAATACACATTCCTAGACCATTCTAAGCCTTTAGAATACTCTCTTAACCATTCTACACTTGTTAGAACCTCCAAGGACTCTTGCTACACCCTCTACATCCCTTGGTGTACCAAGCAATGTTTAGGGTCATACTAATGGTTCTTATAAGTCCTAATACACATTCCTAGACCATTCTAAGCCTTTAGAATACTCTCTTAACCATTCTACACTTGTTAGAACCTCCAAGGACTCATGCTACACCCTCTACGTCCCTTGGGGTACCAAGGAATGTTTAGGATCATTCTAATGGTTCTTCTAAGTCCTAATACACATTCCTAGACCATTCTAAGCCTTTAGAATACTCTCTTAACCATTCTACACTTGTTAGAACCTCCAAGGACTCTTGCTACACCCTCTACGTCCCTTGGGGTACCAAGCTATGTTTAGGATCATTCTAATGGTTCTTATAAGTCCTAATACACCTTCCTAGACCATTCTAAGCCTTTAGAATACTCTCTTAACCATTCTACACTTGTTAGAACCTCCAAGGACTCATGCTACACCCTCTACGTCCCTTGGGGTACCAAGCAATGTTTAGGATCATTCTAATGGTTCTTTTAAGTCCTAATACACATTCCTAGACCATTCTAAGCCTTTAGAATACTCTCTTAACCATTCTACACTTGTTAGAACCTCCAAGGACTCATGCTACACCCTCTAAGTCCCTTCGGGTACCAAGCAATGTTTAGGATCATTCTAATGGTTCTTCTAAGTCCTAATACACATTCCTAGACCATTCTATGCCTTTAGATTACTCTCTTAACCATTATACACTTGTTAGGACGTCTAAGTACTCATCCTACACTCTTTACGTCCATTAGGGTACCAAGCAATGTTTAGGATCATTCTAAATGTTCGTATATGTCTTAATACACATTCCTAGACCATTCTAAGCCTTTCAATTACTCTCTTAACCATTCTACACTTGTTAGAACCTCCAAGGACTCTTGCTACACCCTCTACGTCCCTTCGTGTACCAAGCAATGTTTAGGATTATACTAATGGTTCTTATAAGTCCTGATAAACATTCCTAGACCATTCTAAGCCTTTAGAATACTCTCTTAACCATTCTACACTTGTTAGAACCTCCAAGGACTCATGCTACACCCTCTACATCCCTTGGGGTACAAAGCAATGTTTAGGATCATTCTAATGGTTCTTATAAGTCCTAATACACATTCCTAGACCATTCTAAGCCTTTAGAATACGCTCTTAACCATTCTACACTTGTTAGAACCTCCAAGGACTCTTGCTACACCCTCTACATCCCTTGGTGTACCAAGCAATGTTTAGGATCATTCTAATGGTTCTTATAAGTCCTAATACACATTCCTAGACCATTCTAAGCCTTTAGAATACTCTCTTAACCATTCTACACTTGTTAGAACCTCCAAGGACTCTTGCTACACCCTCTACGTCCCTTGGGGTACCAAGGAATGTTTAGGATCATTCTAATGGTTCTTCTAAGTCCTAATACACATTCCTAGACCATTCTAAGCCTTTAGAATACTTTCTTAACCATTCTACACTTGTTAGAACCTCCAAGGACTCATGCTACACCATCTACATCCCTTGGGGTACCAAGGATGTTTAGGATCATTCTAATGGTTCTTATAAGTCCTAATACACATTCCTAGACCATTCTAAGCCTTTAGAATACTCTCTTAACCATTCTACACTTGTTAGAACCTCCAAGGACTCTTGCTACACCCTCTACGTCCCTTGGTGTACCAAGCAATGTTTAGGGTCATACTAATGGTTCTTATAAGTCCTAATACACATTCCTAGACCATTCTAAGCCTTTAGAATACTCTCTTAACCATTCTACACTTGTTAGAACCTCCAAGGACTCATGCTACACCCTCTACGTCCCTTGGGGTACCAAGCAATGTTTAGGATCATACTAATGGTTCTTATAAGTCCTAATACACATTCCTAGACCATTCTAAGCCTTTATAATACTCTCTTAACCATTCTACACTTGTTAGAACCTCCAAGGACTCATGCTACACCCTCTACATCCCTTGGGGTACCAAGGATGTTTAGGATCATTCTAATGGTTCTTCTAAGTCCTAATACACATTCCTAGACCATTCTAAGCCTTTAGAATACTCTCTTAACCATTCTACACTTGTTAGAACCTCCAAGGACTCTTGCTACACCCTCTACGTCCCTTGGGGTACCAAGCAATGTTTAGGATCATACTAATGGTTCTTATAAGTCCTAATACACATTCCTAGACCATTCTAAGCCTTTAGAATACTCTCTTAACCATTCTACACTTGTTAGAACCTCCAAGGACTCATGCTACACCCTCTACGTCCCTTGGGGTACCAAGCAATGTTTAGGATCATACTAATGGTTCTTATAAGTCCTAATACACATTCCTAGACCATTCTAAGCCTTTAGAATACTCTCTTAACCATTCTACACTTGTTAGAACCTCCAAGGACTCATGCTACACCCTCTACATCCCTTGGGGTACCAAGGATGTTTAGGATCATTCTAATGGTTCTTATAAGTCCTAATACACATTCCTAGACCATTCTAAGCCTTTAGAATACTCTCTTAACCATTCTACACTTGTTAGAACCTCCAAGGACTCTTGCTACACCCTCTACGTCCCTTCGTGTACCAAGCAATGTTTAGGATTATACTAATGGTTCTTATAAGTCCTGATAAACATTCCTAGACCATTCTAAGCCTTTAGAATACTCTCTTAACCATTCTACACTTGTTAGAACCTCCAAGGACTCATGCTACACCCTCTACATCCCTTGGGGTACCAAGGATGTTTAGGATCATTCTAATGGTTCTTATAAGTCCTAATACACATTCCTAGACCATTCTAAGCCTATAGAATACTCTCTTAACCATTCTACACTTGTTAGAACCTCCAAGGACTCTTGCTACACCCTCTACGTCCCTTGGGGTACCAAGCAATGTTTAGGATCATTCTAATGGTTCTTATAAGTCCTAATACACATTCCTAGACCATTCTAAGCCTTTAGAATACTCTCTTAACCATTCTACACTTGTTAGAACCTCCAAGGACTCATGCTACACCCTCTACGTCCCTTGGGGTACCAAGCAATGTTTAGGATCATTCTAATGGTTCTTTTAAGTCCTAATACACATTCCTAGACCATTCTAAGCCTTTAGAATACTCTCTTAACCATTCTACACTTGTTAGAACCTTCAAGGACTCATGCTACACCCTCTAAGTCCCTTCGGGTACCAAGCAATGTTTAGGATCATTCTAATGGTTCTTCTAAGTCCTAATACACATTCCTAGACCATTCTATGCCTTTAGATTACTCTCTTAACCATTATACACTTGTTAGGACGTCTAAGTACTCATCCTACACTCTTTACGTCCATTAGGGTACCAAGCAATGTTTAGGATCATTCTAAATGTTCGTATATGTCTTAATACACATTCCTAGACCATTCTAAGACTTTCAATTACTCTCTTAACCATTCTACACTTGTTAGAACCTCCAAGGACTCATGCTACACCCTCTACGTCCCTTGGGGTACCAAGCAATGTTTAGGATCATACTAATGGTTCTTATAAGTCCTAATACACATTCCTAGACCATTCTAAGCCTTTAGAATACTCTCTTAACCATTCTACACTTGTTAGAACCTCCAAGGACTCTTGCTACACCCTCTACGTCCCTTGGGGTACCAAGCAATGTTTAGGATCATTCTAATGGTTCTTATAAGTCCTAATACACATTCCTAGACCATTCTAAGCCTTTAGAATACTCTCTTAACCATTCTACACTTGTTAGATCCTCCAAGGACTCATGCTACACCCTCTACGTCCCTTGGGCTAACAAGCAATGTTGAGGATCATTCTAATGGTTCTTATAAGTCCTTATACACATTCCTAGACCATTCTAAGCCTTTAGAATACTCTCTTAACCATTCAAAACTTGTTAGAACCTCCAAGGACTCATGCTACCCCCTCTAAGTCCCTTCGGGTACCAAGCAATGTTTAGGATCATTCTAATGGTTCTTCTAAGTCCTAATACACATTCCTAGACCATTCTATGCCTTTAGAATACTCTCTTAACCATTATACACTTGTTAGGACGTCGAAGGACTCATCCTACACTCTCTACGTCCATTAGGGTACCAAGCAATGTTTAGGATCATTCTAAACGTACGTATATGTCTTAATACACATTCCTAGACCATTCTAAGCCTTTCGATTACCCTCTTAACCATTGTACACTTGTTAGAACCTCCAAGGACTCATGCTACACCATCTACGTCCCTTGGGGTACAAAGCAATGTTTAGGATCATACTAATGGTTCTTATAAGTCCTAATACCCATTCCTAGACCATTCTATGCCTTTAGAATACTCTCTTAACCATTCTACACTTGTTAGAACCTCCAAGGACTCTTGCTACACCCTCTACGTCCCTTCGTGTACCAAGCAATGTTTAGGATTATACTAATGGTTCTTATAAGTCCTCATAAACATTCCTAGACCATTCTAAGCCTTTAGAATACTCTCTTAACCATTCTACACTTGTTAGAACCTCCAAGGACTCATGCTACACCCTCTACATCCCTTGGGGTACCAAGGATGTTTAGGATCATTCTAATGGTTCTTATAAGTCCTAATACACATTCCTAGACCATTCTAAGCCTATAGAATACTCTCTTAACCATTCTACACTTGTTAGAACCTCCAAGGACTCTTGCTACACCCTCTACGTCCCTTGGGGTACCAAGCAATGTTTAGGATCATTCTAATGGTTCTTATAAGTCCTAATACACATTCCTAGACCATTCTAAGCCTTTAGAATACTCTCTTAACCATTCTACACTTGTTAGAACCTCCAAGGACTCATGCTACACCCTCTACGTCCCTTGGGGTACCAAGCAATGTTTAGGATCATTCTAATGGTTCTTTTAAGTCCTAATACACATTCCTAGACCATTCTAAGCCTTTAGAATACTCTCTTAACCATTCTACACTTGTTAGAACCTTCAAGGACTCATGCTACACCCTCTAAGTCCCTTCGGGTACCAAGCAATGTTTAGGATCATTCTAATGGTTCTTCTAAGTCCTAATACACATTCCTAGACCATTCTATGCCTTTAGATTACTCTCTTAACCATTATACACTTGTTAGGACGTCTAAGTACTCATCCTACACTCTTTACGTCCATTAGGGTACCAAGCAATGTTTAGGATCATTCTAAATGTTCGTATATGTCTTAATACACATTCCTAGACCATTCTAAGACTTTCAATTACTCTCTTAACCATTCTACACTTGTTAGAACCTCCAAGGACTCATGCTACACCCTCTACGTCACTTGGGGTACCAAGCAATGTTTAGGATCATACTAATGGTTCTTATAAGTCCTAATACACATTCCTAGACCATTCTAAGCCTTTAGAATACTCTCTTAACCATTCTACACTTGTTAGAACCTCCAAGGACTCTTGCTACACCCTCTACGTCCCTTGGGGTACCAAGCAATGTTTAGGATCATTCTAATGGTTCTTATAAGTCCTAATACACATTCCTAGACCATTCTAAGCCTTTAGAATACTCTCTTAACCATTCTACACTTGTTAGATCCTCCAAGGACTCATGCTACACCCTCTACGTCCCTTGGGGTACCAAGCAATGTTTAGGATCATTCTAAACGTACATATATGTCTTAATACACATTCCTAGACCATTCTAAGCCTTTCGATTACCCTCTGAACCATTGTACACTTGTTAGAACCTCCAAGGACTCATGCTACACCATCTACGTCCCTTGGGGTACAAAGCAATGTTTAGGATCATACTAATGGTTCTTATAAGTCCTAATACCCATTCCTAGACCATTCTATGCCTTTAGAATACTCTCTTAACCATTCTACACTTGTTAGAACCTCCAAGGACTCTTGCTACACCCTCTACGTCCCTTCGTGTACCAAGCAATGTTTAGGATTATACTAATGGTTCTTATAAGTCCTGATAAACATTCCTAGACCATTCTAAGCCTTTAGAATACTCTCTTAACCATTCTACACTTGTTAGAACCTCCAAGGACTCATGCTACACCCTCTACATCCCTTGGGGTACCAAGGATGTTTAGGATCTTTCTAATGGTTCTTATAAGTCCTAATACACATTCCTAGACCATTCTAAGCCTATAGAATACTCTCTTAACCATTCTACACTTGTTAGAACCTCCAAGGACTCTTGCTACACCCTCTACGTCCCTTGGGGTACCAAGCAATGTTTAGGATCATTCTAATGGTTCTTATAAGTCCTAATACACATTCCTAGACCATTCTAAGCCTTTAGAATACTCTCTTAACCATTCTACACTTGTTAGAACCTCCAAGGACTCATGCTACACCCTCTACGTCCCTTGGGGTACCAAGCAATGTTTAGGATCATTCTAATGGTTCTTTTAAGTCCTAATACACATTCCTAGACCATTCTAAGCCTTTAGAATACTCTCTTAACCATTCTACACTTGTTAGAACCTTCAAGGACTCATGCTACACCCTCTAAGTCCCTTCGGGTACCAAGCAATGTTTAGGATCATTCTAATGGTTCTTCTAAGTCCTAATACACATTCCTAGACCATTCTATGCCTTTAGATTACTCTCTTAACCATTATACACTTGTTAGGACGTCTAAGTACTCATCCTACACTCTTTACGTCCATTAGGGTACCAAGCAATGTTTAGGATCATTCTAAATGTTCGTATATGTCTTAATACACATTCCTAGACCATTCTAAGACTTTCAATTACTCTCTTAACCATTCTACACTTGTTAGAACCTCCAAGGACTCATGCTACACCCTCTACGTCACTTGGGGTACCAAGCAATGTTTAGGATCATACTAATGGTTCTTATAAGTCCTAATACACATTCCTAGACCATTCTAAGCCTTTAGAATACTCTCTTAACCATTCTACACTTGTTAGAACCTCCAAGGACTCTTGCTACACCCTCTACGTCCCTTGGGGTACCAAGCAATGTTTAGGATCATTCTAATGGTTCTTATAAGTCCTGATACACATTCCTAGACCATTCTAAGCCTTTAGAATACTCTCTTAACCATTCTACACTTGTTAGATCCTCCAAGGACTCATGCTACACCCTCTACGTCCCTTGGGGTAACAAGCAATGTTGAGGATCATTCTAATGGTTCTTATAAGTCCTTATACACATTCCTAGACCATTCTAAGCCTTTAGAATACTCTCTTAACCATTCAAAACTTGTTAGAACCTCCAAGGACTCATGCTACCCCCTCTAAGTCCCTTCGGGTACCAAGCAATGTTTAGGATCATTCTAATGGTTCTTCTAAGTCCTAATACACATTCCTAGACCATTCTATGCCTTTAGAATACTCTCTTAACCATTATACACTTGTTAGGACGTCGAAGGACTCATCCTACACTCTCTACGTCCGTTAGGGTACCAAGCAATGTTTAGGATCATTCTAAACGTACGTATATGTCTTAATACACATTCCTAGACCATTCTAAGCCTTTCGATTACTCTCTTAACCATTCTACACTTGTTAGAACCTCCAAGGACTCATGCTACACCATCTACGTCCCTTGGGGTACAAAGCAATGTTTAGGATCATACTAATGGTTCTTATAAGTCCTAATACACATTCCTAGACCATTCTATGCCTTTAGAATACTCTCTTAACCATTCTACACTTGTTAGAACCTCCAAGGACTCTTGCTACACCCTCAACGTCCCTTCGTGTACCAAGCAATGTTTAGGATTATACTAATGGTTCTTATAAGTCCTGATAAACATTCCTAGACCATTCTAAGCCTTTAGAATACTCTCTTAACCATTCTACACTTGTTAGAACCTCCAAGGACTCATGCTACACCCTCTACGTCCCTTGGGGTACCAAGCAATGTTTAGGATCATTCTAATGGTTCTTATAAGTCCTAATACACATTCCTAGACCATTCTAAGCCTTTCAATTACTCTCTTAACCATTCTACACTTGTTAGAACCTCCAAGGACTCATGCTATACCCTCTACGTCCCTTGGGGTACCAAGCAATGTTTAGGATCATACTAATGGTTCTTATAAGTCCTAATACACATTCCTAGACCATTCTAAGCCTTTAGAATACTCTCTTAACCATTCTACACTTGTTAGAACCTCCAAGGACTCTTGCTACACCCTCTACGTCCCTTGGGGTACCAAGCAATGTTTAGGATCATTCTAATGGTTCTTATAAGTCCTAATACACATTCCTAGACCATTCTAAGCCTTTAGAATACTCTCTTAACCATTCTACACTTGTTAGATCCTCCAAGGACTCATGCTACACCCTCTACGTCCCTTGAGGTACCAAGCAATGTTGAGGATCATTCTAATGGTTCTTATAAGTCCTTATACACATTCCTAGACCATTCTAAGCCTTTAGAATACTCTCTTAACCATTCAACACTTGTTAGAACCTCCAAGGACTCATGCTACCCCCTCTAAGTCCCTTCGGGTACCAAGCAATGTTTAAGATCATTCTAATGGTTCTTCTAAGTCCTAATACACATTCCTAGACCATTCTATGCCTTTAGAATACTCTCTTAACCATTATACACCTGTTAGGACGTCGAAGGACTCATCCTACACTCTCTACGTCCATTAGGGTACCAAGCAATGTTTAGGATCATTCTAAACGTACGTATATGTCTTAATACACATTCCTAGACCATTCTAAGCCTTTCGATTACTCTCTTAACCATTCTACACTTGTTAGAACCTCCAAGGACTCATGCTACACCATCTACGTCCCTTGGGGTACAAAGCAATGTTTAGGATCATACTAATGGTTCTTATAAGTCCTAATACACATTCCTAGACCATTCTATGCCTTTAGAATACTCTCTTAACCATTCTACACTTGTTAGAACCTCCAAGGACTCTTGCTACACCCTCTACGTCCCTTCGTGTACCAAGCAATGTTTAGGATTATACTAATGGTTCTTATAAGTCCTGATAAACATTCTTAGACCATTCTAAGCCTTTAGAATACTCTCTTAACCACTCTACACTTGTTAGAACCTCCAAGGACTCATGCTACACCCTCTACGTCCCTTGGGGTACCAAGCAATGTTTAGGATCATTCTAATGGTTCTTATAAGTCCTAATACACATTCCTAGACCATTCTAAGCCTTTAGATTACTCTCTTAACCATTCTACACTTGTTAGATCCTCCAAGGACTCATGCTACACCCTCTACGTCCCTTGGGGTAACAAGCAATGTTGAGGATCATTCTAATGGTTCTTATAAGTCCTGATAAACATTCTTAGACCATTCTAAGCCTTTAGAATACTCTCTTAACCACTCTACACTTGTTAGAACCTCCAAGGACTCATGCTACACCCTCTACGTCCCTTGGGGTACCAAGCAATGTTTAGGATCATTCTAATGGTTCTTATAAGTCCTAATACACATTCCTAGACCATTCTATGCCTTTAGAATACTCTCTTAACCATTCTACACTTGTTAGAACCTCCAAGGACTCTTGCTACACCCTCTACGTCCCTTCGTGTACCAAGCAATGTTTAGGATTATACTAATGGTTCTTATAAGTCCTGATAAACATTCCTAGACCATTCTAAGCCTTTAGAATACTCTCTTAACCATTCTACACTTGTTAGAACCTCCAAGGACTCATGCTACACCCTCTACGTCCTATGGGGTACCAAGCAATGTTTAGGATCATTCTAATGGTTCTTATAAGTCCTAATACACATTCCTAGACCATTCTAAGCCTTTCAATTACTCTCTTAACCATTCTACACTTGTTAGAACCTCCAAGGACTCATGCTACACCCTCTACGTCCCTTGGGGTACCAAGCAATGTTTAGGATCATACTAATGGTTCTTATAAGTCCTAATACACATTCCTAGACCATTCTAAGCCTTTAGAATACTCTCTTAACCATTCTACACTTGTTAGAACCTCCAAGGACTCTTGCTACACCCTCTACGTCCCTTGGGGTACCAAGCAATGTTTAGGATCATTCTAATGGTTCTTATAAGTCCTAATACACATTCCTAGACCATTCTAAGCCTTTAGAATACTCTCTTAACCATTCTACACTTGTTAGATCCTCCAAGGACTCATGCTACACCCTCTACGTCCCTTGAGGTACCAAGCAATGTTGAGGATCATTCTAATGGTTCTTATAAGTCCTTATACACATTCCTAGACCATTCTAAGCCTTTAGAATACTCTCTTAACCATTCAACACTTGTTAGAACCTCCAAGGACTCATGCTACCCCCTCTAAGTCCCTTCGGGTACCAAGCAATGTTTAAGATCATTCTAATGGTTCTTCTAAGTCCTAATACACATTCCTAGACCATTCTATGCCTTTAGAATACTCTCTTAACCATTATACACCTGTTAGGACGTCGAAGGACTCATCCTACACTCTCTACGTCCATTAGGGTACCAAGCAATGTTTAGGATCATTCTAAACGTACGTATATGTCTTAATACACATTCCTAGACCATTCTAAGCCTTTCGATTACTCTCTTAACCATTCTACACTTGTTAGAACCTCCAAGGACTCATGCTACACCATCTACGTCCCTTGGGGTACAAAGCAATGTTTAGGATCATACTAATGGTTCTTATAAGTCCTAATACACATTCCTAGACCATTCTATGCCTTTAGAATACTCTCTTAACCATTCTACACTTGTTAGAACCTCCAAGGACTCTTGCTACACCCTCTACGTCCCTTCGTGTACCAAGCAATGTTTAGGATTATACTAATGGTTCTTATAAGTCCTGATAAACATTCTTAGACCATTCTAAGCCTTTAGAATACTCTCTTAACCACTCTACACTTGTTAGAACCTCCAAGGACTCATGCTACACCCTCTACGTCCCTTGGGGTACCAAGCAATGTTTAGGATCATTCTAATGGTTCTTATAAGTCCTAATACACATTCCTAGACCATTCTAAGCCTTTAGAATACTCTCTTAACCATTCTACACTTGTTAGAACCTCCAAGGACTCATGCTACACCCTCTACATCCCTTGGGGTACCAAGCAATGTTTAGGATCATTCTAATGGTTCTTCTAAGTCCTAATACACATTCCTAGACCATTCTATGCCTTTAGAATACTCTCTTAACCATTATACACTTGTTAGGACGTCGAAGGACTCATCCTACACTCTCTACGTCCATTAGGGTACCAAGCAATGTTTAGGATCATTCTAAACGTACATATATGTCTTAATACACATTCCTAGACCATTCTAAGCCTTTCGATTACTCTCTTAACCATTCTACACTTGTTAGAACCTCCAAGGACTCATGCTACACCATCTACGTCCCTTGGGGTACAAAGCAATGTTTAGGATCATACTAATGGTTCTTATAAGTCCTAATACCCATTCATAGACCATTCTATGCCTTTAGAATACTCTCTTAACCATTCTACACTTTTTAGAACCTCCAAGGACTCTTGCTACACCCTCTACGTCCCTTCGTGTACCAAGCAATGTTTAGGATTATACTAATGGTTCTTATAAGTCCTGATAAACATTCCTAGACCATTCTAAGCCTTTAGAATACTCTCTTAACCATTCTACACTTGTTAGAACATCCAAGGACTCATGCTACACCCTCTACGTCCCTTGGGGTACCAAGCAATGTTTAGGATTATTCTAATGGTTCTTATAAGTCCTAATACACATTCCTAGACCATTCTAAGCCTTTAGAATTCTCTCTTAACCATTCTACACTTGTTAGAACCTCCAAGGACTCATGCTACACCCTCTACGTCCCTTGGGGTACCAAGCAATGTTTAGGATCATTCTAATGGTTCTTATAAGTCCTAATACACATTCCTAGACCATTCTAAGCCTTTAGAATACTCTCTTAACCATTCTACACTTGTTAGAACCTCCAAGGACTCTTGCTACACCCTCTACGTCCCTTGGGGTACCAAGGAATGTTTAGGATCATTCTAATGGTTCTTCTAAGTCCTAATACACATTCCTAGACAATTCTAAGCCTTTAGAATACTTTCTTAACCATTCTACACTTGTTAGAACCTCCAAGGACTCATCCTACACCCTCTACATCCCTTGGGGTACCAAGGATGTTTAGGATCATTCTAATGGTTCTTATAAGTCCTAATACACATTCCTAGACCATTCTAAGCCTTTAGAATACTCTCTTAACCATTCTACACTTGTTAGAACCTCCAAGGACTCATGCTACACCCTCTACGTCCCTTGGTGTACCAAGCAATGTTTAGGATCATAGTAATGGTTCTTATAAGTCCTAATACACATTCCTAGACCATTCTAAGCCTTTAGAATACTCTCTTAACCATTCTACACTTGTTAGAACCACCAAGGACTCTTGCTACACCCTCTACGACCCTTCGTGTACCAAGCAATGTTTAGGATTATACTAATGGTTCTTATAAGTCCTGATAAACATTCCTAGACCATTCTAAGCCTTTAGAATACTCTCTTAACCATTCTACACTTGTTAGAACCTCGAAGGACTCATGCTACACCCTCTACATCCCTTGGGGTACCAAGGAATGTTTAGGATCATTCTAATGGTTCTTATAAGTCCTAATACACATTCCTAGACCATTCTAAGCCTTTAGAATACTTTCTTAACCATTCTACACTTGTTAGAACCTCGAAGGACTCATGCTACACCCTCTACGTCCCTTGGGGTACCAAGCAATGTTTAGGATCATTCTAATGGTTCTTATAAGTCCTAATACACATTCCTAGACCATTCTAAGCCTTTAGAATACTCTCTTAACCATTCTACACTTGTTAGAACCTCCAAGGACTCTTGCTACACCCTCTACGTCCCTTGGGGTACCAAGGAATGTTTAGGATCATTCTAATGGTTCTTCTAAGTCCTAATACACATTCCTCGACCATTCTAAGCCTTTAGAATACTTTCTTAACCATTCTACACTTGTTAGAACCTCCAAGGACTCATGCTACACCCTCCACATCCCTTGGGGTACCAAGGATGTTTAGGATCATTCTAATGGTTCTTATAAGTCCTAATACACATTCCTAGACCATTCTAAGCCTTTAGAATACTCTCTTAACCATTCTACACTTGTTAGAACCTCCAAGGACTCTTGCTACACCCTCTACGTCCCTTGGGGTACCAAGGAATGTTTAGGATCATTCTAATGGTTCTTCTAAGTCCTAATACACATTCCTCGACCATTCTAAGCCTTTAGAATACTTTCTTAACCATTCTACACTTGTTAGAACCTCCAAGGACTCATGCTACACCCTCTACATCCCTTGGGGTACCAAGGATGTTTAGGATCATTCTAATGGTTCTTATAAGTCCTAATACACATTCCTAGACCATTCTAAGCCTTTAGAATACTCTCTTAACCATTCTACACTTGTTAGAACCTCCAAGGACTCTTGCTACACCCTCTACGTCCCTTGGGGTACCAAGCAATGTTTAGGATCATTCTAATGGTTCTTATAAGTCCTAATACACATTCCTAGACCATTCTAAGCCTTTAGAATACTCTCTTAACCATTCTACACTTGTTAGAACCTCCAAGGACTCATGCTACACCCTCTACGTCCCTTGGGGTACCAAGCAATGTTTAGGATCATTCTAATGGTTCTTATAAGTCCTTATACACATTCCTAGACCATTCTAAGCCTTTAGAATACTCTCTTAACCATTCTACACTTGTTAGAACCTCCAAGGACTCATGCTACACCCTCTACATCCCTTGGGGTACCAAGCAATGTTTAGGATCATTCTAATGGTTCTTCTAAGTCCTAATACACATTCCTAGACCATTCTATGCCTTTAGAATACTCTCTTAACCATTATACACTTGTTAGGACGTCGAAGGACTCATCCTACACTCTCTACGTCCATTAGGGTACCAAGCTATGTTTAGGATCATTCTAAACGTACGTATATGTCTTAATACACATTCCTAGACCATTCTAAGCCTTTCGATTACTCTCTTAACCATTCTACACTTGTTAGAACCTCCAAGGACTCATGCTACACCATCTACGTCCCTTGGGGTACAAAGCAATGTTTAGGATCATACTAATGGTTCCTATAAGTCCTAATACACATTCCTAGACCATTCTAAGCCTTTAGAATACTCTCTTAACCATTCTACACTTGATAGAACCTCCAAGGACTCATGCTACACCCTCTACGTCCCTTGGGGTACCAAGCAATGTTTAGGATCATTCTAATGGTTCTTATAAGTCCTAATACACATTCCTAGACCATTCTAAGCCTTTAGAATACTCTCTTAACCATTCTACACTTGTTAGAACCTCCAAGGACTCTTGCTACACCCTCTACGTCCCTTCGTGTACCAAGCAATGTTTAGGATTATACTAATGGTTCTTATAAGTCCTGATAAACATTCCTAGACCATTCTAAGCCTTTAGAATACTCTCTTAACCATTCTACACTTGTTAGAACCTCTAAGGACTCATGCTACACCCTCTACGTCCCTTGGGGTACCAAGCAATGTTTAGGATCATTCTAATGGTTCTTATAAGTCCTAATACACATACCTAGACCATTCTAAGCCTTTAGAATACTCTCTTAACCATTCTACACTTGTTAGAACCTCCAAGGACTCATGCTACACCCTCTACGTCCTTTGGGGTACGAAGCAATGTTTAGGATCATTCTAATGGTTCTTATAAGTCCTAATACACATTCCTAGACCATTCTAAGCCTTTAGAATACTCTCTTAACCATTCTACACTTGTTAGAACCTCCAAGGACTCATGCTACACCCTCTACGTCCCTTGGGGTACCAAGCAATGTTTAGGATCATTCTAATGGTTCTTATAAGTCCTTATACACATTCCTAGACCATTCTAAGCCTTTAGAATACTCTCTTAACCATTCTACACTTGTTAGAACCTCCAAGGACTCATGCTACACCCTCTAAGTCCCTTCGGGTACCAAGCAATGTTTAGGATCATTCTAATGGTTCTTCTAAGTCCTAATACACATTCGTAGACCATTCTATGCCTTTAGAATACTCTCTTAACCATTATACACTTGTTAGGACGTCGAAGGACTCATCCTACACTCTCTACGTCCATTAGGGTACCAAGCAATGTTTAGGATCATTCTAAACGTACGTATATGTCTTAATACACATTCCTAGACCATTCTAAGCCTTTCGATTACTCTCTTAACCATTCTACACTTGTTAGAACCTCCAAGGACTCATGCTACACCATCTACGTCCCTTGGGGTACAAAGCAATGTTTAGGATCATACTAATGGTTCCTATAAGTCCTAATACACATTCCTAGACCATTCTTTGCCTTTAGAATACTCTCTTAGCCATTCTACACTTGTTAGAACCTCCAAGGACTCTTGCTACACCCTCTACGTCCCTTCGTGTACCAAGCAATGTTTAGGATTATACTAATGGTTCTTATAAGTTTTGATAAACATTCCTAGACCATTCTAAGCCTTTAGAATACTCTCTTAACCATTCTACACTTGTTAGAACCTCTAAGGACTCATGCTACACCCTCTACGTCCCTTAGGGTACCAAGCAATGTTTAGGATCATTCTAATGGTTCTTATAAGTCCTAATACACATTCCTAGACCATTCTAAGCCTTTAGAATACTCTCTTAACCATTCTACACTTGTTAGAACCTCCAAGGACTCATGCTACACCCTCTACGTCCCTTGGGGTACCAAGCAATGTTTAGGATCATTCTAATGGTTCTTATAAGTCCTAATACACATTCCTAGACCATTCTAAGCTTTTAGAATACTCTCTTAACCATTCTACACTTGTTAGAACCTCCAAGGACTCTTGCTACACCCTCTACGTCCCTTGGGGTACCAAGGAATTTTTAGGATCATTCTAATGGTTCTTCTAAGTCCTAATACACATTCCTAGACCATCTAAGCCTTTAGAATACTTTCTTAACCATTCTACACTTGTTAGAACCTCGACGGACTCATGCTACACCCTCTACATCGCTTGGGGTACCAAGGATGTTTAGGATCACTCTAATGGTTCTTATAAGTCCTAATACACATTCCTAGACCATTCTAAGCCTTTAGATTACTCTCTTAACCGTTCTACACTTGTTAGAACCTCCAAGGACTCATGCTACACCCTCTACGTCCCTTGGTGTACCAAGCAATGTTTAGGATCATACTAATGGTTCTTATAAGTCCTAATACACATTCCTAGACCATTCTAAGCCTTTAGAATACTCTCTTAACCATTCTACACTTGTTAGAACCTCCAAGGACTCTTGCTACACCATCTACGTCCCTTGGGGTACAAAGCAATGTTTAGGATTATACTAATGGTTCTTATAAGTCCTGATAAACATTCCTAGACCATTCTAAGCCTTTAGAATACTCTCTTAACCATTCTACACTTGTTAGAACCTCCAAGGACTCATGCTACACCCTCTACATCCCTTGGGGTACCAAGGAATGTTTAGGATCATTCTAATGGTTCTTATAAGTCCTAATACACATTCCTAGACCATTCTAAGCCTTTAGAATACTTTCTTAACCATTCTACACTTGTTAGAACCTCCAAGGACTCATGCTACACCCTCTACGTCCCTTGGGGTACCAAGCAATGTTTAGGATCATTCTAATGGTTCTTATAAGTCCTAATACACATTCCTAGACCATTCTAAGCCTTTAGAATACTCTCTTAACCATTCTACACTTGTTAGATCCTCCAAGGACTCATGCTACACCCTCTACGTCCCTTGGGGTACCAAGCAATGTTTAGGATCATTCTAATGGTTCTTATAAGTCCTAATACACATTCCTAGACCATTCTAAGCCTTTAGAATTCTCTCTTAACCATTCTACACTTGTTAGAACCTCCAAGGACTCTTGCTACACCCTCTACGTCCCTTCGTGTACCAAGCAATGTTTAGGATTATACTAATGGTTCTTATAAGTCCTAATACACATTCCTAGACCATTCTAAGCCTTTAGAATACTCTCTTAACCATTCTACACTTGTTAGAACGTCCAAGGACTCTTGCTACACCCTCTACGTCCCTTGGGGTACCAAGCAATGTTTAGGATCATTCTAATGGTGCTTATAAGTCCTAATACACATTCCTAGACCATTCTAAGCCTTTCGATTACTCTCTTAACCATTCTACACTTGTTAGAACCTCCAAGGACTCATGCTACACCCTCTACGTCCCTTGGGGTACCAAGCAATGTTTAGGATCATACTAATGGTTCTTATAAGTTCTAGTACACATTCCTAGACCATTCTATGCCTTTAGAATACTCTCTTAGCCATTCTACACTTGTTAGAACCTCCAAGGACTCTTGCTACACCCTCTACGTCCCTTGGGGTACCAAGCAATGTTTAGGATCATTATAATGGTTCTTATAAGTCCTAATACACATTCCTAGACCATTCTAAGCTTTTAGAATACTCTCTTAACCATTCTACACTTGTTAGAACCTCCAAGGACTCTTGCTACACCCTCTACGTCCCTTGGGGTACCAAGCAATGTTTAGGATCATTCTAATGGTTCTTATAAGTCCTAATACACATTCCTAGACCATTCTATGCCTTTAGAATACTCTCTTAGCCATTCTACACTTGTTAGAACCTCCAAGGACTCTTGCTACACCCTCTACGTCCCTTGGGGTACTAAGCAATGTTTAGGATCATTCTAATGGTTCTTATAAGTCCTAATACAGATTCCTAGACCATTCTATGCCTTTAGAATACTCTCTTAACCATTCTAAACTTGTTAGAACCTCCAAGGACTCTTGCTACACCCTCTACGTCCCTTGGGGTACCAAGCAATGTTTAGGATCATTCTAATGGTGCTTATAAGTCCTAATACACATTCCTAGACCATTCTAAGCCTTTCGATTACTCTCTTAACCATTCTACACTTGTTAGAACCTCCAAGGACTCATGCTACACCCTCTACGTCCCTTGGGGTACCAAGCAATGTTTAGGATCATACTAATGGTTCTTATAAGTTCTAGTACACATTCCTAGACCATTCTATGCCTTTAGAATACTCTCTTAGCCATTCTACACTTGTTAGAACCTCCAAGGACTCTTGCTACACCCTCTACGTCCCTTGGGGTACCAAGCAATGTTTAGGATCATTATAATGGTTCTTATAAGTCCTAATACACATTCCTAGACCATTCTAAGCTTTTAGAATACTCTCTTAACCATTCTACACTTGTTAGAACCTTCAAGGACTCTTGCTACACCCTCTACGTCCCTTGGGGTACCAAGCAATGTTTAGGATCATTCTAATGGTTCTTATAAGTCCTAATACACATTCCTAGACCATTCTATGCCTTTAGAATACTCTCTTAGCCATTCTACACTTGTTAGAACCTCCAAGGACTCTTGCTACACCCTCTACGTCCCTTGGGGTACTAAGCAATGTTTAGGATCATTCTAATGGTTCTTATAAGTCCTAATACACATTCCTAGACCATTCTATGCCTTTAGAATACTCTCTTAACCATTCTAAACTTGTTAGAACCTCCAAGGACTCATGCTACATCCTCTACGTCCCTTGGTGTACCAGGCAATGTTTAGGATCATACTAATGGTTCTTATAAGTCCTAATACACATTCCTAGACCATTCTAAGCCTTTAGAATACTCTCTTAACCATTATACACTTGTTAGGACGTCTAAGGACTCATCCTACACTCTCTACGTCCATTAGGGTACCAAGCAATGTTTAGGATCATTCTAAACGTACGTATATGTCTTAATACACATTCCTAGACCATTCTAAGCCTTTCGATTACTCTCTTAACCATTCTACACATGTTAGAACCTCCAAGGACTCATGCTACACCATCTACGTCCCTTGGGGTACAAAGCAATATTTAGGATCATACTAATGGTTCTTATAAGTTCTAATACACATTCCTAGACCATTCTATGCCTTTAGAATACTCTCTTAACCATTCTGCACTTGTTAGAACCTCCAAGGACTCATGCTACACCCTCTATGTCCCTTGGGGTACCAAGGAATGTTTAGGATCATTCTAATGGTTCTTCTAAGTCCTAATACACATTCCTAGACCATTCTAAGCCTTTAGAATACTTTCTTAACCATTCTACACTTGTTAGAACCTCCAAGGACTCATGCTACACCCTCTACGTCCCTTGGGGTACAAAGCAATGTTTAGGATCATACTAATGGTTCTTATAAGTCCTAATACACATTCCTAGACCATTCTAAGCCTTTAGAATACTCTCTTAACCATTCTACACTTGTTAGAATGTCCAAGGACTCTTGCTACACCCTCTACGTCCCTTGGGGTACCAAGCAATGTTTAGGATCATTCTAATGGTGCTTATAAGTCCTAATACACATTCCTAGACCATTCTAAGCCTTTCGATTACTCTCTTAACCATTCTACACTTGTTAGAACCTCCAAGGACTCATGCTACACCCTCTACGTCCCTTGGGGTACCAAGCAATGTTTAGGATCACACTAATGGTTCTTATAAGTCCTAATACACATTCCTAGACCATTCTAAGCCTTTAGAATACTCTCTTAACCATTCTACACTTGTTAGAACCTCCAAGGACTCATGCTACACCCTCTACGTCCCTTGGGGTACCAAGGAATGTTTAGGATCATTCTAATGGTTCTTATAAGTCCTAATACACATTCCTAGACCATTCTAAGCCTTTAGAATACTCTCTTAACCATTCTACACTTGTTAGAACCTCCAAGGACTCATGCTACACCCTCTACGTCCCTTGGGGTACCAAGCAATGTTTAGGATCATTCTAATGGTTCTTATAAGTCCTAATACACATTCCTAGACCATTCTAAGCCTTTAGCATACTCTCTTAACCATTCTACACTTGTTAGAACCTCCAAGGACTCATGCTACACCCTCTAAGTCCCTTCGGGTACAAAGCAATGTTTAGGATCATACTAATGGTTCTTATAAGTCCTAATACACATTCCTAGACCATTCTAAGCCTTTAGAATACTCTCTTAACCATTCTACACTTGTTAGAATGTCCAAGGACTCTTGCTACACCCTCTACGTCCCTTGGGGTACCAAGCAATGTTTAGGATCATTCTAATGGTGCTTATAAGTCCTAATACACATTCCTAGACCATTCTAAGCCTTTCGATTACTCTCTTAACCATTCTACACTTGTTAGAACCTCCAAGGACTCATGCTACACCCTCTACGTCCCTTGGGGTACCAAGCAATGTTTAGGATCACACTAATGGTTCTTATAAGTCCTAATACACATTCCTAGACCATTCTAAGCCTTTAGAATACTCTCTTAACCATTCTACACTTGTTAGAATGTCCAAGGACTCTTGCTACACCCTCTACGTCCCTTGGGGTACCAAGCAATGTTTAGGATCATTCTAATGGTGCTTATAAGTCCTAATACACATTCCTAGACCATTCTAAGCCTTTCGATTACTCTCTTAACCATTCTACACTTGTTAGAACCTCCAAGGACTCATGCTACACCCTCTACGTCCCTTGGGGTACCAAGGAATGTTTAGGATCATTCTAATGGTTCTTATAAGTCCTAATACACATTCCTAGACCATTCTAAGCCTTTAGAATACTCTCTTAACCATTATACACTTGTTAGGACGTCTAAGGACTCATCCTACACTCTCTACGTCCATTAGGGTACCAAGCAATGTTTAGGATCATTCTAATGGTTCTTCTAAGTCCTAATACACATTCCTAGACCATTCTATGCCTTTAGAATACTCTCTTAACCATTATACACTTGTTAGGACGTCTAAGGACTCATCCTACACTCTCTACGTCCATTAGGGTACCAAGCAATGTTTAGGATCATTCTAAGCGTACGTATATGTCTTAATACACATTCCTAGACCATTCTAAGCCTTTCGATTACTCTCTTAACCATTCTACACATGTTAGAACCTCCAAGGACTCATTCTACACCATCTACGTCCCTTGGGGTACAAAGCAATGTTTAGGATCATACTAATGGTTCTTATAAGTTCTAATACACATTCCTAGACCATTCTATGCCTTTAGAATACTCTCTTAACCATTCTACACTTGTTAGAACCTCCAAGGACTCTTGCTACACCCTCTACGTCCCTTGGGGTACCAAGCAATGTTTAGGATCATTCTAATGGTTCTTATAAGTCCTAATACACATTCCTAGACCATTCTAAGCCTTTAGCATACTCTCTTAACCATTCTACACTTGTTAGAACGTCCAAGGACTCTTGCTACACCCTCTACGTCCCTTGGGGTACCAAGCAATGTTTAGGATAATTCTAATGGTGCTTATAAGTCCTAATACACATTCCTAGACCATTCTAAGCCTTTCGATTACTCTCTTAACCATTCTACACTTGTTAGAACCTCCAAGGACTCATGCTACACCCTCTACGTCCCTTGGGGTACCAAGGAATGTTTAGGATCATTCTAATGGTTCTTCTAAGTCCAAATATACATTCCTAGACCATTCTAAGCCTTTAGAATACTTACTTAACCATTCTACACTTGTTAGAACCTCCAAGGACTTATGCTACACACTCTACGTCCCTTGGGGTACAAAGCAATGTTTAGGATCATACTAATGGTTCTTATAAGTCCTAATACACATTCCTAGACCATTCTAAGCCTTTAGAATACTCTCTTAACCATTCTACACTTGTTAGAACGTCCAAGGACTCTTGCTACACCCTCTACGTCCCTTGGGGTACCAAGCAATGTTTAGGATCATTCTAATGGTGCTTATAAGTCCTAATACACATTCCTAGACCATTCTAAGCCTTTCGATTACTCTCTTAACCATTCTACACTTGTTAGAACCTCCAAGGACTCATGCTACACCATCTACGTCCCTTGGGGTACAAAGCAATGTTTACGATCATACTAATGGTTCTTATAAGTCCTAATACACATTCCTAGACCATTCTAAGCCTTTAGAATACTCTCTTAACCATTCTACACTTGTTAGAACCTCCAAGGACTCTTGCTACACCCTCTACGTCCCTTGGGGTACCAAGCAATGTTTAGGATCATTCTAATGGTTCTTATAAGTCCTAATACACATTCCTAGACCATTCTAAGCCTTTAGAATACTCTCTTAACCATTCTACACTTGTTAGAACCTCCAAGGACTCATGCTACACCCTCTACGTCCCTTGGGGTACCAAGGAATGTTTAGGATCATTCTAATGATTCTTCTAAGTCCTAATACACATTCCTAGACCATTCTAAGCCTTTAGAATACTTTCTTAACCATTCTACAATTGTTAGAACCTCCAAGGACTCATACTACACCCTCTACGTCCCTTGGGGTACCAAGGAATGTTGAGGATCATTCTAATGGTTTTTATAAGTCCTAATACACATTCCTAGACCATTCTATGCCTTTAGAATGGTTAGAATACTCTCTTAACCATTCTAAACTTGTTAGAACCTCCAAGGACACATGCTACACCCTCTACGTCCCTTGGTGTACCAAGGAATGTTTAGGATCATACAAATGGTTCTTATAAGTCCTAATACACATTCCTAGACCATTCTAAGCCTTTAGAATACTCTCTTAACCATTCTACACTTGTTAGAACCTCCAACGACTCTTGCTATACCCTCTACGTCCCTTGGGGTACCAACCAATGTTTAGGATCATTCTAATGGTTCTTATAAGTCCTAATACACATTCCTAGACCATTCTAAGCCTTTAGAATACTCTCTTAACCATTCTACACTTGTTAGAACCTCCAAGGACTCATATTACACCCTCTACGTCCCATGGGGTACCAAGCATTGTTTAGGATCATTCTAATGGTTCTTATTAGTCCTAATACACATTCCTAGACCATTCTAAGCCTTTAGAATACTCTCTTAACCATTCTACACTTGTTAGAACCTCCAAGGACTCATATTACATCCTCTACGTCCCATGGGGTACCAAGCATTGTTTAGGATCATTCTAATGGTTCTTATTAGTCCTAATACACATTCCTAGACCATTCTAAGCCTTTAGAATACTCTCTTAACCATTCTACACTTGTTAGAACCTCCAAGGACTCTTGCTACACCCTCTACGTCCCTTGGGGTACCAAGCAATGTTTAGGATCATACTAATGGTTCTTATAAGTCCTAATACACATTCCTAGACCATTCTAAGCCTTTAGAATACTCTCTTAACCATTCTACACTTGTTAGAACCTCCAAGGACTCGTGCTACACCCTCTATGTCCTTTGGGGTACCAAGGAATGTTTAGGATCATTCTAATGGTTCTTCTAAGTCCTAATACACATTCCTAGACCATTCTAAGCCTTTAGAATACTTTCTTAACCATTCTACACTTGTTAGAACCTCCAAGGACTCATGCTACACCCTCTACGTCCCTTGGGGCACCAAGGATTGTTTATGATCATTCTAATGGTTCTTATAAGTCCTAATACATATTCCTAGACCATTCTAAGCCTTTAGAATACTCTCTTAACCATTCTACACTTGTTAGAACCTCCAAGGACTCATGCTACACCCTCTACGTCCTTTGGTGTACCAAGCAATGTTTAGGATCATACTAATGGTTCTTATAAGTCCTAATACACATTCCTAGACCATTCTAAGCCTTTAGAATACTCTCTTAACCATTCTACACTTGTTAGAACCTCCAAGGACTCTTGCTACACCCTCTACGTCCCTTGGGGTACCAAGCAATGTTTAGGATCATTCTAATGGTTCTTATAAGTCCTAATACACATTCCTAGACCATTCTAAGCCTTTAGAATACTCTCTTAACCATTCTACACTTGTTAGAACCTCCAACGACTCTTGCTATACCCTCTACGTCCCTTGGGGTACCAACCAATGTTTAGGATCATTCTAATGGTTCTTATAAGTCCTAATACACATTCCTAGACCATTCTAAGCCTTTAGAATACTCTCTTAACCATTCTACACTTGTTAGAACCTCCAAGGACTCATATTACACCCTCTACGTCCCATGGGGTACCAAGCATTGTTTAGGATCATTCTAATGGTTCTTATTAGTCCTAATACACATTCCTAGACCATTCTAAGCCTTTAGAATACTCTCTTAACCATTCTACACTTGTTAGAACCTCCAAGGACTCATATTACACCCTCTACGTCCCATGGGGTACCAAGCATTGTTTAGGATCATTCTAATGGTTCTTATTAGTCCTAATACACATTCCTAGACCATTCTAAGCCTTTAGAATACTCTCTTAACCATTCTACACTTGTTAGAACCTCCAAGGACTCTTGCTACACCCTCTACGTCCCTTGGGGTACCAAGCAATGTTTAGGATCATACTAATGGTTCTTATAAGTCCTAATACACATTCCTAGACCATTCTAAGCCTTTAGAATACTCTCTTAACCATTCTACACTTGTTAGAACCTCCAAGGACTCATGCTACACCCTCTATGTCCCTTGGGGTACCAAGGAATGTTTAGGGTCATTCTAATGGTTCTTCTAAGTCCTAATACACATTCCTAGACCATTCTAAGCCTTTAGAATACTTTCTTAACCATTCTACACTTGTTAGAACCTCCAAGGACTCATGCTACACCCTCTACGTCCCTTGGGGTACCAAGGAATGTTTAGGATCATTCTAACGGTTCTTATAAGTCCTAATACATATTCCTAGACCATTCTAAGCCTTTAGAATACTCTCTTAACCATTCTACACTTGTTAGAACCTCCAAGGACTCATGCTACACACTCTACGTCCCTTGGGGTACCAAGGAATGTTTAGGATCATTCTAATGGTTCTTATAAGTCCTAATACACATTCCTAGACCATTCTAAGCCTTTAGAATACTCTCTTAACCATTCTACACTTATTAGAACCTCCAAGGACTCATGCTACACCCTCTATGTCCCTTGGGGTACCAAGGAATGTTTAGGATCATTCTAATGGTTCTTCTAAGTCCTAATACACATTCCTAGACCATTCTAAGCCTTTAGAATACTTTCTTAACCATTCTACACTTGTTAGAACCTCCAAGGACTCATGCTACACCCTCTACGTCCCTTGGAGTACCAAGGAATGTTTAGGATCATTCTAATGGTTCTTATAAGTCCTAATACATATTCCTAGACCATTCTAAGCCTTTAGAATACTCTCTTAACCATTCTACACTTGTTAGAACCTCCAAGGACTCATGCTACACCCTCTACGTCCCTTGGTGTACCAAGCAATGTTTAGGATCATACTAATGGTTCTTATAAGTCCTAATACACATTCCTAGACCATTCTAAGCCTTTAGAATACTCTCTTAACCATTCTACACTTGTTAGAACCTCCAAGGACTTTTGCTACACCCTCTACGTCCCTTGGGGTACCAAGCAATGTTTAGGATCATTCTAATGGTTCTTATAAGTCCTAATACACATTCCTAGACCATTCTAAGCCTTTAGAATACTCTCTTAACCATTCTACACTTGTTAGAACCTCCAAGGACTCATGCTACACCCTCTACGTCCCTTGGGGTACCAAGGAATGTTTAGGATCATTCTAATGGTTCTTCTAAGTCCAAATATACATTCCTAGACCATTCTAAGCCTTTAGAATACTTACTTAACCATTCTACACTTGTTAGAACCTCCAAGGACTCATGCTACACACTCTACGTCCCTTGGGGTACCAAGGAATGTTTAGGATCATTCTAATGGTTCTTATAAGTCCTAATACACATTCCTAGACCATTCTAAGCCTTTAGAATACTCTCTTAACCATTCTACACTTGTTAGAACGTCCAAGGACTCATGCTACACCCTCTACGTCCCTTGGTGTACCAAGCAATGTTTAGGATCATTCTAATGGTTCTTCTAAGTCCTAATACACATTCCTAGACCATTCTAAGCCTTTAGAATACATTCTTAACCATTCTACACTTGTTAGAACCTCCAAGGACTCATGCTATACCCTCTACGTCCCTTGGGGTACCAAGGAATGTTTAGGATCATACTAATGGTTCTTATAAGTCCTAATACACATTCCTAGACCATTCTAAGCCTTTAGAATACTCTCTTAACCATTCTACACTTGTTAGAACCTCCAAGGACTCTTGCTACACCCTCTACGTCCCTTGGGGTACCAAGCAATGTTTAGGATCATTCTAATGGTTCTTATAAGTCCTAATACACATTCCTAGACCATTCTAAGCCTTTAGAATACTCTCTTAACCATTCTACACTTGTTAGAACCTCCAAGGACTCTTGCTACACCCTCTACGTCCCTTGGGGTACCAAGCAATGTTTAGGATCATTCTAATGGTTCTTATAAGTCCTAATACACATTCCTAGACCATTCTAAGCCTTTAGAATACTCTCTTAACCATTCTACACTTGTTAGAACCTCCAAGGACTCATGCTACACCCTCTACGTCCCTTGGGGTACCAAGGAATGTTTAGGATCATTCTAATGGTTCTTCTAAGTCCAAATATACATTCCTAGACCATTCTAAGCCTTTAGAATACTTTCTTAACCATTCTACACTTGTTAGAACCTCCAAGGACTCATGCTACACACTCTACGTCCCTTGGGGTACCAAGGAATGTTTAGGATCATTCTAATGGTTCTTATAAGTCCTAATACACATTCCTAGACCATTCTAAGCCTTTAGAATACTCTCTTAACCATTCTACACTTGTTAGAACGTCCAAGGACTCATGCTACACCCTCTACGTCCCTTGGTGTAACAAGCAATGTTTAGGATCATTCTAATGGTTCTTCTAAGTCCTAATACACATTCCTAGACCATTCTAAGCCTTTAGAATACATTCTTAACCATTCTACACTTGTTAGAACCTCCAAGGACTCATGCTACACCCTCTACGTCCGTTGGGGTACCAAGCAATGTTTAGGATTGTTCAAATGGTTCTTCTAAGTCCTAATACACATTCCTAGACCATTCTAAGCCTTTAGAATACTCTCATAACCATTCTACACTTGTTAGAACCTCCAAGGACTCATGCTACAACCTCTACGTCCCTTGGGGTACCAAGCAATGTTTAGGATTGTTCAAATGGTTCTTATATGTCCTAATACACATTCCTAGACCATTCTAAGCCTTTAGAATACTCTCATAACCATTCTAAACTTGTTAGAACCTCGAAGGACTCATGTTACACCCTTTACCTCCCATGGGGTACCAAGCAATGTTTAGGATCATTCTAATGGTTCTTCTAAGTCCTAATACACATTCCTAGACCATTCTAAGCCTTTAGAATACTTTCTTAACTATTCTACACTTGTTAGAACCTCCAACGACTCTTGCTACACCCTCAACGTCCCTTGGGGTACCAAGAAATGTTTAGGATCATTCTAATGGTTCTTATATGTCCTAATACACATTCCTAGACCATTCTAAGCCTTTAGAATACTCTCATAACCATTCTACACTTGTTAGAACCTCAAAGGACTCATGTTACACCCTCTACGTCCCATGGCGTACCTAGCAATGTTTAGGATCATTCTAATGGTTCTTCTAAGTCCTAATACACATTCCTAGACCATTCTAAACCTTTAGAATGCTCTCTTAACCATTCTTCACTCGTTAGAACCTCCAAGGACTCATGTTACACCCTCTACGTCCCATTGGGTACCAAGCAATGTTTAGGATCATTCTAATGGTTCTTATATGTCCTAATACACATTCCTAGACCATTCTAAGCCTTTAGAATACTCTCATAACCATTCTACACTTGTTAGAACCTCAAAGGACTCATGTTACACCCTCTACGTCCCATGGGGTACCTAGCAATGTTTAGGATCATTCTAATGGTTCTTCTAAGTCCTAATACACATTCCTAGACCATTCTAAGCCTTTAGAATGCTCTCTTAACCATTCTTCACTCGTTAGAACCTCCAAGGACTCATGTTACACCCTCTACGTCCCATTGGGTACCAAGCAATGTTTAGGATCATTCTAATGGTTCTTATTAGTCCTAATACACATTTCTAGACCATTCTAAGCCTTTAGAATACTCTCATAACCATTCTACACTTGTTAGAACCTCAAAGGACTCATGCTACACCCTCTACGTCCCTTGGGGTACCAAGCAATGTTTAGGATCATTCTAATGGTTCTTATAAGTCCTTATACACATTCCTAGACCATTCTAAGCCTTTATAATACTCTCATAACCATTCTACACTTGTTAGAACCTCCATGGACTCATGTTACACCCTCTACGTCCCATGGGGTACCAAGCAATGTTTAGGATCTTCTAATGGTTCTTATAAGTCCTAATACACATTTCTAGACCATTCTAAGCCTTTAGAATACTCTCTTGACCATTCTACACTCTTTAGAACCTCCAAGGACTCATGCTACACCCTCTACGTCCCATGGGGTACCAAGCAATGTTTAGGATCATTCTAATGGTTCTTCTAAGTCCTAATACACATTCGTAGACCATTCTAAGCCTTTAGAATACTGTCTTAACCATTCTACACTTGTTAGAACCTCCAACGACTCATGTTACACCCTCTACGTCCCTTGGGGTACCAACCAATGTTTAGGATCATTCTAATGGTTCTTATAAGTCCTAATACACATTCCTAGACCATTCTAAGCCTTTAGAATACTCTCATAACCATTCTACACTTGTTAGAACCTCAAAGGACTCATGTTACACCCTCTACGTCCCATGGGGTACCAAGCAATGTTTAGGATCATTCTAATGGTTCTTCTAAGTCCTAATACACATTCCTAGACCATTCTAAGCCTTTAGAATACTTTCTTAACCATTCTACACTTGTTAGAACCTCCAATGACTCATGCTACACCCTCTACGTCCCTTCGGGTACCAAGCAATGTTTAGGATCATTCTAATGGTTCTTATAAGTCCTAATACACATTCCTAGACCATTCTAAGCCTTTAGAATACTCTCTTAACCATTCTACACTTGTTAGAACCTCCAAGGACTCATGCTACACCCTCTACGTCCCTTCGTGTACCAAGCAATGTTTAGGATTATACTAATGGTTCTTATAAGTCCTCATAAACATTCCTAGACCATTCTAAGCCTTTAGAATACTCTCTTAACCATTCTACACTTGTTAGAACCTCCAAGGACTCGTCCTACACTCTCTACGTCCATTAGGGTACCAAGCAATGTTTAGGATCATTCTAAATGTTCGTATATGTCTTAATACACATTCCTAGACCATTCTAAGCCTTTCGATTACTCTCTTAACCATTCTACACTTGTTAGAACCTCCCAGGACTCATGCTACACCCTCTAAGTCCCTTCGGGTACCAAGCAATGTTTAGGATCATTCTAATGGTTCTTCTAAGTCCTAATACACATTCCTAGACCATTCTATGCCTTTAGAATACTCTCTTAACCATTCTACACTTGTTAGAACCTCCATGGACTCATGCTACACCCTCTACGTCCCTTGGGGTACCAAGCAATGTTTAGGATCATTCTAATGGTTCTTATAAGTCCTAATACACATTCCTAGACCATTCTATGCCTTTAGAATACTCTCTTAACCATTCTACACTTGTTAGAACCTCCAAGGACTCATGCTACACCCTCTACGTCCCTTGGGGTACCAAGCAATGTTTAGGATCATTCTAATGGTTCTTAATAGTCCTATTACACATTTCTAGACCATTCTATGCCTTTAGAATACTCTCTTAACCATTCTAAACTTGTTAGAACCTCCAAGGACTCATGCTACACCATCTACGTCCCTTGGGGTACAAAGCAATGTTTAGGATCATTCTAATGGTTCTTATAAGTCCTAATACACATTCCTAGACCATTCTAAGTCTTTAGAATACTCTCATAACCATTCTACACTTGTCAGAACCTCCAAGGAATCATGCTACACCCTCTACGTCCCTTGGGGTACCAAGCAATGTTTAGGATCATTCTAATGGTTCTTCTAAGTCCTAATACATATTCCTAGACCATTCTAAGCCTTTAGAATACTCTCTTAACCATTCTACACTTGTTAGAACGTCCAAGGACTCATCCTACACTCTCTACGTCAATTAGGGTACCAAGCGATGTTTAGGATCATTCTAAATGTTCGTATATGTCTTAATACACATTCCTAGACCATTCTAAGCCTTTAGATTACTCTCTTAACCATTCTACACTTGTTAGAACCTCCAAGGACTCATGCTACACCCTCTAAGTCCCTTCGGGTACCAAGCAATGTTTAGGATCATTCTAATGGTTCTTCTAAGTCTTAATACACATTCCTAGACCATTCTAAGCCTTTCGATTACTCTCTTAACCATTCTACACTTGTTAGAACCTCCAAGGACTCATGCTACACCCTCTACGTCCCTTGGGGAACCAAGCTATGTTTAGGATCATTCTAATGTTTCTTATAAGTCCTAATACACATTCCAAGACCATTCTAAGCCTTTAGAATACTCTCTTAACCATTCTACACTTGTTAGAACCTCCAAGGACTCATGTTGCACCCTCTACGTCTCATGGGGTACCAAGCATTGTTTAGGATCATTCTAATGGTTCTTATTAGTCCTAATACACATTCCTAGACCATTCTATGCCTTTAGAATACTCTCTTAACCATTCTAAACTTGTTAGAACCTCCAAGGACTCTTGCTACACCCTCTACGTCCCTTGGGGTACAAAGCAATGTTTAGGATCATTCTAATGGTTCTTATAAGTCCTAATACACATTCCTAGACCATTCTAAGCCTTTAGAATACTCTCATAACCATTCTAAACTTGTCAGAACCTCCAAGGAATCATGCTACACCCTCTACGTCCCTTGGGGTACCAAGCTATGTTTAGGATCATTCTAATGGTTCTTATAAGTCCTAATACACATTCCTAGACCATTCTAAGCCTTTAGAATACTCTCTTAACCATTCTACACTTGTTAGAACCTCCAAGGACTCATGCTACACCCTCTACGTCCCTTCGTGTACCAAGCAATGTTTAGGATTATACTAATGGTTCTTATAAGTCCTGATAAACATTCCTAGACCATTCTAAGCCTTTAGAATACTCTCTTAACCATTCTACACTTGTTAGAACCTCCAAGGACTCATCCTACACTCTCTACGTCCATTAGGGTACCAAGCAATGTTTAGGATCATTCTAAATGTTCGTATATGTCTTAATACACATTCCTAGACCATTCTAAGCCTTTCGATTACTCTCTTAACCATTCTACACTTGTTAGAACCTCCAAGGACTCATGCTACACCCTCTAAGTCCCTTCGGGTACCAAGCAATGTTTAGGATCTTTCTAATGGTTCTTCTAAGTCCTAATACACATTCCTAGACCATTCTATGCCTTTAGAATACTCTCTTAACCATTCCACACTTGTTAGAACCTCCAAGGACTCATGCTACACCCTCTACGCCCCTTGGGGTACCAAGCAATGTTTAGGATCATTCTAATGGTTCTTATAAGTCCTAATACACATTCCTAGACCATTCTATGCCTTTAGAATACTCTCTTAACCATTCTACACTTGTTAGAACCTCCAAGGACTCATGCTACACCCTCTACGTCCCTTGGGGTACCAAGCAATGTTTAGGATCATTCTAATGGTTCTTATAAGTCCTAATACACATTCCTAGACCATTCTATGCCTTTAGAATACTCTCTTAACCATTCTACACTTGTTAGAACCTCCAAGGACTCATGCTACACCCTCTACGTCCCTTGGGGTACCAAGCAATGTTTAGGATCATTCTAATTGTTCTTATTAGTCCTAATACACATTCCTAGACCATTCTATGCCTTTAGAATACTCTCTTAACCATTCTAAACTTGTTAGAACCTCCAAGGACTCATGCTACACCATCTACGTCCCTTGGGGTACAAAGCAATGTTTAGGATCATTCTAATGGTTCTTATAAGTCCAAATACACATTCCTAGACCATTCTAAGCCTTTAGAATACTCTCATAACCATTCTACACTTGTCAGAACCTCCAAGGAATCATGCTACACCCTCTACGTCCCTTGGGGTACCAAGCAAAGTTTAGGATCATTCTAATGGTTCTTCTAAGTCCTAATACATATTCCTAGACCATTCTAAGCCTTTAGAATACTCTCTTAACCATTCTACACTTGTTAGAACGTCCAAGGACTCATCCTACACTCTCTACGTCAATTAGGGTACCAAGCGATGTTTAGGATCATTCTAAATGTTCGTATATGTCTTAATACACATTCCTAGACCATTCTAAGCCTTTAGATTACTCTCTTAACCATTCTACACTTGTTAGAACCTCCAAGGACTCATGCTACACCCTCTAAGTCCCTTCGGGTACCAAGCAATGTTTAGGATCATTCTAATGGTTCTTCTAAGTCCTAATACACATTCCTAGACCATTCTAAGCCTTTAGAATACTCTCTTAACCATTATACACTTGTTAGGACGTCTAAGGACTCATCCTACACTATCTACGTCCATTCGGGTACCAAGCAATGTTTAGGATCATTCTAAACGTACGTATATGTCTTAATACACATTCCTAGACCATTCTAAGCCTTTCGATTACTCTCTTAACCATTCTACACTTGTTAGAACCTCCAAGGACTCTTGCTACACCCTCTACGTCCCTTGGGGTACCAAGCTATGTTTAGGAACATTCTAATGGTTCTTATAAGTCCTAAAACACATTCCAAGACCATTCTAAGCCTTTACAATACTCTCTTAACCATGCTACACTTGTTAGAACCTCCAAGGACTCATGTTACACCCTCTACGTCTCATGGGGTACCAAGCATTGTTTAGGATCATTCTAATGGTTCTTATTAGTCCTAATACACATTCCTAGACCATTCTATGCCTTTAGAATACTCTCTTAACCATTCTAAACTTGTTAGAACCTCCAAGGACTCTTGCTACACCCTCTACGTCCCTTGGGGTACAAAGCAATGTTTAGGATCATTCTAATGGTTCTTCTATGTCCTAATACACATTCCTAGACCATTCTAAGCCTTTAGAATACTGTCTTAACCATTCTACACTTGTTAGAACCTCCAACAACTCATGTTACACCCTCTACGTCCCTTGGGGTACCAAGCAATGTTTAGGATCATTCTAATGGTACTTATAAGTCCTAATACACATTCCTAGACCATTCTAAGCCTTTAGAATACTCTCATAACCATTCTACACTTGTTAGAACCTCAAAGGACTCATGTTACACCCTCTACGTCCCATGGGGTACCAAGCAATGTTTATGATCATTCTAATGGTTCTTCTAAGTCCTAATACACATTCCTAAACCATTCTAAGCCTTTCGAATACTTTCTTAACCATTCTACACTTGTTAGAACCTCCAATGACTCATGCTACACCCTCTACGTCCCTTCGGGTACCAAGCAATGTTTAGGATCATTCTAATGGTTCTTATAAGTCCTCATACACATTCCTAGACCATTCTAAGCCTTTAGAATACTCTCTTAACCATTCTACACTTGTTAGAAGCTCCAAGGACTCATGCTACACCCTCTACGTCCCTTCGTGTACCAAGCAATGTTTAGTATTATACTAATGGTTCTTATAAGTCC
Source organism: Crotalaria pallida (assembly GCA_037953625.1). Taxonomy (NCBI): domain Eukaryota; kingdom Viridiplantae; phylum Streptophyta; class Magnoliopsida; order Fabales; family Fabaceae; genus Crotalaria; species Crotalaria pallida. Next base: position 102,766,652 of record CM075654.1, on the reverse strand, counting down.
TGATAAACATTCCTAGACCATTCTAAGCCTTTAGAATACTCTCTTAACCATTCTACACTTGTTAGAACCTCCAAGGACTCATCCTACACTCTCTACGTCCATTAGGGTACCAAGCAATGTTTAGGATCATTCTAAATGTTCGTATATGTCTTAATACACATTCCTAGACCATTCTAAGCCTTTCGATTACTCTCTTAACCATTCTACACTTGTTAGAACCTCCAAGGACTCATGCTACACCCTTTAAGTCCCTTCGGGTACCAAGCAATGTTTAGGATCATTCTAATGGTTCTTCTAAGTCCTAATACACATTCCTAGACCATTCTATGCCTTTAGAATACTCTCTTAACCATTCTACACTTGTTAGAACCTCCAAGGACTCATGCTACACCCTCTACGTCCCTTGGGGTACCAAGCAATATTTAGGATCATTCTAATGGTTCTTATAAGTCCTAATACACATTCCTAGACCATTCTATGCCTTTAGAATACTCTCTTAACCATTCTACACTTGTTAGAACCTCCAAGGACTCTTGCTACACCCTCTACGTCCCTTGGGGTACCAAGCAATGTTTAGGATCATTCTAATGGTTCTTATAAGTCCTAATACACATTCCTAGACCATTCTATGCCTTTAGAATACTCTCTTAACCATTCTACACTTGTTAGAACCTCCAAGGACTCATGCTACACCCTCTACGTCCCTTGGGGTACCAAGCAATGTTTAGGATCATTCTAATTGTTCTTATTAGTCCTAATACACATTCCTAGACCATTCTATGCCTTTAGAATACTCTCTTAACCATTCTAAACTTGTTAGAACCTCCAAGGACTCATGCTACACCATCTACGTCCCTTGGGGTACAAAGCAATGTTTAGGATCATTCTAATGGTTCTTATAAGTCCTAATACACATTCCTAGACCATTCTAAGCCTTTAGAATACTCTCATAACCATTCTACACTTGTCAGAACCTCCAAGGAATCATGCTACACCCTCTACGTCCCTTGGGGTACCAAGCAAAGTTTAGGATCATTCTAATGGTTCTTCTAAGTCCTAATACATATTCCTAGACCATTCTAAGCCTTTAGAATACTCTCTTAACCATTCTACACTTGTTAGAACGTCCAAGGACTCATCCTACACTCTCTACGTCAATTAGGGTACCAAGCGATGTTTAGGATCATTCTAAATGTTCGTATATGTCTTAATACACATTCCTAGACCATTCTAAGCCTTTAGATTACTCTCTTAACCATTCTACACTTGTTAGAACCTCCAAGGACTCATGCTACACCCTCTAAGTCCCTTCGGGTACCAAGCAATGTTTAGGATCATTCTAATGGTTCTTCTAAGTCCTAATACACATTCCTAGACCATTCTAAGCCTTTAGAATACTCTCTTAACCATTATACACTTGTTAGGACGTCTAAGGACTCATCCTACACTATCTACGTCCATTCGGGTACCAAGCAATGTTTAGGATCATTCTAAACGTACGTATATGTCTTAATACACATTCCTAGACCATTCTAAGCCTTTCGATTACTCTCTTAACTATTCTACACTTGTTAGAACCTCCAAGGACTCTTGCTACACCCTCTACGTCCCTTGGGGTACCAAGCTATGTTTAGGAACATTCTAATGGTTCTTATAAGTCCTAAAACACATTCCAAGACCATTCTAAGCCTTTAGAATACTCTCTTAACCATTCTACACTTGTTAGAACCTCCAAGGACTCATGTTACACCCTCTACGTCTCATGGGGTACCAAGCATTGTTTAGGATCATTCTAATGGTTCTTATTAGTCCTAATACACATTCCTAGACCATTCTATGCCTTTAGAATACTCTCTTAACCATTCTAAACTTGTTAGAACCTCCAAGGACTCTTGCTACACCCTCTACGTCCCTTGGGGTACAAAGCAATGTTTAGGATCATTCTAATGGTTCTTCTATGTCCTAATACACATTCCTAGACCATTCTAAGCCTTTAGAATACTGTCTTAACCATTCTACACTTGTTAGAACCTCCAACAACTCATGTTACACCCTCTACGTCCCTTGGGGTACCAAGCAATGTTTAGGATCATTCTAATGGTACTTATAAGTCCTAATACACATTCCTAGACCATTCTAAGCCTTTAGAATACTCTCATAACCATTCTACACTTGTTAGAACCTCAAAGGACTCATGTTACACCCTCTACGTCCCATGGGGTACCAAGCAATGTTTATGATCATTCTAATGGTTCTTCTAAGTCCTAATACACATTCCTAAACCATTCTAAGCCTTTCGAATACTTTCTTAACCATTCTACACTTGTTAGAACCTCCAATGACTCATGCTACACCCTCTACGTCCCTTCGGGTACCAAGCAATGTTTAGGATCATTCTAATGGTTCTTATAAGTCCTCATACACATTCCTAGACCATTCTAAGCCTTTAGAATACTCTCTTAACCATTCTACACTTGTTAGAACCTCCAAGGACTCATGCTACACCCTCTACGTCCCTTCGTGTACCAAGCAATGTTTAGTATTATACTAATGGTTCTTATAAGTCCTGATAAACATTCCTAGACCATTCTAAGCCTTTAGAATACTCTCTTAACCATTCTACACTTGTTAGAACCTCCAAGGACTCATCCTACACTCTCTACGTCCATTAGGGTACCAAGCAATGTTTAGGATCATTCTAAATGTTCGTATATGTCTTAATACACATTCCTAGACCATTCTAAGCCTTTCGATTACTCTCTTAACCATTCTACACTTGTTAGAACCTCCAAGGACTCATGCTACACCCTTTAAGTCCCTTCGGGTACCAAGCAATGTTTAGGATCATTCTAATGGTTCTTCTAAGTCCTAATACACATTCCTAGACCATTCTATGCCTTTAGAATACTCTCTTAACCATTCTACACTTGTTAGAACCTCCAAGGACTCATGCTACACCCTCTACGTCCCTTGGGGTACCAAGCAATATTTAGGATCATTCTAATGGTTCTTATAAGTCCTAATACACATTCCTAGACCATTCTATGCCTTTAGAATACTCTCTTAACCATTCTACACTTGTTAGAACCTCCAAGGACTCTTGCTACACCCTCTACGTCCCTTGGGGTACCAAGCAATGTTTAGGATCATTCTAATGGTTCTTATAAGTCCTAATACACATTCCTAGACCATTCTATGCCTTTAGAATACTCTCTTAACCATTCTACACTTGTTAGAACCTCCAAGGAATCATGCTACACCCTCTACGTCCCTTGGGGTACCAAGCAAAGTTTAGGATTATTCTAATGGTTCTTCTAAGTCCTAATACATATTCCTAGACCATTCTAAGCCTTTAGAATACTCTCTTAACCATTCTACACTTGTTAGAACGTCCAAGGACTCATCCTACACTCTCTATGTCAATTAGGGTACCAAGCGATGTTTAGGATCATTCTAAATGTTCGTATATGTCTTAATACACATTCCTAGACCATTCTAAGCCTTTAGATTACTCTCTTAACCATTCTAAACTTGTTAGAACCTCCAAGGACTCATGCTACACCCTCTAAGTCCCTTCGGGTACCAAGCAATGTTTAGGATCATTCTAATGGTTCTTCTAAGTCCTAATACACATTCCTAGACCATTCTAAGCCTTTAGAATACTCTCATAACCATTATACACTTGTTAGGACGTCTAAGGACTCATCCTACACTATCTACGTCCATTCGGGTACCAAGCAATGTTTAGGATCATTCTAAACGTACGTATATGTCTTAATACACATTCCTAGACCATTCTAAGCCTTTCGATTACTCTCTTAACCATTCTGCACTTGTTAGAACCTCCAAGGACTCTTGCTACACCCTCTACGTCCCTTGGGGTACCAAGCTATGTTTAGGATCATTCTAATGGTTCTTATAAGTCCTAAAACACATTCCAAGACCATTCTAAGCCTTTAGAGAACTCTCTTAACCATTCTACAGTTGTTAGAACCTCCAAGGACTCATGCTACACCCTCTACGTCCCTTGGGGTAGCAAGCAATGTTTAGGATTATTCTAATGGTTCTTATTAGTCCTAATACACATTCGTAGACCATTCTATGCCTTTAGAATACTCTTTAACCATTCTAAACTTGTTAGAACCTCCAAGGACTCATGCTACACCATCTACGTCCCTTAGGGTACAAAGCAATGCTTAGGATCATTCTAATGGTTCTTATAAGTCCTAATACACATTCCTAGACCATTCTAAGCCTTTAGAATACTCTCATAACCATTCTACACTTGTCAGAACCTACAAGGAATCATGCTACACCCTCTACGTCCCGTGGGGTACCAAGCAAAGTTTAGGATCATTCTAATGGTTCTTCTAAGTCCTAACACATATTCCTAGACCATTCTAAGCCTTTAGAATACTCTCTTAACCATTCTACACTTGTTAGAACGTCCAAGGACTCATCCTACACTCTCTACGTCCATTAGGGTACCAAGCAATGTTTAGGATCATTCTAAATGTTCGTATATGTCTTAATACACATTCCTAGACCATTCAAAGCCTTTAGATTACTCTCTTAACCATTCTACACTTGTTAGAACCTCCAAGGACTCATGCTACACCCTCTAAGTCCCTTCGGGTACCAAGCTATGTTTAGGATCATTCTAATGGTTCTTCTAAGTCCTAATACACATTCCTAGACCATTCTAAGCCTTTAGAATACTTTCTTAACCATTCTACACTTGTTAGAACCTCCAAGGACTCATGTTACACCCTCTACGTCCCTTGGGGTACCAAGCAATGTTTAGGATCATTCTAATGGTTCTTATTAGTCCTAATACACATTCCTAGACCATTCTATGCCTTTAGAATACTCTCTTAACCATTCTAAACTTGTTAGAACCTCCAAGGACTCATGCTACACCATCTACGTCCCTTGGGGTACAAAGCAATGTTTAGGATCATTCTAATGGTTCTTATAAGTCCTAATACACATTACTAGACCATTCTAAGCCTTTAGAATACTCTCTTAACCATTCTACACTTGTTAGAACCTCCAAGGACTCATGTTACACCCTCTACGTCCCTTGGGGTACAAAGCAATGTTTAGGATCATTCTAATGGTTCTTATAAGTCCTAATACACATTCCTAGACCATTCTAAGCCTTTAGAATACTCTCTTAACCATTCTACACTTGTTAGAACCTCCAAGGACTCTTGCTACACCCTCTACATCCCTTCGTCTACCAAGCAATGTTTAGGATTATACTAATGGTTCTTATAAGTCCTGATAAACATTCCTAGACCATTCTAAGTCTTTAGAATACTTTCTTAACCATTCTACACTTGTTAGAACCTCCAAGGACTCATCCTACACTCTCTACGTCCATTAGGGTACCAAGCAATGTTTAGGATCATTCTAAATGTTCGTGTATGTCTTAATACACATTCCTAGACCATTCTAAGCCTTTCGATTACTCTCTTAACCATTCTACACTTGTTAGAACCTCCATGGACTCATGCTACACCCTCTAAGTCCGTTCGGGTACCAAGCAATGTTTAGGATCATTCTAAACGTACGTATATGTCTTAATACACATTCCTAGACCATTCTAAGCCTTTCGATTACTCTCTTAACCATTCTACACTTGTTAGAACCTCCAAGGACTCTTGCTACACCCTCTACGTCCCTTGGGGTACCAAGCTATGTTTAGGATCATTCTAATGGTTCTTAATAGTCCTAATACACATTCCAAGACCATTCTAAGCCTTTAGAATACTCTCTTAACCATTCTACACTTGTTAGAACCTCCAAGGACTCATGGTACACCCTCTACGTCTCATGGGGTACCAAGCATTGTTTAGGATCATTCTAATGGTTCTTATTAGTCCTAATACACATTCCTAGACCATTCTAAGCCTTTAGAATACTCTCTTAACCATTCTACACTTGTTAGAACCTCCAAGGACTCTTGCTACACCATCTACGTCCCTTGGGGTACAAAGCAATGTTTAGGATCATTCTAATGGTTCTTATAAGTCCTAATACACATTCCTAGACCATTCTAAGCCTTTAGAATACTCTCATAACCATTCTACACTTGTCCGAACCTCCAAGGAATCATGCTACATCCTCTACGTCCCTTGGGGTACCAAGCAAAGTTTAGGATCATTCTAATGGTTCTTCTAAGTCCTAATACATATTTCTAGACCATTCTAAGCCTTTAGAATACTCTCTTAACCATTCTACACTTGTTAGAACGTCCAAGGACTCATCCTACACTCTCTACGTCCATTAGGGTACCAAGCGATGTTTAGGATCATTCTAAATGTTCGTATATGTCTTAATACACATTCCTAGACCATTCTAAGCCTTTAGATTACTCTCTTAACCATTCTACACTTGTTAGAACCTCCAAGGACTCGTGCTACACCCTCTAAGTCCCTTCGGGTACCAAGAAATGTTTAGGATCATTCTAATGGTTCTTCTAAGTCCTAATACACATTCCTAGACCATTCTAAGCCTTTAGAATACTCTCTTAACCATTATACACTTGTTAGGACGTCCAAGGACTCATCCTACACTCTCTACGTCCATTCGGGTACCAAGCAATGTTTAGGATCATTCTAAACGTACGTATATGTCTTAATACACATTCCTAGACCATTCTAAGCCTTTCGATTACTCTCTTAACCATTCTACACTTGTTAGAACCTCCAAGGACTCTTGCTACACCCTCTACGTCCCTTGGGGTACCAAGCTATGTTTAGGATCATTCTAATGGTTCTTAATAGTCCTAATACACATTCCAAGACCATTCTAAGCCTTTAGAATACTCTCTTAACCATTCTACACTTGTTAGAACCTCCAAGGACTCATGTTACACCCTCTACGTCCCTTGGGGTACCAAGCAATGTTTAGGATCATTCCAATGGTTCTTATTAGTCCTAATACACATTCCTAGACCACTCTATGCCTTTAGAATACTCTCTTAACCATTCTAAACTTGTTAGAACCTCCAAGGACTCATGCTACACCATCTACGTCCCTTGGGGTACAAAGCAATGTTTAGGATCATTCTAATGGTTCTTATAAGTCCTAATACACATTACTAGACCATTCTAAGCCTTTAGAATACTCTCTTAACCATTCTACACTTGTTAGAACCTCCAAGGACTCATGTTACACCCTCTACGTCCCTTGGGGTACAAAGCAATGTTTAGGATCATTCTAATGGTTCTTATAAGTCCTAATACACATTCCTAGACCATTCTAAGCCTTTAGAATACTCTCTTAACCATTCTACACTTGTTAGAACCTTCAAGGACTCTTGCTACACCCTCTACATCCCTTCGTCTACCAAGCAATGTTTAGGATTATACTAATGGTTCTTATAAGTCCTGATAAACATTCCTAGACCATTCTAAGTCTTTAGAATACCTTCTTAACCATTCTACACTTGTTAGAACCTCCAAGGTCTCATCCTACACTCTCTACGTCCATTAGGGTACCAAGCAATGTTTAGGATCATTCTAAATATTCGTGTATGTCTTAATACACATTCCTTGACCATTCTAAGCCTTTCGATTACTCTCTTAACCATTCTACACTTGTTAGAACCTCCATGGACTCATGCTACACCCTCTAAGTCCCTTCGGGTACCAAGCAATGTTTAGGATCATTCTAATGGTTCTTCTAAGTCCTAATACACATTCCTAGACCATTCTATGCCTTTAGAAAACTCTCTTAACCATTCTACACTTGTTAGAACCTCCAAGGACTCATGCTACACCATCTACGTCCCTTGGGGTACAAAGCAATGTTTAGGATCATTCTAATGGTTCTTATAAGTCCTAATACACATTCCTAGACCATTCTAAGCCTTTAGAATACTCTCATAACCGTTCTACACTTGTCAGAACCTCCAAGGAATCATGCTACACCCACTACGTCCCTTGGGGTACCAAGCAAAGTTTAGGATCATTCTAATGGTTCTTCTATTTCCTAATACATATTCCTAGACCATTCTGAGGAAATCGCAATTGGTGATTGGAGAGACTTAGGAACCCTAGGAATACACCTAGAAGGGGGGGTTGAATAGGTGTACAAGATACCTTGAAAGATTTTCGAACGAAACAAATCGAAACAATCAAAACAAATGATTTTTGCAAATTCTACAGTACTTAATCGATTAAGCAAGTCGTGTACTCGAGTAGTACTCGATTAAGCTTGAACTTAATCGATTAAATATGACAGAAAACAGAAAAATCAATTTTCATTCGAATACGAAAATCAATCAATTCACATGCAAGATCAGAGATTCAGCGGAAATAATTAACACCTATATTCTTATTGATTAACCTAGTTATGAAAATGATTTTCCCTTTATCAATTTGAACAATCAAAGATTCAATTCAATCAATTATGAAAATCAATCTTTCTAGGTTTTCAATCAAGAACGCAATCAAATGACTTGAATATAAAGAATAAGAGTTTAGAGATACGACACAGTGATTTATCCTGGTTCACTTTCATCCACTTGAAAGCTACATCCAGTCCCCTCTTCAACCAAGAGAGATTCTTCACTATGAGGAATTAGAGTTCTCAAATTACAAGTGATTGCCTCACAAGACTCCCTTCTTGCTAGCCTACAAGAGATAACCGACACCCTTGCCTTGTAATCCTATTGATCTTCTCTCTAATCTAACCTCTACCCCTTGTTGATAATCGACACAACAAGTCTTCAATTGCTTGATGATAATCCACACACCAAGGCTTCACTTGCTTGATTCACAACCAAGACTTCTTCTTCTTCTTCAATAAGAATGCACTTGCTTGATGATAAAATCGACACACCAAGACTTCTTGTTTGTTGTAGTGGCTTGCCTTCTTGCAAAGATTACAACACAATAGAAAACACAAAACAATCCTATGAATCTCAATCAAGAGTTATGACAATTCACCATAAGAGATTCAAAGGTTCTTGATCAAAGAATATGAAAATATAAAAGCTTTGATCTTTGAAAATGAGAGAGAATAGAGTGGCTTGATTCTTTGTAAAACTTGTATGAAAATGATTCTAACTCATCACAAATAATAGGAAAAGGTTTATATAGAATACCCAAAAGTTGTAGCACTTAAAAACTAATTTTGAGAAGTGAAAAACGTATTTTAAAAATCAGTTCAGCAGTACTTAATCGATTAAGCAAGTCTTGTACTCGAGTAGTACTCGATTAAGTTATCACTTAATCGATTAAGTTGGTACTGTACATGTTCAAAACTTGTTTTCTCAAAATCCAACCTTTCCTTTAAAACCTTTAAGCCACCCATTGATTCTAGATTAAGTGAAAACTCAAATTATGATTTAATCATGACTTATGAATGAGATTCACTACCCTCTATAATAATCTACCCAAATAAAAAACCTATGAAGCTTGAGAGGCAAAAGATAAAAGAAATACAAATACACTCAAACTTAGGTCTTCATGAGCTTGCTTTCTCTCTTCTTCATTTGATGTTTGTTGTTGCTTGTTGAGCTTGAAACTTGATCAACACTTGTAGCTTGTTCAAAAACACTTTGTCATTATCACAACATTCATCATGTTCATCATGGAACTAACACATTCTAAGCCTTTAGAATACTCTCTTAACCATTCTACACTTGTTAGAACGTCCAAGGACTCATCCTACACTCTCTACGTCAATTAGGGTACCAAGCGATGTTTAGGATCATTCTAAATGTTCGTATATGTCTTAATACACATTCCTAGACTATTCTAAGCCTTTAGATTACTCTCTTAACCATTCTACACTTGTTAGAACCTCCAAGAACTCATGCTACACCCTCTAAGTCCCTTCGGGTACCAATCAATGTTTAGGATCATTCTAATGGTTCTTCTAAGTCCTAATACACATTCCTAGACCATTCTAAGCCTTTAGAATACTCTCTTAACCATTACACAGTTGTTAGGACGTCTAAGGACTCATCCTACACTATCTACGTCCATTCGGGTACCAAGCAATGTTTAGGATAATTCTAAATGTACGTATATGTCTTAATACACATTCCTAGACCATTCTAAGCCTTTCGATTACTCTCTTAACCATTCTACATTTGTTAGAACCTCCAAGGACTCTTGCTACATCCTCTACGTCCCTTGGGGTACCAAGCAAAGTTTAGGATCATTCTAAATGTTCGTATGTATCTTAATACACATTCCTAGACCATTCAAAGCCTTTAGATTACTCTCTTAACCATTCTACACTTGTTAGAACCTCCAAGGACTCATGCTACACCCTCTAAGTCCCTTCGGGTACCAAGCAATGTTTAGGATCATTCTAATGGTTCTTCTAAGTCCTAATACACATTCCTAGACCATTCTAAGCCTTTAGAATACTCTCATAACCATTCTACACTTGTCCAAACCTCCAAGGAATCATGCTACATCCTCTACGTCCCTTGGGGTACCAAGCAAAGTTTAGGATCATTCTAATGGTTCTTCTAAGTCCTAATACATATTCCTAGACCATTCTAAGCCTTTAGAATACTCTCTTAACCATTCTACACTTTTTAGAACCTCCAAGGACTCATGCTACACCCTCTACGTCCCTTCGTGTACCAAGTAATATTTAGGATTATACTAATGGTTCTTATAAGTCCTGATAAACATTCCTAGACCATTCTAAGCCTTTAGAATACTCTCTTAACCATTCTACACTTGTTAGAACCTCCAAGGACTCATCCTACACTCTCTACGTCCATTAGGGTACCAAGCAATGTTTAGGATCATTCTAAATGTTCTTATATGTCTTAATACACATTCCTAGACCATTCTAAGCCTTTCGATTACTCTCTTAACCGTTCTACACTTGTTAGAACCTCCAAGGACTCATGCTACACCTCTATGTCCCTTCGTGTACCAAGCAATGTTTAGGATTATACTAATGGTTCTTATAAGTCTTGATAAACATTCCTAGACCATTCTAAGCCTTTAGAATACTCTCTTAACCATTCTACACTTGTTAGAACCTCCAAGGACTCATCCTACACTCTCTACGTCCATTAGGGTACCAAGCAATGTTTAGGATCATTCTAAATGTTCGTATATGTCTTAATACCATTCTAAGCCTTTCGATTACTCTCTTAACCGTTCTACACTTGTTAGAACCTCCAAGGACTCATGCTACACCCTCTAAGTCCCTTCGGGTACCAAGCAATGTTTAGGATCATTCTAATGGTTCTTCTAAGTCCTAATACACATTCCTAGACCATTCTAAGCCTTTAGAATACTCTCATAACCATTCTACACTTGTCCGAACCTCCAAGGAATCATGCTACATCCTCTACGTCCCTTGGGGTACCAAGCAAAGTTTAGGATCATTCTAATGGTTCTTCTAAGTCCTAATACATATTCCTAGACCATTCTAAGCCTTTAGAATACTCTCTTAACCATTCTACACTTGTTAGAACCTTCAAGGACTCATGCTACACCCTCTACGTCCCTTCGTGTACCAAGCAATGTTTAGGATTATACTAATGGTTCTTATAAGTCCTGATAAACATTCCTAGACCATTCTAAGCCTTTAGAATACTCTCTTAACCATTCTACACTTGTTAGAACCTCCAAGGACTCATCCTACACTCTCTACGTCCATTAGGGTACCAAGCAATGTTTAGGATCATTCTAAATGTTCGTATATGTCTTAATACACATTCCTAGACCATTCTAAGCCTTTCGATTACTCTCTTAACCGTTCTACACTTGTTAGAACCTCCAAAGACTCATGCTACACCTCTACGTCCCTTCGTGTACCAAACAATGTTTAGGATTATACTAATGGTTCTTATAAGTCCTGATAAACATTCCTAGACCATTCTAAGCCTTTAGAATACTCTCTTAACCATTCTACACTTGTTAGAACCTCCAAGGACTCATCCTACACTCTCTACGTCCATTAGGGTACCAAGCAATGTTTAGGATCATTCTAAATGTTCGTATATGTCTTAATACACATTCCTAGACCATTCTAAGCCTTTCGATTACTCTCTTAACCGTTCTACACTTGTTAGAACCTCCAAGGACTCATGCTACACCCTCTAAGTCCCTTCGGGTACCAAGCAATGTTTAGGATCATTCTAATGGTTCTTCTAAGTCCTAATACACATTCCTAGACCATTCTATGCCTTTAGAATACTCTCTTAACCATTCTACACTTGTTAGAACCTCCAAGGACTCATGCTACACCCTCTACGTCCCTTGGGGTACCAAGCAATGTTTAGGATCATTCTAATGGTTCTTATAAGTCCTAATACACATTCCTAGACCATTCTATGCCTTTAGAATACTCTCTTAACCATTCTACACTTGTTAGAACCTCCAAGGACTCATGCTACACCCTCTACGTCCCTTGGGGTACCAAGCAATGTTTAGGATCATTCTAATGGTTCTTATTAGTCCTAATACACATTCCTAGACCATTCTATGCCTTTAGAATACTCTCTTAACCATTCTAAACTTGTTAGAACCTCCAAGGACTCATGCTACACCCTCTAAGTCCCTACGGGTACCAAGCAATGTTTAGGATCATTCTAATGGTTCTTCTAAGTCCTAATACACATTCCTTGACCATTCTAAGCCTTTCGATTACTCTCTTAACCATTCTACACTTGTTAGAACCTCCAAGGACTCATGCTACACCCTCTAAGTCCCTTCGGGTACCAAGCAATGTTTAGGATCATTCTAATGGTTCTTCTAAGTCCTAATACACATTCCTAGACCATTCTAAGCCTTTAGAATACTCTCTTAACAATTCTACACTTGTTAGAACCTCCAAGGACTCTTGCTACACCATCTACGTCCCTTGGGGTACAAAGCAATGTTTAGGATCATTCTAATGGTTCTTATAAGTCGTAATACACATTCCTAGACCATTCTAAGCCTTTAGAATACTCTCATAACCATTCTACACTTGTCAGAACCTCCAAGGAATCATGCTACACCCTCTACGTCCCGTGGGGTACTAAGCAAAGTTTAGGATCATTCTAATGGTTCTTCTAAGTCCTAACACATATTCCTAGACCATTCTAAGCCTTTAGAATACTCTCTTAACCATTCTACACTTGTTAGAACGTCCAAGGACTCATCCTACACTCTCTACGTCCATTAGGGTACCAAGCAATGTTTAGGATCATTCTAAATGTTCGTATATGTCTTAATACACATTCCTAGACCATTCAAAGCCTTTAGATTACTCTTTTAACCATTCTACACTTGTTAGAACCTCCAAGGACTCATGCTACACCCTCTAACTCCCTTCGGGTACCAAGCAATGTTTAGGATCATTCTAATGGTTCTTCTAAGTCCTAATACACATTCCTAGACCATTCTAAGCTTTTAGAATACTCTCTTAACAATTCTACACTTGTTAGAACCTCCAAGGACTCTTGCTACACCATCTACGTCCCTTGGGGTACAAAGCAATGTTTAGGATCATTCTAATGGTTCTTCTAAGTCCTAATACACATTCCTAGACCATTCTAAGCCTTTAGAATACTCTCATAACCATTCTACACTTGTCAGAACCTCCAAGGAATCATGCTACACCCTCTACGTCCCGTGGGGTACCAAGCAAAGTTTAGGATCATTCTAATGGTTCTTCTAAGTCCTAACACATATTCCTAGACCATTCTAAGCCTTTAGAATACTCTCTTAACCATTCTACACTTGTTAGAACGTCCAAGGACTCATCCTACACTCTCTACGTCCATTAGGGTACCAAGCAATGTTTAGGATCATTCTAAATGTTCGTATATGTCTTAATACACATTCCTAGACCATTCAAAGCCTTTAGATTACTCTCTTAACCATTCTACACTTGTTAGAACCTCCAAGGACTCATGCTACACCCTCTAAGTCCCTTCGGGTACCAAGCTATGTTTAGGATCATTCTAATGGTTCTTCTAAGTCCTAATACACATTCCTAGACCATTCTAAGCCTTTAGAATACTTTCTTAACCATTCTACACTTGTTAGAACCTCCAAGGACTCATGTTACACCCTCTACGTCCCTTGGGGTACCAAGCAATGTTTAGGATCATTCTAATGGTTCTTATTAGTCCTAATACACATTCCTAGACCATTCTATGCCTTTAGAATACTCTCTTAACCATTCTAAACTTGTTAGAACCTCCAAGGACTCATGCTACACCATCTACGTCCCTTGGGGTACAAAGCAATGTTTAGGATCATTCTAATGGTTCTTATAAGTCCTAATACACATTACTAGACCATTCTAAGCCTTTAGAATACTCTCTTAACCATTCTACACTTGTTAGAACCTCCAAGGACTCATGTTACACCCTCTACGTCCCTTGGGGTACAAAGCAATGTTTAGGATCATTCTAATGGTTCTTATAAGTCCTAATACACATTCCTAGACCATTCTAAGCCTTTAGAATACTCTCTTAACCATTCTACACTTGTTAGAACCTTCAAGGACTCTTGCTACACCCTCTACATCCCTTCGTCTACCAAGCAATGTTTAGGATTATACTAATGGTTCTTATAAGTCCTGATAAACATTCCTAGACCATTCTAAGTCTTTAGAATACCTTCTTAACCATTCTACACTTGTTAGAACCTCCAAGGTCTCATCCTACACTCTCTACGTCCATTAGGGTACCAAGCAATGTTTAGGATCATTCTAAATATTCGTGTATGTCTTAATACACATTCCTTGACCATTCTAAGCCTTTCGATTACTCTCTTAACCATTCTACACTTGTTAGAACCTCCATGGACTCATGCTACACCCTCTAAGTCCCTTCGGGTACCAAGCAATGTTTAGGATCATTCTAATGGTTCTTCTAAGTCCTAATACACATTCCTAGACCATTCTAAGCCTTTAGAATACTCTCTTAACAATTCTACACTTGTTAGAACCTCCAAGGACTCTTGCTACACCATCTACGTCCCTTGGGGTACAAAGCAATGTTTAGGATCATTCTAATGGTTCTTCTAAGTCCTAATACACATTCCTAGACCATTCTAAGCCTTTAGAATACTCTCATAACCATTCTACACTTGTCAGAACCTCCAAGGAATCATGCTACACCCTCTACGTCCCGTGGGGTACCAAGCAAAGTTTAGGATCATTCTAATGGTTCTTCTAAGTCCTAACACATATTCCTAGACCATTCTAAGCCTTTAGAATACTCTCTTAACCATTCTACACTTGTTAGAACGTCCAAGGACTCATCCTACACTCTCTACGTCCATTAGGGTACCAAGCAATGTTTAGGATCATTCTAAATGTTCGTATATGTCTTAATACACATTCCTAGACCATTCAAAGCCTTTAGATTACTCTCTTAACCATTCTACACTTGTTAGAACCTCCAAGGACTCATGCTACACCCTCTAAGTCCCTTCGGGTACCAAGCTATGTTTAGGATCATTCTAATGGTTCTTCTAAGTCCTAATACACATTCCTAGACCATTCTAAGCCTTTAGAATACTTTCTTAACCATTCTACACTTGTTAGAACCTCCAAGGACTCATGTTACACCCTCTACGTCCCTTGGGGTACCAAGCAATGTTTAGGATCATTCTAATGGTTCTTATTAGTCCTAATACACATTCCTAGACCATTCTATGCCTTTAGAATACTCTCTTAACCATTCTAAACTTGTTAGAACCTCCAAGGACTCATGCTACACCATCTACGTCCCTTGGGGTACAAAGCAATGTTTAGGATCATTCTAATGGTTCTTATAAGTCCTAATACACATTACTAGACCATTCTAAGCCTTTAGAATACTCTCTTAACCATTCTACACTTGTTAGAACCTCCAAGGACTCATGTTACACCCTCTACGTCCCTTGGGGTACAAAGCAATGTTTAGGATCATTCTAATGGTTCTTATAAGTCCTAATACACATTCCTAGACCATTCTAAGCCTTTAGAATACTCTCTTAACCATTCTACACTTGTTAGAACCTTCAAGGACTCTTGCTACACCCTCTACATCCCTTCGTCTACCAAGCAATGTTTAGGATTATACTAATGGTTCTTATAAGTCCTGATAAACATTCCTAGACCATTCTAAGTCTTTAGAATACCTTCTTAACCATTCTACACTTGTTAGAACCTCCAAGGTCTCATCCTACACTCTCTACGTCCATTAGGGTACCAAGCAATGTTTAGGATCATTCTAAATATTCGTGTATGTCTTAATACACATTCCTTGACCATTCTAAGCCTTTCGATTACTCTCTTAACCATTCTACACTTGTTAGAACCTCCATGGACTCATGCTACACCCTCTAAGTCCCTTCGGGTACCAAGCAATGTTTAGGATCATTCTAATGGTTCTTCTAAGTCCTAATACACATTCCTAGACCATTCTATGCCTTTAGAATACTCTGTTAACCATTCTACACTTGTTAGAACCTCCAAGGACTCATGCTACACCATCTACGTCCCTTGGGGTACAAAGCAATGTTTAGGATCATTCTAATGGTTCTTATAAGTCCTAATACACATTCCTAGACCATTCTAAGCCTTTAGAATACTCTCATAACCGTTCTACACTTGTCAGAACCTCCAAGGAATCATGCTACACCCACTACGTCCCTTGGGGTACCAAGCAAAGTTTAGGATCATTCTAATGGTTCTTCTAAGTCCTAATACATATTCCTAGACCATTCTAAGCCTTTAGAATACTCTCTTAACCATTCTACACTTGTTAGAACGTCCAAGGACTCATCCTACACTCTCTACGTCAATTAGGGTACCAAGCGATGTTTAGGATCATTCTAAATGTTCGTATATGTCTTAATACACATTCCTAGACTATTCTAAGCCTTTAGATTACTCTCTTAACCATTCTACACTTGTTAGAACCTCCAAGAACTCATGCTACACCCTCTAAGTCCCTTCGGGTACCAATCAATGTTTAGGATCATTCTAATGGTTCTTCTAAGTCCTAATACACATTCCTAGACCATTCTAAGCCTTTAGAATACTCTCTTAACCATTACACAGTTGTTAGGACGTCTAAGGACTCATCCTACACTATCTACGTCCATTCGGGTACCAAGCAATGTTTAGGATAATTCTAAATGTACGTATATGTCTTAATACACATTCCTAGACCATTCTAAGCCTTTCGATTACTCTCTTAACCATTCTACATTTGTTAGAACCTCCAAGGACTCTTGCTACATCCTCTACGTCCCTTGGGGTACCAAGCAAAGTTTAGGATCATTCTAAATGTTCGTATGTATCTTAATACACATTCCTAGACCATTCAAAGCCTTTAGATTACTCTCTTAACCATTCTACACTTGTTAGAACCTCCAAGGACTCATGCTACACCCTCTAAGTCCCTTCGGGTACCAAGCAATGTTTAGGATCATTCTAATGGTTCTTCTAAGTCCTAATACACATTCCTAGACCATTCTAAGCCTTTAGAATACTCTCATAACCATTCTACACTTGTCCGAACCTCCAAGGAATCATGCTACATCCTCTACGTCCCTTGGGGTACCAAGCAAAGTTTAGGATCATTCTAATGGTTCTTCTAAGTCCTAATACATATTCCTAGACCATTCTAAGCCTTTAGAATACTCTCTTAACCATTCTACACTTGTTAGAACCTCCAAGGACTCATGCTACACCCTCTACGTCCCTTCGTGTACCAAGCAATATTTAGGATTATACTAATGGTTCTTATAAGTCCTGATAAACATTCCTAGACCATTCTAAGCCTTTAGAATACTCTCTTAACCATTCTACACTTGTTAGAACCTCCAAGGACTCATCCTACACTCTCTACGTCCATTAGGGTACCAAGCAATGTTTAGGATCATTCTAAATGTTCTTATATGTCTTAATACACATTCCTAGACCATTCTAAGCCTTTCGATTACTCTCTTAACCGTTCTACACTTGTTAGAACCTCCAAGGACTCATGCTACACCTCTATGTCCCTTCGTGTACCAAGCAATGTTTAGGATTATACTAATGGTTCTTATAAGTCCTGATAAACATTCCTAGACCATTCTAAGCCTTTAGAATACTCTCTTAACCATTCTACACTTGTTAGAACCTCCAAGGACTCATCCTACACTCTCTACGTCCATTAGGGTACCAAGCAATGTTTAGGATCATTCTAAATGTTCGTATATGTCTTAATACCATTCTAAGCCTTTCGATTACTCTCTTAACCGTTCTACACTTGTTAGAACCTCCAAGGACTCATGCTACACCCTCTAAGTCCCTTCGGGTACCAAGCAATGTTTAGGATCATTCTAATGGTTCTTCTAAGTGCTAATACACATTCCTAGACCATTCTAAGCCTTTAGAATACTCTCATAACCATTCTACACTTGTCCGAACCTCCAAGGAATCATGCTACATCCTCTACGTCCCTTGGGGTACCAAGCAAAGTTTAGGATCATTCTAATGGTTCTTCTAAGTCCTAATACATATTCCTAGACCATTCTAATCCTTTAGAATACTCTCTTAACCATTCTACACTTGTTAGAACCTTCAAGGACTCATGCTACACCCTCTACGTCCCTTCGTGTACCAAGCAATGTTTAGGATTATACTAATGGTTCTTATAAGTCCTGATAAACATTCCTAGACCATTCTAAGCCTTTAGAATACTCTCTTAACCATTCTACACTTGTTAGAACCTCCAAGGACTCATCCTACACTCTCTACGTCCATTAGGGTACCAAGCAATGTTTAGGATCATTCTAAATGTTCGTATATGTCTTAATACACATTCCTAGACCATTCTAAGCCTTTCGATTACTCTCTTAACCGTTCTACACTTGTTAGAACCTCCAAAGACTCATGCTACACCTCTACGTCCCTCCGTGTACCAAACAATGTTTAGGATTATACTAATGGTTCTTATAAGTCCTGATAAACATTCCTAGACCATTCTAAGCCTTTAGAATACTCTCTTAACCATTCTACACTTGTTAGAACCTCCAAGGACTCATCCTACACTCTCTACGTCCATTAGGGTACCAAGCAATGTTTAGGATCATTCTAAATGTTCGTATATGTCTTAATACACATTCCTAGACCATTCTAAGCCTTTCGATTACTCTCTTAACCGTTCTACACTTGTTAGAACCTCCAAGGACTCATGCTACACCCTCTAAGTCCCTTCGGGTACCAAGCAATGTTTAGGATCATTCTAATGGTTCTTCTAAGTCCTAATACACATTCCTAGACCATTCTATGCCTTTAGAATACTCTCTTAACCATTCTACACTTGTTAGAACCTCCAAGGACTCATGCTACACCCTCTACGTCCCTTGGGGTACCAAGCAATGTTTAGGATCATTCTAATGGTTCTTATAAGTCCTAATACACATTCCTAGACCATTCTATGCCTTTAGAATACTCTCTTAACCATTCTACACTTGTTAGAACCTCCAAGGACTCATGCTACACCCTCTACGTCCCTTGGGGTACCAAGCAATGTTTAGGATCATTCTAATGGTTCTTATTAGTCCTAATACACATTCCTAGACCATTCTATGCCTTTAGAATACTCTCTTAACCATTCTAAACTTGTTAGAACCTCCAAGGACTCATGCTACACCCTCTAAGTCCCTACGGGTACCAAGCAATGTTTAGGATCATTCTAATGGTTCTTCTAAGTCCTAATACACATTCCTTGACCATTCTAAGCCTTTCGATTACTCTCTTAACCATTCTACACTTGTTAGAACCTCCAAGGACTCATGCTACACCCTCTAAGTCCCTTCGGGTACCAAGCAATGTTTAGGATCATTCTAATGGTTCTTCTAAGTCCTAATACACATTCCTAGACCATTCTAAGCCTTTAGAATACTCTCTTAACCATTCTACACTTGTTAGAACCTCCAAGGACTCTTGCTACACCATCTACGTCCCTTGGGGTACAAAGCAATGTTTAGGATCATTCTAATGGTTCTTATAAGTCGTAATACACATTCCTAGACCATTCTAAGCCTTTAGAATACTCTCATAACCATTCTACACTTGTCAGAACCTCCAAGGAATCATGCTACACCCTCTACGTCCCGTGGGGTACTAAGCAAAGTTTAGGATCATTCTAATGGTTCTTCTAAGTCCTAACACATATTCCTAGACCATTCTAAGCCTTTAGAATACTCTCTTAACCATTCTACACTTGTTAGAACGTCCAAGGACTCATCCTACACTCTCTACGTCCATTAGGGTACCAAGCAATGTTTAGGATCATTCTAAATGTTCGTATATGTCTTAATACACATTCCTAGACCATTCAAAGCCTTTAGATTACTCTTTTAACCATTCTACACTTGTTAGAACCTCCAAGGACTCATGCTACACCCTCTAAGTCCCTTCGGGTACCAAGCAATGTTTAGGATCATTCTAATGGTTCTTCTAAGTCCTAATACACATTCCTAGACCATTCTAAGCTTTTAGAATACTCTCATAACCATTCTACACTTGTCCGAACCTCCAAGGACTCATGCTACACCCTCTACGTCCCTTGGGGTACCAAGCAATGTTTAGGATCATTCTAATGGTTCTTATAAGTCCTAATACACATAACTAGACCATTCTAAGCCTTTAGAATACTCTCTTAACCATTCTACACTTGTTAGAACCTCCAAGGACTCATGCTACACCCTCTACGTCCCTTCGTGTACCAAGCAATGTTTAGGATTATACTAATGGTTCTTATAAGTCCTGATAAACATTCCTAGACCATTCTAAGCCTTTAGAATACTCTCTTAACCATTCTACACTTGTTAGAACTTCCAAGGACTCATCCTACACTCTCTACGTCCATTAGGGTACCAAGCAATGTTTAGGATCATTCTAAATGTTCGTATATGTCTTAATACACATTCCTAGACCATTCTAAGCCTTTCGATTACTCTCTTAACCGTTCTACACTTGTTAGAACCCCCAAGAACTCATGCTACACCTCTACGTCCCTTCGTGTACCAAGCAATGTTTAGGATTATACTAATGGTTCTTATAAGTCCTGATAAACATTCCTAGACCATTATAAGCCTTTAGAATACTCTCTTAACCATTCTACACTTGTTAGAACCTCCAAGGACTCATCCTACACTCTCTACGTCCATTAGGGTACCAAGCAATGTTTAGGATCATTCTAAATGTTCGTATATGTGTTAATACACATTCCTAGACCATTCTAAGCCTTTCGATTACTCTCTTAACCGTTCTACACTTGTTAGAACCTCCAAGGACTCATGCTACACCCTCTACGTCCCTTGGGGTTCCAAGCAATGTCTAGGATAATTCTAATGGTTCTTATTAGTCCTAATACACATTCCTAGACCATTCTATGCCTTTAGAATACTCTCTTAACCATTCTAAACTTGTTAGAACCTCCAAGGACTCATGCTACACCATCTACGTCCCTTGGGGTACAAAGCAATGTTTAGGATCATTGTAATGGTTCTTATAAGTCCTAATACACATTCCTAGACCATTCTAAGCCTTTCGATTACTCTCTTAACCGTTCTACACTTGTTAGAACCTCCAAGGACTCATGCTACACCCTCTAAGTCCCTTCGGGTACCAAGCAATGTTTAGGATCATTCTAATGGTTCTTCTAAGTCCTAATACACATTCCTAGACCATTCTAAGCCTTTCGATTACTCTCTTAACCGTTCTACACTTGTTAGAACCTCCAAGGACTCATGCTACACCCTCTAAGTCCCTACGGGTACCAAGCAATGTTTAGGATCATTCTAATGGTTCTTCTAAGTCCTAATACACATTCCTTGACCATTCTAAGCCTTTCGATTACTCTCTTAACCGTTCTACACTTGTTAGAACCTCCAAGGACTCATGCTACACCCTCTAAGTCCCTTCGGGTACCAAGCAATGTTTAGGATCATTCTAATGGTTCTTCTAAGTCCTAATACACATTCCTAGACCATTCTATGCCTTTAGAATACTCTCTTAACCATTCTACACTTGTTAGAACCTCCAAGGACTCATGCTACACCCTCTACGTCCCTTGGGGTACCAAGGAATGTTTAGGATCATTCTAATGGTTCTTATAAGTCCTAATACACATTCCTAGACCATTCTATGCCTTTAGAATACTCCCTTAACCATTCTACACTTGTTAGAACCTCCAAGGACTCATGCTACACCCTCTACGTCCCTTGGGGTACCAAGCAATGTTTAGGATAATTCTAATGGTTCTTATTAGTCCTAATACACATTCCTAGACCATTCTATGCCTTTAGAATACTCTCTTAACCATTCTAAACTTGTTAGAACCTCCAAGGACTCATGCTACACCATCTACGTCCCTTGGGGTATAAAGCAATGTTTAGGATCATTCTAATGGTTCTTATAAGTCCTAATACACATTCCTAGACCATTCTAAGCCTTTAGAATACTCTCATAACCATTCTACACTTGTCAGAACCTCCAAGGAATCATGCTACACCCTCTACGTCCCTTGGGGTACCAAGAAAAGTTTAGGATCATTCTAATGGTTCTTCTAAGTCCTAATACATATTCCTAGACCATTCTAAGCCTTTAGAATACTCTCTTAACCATTCTACACTTGTTAGCACGTCCAAGGACTCATCCTACACTCTCTACGTCCATTAGGGTACCAAGCGATGTTTAGGATCATTCTAAATGTTCGTATATGTCTTAATACACATTCCTAGACCATTCTAAGCCTTTCGATTACTCTCTTAACCGTTCTACACTTGTTAGAACCTCCAAGGACTCATGCTACACCCTCTAAGTCCCTTCGGGTACCAAGCAATGTTTAGGATCATTCTAATGGTTCTTCTAAGTCCTAATACACATTCCTAGACCATTCTATGCCTTTAGAATACTCTCTTAACCATTCTACACTTGTTAGAACCTCCAAGGACTCATGCTACTCCCTCTACGTCCCTTGGGGTACCAAGGAATGTTTAGGATCATTCTAATGGTTCTTATAAGTCCTAATACACATTCCTAAACCATTCTAAGCCTTTAGATTACTCTCTTAACCATTCTACACTTGTTAGAACCTCCAAGGACTCATGCTACACCCTCTAAGTCCCTTCGGGTACCAAGCAATGTTTAGGATCATTCTAATGGTTCTTCTAAGTCCTAATACACATTCCTAGACCATTCTAAGCCTTTAGAATACTCTCTTAACCATTATACACTTGTTAGGATGTCTAAGGACTCATCCTACACTCTCTACGTCCATTCGGGTACCAAGCAATGTTTAGGATCATTCTAAACGTACGTATATGTCTTAATACACATTCCTAGACCATTCTAAGCCTTTCGATTACTCTCTTAACCATTCTACACTTGTTAGAACCTCCAAGGACTCATGCTACACCATCTACGTCCCTTGGGGTACAAAGCAATGTTTAGGATCATACTAATGGTTCTTATAAGTCCTAATACACATTCCTAGACCATTCTATGCCTTTAGAAAACTCTCTTAACCATTCTACACTTGTTAGAACGTCCAAGGACTCATCCTACACTCTCTACGTCCATTAGGGTACCAAGCAATGTTTAGGATCATTCTAAATGTTCGTATATGTCTTAATACACATTCCTAGACCATTCAAAGCCTTTAGATTACTCTTTTAACCATTCTACACTTGTTAGAACCTCCAAGGACTCATGCTACACCCTCTAAGTCCCTTCGGGTACCAAGCAATGTTTAGGATCATTCTAATGGTTCTTCTAAGTCCTAATACACATTCCTAGACCATTCTAAGCCTTTAGAATACTCTCATAACCATTCTACACTTGTCCGAACCTCCAAGGACTCATGCTACACCCTCTACGTCCCTTGGGGTACCAAGCAATGTTTAGGATCATTCTAATGGTTCTTATAAGTCCTAATACACATAACTAGACCATTCTAAGCCTTTAGAATACTCTCTTAACCATTCTACACTTGTTAGAACCTCCAAGGACTCATGCTACACCCTCTACGTCCCTTCGTGTACCAAGCAATGTTTAGGATTATACTAATGGTTCTTATAAGTCCTGATAAACATTCCTAGACCATTCTAAGCCTTTAGAATACTCTCTTAACCATTCTACACTTGTTAGAACCTCCAAGGACTCATCCTACACTCTCTACGTCCATTAGGGTACCAAGCAATGTTTAGGATCATTCTAAATGTTCGTATATGTCTTAATACACATTCCTAGACCATTCTAAGCCTTTCGATTACTCTCTTAACCGTTCTACACTTGTTAGAACCCCCAAGAACTCATGCTACACCTCTACGTCCCTTCGTGTACCAAGCAATGTTTAGGATTATACTAATGGTTCTTATAAGTCCTGATAAACATTCCTAGACCATTATAAGCCTTTAGAATACTCTCTTAACCATTCTACACTTGTTAGAACCTCCAAGGACTCATCCTACACTCTCTACGTCCATTAGGGTACCAAGCAATGTTTAGGATCATTCTAAATGTTCGTATATGTGTTAATACACATTCCTAGACCATTCTAAGCCTTTCGATTACTCTCTTAACCGTTCTACACTTGTTAGAACCTCCAAGGACTCATGCTACACCCTCTACGTCCCTTGGGGTTCCAAGCAATGTTTAGGATAATTCTAATGGTTCTTATTAGTCCTAATACACATTCCTAGACCATTCTATGCCTTTAGAATACTCTCTTAACCATTCTAAACTTGTTAGAACCTCCAAGGACTCATGCTACACCATCTACGTCCCTTGGGGTACAAAGCAATGTTTAGGATCATTGTAATGGTTCTTATAAGTCCTAATACACATTCCTAGACCATTCTAAGCCTTTCGATTACTCTCTTAACCGTTCTACACTTGTTAGAACCTCCAAGGACTCATGCTACACCCTCTAAGTCCCTTCGGGTACCAAGCAATGTTTAGGATCATTCTAATGGTTCTTCTAAGTCCTAATACACATTCCTAGACCATTCTAAGCCTTTCGATTACTCTCTTAACCGTTCTACACTTGTTAGAACCTCCAAGGACTCATGCTACACCCTCTAAGTCCCTACGGGTACCAAGCAATGTTTAGGATCATTCTAATGGTTCTTCTAAGTCCTAATACACATTCCTTGACCATTCTAAGCCTTTCGATTACTCTCTTAACCGTTCTACACTTGTTAGAACCTCCAAGGACTCATGCTACACCCTCTAAGTCCCTTCGGGTACCAAGCAATGTTTAGGATCATTCTAATGGTTCTTCTAAGTCCTAATACACATTCCTAGACCATTCTATGCCTTTAGAATACTCTCTTAACCATTCTACACTTGTTAGAACCTCCAAGGACTCATGCTACACCCTCTACGTCCCTTGGGGTACCAAGGAATGTTTAGGATCATTCTAATGGTTCTTATAAGTCCTAATACACATTCCTAGACCATTCTATGCCTTTAGAATACTCCCTTAACCATTCTACACTTGTTAGAACCTCCAAGGACTCATGCTACACCCTCTACGTCCCTTGGGGTACCAAGCAATGTTTAGGATAATTCTAATGGTTCTTATTAGTCCTAATACACATTCCTAGACCATTCTATGCCTTTAGAATACTCTCTTAACCATTCTAAACTTGTTAGAACCTCCAAGGACTCATGTTACACCCTCTACGTCCCTTGGGGTACCAAGCAATGTTTAGGATAATTCTAATGGTTCTTATTAGTCCTAATACACATTCCTAGACCATTCTATGCCTTTAGAATACTCTCTTAACCATTCTAAACTTGTTAGAACCTCCAAGGACTCATGCTACACCATCTACGTCCCTTGGGGTACAAAGCAATGTTTAGGATCATTCTAATGGTTCTTATAAGTCCTAATACACATTCCTAGACCATTCTAAGCCTTTAGAATACTCTCATAACCATTCTACACTTGTCAGAACCTCCAAGGAATCATGCTACACCCTCTACGTCCCTTGGGGTACCAAGCAAAGTTTAGGATCATTCCAATGGTTCTTCTAAGTCCTAATACATATTCCTAGACCATTCTAAGCCTTTAGAATACTTTCTTAACCATTCTACACTTGTTAGAACCTCCAAGGACTCATGCTACACCCTCTACGTCCCTTGGGGTACCAAGGAATGTTTAGGATCATTCTAATGGTTCTTATAAGTCCTAATACACATTCCTAGACCATTCTATGCCTTTAGAATACTCTCTTAACCATTCTTAACTAGTTAGAACCTCCAAGGACTCATGCTACACCCTCTACGTCCCTTGGTGTACCGAGCAATGTTTAGGATCATACTAATGGTACTTATAAGTCCTAATACGCATTCCTAGATCATTCTAAGCCTTTAGAATACTCTCTTAACCATTCTACACTTGTTAAAACCTCCAAGGACTCTTGCTACACCATCTACGTCCCTTGGGGTACAAAGCAATGTTTAGGATCATTCTAATGGTTCTTATAAGTCCTAATACACATTCCTAGACCATTCTAAGCCTTTAGAATACTCTCTTAACCATTCTACACTAGTTAGAACCTACAAGGACTCATGTTACACCCTCTACGTCCCATGGAGGTACCAAGGAATGTTTAGGATCATTCTAATGGTTCTTATAAGTCCTAATACACATTCCTAGACCATTCTAAGCCTTTCGATTACTCTCTTAACCGCTCTAAACTTGTTAGAACCTCCAAGGACTCATGTTACACCCTCTACGTCCCTTGGTGTACCAAGCAATGTTTAGGATCATTCTAATGGTTCTTCTAAGTCCTAATAGACATTCCTAGACCATTCTAAGCTTTTAGAATACTCTCTTAACCATTCTACACTTGTTAGAACCTCCAAGGACTCATGCTACACCCTCTAAGTCCCTTCGGGTACCAAGCAATGTTTAGGATCATTCTAATGGTTCTTCTAAGTCCTAATACACATTCCTAGACCATTCTAAGCCTTTAGAATATTCTCTTAACCATTATACACTTGTTAGGACGTCCAAGGACTCATCCTACACTCTCTACGTCCATTAGGGTACCAAGCAATGTTTAGGATCATTCTAAACGTACGTATATGTCTTAATACACATTCCTAGACCATTCTAAGCCTTTCGATTACTCTCTTAACCATTCTACTCTTGTTAGAACCTCCAAGGACTCATGCTACACCATCTACGTCCCTTGGGGTACAAAGCAATGTTTAGGATCATACTAATGGTTCTTATAAGTCCTAATACACATTCCTAGACCATTCTAAGCCTTTAGAATACTCTCATAACCATTGTACACTTGTCAGAACCTCCAAGGAATCATGCTACACCCTCTACGTCTGTTGGGGTACCAAGCAAAGTTTAGGATCATTCTAATGGTTCTTCTAAGTCCTAATACATATTCCTAGACCATTCTAAGCCTTTAGAATACTCAACCATTCTACACTTGTTAGAACGTCCAAGGACTCATCCTACACTCTCTACGTCCATTAGGGTACCAAGCAATGTTTAGGATCATTCTAAACGTACGTATATGTCTTAATACACATTCCTAGACCATTCTAAGCCTTTCGATTAATCTCTTAACCATTCTACACTTGTTAGAACCTCCAAGGACTCATGCTACACCATCTACGTCCCTTGGGGTACAAAGCAATGTTTAGGATCATACTAATGGTTCTTATAAGTCCTAATACACATTCCTAGACCATTCTAAGCCTTTCGATTACTCTCTTAACCGCTCTAAACTTGTTAGAACCTCCAAGGACTCATGTTACACCCTCTACGACCCTTGGTGTACCAAGCAATGTTTAGGATCATTCTAATGGTTCTTATAAGTCCTAATACACATTCCTAGACCATTCTATGCCTTTAGAATACACTCTTAACCATTCTAAACTTGTTAGAACCTCCAAGGACTCATGCTACACCCTCTACGTCCCTTGGTGTACCAAGCAATGTTTAGGATCATACTAATGGTTCTTATAAGTCCTAATACACATTCCTAGACCATTCTAAGCCTTTAGAATACTCTCTTAACCATTCTACACTAGTTAAAACCTCCAAGGACTCATGATACACCCTCTACGTCCCATGGAGGTACCAAGCATTGTTTAGGATCATTCTAATGGTTTTTATTAGTCCTAATACACATTCCTAGACCATTCTAAGCCTAGAATACTCTCTTAATCATTCTACACTTGTTAGAACCTCCAAGGACTCTTGCGACACCCTCTACGTCCCTTGGGGTACAAAGCAATGTTTAGGATCATTCTAATGGTTCTTATAAGTCCTAATACACATTCCTAGACCATTCTAAGCTTTTAGAATACTCTCTTAACCATTCTACACTTGTTAGAACCTCCAAGGACTCATGCTACACCCTCTAAGTCCCTTCGGGTACCAAGCAATGTTTAGGATCATTCTAATGGTTCTTCTAAGTCCTAATACACATTCCTAGACCATTCTAAGCCTTTAGAATACTCTCTTAACCATTATACACTTGTTAGGACGTCCAAGGACTCATCCTACACTCTCTACGTCCATTAGGGTACCAAGCAATGTTGAGGATCATTCTAAACGTACGTATATGTCTTAATACACATTCCTAGACCATTCTAAGCCTTTCGATTACTCTCTTAACCATTCTACACTTGTTAGAACCTCCAAGGACTCATGCTACACCATCTACGTCCCTTGGGGTACAAAGCAATGTTTAGGATCATACTAATGGTTCTTATAAGTCCTAATACACATTCCTAGACCATTCTAAGCCTTTAGAATACTCTCATAACCATTCTACACTTGTCAGAACCTCCAAGGAATCATGCTACACCCTCTACGTCCCTTGGGGTACCAAGCAAAGTTTAGGATCATTCTAATGGTTCTTCTAAGTCCTAATACATATTCCTAGACCATTCTAAGCCTTTAGAATACTCAACCATTCTACACTTGTTAGAACGTCCAAGGACTCATCCTACACTCTCTACCTCCATTAGGGTACCAAGCAATGTTTAGGATCATTCTAAACGTACGTATATGTCATAATACACATTCCTAGACCATTCTAAGCCTTTCGATTAATCTCTTAACCATTCTACACTTGTTAGAACCTCCAAGGACTCATGCTACACCATCTACGTCCCTTGGGGTACAAAGCAATGTTTAGGATCATACTAATGGTTCTTATAAGTCCTAATACACATTCCTAGACCATTCTAAGCCTTTAGAATACTCTCTTAACCATTCTACACTTGTTAGAACCTCCAAGGACTCATGCTACACCCTCTACGTCCCTTGGGGTACCAAGGAATGTTTAGGATCATTCTAATGGTTCTTATAAGTCCTAATACACATTCCTAGACTATTCTATGCCTTTAGAATACTCTCTTAACCATTCTAAACTTGTTAGAACCTCCAAGGACTCATGCTACACCCTCTACGTCCCTTGGTGTACCAAGCAATGTTTAGGATCATACTAATGGTTCTTATAAGTCCTAATACACATTCCTAGACCATTCTAAGCCTTTAGAATACTCTCTTAACCATTCTACACTTGTTAGAACCTCCAAGGACTCTTGCTACACCCTCTACGTCCCTGTGGGTACCAAGCTATGTTTAGGATCATTCTAATGGTTCTTATAAGTCCTAATACACATTCCAAGACCATTCTAAGTCTTTAGAATACTCTCTAAACCATTCTACACTTGTTAGAACCTCCAAGGACTCATGTTACACCCTCTACGTCTCATGGGGTACCAAGCATTGTTTAGGATCATTCTAATGGTTCTTATTAGTCCTAATACACATTCCTAGACCATTCTAAGCCTTTAGAATTCTCTCTTAACCATTCTACACTTGTTAGAACCTCCAAGGACTCTTGCTACACCCTCTACGTCCCTTGGGGTACAAAGCAATGTTTAGGATCCTACTAATGGTTCTTATAAGTCCTAATACACATTCCTAGACCATTCTAAGCCTTTAGAATAATCTCATAACCATTCTACACTTGTCAGAACCTCCAAGGAATCATGCTACACCCTCTACGTCCCTTGGGGTACCAAGCAAAGTTTAGGATCATTCTAATGGTTCTTCTAAGTCCTAATACATATTCCTAGACCATTCTAAGCCTTTAGAATACTCTCTTAACCATTCTACACTTGTTAGAACGTCCAAGGACTCATCCTACACTCTCCACGTCCGTTAGGGTACCAAGCAATGTTTAGGATCATTCTAAATGTACGTATATGTCTTAATACACATTCCTAGACCATTCTAAGCCTTTCGATTAATCTCTTAACCATTCTACACTTGATAGAACCTCCAAGGACTTATGCTACACCATCTACGTCCCTTGGGGTACAAAGCAATGTTTAGGATCATACTAATGGTTCTTATAAGTCCTAATACACATTCCTAGACCATTCTAAGTGATCGAGGCCGTACCCGATCAAAATAAAAGGTGTTTATTCTGTAGTACTAGGAAGGTGATCCTAGGTCGTTTCCCAGCGAATATCGGTCTAGGCAAAGTATCAAACACGTAGTGTGCAGTAAAATGGGGGGGTTTTTGTGTGTGACAAATGTGAAGAACAAAACATAAACAGAATATAAAAACTAAGAAAATCAGAAACAAAAGCGGGCAAACCCCTTTGGCTACGTACACTACTCAATCCTAGCTCACTAAAGATCGATTCCTCTCCTCTCCTCTGTCCAACTCGTGATAACCAAATACTAAGCGAAAATTCAGTTATCACTCCAAACCCTAACTTCTAATTAAGCATCAGAAACCAGAATTGGAGTTTTTACGAGTTAATACAAATTAAGCATTTATATTCATGTATTATCTCTACGAAATGGAATTAAGCAAACCACTACACATCGATAAACATGAAAACAGAGAAGAGAAAATGAAATTGCATTAATAACAAGAGCTCAAGAGTAGATAATACAATACCAAAGGGATTAACCCTTGAAGTCTAGCCTTCCATGGCCATAAATGAAGAAAAACGAGTAGAAATGGGGAAGAACAAAACCCTAGCAGCCACCACCACTTGGGAGAGCCAAGAGAGAAGTTCTAACCTAGAGAGAGAGTGAGAAATCTGAAATGGGAGTGTGTTCTTGGGGGTTACACGAAATTCCCCTCTTTAGACATGAAAATGGGCCTAAAACATGGGCCCAAGTCCTAAGAAACACTATTCTGAAAATTACAATTAAAAAGGGACCTAAATGCAAATTACAATCTTCACTTCAATACTTCAATCTTCATTTCCAAACTTCCCAAAGTGTCCTTGTGCCAAATATGACCTGAAAATAGAAATAGAATTAATTAGGCCAAATAATCCCAAATTAAACAATATTCGGAATATTAGTCCAATAAACTCTAAATCACTAAATCAAGCTAATCAATGTCAAATGGGCAACAAGTATCAATAATAAGAGTAAAATAATGCAAGGAATAATGGGAAATAAAATGCTCATCAAATACCCCCACACTTATCCTTTTGCACTCCTGGGCAAAACCAAAAGATAGGACTATGAAGATCAATATGCACCAAAGTGAATCATGCAACAAGATGACTACAACTAAGAAATGCAAACCTAAGAGATTACATACTTCACAATGAATTCTAGGAAATGCAAAGAAATGGGCAAACTCAAGCACACAAAATGGTTAAGGATCAAAGAGTCAAAGCATCCGCGAACATCATCCAATTACTTCAATTATGCAAAGAAACCAATGACATCAAGAGGATAGTCACAAAGATGATAGAAACTCACAAGGATCACTCAAAAGTGTTTACACTCAAGTGTTTGGGGTTAATCATTATTTACACTCAAGGCACATCATGAAAAACAAACACAACCATAAGCTTGACAAGCCTCTAACATCAACCATCAACACACATGCACAAAATGATCAAAAGGTCTTTTAAGGGTTGAAATGGGGCCAAGGACAAGGTAGGATAAAAATATGGGAATGTAGCTAAAACCAAAGGAATAGAGGAGCAATGGGGAATAAGTAAAAAGTAAGCAAAATCCACCCCAAAATCAACTACCACTAATTCCAATCCTCTTTGCCTCAACAACCTTTTATTCACTTTTTTTTTTTTCTCTTCTTTTTTTTTTCTTTTTATTTTTGCATTTTTTTTTTTTTTTTTTGTATTTTTGTCTTCTATTTTTTTTTTGTTTTTGAGAGATATACAAAAATAAAAGAAGAAACAACACAAATGGCATGAAGATGAAGCCATAACTATAACAACCAATGAGGCAAAACCAAGAACTCAACCAATTAAAGCATAAAGCACACTTCTTACCTAATACCCATTCCCAAAACAATTCCAAAGCTCCAAAATTCCCTTAGGTTAGGACAATCATGGTTTTTCAGTCATAGGCTTGTAATGAGCTAAAGAACAAGGAAATGGATAAAAAGGCTCAAAGGGGCTAGCAAAGGATACATTCATTCAAGGTAGGCTCATATGGCTAGTAGTTTATTCAAGAAAGAAAGTGCCTAAATCATTTCAAAATGTGCATGAGCAATCAAGTATCAACAAGAGTCAAGTCAAGTTCTAGAGTGCAAGTAATCCAGAGTGCAATCACACATGACAGAAAATTAGGTGGCATATATAGCAATCCACCCACAATTAAGGCTCAAATCCTCACAAAAGGGACAATTCTATCATAGTGTTACCACCTCTTAATTATCAAAAGCAACTTTACACACAGAAATGCATGAATTCAGACACAAGATACCAAAACTCTACTAAAGTGAAGCAAAAACATGCAAGAAAATGCCCAAAACTAAGCAAAACCTAAAAAAAATCAAAGCAAAATATGCAACCTAAACTACTCTCCCCCCCACACTTAAATCACACATTGTCCTCAATGTAACACAATCAGCAGAATCAGATAGATATAGACAAGTGCAATGAAAGTAGTGAAGAAGGAGAAAAGAAAACTCCCGAAGTCATGGTGGGAAGAAGGTGAGTGCTCTCTTCAGCGGATCGAATGCCATCTTGCATTGGTCTCCTAATCGAAGGACTATGTTTCTGAAGTTCACAAGTGGCACCCCAGGTAGATATGCTAAAGTCCATCCGACTGCCCTCTTGTTCTGTCTAATCATATCTAGCAGTTTCTCCTCTTGATCAACAGAAAGTGAGGTAGAGATGATCACTGGGAGTTTCTGCTCATCCTCAAAGTAAGCATATTTGAGATGAGGAGGGAGGGGCTCCAGGTCCAATGAGGGTGCCTGCATAATGGATGGAACTAAAGGGACAGTAGAAATGGATTCTGCTGCCTGCACCTGAACAAAAGAATCAGACTCTTGCATAACAGAGAGGGGGTTAGCAAAATCTATAATATGAGAGTCATCAACAGATGCAGTGTCAGAAGCTAGAAATTGATCAATGCATGACATGCACATTTCGGAATCAGTACATGCAAGACAAGAAAATGAGTCTGTAAATGATGGCAAATCAGGATCATGCAAAACATCAAGCACATGTTCATCAATCTCATCAAGAAAGTCTATATGAAAGACAGAGTGATCCTCAGGAAAATGTTTCATAGCATGGAAAATGTCAAATCGGATCACACTGCCATCAAACTCCATGGAAAGTGAACCTGAATGCACATCTATCTTGGTTCGGGCTGTTTTCAAAAATGGCCTCCCCAAAATAATAGGAACAGCATTACGGGGGGAGTCATCTTCCATATCAAGTATGTAAAAATCAGCAGGGAAGATCAGCTCTTCAACCCGAACCAAGACATCCTCTATCAAACCTGCAGGGTGGGCAGTACTTCTATTTGCTAATTGAATCACCACACCCGTAGGTTGAAGAGGTCCAAGAGAAAGAGACTTAAAAACAGACATAGGCATGACATTTATGGATGCTCCTAAATCTAGCATAGCATTTTCAAACTTCACATTGCCTATGATGCAAGGTATAGAGAAAGTTCCAGGATCCTTACATTTTTCAGGAATGTGAGGGATAGGTTTACCTATGAGAGCGGAGACATTCCTTCCCATGCTTATCCTCTCATTGCCCTTGAGTCTTCTCTTATTAGTGCACAACTCCTTAAGGAACTTCGCGTACCTTGGAATTTGTTTTATTACATCAAGAAGGGGTATGTTGACTTCCACCTTCCTGAATGTGTCAAGAATATCCTTGTCCACCTCTTCCACCCTTTTGTTTTGAGGCACTCTTGGTGGGAATGGAAGAGGAATGGGAGGAAGTTGCAGGACAACAGCAGGTTTTGTGGTTGAGCTTGAGGAAGGTTGAGTTGGATGACTCTCCTTGGTGCTAGGGTGTTCACCTTCCTCTATCACTTGGCTCTTCCCTTTAGAGGAAGCTAGAGCATCATTGTTGAGGTGAGGTTGTGGTGTGGGTCTGACAATCTGCTTTCCTGACCTCAGGTTGATGGCACTCACATTCTGATTCTGAGGGTTGATCACTGTTTGGGAAGGTAACTTGTCAGAATTTTGAGATTGCAAGTTGTTGAGAGAAGTTGCCATTTGACCCATCTGATTTGTCAAAGTCTGAATGGATACCTCTTGTCTCTGAATGGCTGCTCTAGTTTCTTGTTGAAATTGGAGGTTTTGCATGGTCATTTGCCTCACCAACTCCTCCAAGGTAGGTTGGTTGGATGGAGGGGCTGATGGTGCAGGATGAACCACTTGTTGCTGTTGTTGTTGCCTTTGCTGCTGGATTGGAGGAGGTACATATGGTGGTCTGCTCGGTCCAGCGGTGTTCTGAAATGGAACATTAGGAGGAGGTTGTTGTTGTTGATCAGACCACTTCAGATTGGGATGGTTCCTCCATCCAGGGTTGTATCTATTGGAAGAGAGGTCATGATTATGTTGTTGTGGGCCTCTATTGTTGTATATGTTTGCTGCATAGGCCTCGGGTTGGTCACCACTTGTCATCGGCTGTTGCTGCTGAAGGGAAGGGCATGCATCTGTGGGGTGCTCAATGGATGTGCATATGCCACACACTCTAGCAGGAAGTATCATCTTTTTCTGATTGACAGCCAATTGTGTGACCAATGTTGTGAGAGAATCAATTTTCTGCTCAAGCTTCTCAACCTTGCCCGAGTCTGCACCAACATCATTTACATCCCTCACAACTATTGCATCATTGTTGCTTCTTGCATGGAATTGTTGACAGTTGGAAGCCATCTTCTCAATTTTGCTCCTGGCTTGTAAGGGTGTCATATCTCCCAATGTACCACCACTTGCAGCATCTACCATGTTTCTTTCCATGAAGTTGAGACCTTCATAAAAGTACTGGATGAGAAGCTGCTCTGAGATCTGATGGTGAGGGCAGGAAGCACACAACCTCTTGAATCTCTCCCAATAATCATAGAGACTCTCTCCATGTTGTTGCCTGATACCAGAAATTTCCTTTCTGATTGCAGTGGTCCTATTTGCAGGGAAGAATTTTTCTAGAAATGCCCTCTTCAAGTCATCCCAGCTTGTGATGGAACCAGGGGCCAAGTCAGATAACCAATCTTGTGCTAGACCCTCTAAGGAATGTGGAAATGCTCTGAGACAGACATGATCCTCTTGCACATCATGTGGTTTCATTGTGGTGCACACTATATGGAATTTCTTGAGATGCTTATGAGGATCCTCACCTGCAAGACCATGAAACTTGGGCAACAAATGGATTAGTCCTGTTCTAAGCTCAAAAGGAACATCCTCATCAGGATACCGGATACACGAGTCTTCAATAGTGAAGTCAGGTGCAGCCAGCTCCCTAAGTGTCCTTTCCCTTGGTGGGGGTTGAGCCATGTTATCACAATGTATAGAATCAGATTGAATAAAAGTAGAAGGAATAGAAGAAATAGAAACAGAATCAGAATTAGATGGACTATAAGATGACTCTGACTCACTACCTAATGACTGATTCCTATTTTGTCTAACTAATCTGTGATAAGTTCTATCAATTTCAGGGTTATAAGGATGCAAATAACTTGGGTTGCCCCTAGTCATGTACTGAACAGAACAGCATCAACCATAGCATACTGTAACAGATATGCATGACCAAAATCGGCAACAAAATTTATTATTTTTTTAAAATTTTTTTTCTTTATTTTTTTCAGCACCCTAAAATCATGAAAACATATCACAGAAAGTTTGAGGACAAAATTCAAAAGGGAACCAAGTCAAAGAATTAAAACAGTGACCAAAAACTAAGAAAATAGAACTTGTAAAATAAAAAAGAAATAGTAAACAGGCTTTTTCAGGATCCAAACGAAGGGGTTTTCTGACGAAGTCAGAAAAATCAGATTATTCAGAAAATTCCCTTCGATTTGATATAAAATTCGTCCAATTCCGACAACCTGATCAAAAGTTATGCCTATTTATAGTAAGTGCTGCTGAAACTTGGAAAATTTTTCTGGAACTCACAACCAGTGCATATCTGAGTGTCTGTGATGCATCAAAACACTAATATATGATGAAACAAGTGTGGATACCAATTTTCGTGCAAAAATTCCACCCGCAGCTATGTTGAATGGCACTCACAGAATCACTAGAATAGCATCAGTTGTGCAGAACAGCAAATCAGCAAACATGGCAACTTTCAATCAGTTATCAGAATGCTTATTCACACACTAACTACACTAACTAATCTAATTAACTACTGTATGATCTTTGGCAAGAACCGATAGTCCCCGGCAACGGCGCCAAATTTTTGATCGAGGCCGTACCCGATCAAAATAAAAGGTGTTTATTCTGTAGTACTAGGAAGGTGATCCTAGGTCGTTTCCCAGCGAATATCGGTCTAGGCAAAGTATCAAACACGTAGTGTGCAGTAAAATGGGGGGGTTTTTGTGTGTGACAAATGTGAAGAACAAAACATAAACAGAATATAAAAACTAAGAAAATCAGAAACAAAAGCGGGCAAACCCCTTTGGCTACGTACACTACTCAATCCTAGCTCACTAAAGATCGATTCCTCTCCTCTCCTCTGTCCAACTCGTGATAACCAAATACTAAGCGAAAATTCAGTTATCACTCCAAACCCTAACTTCTAATTAAGCATCAGAAACCAGAATTGGAGTTTTTACGAGTTAATACAAATTAAGCATTTATATTCATGTATTATCTCTACGAAATGGAATTAAGCAAACCACTACACATCGATAAACATGAAAACAGAGAAGAGAAAATGAAATTGCATTAATAACAAGAGCTCAAGAGTAGATAATACAATACCAAAGGGATTAACCCTTGAAGTCTAGCCTTCCATGGCCATAAATGAAGAAAAACGAGTAGAAATGGGGAAGAACAAAACCCTAGCAGCCACCACCACTTGGGAGAGCCAAGAGAGAAGTTCTAACCTAGAGAGAGAGTGAGAAATCTGAAATGGGAGTGTGTTCTTGGGGGTTACACGAAATTCCCCTCTTTAGACATGAAAATGGGCCTAAAACATGGGCCCAAGTCCTAAGAAACACTATTCTGAAAATTACAATTAAAAAGGGACCTAAATGCAAATTACAATCTTCACTTCAATACTTCAATCTTCATTTCCAAACTTCCCAAAGTGTCCTTGTGCCAAATATGACCTGAAAATAGAAATAGAATCAATTAGGCCAAATAATCCCAAATTAAACAATATTCGGAATATTAGTCCAATAAACTCTAAATCACTAAATCAAGCTAATCAATGTCAAATGGGCAACAAGTATCAATAATAAGAGTAAAATAATGCAAGGAATAATGGGAAATAAAATGCTCATCACTAAGCCTTTAGAATACTCTCTTAACCATTCTACACTTGTTAGAACCTCCAAGGACTCATGCTACACCCTCTACGTCCCTTGGGGTACCAAGGAATGTTTAGGATCATTCTAATGGTTCTTATAAGTCCTAATACACATTCCTAGACCATTCTATGCCTTTAGAATACTCTCTTAACCACTCTAAACTTGTAAGAACCTCCAAGGACTCTTGCTACACCCTCTACGTCCCTGTGGGTACCAAGCTATGTTTAGGATCATTCTAATGGTTCTTATAAGTCCTAATACACATTCCAAGACCATTCTAAGTCTTTAGAATACTCTCTAAACCATTCTACACTTGTTAGAACCTCCAAGGACTCATGTTACACCCTCTACGTCTCATGGGGTACCAAGCATTGTTTAGGATCATTCTAATGGTTCTTATTAGTCCTAATACACATTCCTAGACCATTCTAAGCCTTTAGAATACTCTCTTAACCATTCTACACTTGTTAGAACCTCCAAGGACTCTTGCTACACCCTCTACGTCCCTTGGGGTACAAAGCAATGTTTAGGATCATTCTAATGGTTCTTATAAGTCGTAATACACATTCCTAGACCATTCTAAGCCTTTAGAATACTCTCATAACCATTCTACACTTTTCAGAACCTCCAAGGAATCATGCTACACCCTCTACGTCCCGTGGGGTACTAAGCAAAGTTTAGGATCATTCTAATGGTTCTTCTAAGTCCTAACACATATTCCTAGACCATTCTAAGCCTTTAGAATACTCTCTTAACCATTCTACACTTGTTAGAACGTCCAAGGACTCATCCTACACTCTCTACGTCCATTAGGGTACCAAGCAATGTTTAGGATCATTCTAAATGTTCGTATATGTCTTAATACACATTCCTAGACCATTCAAAGCCTTTAGATTACTCTTTTAACCATTCTACACTTGTTAGAACCTCCAAGGACTCATGCTACACCCTCTAAGTCCCTTTGGGTACCAAGCAATGTTTAGGATCATTCTAATGGTTCTTCTAAGTCCTAATACACATTCCTAGACCATTCTAAGCCTTTAGAATACTCTCATAACCATTCTACACTTGTCCGAACCTCCAAGGACTCATGCTACACCCTCTACGTCCCTTGGGGTACCAAGCAATGTTTAGGATCATTCTAATGGTTCTTATAAGTCCTAATACACATAACTAGACCATTCTAAGCCTTTAGAATACTCTCTTAACCATTCTACACTTGTTAGAACGTCCAAGGACTCATGCTACACCCTCTACGTCCCTTCGTGTACCAAGCAATGTTTAGGATTATACTAATGGTTCTTATAAGTCCTGATAAACATTCCTAGACCATTCTAAGCCTTTAGAATACTCTCTTAACCATTCTACACTTGTTAGAACCTCCAAGGACTCATCCTACACTCTCTACGTCCATTAGGGTACCAAGCAATGTTTAGGATCATTCTAAATGTTCGTATATGTCTTAATACACATTCCTAGACCATTCTAAGCCTTTCGATTACTCTCTTAACCGTTCTACACTTGTTAGAACCCCCAAGAACTCATGCTACACCTCTACGTCCCTTCGTGTACCAAGCAATGTTTAGGATTATACTAATGGTTCTTATAAGTCCTGATAAACATTCCTAGACCATTCTAAGCCTTTAGAATACTCTCTTAACCATTCTACACTTGTTAGAACCTCCAAGGACTCATCCTACACTCTCTACGTCCATTAGGGTACCAAGCAATGTTTAGGATCATTCTAAATGTTCGTATATGTGTTAATACACATTCCTAGACCATTCTAAGCCTTTCGATTACTCTCTTAACCGTTCTACACTTGTTAGAACCTCCAAGGACTCATGCTACACCCTCTACGTCCCTTGGGGTTCCGAGCAATGTTTAGGATAATTCTAATGGTTCTTATTAGTCCTAATACACATTCCTAGACCATTCTATGCCTTTAGAATACTCTCTTAACCATTCTAAACTTGTTAGAACCTCCAAGGACTCATGCTACACCATCTACGTCCCTTGGGGTACAAAGCAATGTTTAGGATCATTGTAATGGTTCTTATAAGTCCTAATACACATTCCTAGACCATTCTAAGCCTTTCGATTACTCTCTTAACCGTTCTACACTTGTTAGAACCTCCAAGGACTCATGCTACACCCTCTAAGTCCCTTCGGGTACCAAGCAATGTTTAGGATCATTCTAATGGTTCTTCTAAGTCCTAATACACATTCCTAGACCATTCTAAGCCTTTCGATTACTCTCTTAACCGTTCTACACTTGTTAGAACCTCCAAGGACTCATGCTACACCCTCTAAGTCCCTACGGGTACCAAGCAATGTTTAGGATCATTCTAATGGTTCTTCTAAGTCCTAATACACATTCCTTGACCATTCTAAGCCTTTCGATTACTCTCTTAACCGTTCTACACTTGTTAGAACCTCCAAGGACTCATGCTACACCCTCTAAGTCCCTTCGGGTACCAAGCAATGTTTAGGATCATTCTAATGGTTCTTCTAAGTCCTAATACACATTCCTAGACCATTCTATGCCTTTAGAATACTCTCTTAACCATTCTACACTTGTTAGAACCTCCAAGGACTCATGCTACACCCTCTACGTCCCTTGGGGTACCAAGGAATGTTTAGGATCATTCTAATGGTTCTTATAAGTCCTAATACACATTCCTAGACCATTCTATGCCTTTAGAATACTCCCTTAACCATTCTACACTTGTTAGAACCTCCAAGGATTCATGCTACACCCTCTACGTCCCTTGGGGTACCAAGCAATGTTTAGGATAATTCTAATGGTTCTTATTAGTCCTAATACACATTCCTAGACCATTCTATGCCTTTAGAATACTCTCTTAACCATTCTAAACTTGTTAGAACCTCCAAGGACTCATGCTACACCATCTACGTCCCTTGGGGTATAAAGCAATGTTTAGGATCATTCTAATGGTTCTTATAAGTCCTAATACACATTCCTAGACCATTCTAAGCCTTTAGAATACTCTCATAACCATTCTACACTTGTCAGAACCTCCAAGGAATCATGCTACACCCTCTACGTCCCTTGGGGTACCAAGAAAAGTTTAGGATCATTCTAATGGTTCTTCTAAGTCCTAATACATATTCCTAGACCATTCTAAGCCTTTAGAATACTCTCTTAACCATTCTACACTTGTTAGCACGTCCAAGGACTCATCCTACACTCTCTACGTCCATTAGGGTACCAAGCGATGTTTAGGATCATTCTAAATGTTCGTATATGTCTTAATACACATTCCTAGACCATTCTAAGCCTTTCGATTACTCTCTTAACCGTTCTACACTTGTTAGAACCTCCAAGGACTCATGCTACATCCTCTAAGTCCCTTCGGATACCAAGCAATGTTTAGGATCATTCTAATGGTTCTTCTAAGTCCTAATACACATTCCTAGACCATTCTATGCCTTTAGAATACTCTCTTAACCATTCTACACTTGTTAGAACCTCCAAGGACTCATGCTACACCCTCTACGTCCCTTGGGGTACCAAGGAATGTTTAGGATCATTCTAATGGTTCTTATAAGTCCTAATACACATTCCTAGACCATTCTAAGCCTTTAGATTACTCTCTTAACCATTCTACACTTGTTAGAACCTCCAAGGACTCATGCTACACCCTCTAAGTCCCTTCGGGTACCAAGCAATGTTTAGGATCATTCTAATGGTTCTTCTAAGTCCTAATACACATTCCTAGACCATTCTAAGCCTTTAGAATACTCTCTTAACCATTATACACTTGTTAGGATGTCTAAGGACTCATCCTACACTCTCTACGTCCATTCGGGTACCAAGCAATGTTTAGGATCATTCTAAACGTACGTATATGTCTTAATACACATTCCTAGACCATTCTAAGCCTTTTGATTACTCTCTTAACCATTCTACACTTGTTAGAACCTCCAAGGACTCATGCTACACCATCTACGTCCCTTGGGGTACAAAGCAATGTTTAGGATCATACTAATGGTTCTTATAAGTCCTAATACACATTCCTAGACCATTCTATGCCTTTAGAAAACTCTCTTAACCATTCTACACTTGTTAGAACGTCCAAGGACTCATCCTACACTCTCTACGTCCATTAGGGTACCAAGCAATGTTTAGGATCATTCTAAATGTTCGTATATGTCTTAATACACATTCCTAGACCATTCAAAGCCTTTAGACTACTCTTTTAACCATTCTACACTTGTTAGAACCTCCAAGGACTCATGCTACACCCTATAAGTCCCTTCGGGTACCAAGCAATGTTTAGGATCATTCTAATGGTTCTTCTAAGTCCTAATACACATTCCTAGACAATTCTAAGCCTTTAGAATACTCTCATAACCATTCTACACTTGTCCGAACCTCCAAGGACTCATGCTACACCCTCTACGTCCCTTGGGGTACCAAGCAATGTTTAGGATCATTCTAATGGTTCTTATAAGTCCTAATACACATAACTAGACCATTCTAAGCCTTTAGAATACTCTCTTAACCATTCTACACTTGTTAGAACCTCCAAGGACTCATGCTACACCCTCTACGTCCCTTCGTGTACCAAGCAATGTTTAGGATTATACTAATGGTTCTTATAAGTCCTGATAAACATTCCTAGACCATTCTAAACCTTTAGAATACTCTCTTAACCATTTTACACTTGTTAGAACCTCCAAGGACTCATCCTACACTCTCTACGTCCATTAGGGTACCAAGCAATGTTTAGGATCATTCTAAATGTTCGTATATGTCTTAATACACATTCCTAGACCATTCTAAGCCTTTCGATTACTCTCTTAACCGTTCTACACTTGTTAGAACCCCCAAGAACTCATGCTACACCTCTACGTCCCTTCGTGTACCAAGCAATGTTTAGGATTATACTAATGGTTCTTATAAGTCCTGATAAACATTCCTAGACCATTCTAAGCCTTTAGAATACTCTCTTAACCATTCTACACTTGTTAGAACCTCCAAGGACTCATCCTACACTCTCTACGTCCATTAGGGTACCAAGCAATGTTTAGGATCATTCTAAATGTTCGTATATGTGTTAATACACATTCCTAGACCATTCTAAGCCTTTCGATTACTCTCTTAACCGTTCTACACTTGTTAGAACCTCCAAGGACTCATGCTACACCCTCTACGTCCCTTGGGGTTCCAAGCAATGTTTAGGATAATTCTAATGGTTCTTATTAGTCCTAATACACATTCCTAGACCATTCTATGCCTTTAGAATACTCTCTTAACCATTCTAAACTTGTTAGAACCTCCAAGGACTCATGCTACACCATCTACGTCCCTTGGGGTATAAAGCAATGTTTAGGATCATTCTAATGGTTCTTATAAGTCCTAATACACATTCCTAGACCATTCTAAGCCTTTTGAATACTCTCATAACCATTCTACACTTGTCAGAACCTCCAAGGAATCATGCTACACCCTCTACGTCCCTTGGGGTACCAAGAAAAGTTTAGGATCATTCTAATGGTTCTTCTAAGTCCTAATACATATTCCTAGACCATTCTAAGCCTTTAGAATACTCTCTTAACCATTCTACACTTGTTAGCACGTCCAAGGACTCATCCTACACTCTCTACGTCCATTAGGGTACCAAGCGATGTTTAGGATCATTCTAAATGTTCGTATATGTCTTAATACACATTCCTAGACCATTCTAAGCCTTTCGATTACTCTCTTAACCGTTCTACACTTGTTAGAACCTCCAAGGACTCATGCTACACCCTCTAAGTCCCTTCGGGTACCAAGCAATGTTTAGGATCATTCTAATGGTTCTTCTAAGTCCTAATACACATTCCTAGACCATTCTATGCCTTTAGAATACTCTCTTAACCATTCTAAACTTGTTAGAACCTCCAAGGACTCATGCTACACCATCTACGTCCCTTGGGGTACAAAGCAATGTTTAGGATCATTGTAATGGTTCTTATAAGTCCTAATACACATTCCTAGACCATTCTAAGCCTTTCGATTACTCTCTTAACCGTTCTACACTTGTTAGAACCTCCAAGGACTCATGCTACACCCTCTAAGTCCCTTCGGGTACCAAGCAATGTTTAGGATCATTCTAATGGTTCTTCTAAGTCCTAATACACATTCCTAGACCATTCTAAGCCTTTCGATTACTCTCT
This sequence comes from Crotalaria pallida, assembly GCA_037953625.1. Classification (NCBI taxonomy): domain Eukaryota; kingdom Viridiplantae; phylum Streptophyta; class Magnoliopsida; order Fabales; family Fabaceae; genus Crotalaria; species Crotalaria pallida. Next base: position 102,722,701 of record CM075654.1, on the reverse strand, counting down.
TAACCGTTCTACACTTGTTAGAACCTCCAAGGACTCATGCTACACCCTCTAAGTCCCTACGGGTACCAAGCAATGTTTAGGATCATTCTAATGGTTCTTCTAAGTCCTAATACACATTCCTTGACCATTCTAAGCCTTTCGATTACTCTCTTAACCGTTCTACACTTGTTAGAACCTCCAAGGACTCATGCTACACCCTCTAAGTCCCTTCGGGTACCAAGCAATGTTTAGGATCATTCTAATGGTTCTTCTAAGTCCTAATACACATTCCTAGACCATTCTATGCCTTTAGAATACTCTCTTAACCATTCTACACTTGTTAGAACCTCCAAGGACTCATGCTACACCCTCTACGTCCCTTGGGGTACCAAGGAATGTTTAGGATCATTCTAATGGTTCTTATAAGTCCTAATACACATTCCTAGACCATTCTATGCCTTTAGAATACTCCCTTAACCATTCTACACTTGTTAGAACCTCCAAGGACTCATGCTACACCCTCTACGTCCCTTGGGGTATCAAGCAATGTTTAGGATAATTCTAATGGTTCTTATTAGTCCTAATACACATTCCTAGACCATTCTATGCCTTTAGAATACTCTCTTAACCATTCTAAACTTGTTAGAACCTCCAAGGACTCATGCTACACCATCTACGTCCCTTGGGGTATAAAGCAATGTTTAGGATCATTCTAATGGTTCTTATAAGTCCTAATACACATTCCTAGACCATTCTAAGCCTTTAGAATACTCTCATAACCATTCTACACTTGTCAGAACCTCCAAGGAATCATGCTACACCCTCTACGTCCCTTGGGGTACCAAGAAAAGTTTAGGATCATTCTAATGGTTCTTCTAAGTCCTAATACATATTCCTAGACCATTCTAAGCCTTTAGAATACTCTCTTAACCATTCTACACTTGTTAGCACGTCCAAGGACTCATCCTACACTCTCTACGTCCATTAGGGTACCAAGCGATGTTTAGGATCATTCTAAATGTTCGTATATGTCTTAATACACATTCCTAGACCATTCTAAGCCTTTCGATTACTCTCTTAACCGTTCTACACTTGTTAGAACCTCCAAGGACTCATGCTACACCCTCTAAGTCCCTTCGGGTACCAAGCAATGTTTAGGATCATTCTAATGGTTCTTCTAAGTCCTAATACACATTCCTAGACCATTCTATGCCTTTAGAATACTCTCTTAACCATTCTACACTTGTTAGAACCTCCAAGGACTCATGCTACACCCTCTACGTCCCTTGGGGTACCAAGGAATGTTTAGGATCATTCTAATGGTTCTTATAAGTCCTAATACACATTCCTAGACCATTCTAAGCCTTTAGATTACTCTCTTAACCATTCTACACTTGTTAGAACCTCCAAGGACTCATGCTACACCCTCTAAGTCCCTTCGGGTACCAAGCAATGTTTAGGATCATTCTAATGGTTCTTCTAAGTCCTAATACACATTCCTAGACCATTCTAAGCCTTTAGTATACTCTCTTAACCATTATACACTTGTTAGGATGTCTAAGGACTCATCCTACACTCTCTACGTCCATTAGGGTACCAAGCGATGTTTAGGATCATTCTAAACGTACGTATATGTCTTAATACACATTCCTAGACCATTCTAAGCCTTTCGATTACTCTCTTAACCATTCTACACTTGTTAGAACCTCCAAGGACTCATGCTACACCATCTACGTCCCTTGGGGTACAAAGCAATGTTTAGGATCATACTAATGGTTCTTATAAGTCCTAATACAAATTCCTAGACCATTCTATGCCTTTAGAAAACTCTCTTAACCATTCTACACTTGTTAGAACCTCCAAGGACTCTTGCTACACCCTCTACGTCCCTTGGGGTACCAAGCAATGGTTAGGATCATTCTAATGGTTCTTATTAGTCCTAATACACATTCCTAGACCATTCTATACCTTTAGAATACTCTCTTAACCATTCTAAACTTGTTAGAACCTCCAAGGACTCATGCTACACCATCTACGTCCCTTGGGGTACAAAGCAATGTTTAGGATCATTCTAATGGTTCTTATAAGTCCTAATACACATTCCTAGACCATTCTAAGCCTTTAGAATACTCTCATAACCATTCTACACTTGTCAGAACCTCCAAGGAATCATGCTACACCCTCTACGTCCCTTGGGGTACCAAGCAAAGTTTAGGATCATTCCAATGGTTCTTCTAAGTCCTAATACATATTCCTAGACCATTCTAAGCCTTTAGAATACTTTCTTAACCATTCTACACTTGTTAGAACCTCCAAGGACTCATGCTACACCCTCTACGTCCCTTGGGGTACCAAGGAATGTTTAGGATCATTCTAATGGTTCTTATAAGTCCTAATACACATTCCTAGACCATTCTATGCCTTTAGAATACTCTCTTAACCATTCTTAACTTGTTAGAACCTCCAAGGACTCATGCTACACCCTCTACGTCCCTTGGTGTACCGAGCAATGTTTAGGATCATACTAATGGTACTTATAAGTCCTAATACGCATTCCTAGATCATTCTAAGCCTTTAGAATACTCTCTTAACCATTCTACACTTGTTAGAACCTCCAAGGACTCTTGCTACACCATCTACGTCCCTTGGGGTACAAAGCAATGTTTAGGATCATTCTAATGGTTCTTATAAGTCCTAATACACATTCCTAGACCATTCTAAGCCTTTAGAATACTCTCTTAACCATTCTACACTAGTTAGAACCTACAAGGACTCATGTTACACCCTCTACGTCCCATGGAGGTACCAAGGAATGTTTAGGATCATTCTAATGGTTCTTATAAGTCCTAATACACATTCCTAGACCATTCTAAGCCTTTCGATTACTCTCTTAACCGCTCTAAACTTGTTAGAACCTCCAAGGACTCATGTTACACCCTCTACGTCCCTTGGTGTACCAAGCAATGTTTAGGATCATTCTAATGGTTCTTATAAGTCCTAATAGACATTCCTAGACCATTCTAAGCTTTTAGAATACTCTCTTAACCATTCTACACTTGTTAGAACCTCCAAGGACTCATGCTACACCCTCTAAGTCCCTTCGGGTACCAAGCAATGTTTAGGATCATTCTAATGGTTCTTCTAAGTCCTAATACACATTCCTAGACCATTCTAAGCCTTTAGAATACTCTCTTAACCATTATACACTTGTTAGGACGTCCAAGGACTCATCCTACACTCTCGACGTCCATTAGGGTACCAAGCAATGTTTAGGATCATTCTAAACGTACGTATATGTCTTAATACACATTCCTAGACCATTCTAAGCCTTTCGATTACTCTCTTAACCATTCTACTCTTGTTAGAACCTCCAAGGACTCATGCTACACCATCTACGTCCCTTGGGGTACAAAGCAATGTTTAGGATCATACTAATGGTTCTTATAAGTCCTAATACACATTCCTAGACCATTCTAAGCCTTTAGAATACTCTCATAACCATTCTACACTTGTCAGAACCTCCAAGGAATCATGCTACACCCTCTACGTCCGTTGGGGTACCAAGCAAAGTTTAGGATCATTCTAATGGTTCTTCTAAGTCCTAATACATATTCCTAGACCATTCTAAGCCTTTAGAATACTCAACCATTCTACACTTGTTAGAACGTCCAAGGACTCATCCTACACTCTCTACGTCCATTAGGGTACCAAGCAATGTTTAGGATCATTCTAAACGTACGTATATGTCTTAATACACATTCCTAGACCATTCTAAGCCTTTCGATTAATCTCTTAACCATTCTACACTTGTTAGAACCTCCAAGGACTCATGCTACACCATCTACGTCCCTTGGGGTACAAAGCAATGTTTAGGATCATACTAATGGTTCTTATAAGTCCTAATACACATTCCTAGACCATTCTAAGCCTTTCGATTACTCTCTTAACCGCTCTAAACTTGTTAGAACCTCCAAGGACTCATGTTACACCCTCTACGTCCCTTGGTGTACCAAGCAATGTTTAGGATCATTCTAATGGTTCTTATAAGTCCTAATACACATTCCTAGACCATTCTATGCCTTTAGAATACACTCTTAACCATTCCAAACTTGTTAGAACCTCCAAGGACTCATGCTACACCCTCTACGTCCCTTGGTGTACCAAGCAATGTTTAGGATCATACTAATGGTTCTTATAAGTCCTAATACACATTCCTAGACCATTCTAAGCCTTTAGAATACTCTCTTAACCATTCTACACTAGTTAGAACCTCCAAGGACTCATGATACACCCTCTACGTCCCATGGAGGTACCAAGCATTGTTTAGGATCATTCTAATGGTTTTTATTAGTCCTAATACACATTCCTAGACCATTCTAAGCCTAGAATACTCTCTTAATCATTCTACACTTGTTAGAACCTCCAAGGACTCTTGCGACACCCTCTACGTCCCTTGGGGTACAAAGCAATGTTTAGGATCATTCTAATGGTTCTTCTAAGTCCTAATACACATTCCTAGACCATTCTAAGCCTTTAGAATACTCTCTTAACCATTATACACTTGTTAGGACGTCCAAGGACTCATCCTACACTCTCTACGTCCATTAGGGTACCAAGCAATGTTTAGGATCATTCTAAACGTACGTATATGTCTTAATACACATTCCTAGACCATTCTAAGCCTTTCGATTACTCTCTTAACCATTCTACACTTGTTAGAACCTCCAAGGACTCATGCTACACCATCTACGTCCCTTGGGGTACAAAGCAATGTTTAGGATCATACTAATGGTTCTTATAAGTCCTAATACACATTCCTAAACCATTCTAAGCCTTTAGAATACTCTCATAACCATTCTACACTTGTCAGAACCTCCAAGGAATCATGCTACACCCTCTACATCCCTTGGGGTACCAAGCAAAGTTTAGGATCATTCTAATGGTTCTTCTAAGTGCTAATACATATTCCTAGACCATTCTAAGCCTTTAGAATACTCAACCATTCTACACTTGTTAGAACGTCCAAGGACTCATCCTACACTCTCTACCTCCATTAGGGTACCAAGCAATGTTTAGGATCATTCTAAACGTACGTATATGTCTTAATACACATTCCTAGACCATTCTAAGCCTTTCGATTAATCTCTTAACCATTCTACACTTGTTAGAACCTCCAAGGACTCATGCTACACCATCTACGTCCCTTGGGGTACAAAGCAATGTTTAGGATCATACTAATGGTTCTTATAAGTCCTAATACACATTCCTAGACCATTCTAAGCCTTTAGAATACTCTCTTAACCATTCTACACTTGTTAGAACCTCCAAGGACTCATGCTACACCCTCTACGTCCCTTGGGGTACCAAGGAATGTTTAGGATCATTCTAATGGTTCTTATAATTCCTAATACACATTCCTAGACTATTCTATGCCTTTAGAATACTCTCTTAACCATTCTACACTTGTTAGAACCTCCAAGGACTCTTGCTACACCCTCTACGTCCCTTGGGGTACAAAGCAATGTTTAGGATCATACTAATGGTTCTTATAAGTCCTAATACACATTCCTAGACCATTCTAAGCCTTTAGAATAATCTCATAACCATTCTACACTTGTCAGAACCTCCAAGGAATCATGCTACACCCTCTACGTCCCTTGGGGTACCAAGCAAAGTTTAGGATCATTCTAATGGTTCTTCTAAGTCCTAATACATATTCCTAGACCATTCTAAGCCTTTAGAATACTCTCTTAACCATTCTACACTTGTTAGAACGTCCAAGGACTCATCCTACACTCTCCACGTCCGTTAGGGTACCAAGCAATGTTTAGGATCATTCTAAATGTACGTATATGTCTTAATACACATTCCTAGACCATTCTAAGCCTTTCGATTAATCTCTTAACCATTCTACACTTGTTAGAACCTCCAAGGACTTATGCTACACCATCTACGTCCCTTGGGGTACAAAGCAATGTTTAGGATCATACTAATGGTTCTTATAAGTCCTAATACACATTCCTAGACCATTCTAAGCCTTTAGAATACTCTCTTAACCATTCTACACTTGTTAGAACCTCCAAGGACTCATGCTACACCCTCTACGTCCCTTGGGGTACCAAGGAATGTTTAGGATCATTCTAATGGTTCTTATAAGTCCTAATACACATTCCTAGACCATTCTATGCCTTTAGAATACTCTCTTAACCACTCTAAACTTGTAAGAACCTCCAAGGACTCTTGCTACACCCTCTACGTCCCTGTGGGTACCAAGCTATGTTTAGGATCATTCTAATGGTTCTTATAAGTCCTAATACACATTCCAAGACCATTCTAAGTCTTTAGAATACTCTCTAAACCATTCTACACTTGTTAGAACCTCCAAGGACTCATGTTACACCCTCTACGTCTCATGGGGTACCAAGCATTGTTTAGGATCATTCTAATGGTTCTTATTAGTCCTAATACACATTCCTAGACCATTCTAAGCCTTTAGAATACTCTCTTAACCATTCTACACTTGTTAGAACCTCCAAGGACTCTTGCTACACCCTCTACGTCCATTGGGGTACAAAGTAATGTTTAGGATCATACTAATGGTTCTTATAAGTCCTAATACACATTCCTAGACCATTCTAAGCCTTTAGAATACTCTCATAACCATTCTACACTTGTCAGAACCTCCAAGGACTCATGCTACACCCTCTAAGTCCCTTCGGGTACCAAGCAATGTTTAGGATCATTCTAATGGTTCTTCTAAGTCCTAATACACATTCCTAGACCATTCTAAGCCTTTAGAATACTCTCTTAACCATTATACACTTGTTAGAACGTCCAAGGACTCATCCTACACTCTCCACGTCCATTAGGGTACCAAGCAATGTTTAGGATCATTCTAAATGTACGTATATGTCTTAATACACATTCCTAGACCATTCTAAGCCTTTCGATTAATCTCTTAACCATTCTACACTTGTTAGAACCTCCAAGGACTTATGCTACACCATCTACGTCCCTTGGGGTACAAAGCAATGTTTAGGATCATACTAATGGTTCTTATAAGTCCTAATACACATTCCTAGACCATTCTAAGCCTTTAGAATACTCTCGTAACCATTCTACACTTGTTAGAACCTCCAAGGACTCATGCTACACCCTCTACGTCCCTTGGGGTACCAAGGAATGTTTAGGATCATTCTAATGGTTCTTATAAGTCCTAATACACATTCCTAGACCATTCTATGCCTTTAGAATACTCTCTTAACCACTCTAAACTTGTAAGAACCTCCAAGGACTCTTGCTACACCCTCTACGTCCCTGTTGGTACCAAGCTATGTTTAGGATCATTCTAATGGTTCTTATAAGTCCTAATACACATTCCAAGACCATTCTAAGTCTTTAGAATACTCTCTAAACCATTCTACACTTGTTAGAACCTCCAAGGACTCATGTTACACCCTCTACGTCTCATGGGGTACCAAGCATTGTTCAGGATCATTCTAATGGTTCTTATTAGTCCTAATACACATTCCTAGACCATTCTAAGCCTTTAGAATACTCTCTTAACCATTCTACACTTGTTAGAACCTCCAAGGACTCTTGCTACACCCTCTACGTCCCTTGGGGTACAAAGCAATGTTTAGGATCATACTAATGGTTCTTATAAGTCCTAATACACATTCCTTGACCATTCTAAGCCTTTAGAATACTCTCATAACCATTCTACACTTGTCAGAACCTCCAACGAATCATGCTACACCCTCTACGTCCCTTGGGGTACCAAGCAAAGTTTAGGATCATTCTAATGGTTCTTCTAAGTCCTAATACATATTCCTAGACCATTCTAAGCCTTTAGAATACTCTCTTAACCATTCTACACTTGTTAGAACGTCCAAGGACTCATCCTACACTCTCCACGTCCATTAGGGTACCAAGCAATGTTTAGGATCATTCTAAATGTACGTATATGTCTTAATACACATTCCTAGACCATTCTAAGCCTTTCGATTAATCTCTTAACCATTCTACACTTGTTAGAACCTCCAAGGACTTATGCTACACCATCTACGTCCCTTGGGGTACAAAGCAATGTTTAGGATCATACTAATGGTTCTTATAAGTCCTAATACACATTCCTAGACCATTCTAAGCCTTTAGAATACTCTCTTAACCATTCTACACTTGTTAGAACCTCCAAGGACTCATGCTACACCCTCTACGTCCCTTCGGGTACCAAGGAATGTTTAGGATCATTCAAATGGTTCTTATAAGTCCTAATACACATTCCTAGACCATTCTATGCCTTTAGAATACTCTCTTAACCACTCTAAACTTGTAAGAACCTCCAAGGACTCATGCTACACCCTCTACGTCCCTTGGTGTACCAAGCAATGTTTAGGATCATACTAATGGTTCTTATAAGTCCTAATACACATTCCTAGACCATTCTAAGCCTTTAGAATACTCTCTTAACCATTCTACACTTGTTAGAACCTCCAAGGACTCTTGCTACACCCTCTACGTCCCTGTGGGTACCAAGCTATGTTTAGGATCATTCTAATGGTTCTTATAAGTCCTAATACACATTCCAAGACCATTCTAAGTCTTTAGAATACTCTCTTAACCATTCTACACTTGTTAGAACCTCCAAGGACTCATGTTACACCCTCTACGTCTCATGGGTTACCAAGCATTGTTTAGGATCATTCTAATGGTTCTTATTAGTCCTAATACACATTCCTAGACCATTCTAAGCCTTTCGAATACTCTCATAACCATTCTACACTTGTCAGAACCTCCAAGGAATCATGCTACACCCTCTACGTCCCTTGGGGTACCAAGCAAAGTTTAGGATCATTCTAATGGTTCTTCTAAGTCCTAACACATATTCCTAGACCATTCTATGCCTTTAGAATACTCTCTTAACCATTCTACACTTGTTAGAACCTCCAAGGACTCATGCTACACCCTCTACGTCCCTTCGGGTACCAAGCAATGTTTAGGATCATTCTAATGGTTCTTCTAAGTCCTAATACACATTCCTAGACCATTCTAAGCCTTTAGAATACTCTCTTAACCATTATACACTTGTTAGGACATCCAAGGACTCATCCTACACTCTCTACGTCCATTAGGGTACCAAGCAATGTTTAGGATCATTCTAAACGTACGTATATGTCTTAATACACATTCCTAGACCATTCTAAGCCTTTCGATTACTCTCTTAACCATTCTACACTTGTTAGAACCTCCAAGGACTCATGCTACACCATCTACGTCCCTTGGGGTACAAAGCAATGTTTAGGATCATACTAATGGTTCTTATAAGTCCTAATACACATTCCTAGACCATTCTAAGCCTTTAGAATACTCTCTTAACCATTCTACACTTGTTAGAACCTCCAAGGACTCATGCTACACCCTCTACGTCCCTTCGTGTACCAAGCAATGTTTAGGATTATTCTAATGGTTCTTATAAGTCCTGATAAACATTCCTAGACCATTCTAAGCCTTTAGAATACTCTCTTAACCATTCTACACTTGTTAGAACCTCCAAGGACTCATCCTACACTCTCTACGTCCATTAGCGTACCAAGCAAAGTTTAGGATCATTCTAAATGTTCGTATATGTCTTAATACACATTCCTAGACCATTCAAAGCCTTTAGATTACTCTCTTAACCATTCTACATTTGTTAGAACCTCCAAGGACTCATGCTACACCCTCTAAGTCCCTTCGGGTACCAAGCAATGTTTAGGATCATTCTAATGGTTCTTCTAAGTCCTAATACACATTCCTAGACCATTCTAAGCCTTTAGAATACTCTCTTAACCATTATACACTTGTTAGGACGTCTAAGGACTCATCCTACACTCTCAACGTCCATTCGGGTACCAAGCAATGTTTAGGATCATTCTAAATGTACGTATATGTCTTAATACACATTCCTAGACCATTCTAAGCCTTTCGATTACTCTCTTAACCATTCTACACTTGTTAGAACCTCCAAGGACTCATGCTACACCATCTACGTCCCTTGGGGTACAAAGCAATGTTTAGGATCATACTAATGGTCTTATAAGTCCTAATACACATTCCTAGACCATTCTAAGCCTTTAGAATACTCTCTTAACCATTCTACACTTGTTAGAACCTCCAAGGACTCATGCTACACCCTCTACGTCCCTTCGTGTACCAAGCAATGTTTAGGATTATACTAATGGTTCTTATAAGTCCTGATAAACATTCCTAGACCATTCTAAGCCTTTAGAATACTCTCTTAACCATTCTACACTTGTTAGAACCTCCAAGGACTCATCCTACACTCTCTATGTCCATTAGGGTACCAAGCAATGTTTAGGATCATTCTAAATGTTCGTATATGTCTTAATACACATTCCTAGACCATTCTAAGCCTTTCGATTACTCTCTTAACCATTATACACTTGTTAGAACCTCCAAGGACTCATGCTACACCCTCTACGTCCCTTGGGGTACCAAGCAATGTTTAGGATCATTCTAATGGTTCTTATAAGTCCTAATACACATTCCTAGACCATTCTATGCCTTTAGAATACTCTCTTAACAATTCTACACTTGTTAGAACCTCCAAGGACTCATGGTACACCCTCTACGTCCCTTGGGGTACCAAGCAATGTTTAGGATCATTCTAATGGTTCTTATAAGTCCTAATACACATTCCTAGACCATTCTATGCCTTTAGAATACTCTCTTAACAATTCTACACTTGTTAGAACCTCCAAGGACTCATGGTACACCCTCTACATCCCTTGGGGTACCAAGCAATGTTTAGGATCATTCTAATGGTTCTTATAAGTCCTAATACACATTCCTAGACCATTCTAAGCCTTTAGAATACTCTCTTAACCATTCTACACTAGTTAGAACCTCCAAGGAATCTTGCTACACCCTCTACGTCCCTGTGGGTACCAAGCTATGTTTAGGATCATTCTAATGGTTCTTATAAGTCCAAATACACATTCCAAGACCATTCTAAGCCTTTAGAATACTCTCTTAACCATTCTACACTTGTTAGAACCTCCAAGGACTCATGGTACACCCTCTACGTCTCATGGGGTACCAAGCATTGTTTAGGATCATTCTAATGGTTCTTATTAGTCCTAATACACATTCCTAGACCATTCTAAGCCTTTCGAATACTCTCATAACCATTCTACACTGGTCATAACCTCCAAGGAATCATGCTACACCCTCTACGTCCCTTGGGGTACCAAGCAAAGTTTAGGATCATTCTAATGGTTCTTCTAAGTCCTAACACATATTCCTAGACCATTCTAAGCCTTTAGAATACTCTCTTAACCATTCTACACTTGTTAGAACCTCCAAGGACTCATGCTACACCCTCTAAGTCCCTTCGGGTACCAAGCAATGTTTAGGATCATTCCAATGGTTCTTCTAAGTCCTAATACACATTCCTAGACCATTCTAAGCCTTTAGAATACTCTCTTAACCATTATACACTTGTTAGGACGTCCAAGGACTCATCCTACACTCTCTACGTCCATTAGGGTACCAAGCAAAGTTTAGGATCATTCTAAATGTTCGTATATGTCTTAATACACATTCCTAGACCATTCAAAGCCTTTAGATTACTCTCTTAACCATTCTACATTTGTTAGAACCTCCAAGGACTCATGCTACACCCTCTAAGTCCCTTCGGGTACCAAGCAATGTTTAGGATCATTCTAATGGTTCTTCTAAGTCCTAATACACATTCCTAGACCATTCTAAGCCTTTAGAATACTCTCTTAACCATTATACACTTGTTAGGACGTCTAAGGACTCATCCTACACTCTCTACGTCCATTCGGGTACCAAGCAATGTTTAGGATCATTCTAAATGTACGTATATGTCTTAATACACATTCCTAGACCATTCTAAGCCTTTCGATTACTCTCTTAACCATTCTACACTTGTTAGAACCTCCAAGGACTCATGCTACACCATCTACGTCCCTTGGGGTACAAAGCAATGTTTAGGATCATACTAATGGTTCTTATAAGTCCTAATACACATTCCTAGACCATTCTAAGCCTTTAGAATACTCTCTTAACCATTCTACACTTGTTAGAACCTCCAAGGACTCATGCTACACCCTCTACGTCCCATCGTGTACCAAGCAATGTTTAGGATTATACTAATGGTTCTTATAAGTCCTAATACACATTCCTAGACCATTCTATGCCTTTCGATTACTCTCTTAACCGCTCTAAACTTGTTAGAACCTCCAAGGACTCATGCTACACCCTCTACGTCCCTTGGTGTACCAAGCAATGTTTAGGATCATACTAATGGTTCTTATAAGTCCTAATACACATTCCTAGACCATTCTAAGCCTTTAGAATACTCTCTTAACCATTCTATACTTGTTAGAACCTCCAAGGACTCTTGCTACACCCTCTACGTCCCTGTGGGTACCAAGCTATGTTTAGGATCATTCTAATGGTTCTTATAAGTCCTAATACACATTCCAAGACCATTCTAAGTCTTTAGAATACTCTCTTAACCATTCTACACTTGTTAGAACCTCCAAGGACTCATGGTACACCCTCTACGTCTCATGGGGTACCAAGCATTGTTTAGGATCATTCTAATGGTTCTTATTAGTCCTAATACACATTCCTAGACCATTCTAAGCCTTTCGAATACTCTCATAACCATTCTACACTGGTCATAACCTCCAAGGAATCATGCTACACCCTCTACGTCCCTTGGGGTACCAAGCAAAGTTTAGGATCATTCTAATGGTTCTTCTAAGTCCTAACACATATTCCTAGACCATTCTAAGCCTTTAGAATACTCTCTTAACCATTCTACACTTGTTAGAACCTCCAAGGACTCATGCTACACCCTCTAAGTCCCTTCGGGTACCAAGCAATGTTTAGGATCATTCCAATGGTTCTTCTAAGTCCTAATACACATTCCTAGACCATTCTAAGCCTTTAGAATACTCTCTTAACCATTATACACTTGTTAGGACGTCCAAGGACTCATCCTACACTCTCTACGTCCATTAGGGTACCAAGCAAAGTTTAGGATCATTCTAAATGTTCGTATATGTCTTAATACACATTCCTAGACCATTCAAAGCCTTTAGATTACTCTCTTAACCATTCTACATTTGTTAGAACCTCCAAGGACTCATGCTACACCCTCTAAGTCCCTTCGGGTACCAAGCAATGTTTAGGATCATTCTAATGGTTCTTCTAAGTCCTAATACACATTCCTAGACCATTCTAAGCCTTTAGAATACTCTCTTAACCATTATACACTTGTTAGGACGTCTAAGGACTCATCCTACACTCTCTACGTCCATTCGGGTACCAAGCAATGTTTAGGATCATTCTAAATGTACGTATATGTCTTAATACACATTCCTAGACCATTCTAAGCCTTTCGATTACTCTCTTAACCATTCTACACTTGTTAGAACCTCCAAGGACTCATGCTACACCATCTACGTCCCTTGGGGTACAAAGCAATGTTTAGGATCATACTAATGGTTCTTATAAGTCCTAATACACATTCCTAGACCATTCTAAGCCTTTAGAATACTCTCTTAACCATTCTACACTTGTTAGAACCTCCAAGGACTCATGCTACACCCTCTACGTCCCATCGTGTACCAAGCAATGTTTAGGATTATACTAATGGTTCTTATAAGTCCTAATACACATTCCTAGACCATTCTATGCCTTTCGATTACTCTCTTAACCGCTCTAAACTTGTTAGAACCTCCAAGGACTCATGCTACACCCTCTACGTCCCTTGGTGTACCAAGCAATGTTTAGGATCATACTAATGGTTCTTATAAGTCCTAATACACATTCCTAGACCATTCTAAGCCTTTAGAATACTCTCTTAACCATTCTATACTTGTTAGAACCTCCAAGGACTCTTGCTACACCCTCTACGTCCCTGTGGGTACCAAGCTATGTTTAGGATCATTCTAATGGTTCTTATAAGTCCTAATACACATTCCAAGACCATTCTAAGTCTTTAGAATACTCTCTTAACCATTCTACACTTGTTAGAACCTCCAAGGACTCATGTTACACCCTCTACGTCTCATGGGGTACCAAGCATTGTTTAGGATTATTCTAATGGTTCTTATTAGTCCTAATACACATTCCTAGACCATTCTAAGCCTTTCGAATACTCTCATAACCATTCTACACTTGTCAGAACCTCCAAGGAATCATGCTACACCCTCTACGTCCCTTGGGGTACCAAGCAAAGTTTAGGATCATTCTAATGGTTCTTCTAAGTCCTAACACATATTCCTAGACCATTCTAAGCCTTTAGAATACTCTCTTAACCATTCTACACTTGTTAGAACCTCCAAGGACTCATGCTACACCCTCTAAGTCCCTTCGGGTACCAAGCAATGTTTAGGATCATTCTAATGGTTCTTCTAAGTCCTAATACACATTCCTAGACCATTCTAAGCCTTTAGAATACTCTCTTAACCATTATACACTTGTTAGGACGTCCAAGGACTCATCCAACACTCTCTACGTCCATTAGGGTACCAAGCAATGTTTAGGATTATACTAATGGTTCTTATAAGTCCTGATAAACATTCCTAGACCATTCTAAGCCTTTAGAATACTCTCTTAACCATTCTACACTTGTTAGAACCTCCAAGGACTCATCCTACACTCTCTACATCCATTAGGGTACCAAGCAAAGTTTAGGATCATTCTAAATGTTCGTATATGTCTTAATACACATTCCTAGACCATTCAAAGCCTTTAGATTACTCTCTTAACCATTCTACATTTGTTAGAACCTCCAAGGACTCATGCTACACCCTCTAAGTCCCTTCGGGTACCATGCAATGTTTAGGATCATTCTAATGGTTCTTCTAAGTCCTAATACACATTCCTAGACCATTCTAAGCCTTTAGAATACTCTCTTAACCATTATACACTTGTTAGGACGTCCAAGAACTCATCCTACACTCTCTACGTCCATTAGGGTACCAAGCAATGTTTAGGATCATTCTAAACGTACGTATATGTCTTAATACACATTCCTAGACCATTCTAAGCCTTTCGATTACTCTCTTAACCATTCTACACTTGTTAGAACCTCCAAGGACTCATGCTACACCATCTACGTCCCTTGGGGTACAAAGCAATGTTTAGGATCATACTAATGGTTCTTATAAGTCCTAATACACATTCCTAGACCATTCTAAGCCTTTAGAATACTCTCTTAACCATTCTACGTTTGTTAGAACCTCCAAGGACTCATGCTACACCCTCTACGTCCCTTCGTGTACCAAGCAATGTTTAGGATTATACTAATGGTTCTTATAAGTCCTGATAAACATTCCTAGACCATTCTAAGCCTTTAGAATACTCTCTTAACTATTCTACACTTGTTATAACCTCCAAGGACTCATCCTACACTCTCTATGTCAATTAGGGTACCAAGCAATGTTTAGGATCATTCTAAATGTTCGTATATGTCTTAATACACATTCCTAGACCATTCTAAGCCTTTCGATTACTCTCTTAACCATTCTACACTTGTTAGAACCTCCAAGGACTCATGCTACACCCTCTACGTCCCTTGGGGTACCAAGCAATGTTTAGGATCATTCTAATGGTTCTTATAAGTCCTAATACACATTCCTAGACCATTCTATGCCTTTAGAATACTCTCTTAACAATTCTACACTTGTTAGAACCTCCAAGGACTCATGGTACACCCTCTACGTCCCTTGGGGTACTGATGAGCATTTTATTTCCCATTATTCCTTGCATTATTTTACTCTTATTATTGATACTTGTTGCCCATTTGACATTGATTAGCTTGATTTATTGATTTAGAGTTTATTGGACTAATATTCCGAATATTGTTTAATTTGGAATTATTTAGCCTAATTAATTCTATTTCTATTTTCAGGTAATATTTGGCACAAGGACACTTTGGGAAGTTTGGAAATGAAGATTGAAGTATTGAAGTGAAGATTGTAATTTGCATTTAGGTCCCTTTTTAATTGTAATGTTCAGAATAGTGTTTCTTAGGATTTGGGCCCATGTTTTAGGCCCATTTTGTGTCTTAAGAGGGGAAATTCGTGTAACCCCCCAAGACACACTCCCATTTCAGATTTCTCACTCTCTCTCTAGGTTAGAACTTCTCTCTTGGCTCTCCCAAGTGGTGGTGGCTGCTAGGGTTTTGTTCTTCCCCATTTCTACTCGTTTTTCTTCATTTATGGCCATGGAAGGCTAGACTTCAAGGGTTAATCCCTTTGGTATTGTATTATCTACTCTTGAGCTCTTGTTATTAATGCAATTTCGTTTTCTCTTCTCTGTTTTCATGTTTATCGATGTGTAGTGGGTTGCTTAATTCCATTTCGTAGAGATAATACATGAATATAAATGCTTAATTTGTATTAACTCGTAAAAACTCCAATTCTGGTTTCTGATGCTTAATTAGAAGTTAGGGTTTGGAGTGATAACTGAATTTTCGCTTAGTATTTGGTTATCACGAGTTGGACAGAGGAGAGGAGAGGAATCGATCTTTAGTGAGCTAGGATTGAGTAGTGTACGTAACCAAAGGGGTTTGCCCGCTTTTGTTTCTGATTTTCTTAGTTTTTATATTCTGTTTGTGTTTTGTTCTTCACATTTGTCACACACAAAAACCCCCCATTTTACTGCACACTACGTGTTTGATACTTTGCCTAGACCGATATTCGCTGGGAAACGACCTAGGATCACCTTCCTAGTACTACAGAATAAACACCTTTTATTTTGATCGGGAACGGCCTCGATCAAAATTTGGCGCCGTTGCCGGGGATTATCGGTTCTTGCCAAAGATCATACAGTAGTTAATTAGATTAGTTAGTGTAGTTAGTGTGTGAATAAGCATTCTGATAACTGATTGAAAGTTGCCCTGTTTGCTGATTTGCTGTTCTGCACAACTGATGTTATTCTAGTGATTCTGTGAGTGCCATTCAACATAGCTGCGGGTGGAATTTTTGCACGAAAATTGGTATCCACACTTGTTTCATCATATATTAGTGTGTTGATGCATCACAGACACTCAGATATGCACTGGTTGTGAGTTCCAGAAAAATTTTCCAAGTTTCAGCAGCACTTACTATAAATAGGCATAACTTTTGATCAGTAACTCGGAATTTGACGAATTTTATATCAAATCGAAGGGAATTTTCTGAATAATCTGATTTTTCTGACTTCGTCAGAAAACCCCTTCGTTTGGATCCTGAAAAAGCCTGTTTACTATTTCTTTTTTATTTTACAAGTTCTATTTTCTTAGTTTTTGGTCACTGTTTTAATTCTTTGACTTGGTTCCCTTTTGAATTTTGTCCTCAAACTTACTGTGATATGTTTTCATGATTTTAGGGTGCTGAAAAAAATAAAGAAAAAAATTTTAAAAAATAATAAATTTTGTTGCCGATTTTGGTCATGCATATCTGTTACAGTATGCTATGGTTGATGCTGTTCTGTTCAGTACATGACTAGGGGCAACCCAAGTTATTTGCATCCTTATAACCCTGAAATTGATAGAACTTATCACAGATTAGTTAGACAAAATAGGAATCAGTCATTAGGTAGTGAGTCAGAGTCATCTTATAGTCCATCTAATTCTGATTCTGTTTCTATTTCTTCTATTCCTTCTACTTTTATTCAATCTGATTCTATACATTGTGATAACATGGCTCAACCCCCACCAAGGGAAAGGACACTTAGGGAGCTGGCTGCACCTGACTTCACTATTGAAGACTCGTGTATCCGGTATCCTGATGAGGATGTTCCTTTTGAGCTTAGAACAGGACTAATCCATTTGTTGCCCAAGTTTCATGGTCTTGCAGGTGAGGATCCTCATAAGCATCTCAAGAAATTCCATATAGTGTGCACCACAATGAAACCACATGATGTGCAAGAGGATCATGTCTGTCTCAGAGCATTTCCACATTCCTTAGAGGGTCTAGCACAAGATTGGTTATCTGACTTGGCCCCTGGTTCCATCACAAGCTGGGATGACTTGAAGAGGGCATTTCTGGAAAAATTCTTCCCTGCAAATAGGACCACTGCAATCAGAAAGGAAATTTCTGGTATCAGGCAACAACATGGAGAGAGTCTCTATGATTATTGGGAGAGATTCAAGAGGTTGTGTGCTTCCTGCCCTCACCATCAGATCTCAGAGCAGCTTCTCATCCAATACTTTTATGAAGGTCTCAACTTCATGGAAAGAAACATGGTAGATGCTGCAAGTGGTGGTATATTGGGAGATATGACACCCTTACAAGCCAGGAGCAAAATTGAGAAGATGGCTTCCAACTGTCAACAATTCCATGCAAGAAGCAACAGTGATGCAATAGTTGTGAGGGATGTAAATGATGTTGGTGCAGACTCGGGCAAGGTTGAGAAGCTTGAGCAGAAAATTGATTCTCTCACAACATTGGTCACACAATTGGCTGTCAATCAGAAAAAGATGATACTTCCTGCTAGAGTGTGTGGCATATGCACATCCATTGAGCACCCCACAGATGCATGCCCTTCCCTTCAGCAGCAACAGTCGATGACCAGTGGTGACCAACCCGAGGCCTATGCAGCAAACATATACAACAATAGAGGTCCACAACAACACAATCATGACCTCTCTTCCAATAGATACAACCCTGGATGGAGGAACCATCCCAATCTAAAGTGGTCTGATCAACAACAACAACCTCCTCCTAATGTTCCATTTCAGAACACCGCTGGACCGAGTAGACCACCATATGTACCTCCTCCAATCCAACAGCAAAGGCAACAACAGCAGCAAGTGGTTCATCCTTCACCATCAGCCCCTCCATCCAACCAACCTACCTTGGAGGAGTTGGTGAGGCAAATGACCATGCAAAACCTCCAATTTCAACAAGAGACTAGAGCATCCATTCAGAGACAAGAGGCATCCATTCAGACTTTGACAAATCAGATGGGTCAAATGGCAACTTCTCTCAACAACTTGCAATCTCAAAATTCTGACAAGTTGCCATCCCAAACTGTGATCAACCCTCAGAATCAGAATGTGAGTGCCATCAACCTGAGGTCGGGAAAGCAGATTGTCACACCCACACCACAACCTAACCTCAACAATGATGCTCTAGCTTCCTCTAAAGGGAAGAGCCAAGTGGTAGATGAAGGTGAGCATGCTAGCACCAAAGAGAATCATCCAACTCAACCCTCCTCGACTTCAACCACAAGCCCTGCTGTTGTCCTACAACCTCCTCCTGTTCCTCTTCCATTCCCACCAAGAGTGCCTCAAAACAAAAGGGTGGAAGAGGTGGACAAGGACATTCTTGACACATTCAGGAAGGTGGAAGTCAACATACCCCTTCTTGATGCAATAAAACAGATTCCAAGGTATGCGAAGTTCCTTAAGGAGTTGTGCACTCATAAGAGAAGACTCAAGGGCAATGAGAGGATAAGCATGGGAAGGAATGTCTCCGCTCTCATAGGTAAACCTATCCCTCACATTCCTGAAAAATGTAAGGATCCTGGAACTTTCTCTATACCTTGCATCATAGGCAATGTTAAGTTTGAAAATGCTATGCTAGATTTAGGAGCATCAATAAATGTCATGCCTATGTCTGTTTTTAAGTCTCTTTCTCTTGGACCTCTTCAACCTACGGGTGTGGTGATTCAATTGGCAAATAGAAGTACTGCCCACCCCGCAGGTTTGATAGAGGATGTCTTGGTTCGGGTTGAAGAGTTGATCTTCCCTGCTGATTTTTACATACTTGATATGGAAGATGACTCTCCCCGTAATGCTGTTCCTATTATTTTGGGGAGGCCATTTTTGAAAACAGCCCGAACCAAGATAGATGTGCATTCAGGTTCACTTTCCATGGAGTTTGATGGCAGTGTGATCCGATTTGACATTTTCCATGCTATGAAACATTTTCCTGAGGATCACTCTGTTTTCCATGTGGACTTGCTTGATGATTTGATAGATGAGCATATGCTTGACTTTTTGCATCATGATTTTGAATTGCCATCTTTCACTGATTCATTTACTTGTCCATCATGCACTAACTCTGGATGGTGCACCGCATGCACTGAAATAGCCCAGTTTTTAGACTCTGCTACTGCATCTGATGATTCATATGTTATAGATTCAGATTATGCTAACCCTAACCCCATATCTGTTATGCATGAGTCTGATTTACTTGTTCAGGTGCAGGCAGCAGAATCCATTTCTGCTGTCCCTTTAGTTCCATCTATTATGCAGGCACCCTCATTGGACCTGAAGCCCCTCCCTCCTCATCTCAAATATGCTTACTTGGAGGATGAGCAGAAACTCCCAGTGATCATCTCTACCTCACTTTCTGTTGATCAAGAGGAGAAACTGCTGGATGTGATAAGAAAGAACAAGAGGGCAATTGGATGGACTTTAGCGGATATTCCTGGAATTAGCCCCTCCATGTGCATGCACCGCATTTTGTTGGAGGATGGGGCTAAACCAGTGAGACAACCCCAAAGACGATTGAACCCCCAGATTCTTGATGTGGTTAAGAAAGAGGTCACCAAGCTGCTCCAAGCGGGTATCATCTACCCAATTTCAGATAGCACTTGGGTGAGCCCGGTGCAAGTTGTCCCCAAGAAGTCTGGTGTCACAGTTGTCAAAAATGAGAAGGATGAGCTGATTCCCACTAGAGTGCAGAACAGTTGGAGAGTCTGCATTGATTACAGAAAGCTCAACCAGGCGACTCGCAAGGATCATTTCCCTCTCCCCTTCATTGATCAGATGTTGGAGCGCCTGGCAGGTAAATCTCATTATTGCTTCTTAGATGGATTCTCTGGTTATTTTCAAATTTGTATTGCACCAGAGGACCAACATAAGACCACATTTACCTGTCCTTTTGGCACATTTGCATATAGAAAGATGCCTTTTGGCCTATGCAATGCTCCTGCCACATTTCAAAGATGTATGATGAGTATTTTCGCTGACTTGCTCGAGCATTGCATAGAGGTCTTCATGGATGATTTTAGTGTTTATGGCTCCTCATTTGATGCATGTCTTGATAATTTGACTAAGGTGCTTAACAGGTGCATTGAGACTAACCTTGTCTTGAATTTTGAAAAATGCCACTTCATGGTAGAACAAGGCATAGTCTTAGGGCACATTGTTTCGCACAAGGGCATAGAAGTTGACCCTGCTAAGCTGCATGTAATATCACATTTGCCTTACCCCTCTTGCGTGCGAGAGGTGCGTTCTTTTCTTGGTCATGCAGGTTTCTATCGCAGGTTTATTCAGAACTTTAGCAACATTGCCCTTCCTCTTTCCAAGTTGCTTCAAAAGGATGCCCCATGGGAATTTGGAGACCAATGCAAGAGGGCATTTGATGAATTGAAGAAAGCACTGACCACCACTCCCATCATCCAACCACCTGATTGGACCCTCCCATTTGAGCTCATGACTGATGCTTCAAATTATGCTTTGGGAGCAGTTCTCTCCCAAAGGGTTGGTAAGCTGTCGCATGTGATTTATTATGCTTCTAGGACTTTAGATGCAGCACAGGTTAATTACACAACAACTGAAAAAGAACTTTTGGCTATTGTTTTTGCACTTGACAAGTTTAGATCATATTTGCTTGGTTCTAAGGTTGTAGTGTACACTGATCATGCTGCTCTGAAGTATCTTTTGAAAAAGACAGATTCCAAACCTAGGTTGATTAGGTGGATGTTGCTCCTCCAGGAGTTTGATCTTGAGATTCAGGATCGGAGTGGTGCGCATAACCTTGTCGCAGACCACTTGAGCAGGATAGAGAGAGAGGAGGATGCATTTCCTATCCGGGATGACTTCCCGGATGAGCAGCTTTTATCTTTACATGTTTCCCATCCCCTTCCCCAAACTCCTTGGTTTGCAAACATTGTTAATTATCTAGTTGCTTCTGTTTTTCCTGCCTTGGCATCCAAAGCTCAAAGAGACAAATTAAAGAGCGATGCCAAGCATTATGTATGGGATGACCCCTATTTATGGCGTTTTTGCAGTGATCAGGTCATTCGCAGGTGCATTCCAGACCAGGAGATCCAATCGGTTCTCCAATTTTGCCATGCTTCACCAGTGGGAGGCCACCTTGGTACTCAAAGGACAGCACGAAAGGTGCTGGATTCTGGATTTTATTGGCCTACCATTTTCAAGGATGCGAGCAACATCTGCAGCTCGTGTGAGCAGTGTCAAAGAGCAGGAGGCGCCCTATCTTGGAGGCAACAGATGCCGCAACAACCTATGTTGTTTTGTGAGGTGTTTGACGTCTGGGGTATAGATTTCATGGGCCCCTTTCCTGTTTCTTTTGGTTTTTATTATATCTTACTTGCTGTGGATTACGTATCCAAATGGGTGGAAGCTAAGGCCACCAGGACTAATGATGCTCAGGTTGTTGTAGATTTTGTCAGGTCTAATATCCTTTGCAGGTTTGGCATACCTAGAGCCATAGTCAGTGACCAAGGCACACACTTCTGCAATAGATCCATGCAAGCTTTGCTCAAGAAGTATGGGGTTGTGCACAAAGTCTCTACACCCTATCACCCCCAAACCAACGGGCAAGCGGAGATTTCAAATAGAGAGATCAAGCGGATTTTGGAGAAGATGGTGAAGCCTAATAGAAAGGATTGGAGCACACGATTGGAGGATGCTCTGTGGGCCCATCGGACCGCTTACAAGGCACCCATAGGGATGTCACCCTATCGGGTTGTCTTTGGTAAGGCGTGCCACCTGCCTGTGGAGATAGAGCACCGTGCATATTGGGCTGTGAAGCAATGTAACTTAGCTCTTGATCAAGCGGGTGAGGAGAGGAAGCTGCAGTTGAGTGAGCTAGATGAGATCCGCTTGGAGGCCTATGAGAACTCCAAATTCTACAAAGAGAAGACCAAGAAGCTTCATGATAACTCCATTTCCAGAAAGGAGTTCTTGGTTGGTCAAAAAGTTTTGCTCTACAACTCTAGGCTTGGACTCATGAGTGGAAAGCTCCGCTCTAAATGGATTGGACCGTTTGTAGTCACCCAAGTGTTTCCTTATGGCACTGTGGAGATCAAGAGTGAGTCCACGAACAAGAGCTTCAAAGTCAATGGCCACCGACTCAAGCCTTTCCTAACCACCCCTTCTTTGGATGATGCACCTGTAGAGGAGGCCTCATTGGTCGACCCCACTTTTCAACAACCATGACTTAGGGAGTCTCCTTTTCTCCTTCCTTACTCTTTTTATTACACTTGTCTATATCTGTCTGATTCTGCTATTTGTGTTCCATTGAGGACAATGTGTGATTTAAGTGTGGGGGGGAGAGTAGTTTAGGTTGCATATTTTGCTTTGATTTTTTTTTTTTAGGTTTTGCTTAGTTTTGGGCATTTTCTTGCATGTTTTTGCTTCACTTTAGTAGAGTTTTGGTATCTTGTGTCTGAATTCATGCATTTCTGTGTGTAAAGTTGCTTTTGATAATTAAGAGGTGGTAACACTGTGATAGAATTGTCCCTTTTGTGAGGATTTGAGCCTTAATTGTGGGTGGATTGCTATATATGCCACCTAATTTTCTGTCATGTGTGATTGCACTCTGGATTACTTGCACTCTAGAACTTGACTTGACTCTTGTTGATACTTGATTGCTCATGCACATTTTGAAATGATTTAGGCACTTTCTTTCTTGAATAAGCTACTAGCCATATGAGCCTACCTTGAATGAATGTATCCTTTGCTAGCCCCTTTGAGCCTTTTTATCCCTTTCCTTGTTCTTTAGCTCATTACAAGCCTATGACTGAAAAACCATGATTGTCCTAACCTTAGGGAATTTTGGAGCTTTGGAATTGTTTTGGGAATGGGTATTAGGTAAGAAGTGTGCTTTATGCTTTAATTGGTTGAGTTCTTGGTTTTGCCTCAATTGGTTGTTATAGTTATGGCTTCATCTTCATGCCATTTGTGTTGTTTCTTCTTTTCTTTTTGTATATCTCTCAAAAACAAAAAAAAAAATAGAAGACAAAAATACAAAAAAAAAAAATGCAAAAATAAAAAGAAAAAAAAAAAGAAGAGGAAAAAAAAAAAAAGTGAATAAAAGGTTGTTGAGGCAAAGAGGATTGGAATTAGTGGTAGTTGATTTTGGGGTGGATTTTGCTTACTTTTTACTTATTCCCCATTGCTCCTCTATTCCTTTGGTTTTAGCTACATTCCCATATTTTTATCCTACCTTGTCCTTGGCCCCATTACAACCCTTAAAAGACCTTTTGATCATTTTGTGCATGTGTGTTGATGGTTGATGTTAGAGGCTTGTCAAGCTTATGGTTGTGTTTGTTTTTCATGATGTGCCTTGAGTGTAAATAATGATTAACCCCAAACACTTGAGTGTAAACACTTTTGAGTGATCCTTGTGAGTTTCTATCATCTTTGTGACTATCCTCTTGATGTCATTGGTTTCTTTGCATACTTGAAGTAATTGGATGATGTTCGCGGATGCTTTGACTCTTTGATCCTTAACCATTTTGTGTGCTTGAGTTTGCCCATTTCTTTGCATTTCCTAGAATTCATTGTGAAGTATGTAATCTCTTAGGTTTGCATTTCTTAGTTGTAGTCATCTTGTTGCATGATTCACTTTGGTGCATATTGATCTTCATAGTCCTATCTTTTGGTTTTGCCCAGGAGTGCAAAAGGATAAGTGTGGGGGTATTTGATGAGCATTTTATTTCCCATTATTCCTTGCATTATTTTACTCTTATTATTGATACTTGTTGCCCATTTGACATTGATTAGCTTGATTTATTGATTTAGAGTTTATTGGACTAATATTCCGAATATTGTTTAATTTGGAATTATTTAGCCTAATTAATTCTATTTCTATTTTCAGGTAATATTTGGCACAAGGACACTTTGGGAAGTTTGGAAATGAAGATTGAAGTATTGAAGTGAAGATTGTAATTTGCATTTAGGTCCCTTTTTAATTGTAATGTTCAGAATAGTGTTTCTTAGGATTTGGGCCCATGTTTTAGGCCCATTTTGTGTCTTAAGAGGGGAAATTCGTGTAACCCCCCAAGACACACTCCCATTTCAGATTTCTCACTCTCTCTCTAGGTTAGAACTTCTCTCTTGGCTCTCCCAAGTGGTGGTGGCTGCTAGGGTTTTGTTCTTCCCCATTTCTACTCGTTTTTCTTCATTTATGGCCATGGAAGGCTAGACTTCAAGGGTTAATCCCTTTGGTATTGTATTATCTACTCTTGAGCTCTTGTTATTAATGCAATTTCGTTTTCTCTTCTCTGTTTTCATGTTTATCGATGTGTAGTGGGTTGCTTAATTCCATTTCGTAGAGATAATACATGAATATAAATGCTTAATTTGTATTAACTCGTAAAAACTCCAATTCTGGTTTCTGATGCTTAATTAGAAGTTAGGGTTTGGAGTGATAACTGAATTTTCGCTTAGTATTTGGTTATCACGAGTTGGACAGAGGAGAGGAGAGGAATCGATCTTTAGTGAGCTAGGATTGAGTAGTGTACGTAACCAAAGGGGTTTGCCCGCTTTTGTTTCTGATTTTCTTAGTTTTTATATTCTGTTTGTGTTTTGTTCTTCACATTTGTCACACACAAAAACCCCCCATTTTACTGCACACTACGTGTTTGATACTTTGCCTAGACCGATATTCGCTGGGAAACGACCTAGGATCACCTTCCTAGTACTACAGAATAAACACCTTTTATTTTGATCGGGAACGGCCTCGATCAGGTACCAAGCAATGTTTAGGATCATTCTAATGGTTCTTATAAGTCCTAATACACATTCCTAGACCATTCTATGCCTTTAGAATACTCTCTAAACAATTCTACACTTGTTAGAACCTCCAAGGACTCATGGTACACCCTCTACATCCCTTGGGGTACCAAGCAATGTTTAGGATCATTCTAATGGTTCTTATAAGTCCTAATACACATTCCTAGACCATTCTAAGCCTTTAGAATACTCTCTTAACCATTCTACACTAGTTAGAACCTCCAAGGACTCATGTTACACCCTCTACGTCCCATGGGGTACCAAGCATTGTTTAGGATCATTCTAATGGTTCTTATTAGTCCTAATACACATTCCTAGACCATTCTAAGCCTTTAGAATACTCTCTTAACCATTCTACACTTGTTAGAACCTCCAAGGACTCTTGCGACACCCTCTACGTCCCTTGGGGTACAAAGCAATGTTTAGGATCATTCTAATGGTTCTTATAAGTCCTAATACACATTCCTAGACCATTCTATGCCTTTCGATTACTCTCTTAACCGCTCTAAACTTGTTAGAACCTCCAAGGACTCATGCTACACCCTCTACGTCCCTTGGGGTACCAAGCAATGTTTAGGATCATTCTAATGGTTCTTATAAGTCCTAATACACATTCCTAGACCATTCTATGCCTTTAGAATACTCTCTTAACAATTCTACACTTGTTAGAACCTCCAAGGACTCATGTACACCCTCTACGTCCCTTGGGGTACCAAGCAATGTTTAGGATCATTCTAATGGTTCTTATAAGTCCTAATACACATTCCTAGACCATTCTATGCCTTTAGAATACTCTCTTAACAATTCTACACTTGTTAGAACCTCCAAGGACTCATGGTACACCCTCTACATCCCTTGGGGTACCAAGCAATGTTTAGGATCATTCTAATGGTTCTTATAAGTCCTAATACACATTCCTAGACCATTCTAAGCCTTTAGAATACTCTCTTAACCATTCTACACTAGTTAGAACCTCCAAGGACTCATGTTACACCCTCTACGTCCCATGGGGTACCAAGCATTGTTTAGGATCATTCTAATGGTTCTTATTAGTCCTAATACACATTCCTAGACCATTCTAAGCCTTTAGAATACTCTCTTAACCATTCTACACTTGTTAGAACCTCCAAGGACTCTTGCGACACCCTCTACGTCCCTTGGGGTACAAAGCAATGTTTAGGATCATTCTAATGGTTCTTATAAGTCCTAATACACATTCCTAGACCATTCTAAGCTTTTAGAATACTCTCTTAACCATTCTACACTTGTTAGAACCTCCAAGGACTCATGCTACACCCTCTAAGTCCCTTCGGGTACCAAGCAATGTTTAGGATCATTCTAATGGTTCTTCTAAGTCCTAATACACATTCCTAGACCATTCTAAGCCTTTATAATACTCTCTTAACCATTATACACTTGTTAGGACGTCCAAGGACTCATCCTACACTCTCTACGTCCATTAGGGTACCAAGCAATGTTTAGGATCATTCTAAACGTACGTATATGTCTTAATACACATTCCTAGACCATTCTAAGCCTTTCGATTACTCTCTTAACCATTCTACACTTGTTAGAACCTCCAAGGACTCATGCTACACCATCTACGTCCCTTGGGGTACAAAGCAATGTTTAGGATCATACTAATGGTTCTTATAAGTCCTAATACACATTCCTAGACCATTCATAGCCTTTAGAATACTCTCTTAACCATTCTACACTTGTTAGAACCTCCAAGGACTCATGCTACACCCTCTACGTCCCTTCGTGTACCAAGCAATGTTTAGGATTATACTAATGGTTCTTATAAGTCCTGATAAACATTCCTAGACCATTCTAAGCCTTTAGAATACTCTCTTAACCATTCTACACTAGTTAGAACCTCCAAGGACTCATGTTACACCCTCTACGTCCCATGGGGTACCAAGCATTGTTTAGGATCATTCTAATGGTTCTTATTAGTCCTAATACACATTCCTAGACCATTCTAAGCCTTTAGAATACTCTCTTAACCATTCTACACTTGTTAGAACCTCCAAGGACTCTTGCGACACCCTCTACGTCCCTTGGGGTACAAAGCAATGTTTAGGATCATTCTAATGGTTCTTATAAGTCCTAATACACATTCCTAGACCATTCTAAGCCTTTAGAATACTCTCATAACCATTCTACACTTGTCAGAACCTCCAAGGAATCATGCTACACCCTCTACGTCCCTTGGGGTACCAAGAAAAGTTTAGGATCATTCTAATGGTTCTTCTAAGTCCTAATACATATTCCTAGACCATTCTAAGCCTTTAGAATACTCTCTTAACCATTCTACACTTGTTAGAACCTCCAAGGACTCTTGCGACACCCTCTACGTCCCTTGGGGTACAAAGCAATGTTTAGGATCATTCTAATGGTTCTTATAAGTCCTAATACACATTCCTAGACCATTCTAAGCTTTTAGAATACTCTCTTAACCATTCTACACTTGTTAGAACCTCCAAGGACTCATGCTACACCCTCTAAGTCCATTCGGGTACCAAGCAATGTTTAGGATCATTCTAATGGTTCTTATAAGTCCTAATACACATTCCTAGACCATTCTAAGCCTTTAGAATATTCTCTTAACCATTCTACATTTGTTAGAACCTCCAAGGACTCATGCTACACCCTCTAAGTCCCTTCGGGTACCATGCAATGTTTAGGATCATTCTAATGGTTCTTCTAAGTCCTAATACACATTCCTAGACCATTCTAAGCCTTTAGAATACTCTCTTAACCATTATACACTTGTTAGGACGTCCAAGAACTCATCCTACACTCTCTACGTCCATTAGGGTACCAAGCAATGTTTAGGATCATTCTAAACGTACGTATATGTCTTAATACACATTCCTAGACCATTCTAAGCCTTTCGATTACTCTCTTAACCATTCTACACTTGTTAGAACCTCCAAGGACTCATGCTACACCATCTACGTCCCTTGGGGTACAAAGCAATGTTTAGGATCATACTAATGGTTCTTATAAGTCCTAATACACATTCCTAGACCATTCATAGCCTTTAGAATACTCTCTTAACCATTCTACACTTGTTAGAACCTCCAAGGACTCATGCTACACCCTCTACGTCCCTTCGTGTACCAAGCAATGTTTAGGATTATACTAATGGTTCTTATAAGTCCTGATAAACATTCCTAGACCATTCTAAGCCTTTAGAATACTCTCTTAACCATTCTACACTAGTTAGAACCTCCAAGGACTCATGTTACACCCTCTACGTCCCATGGGGTACCAAGCATTGTTTAGGATCATTCTAATGGTTCTTATTAGTCCTAATACACATTCCTAGACCATTCTAAGCCTTTAGAATACTCTCTTAACCATTCTACACTTGTTAGAACCTCCAAGGACTCTTGCGACACCCTCTACGTCCCTTGGGGTACAAAGCAATGTTTAGGATCATTCTAATGGTTCTTATAAGTCCTAATACACATTCCTAGACCATTCTAAGCTTTTAGAATACTCTCTTAACCATTCTACACTTGTTAGAACCTCCAAGGACTCATGCTACACCCTCTAAGTCCATTCGGGTACCAAGCAATGTTTAGGATCATTCTAATGGTTCTTCTAAGTCCTAATACACATTCCTAGACCATTCTAAGCCTTTATAATACTCTCTTAACCATTATACACTTGTTAGGACGTCCAAGGACTTATCCTACACTCTTTACGTCCATTAGGGTACCAAGCAATGTTTAGGATCATTCTAAACGTACGTATATGTCTTAATACACATTCCTAGACCATTCTAAGCCTTTCGATTACTCTCTTAACCATTCTACACTTGTTAAAACGTCCAAGGACTCATGTTACACCCTCTACGTCCCATGGGGTACCAAGCAAAGTTTAGGATCATTCTAATGGTTCTTCTAAGTCCTAGCACATATTCCTAGACCATTCTAAGCCTTTAGAATACTCAACCATTCTACACTTGATAGAACGTCCAAGGACTCATCCTATACTCTCTACGTCCATTAGGGTACCAAGCAATGTTTAGGATCATTCTAAATGTTCGTATATGTCTTAATACACATTCCTAGACCATTCAAAGCCTTTAGATTACTCTCTTAACCATTCTACACTTGTTAGAACCTCCAAGGACTCATGCTACACCCTCTAAGTCCCTTCGGGTACCAAGCAATGTTTAGGATCATTCTAATGGTTCTTCTAAGTCCTAATACACATTCCTAGACCATTCTAAGCCTTTAGAATACTTTCTTAACCATTCTACACTTGTTAGAACCTCCAAGGACTCATGCTACACCCTTTACGTCCCTTGGGGTACCAAGCAATGTTTAGGATCACTCTAATGGTTCTTATAAGTCCTAATACACATTCCTAAACCATTCTAAGCCTTTAGAATACTCTCTTAACCATTCTACACTTGTTAGAACCTCCAAGGACTCATGCTACACCCTCTACGTCCCTTCGTGTACCAAGCAATGTTTAGGATTATACTAATGGTTCTTATAAGTCCTGATAAACATTCCTAGACCATTCTAAGCCTTTAGAATACTCTCTTAACCATTCTACACTTGTTAGAACCTCCAAGGACTCATCCTACACTCTCTACGTCCATTAGGGTACCAAGCAATGTTTAGGATCATTCTAAATGTTCCTATATGTCTTAATACACATTCCTAGACCATTCTAAGCCTTTCGATTACTCTCTTAACCGTTCTACACTTGTTAGAACCTCCAAGGACTCATGCTACACCCTCTAAGTCCCTTCGGGTACCAAGCAATGTTTAGGATCATTCTAATGGTTCTTCTAAGTCCTAATACACATTCCTAGACCATTCTATGCCTTTAGAATACTCTCTTAACCATTCTACAATTGTTAGAACCTCCAAGGACTCATGCTACACCCTCTACGTCCCTTGGGGTACCAAGGAATGTTTAGGATCATTCTAATGGTTCTTATAAGTCCTAATACACATTCCTAGACCATTCTATGCCTTTAGAATACTCTCTTAACCATTCTACACTTGTTAGAACCTCCAAGGACTCATGCTACACCCTCTACGTTCCTTGGGGTACCAAGCAATGTTTAGGATCATTCTAATGGTTCTTATTAGTCCTAATACACATTCCTAGACCATTCTATGCCTTTAGAATACTCTCTTAACCATTCTAAACTTGTTAGAACCTCCAAGGACTCATGCTACACCATCTACGTCCCTTGGGGTACAAAGCAATGTTTAGGATCATTCTAATGGTTCTTATAAGTCCTAATACACATTCCTAGACCATTCTAAGCCTTTAGAATACTCTCATAACCATTCTACACTTGTCAGAACCTCCAAGGAATCATGCTACACCCTCTACGTCCCTTGGGGTACCAAGAAAAGTTTAGGATCATTCTAATGGTTCTTCTAAGTCCTAATACATATTCCTAGACCATTCTAAGCCTTTAGAATACTCTCTTAACCATTCTACACTTGTTAGAACGTCCAAGGACTCATCCTACACTCTCTACGTCCATTAGGGTACCAAGCGATGTTTAGGATCATACTAAATGTTCGTATATGTCTTAATACACATTCCTAGACCATTCTAAGCCTTTAGATTACTCTCTTAACCATTCTACACTTGTTAGAACCTCCAAGGACTCATGCTACACGCTCTAAGTCCATTCGGGTACCAAGCAATGTTTAGGATCATTCTAATGGTTCTTCTAAGTCCTAATACACATTCCTAGACCATTCTAAGCCTTTAGAATACTCTCTTAACCATTATACACTTGTTAGGACGTCTAAGGACTCATCCTACACTCTCTACGTCCATTCGGGTACCAAGCAATGTTTAAGATCATTCTAAATGTACGTATATGTCTTAATACACATTCCTAGACCATTCTAAGCCTTTCGATTACTCTCTTAACCATTCTACACTTGTTAGAACCTCCAAGGACTCATGCTACACCATCTACGTCCCTTGGGGTACAAAGCAATGTTTAGGATCATACTAATGGTTCTTATAAGTCCTAATACACATTCCTAGACCATTCTAAGCCTTTAGATTACTCTCTTAACCATTCTACACTTGTTAGAACCTCCAAGGACTCATGCTACACCCTCTAAGTCCATTCGGGTACCAAGCAATGTTTAGGATCATTCTAATGGTTCTTCTAAGTCCTAATACACATTCCTAGACCATTCTAAGCCTTTATAATACTCTCTTAACCATTATACACTTGTTAGGACGTCCAAGGACTTATCCTACACTCTCTACGTCCATTAGGGTACCAAGCAATGTTTAGGATCATTCTAAACGTACGTATATGTCTTAATACCATTCCTAGACCATTCTAAGCCTTTCGATTACTCTCTTAACCATTCTACACTTGTTAAAACGTCCAAGGACTCATGTTACACCCTCTACGTCCCATGGGGTACCAAGCAAAGTTTAGGATCATTCTAATGGTTCTTCTAAGTCCTAGCACATATTCCTAGACCATTCTAAGCCTTTAGAATACTCAACCATTCTACACTTGATAGAACGTCCAAGGACTCATCCTATACTCTCTACGTCCATTAGGGTACCAAGCAATGTTTAGGATCATTCTAAATGTTCGTATATGTCTTAATACACATTCCTAGACCATTCAAAGCCTTTAGATTACTCTCTTAACCATTCTACACTTGTTAGAACCTCCAAGGACTCATGCTACACCCTCTAAGTCCCTTCGGGTACCAAGCAATGTTTAGGATCATTCTAATGGTTCTTCTAAGTCCTAATACACATTCCTAGACCATTCTAAGCCTTTAGAATACTTTCTTAACCATTCTACACTTGTTAGAACCTCCAAGGACTCATGCTACACCCTTTACGTCCCTTGGGGTACCAAGCAATGTTTAGGATCACTCTAATGGTTCTTATAAGTCCTAATACACATTCCTAAACCATTCTAAGCCTTTAGAATACTCTCTTAACCATTCTACACTTGTTAGAACCTCCAAGGACTCATGCTACACCCTCTACGTCCCTTCGTGTACCAAGCAATGTTTAGGATTATACTAATGGTTCTTATAAGTCCTGATAAACATTCCTAGACCATTCTAAGCCTTTAGAATACTCTCTTAACCATTCTACACTTGTTAGAACCTCCAAGGACTCATCCTACACTCTCTACGTCCATTAGGGTACCAAGCAATGTTTAGGATCATTCTAAATGTTCCTATATGTCTTAATACACATTCCTAGACCATTCTAAGCCTTTCGATTACTCTCTTAACCGTTCTACACTTGTTAGAACCTCCAAGGACTCATGCTACACCCTCTAAGTCCCTTCGGGTACCAAGCAATGTTTAGGATCATTCTAATGGTTCTTCTAAGTCCTAATACACATTCCTAGACCATTCTATGCCTTTAGAATACTCTCTTAACCATTCTACAATTGTTAGAACCTCCAAGGACTCATGCTACACCCTCTACGTCCCTTGGGGTACCAAGGAATGTTTAGGATCATTCTAATGGTTCTTATAAGTCCTAATACACATTCCTAGACCATTCTATGCCTTTAGAATACTCTCTTAACCATTCTACACTTGTTAGAACCTCCAAGGACTCATGCTACACCCTCTACGTTCCTTGGGGTACCAAGCAATGTTTAGGATCATTCTAATGGTTCTTATTAGTCCTAATACACATTCCTAGACCATTCTATGCCTTTAGAATACTCTCTTAACCATTCTAAACTTGTTAGAACCTCCAAGGACTCATGCTACACCATCTACGTCCCTTGGGGTACAAAGCAATGTTTAGGATCATTCTAATGGTTCTTATAAGTCCTAATACACATTCCTAGACCATTCTAAGCCTTTAGAATACTCTCATAACCATTCTACACTTGTCAGAACCTCCAAGGAATCATGCTACACCCTCTACGTCCCTTGGGGTACCAAGAAAAGTTTAGGATCATTCTAATGGTTCTTCTAAGTCCTAATACATATTCCTAGACCATTCTAAGCCTTTAGAATACTCTCTTAACCATTCTACACTTGTTAGAACGTCCAAGGACTCATCCTACACTCTCTACGTCCATTAGGGTACCAAGCGATGTTTAGGATCATACTAAATGTTCGTATATGTCTTAATACACATTCCTAGACCATTCTAAGCCTTTAGATTACTCTCTTAACCATTCTACACTTGTTAGAACCTCCAAGGACTCATGCTACACGCTCTAAGTCCATTCGGGTACCAAGCAATGTTTAGGATCATTCTAATGGTTCTTCTAAGTCCTAATACACATTCCTAGACCATTCTAAGCCTTTAGAATACTCTCTTAACCATTATACACTTGTTAGGACGTCTAAGGACTCATCCTACACTCTCTACGTCCATTCGGGTACCAAGCAATGTTTAAGATCATTCTAAATGTACGTATATGTCTTAATACACATTCCTAGACCATTCTAAGCCTTTCGATTACTCTCTTAACCATTCTACACTTGTTAGAACCTCCAAGGACTCATGCTACACCATCTACGTCCCTTGGGGTACAAAGCAATGTTTAGGATCATACTAATGGTTCTTATAAGTCCTAATACACATTCCTAGACCATTCTAAGCCTTTAGATTACTCTCTTAACCATTCTACACTTGTTAGAACCTCCAAGGACTCATGCTACACCCTCTAAGTCCATTCGGGTACCAAGCAATGTTTAGGATCATTCTAATGGTTCTTCTAAGTCCTAATACACATTCCTAGACCATTCTAAGCCTTTATAATACTCTCTTAACCATTATACACTTGTTAGGACGTCCAAGGACTTATCCTACACTCTCTACGTCCATTAGGGTACCAAGCAATGTTTAGGATCATTCTAAACGTACGTATATGTCTTAATACCATTCCTAGACCATTCTAAGCCTTTCGATTACTCTCTTAACCATTCTACACTTGTTAAAACGTCCAAGGACTCATGTTACACCCTCTACGTCCCATGGGGTACCAAGCAAAGTTTAGGATCATTCTAATGGTTCTTCTAAGTCCTAGCACATATTCCTAGACCATTCTAAGCCTTTAGAATACTCAACCATTCTACACTTGTTAGAACGTCCAAGGACTCATCCTACACTCTCTACGTCCATTAGGGTACCAAGCAATGTTTAGGATCATTCTAAATGTTCGTATATGTCTTAATACACATTCCTAGACCATTCAAAGCCTTTAGATTACTCTCTTAACCATTCTACACTTGTTAGAACCTCCAAGGACTCATGCTACACCCTCTAAGTCCCTTCGGGTACCAAGCAATGTTTAGGATCATTCTAATGGTTCTTCTAAGTCCTAATACACATTCCTAGACCATTCTAAGCCTTTAGAATACTTTCTTAACCATTCTACACTTGTTAGAACCTCCAAGGACTCATGCTACACCCTTTACGTCTCTTGGGGTACCAAGCAATGTTTAGGATCACTCTAATGGTTCTTATAAGTCCTAATACACATTCCTAGACCATTCTAAGCCTTTAGAATACTCTCTTAACCATTCTACACTTGTTAGAACCTCCAAGGACTCATGCTACACCCTCTACGTCCCTTCGTGTACCAAGCAATGTTTAGGATTATACTAATGGTTCTTATAAGTCCTGATAAACATTCCTAGACCATTCTAAGCCTTTAGAATACTCTCTTAACCATTCTACACTTGTTAGAACCTCCAACGACTCATCCTACACTCTCTACGTCCATTAGGGTACCAAGCAATGTTTAGGATCATTCTAAATGTTCGTATATGTCTTAATACACATTCCTAGACCATTCTAAGCCTTTCGATTACTCTCTTAACCGTTCTACACTTGTTAGAACCTCCAAGGACTCATGCTACACCCTCTAAGTCCCTTCGGGTACCAAGCAATGTTTAGGATCATTCTAATGGTTCTTCTAAGTCCTAATACACATTCCTAGACCATTCTATGCCTTTAGAATACTCTCTTAACCATTCTACACTTGTTAGAACCTCCAAGGACTCATGCTACACCCTCTACGTCCCTTGGGGTACCAAGGAATGTTTAGGATCATTCTAATGGTTCTTATAAGTCCTAATACACATTCCTAGACCATTCTATGCCTTTAGAATACTCTCTTAACCATTCTACACTTGTTAGAACCTCCAAGGACTCATGCTACACCCTCTACGTTCCTTGGGGTACCGAGCAATGTTTAGGATCATTCTAATGGTTCTTATTAGTCCTAATACACATTCCTAGACCATTCTATGCCTTTAGAATACTCTCTTAACCATTCTAAACTTGTTAGAACCTCCAAGGACTCATGCTACACCATCTACGTCCCTTGGGGTACAAAGCAATGTTTAGGATCATTCTAATGGTTCTTATAAGTCCTAATACACATTCCTAGACCATTCTAAGCCTTTAGAATACTCTCATAACCATTCTCCACTTGTCAGAACCTCCAAGGAATCATGCTACACCCTCTACGTCCCTTGGGGTACCAAGAAAAGTTTAGGATCATTCTAATGGTTCTTCTAAGTCCTAATACATATTCCTAGACCATTCTAAGCCTTTAGAATACTCTCTTAACCATTCTACACTTGTTAGAACGTCCAAGGACTCATCCTACACTCTCTACGTCCATTAGGGTACCAAGCGATGTTTAGGATCATTCTAAATGTTCGTATATGTCTTAATACACATTCCTAGACCATTCTAAGCCTTTAGATTACTCTCTTAACCATTCTACACTTGTTAGAACCTCCAAGGACTCATGCTACACCGTCTAAGTCCCTTCGGGTACCAAGCAATGTTTAGGATCATTCTAATGGTTCTTCTAAGTCCTAATACACATTCCTAGACCATTCTAAGCCTTTAGAATACTCTCTTAACCATTATACACTTGTTAGAACGTCCAAGGACTCATCCTACACTCTCTACGTCCATTAGGGTACCAAGCAATGTTTAGGATCATTCTAAATGTTCGTATATGTCTTAATACACATTCCTAGACCATTCTAAGCCTTTCAATTACTCTCTTAACCATTCTACACTTGTTAGAACCTCCAAGGACTCATGCCACACCCTCTACGTCCCTTGGGGTACCAAGCAATGTTTAGGATCATACTAATGGTTCTTATAAGTCCTAATACACATTCCTATACCATTCATTAGCTTATTTGGAAAATTCTCTTCGATTTGATATAAAATTCGTCCAATTCCGAGTTACGGATCAAAAGTTATGGCTGTTTGAAATTCGTGCTGATAAAACTTGAAAAAGGTTTTCTGCAATTCACAACCAATGATGATCTGAGTGACAGTGGCTTAACAAAACATCATCATATGATAATAGTAGTGTGGATATAAATTTTCGTGCAAAAATACCACCCACAACTATGTGAACTAGCAACCACAGAATCAATCAAATACACTAATTGCAACAAAACAGCAAACAGCGCAACTTCAACCAGTTATCAGAATTGACTACTAGACCCTAAATCAGACACGACACACTATAATAACTATACTAACTACGACACTAACTAACTACTAATGACCTTTGGCAAGAACCGATATTCCCCGGCAACGGCGCCAAATTTTGATCGAGGCCGTACCCGATCAAAATAAAAGGTGTTTATTCTGTAGTACTAGGAAGGTGATCCTAGGTCGTTTCCCAGCGAATATCGGTCTAGGCAAAGTATCAAACACGTAGTGTGCAGTAAAATGGGGGGGTTTTTGTGTGTGACAAATGTGAAGAACAAAACATAAACAGAATATAAAAACTAAGAAAATCAGAAACAAAAGCGGGCAAACCCCTTTGGCTACGTACACTACTCAATCCTAGCTCACTAAAGATCGATTCCTCTCCTCTCCTCTGTCCAACTCGTGATAACCAAATACTAAGCGAAAATTCAGTTATCACTCCAAACCCTAACTTCTAATTAAGCATCAGAAACCAGAATTGGAGTTTTTACGAGTTAATACATATTAAGCATTTATATTCATGTATTATCTCTACGAAATGGAATAAAGCAAACCACTACACATCGATAAACATGAAAACAGAGAAGAGAAAATGAAATTGCATTAATAACAAGAGCTCAAGAGTAGATAATACAATACCAAAGGGATTAACCCTTGGAGTCTAGCCTTCCATGGCCATAAAATGAAGAAAAACGAGTAGAAATGGGGAAGAACAAAACCCTAGCAGCCACCACCACTTGGGAGAGCCAAGAGAGAAGTTCTAACCTAGAGAGAGAGTGAGAAATCTGAAATGGGAGTGTGTCTTGGGGGTTACACGAATTTCCCCTCTTTAGTCATGAAAATGGGCCTAAAACATGGGCCCAAGTCCTAAGAAACACTATTCTAAAAATTACAATTAAAAAGGGACCTAAATGCAAATTACAATCTTCACTTCAATGCTTCGATCTTCATTTCCAAACATCCCAAAGTGTCCTTGTGCCAAATATTACCTGAAAATAGAAATAGAATTAATTAGGCTAAATAATCCCAAATTAAACAATATTCGGAATATTAGTCCAATAAACTCAAAATCACTAAATCAAGCTAATCAATGTCAAATGGGCAACAAGTATCAATAATAGGAGTAAAATAATGCAAGGAATAATGGGAAATAAAATGCTCATCACTAAGCCTTTAGATTACTCTCTTAACCATTCTACACTTGTTAGAACCTCCAAGGACTCATGCTACACCCTCTAAGTCCCTTCGGGTACCAAGCAATGTTTAGGATCATTCTAATGGTTCTTCTAAGTCCTAATACACATTCCTAGACCATTCTAAGCCTTTAGAATACTCTCTTAACCATTCTACACTTGTTAGAACCTCCAAGGACTCATGTTACACCCTCTACGTCCCATGGGGTACCAAGCATTGTTCAGGATCATTCTAATGGTTCTTATTAGTCCTAATACACATTCCTAGACCATTCTAAGCCTTTAGAATACTCTCTTAACCATTCTACACTTGTTAGAACCTCCAAGGACTCTTGCTACACCCTCTACGTCCCTTGGGGTACAAAGCAATGTTTAGGATCATTCTAATGGTTCTTATAAGTCCTAATACACATTCCTAGACCATTCTAAGCCTTTAGAATACTCTCTTAACCATTATACACTTGTTAGGACGTCTAAGGACTCATCCTACACTCTCTACGTCCATTAGGGTACCAAGCAATGTTTAGGATCATTCTAAATGTTCGTATATGTCTTAATACACATTCCTAGACCATTCTAAGCCTTTCAATTACTCTCTTAACCATTCTACACTTGTTAGAACCTCCAAGGACTCATGCCACACCCTCTACGTCCCTTGGGGTACCAAGCAATGTTTAGGAACATACTAATGGTTCTTATAAGTCCTAATACACATTCCTATACCATTCATTAGCTTATTTGGAAAATTCTCTTCGATTTTATATAAAATTCGTCCAATTCCGAGTTACAGATCAAAAGTTATGGCTATTTGAAATTCGTGCTGATAAAACTTGAAAAAGGTTTTCTGCAATTCACAACCAATGATGATCTGAGTGACAGTGGCTTAACAAAACATCATCATATGATAATAGTAGTGTGGATATAAATTTTCGTGCAAAAATACCACCCACAACTATGTGAACTAGCAACCACAGAATCAATCAAATACACTAATTGCAACAAAACAGCAAACAGCGCAACTTCAACCAGTTATCAGAATTGACTACTAGACCCTAAATCAGACACGACACACTATAATAACTATACTAACTACGACACTAACTAACTACTAATGACCTTTGGCAAGAACCGATATTCCCCGGCAACGGCGCCAAATTTTGATCGAGGCCGTACCCGATCAAAATAAAAGGTGTTTATTCTGTAGTACTAGGAAGGTGATCCTAGGTCGTTTCCCAGCGAATATCGGTCTAGGCAAAGTATCAAACACGTAGTGTGCAGTAAAATGGGGGGGTTTTTGTGTGTGACAAATGTGAAGAACAAAACATAAACAGAATATAAAAACTAAGAAAATCAGAAACAAAAGCGGGCAAACCCCTTTGGCTACGTACACTACTCAATCCTAGCTCACTAAAGATCGATTCCTCTCCTCTCCTCTGTCCAACTCGTGATAACCAAATACTAAGCGAAAATTCAGTTATCACTCCAAACCCTAACTTCTAATTAAGCATCAGAAACCAGAATTGGAGTTTTTACGAGTTAATACATATTAAGCATTTATATTCATGTATTATCTCTACGAAATGGAATAAAGCAAACCACTACACATCGATAAACATGAAAACAGAGAAGAGAAAATGAAATTGCATTAATAACAAGAGCTCAAGAGTAGATAATACAATACCAAAGGGATTAACCCTTGGAGTCTAGCCTTCCATGGCCATAAAATGAAGAAAAACGAGTAGAAATGGGGAAGAACAAAACCCTAGCAGCCACCACCACTTGGGAGAGCCAAGAGAGAAGTTCTAACCTAGAGAGAGAGTGAGAAATCTGAAATGGGAGTGTGTCTTGGGGGTTACACGAATTTCCCCTCTTTAGTCATGAAAATGGGCCTAAAACATGGGCCCAAGTCCTAAGAAACACTATTCTAAAAATTACAATTAAAAAGGGACCTAAATGCAAATTACAATCTTCACTTCAATGCTTCAATCTTCATTTCCAAACATCCCAAAGTGTCCTTGTGCCAAATATTACCTGAAAATAGAAATAGAATTAATTAGGCTAAATAATCCCAAATTAAACAATATTCGGAATATTAGTCCAATAAACTCAAAATCACTAAATCAAGCTAATCAATGTCAAATGGGCAACAAGTATCAATAATAGGAGTAAAATAATGCAAGGAATAATGGGAAATAAAATGCTCATCACTAAGCCTTTAGATTACTCTCTTAACCATTCTACACTTGTTAGAACCTCCAAGGACTCATGCTACACCCTCTAAGTCCCTTCGGGTACCAAGCAATGTTTAGGATCATTCTAATGGTTCTTCTAAGTCCTAATACACATTCCTAGACCATTCTAAGCCTTTAGAATACTCTCTTAACCATTCTACACTTGTTAGAACCTCCAAGGACTCATGTTACACCCTCTACGTCCCATGGGGTACCAAGCATTGTTCAGGATCATTCTAATGGTTCTTATTAGTCCTAATACACATTCCTAGACCATTCTAAGCCTTTAGAATACTCTCTTAACCATTCTACACTTGTTAGAACCTCCAAGGACTCTTGCTACACCCTCTACGTCCCTTGGGGTACAAAGCAATGTTTAGGATCATTCTAATGGTTCTTATAAGTCCTAATACACATTCCTAGACCATTCTAAGCCTTTAGAATACTCTCTTAACCATTATACACTTGTTAGGACGTCTAAGGACTCATCCTACACTCTCTACGTCCATTAGGGTACCAAGCAATGTTTAGGATCATTCTAAATGTTCGTATATGTCTTAATACACATTCCTAGACCATTCTAAGCCTTTCAATTACTCTCTTAACCATTCTACACTTGTTAGAACCTCCAAGGACTCATGCCACACCCTCTACGTCCCTTGGGGTACCAAGCAATGTTTAGGATCATACTAATGGTTCTTATAAGTCCTAATACACATTCCTAGACCATTCATTAGCTTATTTGGAAAATTCTCTTCGATTTGATATAAAATTCGTCCAATTCCGAGTTACGGATCAAAAGTTATGGCTGTTTGAAATTCGTGCTGATAAAACTTGAAAAAGGTTTTCTGCAATTCACAACCAATGATGATCTGAGTGACAGTGGCTTAACAAAACATCATCATATGATAATAGTAGTGTGGATATAAATTTTCGTGCAAAAATACCACCCACAACTATGTGAACTAGCAACCACAGAATCAATCAAATACACTAATTGCAACAAAACAGCAAACAGCGCAACTTCAACCAGTTATCAGAATTGACTACTAGACCCTAAATCAGACACGACACACTATAATAACTATACTAACTACGACACTAACTAACTACTAATGACCTTTGGCAAGAACCGATATTCCCCGGCAACGGCGCCAAATTTTGATCGAGTCCGTACCCGATCAAAATAAAAGGTGTTTATTCTGTAGTACTAGGAAGGTGATCCTAGGTCGTTTCCCAGCGAATATCGGTCTAGGCAAAGTATCAAACACGTAGTGTGCAGTAAAATGGGGGGGTTTTTGTGTGTGACAAATGTGAAGAACAAAACATAAACAGAATATAAAAACTAAGAAAATCAGAAACAAAAGCGGGCAAACCCCTTTGGCTACGTACACTACTCAATCCTAGCTCACTAAAGATCGATTCCTCTCCTCTCCTCTGTCCAACTCGTGATAACCAAATACTAAGCGAAAATTCAGTTAT
Source organism: Crotalaria pallida (assembly GCA_037953625.1). Classification (NCBI taxonomy): domain Eukaryota; kingdom Viridiplantae; phylum Streptophyta; class Magnoliopsida; order Fabales; family Fabaceae; genus Crotalaria; species Crotalaria pallida. The sequence goes on along the minus strand of CM075654.1, from coordinate 102,680,510 downwards.
CACTCCAAACCCTAACTTCTAATTAAGCATCAGAAACCAGAATTGGAGTTTTTACGAGTTAATACATATTAAGCATTTATATTCATGTATTATCTCTACGAAATGGAATAAAGCAAACCACTACACATCGATAAACATGAAAACAGAGAAGAGAAAATGAAATTGCATTAATAACAAGAGCTCAAGAGTAGATAATACAATACCAAAGGGATTAACCCTTGGAGTCTAGCCTTCCATGGCCATAAAATGAAGAAAAACGAGTAGAAATGGGGAAGAACAAAACCCTAGCAGCCACCACCACTTGGGAGAGCCAAGAGAGAAGTTCTAACCTAGAGAGAGAGTGAGAAATCTGAAATGGGAGTGTGTCTTGGGGGTTACACGAATTTCCCCTCTTTAGTCATGAAAATGGGCCTAAAACATGGGCCCAAGTCCTAAGAAACACTATTCTAAAAATTACAATTAAAAAGGGACCTAAATGCAAATTACAATCTTCACTTCAATGCTTCAATCTTCATTTCCAAACATCCCAAAGTGTCCTTGTGCCAAATATTACCTGAAAATAGAAATAGAATTAATTAGGCTAAATAATCCCAAATTAAACAATATTCGGAATATTAGTCCAATAAACTCAAAATCACTAAATCAAGCTAATCAATGTCAAATGGGCAACAAGTATCAATAATAGGAGTAAAATAATGCAAGGAATAATGGGAAATAAAATGCTCATCACTAAGCCTTTAGATTACTCTCTTAACCATTCTACACTTGTTAGAACCTCCAAGGACTCATGCTACACCCTCTAAGTCCCTTCGGGTACCAAGCAATGTTTAGGATCATTCTAATGGTTCTTCTAAGTCCTAATACACATTCCTAGACCATTCTAAGCCTTTAGAATACTCTCTTAACCATTCTACACTTGTTAGAACCTCCAAGGACTCATGTTACACCCTCTACGTCCCATGGGGTACCAAGCATTGTTCAGGATCATTCTAATGGTTCTTATTAGTCCTAATACACATTCCTAGACCATTCTAAGCCTTTAGAATACTCTCTTAACCATTCTACACTTGTTAGAACCTCCAAGGACTCTTGCTACACCCTCTACGTCCCTTGGGGTACAAAGCAATGTTTAGGATCATTCTAATGGTTCTTATAAGTCCTAATACACATTCCTAGACCATTCTAAGCCTTTAGAATACTCTCTTAACCATTATACACTTGTTAGGACGTCTAAGGACTCATCCTACACTCTCTACGTCCATTAGGGTACCAAGCAATGTTTAGGATCATTCTAAATGTTCGTATATGTCTTAATACACATTCCTAGACCATTCTAAGCCTTTCAATTACTCTCTTAACCATTCTACACTTGTTAGAACCTCCAAGGACTCATGCCACACCCTCTACGTCCCTTGGGGTACCAAGCAATGTTTAGGATCATACTAATGGTTCTTATAAGTCCTAATACACATTCCTAGACCATTCATTAGCTTATTTGGAAAATTCTCTTCGATTTGATATAAAATTCGTCCAATTCCGAGTTACGGATCAAAAGTTATGGCTGTTTGAAATTCGTGCTGATAAAACTTGAAAAAGGTTTTCTGCAATTCACAACCAATGATGATCTGAGTGACAGTGGCTTAACAAAACATCATCATATGATAATAGTAGTGTGGATATAAATTTTCGTGCAAAAATACCACCCACAACTATGTGAACTAGCAACCACAGAATCAATCAAATACACTAATTGCAACAAAACAGCAAACAGCGCAACTTCAACCAGTTATCAGAATTGACTACTAGACCCTAAATCAGACACGACACACTATAATAACTATACTAACTACGACACTAACTAACTACTAATGACCTTTGGCAAGAACCGATATTCCCCGGCAACGGCGCCAAATTTTGATCGAGTCCGTACCCGATCAAAATAAAAGGTGTTTATTCTGTAGTACTAGGAAGGTGATCCTAGGTCGTTTCCCAGCGAATATCGGTCTAGGCAAAGTATCAAACACGTAGTGTGCAGTAAAATGGGGGGGTTTTTGTGTGTGACAAATGTGAAGAACAAAACATAAACAGAATATAAAAACTAAGAAAATCAGAAACAAAAGCGGGCAAACCCCTTTGGCTACGTACACTACTCAATCCTAGCTCACTAAAGATCGATTCCTCTCCTCTCCTCTGTCCAACTCGTGATAACCAAATACTAAGCGAAAATTCAGTTATCACTCCAAACCCTAACTTCTAATTAAGCATCAGAAACCAGAATTGGAGTTTTTACGAGTTAATACATATTAAGCATTTATATTCATGTATTATCTCTACGAAATGGAATAAAGCAAACCACTACACATCGATAAACATGAAAACAGAGAAGAGAAAATGAAATTGCATTAATAACAAGAGCTCAAGAGTAGATAATACAATACCAAAGGGATTAACCCTTGGAGTCTAGCCTTCCATGGCCATAAAATGAAGAAAAACGAGTAGAAATGGGGAAGAACAAAACCCTAGCAGCCACCACCACTTGGGAGAGCCAAGAGAGAAGTTCTAACCTAGAGAGAGAGTGAGAAATCTGAAATGGGAGTGTGTCTTGGGGGTTACACGAATTTCCCCTCTTTAGTCATGAAAATGGGCCTAAAACATGGGCCCAAGTCCTAAGAAACACTATTCTAAAAATTACAATTAAAAAGGGACCTAAATGCAAATTACAATCTTCACTTCAATGCTTCAATCTTCATTTCCAAACATCCCAAAGTGTCCTTGTGCCAAATATTACCTGAAAATAGAAATAGAATTAATTAGGCTAAATAATCCCAAATTAAACAATATTCGGAATATTAGTCCAATAAACTCAAAATCACTAAATCAAGCTAATCAATGTCAAATGGGCAACAAGTATCAATAATAGGAGTAAAATAATGCAAGGAATAATGGGAAATAAAATGCTCATCACTAAGCCTTTAGATTACTCTCTTAACCATTCTACACTTGTTAGAACCTCCAAGGACTCATGCTACACCCTCTAAGTCCCTTCGGGTACCAAGCAATGTTTAGGATCATTCTAATGGTTCTTCTAAGTCCTAATACACATTCCTAGACCATTCTAAGCCTTTAGAATACTCTCTTAACCATTCTACACTTGTTAGAACCTCCAAGGACTCATGTTACACCCTCTACGTCCCATGGGGTACCAAGCATTGTTCAGGATCATTCTAATGGTTCTTATTAGTCCTAATACACATTCCTAGACCATTCTAAGCCTTTAGAATACTCTCTTAACCATTCTACACTTGTTAGAACCTCCAAGGACTCTTGCTACACCCTCTACGTCCCTTGGGGTACAAAGCAATGTTTAGGATCATTCTAATGGTTCTTATAAGTCCTAATACACATTCCTAGACCATTCTAAGCCTTTAGAATACTCTCTTAACCATTATACACTTGTTAGGACGTCTAAGGACTCATCCTACACTCTCTACGTCCATTAGGGTACCAAGCAATGTTTAGGATCATTCTAAATGTTCGTATATGTCTTAATACACATTCCTAGACCATTCTAAGCCTTTCAATTACTCTCTTAACCATTCTACACTTGTTAGAACCTCCAAGGACTCATGCCACACCCTCTACGTCCCTTGGGGTACCAAGCAATGTTTAGGATCATACTAATGGTTCTTATAAGTCCTAATACACATTCCTAGACCATTCATTAGCTTATTTGGAAAATTCTCTTCGATTTGATATAAAATTCGTCCAATTCCGAGTTACGGATCAAAAGTTATGGCTGTTTGAAATTCGTGCTGATAAAACTTGAAAAAGGTTTTCTGCAATTCACAACCAATGATGATCTGAGTGACAGTGGCTTAACAAAACATCATCATATGATAATAGTAGTGTGGATATAAATTTTCGTGCAAAAATACCACCCACAACTATGTGAACTAGCAACCACAGAATCAATCAAATACACTAATTGCAACAAAACAGCAAACAGCGCAACTTCAACCAGTTATCAGAATTGACTACTAGACCCTAAATCAGACACGACACACTATAATAACTATACTAACTACGACACTAACTAACTACTAATGACCTTTGGCAAGAACCGATATTCCCCGGCAACGACGCCAAATTTTGATCGAGGCCGTACCCGATCAAAATAAAAGGTGTTTATTCTGTAGTACTAGGAAGGTGATCCTAGGTCGTTTCCCAGCGAATATCGGTCTAGGCAAAGTATCAAACACGTAGTGTGCAGTAAAATGGGGGGGTTTTTGTGTGTGACAAATGTGAAGAACAAAACATAAACAGAATATAAAAACTAAGAAAATCAGAAACAAAAGCGGGCAAACCCCTTTGGCTACGTACACTACTCAATCCTAGCTCACTAAAGATCGATTCCTCTCCTCTCCTCTGTCCAACTCGTGATAACCAAATACTAAGCGAAAATTCAGTTATCACTCCAAACCCTAACTTCTAATTAAGCATCAGAAACCAGAATTGGAGTTTTTACGAGTTAATACAAATTAAGCATTTATATTCATGTATTATCTCTACGAAATGGAATTAAGCAAACCACCACACATCGATAAACATGAAAACAGAGAAGAGAAAATGAAATTGCATTAATAACAAGAGCTCAAGAGTAGATAATACAATACCAAAGGGATTAACCCTTGAAGTCTAGCCTTCCATGGCCATAAAATGAAGAAAAACGAGTAGAAATGGGGAAGAACAAAACCCTAGCAGCCACCACCACTTCGGAGAGCCAAGAGAGAAGTTCTAACCTAGAGAGAGAGTGAGAAATCTGAAATGGGAGTGTGTCTTGGGGGTTACACGAATTTCCCCTCTTTAGTCATGAAAATGGGCCTAAAACATGGGCCCAAGTCCTAAGAAACACTATTCTAAAAATTACAATTAAAAAGGGACCTAAATGCAAATTACAATCTTCACTTCAATGCTTCAATCTTCATTTCCAAACATCCCAAAGTGTCCTTGTGCCAAATATTACCTGAAAATAGAAATAGAATTAATTAGGCTAAATAATCCCAAATTAAACAATATTCGGAATATTAGTCCAATAAACTCAAAATCACTAAATCAAGCTAATCAATGTCAAATGGGCAACAAGTATCAATAATAGGAGTAAAATAATGCAAGGAATAATGGGAAATAAAATGCTCATCACTAAGCCTTTAGATTACTCTCTTAACCATTCTACACTTGTTAGAACCTCCAAGGACTCATGCTACACCCTCTAAGTCCCTTCGGGTACCAAGCAATGTTTAGGATCATTCTAATGGTTCTTCTAAGTCCTAATACACATTCCTAGACCATTCTAAGCCTTTAGAATACTCTCTTAACCATTCTACACTTGTTAGAACCTCCAAGGACTCATGTTACACCCTCTACGTCCCATGGGGTACCAAGCATTGTTCAGGATCATTCTAATGGTTCTTATTAGTCCTAATACACATTCCTAGACCATTCTAAGCCTTTAGAATACTCTCTTAACCATTCTACACTTGTTAGAACCTCCAAGGACTCTTGCTACACCCTCTACGTCCCTTGGGGTACAAAGCAATGTTTAGGATCATTCTAATGGTTCTTATAAGTCCTAATACACATTCCTAGACCATTCTAAGCCTTTAGAATACTCTCTTAACCATTATACACTTATTAGGACGTCTAAGGACTCATCCTACACTCTCTACGTCCATTAGGGTACCAAGCAATGTTTAGGATCATTCTAAATGTTCGTATATGTCTTAATACACATTCCTAGACCATTCTAAGCCTTTCAATTACTCTCTTAACCATTCTACACTTGTTAGAACCTCCAAGGACTCATGCCACACCCTCTACGTCCCTTGGGGTACCAAGCAATGTTTAGGATCTTACTAATGGTTCTTATAAGTCCTAATACACATTCCTAGACCATTCATTAGCTTATTTGGAAAATTCTCTTCGATTTGATATAAAATTCGTCCAATTCCGAGTTACGGATCAAAAGTTATGGCTGTTTGAAATTCGTGCTGATAAAACTTGAAAAAGGTTTTCTGCAATTCACAACCAATGATGATCTGAGTGACAGTGGCTTAACAAAACATCATCATATGATAATAGTAGTGTGGATATAAATTTTCGTGCAAAAATACCACCCACAACTATGTGAACTAGCAACCACAGAATCAATCAAATACACTAATTGCAACAAAACAGCAAACAGCGCAACTTCAACCAGTTATCAGAATTGACTACTAGACCCTAAATCAGACACGACACACTATAATAACTATACTAACTACGACACTAACTAACTACTAATGACCTTTGGCAAGAACCGATATTCCCCGGCAACGACGCCAAATTTTGATCGAGGCCGTACCCGATCAAAATAAAAGGTGTTTATTCTGTAGTACTAGGAAGGTGATCCTAGGTCGTTTCCCAGCGAATATCGGTCTAGGCAAAGTATCAAACACGTAGTGTGCAGTAAAATGGGGGGGTTTTTGTGTGTGACAAATGTGAAGAACAAAACATAAACAGAATATAAAAACTAAGAAAATCAGAAACAAAAGCGGGCAAACCCCTTTGGCTACGTACACTACTCAATCCTAGCTCACTAAAGATCGATTCCTCTCCTCTCCTCTGTCCAACTCGTGATAACCAAATACTAAGCGAAAATTCAGTTATCACTCCAAACCCTAACTTCTAATTAAGCATCAGAAACCAGAATTGGAGTTTTTACGAGTTAATACAAATTAAGCATTTATATTCATGTATTATCTCTACGAAATGGAATTAAGCAAACCACCACACATCGATAAACATGAAAACAGAGAAGAGAAAATGAAATTGCATTAATAACAAGAGCTCAAGAGTAGATAATACAATACCAAAGGGATTAACCCTTGAAGTCTAGCCTTCCATGGCCATAAAATGAAGAAAAACGAGTAGAAATGGGGAAGAACAAAACCCTAGCAGCCACCACCACTTGGGAGAGCCAAGAGAGAAGTTCTAACCTAGAGAGAGAGTGAGAAATCTGAAATGGGAGTGTGTCTTGGGGGTTACACGAATTTCCCCTCTTTAGTCATGAAAATGGGCCTAAAACATGGGCCCAAGTCCTAAGAAACACTATTCTAAAAATTACAATTAAAAAGGGACCTAAATGCAAATTACAATCTTCACTTCAATGCTTCAATCTTCATTTCCAAACATCCCAAAGTGTCCTTGTGCCAAATATTACCTGAAAATAGAAATAGAATTAATTAGGCTAAATAATCCCAAATTAAACAATATTCGGAATATTAGTCCAATAAACTCAAAATCACTAAATCAAGCTAATCAATGTCAAATGGGCAACAAGTATCAATAATAGGAGTAAAATAATGCAAGGAATAATGGGAAATAAAATGCTCATCACTAAGCCTTTAGATTACTCTCTTAACCATTCTACACTTGTTAGAACCTCCAAGGACTCATGCTACACCCTCTAAGTCCCTTCGGGTACCAAGCAATGTTTAGGATCATTCTAATGGTTCTTCTAAGTCCTAATACACATTCCTAGACCATTCTAAGCCTTTAGAATACTCTCTTAACTATTCTACACTTGTTAGAACCTCCAAGGACTCATGTTACACCCTCTACGTCCCATGGGGTACCAAGCATTGTTCAGGATCATTCTAATGGTTCTTATTAGTCCTAATACACATTCCTAGACCATTCTAAGCCTTTAGAATACTCTCTTAACCATTCTACACTTGTTAGAACCTCCAAGGACTCTTGCTACACCCTCTACGTCCCTTGGGGTACAAAGCAATGTTTAGGATCATTCTAATGGTTCTTATAAGTCCTAATACACATTCCTAGACCATTCTAAGCCTTTAGAATACTCTCTTAACCATTATACACTTGTTAGGACGTCTAAGGACTCATCCTACACTCTCTACGTCCATTAGGGTACCAAGCAATGTTTAGGATCATTCTAAATGTTCGTATATGTCTTAATACACATTCCTAGACCATTCTAAGCCTTTCAATTACTCTCTTAACCATTCTACACTTGTTAGAACCTCCAAGGACTCATGCCACACCCTCTACGTCCCTTGGGGTACCAAGCAATGTTTAGGATCATACTAATGGTTCTTATAAGTCCTAATACACATTCCTAGACCATTCATTAGCTTATTTGGAAAATTCTCTTCGATTTGATATAAAATTCGTCCAATTCCGAGTTACGGATCAAAAGTTATGGCTGTTTGAAATTCGTGCTGATAAAACTTGAAAAAGGTTTTCTGCAATTCACAACCAATGATGATCTGAGTGACAGTGGCTTAACAAAACATCATCATATGATAATAGTAGTGTGGATATAAATTTTTGTGAAAAAATACCACCCACAACTATGTGAACTAGCAACCACAGAATCAATCAAATACACTAATTGCAACAAAACAGCAAACAGCGCAACTTCAACCAGTTATCAGAATTGACTACTAGACCCTAAATCAGACACGACACACTATAATAACTATACTAACTACGACACTAACTAACTACTAATGACCTTTGGCAAGAACCGATATTCCCCGGCAACGGCGCCAAATTTTGATCGAGGCCGTACCCGATCAAAATAAAAGGTGTTTATTCTGTAGTACTAGGAAGGTGATCCTAGGTCGTTTCCCAGCGAATATCGGTCTAGGCAAAGTATCAAACACGTAGTGTGCAGTAAAATGGGGGGGTTTTTGTGTGTGACAAATGTGAAGAACAAAACATAAACAGAATATAAAAACTAAGAAAATCAGAAACAAAAGCGGGCAAACCCCTTTGGCTACGTACACTACTCAATCCTAGCTCACTAAAGATCGATTCCTCTCCTCTCCTCTGTCCAACTCGTGATAACCAAATACTAAGCGAAAATTCAGTTATCACTCCAAACCCTAACTTCTAATTAAGCATCAGAAACCAGAATTGGAGTTTTTACGAGTTAATACAAATTAAGCATTTATATTCATGTATTATCTCTACGAAATGGAATTAAGCAAACCACCACACATCGATAAACATGAAAACAGAGAAGAGAAAATGAAATTGCATTAATAACAAGAGCTCAAGAGTAGATAATACAATACCAAAGGGATTAACCCTTGAAGTCTAGCCTTCCATGGCCATAAAATGAAGAAAAACGAGTAGAAATGGGGAAGAACAAAACCCTAGCAGCCACCACCACTTGGGAGAGCCAAGAGAGAAGTTCTAACCTAGAGAGAGAGTGAGAAATCTGAAATGGGAGTGTGTCTTGGGGGTTACACGAATTTCCCCTCTTTAGTCATGAAAATGGGCCTAAAACATGGGCCCAAGTCCTAAGAAACACTATTCTAAAAATTACAATTAAAAAGGGACCTAAATGCAAATTACAATCTTCACTTCAATGCTTCAATCTTCATTTCCAAACATCCCAAAGTGTCCTTGTGCCAAATATTACCTGAAAATAGAAATAGAATTAATTAGGCTAAATAATCTCAAATTAAACAATATTCGGAATATTAGTCCAATAAACTCAAAATCACTAAATCAAGCTAATCAATGTCAAATGGGCAACAAGTATCAATAATAGGAGTAAAATAATGCAAGGAATAATGGGAAATAAAATGCTCATCACTAAGCCTTTAGATTACTCTCTTAACCATTCTACACTTGTTAGAACCTCCAAGGACTCATGCTACACCCTCTAAGTCCCTTCGGGTACCAAGCAATGTTTAGGATCATTCTAATGGTTCTTCTAAGTCCTAATACACATTCCTAGACCATTCTAAGCCTTTAGAATACTCTCTTAACCATTCTACACTTGTTAGAACCTCCAAGGACTCATGTTACACCCTCTACGTCCCATGGGGTACCAAGCATTGTTCAGGATCATTCTAATGGTTCTTATTAGTCCTAATACACATTCCTAGACCATTCTAAGCCTTTAGAATACTCTCTTAACCATTCTACACTTGTTAGAACCTCCAAGGACTCTTGCTACACCCTCTACGTCCCTTGGGGTACAAAGCAATGTTTAGGATCATTCTAATGGTTCTTATAAGTCCTAATACACATTCCTAGACCATTCTAAGCCTTTAGAATACTCTCTTAACCATTATACACTTGTTAGGATGTCTAAGGACTCATCCTACACTCTCTACGTCCATTAGGGTACCAAGCAATGTTTAGGATCATTCTAAATGTTCGTATATGTCTTAATACACATTCCTAGACCATTCTAAGCCTTTCAATTACTCTCTTAACCATTCTACACTTGTTAGAACCTCCAAGGACTCATGCCACACCCTCTACGTCCCTTGGGGTACCAAGCAATGTTTAGGATCATACTAATGGTTCTTATAAGTCCTAATAAACATTCCTAGACCATTCATTAGCTTATTTGGAAAATTCTCTTCGATTTGATATAAAATTCGTCCAATTCCGAGTTACGGATCAAAAGTTATGGCTGTTTGAAATTCGTGCTGATAAAACTTGAAAAAGGTTTTCTGCAATTCACAACCAATGATGATCTGAGTGACAGTGGCTTAACAAAACATCATCATATGATAATAGTAGTGTGGATATAAATTTTTGTGAAAAAATACCACCCACAACTATGTGAACTAGCAACCACAGAATCAATCAAATACACTAATTGCAACAAAACAGCAAACAGCGCAACTTCAACCAGTTATCAGAATTGACTACTAGACCCTAAATCAGACACGACACACTATAATAACTATACTAACTACGACACTAACTAACTACTAATGACCTTTGGCAAGAACCGATATTCCCCGGCAACGGCGCCAAATTTTGATCGAGGCCGTACCCGATCAAAATAAAAGGTGTTTATTCTGTAGTACTAGGAAGGTGATCCTAGGTCGTTTCCCAGCGAATATCGGTCTAGGCAAAGTATCAAACACGTAGTGTGCAGTAAAATGGGGGGGTTTTTGTGTGTGACAAATGTGAAGAACAAAACATAAACAGAATATAAAAACTAAGAAAATCAGAAACAAAAGCGGGCAAACCCCTTTGGCTACGTACACTACTCAATCCTAGCTCACTAAAGATCGATTCCTCTCCTCTCCTCTGTCCAACTCGTGATAACCAAATACTAAGCGAAAATTCAGTTATCACTCCAAACCCTAACTTCTAATTAAGCATCAGAAACCAGAATTGGAGTTTTTACGAGTTAATACAAATTAAGCATTTATATTCATGTATTATCTCTACGAAATGGAATTAAGCAAACCACCACACATCGATAAACATGAAAACAGAGAAGAGAAAATGAAATTGCATTAATAACAAGAGCTCAAGAGTAGATAATACAATACCAAAGGGATTAACCCTTGAAGTCTAGCCTTCCATGGCCATAAAATGAAGAAAAACGAGTAGAAATGGGGAAGAACAAAACCCTAGCAGCCACCACCACTTGGGAGAGCCAAGAGAGAAGTTCTAACCTAGAGAGAGAGTGAGAAATCTAAAATGGGAGTGTGTCTTGGGGGTTACACGAATTTCCCCTCTTTAGTCATGAAAATGGGCCTAAAACATGGGCCCAAGTCCTAAGAAACACTATTCTAAAAATTACAATTAAAAAGGGACCTAAATGCAAATTACAATCTTCACTTCAATGCTTCAATCTTCATTTCCAAACATCCCAAAGTGTCCTTGTGCCAAATATTACCTGAAAATAGAAATAGAATTAATTAGGCTAAATAATCTCAAATTAAACAATATTCGGAATATTAGTCCAATAAACTCAAAATCACTAAATCAAGCTAATCAATGTCAAATGGGCAACAAGTATCAATAATAGGAGTAAAATAATGCAAGGAATAATGGGAAATAAAATGCTCATCACTAAGCCTTTAGATTACTCTCTTAACCATTCTACACTTGTTAGAACCTCCAAGGACTCATGCTACACCCTCTAAGTCCCTTCGGGTACCAAGCAATGTTTAGGATCATTCTAATGGTTCTTCTAAGTCCTAATACACATTCCTAGACCATTCTAAGCCTTTAGAATACTCTCTTAACCATTCTACACTTGTTAGAACCTCCAAGGACTCATGTTACACCCTCTACGTCCCATGGGGTACCAAGCATTGTTCAGGATCATTCTAATGGTTCTTATTAGTCCTAATACACATTCCTAGACCATTCTAAGCCTTTAGAATACTCTCTTAACCATTCTACACTTGTTAGAACCTCCAAGGACTCTTGCTACACCCTCTACGTCCCTTGGGGTACAAAGCAATGTTTAGGATCATTCTAATGGTTCTTATAAGTCCTAATACACATTCCTAGACCATTCTAAGCCTTTAGAATACTCTCTTAACCATTATACACTTATTAGGACGTCTAAGGACTCATCCTACACTCTCTACGTCCATTAGGGTACCAAGCAATGTTTAGGATCATTCTAAATGTTCGTATATGTCTTAATACACATTCCTAGACCATTCTAAGCCTTTCAATTACTCTCTTAACCATTCTACACTTGTTAGAACCTCCAAGGACTCATGCCACACCCTCTACGTCCCTTGGGGTACCAAGCAATGTTTAGGATCTTACTAATGGTTCTTATAAGTCCTAATACACATTCCTAGACCATTCATTAGCTTATTTGGAAAATTCTCTTCGATTTGATATAAAATTCGTCCAATTCCGAGTTACGGATCAAAAGTTATGGCTGTTTGAAATTCGTGCTGATAAAACTTGAAAAAGGTTTTCTGCAATTCACAACCAATGATGATCTGAGTGACAGTGGCTTAACAAAACATCATCATATGATAATAGTAGTGTGGATATAAATTTTTGTGAAAAAATACCACCCACAACTATGTGAACTAGCAACCACAGAATCAATCAAATACACTAATTGCAACAAAACAGCAAACAGCGCAACTTCAACCAGTTATCAGAATTGACTACTAGACCCTAAATCAGACACGACACACTATAATAACTATACTAACTACGACACTAACTAACTACTAATGACCTTTGGCAAGAACCGATATTCCCCGGCAACGGCGCCAAATTTTGATCGAGGCCGTACCCGATCAAAATAAAAGGTGTTTATTCTGTAGTACTAGGAAGGTGATCCTAGGTCGTTTCCCAGCGAATATCGGTCTAGGGAAAGTATCAAACACGTAGTGTGCAGTAAAATGGGGGGGTTTTTGTGTGTGACAAATGTGAAGAACAAAACATAAACAGAATATAAAAACTAAGAAAATCAGAAACAAAAGCGGGCAAACCCCTTTGGCTACGTACACTACTCAATCCTAGCTCACTAAAGATTGATTCCTCTCCTCTCCTCTGTCCAACTCGTGATAACCAAATACTAAGCGAAAATTCAGTTATCACTCCAAACCCTAACTTCTAATTAAGCATCAGAAACCAGAATTGGAGTTTTTACGAGTTAATACAAATTAAGCATTTATATTCATGTATTATCTCTACGAAATGGAATTAAGCAAACCACCACACATCGATAAACATGAAAACAGAGAAGAGAAAATGAAATTGCATTAATAACAAGAGCTCAAGAGTAGATAATACAATACCAAAGGGATTAACCCTTGAGAGCCTTCCATGGCCATAAAATGAAGAAAAACGAGTAGAAATGGGGAAGAACAAAACCCTAGCAGCCACCACCACTTGGGAGAGCCAAGAGAGAAGTTCTAACCTAGAGAGAGAGTGAGAAATCTGAAATGGGAGTGTGTCTTGGGGGTTACACGAATTTCCCCTCTTTAGTCATGAAAATGGGCCTAAAACATGGGCCCAAGTCCTAAGAAACACTATTCTAAAAATTACAATTAAAAAGGGACCTAAATGCAAATTACAATCTTCACTTCAATGCTTCAATCTTCATTTCCAAACATCCCAAAGTGTCCTTGTGCCAAATATTACCTGAAAATAGAAATAGAATTAATTAGGCTAAATAATCCCAAATTAAACAATATTCGGAATATTAGTCCAATAAACTCAAAATCACTAAATCAAGCTAATCAATGTCAAATGGGCAACAAGTATCAATAATAGGAGTAAAATAATGCAAGGAATAATGGGAAATAAAATGCTCATCACTAAGCCTTTAGATTACTCTCTTAACCATTCTACACTTGTTAGAACCTCCAAGGACTCATGCTACACCCTCTAAGTCCCTTCGGGTACCAAGCAATGTTTAGGATCATTCTAATGGTTCTTCTAAGTCCTAATACACATTCCTAGACCATTCTAAGCCTTTAGAATACTCTCTTAACTATTCTACACTTGTTAGAACCTCCAAGGACTCATGTTACACCCTCTACGTCCCATGGGGTACCAAGCATTGTTCAGGATCATTCTAATGGTTCTTATTAGTCCTAATACACATTCCTAGACCATTCTAAGCCTTTAGAATACTCTCTTAACCATTCTACACTTGTTAGAACCTCCAAGGACTCTTGCTACACCCTCTACGTCCCTTGGGGTACAAAGCAATGTTTAGGATCATTCTAATGGTTCTTATAAGTCCTAATACACATTCCTAGACCATTCTAAGCCTTTAGAATACTCTCTTAACCATTATACACTTGTTAGGACGTCTAAGGACTCATCCTACACTCTCTACGTCCATTAGGGTACCAAGCAATGTTTAGGATCATTCTAAATGTTCGTATATGTCTTAATACACATTCCTAGACCATTCTAAGCCTTTCAATTACTCTCTTAACCATTCTACACTTGTTAGAACCTCCAAGGACTCATGCCACACCCTCTACGTCCCTTGGGGTACCAAGCAATGTTTAGGATCATACTAATGGTTCTTATAAGTCCTAATAAACATTCCTAGACCATTCATTAGCTTATTTGGAAAATTCTCTTCGATTTGATATAAAATTCGTCCAATTCCGAGTTACGGATCAAAAGTTATGGCTGTTTGAAATTCGTGCTGATAAAACTTGAAAAAGGTTTTCTGCAATTCACAACCAATGATGATCTGAGTGACAGTGGCTTAACAAAACATCATCATATGATAATAGTAGTGTGGATATAAATTTTTGTGAAAAAATACCACCCACAACTATGTGAACTAGCAACCACAGAATCAATCAAATACACTAATTGCAACAAAACAGCAAACAGCGCAACTTCAACCAGTTATCAGAATTGACTACTAGACCCTAAATCAGACACGACACACTATAATAACTATACTAACTACGACACTAACTAACTACTAATGACCTTTGGCAAGAACCGATATTCCCCGGCAACGGCGCCAAATTTTGATCGAGGCCGTACCCGATCAAAATAAAAGGTGTTTATTCTGTAGTACTAGGAAGGTGATCCTAGGTCGTTTCCCAGCGAATATCGGTCTAGGCAAAGTATCAAACACGTAGTGTGCAGTAAAATGGGGGGGTTTTTGTGTGTGACAAATGTGAAGAACAAAACATAAACAGAATATAAAAACTAAGAAAATCAGAAACAAAAGCGGGCAAACCCCTTTGGCTACGTACACTACTCAATCCTAGCTCACTAAAGATCGATTCCTCTCCTCTCCTCTGTCCAACTCGTGATAACCAAATACTAAGCGAAAATTCAGTTATCACTCCAAACCCTAACTTCTAATTAAGCATCAGAAACCAGAATTGGAGTTTTTACGAGTTAATACAAATTAAGCATTTATATTCATGTATTATCTCTACGAAATGGAATTAAGCAAACCACCACACATCGATAAACATGAAAACAGAGAAGAGAAAATGAAATTGCATTAATAACAAGAGCTCAAGAGTAGATAATACAATACCAAAGGGATTAACCCTTGAAGTCTAGCCTTCCATGGCCATAAAATGAAGAAAAACGAGTAGAAATGGGGAAGAACAAAACCCTAGCAGCCACCACCACTTGGGAGAGCCAAGAGAGAAGTTCTAACCTAGAGAGAGAGTGAGAAATCTGAAATGGGAGTGTGTCTTGGGGGTTACACGAATTTCCCCTCTTTAGTCATGAAAATGGGCCTAAAACATGGGCCCAAGTCCTAAGAAACACTATTCTAAAAATTACAATTAAAAAGGGACCTAAATGCAAATTACAATCTTCACTTCAATGCTTCAATCTTCATTTCCAAACATCCCAAAGTGTCCTTGTGCCAAATATTACCTGAAAATAGAAATAGAATTAATTAGGCTAAATAATCCCAAATTAAACAATATTCGGAATATTAGTCCAATAAACTCAAAATCACTAAATCAAGCTAATCAATGTCAAATGGGCAACAAGTATCAATAATAGGAGTAAAATAATGCAAGGAATAATGGGAAATAAAATGCTCATCACTAAGCCTTTAGATTACTCTCTTAACCATTCTACACTTGTTAGAACCTCCAAGGACTCATGCTACACCCTCTAAGTCCCTTCGGGTACCAAGCAATGTTTAGGATCATTCTAATGGTTCTTCTAAGTCCTAATACACATTCCTAGACCATTCTAAGCCTTTAGAATACTCTCTTAACCATTCTACACTTGTTAGAACCTCCAAGGACTCATGTTACACCCTCTACGTCCCATGGGGTACCAAGCATTGTTCAGGATCATTCTAATGGTTCTTATTAGTCCTAATACACATTCCTAGACCATTCTAAGCCTTTAGAATACTCTCTTAACCATTCTACACTTGTTAGAACCTCCAAGGACTCTTGCTACACCCTCTACGTCCCTTGGGGTACAAAGCAATGTTTAGGATCATTCTAATGGTTCTTATAAGTCCTAATACACATTCCTAGACCATTCTAAGCCTTTAGAATACTCTCTTAACCATTATACACTTGTTAGGACGTCTAAGGACTCATCCTACACTCTCTACGTCCATTAGGGTACCAAGCAATGTTTAGGATCATTCTAAATGTTCGTATATGTCTTAATACACATTCCTAGACCATTCTAAGCCTTTCAATTACTCTCTTAACCATTCTACACTTGTTAGAACCTCCAAGGACTCATGCCACACCCTCTACGTCCCTTGGGGTACCAAGCAATGTTTAGGATCATACTAATGGTTCTTATAAGTCCTAATACACATTCCTAGACCATTCATTAGCTTATTTGGAAAATTCTCTTCGATTTGATATAAAATTCGTCCAATTCCGAGTTACGGATCAAAAGTTATGGCTGTTTGAAATTCGTGCTGATAAAACTTGAAAAAGGTTTTCTGCAATTCACAACCAATGATGATCTGAGTGACAGTGGCTTAACAAAACATCATCATATGATAATAGTAGTGTGGATATAAATTTTTCGTGCAAAAATACCACCCACAACTATGTGAACTAGCAACCACAGAATCAATCAAATACACTAATTGCAACAAAACAGCAAACAGCGCAACTTCAACCAGTTATCAGAATTGACTACTAGACCCTAAATCAGACACGGCACACTATAATAACTATACTAACTACGACACTAACTAACTACTAATGACCTTTGGCAAGAACCGATATTCCCCGGCAACGGCGCCAAATTTTGATCGAGGCCGTACCCGATCAAAATAAAAGGTGTTTATTCTGTAGTACTAGGAAGGTGATCCTAGGTCGTTTCCCAGCGAATATCGGTCTAGGCAAAGTATCAAACACGTAGTGTGCAGTAAAATGGGGGGGTTTTTGTGTGTGACAAATGTGAAGAACAAAACATAAACAGAATATAAAAACTAAGAAAATCAGAAACAAAAGCGGGCAAACCCCTTTGGCTACGTACACTACTCAATCCTAGCTCACTAAAGATCGATTCCTCTCCTCTCCTCTGTCCAACTCGTGATAACCAAATACTAAGCGAAAATTTAGTTATCACTCCAAACCCTAACTTCTAATTAAGCATCAGAAACCAGAATTGGAGTTTTTACGAGTTAATACAAATTAAGCATTTATATTCATGTATTATCTCTACGAAATGGAATTAAGCAAACCACTACACATCGATAAACATGAAAACAGAGAAGAGAAAATGAAATTGCATTAATAACAAGAGCTCAAGAGTAGATAATACAATACCAAAGGGATTAACCCTTGAAGTCTAGCCTTCCATGGCCATAAAATGAAGAAAAACGAGTAGAAATGGGGAAGAACAAAACCCTAGCAGCCACCACCACTTGGGAGAGCCAAGAGAGAAGTTCTAACCTAGAGAGAGAGTGAGAAATCTGAAATGGGAGTGTGTCTTGGGGGTTACACGAATTTCCCCTCTTTAGTCATGAAAATGGGCCTAAAACATGGGCCCAAGTCCTAAGAAACACTATTCTAAAAATTACAATTAAAAAGGGACCTAAATGCAAATTACAATCTTCACTTCAATGCTTCAATCTTCATTTCCAAACATCCCAAAGTGTCCTTGTGCCAAATATTACCTGAAAATAGAAATAGAATTAATTAGGCTAAATAATCCCAAATTAAACAATATTCGGAATATTAGTCCAATAAACTCAAAATCACTAAATCAAGCTAATCAATGTCAAATGGGCAACAAGTATCAATAATAGGAGTAAAATAATGCAAGGAATAATGGGAAATAAAATGCTCATCACTAAGCCTTTAGATTACTCTCTTAACCATTCTACACTTGTTAGAACCTCCAAGGACTCATGCTACACCCTCTAAGTCCCTTCGGGTACCAAGCAATGTTTAGGATCATTCTAATGGTTCTTCTAAGTCCTAATACACATTCCTAGACCATTCTAAGCCTTTAGAATACTCTCTTAACCATTCTACACTTGTTAGAACCTCCAAGGACTCATGTTACACCCTCTACGTCCCATGGGGTACCAAGCATTGTTCAGGATCATTCTAATGGTTCTTATTAGTCCTAATACACATTCCTAGACCATTCTAAGCCTTTAGAATACTCTCTTAACCATTCTACACTTGTTAGAACCTCCAAGGACTCTTGCTACACCCTCTACGTCCCTTGGGGTACAAAGCAATGTTTAGGATCATTCTAATGGTTCTTATAAGTCCTAATACACATTCCTAGACCATTCTAAGCCTTTAGAATACTCTCTTAACCATTATACACTTGTTAGGACGTCTAAGGACTCATCCTACACTCTCTACGTCCATTAGGGTACCAAGCAATGTTTAGGATCATTCTAAATGTTCGTATATGTCTTAATACACATTCCTAGACCATTCTAAGCCTTTCAATTACTCTCTTAACCATTCTACACTTGTTAGAACCTCCAAGGACTCATGCCACACCCTCTACGTCCCTTGGGGTACCAAGCAATGTTTAGGATCATACTAATGGTTCTTATAAGTCCTAATACACATTCCTAGACCATTCATTAGCTTATTTGGAAAATTCTCTTCGATTTGATATAAAATTCGTCCAATTCCGAGTTACGGATCAAAAGTTATGGCTGTTTGAAATTCGTGCTGATAAAACTTGAAAAAGGTTTTCTGCAATTCACAACCAATGATGATCTGAGTGACAGTGGCTTAACAAAACATCATCATATGATAATAGTAGTGTGGATATAAATTTTCGTGCAAAAATACCACCCACAACTATGTGAACTAGCAACCACAGAATCAATCAAATACACTAATTGCAACAAAACAGCAAACAACGCAACTTCAACCAGTTATCAGAATTGACTACTAGACCCTAAATCAGACACGACACACTATAATAACTATACTAACTACGACACTAACTAACTACTAATGACCTTTGGCAAGAACCGATATTCCCCGGCAACGGCGCCAAATTTTGATCGAGGCCGTACCCGATCAAAATAAAAGGTGTTTATTCTGTAGTACTAGGAAGGTGATCCTAGGTCGTTTCCCAGCGAATATCGGTCTAGGCAAAGTATCAAACACGTAGTGTGCAGTAAAATGGGGGGGTTTTTGTGTGTGACAAATGTGAAGAACAAAACATAAACAGAATATAAAAACTAAGAAAATCAGAAACAAAAGCGGGCAAACCCCTTTGGCTACGTACACTACTCAATCCTAGCTCACTAAAGATCGATTCCTCTCCTCTCCTCTATCCAACTCGTGATAACCAAATACTAAGCGAAAATTCAGTTATCACTCCAAACCCTAACTTCTAATTAAGCATTAGAAACCAGAATTGGAGTTTTTACGAGTTAATACAAATTAAGCATTTATATTCATGTATTATCTCTACGAAATGGAATTAAGCAAACCACTACACATCGATAAACATGAAAACAGAGAAGGGAAAATGAAATTGCATTAATAACAAGAGCTCAAGAGTAGATAATACAATACCAAAGGGATTAACCCTTGAAGTCTAGCCTTCCATGGCCATAAAATGAAGAAAAACGAGTAGAAATGGGGAAGAACAAAACCCTAGCAGCCACCACCACTTGGGAGAGCCAAGAGAGAAGTTCTAACCTAGAGAGAGAGTGAGAAATCTGAAATGGGAGTGTGTCTTGGGGGTTACACGAATTTCCCCTCTTTAGTCATGAAAATGGGCCTAAAACATGGGCCCAAGTCCTAAGAAACACTATTCTAAAAATTACAATTAAAAAGGGACCTAAATGCAAATTACAATCTTCACTTCAATGCTTCAATCTTCATTTCCAAACATCCCAAAGTGTCCTTGTGCCAAATATTACCTGAAAATAGAAATAGAATTAATTAGGCTAAATAATCCCAAATTAAACAATATTCGGAATATTAGTCCAATAAACTCAAAATCACTAAATCAAGCTAATCAATGTCAAATGGGCAACAAGTATCAATAATAGGAGTAAAATAATGCAAGGAATAATGGGAAATAAAATGCTCATCACTAAGCCTTTAGATTACTCTCTTAACCATTCTACACTTGTTAGAACCTCCAAGGACTCATGCTACACCCTCTAAGTCCCTTCGGGTACCAAGCAATGTTTAGGATCATTCTAATGGTTCTTCTAAGTCCTAATACACATTCCTAGACCATTCTAAGCCTTTAGAATACTCTCTTAACCATTCTACACTTGTTAGAACCTCCAAGGACTCATGTTACACCCTCTACGTCCCATGGGGTACCAAGCATTGTTCAGGATCATTCTAATGGTTCTTATTAGTCCTAATACACATTCCTAGACCATTCTAAGCCTTTAGAATACTCTCTTAACCATTCTACACTTGTTAGAACCTCCAAGGACTCTTGCTACACCCTCTACGTCCCTTGGGGTACAAAGCAATGTTTAGGATCATTCTAATGGTTCTTATAAGTCCTAATACACATTCCTAGACCATTCTAAGCCTTTAGAATACTCTCTTAACCATTATACACTTGTTAGGACGTCTAAGGACTCATCCTACACTCTCTACGTCCATTAGGGTACCAAGCAATGTTTAGGATCATTCTAAATGTTCGTATATGTCTTAATACACATTCCTAGACCATTCTAAGCCTTTCAATTACTCTCTTAACCATTCTACACTTGTTAGAACCTCCAAGGACTCATGCCACACCCTCTACGTCCCTTGGGGTACCAAGCAATGTTTAGGATCATACTAATGGTTCTTATAAGTCCTAATACACATTCCTAGACCATTCATTAGCTTATTTGGAAAATTCTCTTCGATTTGATATAAAATTCGTCCAATTCCGAGTTACGGATCAAAAGTTATGGCTGTTTGAAATTCGTGCTGATAAAACTTGAAAAAGGTTTTCTGCAATTCACAACCAATGATGATCTGAGTGACAGTGGCTTAACAAAACATCATCATATGATAATAGTAGTGTGGATATAAATTTTCGTGCAAAAATACCACCCACAACTATGTGAACTAGCAACCACAGAATCAATCAAATACACTAATTGCAACAAAACAGCAAACAACGCAACTTCAACCAGTTATCAGAATTGACTACTAGACCCTAAATCAGACACGACACACTATAATAACTATACTAACTACGACACTAACTAACTACTAATGACCTTTGACAAGAACCGATATTCCCCGGCAACGGCGCCAAATTTTGATCGAGGCCGTACCCGATCAAAATAAAAGGTGTTTATTCTGTAGTACTAGGAAGGTGATCCTAGGTCGTTTCCCAGCGAATATCGGTCTAGGCAAAGTATCAAACACGTAGTGTGCAGTAAAATGGGGGGGTTTTTGTGTGTGACAAATGTGAAGAACAAAACATAAACAGAATATAAAAACTAAGAAAATCAGAAACAAAAGCGGGCAAACCCCTTTGGCTACGTACACTACTCAATCCTAGCTCACTAAAGATCGATTCCTCTCCTCTCCTCTATCCAACTCGTGATAACCAAATACTAAGCGAAAATTCAGTTATCACTCCAAACCCTAACTTCTAATTAAGCATCAGAAACCAGAATTGGAGTTTTTACGAGTTAATACAAATTAAGCATTTATATTCATGTATTATCTCTACGAAATGGAATTAAGCAAACCACTACACATCGATAAACATGAAAACAGAGAAGAGAAAATGAAATTGCATTAATAACAAGAGCTCAAGAGTAGATAATACAATACCAAAGGGATTAACCCTTGAAGTCTAGCCTTCCATGGCCATAAAATGAAGAAAAACGAGTAGAAATGGGGAAGAACAAAACCCTAGCAGCCACCACCACTTGGGAGAGCCAAGAGAGAAGTTCTAACCTAGAGAGAGAGTGAGAAATCTGAAATGGGAGTGTGTCTTGGGGGTTACACGAATTTCCCCTCTTTAGTCATGAAAATGGGCCTAAAACATGGGCCCAAGTCCTAAGAAACACTATTCTAAAAATTACAATTAAAAAGGGACCTAAATGCAAATTACAATCTTCACTTCAATGCTTCAATCTTCATTTCCAAACATCCCAAAGTGTCCTTGTGCCAAATATTACCTGAAAATAGAAATAGAATTAATTAGGCTAAATAATCCCAAATTAAACAATATTCGGAATATTAGTCCAATAAACTCAAAATCACTAAATCAAGCTAATCAATGTCAAATGGGCAACAAGTATCAATAATAGGAGTAAAATAATGCAAGGAATAATGGGAAATAAAATGCTCATCACTAAGCCTTTAGATTACTCTCTTAACCATTCTACACTTGTTAGAACCTCCAAGGACTCATGCTACACCCTCTAAGTCCCTTCGGGTACCAAGCAATGTTTAGGATCATTCTAATGGTTCTTCTAAGTCCTAATACACATTCCTAGACCATTCTAAGCCTTTAGAATACTCTCTTAACCATTCTACACTTGTTAGAACCTCCAAGGACTCATGTTACACCCTCTACGTCCCATGGGGTACCAAGCATTGTTCAGGATCATTCTAATGGTTCTTATTAGTCCTAATACACATTCCTAGACCATTCTAAGCCTTTAGAATACTCTCTTAACCATTCTACACTTGTTAGAACCTCCAAGGACTCTTGCTACACCCTCTACGTCCCTTGGGGTACAAAGCAATGTTTAGGATCATTCTAATGGTTCTTATAAGTCCTAATACACATTCCTAGACCATTCTAAGCCTTTAGAATACTCTCTTAACCATTATACACTTGTTAGGACGTCTAAGGACTCATCCTACACTCTCTACGTCCATTAGGGTACCAAGCAATGTTTAGGATCATTCTAAATGTTCGTATATGTCTTAATACACATTCCTAGACCATTCTAAGCCTTTCAATTACTCTCTTAACCATTCTACACTTGTTAGAACCTCCAAGGACTCATGCCACACCCTCTACGTCCCTTGGGGTACCAAGCAATGTTTAGGATCATACCAATGGTTCTTATAAGTCCTAATACACATTCCTAGACCATTCATTAGCTTATTTGAAAAATTCTCTTCGATTTGATATAAAATTCGTCCAATTCCGAGTTACGGATCAAAAGTTATGGCTGTTTGAAATTCGTGCTGATAAAACTTGAAAAAGGTTTTCTGCAATTCACAACCAATGATGATCTGAGTGACAGTGGCTTAACAAAACATCATCATATGATAATAGTAGTGTGGATATAAATTTTCGTGCAAAAATACCACCCACAACTATGTGAACTAGCAACCACAGAATCAATCAAATACACTAATTGCAACAAAACAGCAAACAACGCAACTTCAACCAGTTATCAGAATTGACTACTAGACCCTAAATCAGACACGACACACTATAATAACTATACTAACTACGACACTAACTAACTACTAATGACCTTTGGCAAGAACCGATATTCCCCGGCAACGGCGCCAAATTTTGATCGAGGCCGTACCCGATCAAAATAAAAGGTGTTTATTCTGTAGTACTAGGAAGGTGATCCTAGGTCGTTTCCCAGCGAATATCGGTCTAGGCAAAGTATCAAACACGTAGTGTGCAGTAAAATGGGGGGGTTTTTGTGTGTGACAAATGTGAAGAACGAAACATAAACAGAATATAAAAACTAAGAAAATCAGAAACAAAAGCGGGCAAACCCCTTTGGCTACGTACACTACTCAATCCTAGCTCACTAAAGATCGATTCCTCTCCTCTCCTCTGTCCAACTCGTGATAACCAAATACTAAGCGAAAATTCAGTTATCACTCCAAACCCTAACTTCTAATTAAGCATCAGAAACCAGAATTGGAGTTTTTACGAGTTAATACAAATTAAGCATTTATATTCATGTATTATCTCTACGAAATGGAATTAAGCAAACCACTACACATCGATAAACATGAAAACAGAGAAGAGAAAATGAAATTGCATTAATAACAAGAGCTCAAGAGTAGATAATACAATACCAAAGGGATTAACCCTTGAAGTCTAGCCTTCCATGGCCATAAAATGAAGAAAAACGAGTAGAAATGGGGAAGAACAAAACCCTAGCAGCCACCACCACTTGGGAGAGCCAAGAGAGAAGTTCTAACCTAGAGAGAGAGTGAGAAATCTGAAATGGGAGTGTGTCTTGGGGGTTACACGAATTTCCCCTCTTTAGTCATGAAAATGGGCCTAAAACATGGGCCCAAGTCCTAAGAAACACTATTCTAAAAATTACAATTAAAAAGGGACCTAAATGCAAATTACAATCTTCACTTCAATGCTTCAATCTTCATTTCCAAACATCCCAAAGTGTCCTTGTGCCAAATATTACCTGAAAATAGAAATAGAATTAATTAGGCTAAATAATCCCAAATTAAACAATATTCGGAATATTAGTCCAATAAACTCAAAATCACTAAATCAAGCTAATCAATGTCAAATGGGCAACAAGTATCAATAATAGGAGTAAAATAATGCAAGGAATAATGGGAAATAAAATGCTCATCACTAAGCCTTTAGATTACTCTCTTAACCATTCTACACTTGTTAGAACCTCCAAGGACTCATGCTACACCCTCTAAGTCCCTTCGGGTACCAAGCAATGTTTAGGATCATTCTAATGGTTCTTCTAAGTCCTAATACACATTCCTAGACCATTCTAAGCCTTTAGAATACTCTCTTAACCATTCTACACTTGTTAGAACCTCCAAGGACTCATGTTACACCCTCTACGTCCCATGGGGTACCAAGCATTGTTCAGGATCATTCTAATGGTTCTTATTAGTCCTAATACACATTCCTAGACCATTCTAAGCCTTTAGAATACTCTCTTAACCATTCTACACTTGTTAGAACCTCCAAGGACTCTTGCTACACCCTCTACGTCCCTTGGGGTACAAAGCAATGTTTAGGATCATTCTAATGGTTCTTATAAGTCCTAATACACATTCGTAGACCATTCTAAGCCTTTAGAATACTCTCTTAACCATTATACACTTGTTAGGACGTCTAAGGACTCATCCTACACTCTCTACGTCCATTAGGGTACCAAGCAATGTTTAGGATCATTCTAAATGTTCGTATATGTCTTAATACACATTCCTAGACCATTCTAAGCCTTTCAATTACTCTCTTAACCATTCTACACTTGTTAGAACCTCCAAGGACTCATGCCACACCCTCTACGTCCCTTGGGGTACCAAGCAATGTTTAGGATCATACCAATGGTTCTTATAAGTCCTAATACACATTCCTAGACCATTCATTAGCTTATTTGGAAAATTCTCTTCGATTTGATATAAAATTCGTCCAATTCCGAGTTACGGATCAAAAGTTATGGCTGTTTGAAATTCGTGCTGATAAAACTTGAAAAAGGTTTTCTGCAATTCACAACCAATGATGATCTGAGTGACAGTGGCTTAACAAAACATCATCATATGATAATAGTAGTGTGGATATAAATTTTCGTGCAAAAATACCACCCACAACTATGTGAACTAGCAACCACAGAATCAATCAAATACACTAATTGCAACAAAACAGCAAACAGCGCAACTTCAACCAGTTATCAGAATTGACTACTAGACCCTAAATCAGACACGACACACTATAATAACTATACTAACTACGACACTAACTAACTACTAATGACCTTTGGCAAGAACCGATATTCCCCGGCAACGGCGCCAAATTTTGATCGAGGCCGTACCCGATCAAAATAAAAGGTGTTTATTCTGTAGTACTAGGAAGGTGATCCTAGGTCGTTTCCCAGCGAATATCGGTCTAGGCAAAGTATCAAACACGTAGTGTGCAGTAAAATGGGGGGGTTTTTGTGTGTGACAAATGTGAAGAACAAAACATAAACAGAATATAAAAACTAAGAAAATCAGAAACAAAAGCGGGCAAACCCCTTTGGCTACGTACACTACTCAATCCTAGCTCACTAAAGATCGATTCCTCTCCTCTCCTCTGTCCAACTCGTGATAACCAAATACTAAGCGAAAATTCAGTTATCACTCCAAACCCTAACTTCTAATTAAGCATCAGAAACCAGAATTGGAGTTTTTACGAGTTAATACAAATTAAGCATTTATATTCATGTATTATCTCTACGAAATGGAATTAAGCAAACCACTACACATCGATAAACATGAAAACAGAGAAGAGAAAATGAAATTGCATTAATAACAAGAGCTCAAGAGTAGATAATACAATACCAAAGGGATTAACCCTTGAAGTCTAGCCTTCCATGGCCATAAAATGAAGAAAAACGAGTAGAAATGGGGAAGAACAAAACCCTAGCAGCCACCACCACTTGGGAGAGCCAAGAGAGAAGTTCTAACCTAGAGAGAGAGTGAGAAATCTGAAATGGGAGTGTGTCTTGGGGGTTACACGAATTTCCCCTCTTTAGTCATGAAAATGGGCCTAAAACATGGGCCCAAGTCCTAAGAAACACTATTCTAAAAATTACAATTAAAAAGGGACCTAAATGCAAATTACAATCTTCACTTCAATGCTTCAATCTTCATTTCCAAACATCCCAAAGTGTCCTTGTGCCAAATATTACCTGAAAATAGAAATAGAATTAATTAGGCTAAATAATCCCAAATTAAACAATATTCGGAATATTAGTCCAATAAACTCAAAATCACTAAATCAAGCTAATCAATGTCAAATGGGCAACAAGTATCAATAATAGGATTAAAATAATGCAAGGAAAAATGGGAAATAAAATGCTCATCACTAAGCCTTTAGATTACTCTCTTAACCATTCTACACTTGTTAGAACCTCCAAGGACTCATGCTACACCCTCTAAGTCCCTTCGGGTACCAAGCAATGTTTAGGATCATTCTAATGGTTCTTCTAAGTCCTAATACACATTCCTAGACCATTCTAAGCCTTTAGAATACTCTCTTAACCATTCTACACTTGTTAGAACCTCCAAGGACTCATGTTACACCCTCTACGTCCCATGGGGTACCAAGCATTGTTCAGGATCATTCTAATGGTTCTTATTAGTCCTAATACACATTCCTAGACCATTCTAAGCCTTTAGAATACTCTCTTAACCATTCTACACTTGTTAGAACCTCCAAGGACTCTTGCTACACCCTCTACGTCCCTTGGGGTACAAAGCAATGTTTAGGATCATTCTAATGGTTCTTATAAGTCCTAATACACATTCCTAGACCATTCTAAGCCTTTAGAATACTCTCTTAACCATTATGCACTTGTTAGGACGTCTAAGGACTCATCCTACACTCTCTACGTCCATTAGGGTACCAAGCAATGTTTAGGATCATTCTAAATGTTCGTATATGTCTTAATACACATTCCTAGACCATTCTAAGCCTTTCAATTACTCTCTTAACCATTCTACACTTTTTAGAACCTCCAAGGACTCATGCCACACCCTCTACGTCCCTTGGGGTACCAAGCAATGTTTAGGATCATACTAATAGCTCTTATAAGTCCTAATACACATTCCTAGACCATTCATTAGCTTATTTGGAAAATTCTCTTCGATTTGATATAAAATTCGTCCAATTCCGAGTTACGGATAAAAAGTTATGGCTGTTTGAAATTCGTGCTGATAAAACTTGAAAAAGGTTTTCTGCAATTCACAACCAATGATGATCTGAGTGACAGTGGCTTAACAAAACATCATCATATGATAATAGTAGTGTGGATATAAATTTTCGTGCAAAAATACCACCCACAACTATGTGAACTAGCAACCACAGAATCAATCAAATACACTAATTGCAACAAAACAGCAAACAGCGCAACTTCAACCAGTTATCAGAATTGACTACTAGACCCTAAATCAGACACGACACACTATAATAACTATACTAACTACGACACTAACTAACTACTAATGACCTTTGGCAAGAACCGATATTCCCCGGCAACGGCGCCAAATTTTGATCGAGGCCGTACCCGATCAAAATAAAAGGTGTTTATTCTGTAGTACTAGGAAGGTGATCCTAGGTCGTTTCCCAGCGAATATCGGTCTAGGCAAAGTATCAAACACGTAGTGTTCAGTAAAATGGGGGGGTTTTTGTGTGTGACAAATGTGAAGAACAAAACATAAACAGAATATAAAAACTAAGAAAATCAGAAACAAAAGCGGGCAAACCCCTTTGGCTACGTACACTACTCAATCCTAGCTCACTAAAGATCGATTCCTCTCCTCTCCTCTTTCCAACTCGTGATAACCAAATACTAAGCGAAAACTCAGTTATCACTCCAAACCCTAACTTCTAATTAAGCATCAGAAACCAGAATTGGAGTTTTTACGAGTTAATACAAATTAAGCATTTATATTCATGTATTATCTCTACGAAATGGAATTAAGCAAACCACTACACATCGATAAACATGAAAACAGAGAAGAGAAAATGAAATTGCATTAATAACAAGAGCTCAAGAGTAGATAATACAATACCAAAGGGATTAACCCTTGAAGTCTAGCCTTCCATGGCCATAAAATGAAGAAAAACGAGTAGAAATGGGGAAGAACAAAACCCTAGCAGCCACCACCACTTGGGAGAGCCAAGAGAGAAGTTCTAACCTAGAGAGAGAGTGAGAAATCTGAAATGGGAGTGTGTCTTGGGGGTTACACGAATTTCCCCTCTTTAGTCATGAAAATGGGCCTAAAACATGGGCCCAAGTCCTAAGAAACACTATTCTAAAAATTACAATTAAAAAGGGACCTAAATGCAAATTACAATCTTCACTTCAATGCTTCAATCTTCATTTCCAAACATCCCAAAGTGTCCTTGTGCCAAATATTACCTGAAAATAGAAATAGAATTAATTAGGCTAAATAATCCCAAATTAAACAATATTCGGAATATTAGTCCAATAAACTCAAAATCACTAAATCAAGCTAATCAATGTCAAATGGGCAACAAGTATCAATAATAGGAGTAAAATAATGCAAGGAATAATGGGAAATAAAATGCTCATCACTAAGCCTTTAGATTACTCTCTTAACCATTCTACACTTGTTAGAACCTCCAAGGACTCATGCTACACCCTCTAAGTCCCTTCGGGTACCAAGCAATGTTTAGGATCATTCTAATGGTTCTTCTAAGTCCTAATACACATTCCTAGACCATTCTAAGCCTTTAGAATACTCTCTTAACCATTCTACACTTGTTAGAACCTCCAAGGACTCATGTTACACCCTCTACGTCCCATGGGGTACCAAGCATTGTTCAGGATCATTCTAATGGTTCTTATTAGTCCTAATACACATTCCTAGACCATTCTAAGCCTTTAGAATACTCTCTTAACCATTCTACACTTGTTAGAACCTCCAAGGACTCTTGCTACACCCTCTACGTCCCTTGGGGTACAAAGCAATGTTTAGGATCATTCTAATGGTTCTTATAAGTCCTAATACACATTCCTAGACCATTCTAAGCCTTTAGAATACTCTCTTAACCATTATACACTTGTTAGGACGTCTAAGGACTCATCCTACACTCTCTACGTCCATTAGGGTACCAAGCAATGTTTAGGATCATTCTAAATGTTCGTATATGTCTTAATACACATTCCTAGACCATTCTAAGCCTTTCAATTACTCTCTTAACCATTCTACACTTGTTAGAACCTCCAAGGACTCATGCCACACCCTCTACGTCCCTTGGGGTACCAAGCAATGTTTAGGATCATACCAATGGTTCTTATAAGTCCTAATACACATTCCTAGACCATTCATTAGCTTACTTGAAAAATTCTCTTCGATTTGATATAAAATTCGTCCAATTCCGAGTTACGGATCAAAAGTTATGGCTGTTTGAAATTCGTGCTGATAAAACTTGAAAAAGGTTTTCTGCAATTCACAACCAATGATGATCTGAGTGACAGTGGCTTAACAAAACATCATCATATGATAATAGTAGTGTGGATATAAATTTTCGTGCAAAAATACCACCCACAACTATGTGAACTAGCAACCACAGAATCAATCAAATACACTAATTGCAACAAAACAGCAAACAACGCAACTTCAACCAGTTATCAGAATTGACTACTAGACCCTAAATCAGACACGACACACTATAATAACTATACTAACTACGACACTAACTAACTACTAATGACCTTTGGCAAGAACCGATATTCCCCGGCAACGGCGCCAAATTTTGATCGAGGCCGTACCCGATCAAAATAAAAGGTGTTTATTCTGTAGTACTAGGAAGGTGATCCTAGGTCGTTTCCCAGCGAATATCGGTCTAGGCAAAGTATCAAACACGTAGTGTGCAGTAAAATGGGGGGGTTTTTGTGTGTGACAAATGTGAAGAACGAAACATAAACAGAATATAAAAACTAAGAAAATCAGAAACAAAAGCGGGCAAACCCCTTTGGCTACGTACACTACTCAATCCTAGCTCACTAAAGATCGATTCCTCTCCTCTCCTCTGTCCAACTCGTGATAACCAAATACTAAGCGAAAATTCAGTTATCACTCCAAACCCTAACTTCTAATTAAGCATCAGAAACCAGAATTGGAGTTTTTACGAGTTAATACAAATTAAGCATTTATATTCATGTATTATCTCTACGAAATGGAATTAAGCAAACCACTACACATCGATAAACATGAAAACAGAGAAGAGAAAATGAAATTGCATTAATAACAAGAGCTCAAGAGTAGATAATACAATACCAAAGGGATTAACCCTTGAAGTCTAGCCTTCCATGGCCATAAAATGAAGAAAAACGAGTAGAAATGGGGAAGAACAAAACCCTAGCAGCCACCACCACTTGGGAGAGCCAAGAGAGAAGTTCTAACCTAGAGAGAGAGTGAGAAATCTGAAATGGGAGTGTGTCTTGGGGGTTACACGAATTTCCCCTCTTTAGTCATGAAAATGGGCCTAAAACATGGGCCCAAGTCCTAAGAAACACTATTCTAAAAATTACAATTAAAAAGGGACCTAAATGCAAATTACAATCTTCACTGCAATGCTTCAATCTTCATTTCCAAACATCCCAAAGTGTCCTTGTGCCAAATATTACCTGAAAATAGAAATAGAATTAATTAGGCTAAATAATCCCAAATTAAACAATATTCGGAATATTAGTCCAATAAACTCAAAATCACTAAATCAAGCTAATCAATGTCAAATGGGCAACAAGTATCAATAATAGGAGTAAAATAATGCAAGGAATAATGGGAAATAAAATGCTCATCACTAAGCCTTTAGATTACTCTCTTAACCATTCTACACTTGTTAGAACCTCCAAGGACTCATGCTACACCCTCTAAGTCCCTTCGGGTACCAAGCAATGTTTAGGATCATTCTAATGGTTCTTCTAAGTCCTAATACACATTCCTAGACCATTCTAAGCCTTTAGAATACTCTCTTAACCATTCTACACTTGTTAGAACCTCCAAGGACTCATGTTACACCCTCTACGTCCCATGGGGTACCAAGCATTGTTCAGGATCATTCTAATGGTTCTTATTAGTCCTAATACACATTCCTAGACCATTCTAAGCCTTTAGAATACTCTCTTAACCATTCTACACTTGTTAGAACCTCCAAGGACTCTTGCTACACCCTCTACGTCCCTTGGGGTACAAAGCAATGTTTAGGATCATTCTAATGGTTCTTATAAGTCCTAATACACATTCCTAGACCATTCTAAGCCTTTAGAATACTCTCTTAACCATTATACACTTGTTAGGACGTCTAAGGACTCATCCTACACTCTCTACGTCCATTAGGGTACCAAGCAATGTTTAGGATCATTCTAAATGTTCGTATATGTCTTAATACACATTCCTAGACCATTCTAAGCCTTTCAATTACTCTCTTAACCATTCTACACTTGTTAGAACCTCCAAGGACTCATGCCACACCCTCTACGTCCCTTGGGGTACCAAGCAATGTTTAGGATCATACTAATGGTTCTTATAAGTTCTAATACACATTCCTAGACCATTCATTAGCTTATTTGGAAAATTCTCTTCGATTTGATATAAAATTCGTCCAATTCCGAGTTACGGATCAAAAGTTATGGCTGTTTGAAATTCGTGCTGATAAAACTTGAAAAAGGTTTTCTGCAATTCACAACCAATGATGATCTGAGTGACAGTGGCTTAACAAAACATCATCATGTGATAATAGTAGTGTGGATATAAATTTTCGTGCAAAAATACCACCCACAACTATGTGAACTAGCAACCACAGAATCAATCAAATACACTAATTGCAACAAAACAGCAAACAGCGCAACTTCAACCAGTTATCAGAATTGACTACTAGACCCTAAATCAGACACGACACACTATAATAACTATACTAACTACGACACTAACTAACTACTAATGACCTTTGGCAAGAACCGATATTCCCCGGCAACGGCGCCAAATTTTGATCGAGGCCGTACCCGATCAAAATAAAAGGTGTTTATTCTGTAGTACTAGGAAGGTGATCCTAGGTCGTTTCCCAGCGAATATCGGTCTAGGAAAAGTATCAAACACGTAGTGTGCAGTAAAATGGGGGGGTTTTTGTGTGTGACAAATGTGAAGAACAAAACATAAACAGAATATAAAAACTAAGAAAATCAGAAACAAAAGCGGGCAAACCCCTTTGGCTACGTACACTACTCAATCCTAGCTCACTAAAGATCGATTCCTCTCCTCTCCTCTGTCCAACTCGTGATAACCAAATACTAAGCGAAAATTCAGTTATCACTCCAAACCCTAACTTCTAATTAAGCATCAGAAACCAGAATTGGAGTTTTTACGAGTTAATACAAATTAAGCATTTATATTCATGTATTATCTCTACGAAATGGAATTAAGCAAACCACTACACATCGATAAACATGAAAACAGAGAAGAGAAAATGAAATTGCATTAATAACAAGAGCTCAAGAGTAGATAATACAATACCAAAGGGATTAACCCTTGAAGTCTAGCCTTCCATGGCCATAAAATGAAGAAAAACGAGTAGAAATGGGGAAGAACAAAACCCTAGCAGCCACCACCACTTGGGAGAGCCAAGAGAGAAGTTCTAACCTAGAGAGAGAGTGAGAAATCTGAAATGGGAGTGTGTCTTGGGGGTTACACGAATTTCCCCTCTTTAGTCATGAAAATGGGCCTAAAACATGGGCCCAAGTCCTAAGAAACACTATTCTAAAAATTACAATTAAAAAGGGACCTAAATGCAAATTACAATCTTCACTTCAATGCTTCAATCTTCATTTCAAAACATCCCAAAGTGTCCTTGTGCCAAATATTACCTGAAAATAGAAATAGAATTAATTAGGCTAAATAATCCCAAATTAAACAATATTCGGAATATTAGTCCAATAAACTCAAAATCACTAAATCAAGCTAATCAATGTCAAATGGGCAACAAGTATCAATAATAGGAGTAAAATAATGCAAGGAATAATGGGAAATAAAATGCTCATCACTAAGCCTTTAGATTACTCTCTTAACCATTCTACACTTGTTAGAACCTCCAAGGACTCATGCTACACCCTCTAAGTCCCTTCGGGTACCAAGCAATGTTTAGGATCATTCTAATGGTTCTTCTAAGTCCTAATACACATTCCTAGACCATTCTAAGCCTTTAGAATACTCTCTTAACCATTCTACACTTGTTAGAACCTCCAAGGACTCATGTTACACCCTCTACGTCCCATGGGGTACCAAGCATTGTTCAGGATCATTCTAATGGTTCTTATTAGTCCTAATACACATTCCTAGACCATTATAAGCCTTTAGAATACTCTCTTAACCATTCTACACTTGTTAGAACCTCTAAGGACTCTTGCTACACCCTCTACGTCCCTTGGGGTACAAAGCAATCTTTAGGATCATTCTAATGGTTCTTATAAGTCCTAATACACATTCCTAGACCATTCGTTAGCTTATT
Organism: Crotalaria pallida; assembly: GCA_037953625.1. NCBI lineage: Eukaryota > Viridiplantae > Streptophyta > Magnoliopsida > Fabales > Fabaceae > Crotalaria > Crotalaria pallida. The sequence continues at coordinate 102,645,794 of CM075654.1, read as the reverse complement.
TGGAAAATTCTCTTCGATTTGATATAAAATTCGTCCAATTCCGAGTTACGGATCAAAAGTTATGGCTGTTTGAAATTCGTGCTGATAAAACTTGAAAAAGGTTTTCTGCAATTCACAACCAATGATGATCTGAGTGACAGTGGCTTAACAAAACATCATCATATGATAATAGTAGTGTGGATATAAATTTTCGTGCAAAAATACCACCCACAACTATGTGAACTAGCAACCACAGAATCAATCAAATACACTAATTGCAACAAAACAGCAAACAGCGCAACTTCAACCAGTTATCAGAATTGACTACTAGACCCTAAATCAGACACGACACACTCTAATAACTATACTAACTATGACACTAACTAACTACTAATGACCTTTGGCAAGAACCGATATTCCCCGGCAACGGCGCCAAATTTTGATCGAGGCCGTACCCGATCAAAATAAAAGGTGTTTATTCTGTAGTACTAGGAAGGTGATCCTAGGTCGTTTCCCAGCGAATATCGGTCTAGGCAAAGTATCAAACACGTAGTGTGCAGTAAAATGGGGGGGTTTTTGTGTGTGACAAATGTGAAGAACAAAACATAAACAGAATATAAAAACTAAGAAAATCAGAAACAACAGCGGGCAAACCCCTTTGGCTACGTACACTACTCAATCCTAGCTCACTAAAGATTGATTCCTCTCCTCTCCTCTGTCCAACTCGTGATAACCAAATACTAAGCGAAAATTCAGTTATCACTCCAAACCCTAACTTCTAATTAAGCATCAGAAACCAGAATTGGAGTTTTTACGAGTTAATACAAATTAAGCATTTATATTCATGTATTATCTCTACGAAATGGAATTAAGCAAACCACTACACATCGATAAACATGAAAACAGAGAAGAGAAAATGAAATTGCATTAATAACAAGAGCTCAAGAGTAGATAATACAATACCAAAGGGATTAACCCTTGAAGTCTAGCCTTCCATGGCCATAAAATGAAGAAAAACGAGTAGAAATGGGGAAGAACAAAACCCTAGCAGCCACCACCACTTGGGAGAGCCAAGAGAGAAGTTCTAACCTAGAGAGAGAGTGAGAAATCTGAAATGGGAGTGTGTCTTGGGGGTTACACGAATTTCCCCTCTTTAGTCATGAAAATGGGCCTAAAACATGGGCCCAAGTCCTAAGAAACACTATTCTAAAAATTACAATTAAAAAGGGACCTAAATGCAAATTACAATCTTCACTTCAATGCTTCAATCTTCATTTCCAAACATCCCAAAGTGTCCTTGTGCCAAATATTACCTGAAAATAGAAATAGAATTAATTAGGCTAAATAATCCCAAATTAAACAATATTCGGAATATTAGTCCAATAAACTCAAAATCACTAAATCAAGCTAATCAATGTCAAATGGGCAACAAGTATCAATAATAGGAGTAAAATAATGCAAGGAATAATGGGAAATAAAATGCTCATCACTAAGCCTTTAGATTACTCTCTTAACCATTCTACACTTGTTAGAACCTCCAAGGACTCATGCTACACCCTCTAAGTCCCTTCGGGTACCAAGCAATGTTTAGGATCATTCTAATGGTTCTTCTAAGTCCTAATACACATTCCTAGACCATTCTAAGCCTTTAGAATACTCTCTTAACCATTCTACACTTGTTAGAACCTCCAAGGACTCATGTTACACCCTCTACGTCCCATGGGGTACCAAGCATTGTTCAGGATCATTCTAATGGTTCTTATTAGTCCTAATACACATTCCTAGACCATTCTAAGCCTTTAGAATACTCTCTTAACCATTCTACACTTGTTAGAACCTCCAAGGACTCTTGCTACACCCTCTACGTCCCTTGGGGTACAAAGCAATGTTTAGGATCATTCTAATGGTTCTTATAAGTCCTAATACACATTCCTAGACCATTCTAAGCCTTTAGAATACTCTCTTAACCATTATACACTTGTTAGGACGTCTAAGGACTCATCCTACACTCTCTACGTCCATTAGGGTACCAAGCAATGTTTAGGATCATTCTAAATGTTCGTATATGTCTTAATACACATTCCTAGACCATTCTAAGCCTTTCAATTACTCTCTTAACCATTCTACACTTGTTAGAACCTCCAAGGACTCATGCCACACCCTCTACGTCCCTTGGGGTACCAAGCAATGTTTAGGATCATACTAATGGTTCTTATAAGTCCTAATACACATTCCTAGACCATTCATTAGCTTATTTGGAAAATTCTCTTCGATTTGATATAAAATTCGTCCAATTCCGAGTTACGGATCAAAAGTTATGGCTGTTTGAAATTCGTGCTGATAAAACTTGAAAAAGGTTTTCTGCAATTCACAACCAATGATGATCTGAGTGACAGTGGCTTAACAAAACATCATCATATGATAATAGTAGTGTGGATATAAATTTTCGTGCAAAAATACCACCCACAACTATGTGAACTAGCAACCACAGAATCAATCAAATACACTAATTGCAACAAAACAGCAAACAGCGCAACTTCAACCAGTTATCAGAATTGACTACTAGACCCTAAATCAGACACGACACACTATAATAACTATACTAACTACGACACTAACTAACTACTAATGACCTTTGGAAAGAACCGATATTCCCCGGCAACGGCGCCAAATTTTGATCGAGGCCGTACCCGATCAAAATAAAAGGTGTTTATTCTGTAGTACTAGGAAGGTGATCCTAGGTCGTTTCCCAGCGAATATCGGTCTAGGAAAAGTATCAAACACGTAGTGTGCAGTAAAATGGGGGGGTTTTTGTGTGTGACAAATGTGAAGAACAAAACATAAACAGAATATAAAAACTAAGAAAATCAGAAACAAAAGCGGGCAAACCCCTTTGGCTACGTACACTACTCAATCCTAGCTCACTAAAGATCGATTCCTCTCCTCTCCTCTGTCCAACTCGTGATAACCAAATACTAAGCGAAAATTCAGTTATCACTCCAAACCCTAACTTCTAATTAAGCATCAGAAACCAGAATTGGAGTTTTTACGAGTTAATACAAATTAAGCATTTATATTCATGTATTATCTCTACGAAATGGAATTAAGCAAACCACTACACATCGATAAACATGAAAACAGAGAAGAGAAAATGAAATTGCATTAATAACAAGAGCTCAAGAGTAGATAATACAATACCAAAGGGATTAACCCTTGAAGTCTAGCCTTCCATGGCCATAAAATGAAGAAAAACGAGTAGAAATGGGGAAGAACAAAACCCTAGCAGCCACCACCACTTGGGAGAGCCAAGAGAGAAGTTCTAACCTAGAGAGAGAGTGAGAAATCTGAAATGGGAGTGTGTCTTGGGGGTTACACGAATTTCCCCTCTTTAGTCATGAAAATGGGCCTAAAACATGGGCCCAAGTCCTAAGAAACACTATTCTAAAAATTACAATTAAAAAGGGACCTAAATGCAAATTACAATCTTCACTTCAATGCTTCAATCTTCATTTCCAAACATCCCAAAGTGTCCTTGTGCCAAATATTACCTGAAAATAGAAATAGAATTAATTAGGCTAAATAATCCCAAATTAAACAATATTCGGAATATTAGTCCAATAAACTCAAAATCACTAAATCAAGCTAATCAATGTCAAATGGGCAACAAGTATCAATAATAGGAGTAAAATAATGCAAGGAATAATGGGAAATAAAATGCTCATCACTAAGCCTTTAGATTACTCTCTTAACCATTCTACACTTGTTAGAACCTCCAAGGACTCATGCTACACCCTCTAAGTCCCTTCGGGTACCAAGCAATGTTTAGGATCATTCTAATGGTTCTTCTAAGTCCTAATACACATTCCTAGACCATTCTAAGCCTTTAGAATACTCTCTTAACCATTCTACACTTGTTAGAACCTCCAAGGACTCATGTTACACCCTCTACGTCCCATGGGGTACCAAGCATTGTTCAGGATCATTCTAATGGTTCTTATTAGTCCTAATACACATTCCTAGACCATTCTAAGCCTTTAGAATACTCTCTTAACCATTCTACACTTGTTAGAACCTCCAAGGACTCTTGCTACACCCTCTACGTCCCTTGGGGTACAAAGCAATGTTTAGGATCATTCTAATGGTTCTTATAAGTCCTAATACACATTCCTAGACCATTCTAAGCCTTTAGAATACTCTCTTAACCATTATACACTTGTTAGGACGTCTAAGGACTCATCCTACACTCTCTACGTCCATTAGGGTACCAAGCAATGTTTAGGATCATTCTAAATGTTCGTATATGTCTTAATACACATTCCTAGACCATTCTAAGCCTTTCAATTACTCTCTTAACCATTCTACACTTGTTAGAACCTCCAAGGACTCATGCCACACCCTCTACGTCCCTTGGGGTACCAAGCAATGTTTAGGATCATACTAATGGTTCTTATAAGTCCTAATACACATTCCTAGACCATTCATTAGCTTATTTGGAAAATTCTCTTCGATTTGATATAAAATTCGTCCAATTCCGAGTTACGGATCAAAAGTTATGGCTGTTTGAAATTCGTGCTGATAAAACTTGAAAAAGGTTTTCTGCAATTCACAACCAATGATGATCTGAGTGACAGTGGCTTAACAAAACATCATCATATGATAATAGTAGTGTGGATACAAATTTTCGTGCAAAAATACCACCCAAACTATGTGAACTAGCAACCACAGAATCAATCAACTACACTAATTGCAACAAAACAGCAAACAGCGCAACTTCAACCAGTTATCAGAATTGACTACTAGACCCTAAATCAGACACGACACACTATAATAACTATACTAACTACGACACTAACTACGACACTAACTAACTACTAATGACCTTTGGCAAGAACCGATATTCCCCGGCAACGGCGCCAAATTTTGATCGAGGCCGTACCCGATCAAAATAAAAGGTGTTTATTCTGTAGTACTAGGAAGGTGATCCTAGGTCGTTTCCCAGCGAATATCGGTCTAGGCAAAGTATCAAACACGTAGTGTGCAGTAAAATGGGGGGGTTTTTGTGTGTGACAAATGTGAAGAACAAAACATAAACAGAATATAAAAACTAAGAAAATCAGAAACAAAAGCGGGCAAACCCCTTTGGCTACGTACACTACTCAATCCTAGCTCACTAAAGATCGATTCCTCTCCTCTCCTCTGTCCAACTCGTGATAACCAAATACTAAGCGAAAATTCAGTTATCACTCCAAACCCTAACTTCTAATTAAGCATCAGAAACCAGAATTGGAGTTTTTACGAGTTAATACAAATTAAGCATTTATATTCATGTATTATCTCTACGAAATGGAATTAAGCAAACCACTACACATCGATAAACATGAAAACAGAGAAGAGAAAATGAAATTGCATTAATAACAAGAGCTCAAGAGTAGATAATACAATACCAAAGGGATTAACCCTTGAAGTCTAGCCTTCCATGGCCATAAAATGAAGAAAAACGAGTAGAAATGGGGAAGAACAAAACCCTAGCAGCCACCACCACTTGGGAGAGCCAAGAGAGAAGTTCTAACCTAGAGAGAGAGTGAGAAATCTGAAATGGGAGTGTGTCTTGGGGGTTACACGAATTTCCCCTCTTTAGTCATGAAAATGGGCCTAAAACATGGGCCCAAGTCCTAAGAAACACTATTCTAAAAATTACAATTAAAAAGGGACCTAAATGCAAATTACAATCTTCACTTCAATGCTTCAATCTTCATTTCCAAACATCCCAAAGTGTCCTTGTGCCAAATATTACCTGAAAATAGAAATAGAATTAATTAGGCTAAATAATCCCAAATTAAACAATATTCGGAATATTAGTCCAATAAACTCAAAATCACTAAATCAAGCTAATCAATGTCAAATGGGCAACAAGTATCAATAATAGGAGTAAAATAATGCAAGGAATAATGGGAAATAAAATGCTCATCACTAAGCCTTTAGATTACTCTCTTAACCATTCTACACTTGTTAGAACCTCCAAGGACTCATGCTACACCCTCTAAGTCCCTTCGGGTACCAAGCAATGTTTAGGATCATTCTAATGGTTCTTCTAAGTCCTAATACACATTCCTAGACCATTCTAAGCCTTTAGAATACTCTCTTAACCATTCTACACTTGTTAGAACCTCCAAGGACTCATGTTACACCCTCTACGTCCCATGGGGTACCAAGCATTGTTCAGGATCATTCTAATGGTTCTTATTAGTCCTAATACACATTCCTAGACCATTCTAAGCCTTTAGAATACTCTCTTAACCATTCTACACTTGTTAGAACCTCCAAGGACTCTTGCTACACCCTCTACGTCCCTTGGGGTACAAAGCAATGTTTAGGATCATTCTAATGGTTCTTATAAGTCCTAATACACATTCCTAGACCATTCTAAGCCTTTAGAATACTCTCTTAACCATTATACACTTGTTAGGACGTCTAAGGACTCATCCTACACTCTCTACGTCCATTAGGGTACCAAGCAATGTTTAGGATCATTCTAAATGTTCGTATATGTCTTAATACACATTCCTAGACCATTCTAAGCCTTTCAATTACTCTCTTAACCATTCTACACTTGTTAGAACCTCCAAGGACTCATGCCACACCCTCTACGTCCCTTGGGGTACCAAGCAATGTTTAGGATCATACTAATGGTTCTTATAAGTCCTAATACACATTCCTAGACCATTCATTAGCTTATTTGGAAAATTCTCTTCAATTTGATATAAAATTCGTCCAATTCCGAGTTACGGATCAAAAGTTATGGCTGTTTGAAATTCGTGCTGATAAAACTTGAAAAAGGTTTTCTGCAATTCACAACCAATGATGATCTGAGTGACAGTGGCTTAACAAAACATCATCATATGATAATAGTAGTGTGGATATAAATTTTCGTGCAAAAATACCACCCACAACTATGTGAACTAGCAACCACAGAATCAATCAAATACACTAATTGCAACAAAACAGCAAACAGCGCAACTTCAACCAGTTATCAGAATTGACTACTAGACCCTAAATCAGACACGACACACTATAATAACTATACTAACTACGACACTAACTACGACACTAACTAACTACTAATGACCTTTGGCAAGAACCGATATTCCCCGGCAACGGCGCCAAATTTTGATCGAGGCCGTACCCGATCAAAATAAAAGGTGTTTATTCTGTAGTACTAGGAAGGTGATCCTAGGTCGTTTCCCAGCGAATATCGGTCTAGGCAAAGTATCAAACACGTAGTGTGCAGTAAAATGGGGGGGTTTTTGTGTGTGACAAATGTGAAGAACAAAACATAAACAGAATATAAAAACTAAGAAAATCAGAAACAAAAGCGGGCAAACCCCTTTGGCTACGTACACTACTCAATCCTAGCTCACTAAAGATCGATTCCTCTCCTCTCCTCTGTCCAACTCGTGATAACCAAATACTAAGCGAAAATTCAGTTATCACTCCAAACCCTAACTTCTAATTAAGCATCAGAAACCAGAATTGGAGTTTTTACGAGTTAATACAAATTAAGCATTTATATTCATGTATTATCTCTACGAAATGGAATTAAGCAAACCACTACACATCGATAAACATGAAAACAGAGAAGAGAAAATGAAATTGCATTAATAACAAGAGCTCAAGAGTAGATAATACAATACCAAAGGGATTAACCCTTGAAGTCTAGCCTTCCATGGCCATAAAATGAAGAAAAACGAGTAGAAATGGGGAAGAACAAAACCCTAGCAGCCACCACCACTTGGGAGAGCCAAGAGAGAAGTTCTAACCTAGAGAGAGAGTGAGAAATCTGAAATGGGAGTGTGTCTTGGGGGTTACACGAATTTCCCCTCTTTAGTCATGAAAATGGGCCTAAAACATGGGCCCAAGTCCTAAGAAACACTATTCTAAAAATTACAATTAAAAAGGGACCTAAATGCAAATTACAATCTTCACTTCAATGCTTCAATCTTCATTTCCAAACATCCCAAAGTGTCCTTGTGCCAAATATTACCTGAAAATAGAAATAGAATTAATTAGGCTAAATAATCCCAAATTAAACAATATTCGGAATATTAGTCCAATAAACTCAAAATCACTAAATCAAGCTAATCAATGTCAAATGGGCAACAAGTATCAATAATAGGAGTAAAATAATGCAAGGAATAATGGGAAATAAAATGCTCATCACTAAGCCTTTAGATTACTCTCTTAACCATTCTACACTTGTTAGAACCTCCAAGGACTCATGCTACACCCTCTAAGTCCCTTCGGGTACCAAGCAATGTTTAGGATCATTCTAATGGTTCTTCTAAGTCCTAATACACATTCCTAGACCATTCTAAGCCTTTAGAATACTCTCTTAACCATTCTACACTTGTTAGAACCTCCAAGGACTCATGTTACACCCTCTACGTCCCATGGGGTACCAAGCATTGTTCAGGATCATTCTAATGGTTCTTATTAGTCCTAATACACATTCCTAGACCATTCTAAGCCTTTAGAATACTCTCTTAACCATTCTACACTTGTTAGAACCTCCAAGGACTCTTGCTACACCCTCTACGTCCCTTGGGGTACAAAGCAATGTTTAGGATCATTCTAATGGTTCTTATAAGTCCTAATACACATTCCTAGACCATTCTAAGCCTTTAGAATACTCTCTTAACCATTATACACTTGTTAGGACGTCTAAGGACTCATCCTACACTCTCTACGTCCATTAGGGTACCAAGCAATGTTTAGGATCATTCTAAATGTTCGTATATGTCTTAATACACATTCCTAGACCATTCTAAGCCTTTCAATTACTCTCTTAACCATTCTACACTTGTTAGAACCTCCAAGGACTCATGCCACACCCTCTACGTCCCTTGGGGTACCAAGCAATGTTTAGGATCATACTAATGGTTCTTATAAGTCCTAATACACATTCCTAGACCATTCATTAGCATATTTGGAAAATTCTCTTCGATTTGATATAAAATTCGTCCAATTCCGAGTTACAGATCAAAAGTTATGGCTGTTTGAAATTCGTGCTGATAAAACTTGAAAAAGGTTTTCTGCAATTCACAACCAATGATGATCTGAGTGACAGTGGCTTAACAAAACATCATCATATGATAATAGTAGTGTGGATACAAATTTTCGTGCAAAAATACCACCCAAACTATGTGAACTAGCAACCACAGAATCAATCAACTACACTAATTGCAACAAAACAGCAAACAGCGCAACTTCAACCAGTTATCAGAATTGACTACTAGACCCTAAATCAGACACGACACACTATAATAACTATACTAACTACGACACTAACTAACTACTAATGACCTTTGGCAAGAACCGATATTCCCCGGCAACGGCGCCAAATTTTGATCGAGGCCGTACCCGATCAAAATAAAAGGTGTTTATTCTGTAGTACTAGGAAGGTGATCCTAGGTCGTTTCCCAGCGAATATCGGTCTAGGCAAAGTATCAAACACGTAGTGTGCAGTAAAATGGGGGGGTTTTTGTGTGTGACAAATGTGAAGAACAAAACATAAACAGAATATAAAAACTAAGAAAATCAGAAACAAAAGCGGGCAAACCCCTTTGGCTACGTACACTACTCAATCCTAGCTCACTAAAGATCGATTCCTCTCCTCTCCTCTGTCCAACTCGTGATAACCAAATACTAAGCGAAAATTCAGTTATCACTCCAAACCCTAACTTCTAATTAAGCATCAGAAACCAGAATTGGAGTTTTTACGAGTTAATACAAATTAAGCATTTATATTCATGTATTATCTCTACGAAATGGAATTAAGCAAACCACTACACATCGATAAACATGAAAACAGAGAAGAGAAAATGAAATTGCATTAATAACAAGAGCTCAAGAGTAGATAATACAATACCAAAGGGATTAACCCTTGAAGTCTAGCCTTCCATGGCCATAAAATGAAGAAAAACGAGTAGAAATGGGGAAGAACAAAACCCTAGCAGCCACCACCACTTGGGAGAGCCAAGAGAGAAGTTCTAACCTAGAGAGAGAGTGAGAAATCTGAAATGGGAGTGTGTCTTGGGGGTTACACGAATTTCCCCTCTTTAGTCATGAAAATGGGCCTAAAACATGGGCCCAAGTCCTAAGAAACACTATTCTAAAAATTACAATTAAAAAGGGACCTAAATGCAAATTACAATCTTCACTTCAATGCTTCAATCTTCATTTCCAAACATCCCAAAGTGTCCTTGTGCCAAATATTACCTGAAAATAGAAATAGAATTAATTAGGCTAAATAATCCCAAATTAAACAATATTCGGAATATTAGTCCAATAAACTCAAAATCACTAAATCAAGCTAATCAATGTCAAATGGGCAACAAGTATCAATAATAGGAGTAAAATAATGCAAGGAATAATGGGAAATAAAATGCTCATCACTAAGCCTTTAGATTACTCTCTTAACCATTCTACACTTGTTAGAACCTCCAAGGACTCATGCTACACCCTCTAAGTCCCTTCGGGTACCAAGCAATGTTTAGGATCATTCTAATGGTTCTTCTAAGTCCTAATACACATTCCTAGACCATTCTAAGCCTTTAGAATACTCTCTTAACCATTCTACACTTGTTAGAACCTCCAAGGACTCATGTTACACCCTCTACGTCCCATGGGGTACCAAGCATTGTTCAGGATCATTCTAATGGTTCTTATTAGTCCTAATACACATTCCTAGACCATTCTAAGCCTTTAGAATACTCTCTTAACCATTCTACACTTGTTAGAACCTCCAAGGACTCTTGCTACACCCTCTACGTCCCTTGGGGTACAAAGCAATGTTTAGGATCATTCTAATGGTTCTTATAAGTCCTAATACACATTCCTAGACCATTCTAAGCCTTTAGAATACTCTCTTAACCATTATACACTTGTTAGGACGTCTAAGGACTCATCCTACACTCTCTACGTCCATTAGGGTACCAAGCAATGTTTAGGATCATTCTAAATGTTCGTATATGTCTTAATACACATTCCTAGACCATTCTAAGCCTTTCAATTACTCTCTTAACCATTCTACACTTGTTAGAACCTCCAAGGACTCATGCCACACCCTCTACGTCCCTTGGGGTACCAAGCAATGTTTAGGATCATACTAATGGTTCTTATAAGTCCTAGTACACATTCCTAGACCATTCATTAGCTTATTTGGAAAATTCTCTTCGATTTGATATAAAATTCGTCCAATTCCGAGTTACGGATCAAAAGTTATGGCTGTTTGAAATTCGTGCTGATAAAACTTGAAAAAGGTTTTCTGCAATTCACAACCAATGATGATCTGAGTGACAGTGGCTTAACAAAACATCATCATATGATAATAGTAGTGTGGATACAAATTTTCGTGCAAAAATACCACCCAAACTATGTGAACTAGCAACCACAGAATCAATCAAATACACTAATTGCAACAAAACAGCAAACAGCGCAACTTCAACCAGTTATCAGAATTGACTACTAGACCCTAAATCAGACACGACACACTATAATAACTATACTAACTACGACACTAACTAACTACTAATGACCTTTGGCAAGAACCGATATTCCCCGGCAACGGCGCCAAATTTTGATCGAGGCCGTACCCGATCAAAATAAAAGGTGTTTATTCTGTAGTACTAGGAAGGTGATCCTAGGTCGTTTCCCAGCGAATATCGGTCTAGGCAAAGTATCAAACACGTAGTGTGCAGTAAAATGGGGGGGTTTTTGTGTGTGACAAATGTGAAGAACAAAACATAAACAGAATATAAAAACTAAGAAAATCAGAAACAAAAGCGGGCAAACCCCTTTGGCTACGTACACTACTCAATCCTAGCTCACTAAAGATCGATTCCTCTCCTCTCCTCTGTCCAACTCGTGATAACCAAATACTAAGCGAAAATTCAGTTATCACTCCAAACCCTAACTTCTAATTAAGCATCAGAAACCAGAATTGGAGTTTTTACGAGTTAATACAAATTAAGCATTTATATTCATGTATTATCTCTACGAAATGGAATTAAGCAAACCACTACACATCGATAAACATGAAAACAGAGAAGAGAAAATGAAATTGCATTAATAACAAGAGCTCAAGAGTAGATAATACAATACCAAAGGGATTAACCCTTGAAGTCTAGCCTTCCATGGCCATAAAATGAAGAAAAACGAGTAGAAATGGGGAAGAACAAAACCCTAGCAGCCACCAACACTTGGGAGAGCCAAGAGAGAAGTTCTAACCTAGAGAGAGAGTGAGAAATCTGAAATGGGAGTGTGTCTTGGGGGTTACACGAATTTCCCCTCTTTAGTCATGAAAATGGGCCTAAAACATGGGCCCAAGTCCTAAGAAACACTATTCTAAAAATTACAATTAAAAAGGGACCTAAATGCAAATTACAATCTTCACTTCAATGCTTCAATCTTCATTTCCAAACATCCCAAAGTGTCCTTGTGCCAAATATTACCTGAAAATAGAAATAGAATTAATTAGGCTAAATAATCCCAAATTAAACAATATTCGGAATATTAGTCCAATAAACTCAAAATCACTAAATCAAGCTAATCAATGTCAAATGGGCAACAAGTATCAATAATAGGAGTAAAATAATGCAAGGAATAATGGGAAATAAAATGCTCATCACTAAGCCTTTAGATTACTCTCTTAACCATTCTACACTTGTTAGAACCTCCAAGGACTCATGCTACACCCTCTAAGTCCCTTCGGGTACCAAGCAATGTTTAGGATCATTCTAATGGTTCTTCTAAGTCCTAATACACATTCCTAGACCATTCTAAGCCTTTAGAATACTCTCTTAATCATTCTACACTTGTTAGAACCTCCAAGGACTCATGTTACACCCTCTACGTCCCATGGGGTACCAAGCATTGTTCAGGATCATTCTAATGGTTCTTATTAGTCCTAATACACATTCCTAGACCATTCTAAGCCTTTAGAATACTCTCCTAACCATTCTACACTTGTTAGAACCTCCAAGGACTCTTGCTACACCCTCTACGTCCCTTGGGGTACAAAGCAATGTTTAGGATCATTCTAATGGTTCTTATAAGTCCTAATACACATTCCTAGACCATTCTAAGCCTTTAGAATACTCTCTTAACCATTATACACTTGTTAGGACGTCTAAGGACTCATCCTACACTCTCTACGTCCATTAGGGTACCAAGCAATGTTTAGGATCATTCTAAATGTTCGTATATGTCTTAATACACATTCCTAGACCATTCTAAGCCTTTCAATTACTCTCTTAACCATTCTACACTTGTTAGAACCTCCAAGGACTCATGCCACACCCTCTACGTCCCTTGGGGTATCAAGCAATGTTTGGGATCATACTAATGGTTCTTATAAGTCCTAATACACATTCCTAGACCATTCATTAGCTTATTTGGAAAATTCTCTTCGATTTGATATAAAATTCGTCCAATTCCGAGTTACGGATCAAAAGTTATGGCTGTTTGAAATTCGTGCTGATAAAACTTGAAAAAGGTTTTCTGCAATTCACAACCAATGATGATCTGAGTGACAGTGGCTTAACAAAACATCATCATATGATAATAGTAGTGTGGATATAAATTTTCGTGCAAAAATACCACCCACAACTATGTGAACTAGCAACCACAGAATCAATCAAATACACTAATTGCAACAAAACAGCAAACAGCGCAACTTCAACCAGTTATCAGAATTGACTACTAGACCCTAAATCAGACACGACACACTATAATAACTATACTAACTACGACACTAACTAACTACTAATGACCTTTGGCAAGAACCGATATTCCCCGGCAACGGCGCCAAATTTTGATCGAGGCCGTACCCGATCAAAATAAAAGGTGTTTATTCTGTAGTACTAGGAAGGTGATCCTAGGTCGTTTCCCAGCGAATATCGGTCTAGGCAAAGTATCAAACACGTAGTGTGCAGTAAAATGGGGGGGTTTTTGTGTGTGACAAATGTGAAGAACAAAACATAAACAGAATATAAAAACTAAGAAAATCAGAAACAAAAGCGGGCAAACCCCTTTGGCTACGTACACTACTCAATCCTAGCTCACTAAAGATCGATTCCTCTCCTCTCCTCTGTCCAACTCGTGATAACCAAATACTAAGCGAAAATTCAGTTATCACTCCAAACCCTAACTTCTAATTAAGCATCAGAAACCAGAATTGGAGTTTTTACGAGTTAATACAAATTAAGCATTTATATTCATGTATTATCTCTACGAAATGGAATTAAGCAAACCACTACACATCGATAAACATGAAAACAGAGAAGAGAAAATGAAATTGCATTAATAACAAGAGCTCAAGAGTAGATAATACAATACCAAAGGGATTAACCCTTGAAGTCTAGCCTTCCATGGCCATAAAATGAAGAAAAACGAGTAGAAATGGGGAAGAACAAAACCCTAGCAGCCACCACCACTTGGGAGAGCCAAGAGAGAAGTTCTAACCTAGAGAGAGAGTGAGAAATCTGAAATGGGAGTGTGTCTTGGGGGTTACACGAATTTCCCCTCTTTAGTCATGAAAATGGGCCTAAAACATGGGCCCAAGTCCTAAGAAACACTATTCTAAAAATTACAATTAAAAAGGGACCTAAATGCAAATTACAATCTTCACTTCAATGCTTCAATCTTCATTTCCAAACATCCCAAAGTGTCCTTGTGCCAAATATTACCTGAAAATAGAAATAGAATTAATTAGGCTAAATAATCCCAAATTAAACAATATTCGGAATATTAGTCCAATAAACTCAAAATCACTAAATCAAGCTAATCAATGTCAAATGGGCAACAAGTATCAATAATAGGAGTAAAATAATGCAAGGAATAATGGGAAATAAAATGCTCATCACTAAGCCTTTAGATTACTCTCTTAACCATTCTACACTTGTTAGAACCTCCAAGGACTCATGCTACACCCTCTAAGTCCCTTCGGGTACCAAGCAATGTTTAGGATCATTCTAATGGTTCTTCTAAGTCCTAATACACATTCCTAGACCATTCTAAGCCTTTAGAATACTCTCTTAACCATTCTACACTTGTTAGAACCTCCAAGGACTCATGTTACACCCTCTACGTCCCATGGGGTACCAAGCATTGTTCAGGATCATTCTAATGGTTCTTATTAGTCCTAATACACATTCCTAGACCATTCTAAGCCTTTAGAATACTCTCTTAACCATTCTACACTTGTTAGAACCTCCAAGGACTCTTGCTACACCCTCTACGTCCCTTGGGGTACAAAGCAATGTTTAGGATCATTCTAATGGTTCTTATAAGTCCTAATACACATTCCTAGACCATTCTAAGCCTTTAGAATACTCTCTTAACCATTATACACTTGTTAGGACGTCTAAGGACTCATCCTACACTCTCTACGTCCATTAGGGTACCAAGCAATGTTTAGGATCATTCTAAATGTTCGTATATGTCTTAATACACATTCCTAGACCATTCTAAGCCTTTCAATTACTCTCTTAACCATTCTACACTTGTTAGAACCTCCAAGGACTCATGCCACACCCTCTACGTCCCTTGGGGTACCAAGCAATGTTTAGGATCATACTAATGGTTATTATAAGTCCTAATACACATTCCTAGACCATTCATTAGCTTATTTGGAAAATTCTCTTCGATTTAATATAAAATTCGTCCAATTCCGAGTTACGGATCAAAAGTTATGGCTGTTTGAAATTCGTGCTGATAAAACTTGAAAAAGGTTTTCTTCAATTCACAACCAATGATGATCTGAGTGACAGTGGCTTAACAAAACATCATCATATGATAATAGTAGTGTGGATATAAATTTTCGTGCAAAAATACCACCCACAACTATGTGAACTAGCAACCACAGAATCAATCAAATACACTAATTGCAACAAAACAGCAAACAGCGCAACTTCAACCAGTTATCAGAATTGACTACTAGACCCTAAATCAGACACGACACACTATAATAACTATACTAACTACGACACTAACTAACTACTAATGACCTTTGGCAAGAACCGATATTCCCCGGCAACGGCGCCAAATTTTGATCGAGGCCGTACCCGATCAAAATAAAAGGTGTTTATTCTGTAGTACTAGGAAGGTGATCCTAGGTCGTTTCCCAGCGAATATCGGTCTAGGCAAAGTATCAAACACGTAGTGTGCAGTAAAATGGGGGGGGTTTTTGTGTGTGACAAATGTGAAGAACAAAACATAAACAGAATATAAAAACTAAGAAAATCAGAAACAAAAGCGGGCAAACCCCTTTGGCTACGTACACTACTCAATCCTAGCTCACTAAAGATCGATTCCTCTCCTCTCCTCTGTCCAACTCGTGATAACCAAATACTAAGCGAAAATTCAGTTATCACTCCAAACCCTAACTTCTAATTAAGCATCAGAAACCAGAATTGGAGTTTTTACGAGTTAATACAAATTAAGCATTTATATTCATGTATTATCTCTACGAAATGGAATTAAGCAAACCACTACACATCGATAAACATGAAAACAGAGAAGAGAAAATGAAATTGCATTAATAACAAGAGCTCAAGAGTAGATAATACAATACCAAAGGGATTAACCCTTGAAGTCTAGCCTTCCATGGCCATAAAATGAAGAAAAACGAGTAGAAATGGGGAAGAACAAAACGCTAGCAGCCACCACCACTTGGGAGAGCCAAGAGAGAAGTTCTAACCTAGAGAGAGAGTGAGAAATCTGAAATGGGAGTGTGTCTTGGGGGTTACACGAATTTCCCCTCTTTAGTCATGAAAATGGGCCTAAAACATGGGCCCAAGTCCTAAGAAACACTATTCTAAAAATTACAATTAAAAAGGGACCTAAATGCAAATTACAATCTTCACTTCAATGCTTCAATCTTCATTTCCAAACATCCCAAAGTGTCCTTGTGCCAAATATTACCTGAAAATAGAAATAGAATTAATTAGGCTAAATAATCCCAAATTAAACAATATTCGGAATATTAGTCCAATAAACTCAAAATCACTAAATCAAGCTAATCAATGTCAAATGGGCAACAAGTATCAATAATAGGAGTAAAATAATGCAAGGAATAATGGGAAATAAAATGCTCATCACTAAGCCTTTAGATTACTCTCTTAACCATTCTACACTTGTTAGAACCTCCAAGGACTCATGCTACACCCTCTAAGTCCCTTCGGGTACCAAGCAATGTTTAGGATCATTCTAATGGTTCTTCTAAGTCCTAATACACATTCCTAGACCATTCTAAGCCTTTAGAATACTCTCTTAACCATTCTACACTTGTTAGAACCTCCAAGGACTCATGTTACACCCTCTACATCCCATGGGGTACCAAGCATTGTTCAGGATCATTCTAATGGTTCTTATTAGTCCTAATACACATTCCTAGACCATTCTAAGCCTTTAGAATACTCTCTTAACCATTCTACACTTGTTAGAACCTCCAAGGACTCTTGCTACACCCTCTACGTCCCTTGGGGTACAAAGCAATGTTTAGGATCATTCTAATGGTTCTTATAAGTCCTAATACACATTCCTAGACCATTCTAAGCCTTTAGAATACTCTCTTAACCATTATACACTTGTTAGGACGTCTAAGGACTCATCCTACACTCTCTACGTCCATTAGGGTACCAAGCAATGTTTAGGATCATTCTAAATGTTCGTATATGTCTTAATACACATTCCTAGACCATTCTAAGCCTTTCAATTACTCTCTTAACCATTCTACACTTGTTAGAACCTCCAAGGACTCATGCCACACCCTCTACGTCCCTTGGGGTACCAAGCAATGTTTAGGATCATACTAATGGTTATTATAAGTCCTAATACACATTCCTAGACCATTCATTAGCTTATTTGGAAAATTCTCTTCGATTTGATATAAAATTCGTCCAATTCCGAGTTACGGATCAAAAGTTATGGCTGTTTGAAATTCGTGCTGATAAAACTTGAAAAAGGTTTTCTGCAATTCACAACCAATGATGATCTGAGTGACAGTGGCTTAACAAAACATCATCATATGATAATAGTAGTGTGGATATAAATTTTCGTGCAAAAATACCACCCACAACTATGTGAACTAGCAACCACAGAATCAATCAAATACACTAATTGCAACAAAACAGCAAACAGCGCAACTTCAACCAGTTATCAGAATTGACTACTAGACCCTAAATCAGACACGACACACTATAATAACTATACTAACTACGACACTAACTAACTACTAATGAACTTTGGCAAGAACCGATATTCCCCGGCAACGGCGCCAAATTTTGATCGAGGCCGTACCCGATCAAAATAAAAGGTGTTTATTCTGTAGTACTAGGAAGGTGATCCTAGGTCGTTTCCCAACGAATATCGGTCTAGGCAAAGTATCAAACACGTAGTGTGCAGTAAAATGGGGGGGTTTTTGTGTGTGACAAATGTGAAGAACAAAACATAAACAGAATATAAAAACTAAGAAAATCAGAAACAAAAGCGGGCAAACCCCTTTGGCTACGTACACTACTCAATCCTAGCTCACTAAAGATCGATTCCTCTCCTCTCCTCTGTCCAACTCGTGATAACCAAATACTAAGCGAAAATTCAGTTATCACTCCAAACCCTAACTTCTAATTAAGCATCAGAAACCAGAATTGGAGTTTTTACGAGTTAATACAAATTAAGCATTTATATTCATGTATTATCTCTACGAAATGGAATTAAGCAAACCACTACACATCGATAAACATGAAAACAGAGAAGAGAAAATGAAATTGCATTAATAACAAGAGCTCAAGAGTAGATAATACAATACCAAAGGGATTAACCCTTGAAGTCTAGCCTTCCATGGCCATAAAATGAAGAAAAACGAGTAGAAATAGGGAAGAACAAAACCCTAGCAGCCACCACCACTTGGGAGAGCCAAGAGAGAAGTTCTAACCTAGAGAGAGTGAGAAATCTGAAATGGGAGTGTGTCTTGGGGGTTACACGAATTTCCCCTCTTTAGTCATGAAAATGGGCCTAAAACATGGGCCCAAGTCCTAAGAAACACTATTCTAAAAATTACAATTAAAAAGGGACCTAAATGCAAATTACAATCTTCACTTCAATGCTTCAATCTTCATTTCCAAACATCCCAAAGTGTCCTTGTGCCAAATATTACCTGAAAATAGAAATAGAATTAATTAGGCTAAATAATCCCAAATTAAACAATATTCGGAATATTAGTCCAATAAACTCAAAATCACTAAATCAAGCTAATCAATGTCAAATGGGCAACAAGTATCAATAATAGGAGTAAAATAATGCAAGGAATAATGGGAAATAAAATGCTCATCACTAAGCCTTTAGATTACTCTCTTAACCATTCTACACTTGTTAGAACCTCCAAGGACTCATGCTACACCCTCTAAGTCCCTTCGGGTACCAAGCAATGTTTAGGATCATTCTAATGGTTCTTCTAAGTCCTAATACACATTCCTAGACCATTCTAAGCCTTTAGAATACTCTCTTAACCATTCTACACTTGTTAGAACCTCCAAGGACTCATGTTACACCCTCTACGTCCCATGGGGTACCAAGCATTGTTCAGGATCATTCTAATGGTTCTTATTAGTCCTAATACACATTCCTAGACCATTCTAAGCCTTTAGAATACTCTCTTAACCATTCTACACTTGTTAGAACCTCCAAGGACTCTTGCTACACCCTCTACGTCCCTTGGGGTACAAAGCAATGTTTAGGATCATTCTAATGGTTCTTATAAGTCCTAATACACATTCCTAGACCATTCTAAGCCATTAGAATACTCTCATAACCATTCTACACTTGTTAGAACCTCCAAAGACTCATGCTACACCCTCTACGTCCTTTGGGGTACAAAGCAATGTTTAGGATCATTCTAATGGTTCTTATAAGTCCTAATACACATTCCTAGACCATTCTAAGCCTTCAGAATACTCTCATAACCATTCTACACTTGTCAAAACCTCCAAGGACTCTTGCTACACCCTCTACGTCCCTTGGGGTACAAAGCAATGTTTAGGATCATTCTAATGGTTCTTATAAGTCCTAATACACATTCCTAGACCATTCTAAGCCTTTAGAATACTCTCATAACCATTCTACACATGTAAGAACCTCCAAGGAATCGTGCTACACCCTCTACGTCCCTTGGGGTACAAAGCAATGTTTAGGATCATTCTAATGGTTCTTCTAAGTCCTAATACACATTCCTAGACCATTCTAAGCCTTTAGAATACTCTCTTAACCATTCTACACTTGTTAGAACCTCCAAGGACTCAAGTTACACCCTCTACGTCCCATGGGGTACCAAGCATTGTTTAGGATCATTCTAATGGTTCTTATTAGTCCTAATACACATCCCTAGACCATTCTAAGCCTTTAGAATACTCTCTTAACCATTCTACACTTGTCAGAACCTCCAAGAAATCATGCTACACCCTCTACGTCCCTTGGGGTACCAAGCAAAGTTTAGGATCATTCTAATGGTTCTTCTAAGTCCTAATACATATTCCTAGACCATTCTAAGCCTTTAGAATACTCTCTTAACCATTCTACACTTGTTAGAACGTCCAAGGACTCATCCTACACTCTCTACGTCAATTAGGGTACCAAGCAATGTTTAGGATCATTCTAAATGTTCGTATATGTCTTAATACACATTCCTAGACCATTCTAAGCCTTCAGATTACTCTTTTAACCCTTCTACACTTGTTAGAACCTCCAAGGACTCACGCTACACCCTCTAAGTCCCTTCGGGTACCAAGCAATGTTTAGGATCATTCTAATGGTTCTTCTAAGTCCTAATACACATTCCTAGATCATTCTAAGCCTTTAGAATACTCTCTTAACCATTATACACTTGTTAGGACATCTAAGGACTCATCCTACACTCTCTATGTCCATTAGGGTACCAAGCAATGTTTAGGATCATTCTAAACGTACGTATATGTCTTAATACACATTCCTAGACCATTCTAAGCCTTTCGATTACTCTCTTAACCATTCTACACTTGTTAGAACCACCAAGGATTCATGCTACACCATCTACGTCCCTTGGGGTACAAAGCAATGTTTAGGATCATTCTAAATGTTCGTATATGTCTTAATACACATTCCTAGACCATTCTAAGCCTTTAGAATACTCTCTTAACCATTCTACACTTGTTAGAACGTCCAAGGACTCATCCTACACTCTCTACGTCCATTAGGGTACCAAGCAATGTTTAGGATCATTCTAAATGTTCGTATATGTCTTAATACACATTCCTAGACCATTCTAAGCCTTTAGATCTCTTAACCATTCTACACTTGTTAGAACCTCCAAGGACTCATGCTACACCCTCTAAGTCCCTTCGGGTACCAAGCAATGTTTAGGATCATTCTAATGGTTCTTCTTAGTCCTAATACACATTCCTAGACCATTCTAAGCCTTTAGAATACTCTCTTAACCATTATACACTTGTTAGGACGTCTAAGGACTCATCCTACACTCTCTACGTCCATTAGGGTACCAAGCAATGTTTAGGATCATTCTAAATGTTCGTATATGTCTTAATACACATTCCTAGACCATTCTAAGCCTTTCAATTACTCTCTTAACCATTCTACACTTGTTAGAACCTCCAAGGACTCATGCCACACCCTCTACGTCCCTTGGGGTACCAAGCAATGTTTAGGATCATACTAATGGTTCTTATAAGTCCTAATACACATTCCTAGACCATTCATTAGCTTATTTGGAAAATTCTCTTCGATTTGATATAAAATTCGTCCAATTCCGAGTTACGGATCAAAAGTTATGGCTGTTTGAAATTCGTGCTGATAAAACTTGAAAAAGGTTTTCTGCAATTCACAACCAATGATGATCTGAGTGACAGTGGCTTAACAAAACATCATCATATGATAATAGTAGTGTGGATATAAATTTTCGTGCAAAAATACCACCCACAACTATGTGAACTAGCAACCACAGAATCAATCAAATACACTAATTGCAACAAAACAGCAAACAGCGCAACTTCAACCAGTTATCAGAATTGACTACTAGACCCTAAATCAGACACGACACACTATAATAACTATACTAACTACGACACTAACTAACTACTAATGACCTTTGGCAAGAACCGATATTCCCCGGCAACGGCGCCAAATTTTGATCGAGGCCGTACCCGATCAAAATAAAAGGTGTTTATTCTGTAGTACTAGGAAGGTGATCCTAGGTCGTTTCCCAGCGAATATCGGTCTAGGCAAAGTATCAAACACGTAGTGTGCAGTAAAATGGGGGGGTTTTTGTGTGTGACAAATGTGAAGAACAAAACATAAACAGAATATAAAAACTAAGAAAATCAGAAACAAAAGCGGGCAAACCCCTTTGGCTACGTACACTACTCAATCCTAGCTCACTAAAGATCGATTCCTCTCCTCTCCTCTGTCCAACTCGTGATAACCAAATACTAAGCGAAAATTCAGTTATCACTCCAAACCCTAACTTCTAATTAAGCATCAGAAACCAGAATTGGAGTTTTTACGAGTTAATACAAATTAAGCATTTATATTCATGTATTATCTCTACGAAATGGAATTAAGCAAACCACTACACATCGATAAACATGAAAACAGAGAAGAGAAAATGAAATTGCATTAATAACAAGAGCTCAAGAGTAGATAATACAATACCAAAGGGATTAACCCTTGAAGTCTAGCCTTCCATGGCCATAAAATGAAGAAAAACGAGTAGAAATGGGGAAGAACAAAACCCTAGCAGCCACCACCACTTGGGAGAGCCAAGAGAGAAGTTCTAACCTAGAGAGAGAGTGAGAAATCTGAAATGGGAGTGTGTCTTGGGGGTTACACGAATTTCCCCTCTTTAGTCATGAAAATGGGCCTAAAACATGGGCCCAAGTCCTAAGAAACACTATTCTAAAAATTACAATTAAAAAGGGACCTAAATGCAAATTACAATCTTCACTTCAATGCTTCAATCTTCATTTCCAAACATCCCAAAGTGTCCTTGTGCCAAATATTACCTGAAAATAGAAATAGAATTAATTAGGCTAAATAATCCCAAATTAAACAATATTCGGAATATTAGTCCAATAAACTCAAAATCACTAAATCAAGCTAATCAATGTCAAATGGGCAACAAGTATCAATAATAGGAGTAAAATAATGCAAGGAATAATGGGAAATAAAATGCTCATCACTAAGCCTTTAGATTACTCTCTTAACCATTCTACACTTGTTAGAACCTCCAAGGACTCATGCTACACCCTCTAAGTCCCTTCGGGTACCAAGCAATGTTTAGGATCATTCTAATGGTTCTTCTAAGTCCTAATACACATTCCTAGACCATTCTAAGCCTTTAGAATACTCTCTTAACCATTCTACACTTGTTAGAACCTCCAAGGACTCATGTTACACCCTCTACGTCCCATGGGGTACCAAGCATTGTTCAGGATCATTCTAATGGTTCTTATTAGTCCTAATACACATTCCTAGACCATTCTAAGCCTTTAGAATACTCTCTTAACCATTCTACACTTGTTAGAACCTCCAAGGACTCTTGCTACACCCTCTACGTCCCTTGGGGTACAAAGCAATGTTTAGGATCATTCTAATGGTTCTTATAAGTCCTAATACACATTCCTAGACCATTCTAAGCCTTTAGAATACTCTCATAACCATTCTACACTTGTTAGAACCTCCAAAGACTCATGCTACACCCTCTACGTCCTTTGGGGTACAAAGCAATGTTTAGGATCATTCTAATGGTTCTTATAAGTCCTAATACACATTCCTAGACCATTCTAAGCCTTCAGAATACTCTCATAACCATTCTACACTTGTCAAAACCTCCAAGGAATCATGCTACACCCTCTACGTCCCTTGGGGTACCAAGCAATGTTTAGGATCATTCTAATGGTTCTTCTAAGTCCTAATACACATTCCTAGACCATTCTAAGCCTTTAGAATACTCTCATAACCATTCTACACTTGTTAGAACCTCCAAGGACTCATGCTACACCCTCTACGTCCCTTGGGGTACCAAGCAATGTTTAGGATCATTCTAATGGTTCTTATAAGTCCTAATACACATTCCTAGACAATTCTAAGCCTTTAGAATACTCTCATAACCATTCTACACTTGTTAGAACCTCCAAGGACTCATGTTACACCCTGTACCTCCCATGGGGTACCAAGCAATGTTTAGGATCATTCTAATGGTTCTTCTAAGTCCTAATACACATTCCTAGACCATTCTAAGCCTTTAGAAGAATTTCTTAACTATTCTACACTTGTTAGAACCTCCAACGACTCTTGCTACACCCTTTACGTCCCTTGGGGTACCAAGCAATGTTTAGGATCATTCTAATGGTTCTTATAAGTCCTAATACACATTCCTAGACGATTCTAAGCCTTTAGAATGCTCTCTTAACCATTCTACACTTGTTAGAACCTCCAAGGACTCATGTTACACCCTCTACGTCCCATTGGGTACCAAGCAATGTTTAGGATCATTCTAATGGTTCTTATTAGTCCTAATACACATTCCTAGACCATTCTAAGCCTTTAGAATACTCTCATAACCATTCTACACTTGTTAGAACCTCCAAGGACTCATGCTACACCCTCTACGTCCTTTGGGGTACAAAGCAATGTTTAGGATCATTCTAATGGTTCTTATAAGTCCTAATACACATTCCTAGACCATTCTAAGCCTTTAGAATACTCTCATAACCATTCTACACTTGTAAGAACCTCCAAGGAATCATGCTACACCCTCTACGTCCCTTGGGGTACCAAGCAATGTTTAGGATCATTCTAATGGTTCTTCTAAGTCCTAATACACATTCCGAGACCATTCTATGCCTTTAGAATACTCTCATAACCATTCTACACTTGTTAGAACCTCCAAGGACTCATGCTACACCCTCTACGTCCTTTGGGGTACAAAGCAATGTTTAGGATCATTCTAATGGTTCTTATAAGTCCTAATACACATTCCTAGACCATTCTAAGCCTTCAGAATACTCTCATAACCATTCTACACTTGTCAAAACCTCCAAGGAATCATGCTACACCCTCTACATCCCTTGGGGTACAAAGCAATGTTTAGGATCATTCTAATGGTTCTTATAAGTCCTAATACACATTCCTAGACCATTCTAAGCCTTTAGAATACTCTCATAACCATTCTACACTTGTCAAAACCTCCAAGGAATCATGCTACACCCTCTACGTCCCTTGGTGTACCAAGCAATGTTTAGGATTATACTAATGGTTCTTATTAGTCCTAATACACATTCCTAGACCATTCTAAGCCTTTAGAATACTCTCTTAACCATTCTACACTTGTTAGAACCTCCAAGGACTCGTGCTACACAATCTACGTTCCTTGGCGTACAAAGCAATGTTTAGGATCATTCTAATGGTTCTTATAAGTCCTAATACACATTCCTAGACCATTCTAAGCCTTTAGAATACTCTCATAACCATTCTACACTTGTGAGAACCTCCAAGGAATCATGCTACACCCTCTACGTCCCTTGGGGTACCAAGCAATGTTTAGGATCATTCTAATGGTTCTTCTAAGTCCTAATACACATTCCGAGACCATTCTAAGCCTTTAGAATACTCTCATAACCATTCTACACTTGTTAGAACCTCCAAGGACTCATGCTACACCCTCTACGTCCTTTGGGGTACAAAGCAATGTTTAGGATCATTCTAATGGTTCTTATAAGTCCTAATACACATTCCTAGACCATTCTAAGCCTTCAGAATACTCTCATAACCATTCTACACTTGTCAAAACCTCCAATGAATCATGCTACACCCTCTACGTCCCTTGGGTTACCAAGCAATGTTTAGGATCATTCTAATGGTTCTTCTAAGTCCTAATACACATTCCTAGACCATTCTAAGCCTTTAGAATACTCTCATAACCATTCTACACTTGTAAGAACCTCCAAGGACTCATGCTACACCCTCTACGTCCCTTGGGGTACCAAGCAATGTTTAGGATCATTCTAATGGTTCTTATAAGTCCTAATACACATTCCTAGACCATTCTAAGCCTTTAGAATACTCTCATAACCATTCTACACTTGTTAGAACCTCCAAGGACTCATGCTACACCCTCTACGTCCATTGGGGTACCAAGCAATGTTTAGGATCATTCTAATGGTTCTTATAAGTCCTAATACACATTCCTAGACCATTCTAAGCCTTCAGAATACTCTCATAACCATTCTACACTTGTCAAAACCTCCAAGGAATCATGCTACACCCTCTACATCCCTTGGGGTACAAAGCAATGTTTAGGATCATTCTAATGGTTCTTATAAGTCCTAATACACATTCCTAGACCATTCTAAGCCTTTAGAATACTCTCATAACCATTCTACACTTGTCAAAACCTCCAAGGAATCATGCTACACCCTCTACGTCCCTTGGTGTACCAAGCAATGTTTAGGATTATACTAATGGTTCTTATTAGTCCTAATACACATTCCTAGACCATTCTAAGCCTTTAGAATACTCTCTTAACCATTCTACACTTGTTAGAACCTCCAAGGACTCGTGCTACACAATCTACGTTCCTTGGCGTACAAAGCAATGTTTAGGATCATTCTAATGGTTCTTATAAGTCCTAATACACATTCCTAGACCATTCTAAGCCTTTAGAATACTCTCATAACCATTCTACACTTGTGAGAACCTCCAAGGAATCATGCTACACCCTCTACGTCCCTTGGGGTACCAAGCAATGTTTAGGATCATTCTAATGGTTCTTCTAAGTCCTAATACACATTCCGAGACCATTCTAAGCCTTTAGAATACTCTCATAACCATTCTACACTTGTTAGAACCTCCAAGGACTCATGCTACACCCTCTACGTCCTTTGGGGTACAAAGCAATGTTTAGGATCATTCTAATGGTTCTTATAAGTCCTAATACACATTCCTAGACCATTCTAAGCCTTCAGAATACTCTCATAACCATTCTACACTTGTCAAAACCTCCAAGGAATCATGCTACACCCTCTACGTCCCTTGGGTTACCAAGCAATGTTTAGGATCATTCTAATGGTTCTTCTAAGTCCTAATACACATTCCTAGACCATTCTAAGCCTTTAGAATACTCTCATAACCATTCTACACTTGTTAGAACCTCCAAGGACTCATGCTACACCCTCTACGTCCCTTGGGGTACCAAGCAATGTTTAGGATCATTCTAATGGTTCTTATAAGTCCTAATACACATTCCTAGACCATTCTAAGCCTTTAGAATACTCTCATAACCATTCTACACTTGTTAGAACCTCCAAGGACTCATGCTACACCCTCTACGTCCATTGGGGTACCAAGCAATGTTTAGGATCATTCTAATGGTTCTTCTAAGTCCTAATACACATTCCTAGACCATTCTAAGCCTTTAGAATAATTTCTTAACTATTCTACACTTGTTAGAACCTCCAACGACTCTTGCTACACCCTTTACGTCCCTTGGGGTACCAAGCAATGTTTAGGATCATTCTAATGGTTCTTATAAGTCCTAATACACATTCCTAGACGATTCTAAGCCTTTAGAATGCTCTCTTAACCATTCTACACTTGTTAGAACCTCCAAGGACTCATGTTACACCCTCTACGTCCCATTGGGTACCAAGCAATGTTTAGGATCATTCTAATGGTTCTTATTAGTCCTAATACACATTCCTAGACCATTCTAAGCCTTTAGAATACTCTCTTAACCATTCTACACTTGTTAGAACCTCCAAGGACTCGTGCTACACAATCTACGTTCCTTGGCGTACAAAGCAATGTTTAGGATCATTCTAATGGTTCTTATAAGTCCTAATACACATTCCTAGACCATTCTAAGCCTTTAGAATACTCTCATAACCATTCTACACTTGTGAGAACCTCCAAGGAATCATGCTACACCCTCTACGTCCCTTGGGGTACCAAGCAATGTTTAGGATCATTCTAATGGTTCTTCTAAGTCCTAATACACATTCCGAGACCATTCTAAGCCTTTAGAATACTCTCATAACCATTCTACACTTGTTAGAACCTCCAAGGACTCATGCTACACCCTCTACGTCCTTTGGGGTACAAAGCAATGTTTAGGATCATTCTAATGGTTCTTATAAGTCCTAATACACATTCCTAGACCATTCTAAGCCTTCAGAATACTCTCATAACCATTCTACACTTGTCAAAACCTCCAAGGAATCATGCTACACCCTCTACGTCCCTTGGGTTACCAAGCAATGTTTAGGATCATTCTAATGGTTCTTCTAAGTCCTAATACACATTCCTAGACCATTCTAAGCCTTTAGAATACTCTCATAACCATTCTACACTTGTTAGAACCTCCAAGGACTCATGCTACACCCTCTACGTCCCTTGGGGTACCAAGCAATGTTTAGGATCATTCTAATGGTTCTTATAAGTCCTAATACACATTCCTAGACCATTCTAAGCCTTTAGAATACTCTCATAACCATTCTACACTTGTTAGAACCTCCAAGGACTCATGTTACACCCTGTACCTCCCATGGGGTACCAAGCAATGTTTAGGATCATTCTAATGGTTCTTCTAAGTCCTAATACACATTCCTAGACCATTTTATGCCTTTAGAATACTCTCTTAACCATTCTAAACTTGTTAGAACCTCCAAGGACTCATGCTACACCCTCTACGTCCCCTGGTGTACCAAGCAATGTTTAGGATCATACTAATGGTTCTTATAAGTCCTAATACACATTCCTAGACCATTCTAAGCCTTTAGAATACTCTCTTAACCATTCTACACTTGTTAGTACCTCCAAGGACTCATGCTACACCCTCTACGTCCCTTGGTGTACCAAGCAATGTTTAGGATTATACTAATGGTTCTTATAAGTCCTAATAAACATTCCTAGACCATTCTAAGCCTTTAGAGAACTCTCTTAACCATTCTACACTTGTTAGAACCTCCAAGGACTCATGCTACACCTTCTACGACCCTTGGGGTACCAAGCAATGTTTAGGATAATTCTAGTGGTTCTTATAAGTCCTTATACACATTCCTAGACCATTCTAAGCCTTTAGAATACTCTCATAACCATTCTACACTTGTGAGAACCTCCAAGGAATCATGCTACACCCTCTACGTCCCTTGGGGTACCAAGCAATGTTTAGGATCATTTTAATGGTTCTTCTAAGTCCTAATACACATTCCGAGACCATTCTAAGCCTTTAGAATACTCTCATAACCATTCTACACTTGTTAGAACCTCCAAGGACTCATGCTACACCCTCTACGTCCCTTGGGGTACAAAGCAATGTTTAGGATCATTCTAATGGTTCTTATAAGTCCTAATACACATTCCTAGACCATTCTAAGCCTTTAGAATACTCTCATAACCATTCTACACTTGTCAAAACCTCCAAGGAATCATGCTACACCCTCAACGTCCCTTGGTGTACCAAGCAATGTTTAGGATTATACTAATGGTTCTTCTAAGTCCTAATACACATTCCTAGACCATTCTAAGCCTTTAAAATACTCTCATAAGCATTCTACACTTGTTAGAACCTCCAAGGACTCATGCTACACCCTCTACGTCCCTTGGGGTACCAAGCAATGTTTAGGATCATTCTAATGGTTCTTATAAGTCCTAATACACATTCCTAGACCATTTTATGCCTTTAGAATACTCTCTTAACCATTCTAAACTTGTTAGAACCTCCAAGGACTCATGCTACACCCTCTACGTCCCCTGGTGTACCAAGCAATGTTTAGGATCATACTAATGGTTCTTATAAGTCCTAATACACATTCCTAGACCATTCTAAGCCTTTAGAATACTCTCTTAACCATTCTACACTTGTTAGTACCTCCAAGGACTCATGCTACACCCTCTACGTCCCTTGGTGTACCAAGCAATGTTTAGGATTATACTAATGGTTCTTATAAGTCCTAATAAACATTCCTAGACCATTCTAAGCCTTTAGAGAACTCTCTTAACCATTCTACACTTGTTAGAACCTCCAAGGACTCATGCTACACCTTCTACGACCCTTGGGGTACCAAGCAATGTTTAGGATAATTCTAGTGGTTCTTATAAGTCCTTATACACATTCCTAGACCATTCTAAGCCATTAGAATACTCTCTTAACCATTCTACACTTGTTAGAACCTCCAAGGACGCATGCTACACCCTCTACGTCCCTTGGGGTACCAAGCAATGTTTAGGATCATTCTAATGGTTCTTATAAGTCCTTATACACATTCCTAAACCATTCTAAGCCTTTAGAATACTCTCATAACTATTCTACACTTGTTAGAACCTCCATGGACTCATGTTACACCCTCTACGTCCGTTGGGGTACCAAGCAATGTTTAGGATCATTCTAATTGTTCTTCTAAGTCCTAATACACATTCCTAGACCATTCGAAGCCTTTAGAATACTCTCTTAACCATTATACACTTGTTAGGACGTCCAAGGACTCATCCTACACTCTCTACGTCCATTAGGGTACCAAGCAATGTTTAGGATCATTCTAAACGTACGTATATGTCTTAATACAAATTCCTAGACCATTCTAAGCCTTTAGATTACTCTCTTAACCATTCTACACTTGTTAGAACCTCCAAGGACTCATGGTAGACCCTCTAAGTCCCTTCGGGTACCAAGCAATGTTTAGGATCATTCTAATGGTTCTTATAAGTCTTAATACACATTCCAAGACCATTCTAAGCCTTTAGAATACTCTCATAACCATTCTACACTTGTTAGAACCTCTAAGGACTCATGTTACACCCTCTACGTCCCATGGGGTACCAAG
This sequence comes from Crotalaria pallida, assembly GCA_037953625.1. Lineage (NCBI taxonomy): Eukaryota > Viridiplantae > Streptophyta > Magnoliopsida > Fabales > Fabaceae > Crotalaria > Crotalaria pallida. The sequence continues at coordinate 102,614,892 of CM075654.1, read as the reverse complement.
CAATGTTTAGGATCATTCTAATGGTTCTTATAAGTCCTAATACACATTCCTAGACCATTTTATGCCTTTAGAATACTCTCTTAACCATTCTAAACTTGTTAGAACCTCCAAGGACTCATGCTACACCCTCTACGTCCCCTGGTGTACCAAACAATGTTTAGGATCATACTAATGGTTCTTATAAGTCCTAATACACATTCCTAGACCATTCTAAGCCTTTAGAATACTCTCTTAACCATTCTACACTTGTTAGAACCTCCAAGGACTCATGCTACACCCTCTACGTCCCTTGGTGTACCAAGCAATGTTTAGGATTATACTAATGGTTCTTATAAGTCCTAATAAACATTCCTAGACCATTCTAAGCCTTTAGAGAACTCTCTTAACCATTCTACACTTGTTAGAACCTCCAAGGACTCATGCTACACCTTCTACGACCCTTGGGGTACCAAGCAATGTTTAGGATAATTCTAATGGTTCTTATAAGTCCTTATACACATTCCTAGACCATTCTAAGCCATTAGAATACTCTCTTAACCATTCTACACTTGTTAGAACCTCCAAGGACACATGCTACACCCTCTACGTCCCTTGGGGTACCAAGCAATGTTTAGGATCATTCTAATGGTTCTTATAAGTCCTTATACACATTCCTAAACCATTCTAAGCCTTTAGAATACTCTCATAACTATTCTACACTTGTTAGAACCTCCATGGACTCATGTTACACCCTCTACGTCCGTTGGGGTACCAAGCAATGTTTAGGATCATTCTAATTGTTCTTCTAAGTCCTAATACACATTCCTAGACCATTCGAAGCCTTTAGAATACTCTCTTAACCATTATACACTTGTTAGGACGTCCAAGGACTCATCCTACACTCTCTACGTCCATTAGGGTACCAAGCAATGTTTAGGATCATTCTAAACGTACGTATATGTCTTAATACAAATTCCTAGACCATTCTAAGCCTTTAGATTACTCTCTTAACCATTCTACACTTGTTAGAACCTCCAAGGACTCATGGTAGACCCTCTAAGTCCCTTCGGGTACCAAGCAATGTTTAGGATCATTCTAATGGTTCTTATAAGTCTTAATACACATTCCTAGACCATTCTAAGCCTTTAGAATACTCTCATAACCATTCTACACTTGTTAGAACCTCTAAGGACTCATGTCACACCCTCTACGTCCCATGGGGTACCAAGCAATGTTTAGGATCATTCTAATGGCTCTTCTAAGTCCTAATACACATTCCTAGACCATTCTAAGCCTTTAGAATACTCTCTTAACCATTCTAAACTTGTTAGAACCTCCAAGGACTCATGCTACACCCTCTACGTCGCTAGGTGTACCAAGCAATGTTTAAGATCATACTAATGGTTCTTACTTGTCCTAATACACATTCCTAGATCATTCTAAGCCTTTAGAATACTCTCTTAACCATTCTACAATTGTTAGAACCTCCAAGGACTCATGCTACACCCTCTACGTCCCTTGGGGTACAAAGCAATGTTTAGGATCATTCTAATGGTTCTTTCTAAGTCCTAATACACATTCCTAGACCATTCTAAGCCTTTAGAATACTCTCATAACCATTCTACACTTGTCAAAACCTCCAAGGAATCATGCTACACCCTCTACGTCCCGTGGGGTACCAAACAATGTTTAGGGTCATTCTAATGGTTCTTCTAAGTCCTAATACACATTCCTAGACCATTCTAAGCCTTTAGAATACTCTCATAACCATTCTACACTTGTTAGAACCTCCAAGGACTCATGCTGCACCCTCTACGTCCCTTGGGGTACCAAGCAATGTTTAGGATCATTCTAATGGTTCTTATAAGTCCTAATACACATTCCTAGACCATTCTAAGCCTTTAGAATACTCTCATAACCATTCTACACTTGTTAGAACCTCCAAGGACTCATGTTACACCCTGTACCTCCCATGGGGTACCAAGCAATGTTTAGGATCATTCTAATGGTTCTTCTAAGTCCTAATACACATTCCTAGACCATTCTAAGCCTTTAGAATAATTTCTTAACTATTCTACACTTGTTAGAACCTCTAACGACTCTTGCTACACCCTTTACGTCCCTTGGGGTACCAAGCAATGTTTAGGATCATTCTAATGGTTCTTATAAGTCCTAATACACATTCCTAGACCATTCTAAGCCTTTAGAACACTCTCATAACCATTCTACACTTGTGAGAACCTCCAAGGAATCATGCTACACCCTCTACGTCCCTTGGGGTACCAAGCAATGTTTAGGATCATTCTAATGGTTCTTCTAAGTCCTAATACACATTCCGAGACCATTCTAAGCCTTTAGAATACTCTCATAACCATTCTACACTGGTTAGAACCTCCAAGGACTCATGCTACACCCTCTACGTCCCTTGGGGTAAAAAGCAATGTTTAGGATCATTCTAATGGTTCTTATAAGTCCTAATACACATTCCTAGACCATTCTAAGCCTTTAGAATACTCTCATAACCATTCTACACTTGTCAAAACCTCCAAGGAATCATGCTACACCCTCTACGTCCCGTGGTGTACCAAGCAATGTTTAGGATTATACTAATGGTTCTTCTAAGTCCTAATACACATTCCTAGACCATTCTAAGCCTTTAAAATACTCTCATAAGCATTCTACACTTGTTAGAACCTCCAAGGACTCATGCTACACCCTCTACGTCCCTTGGGGTACCAAGCAATGTTTTGGATCATTCTAATGGTTCTTATAAGTCCTAATACACATTCCTAGACCATTTTATGCCTTTAGAATACTCTCTTATCCATTCTAAACTTGTTAGAACCTCCAAGGACTCATGCTACACCCTCTACGTCCCCTGGTGTACCAAGCAATGTTAAGGATCATACTAATGGTTCTTATAAGTCCTAATACACATTCCTAGACCATTCTAAGCCTTTAGAATACTCTCATAACCATTCTACACTTGTCAAAACCTCCAAGGAATCATGCTACACCCTCTACGTCCCGTGGTGTACCAAGCAATGTTTAGGATTATACTAATGGTTCTTCTAAGTCCTAATACACATTCCTAGACCATTCTAAGCCTTTAAAATACTCTCATAAGCATTCTACACTTGTTAGAACCTCCAAGGACTCATGCTACACCCTCTACGTCCCTTGGGGTACCAAGCAATGTTTAGGATCATTCTAATGGTTCTTATAAGTCCTAATACACATTCCTAGACCACTCTAAGCCTTTAGAATACTCTCTTAACCATTCTACACTTGTTAGAACCTCCAAGGACTCATGCTACACCCTCTACGTCCCTTGGTGTACCAAACAATGTTTAGGATTATACTAATGGTTCTTATAATCCTAATAAACATTCCTAGACCATTCTATGCCTTTAGAATACTCTCTTAACCATTCTAAACTTGTTAGAACCTCCAAGGACTCATGGTACACCCTCTAAGTCCCTTCGGGTACCAAGCAATGTTTAGGATCATTCTAATGGTTCTTATAAGTCCTAATACACATTCCTAGACCATTCTAAGCCTTTAGAATACTCTCATAACCATTCTACACTTGTCAAAACCTCCAAGGAATCATGCTACACCCTCTACGTCCCTTGGTGTACCAAGCAATGTTTAGGATTATACTAATGGTTCTTCTAAGTCCTAATACACATTCCTAGACCATTCTAAGCCTTTAAAATACTCTCATAAGCATTCTACACTTGTTAGAACCTCCAAGGACTCATGCTACACCCTCTACGTCCCTTGGGGTACCAAGCAATGTTTAGGATCATTCTAATGGTTCTTATAAGTCCTTATACACATTCCTAGACCATTCTAAGCCATTAGAATACTCTCTTAACCATTCTACACTTGTTAGAACCTCCAAGGACGCATGCTACACCCTCTACGTCCCTTGGGGTACCAAGCAATGTTTAGGATCATTCTAATGGTTCTTATAAGTCCTTATACACATTCCTAAACCATTCTAAGCCTTTAGAATACTCTCATAACTATTCTACACTTGTTAGAACCTCCATGGACTCATGTTACACCCTCTACGTCCGTTGGGGTACCAAGCAATGTTTAGGATCATTCTAATTGTTCTTCTAAGTCCTAATACACATTCCTAGACCATTCTAAGCCTTTAGAATACTCTCTTAACCATTATACACTTGTTAGGACGTCCAAGGACTCATCCTACACTCTCTACGTCCATTAGGGTACCAAGCAATGTTTAGGATCATTCTAAACGTACGTATATGTCTTAATACAAATTCCTAGACCATTCTAAGCCTTTAGATTACTCTCTTAACCATTCTACACTTGTTAGAACCTCCAAGGACTCATGGTACACCCTCTAAGTCCCTTCGGGTACCAAGCAATGTTTAGGATCATTCTAATGGTTCTTATAAGTCCTAATACACATTCCTAGACCATTCTAAGCCTTTAGAATACTCTCATAACCATTCTACACTTGTTAGAACCTCTAAGGACTCATGTTACACCCTCTACGTCCCATGGGGTACCAAGCAATGTTTAGGATCATTCTAATGGCTCTTCTAAGTCCTAATACACATTCCTAGACCATTCTAAGCCTTTAGAATACTCTCTTAACCATTCTAAACTGGTTAGAACCTCCAAGGACTCATGCTACACCCTCTACGTCGCTAGGTGTACCAAGCAATGTTTAGGATCATACTAATGGTTCTTACAAGTCCTAATACACATTCCTAGATCATTCTAAGCCTTTAGAATACTCTCTTAACCATTCTACAATTGTTAGAACCTCCAAGGACTCATGCTATACCCTCTACGTCCCTTGGGGTACAAAGCAATGTTTAGGATCATTCTAATGGTTCTTTCTAAGTCCTAATACACATTCCTAGACCATTCTAAGCCTTTAGAATACTCTCATAACCATTCTACACTTGTCAAAACCTCCAAGGAATCATGCTACACCCTCTACGTCCCGTGGGGTACCAAACAATGTTTAGGATCATTCTAATGGTTCTTCTAAGTCCTAATACACATTCCTAGACCATTCTAAGCCTTTAGAATACTCTCATAACCATTCTACACTTGTTAGAACCTCCAAGGACTCATGCTACACCCTCTACGTCCCTTGGGGTACCAAGCAATGTTTAGGATCATTCTAATGGTTCTTATAAGTCCTAATACACATTCCTAGACCATTCTAAGCCTTTAGAATACTCTCATAACCATTCTACACTTGTTAGAACCTCCAAGGACTCATGTTACACCCTGTACCTCCCATGGGGTACCAAGCAATGTTTAGTATCATTCTAATGGTTCTTCTAAGTCCTAATACACATTCCTAGACCATTCTAAGCCTTTAGAATAATTTCTTAACTATTCTACACTTGTTAGAACCTCCAACGACTCTTGCTACACCCTTTACGTCCCTTGGGGTACCAAGCAATGTTTAGGATCATTCTAATGGTTCTTATAAGTCCTAATACACATTCCTAGACCATTCTAAGCCTTTAGAATACTCTCATAACCATTCTACACTTGTGAGAACCTCCAAGGAATCATGCTACACCCTCTACGTCCCTTGGGGTACCAAGCAATGTTTAGGATCATTCTAATGGTTCTTCTAAGTCCTAATACACATTCCGAAACCATTCTAAGCCTTTAGAATACTCTCATAACCATTCTACACTTGTTAGAACCTCCAAGGACTCATGCTACACCCTCTACGTCCCTTGGGGTAAAAAGCAATGTTTAGGATCATTCTAATGGTTCTTATAAGTCCTAATACACATTCCTAGACCATTCTAAGCCTTTAGAATACTCTCATAACCATTCTACACTTGTCAAAACCTCCAAGGAATCATGCTACACCCTCTACGTCCCTTGGTGTACCAAGCAATGTTTAGGATTATACTAATGGTTCTTCTAAGTCCTAATACACATTCCTAGACCATTCTAAGCCTTTAAAATACTCTCATAAGCATTCTACACTTGTTAGAACCTCCAAGGACTCATGCTACACCCTCTACGTCCCTTGGGGTACCAAGCAATGTTTAGGATCATTCTAATGGTTCTTATAAGTCCTAATACACATTCCTAGACTATTTTATGCCTTTAGAATACTCTCTTATCCATTCTAAACTTGTTAGAACCTCCAAGGACTCATGCTACACCCTCTACGTCCCCTGGTGTACCAAGCAATGTTTAGGATCATACTAATGGTTCTTATAAGTCCTAATACACATTCCTAGACCATTCTAAGCCTTTAGATTACTCTCTTAACCATTCTACACTTGTTAGAACCTCCAAGGACTCATGGTACACCCTCTAAGTCCCTTCGGGTACCAAGCAATGTTTAGGATCATTCTAATGGTTCTTATAAGTCCTAATACACATTCCTAGACCATTCTAAGCCTTTAGAATACTCTCATAACCATTCTACACTTGTTAGAACTTCTAAGGACTCATGTTACACCCTCTACGTCCCATGGGGTACCAAGCAATGTTTAGGATCATTCTAATGGCTCTTCTAAGTCCTAATACACATTCCTAGACCATTCTAAGCCTTTAGAATACTCTCTTAACCATTCTAAACTTGTTAGAACCTCCAAGGACTCATGCTACACCCTCTACGTCGCTAGGTGTACCAAGCAATGTTTAGGATCATACTAATGGTTCTTACAAGTCCTAATACACATTCCTAGATCATTCTAAGCCTTTAGAATACTCTCGTAACCATTCTACAATTGTTAGAACCTCCAAGGACTCATGCTACACCCTCTACGTCCCTTGGGGTACAAAGCAATGTTTAGGATCATTCTAATGGTTCTTTCTAAGTCCTAATACACATTCCTAGACCATTCTAAGCCTTTAGAATACTCTCATAACCATTCTACACTTGTCAAAACCTCCAAGGAATCATGCTACACCCTCTACGTCCCGTGGGGTACCAAACAATGTTTAGGATCATTCTAATGGTTCTTCTAAGTCCTAATACACATTCCTAGACCATTCTAAGCCTTTAGAATACTCTCATAACCATTCTACACTTGTTAGAACCTCCAAGGACTCATGCTACACCCTCTACGTCCCTTGGGGTACCAAGCAATGTTTAGGATCATTCTAATGGTTCTTATAAGTCCTAATACACATTCCTAGACCATTCTAAGCCTTTAGAATACTCTCATAACCATTCTACACTTGTTAGAACCTCCAAGGACTCATGTTACACCCTGTACCTCCCATGGGGTACCAAGCAATGTTTAGGATCATTCTAATGGTTCTTCTAAGTCCTAATACACATTCCTAGACCATTCTAAGCCTTTAGAATAATTTCTTAACTATTCTACACTTGTTAGAACCTCCAACGACTCTTGCTACACCCTTTACGTCCCTTGGGGTACCAAGCAATGTTTAGGATCATTCTAATGGTTCTTATAAGTCCTAATACACATTCCTAGACCATTCTAAGCCTTTAGAATACTCTCATAACCATTCTACACTTGTGAGAACCTCCAAGGAATCATGCTACACCCTCTACGTCCCTTGGGGTACCAAGCAATGTTTAGGATCATTCTAATGGTTCTTCTAAGTCCTAATACACATTCCGAAACCATTCTAAGCCTTTAGAATACTCTCATAACTATTCTACACTTGTTAGAACCTCCAAGGAATCATGCTACACCCTCTACGTCCCTTGGGGTAAAAAGCAATGTTTAGGATCATTCTAATGGTTCTTATAAGTCCTAATACACATTCCTAGACCATTCTAAGCCTTTAGAATACTCTCATAACCATTCTACACTTGTCAAAACCTCCAAGGAATCATGCTACACCCTCTACGTCCCTTGGTGTACCAAGCAATGTTTAGGATTATACTAATGGTTCTTCTAAGTCCTAATACACATTCCTAGACCATTCTAAGCCTTTAAAATACTCTCATAAGCATTCTACACTTGTTAGAACCTCCAAGGACTCATGCTACACCCTCTACGTCCCTTGGGGTACCAAGCAATGTTTAGGATCATTCTAATGGTTCTTATAAGTCCTAATACACATTCCTAGACTATTTTATGCCTTTAGAATACTCTCTTATCCATTCTAAACTTGTTAGAACCTCCATGGACTCATGCTACACCCTCTACGTCCCCTGGTGTACCAAGCAATGTTTAGGATCATACTAATGGTTCTTATAAGTCCTAATACACATTCCTAGACCATTCTAAGCATTTAGAATACTCTTTTAACCATTCTACACTTGTTAGAACCTCCAAGGACTCATGCTACACCCTCTACGTCCCTTGGGGTACCAAGCAATGTTTAGGATTATACTAATGGTTCTTATAAGTCCTAATACACATTCCTAGACCATTCTAAGCCTTTAGAATACTCTCATAACCATTCTACACTTGTTAGAACCTCTAAGGACTCATGTTACACCCTCTACGTCCCATGGGGTGCCAAGCAATGTTTAGGATCATTCTAATGGCTCTTCTAAGTCCTAATACACATTCCTAGACCATTCTAAGCCTTTAGAATACTCTCTTTACCATTCTAAACTTGTTAGAACCTCCAAGGACTCATGCTACACCCTCTACGTCGCTAGGTGTACCAAGCAATGTTTAGGATCATACTAATAGTTCTTACAAGTCCTAATACACATTCCTAGATCATTCTAAGCCTTTAGAATACTCTCTTAACCATTCTACAATTGTTAAAACCTCCAAGGACTCATGCTACACCCTCTACGTCCCTTGGGGTACCAAGCAATGTTAAGGATCATTCTAATGGTTCTTTCTAAGTCCTAATACACATTCCTAGACCATTCTAAGCCTTTAGAATACTCTCATAACCATTCTACACTTGTCAAAACCTCCAAGGAATCATGCTACACCCTCTACGTCCCGTGGGGTACCAAACAATGTTTAGGATCATTCTAATGGTTCTTCTAAGTCCTAATACACATTCCTAGACCATTCTAAGCCTTTAGAATACTCTCATAACCATTCTACACTTGTTAGAACCTCCAAGGACTCATGCTACACCCTCTACGTCCCTTGGGGTACCAAGCAATGTTTAGGATCATTTTAATGGTTCTTATAAGTCCTAATACACATTCCTAGACCATTCTAAGCCTTTAGAATACTCTCATAACCATTCTACACTTGTTAGAACCTCCAAGGACTCATGTTACACCCTGTACCTCCCATGGGGTACCAAGCAATGTTTAGGATCATTCTAATGGTTCTTCTAAGTCCTAATACACATTCCTAGACCATTCTAAACCTTTAGAATAATTTCTTAACTATTCTACACTTGTTAGAACCTCCAACGACTCTTGCTACACCCTTTACGTCCCTTGGGGTACCAAGCAATGTTTAGGATCATTCTAATGGTTCTTATAAGTCCTAATACACATTCCTAGACCATTCTAAGCCTTTAGAATACTCTCATAACCATTCTACACTTGTGAGAACCTCCAAGGAATCATGCTACACCCTCTACGTCCCTTGGGGTACCAAGCAATGTTTAGGATCATTCTAATGGTTCTTCTAAGTCCTAATACACATTCCGAGACCATTCTAAGCCTTTAGAATACTCTCATAACCATTCTACACTTGTTAGAACCTCCAAGGACTCATGCTACACCCTCTACGTCCCTTGGGGTAAAAAGCAATGTTTAGGATCATTCTAATGGTTCTTATAAGTCCTAATACACATTCCTAGACCATTCTAAGCCTTTAGAATACTCTCATAACCATTCTACACTTGTCAAAACCTCCAAGGAATCATGCTACACCCTCTACGTCCCTTGGTGTACCAAGCAATGTTTAGGATTATACTAATGGTTCTTCTAAGTCCTAATACACATTCCTAGACCATTCTAAGCCTTTAAAATACTCTCATAAGCATTCTACACTTGTTAGAACCTCCAAGGACTCATGCTACACCCTCTACGTCCCTTGGGGTACCAAGCAATGTTTAGGATCATTCTAATGGTTCTTATAAGTCCTAATACACATTCCTAGACTATTTTATGCCTTTAGAATACTCTCTTATCCATTCTAAACTTGTTAGAACCTCCAAGGACTCATGCTACACCCTCTACGTCCCCTGGTGTACCAAGCAATGTTTAGGATCATACTAATGGTTCTTATAAGTCCTAATACACATTCCTAGACCATTCTAAGCCTTTAGAATACTCTTTTAACCATTCTACACTTGTTAGAACCTCCAAGGACTCATGCTACACCCTCTACGTCCCTTGGTGTACCAAGCAATGTTTAGGATTATACTAATGGTTCTTATAAGTCCTAATAAACATTCCTAGACCATTCTAAGCCTTTAGAGAACTCTCTTAACCATTCTACACTTGTTAGAACCTCCAAGGACTCATGCTACACCTTCTACGACCCTTGGGGTACCAAGCAATGTTTAGGATAATTCTAATGGTTCTTATAAGTCCTTATACACATTCCTAGACCATTCTAAGCCATTAGAATACTCTCTTAACCATTCTACACTTGTTAGAACCTCCAAGGACGCATGCTACACCCTCTACGTCCCTTGGGGTACCAAGCAATGTTTAGGATCATTCTAATGGTTCTTATAAGTCCTAATACACATTCCTAGACCACTCTAAGCCTTTAGAATACTCTCTTAACCATTCTACACTAGTTAGAACCTCCAAGGACTCATGCTACACTCTCTACGTCCCTTGGTGTACCAAGCAATGTTTAGGATTATACTAATGGTTCTTATAATCCTAATAAACATTCCTAGACCATTCTATGCCTTTAGAATACTCTCTTAACCATTCTAAACTTGTTAGAATCTCCAAGGACTCATGCTACACCCTCTACGTCCCCTGGTGTACCAAGCAATGCTTAGGATTGTTCAAATGGTTCTTATAAGTCCTAATACACATTCCTAGATCATTCTAAGCCTTTAGAATACTCTCTTAACCATTCTACACTTGTTAGAACATCCAAGGACTCATGCTAAGCCCTCTACGTCCCCTGGTGTACCAAGCAATGTTTAGGATCATACTAATGGTTCTTATAAGTCCTAATACACATTCCTAGACCACTCTAAGCCTTTAGAATACTCTCTTAACCATTCTACACTAGTTAGAACCTCCAAGGACTCATGCTACACCCTCTACGTCCCTTGGTGTACCAAGCAATGTTTAGGATTATACTAATGGTTCTTATAATCCTAATAAACATTCCTAGACCATTCTATGCCTTTAGAAGACTCTCTTAACCATTCTAAACTTGTTAGAACCTCCAAGGACTCATGCTACACCCTCTACGTCCCCTGGTGTACCAAGCAATGCTTAGGATTGTTCAAATGGTTCTTATAAGTCCTAATACACATTCCTAGACCATTCTAAGCCTTTAGAATACTCTCATAACCATTCTACACTTGTTAGAACCTCCAAGGACTCATGCTACACCCTCTACGTCCCCTGGTGTACCAAGCAATGTTTAGGATCATACTAATGGTTCTGATAAGTCCTAATACACATTCCTAGACCATTCTAAGCCTTTAGAATACTCTCTTAACCATTCTACACTTGTTAGAACCTCCAAGGACTCATGCTACACCCTCTACGTCCCTTGGGGTACCAAGCAATGTTTAGGATCATTCTAATGGTTCTTATAAGTCCTAATACACATTCCTAGACCATTCTAGGCCTTTAGAAAACTCTTTTAACCATTCTAAACTGTTTAGAACCTCCAAGGACTCATGGTACACCCTCTACGTCCCTTGGTGTACCAAGCAATGTTTAGGATCATACTAATGGTTCTGATAAGTCCTAATACACATTCCTAGACCATTCTAAGCCTTTAGAATACTCTCTTGATCATTCTACACTCTTTAGAACCTCCAAGGACTCATGCTACACCATCTACGTCCCTTGGGGTACCAAGCAATGTTTAGGATCATACTAACGGTTCTTATAAGTCCTAATACACATTCCTAGACCATTCTAAGCCTTTAGAATGCTCTCTTAACCATTCTACACTTGTTAGAACCTCCAAGGACTCATGCTACACCCTCTACGTCCCTTGGGGTACCAAGCAATGTTTAGGATCATTCTAATGGTTCTTATAAGTCCTAATACACATTCCTAGACCATTCTAGGCCTTTAGAAAACTCTTTTAACCATTCTAAACTTGTTAGAACCTCCAAGGACTCATGGTACACCCTCTACGTCCCTTGGTGTACCAAGCAATGTTTAGGATCATACTAATGGTTCTGATAAGTCCTAATACACATTCCTAGACCATTCTAAGCCTTTAGAAAACTCTCTTAACCATTCTAAACTTGTTAGAACCTCCAAGGACTCATGCTACACCCTCTACGTCCCTTGGTGTACCAAGCAATGTTTAGGATCATACTAATGGTTCTTATAAGTCCTAATACACATTCCTAGACCATTCTAAGCCTTTAGAATACTCTCTTAACCATTCTACACTTGTTAGAACCTCCAAGGACTCATGCTACACCCTCTACGTCCGATGGGGTACCAAGCAATGCTTAGGATTGTTCAAATGGTTCTTATAAGTCATAATACACATTCCTAGACAGTTCTAAGCCTTTAGAATACTCTCATAACCATTCTACACTTGTTAGAACCTCCTAGAACTCATGCTACACCCTCTACGTCCCTTGGGGTACCAAGCAATGTTTAGGATCATTCTAATGGTTCTTATAAGTCCTAAAACACATTCCTAGACCATTCTATGCCTTTAGAAAATTCTCTTAACCATTCTAAACTTGTTAGAACATCCAAGGACTCATGCTACACCCTCTACGTCCCTTGGTGTACCAAGCAATGTTTAGGATCATACTAATGGTTATTATAAGTCCTAATACACATTCCTAGACCATTCTAAGCCGTTAGAATACTCTCTTAACCATTCTACACTTGTTAGAACCTCCAAGGACTCATGCTACACCCTCTACGTCCCTTGGGGTACCAAGCAATGTTTAGGATCATTCTAATGGTTCTTATAAGTCCTAATACACATTCCTAGACCATTCTATGCCTTTAGAAAACTCTCTTAATCATTCTAAACTTGTTAGAACCTCCAAGGACTCATGCTACACCCTCTACGTCCCTTGGTGTACCAAGCAATGTTTAGGATCATTCTAATGGTTCTTATAAGTCCTAATACACATTTCTAGACCATTCTAAGCCTTTAGAATACTCTCTTGATCATTCTACACTCTTTAGAACCTCCAAGGACTCATCCTACACCATCTACGTCCCTTGGGGTACCAAGCAATGTTTAGGATCATACTAATGGTTCTTATAAGTCCTAATACACATTCCTAGACCATTCTAAGCCTTTAGAATACTCTCTTAACCATTCTACATTTGTTAGAACCTCCAAGGACTCATGCTACACCCTCTACGTCCCTTGGGGTACCAAGCAATGTTTAGGATCATTCTAATGGTTCTTATAAGTCCCAATACACATTCCTAGACCATTCTAGGCCTTTAGAAAACTCTTTTAACCATTCTAAACTTGTTAGAACCTCCAAGGACTCATGGTACACCCTCTACGTCCCTTGGTGTACCAAGCAATGTTTAGGATCATACTAATGGTTCTGATAAGTCCTAATACACATTCCTAGACCATTCTAAGCCTTTAGAATACTCTCTTGATCATTCTACACTCTTTAGAACCTCCAAGGACTCATGCTACACCATCTACGTCCCTTGGGGTACCAAGCAATGTTTAGGATCATACTAATGGTTCTTATAAGTCCTAATACACATTCCTAGACCATTCTATGCCTTTAGAAAACTGTCTTAACCATTCTAAACTTGTTAGAACCTCCAAGGACTCATGCTACACCCTCTACGTCCCTTGGGTTACCAAGCAATGTTTAGGATCATTCTAATGGTTCTTATAAGTCCTAATACACATTTCTAGACCATTCTAAGCCTTTAGAATACTCTCTTGATCATTCTACACTCTTTAGAACCTCCAAGGACTCATCCTACACCATCTACGTCCCTTGGGGTACCAAGCAATGTTTAGGATCATACTAATGGTTCTTATAAGTCCTAATACACATTCCTAGACCATTCTAAGCCTTTAGAATACTCTCTTAACCATTCTACACTTGTTAGAACCTCCAAGGACTCATGCTACACCCTCTACGTCCCTTGGGGTACCAAGCAATGTTTAGGATCATTCTAATGGTTCTTATAAGTCCTAATACACATTCCTAGACCATTCTATGCCTTTAGAAAACTCTCTTAATCATTCTAAACTTGTTAGAACCTCCAAGGACTCATGCTACACCCTCTACGTCCCTTGGTGTACCAAGCAATGTTTAGGATCATTCTAATGGTTCTTATAAGTCCTAATACACATTTCTAGACCATTCTAAGCCTTTAGAATACTCTCTTGATCATTCTACACTCTTTAGAACCTCCAAGGACTCATCCTACACCATCTACGTCCCTTGGGGTACCAAGCAATGTTTAGGATCATACTAATGGTTCTTATAAGTCCTAATACACATTCCTAGACCATTCTAAGCCTTTAGAATACTCTCTTAACCATTCTACACTTGTTAGAACCTCCAAGGACTCATGCTACACCATCTACGTCCCTTGGGGTACCAAGCAATGTTTAGGATCATTCTAATGGTTCTTATAAGTCCTAATACACATTCCTAGACCATTCTATGCCTTTAGAAAACTCTCTTAACCATTCTAAACTTGTTAGAACCTCCAAGGACTCATGCTACACCCTCTACGTCCCTTGGGTTACCAAGCAATGTTTAGGATCATTCTAATGGTTCTTATAAGTCCTAATACACATTCCAAGACCATTCTAAGCCTTTAGAATACTCTCATAACCATTCTACACTTGTTAGAACCTCCAAGGACTCATGTTACACCCTCTACGTCCCTTGGGATACCAAGAATGTTTAGGATCAATCTAATGGTTCTTATAAGTCCTAATACACATTCCTACACCATTCTAAGCCTTTAGAATACTCTCTTAACCATTCTACACTTGTTAGAACCTCCAAGGACTCATGTTACACCCTCTACGTCCCATGGGGTACCAAGCAATGTTTAGGATCATTCTAATGGTTCTTATAAGTCCTAATACACATTCCTAGACCATTCTAAGCCTTTAGAATACTCTCTTAACCATTATACACTTGTTAGAACGTCCAAGGACTCATCCTACACTCTCTACGTCCATTAGGGTACCAAGCAATGTTTAGGATCATTCTAAATGTTCGTATATGTCTTAATACACATTCCTAGACCATTCTAAGTCTTTAGATTACTCTCTTAACCATTCTACACTTGTTAGAACCTCCAAGGACTCATGCTACACCCTATACCTCCCATGGGGTACCAAGCAATGTTTTGGATCATTCTAATGGTTCTTCTAAGTCCTAATACACATTTCTAGACCATTCTAAGCCTTTAGAATACTCTCTTGACCATTCTACACTCTTTAGAACCTCCAAGGACTCATGCTACACCATCTACGTCCCTTGGGGTACCAAGCAATGTTTAGGATCATTCTAATGGTTTTTCTAAGTCCTAATACACATTCCTAGACTATTCTAAGCCTTTAGAATACTCTCTTAACCATTCTACACTTGTTAGAACCTCCAAGGACTCATGCTACACCCTCTACGTCCCATGGGGTACCAAGCAATGTTTAGGATCATTCTAATGATTCCTATAAGTCCTAATACACATTTCTAAACCATTCTAAGCCTTTAGAATACTCTCTTGACCATTCTACACTCTTTAGAACCTCCAAGGACTCCTGCTACACCATCTACGTCCCTTGGGGTACCAAGCAATGTTTAGGAACATTCTAATGGTTCTGATAAGTCCTAATACACATTCCTAGACAATTCTAAGCCTTTAGAATACTCTCATAACCATTCTACACTTGTTAGAACCTCCATGGACTCATGTTACACCCCCTACCTGCCATGGGGTACCAAGCAATGTTTAGGATCATTCTAATGGTTCTTCTAAGTCCTAATACACATTCCTAGACCATTCTAAGCCTTTAGAATACTTTCTTAACCATTCTACACTTGTTAGAACCTCCAAGGACTCATGGTACACCCTCTACGTCCCATGGGGTACCAAGCAATGTTTAGGATCATTCTAATGGTTCTTATAAGTCCTAATACACATTCCTACACCATTCTAAGCCTTTAGAATACTCTCTTAACCATTCTACACTTGTTAGAACCTCCAAGGACTCATGTTACACCCTCTACGTCCCATGGGGTACCAAGCAATGTTTAGGATCATTCTAATGGTTCTTATAAGTCCTAATACACATTCCTAGACCATTCTAAGCCTTTAGAATACTCTCTTAACCATTATACACTTGTTAGAACGTCCAAGGACTCATCCTACACTCTCTACGTCCATTAGGGTACCAAGCAATGTTTAGGATCATTCTAAATGTTCGTATATGTCTTAATACACATTCCTAGACCATTCTAAGTCTTTAGATTACTCTCTTAACCATTCTACACTTGTTAGAACCTCCAAGGACTCATGCTACACCCTATACCTCCCATGGGGTACCAAGCAATGTTTAGGATCATTCTAATGGTTCTTCTAAGTCCTAATACACATTTCTAGACCATTCTAAGCCTTTAGAATACTCTCTTGACCATTCTACACTCTTTAGAACCTCCAAGGACTCATGCTACACCATCTACGTCCCTTGGGGTACCAAGCAATGTTTAGGATCATTCTAATGGTTTTTCTAAGTCCTAATACACATTCCTAGACTATTCTAAGCCTTTAGAATACTCTCTTAACCATTCTACACTTGTTAGAACCTCCAAGGACTCATGCTACACCCTCTACGTCCCATGGGGTACCAAGCAATGTTTAGGATCATTCTAATGGTTCTTATAAGTCCTAATACACATTTCTAAACCATTCTAAGCCTTTAGAATACTCTCTTGACCATTCTACACTCTTTAGAACCTCCAAGGACTCCTGCTACACCATCTACGTCCCTTGGGGTACCAAGCAATGTTTAGGAACATTCTAATGGTTCTGATAAGTCCTAATACACATTCCTAGACAATTCTAAGCCTTTAGAATACTCTCATAACCATTATACACTTGTTAGAACCTCCATGGACTCATGTTACACCCCCTACCTGCCATGGGGTACCAAGCAATGTTTAGGATCATTCTAATGGTTCTTCTAAGTCCTAATACACATTCCTAGACCATTCTAAGCCTTTAGAATACTTTCTTAACCATTCTACACTTGTTAGAACCTCCAAGGACTCATGTTACACCCTCTACGTCCCATGGGGTACCAAGCAATGTTTAGGATCATTCTAATGGTTCTTATAAGTCCTAATACACATTTCTAGACCATTCTAAGCCTTTAGAATACTCTCTTGACCATTCTACACTCTTAAGAATCTCCAAGGACTCATGCTACACCCTCTACGTCCCTTGAGGTACCAAGAAATGTTGAGGATCATTCTAATGGTTCTTATAAGTCCTAATACACATTCCTAGACCATTCTAAGCCTTTAGAATACTTTCTTAACCATTCTACACTTGTTAGAACCTCCAAGGACTCATGTTACACCCTCTACGTCCCATGGGGTACCAAGCAATGTTTAGGATCATTCTAATGGTTCTTCTAAGTCCTAATACACATTCCTAGACCATTCTAAGCCTTTAGAATACTTTCTTAACCATTCTAAACTTGTTAGAACCTCCAAGGACTGATGCTACACCCTCTACGTCCCTTGGGGTACCAAGCAATGTTTAGGATCATTCTAATGGTTCTTATAAGTCCTAATACACATTCCTAGACCATTCTAAGCCTTTAGAATACTCTCTTAACCATTCTACACTTGTTAGAACCTCCAAGGACTCATGCTACACCCTCTACGTCCCTTGGGGTACCGAGCAATGTTTAGGATCATTCTAATGGTTCTTATAAGTCCTAATACACATTCCTAGACCATTCTAAGCCTTTAGAGAACTCTCTTAACCATTCTACACTTGTTAGAACCTCCTAGGACTCATGCTACACCCTCTACGTCCCTTGGGGTACCAAGCAATGTTTAGGATCATTCTAATGGTTCTTATAAGTCCTAATACACATTCCTAGACCATTCTAAGCCTTTAGAATACTCTCTTAACCATTCTACACTTGTTAGAACCTCCAAGGACTCATGCTACACCCTCTACGTCCCTTGGGGTACAATGCAATGTTTAGGATCATTCTAATGGTTCTTATAAGTCCTAATACACATTCCTAGACCATTCTAAGCCTTTAGAATACTCTCTTAACCATTCTACACTTGTTAGAACCTCCAAGGACTCATGCTACACCCTATACGTCCCTTGGTGTACCAAGCAATGTTTAGGATTATACTAATGGTTCTTATAAGTCCTAATACACATTCCTAGACCATTCTAAGCCTTTAGAGAACTCTCTTAACCATTCTACACTTGTTAGAACCTCCTAGGACTCATGCTACACCCTCTACGTCCCTTGGGGTACCAAGCAATGTTTAGGATCATTCTAATGGTTCTTATAAGTCCTAATACACATTCCTAGACCATTCTAAGCCTTTAGAATACTCTCTTAACCATTCTACACTTGTTAGAACCTCCAAGGACTCATGCTACACCCTCTACGTCCCTTGGGGTACCGAGCAATGTTTAGGATCATTCTAATGGTTCTTCTAAGTCCTAATACACATTCCTAGACCATTCTAAGCCTTTAGAATACTTTCTTAACCATTCTAAACTTGTTAGAACCTCCAAGGACTGATGCTACACCCTCTACGTCCCTTGGGTTACCAAGCAATGTTTAGGATAGTTCTAATGGTTCTTATAAGTCCTAATACACATTCCTAGACCATTCTAAGCCTTTAGAATACTCTCATAACCATTCTACACTTGTTAGAACCTCCAAGGACTCATGTTACACCCTCTACGTCCCTTGGGGTACCAAGAATGTTTAGGATCATTCTAATGGTTCTTATAAGTCCTAATACACATTCCTACACCATTCTAAGCCTTTAGAATACTCTCTTAACCATTCTACACTTGTTAGAACCTCCAAGGACTCATGTTACACCCTCTACGTCCCATGGGGTACCAAGCAATGTTTAGGATCATTCTAATGGTTCTTATAAGTCCTAATACACATTCCTAGACCATTCTAAACCTTTAGAATACTCTCTTAACCATTATACACTTGTTAGAACGTCCAAGGACTCATCCTACACTCTCTACGTCCATTAGGGTACCAAGCAATGTTTAGGATCATTCTAAATGTTCGTATATGTCTTAATACACATTCCTAGACCATTCTAAGCCTTTAGATTACTCTCTTAACAATTCTACACTTGTTAGAACCTCCAAGGACTCATGCTACACCCTCTACCTCCCATTGGGTACCAAGCAATGTTTAGGATCATTCTAATGGTTCTTCTATGTCCTAATACACATTCCTAGACCATTCTAAGCCTTTAGAATACTTTCTTAACCATTCTACACTTCTTAGAACCTCCAAGGACTCATGTTACACCCTCTACGTCCCATGGGGTACCAAGCAATGTTTAGGATCATTCTAATGGTTCTTATAAGTCCTAATACACATTTCTAGACCATTCTAAGCCTTTAGAATACTCTCTTGACCATTCTACACTCTTTAGAACCTCCAAGGACTCATGCTACACCCTCTACGTCCCTTGGGGTACCAAGCAATGTTTAGGATCATTCTAATGGTTCTTCTAAGTCCTAATACACATTTCTAGACCATTCTAAGCCTTTAGAATACTCTCTTGACCATTCTACACTCTTTAGAACCTCCAAGGACTCATGCTACACCATCT
This sequence comes from Crotalaria pallida, assembly GCA_037953625.1. Classification (NCBI taxonomy): domain Eukaryota; kingdom Viridiplantae; phylum Streptophyta; class Magnoliopsida; order Fabales; family Fabaceae; genus Crotalaria; species Crotalaria pallida. The sequence continues at coordinate 102,594,981 of CM075654.1, read as the reverse complement.
ACGTCCCTTGGGGTACCAAGCAATGTTTAGGAACATTCTAATGGTTCTGATAAGTCCTAATACACATTCCTAGACAATTCTAAGCCTTTAGAATACTCTCATAACCATTCTACACTTGTTAGAACCTCCAAGGACTCATGCTACACCCTCTACCTCCCATGGGGTACCAAGCAATGTTTAGGATCATTCTAATGGTTCTTCTATGTCCTAATACACATTCCTAGACCATTCTAAGCCTTTAGTATACTCTCTTAACCATTCTACACTTGTTAGAACCTCCAAGGACTCATGCTACACCCTATACCTCCCATGGGGTACCAAGCAATGTTTAGGATCATTCTAATGGTTCTTCTAAGTCCTAATACACATTTCTAGACCATTCTAAGCCTTTAGAATACTCTCTTGACCATTCTACACTCTTTAGAACCTCCAAGGACTCATGCTACACCATCTACGTCCCTTGGGGTACCAAGCAATGTTTAGGATCATTCTAATGGTTTTTCTAAGTCCTAATACACATTCCTAGACTATTCTAAGCCTTTAGAATACTCTCTTAACCATTCTACACTTGTTAGAACCTCCAAGGACTCATGCTACACCCTCTACGTCCCATGGGGTACCAAGCAATGTTTAGGATCATTCTAATGGTTCTTATAAGTCCTAATACACATTTCTAAACCATTCTAAGCCTTTAGAATACTCTCTTGACCATTCTACACTCTTTAGAACCTCCAAGGACTCCTGCTACACCATCTACGTCCCTTGGGGTACCAAGCAATGTTTAGGAACATTCTAATGGTTCTGATAAGTCCTAATACACATTCCTAGACAATTCTAAGCCTTTAGAATACTCTTATAACCATTATACACTTGTTAGAACCTCCATGGACTCATGTTACACCCCCTACCTGCCATGGGGTACCAAGCAATGTTTAGGATCATTCTAATGGTTCTTCTAAGTCCTAATACACATTCCTAGACCATTCTAAGCCTTTAGAATACTTTCTTAACCATTCTACACTTGTTAGAACCTCCAAGGACTCATGTTACACCCTCTACGTCCCATGGGGTACCAAGCAATGTTTAGGATCTTTCTAATGGTTCTTATAAGTCCTAATACACATTTCTAGACCATTCTAAGCCTTTAGAATACTCTCTTGACCATTCTACACTTTTAAGAATCTCCAAGGACTCATGCTACACCCTCTACGTCCCTTGGGGTACCAAGAAATGTTTAGGATCATTCTAATGGTTCTTATAAGTCCTAATACACATTCCTAGACCATTCTAAGCCTTTAGAATACTTTCTTAACCATTCTACACTTGTTAGAACCTCCAAGGACTCATGTTACACCCTCTACGTCCCATGGGGTACCAAGCAATGTTTAGGATCATTCTAATGGTTCTTCTAAGTCCTAATACACATTCCTAGACCATTCTAAGCCTTTAGAATACTTTCTTAACCATTCTAAACTTGTTAGAACCTCCAAGGACTGATGCTACACCCTCTACGTCCCTTGGGTTACCAAGCAATGTTTAGGATAGTTCTAATGGTTCTTATAAGTCCTAATACACATTCCTAGACCATTCTAAGCCTTTAGAATACTCTCATAACCATTCTACACTTGTTAGAACCTCCAAGGACTCATGTTACACCCTCTACGTCCCTTGGGGTACCAAGAATGTTTAGGATCATTCTAATGGTTCTTATAAGTCCTAATACACATTCCTACACCATTCTAAGCCTTTAGAATACTCTCTTAACCATTCTACACTTGTTAGAACCTCCAAGGACTCATGTTACACCCTCTACGTCCCATGGGGTACCAAGCAATGTTTAGGATCATTCTAATGGTTCTTATAAGTCCTAATACACATTCCTAGACCATTCTAAGCCTTTAGAATACTCTCTTAACCATTATACACTTGTTAGAACGTCCAAGGACTCATCCTACACTCTCTACGTCCATTAGGGTACCAAGCAATGTTTAGGATCATTCTAAATGTTCGTATATGTCTTAATACACATTCCTAGACCATTCTAAGCCTTTAGATTACTCTCTTAACAATTCTACACTTGTTAGAACCTCCAAGGACTCATGCTACACCCTCTACCTCCCATGGGGTACCAAGCAATGTTTAGGATCATTCTAATGGTTCTTCTATGTCCTAATACACATTCCTAGACCATTCTAAGCCTTTAGAATACTTTCTTAACCATTCTACACTTCTTAGAACCTCCAAGGACTCATGTTACACCCTCTACGTCCCATGGGGTACCAAGCAATGTTTAGGATCATTCTAATGGTTCTTATAAGTCCTAATACACATTTCTAGACCATTCTAAGCCTTTAGAATACTCTCTTGACCATTCTACACTCTTTAGAACCTCCAAGGACTCATGCTACACCATCTACGTCCCTTGGGGTACCAAGCAATGTTTAGGATCAATCTAATGGTTTTTCTAAGTCCTAATACACATTCCTAGACTATTCTAAGCCTTTAGAATACTCTCTTAACCATTCTACACTTGTTAGAACCTCCAAGGACTCATGCTACACCCTCTACGTCCCATGGGGTACCAAGCAACGTTTAGGATCATTCTAATGGTTCTTATAAGTCCTAATACACATTTCTAGACCATTCTAAGCCTTTAGAATACTCTCTTGACCATTCTACACTCTTTAGAACTTCCAAGGACTCATGCTACACCATCTACGTCCCTTGGGGTACCAAGCAATGTTTAGGAACATTCTAATGGTTCTGATAAGTCCTAATACACATTCCTAGACAATTCTAAGCCTTTAGAATACTCTCATAACCATTCTACACTTGTTAGAACCTCCATGGACTCATGTTACACCCTCTACCTCCCATGGGGTACCAAGCAATGTTTAGGATCATTCTAATGGTTCTTCTAAGTCCTAATACACATTCCTAGACCATTCTAAGCCTTTAGAATACTTTCTTAACCATTCTACACTTGTTAGAACCTCCAAGGACTCATGTTACACCCTCTACGTCCCATGGGGTACCAAGCAATGTTTAGGATCATTCTAATGGTTCTTATAAGTCCTAATACACATTTCTAGACCATTCTAAGCCTTTAGAATACTCTCTTGACCATTCTACACTCTTTAGAATCTCCAAGGACTCATGCTACACCCTTTACGTCCCTTGGGGTACCAAGCAATGTTTACGATCATTCTAATGGTTCTTATAAGTCCTAATACACATTCCTAGACCATTCTATGCCTTTAGAAAACTCTCTTAACCATTCTAAACTTGTTAGAACCTCCAAGGACTGATGCTACACCCTCTACGTCCCTTGGGTTACCAAGCAATGTTTAGGATCATTCTAATGGTTCTTATAAGTCCTAATACACATTCCTTGACCATTCTAAGCCTTTAGAATACTCTCATAACCATTCTACACTTGTTAGAACCTCCAAGGACTCATGTTACACCCTCTACGTCCCTTGGGGTACCAAGAATGTTTAGGATCATTCTAATGGTTCTTATAAGTCCTAATACACATTCCTACACCATTCTAAGCCTTTAGAATACTCTCTTAACCATTATACACTTGTTAGAACGTCCAAGGACTCATCCTACACTCTCTACGTCCCATGAGGTACCAAGCAATGTTTAGGAATATACTAATGGTTCTTATAAGTCCTAATAAACATTCCTAGACCATTCTAAGCCTTTAGAGAACTCTTTTAACCATTCTACACTTGTTAGAACCTCCAAGGACTCATGCTACACCCCCTAAGTCCCTTCGGGTACCATGCAATGTTTAGGATCATTCTAATGGTTCTTATAATTCCTAATACACATTCCTAGACCATTCTAAGCCTTTAGAATACTCTCATAACCATTCTACACTTGTTAGAACCTCCAAGGACTCATGTTACACCCTCTACGTCCCATGGGGTACCAAGCAATGTTTAGGATCATTCTAATGGTTCTTATAAGTCCTAATACACATTTCTAGACCATTCTAAGCCTTTAGAATACTCTCTTGACCATTCTACACTCTTTAGAACCTCCAAGGACTCATGCTACACCATCTACGTCCCTTGGGGTACCAAGCAATGTTTAGGATCATTCTAATGGTTTTTCTAAGTCCTAATACACATTCCTAGACTATTCTAAGCCTTTAGAATACTCTCTTAACCATTCTACACTTGTTAGAACCTCCAAGGACTCATGCTACACCCTCTACGTCCCATGGGGTACCAAGCAATGTTTAGGATCATTCTAATGGTTCTTATAAGTCCTAATACACATTTCTAGACCATTCTAAGCCTTTAGAATACTCTCTTGACCATTCTACACTCTTTAGAACCTCCAAGGACTCATGCTATACCATCTACGTCCCTTGGGGTACCAAGCAATGTTTAGGAACATTCTAATAGTTCTGATAAGTCCTAATACACATTCCTAGACAATTCTAAGCCTTTAGAATACTCTCATAACCATTCTACACTTGTTAGAACCTCCATGGACTCATGTTACACCCTCTACCTCCCATGGGGTACCAAGCAATGTTTAGGATCATTCTAATGGTTCTTCTAAGTCCTAATACACATTCCTAGACCATTCTAAGCCTTTAGAATACTTTCTTAACCATTCTACACTTGTTAGAACCTCCAAGGACTCATGTTACACCCTCTACATCCCATGGGGTACCAAGCAATGTTTAGGATCATTCTAATGGTTCTTATAAGTCCTAATACACATTTCTAGACCATTCTAAGCCTTTAGAATACTCTCTTGACCATTCTACACTCTTTAGAATCTCCAAGGACTCATGCTACACCCTCTACGTCCCTTGGGGTACCAAGCAATGTTTAGGATCATTCTAATGGTTCTTATAAGTCCTAATACACATTCCTAGACCATTCTATGCCATTAGAAAACTCTCTTAACCATTCTAAACTTGTTAGAACCTCCAAGGACTGATGCTACACCCTCTACGTCCCTTGGGTTACCAAGAAATGTTTAGGATAGTTCTAATGGTTCTTATAAGTCCTAATACACATTCCTAGACCATTCTAAGCCTTTAGAATACTCTCATAACCATTCTACACTTGTTAGAACCTCCAAGGACTCATGTTACACCCTCTACGTCCCTTGGGGTACCAAGAATGTTTAGGATCATTCTAATGGTTCTTATAAGTCCTAATACACATTCCTACACCATTCTAAGCCTTTAGAATACTCTCTTAACAATTCTACACTTGTTAGAACCTCCAAGGACTCATGTTACACCCTCTACGTCCCACGGGGTACCAAGCAATGTTTAGGATCATTCTAATGGTTCTTATAAGTCCTAATACACATTCCTAGACCATTCTAAGCCTTTAGAATACTCTCTTCACCATTATACACTTGTTAGAACGTCCAAGGACTCATCCTACACTCTCTACGTCCATTAGGGTACCAAGCAATGTTTAGGATCATTCTAAATGTTCGTATATGTCTTAATACACATTCCTAGACCATTCTAAGCCTTTAGATTATTCTCTTAACCATTCTACACTTGTTAGAACCTCCAAGGACTCATGCTACGCCCTCTACCTCCCATGGGGTACCAAGCAATGTTTAGGATCATTCTAATGGTTCTTCTAAGTCCTAATACACATTCCTAGACCATTCTAAGCCTTTAGAATACTTTCTTAACCATTCTACACTTGTTAGAACCTCCAAGGACTCATGTTACACCCTCTACGTCCCATGGGGTACCAAGCAATGTTTAGGATCATTCTATTGGTTCTTATAAGTCCTAATACACATTTCTAGACCATTCTAAGCCTTTAGAATACTCTCTTGACCATTCTACACTCTTTAGAACCTCCAAGGACTCATGCTACACCATCTACGTCCCTTGGGGTACCAAGCAATGTTTAGGATCAATCTAATGGTTTTTCTAAGTCCTAATACACATTCCTAGACTATTCTAAGCCTTTAGAATACTCTCTTAACCATTCTACACTTGTTAGAACCTCCAAGGACTCATGCTACACCCTCTACGTCCCATGGGGTACCAAGCAATGTTTAGGATCATTCTAATGGTTCTTATAAGTCCTAATACACATTTCTAGACCATTCTAAGCCTTTAGAATACTCTCTTGACCATTCTACACTCTTTAGAACCTCCAAGGACTCATGCTACACCATCTACGTCCCTTGGGGTACCAAGCAATGTTTAGGAACATTCTAATGGTTCTGATAAGTCCTAATACACATTCCTAGACAATTCTAAGCCTTTAGAATACTCTCATAACCATTCTACAGTTGTTAGAACCTCCATGGACTCATGTTACACCCTCTACCTCCCATGTTGTACCAAGCAATGTTTAGGATCATTCTAATGGTTCTTCTAAGTCCTAATACACATCCCTAGACCATTCTAAGCCTTTAGAATACTTTCTTAACCATTCTACACTTGTTAGAACCTCCAAGGACTCATGTTACACCCTCTACGTCCCATGGGGTACCAAGCAATGTTTAGGATCATTCTAATGGTTCTTATAAGTCCTAATACACATTTCTAGACCATTCTAAGCCTTTAGAATACTCTCTTGACCATTCTACACTCTTTAGAATCTCCAAGGACTCATGCTACACCCTCTACGTCCCTTGGGGTACCAAGCAATGTTTAGGATCATTCTAATGGTTCTTATAAGTCCTAATACACATTCCTAGACCATTCTATGCCTTTAGAAAACTCTCTTAACCATTCTAAACTTGTTAGAACCTCCAAGGACTGATGCTACACCCTCTACGTCCCTTGGGTTACCAAGCAATGTTTAGGATCATCCTAATGGTTCTTATAAGTCCTAATACACATTCTTAGACCATTCTAAGCCTTTAGAATACTCTCATAACCATTCTACACTTGTTAGAACCTCCAAGGACTCATGTTACACCCTCTACGTCCCTTGGTGTACCAAGAATGTTTAGGATCATTCTAATGGTTCTTATAAGTCCTAATACACATTCCTACACCATTCTAAGCCTTTAGAATACTCTCTTAACCATTCTACACTTGTTAGAACCTCCAAGGACTCATGTTACACCCTCTACGTCCCATGAGGTACCAAGCAATGTTTAGGATCATTCTAATGGTTCTTATAAGTCCTAATACACATTCCTAGACCATTCTAAGCCTTTAGAATACTCTCTTAACCATTATACACTTGTTAGAACGTCCAAGGACTCATCCTACACTCTCTACGTCCATTAGGGTACCAAGCAATGTTTAGGATCATTCTAAATGTTCGTATATGTCTTAATACACATTCCTAGACCATTCTAAGCCTTTAAATTACTCTCTTAACCATTCTACACTTGTTAGAACCTCCAAGGACTCATGCTGCACCCTCTACCTCCCATGGGGTACCAAGCAATGTTTAGGATCATTCTAATGGTTCTTATAAGTCCTAATACACATTTCTAGACCATTCTAAGCCTTTAGAATACTCTCTTGACCATTCTACACTCTTTAGAACCTCCAAGGACTCATGCTACACCATCTACGTCCCTTGGGGTACCAAGCAATGTTTAGGATCAATCTAATGGTTTTTCTAAGTCCTAATACACATTCTTAGACTATTCTAAGCCTTTAGAATACTCTCTTAACCATTCTACACTTGTTAGAACCTCCAAGGACTCATGCTACACCCTCTACGTCCCATGGGGTACCAAGCAATGTTTAGGATCATTCTAATGGTTCTTATAAGTCCTAATACACATTTCTAGACCATTCTAAGCCTTTAGAATACTCTCTTGACCATTCTACACTCTTTAGAACCTCCAAGGACTCGTGCTACACCATCTACGTCCCTTGGGGTACCAAGCAATGTTTAGGATCATTCTAATGGTTCTTCTAAGTCCTAATACACATTCCTAGACCATTCTAAGCCTTTAGAATACTTTCTTAACCATTCTACACTTGTTAGAACCTCCAAGGACTCATGTTACACCCTCTACGTCCCATGGGGTACCAAGCAATGTTTAGGATCATTCTAATGGTTCTTATAAGTCCTAATACACATTTCTAGACCATTCTAAGCCTTTAGAATACTCTCTTGACCATTCTACACTCTTTAGAATCTCCAAGGACTCATGCTACACCCTCTACGTCCCTTGGGGTACCAAGCAATGTTTAGGATCATTCTAGTGGTTCTTATAAGTCCTAATACACATTCCTAGACCATTCTATGCCTTTAGAAAACTCTCTTAACCATTCTAAACTTGTTAGAACCTCCAAGGACTGATGCTACACCCTCTACGTCCCTTGGGTTACCATGCAATGTTTAGGATCATCCTAATGGTTCTTATAAGTCCTAATACACATTCCTAGACCATTCTAAGCCTTTAGAATACTCTCATAACCATTCTACACTTGTTAGAACCTCCAAGGACTCATGTTACACCCTCTACGTCCCTTGGGGTACCAAGAATGTTTAGGATCATTCTAATGGTTCTTATAAGTCCTAATACACATTCCTACACCATTCTAAGCCTTTAGAATACTCTCTTAACCATTCTACACTTGTTAGAACCTCCAAGGACTCATGTTACACCCTCTACGTTCCATGGGGTACCAAGCAATGTTTAGGATCATTCTAATGGTTCTTATAAGTCCTAATACACATTCCTTGACCATTCTAAGCCTTTAGAATACTCTCTTAACCATTATACACTTGTTAGAACGTCCAAGGACTCATCCTACACTCTCTACGTCCATTAGGGTACCAAGCAATGTTTAGGATCATTCTAAATGTTCGTATATGTCTTAATACACATTCCTAGACCATTCTAAGCCTTTAGATTACTCTCTTAACCATTCTACACTTGTTAGAACCTCCAAGGACTCATGCTGCACCCTCTACCTCCCATGGCGTACCAAGCAATGTTTAGGATCATTCTAATGGTTCTTCTAAGTCCTAATACACATTCCTAGACCATTCTAAGCCTTTAGAATACTTTCTTAACCATTCTACACTTGTTAGAACCTCCAAGGACTCATGTTACACCCTCTACGTCCCATGGGGTACCAAGCAATGTTTAGGATCATTCTAATGGTTCTTATAAGTCCTAATACACATTTCTAGACCATTCTAAGCCTTTAGAATACTCTCTTGACCATTCTACACTCTTTAGAACCTCCAAGGACTCATGCTACACCATCTACGTCCCTTGGGGTACCAAGCAATGTTTAGGATCAATCTAATGGTTTTTCTAAGTCCTAATACACATTCCTACACTATTCTAAGCCTTTAGAATACTCTCTTAACCATTCTACACTTGTTAGAACCTCCAAGGACTCATGCTACACCCTCCACGTCCCATGGGGTACCAAGCAATGTTTAGGATCATTCTAATGGTTCTTATAAGTCCTAATACACATTTCTAGACTATTCTAAGCCTTTAGAATACTCTCTTGACCATTCTACACTCTTTAGAACCTCCAAGGACTCATGCTACATCATCTACGTCCCTTGGGGTACCAAGCAATGTTTAGGATCATTCTAATGGTTCTTGTAAGTCCTAATACACATTCCTAGACCATTCTATGCCTTTAGAAAACTCTCTTAACCATTCTAAACTTGTTAGAACCTCCAAGGACTGATGCTACACCCTCTACGTCCCTTGGGTTACCAAGCAATGTTTAGGATCATCCTAATGGTTCTTATAAGTCCTAATACACATTCCTAGACCATTCTAAGCCTTTAGAATACTCTCATAACCATTCTACACTTGTTAGAACCTCCAAGGACTCATGTTACACCCTCTACGTCCCTTGGGGTACCAAGAATGTTTAGGATCATTCTAATGGTTCTTATAAGTCCTAATACACATTCCTACACCATTCTAAGCCTTTAGAATACTCTCTTAACCATTCTACACTTGTTAGAACCTCCAAGGACTCATGTTACACCCTCTACGTCCCATGGGGTACCAAGCAATGTTTAGGATCATTCTAATGGTTCTTATAAGTCCTAATACACATTCCTAGACCATTCTAAGCCTTTAGAATACTCTCTTAACCATTATACACTTGTTAGAATGTCCAAGGACTCATCCTACACTCTCTACGTCCATTAGGGTACCAAGCAATGTTTAGGATCATTCTAAATGTTCGTATATGTCTTAATACACATTCCTAGACCATTCTAAGCCTTTAGATTACTCTCTTAACCATTCTACACTTGTTAGAACCTCCAAGGACTCATGCTGCACCCTCTACCTCCCATGGGGTACCAAGCAATGTTTAGGATCATTCTAATGGTTCTTCTAAGTCCTAATACACATTCCTAGACCATTCTAAGCCTTTAGAATACTTTCTTAACCATTCTACACTTGTTAGAACCTCCAAGGACTCATGTTACACCCTCTACGTCCCATGGGGTACCAAGCAATGTTTAGGATCATTATAATGGTTCTTATAAGTCCTAATACACATTTCTAGACCATTCTAAGCCTTTAGAATACTCTCTTGACCATTCTACACTCTTTAGAACCTCCAAGGACTCATGCTACACCATCTACGTCCCTTGGGGTACCAAGCAATGTTTAGGATCAATCTAATGGTTTTTCTAAGTCCTAATACACATTCCTAGACTATTCTAAGCCTTTAGAATACTCTCTTAACCATTCTACACTTGTTAGAACCTCCAAGGACTCATGCTACACCCTCTACGTCCCATGGGGTACCAAGCCATGTTTAGGATCATTCTAATGGTTCTTATAAGTCCTAATACACATTTCTAGACCATTCTAAGCCTTTAGAATACTCTCTTGACCATTCTACACTCTTTAGAACCTCCAAGGACTCATGCTACATCATCTACGTCCCTTGGGGTACCAAGCAATGTTTAGGAACATTCTAATGGTTCTGATAAGTCCTAATACACATTCCTAGACAATTCTAAGCCTTTAGAATACTCTCATAACCATTCTACACTTGTTAGAACCTCCATGGACTCATGTTACACCCTCTACCTCCCATGGGGTACCAAGCAATGTTTAGGATCATTCTAATGGTTCTTATAAGTCCTAATACACATTTCTAGACCATTCTAAGCCTTTAGAATACTCTCTTGACCATTCTACACTCTTTAGAATCTCCAAGGACTCATGCTACACCCTCTACGTCCCTTGGGGTACCAAGCAATGTTTAGGATCATTCTAATGGTTCTTATAAGTCCTAATACACATTCCTAGACCATTCTATGCCTTTAGAAAACTCTCTTAACCATTCTAAACTTGTTAGAACCTCCAAGGACTGATGCTACACCCTCTACGTCCCTTGGGTTACCAAGCAATGTTTAGGATCAATTAATGGTTCTTATAAGTCCTAATACACATTCCTAGACCATTCTAAGCCTTTAGAATACTCTCATAACCATTCTACACTTGTTAGAACCTCCAAGGACTCATGTTACACCCTCTACGTCCCTTGGGGTACCAAGAATGTTTAGGATCATTCTAATGGTTCTTATAAGTCCTAATACACATTCCTACACCATTCTAAGCCTTTAGAATACTCTCTTAACCATTCTACACATGTTAGAACCTCCAAGGACTCATGTTACACCCTCTACGTCCCATGGGGTACCAAGCAATGTTTAGGATCATTCTAATGGTTCTTATAAGTCCTAATACACATTCCTAGACCATTCTAAGCCTTTAGAATACTCTCTTAACCATTATACACTTGTTAGAACGTCCAAGGACTCATCCTACACTCTCTACGTCCATTAGGGTACCAAGCAATGTTTAGGATCATTCTAAATGTTCGTATATGTCTTAATACACATTCCTAGACCATTCTAAGCCTTTAGATTACTCTCTTAACCATTCTACACTTGTTAGAACCTCCAAGGACTCATGCTGCACCCTCTACCTCCCATGGGGTACCAAGCAATGTTTAGGATCATTCTAATGGTTCTTCTAAGTCCTAATACACATTCCTAGACCATTCTAAGCCTTTAGAATACTTTCTTAACCATTCTACACTTGTTAGAACCTCCAAGGACTCATGTTACACCCTCTACGTCCCATGGGGTACCAAGCAATGTTTAGGATCATTCTAATGGTTCTTATAAGTCCTAATACACATTTCTAGACCATTCTAAGCCTTTAGAATACTCTCTTGACCATTCTACACTCTTTAGAACCTCCAAGGACTCATGCTACACCATCTACGTCCCTTGGGGTACCAAGCAATGTTTAGGATCAATCTAATGGTTTTTCTAAGTCCTAATACACATTCCTAGACTATTCTAAGCCTTTAGAATACTCTCTTAACCATTCTACACTTGTTAGAACCTCCAAGGACTCGTGCTACACCCTCTACGTCCCATGGGGTACCAAGCAATGTTTAGGATCATTCTAATGGTTCTTATAAGTCCTAATACACATTTCTAGACCATTCTAAGCCTTTAGAATACTCTCTTGACCATTCTACACTCTTTAGAACCTCCAAGGACTCATGCTACATCATCTACGTCCCTTGGGGTACCAAGCAATGTTTAGGAACATTCTAATGGTTCTGATATGTCCTAATACACATTCCTAGACAATTCTAAGCCTTTAGAATACTCTCATAACCATTCTACACTTGTTAGAACCTCCATGGACTCATGTTACACCCTCTACCTCCCATGGGGTACCAAGCAATGTTTAGGATCATTCTAATGGTTCTTCTAAGTCCTAATACACATTCCTAGACCATTCTAAGCCTTTAGAATACTTTCTTAACCATTCTACACTTGTTAGAACCTCCAAGGACTCATGTTACACCCTCTACGTCCCATGGGGTACCAAGCAATGTTTAGGATCATTCTAATGGTTCTTATAAGTCCTAATACACATTTCTAGACCATTCTAAGCCTTTAGAATACTCTCTTGACCATTCTACACTCTTTAGAATCTCCAAGGCCTCATGCTACACCATCTACGTCCCTTGGGGTACCAAGCAATGTTTAGGATCATTCTAATGGTTCTGATAAGTCCTAATACACATTCCTAGACAATTCTAAGCCTTTAGAATACTCTCATAACCATTCTACACTTGTTAGAACCTCCATGGACTCATGTTACACCCTCTACGTCCCTTGGGGTACCAAGCAATGTTTAGGATCATTCTAATGGTTCTGATAAGTCCTAATACACTTTCCTAGACCATTCTAAGCCTTTAGAATACTCTCTTAACCATTCTACACTTGTTAGAACCTCCAAGGACTCATGCTACACCCTCTACGTCCCTTGAGGTACCAAACAATGTTTAGGATTGTTCAAATGATTCTTATATGTCCTAATATACATTCCTAGACCATTCTAAGCCTTTAGAATACTCTCATAACCATTCTACACTTGTTAGAACCTCCAAGGACTCATGTTACACCCTCTACGTCCCATGGGGTACCAAGCAATGTTTAGAATCATTCTAATGGTTCTTCTAAGTCCTAATACACATTCCTAGACCATTCTAAGCCTTTAGAATACTCTCTTAACCATTATACACTTGTTAGAACGTCCAAGGACTCATCCTACACTCTCTACGTCCATTAGGGTACCAAGCAATGTTTAGGATCATTCTAAATGTTCGTATATGTCTTAATACACATTCCTAGACCATTCTAAGCCTTTAGATTACTCTCTTAACCATTCTACACTTGTTAGAACCTCCAAGGACTCATGCTGCACCCTCTACCTCCCATGGGGTACCAAGCAATGTTTAGGATCATTCTAATGGTTCTTCTAAGTCCTAATACACATTCCTAGACCATTCTAAGCCTTTAGAATACTTTCTTAACCATTCTACACTTGTTAGAACCTCCAAGGACTCATGTTACACCCTCTACGTCCCATGGGGTACCAAGCAATGTTTAGGATCATTCTAATGGTTCTTATAAGTCCTAATACACATTTCTAGACCATTCTAAGCCTTTAGAATACTCTCTTGACCATTCTACACTCTTTAGAACCTCCAAGGACTCATGCTACACCATCTACGTCCCTTGGGGTACCAAGCAATGTTTAGGATCAATCTAATGGTTTTTCTAAGTCCTAATACACATTCCTAGACTATTCTAAGCCTTTAGAATACTCTCTTAACCATTCTACACTTGTTAGAACCTCCAAGGACTCGTGCTACACCCTCTACGTCCCATGGGGTACCAAGCAATGTTTAGGATCATTCTAATGGTTCTTATAAGTCCTAATACACATTTCTAGACCATTCTAAGCCTTTAGAATACTCTCTTGACCATTCTACACTCTTTAGAACCTCCAAGGACTCATGCTACATCATCTACGTCCCTTGGGGTACCAAGCAATGTTTAGGAACATTCTAATGGTTCTGATATGTCCTAATACACATTCCTAGACAATTCTAAGCCTTTAGAATACTCTCATAACCATTCTACACTTGTTAGAACCTCCATGGACTCATGTTACACCCTCTACCTCCCATGGGGTACCAAGCAATGTTTAGGATCATTCTAATGGTTCTTCTAAGTCCTAATACACATTCCTAGACCATTCTAAGCCTTTAGAATACTTTCTTAACCATTCTACACTTGTTAGAACCTCCAAGGACTCATGTTACACCCTCTACGTCCCATGGGGTACCAAGCAATGTTTAGGATCATTCTAATGGTTCTTATAAGTCCTAATACACATTTCTAGACCATTCTAAGCCTTTAGAATACTCTCTTGACCATTCTACACTCTTTAGAATCTCCAAGGCCTCATGCTACACCATCTACGTCCCTTGGGGTACCAAGCAATGTTTAGGATCATTCTAATGGTTCTGATAAGTCCTAATACACATTCCTAGACAATTCTAAGCCTTTAGAATACTCTCATAACCATTCTACACTTGTTAGAACCTCCATGGACTCATGTTACACCCTCTACGTCCCTTGGGGTACCAAGCAATGTTTAGGATCATTCTAATGGTTCTGATAAGTCCTAATACACTTTCCTAGACCATTCTAAGCCTTTAGAATACTCTCTTAACCATTCTACACTTGTTAGAACCTCCAAGGACTCATGCTACACCCTCTACGTCCCTTGAGGTACCAAACAATGTTTAGGATTGTTCAAATGATTCTTATATGTCCTAATATACATTCCTAGACCATTCTAAGCCTTTAGAATACTCTCATAACCATTCTACACTTGTTAGAACCTCCAAGGACTCATGTTACACCCTCTACGTCCCATGGGGTACCAAGCAATGTTTAGAATCATTCTAATGGTTCTTCTAAGTCCTAATACACATTCCTAGACCATTCTAAGCCTTTAGAATACTCTCTTAACCATTATACACTTGTTAGAACGTCCAAGGACTCATCCTACACTCTCTACGTCCATTAGGGTACCAAGCAATGTTTAGGATCATTCTAAATGTTCGTATATGTCTTAATACACATTCCTAGACCATTCTAAGCCTTTAGATTACTCTCTTAACCATTCTACACTTGTTAGAACCTCCAAGGACTCATGCTACACCCTCTACCTCCCATGGGGTACCAAGCAATGTTTAGGATCATTCTAATGGTTCTTCTAAGTCCTAATACACATTCCTAGACCATTCTAAGCCTTTAGAATACTTTCTTAACCATTCTACACTTGTTAGAACCTCCAAGGACTCATGTTACACCCTCTACGTCCCATGGGGTACCAAGCAATGTTTAGGATCATTCTAATGGTTCTTATAAGTCCTAATACACATTTCTAGACCATTCTAAGCCTTTAGAATACTCTCTTGACCATTCTACACTCTTTAGAACCTCCAAGGACTCATGCTACACCATCTACGTCCCTTGGGGTACCAAGCAATGTTTAGGATCAATCTAATGGTTTTTCTAAGTCCTAATACACATTCCTAGACTATTCTAAGCCTTTAGAATACTCTCTTAACCATTTTACACTTGTTAGAACCTCCAAGGACTCATGCTACACCCTCTACGTCCCATGGGGTACCAAGCAATGTTTAGGATCATTCTAATGGTTCTTATAAGTCCTAATACACATTTCTAGACCATTCTAAGCCTTTAGAATACTCTCTTGACCATTCTACACTCTTTAGAACCTCCAAGGACTCATGCTACATCATCTACATCCCTTGGGGTACCAAGCAATGTTTAGGAACATTCTAATGGTTCTGATAAGTCCTAATACACATTCCTAGACAATTCTAAGCCTTTAGAATACTCTCATAACCATTCTACACTTGTTAGAACCTCCATGGACTCATGTTACACCCTCTACCTCCCATGGGGTACCAAGCAATGTTTAGGATCATTCTAATGGTTCTTCTAAGTCCTAATACACATTCCTAGACCATTCTAAGCCTTTAGAATACTTTCTTAACCATTCTACACTTGTTAGAACCTCCAAGGACTCATGTTACACCCTCTACGTCCCATGGGGTACCAAGCAATGTTTAGGATCATTCTAATGGTTCTTATAAGTCCTAATACACATTTCTAGACCATTCTAAGCCTTTAGAATACTCTCTTGACCATTCTACACTCTTTAGAATCTCCAAGGCCTCATGCTACACCATCTACGTCCCTTGGGGTACCAAGCAATGTTTAGGATCATTCTAATGGTTCTTCTAAGTCCTAATACACTTTCCTAGACCATTCTAAGCCTTTAGAATACTCTCTTAACCATTCTACACTTGTTAGAACCTCCAAGGACTCATGCTACACCCTCTACGTCCCTTGAGGTACCAAACAATGTTTAGGATTGTTCAAATGGTTCTTATATGTCCTAATACACATTCCTAGACCATTCTAAGCCTTTAGAATACTCTCATAACCATTCTACACTTGTTAGAACCTCCAAGGACTCATGTTACACCCTCTACCTCCCATGGGGTACCAAGCAATGTTTAGAATCATTCTAATGGTTCTTCAAAGTCCTAATACACATTCCTAGACCATTCTAAGCCTTTAGAATACTCTCTTAACCATTATACACTTGTTAGAACGTCCAAGGACTCATCCTACACTCTCTACGTCCATTAGGGTACCAAGCAATGTTTAGGATCATTCTAAATGTTCGTATATGTCTTAATACACATTCCTAGACCATTCTAAGCCTTTAGAATACTCTCTTGACCATTCAACACTCTTTAGAACCTCCAAGGACTCATGCTACACCATCTACGTCCCTTGGGGTACCAAGCAATGTTTAGGATCATTCTAATGGTTCTTATAAGTCCTAATACACATTTCTAGACCATTCTAAGCCTTTAGAATACTCTCTTGACCATTCTACACTCTTTAGAACCTCCAAGGACTCATGCTACACCATCTACGTCCCTTGGGGTACCAAGCAATGTTTAGGATCATTCTAATGGTTCTGATAAGTCCTAATACACATTCCTAGACAATTCTAAGCCTTTAGAAAACTCTCTTAACCATTCTACACTTGTTAGAACCTCCAAGGACTCATGCTACACCCTCTACGTCCCTTGGGGTACCAAGCAATGTTTAGGATTGTTCAAATGGTTCTTATATGTCCTAATACACATTCCTAGACCATTCTAAGCCTTTAGAATACTCTCATAACCATTCTACACTTGTTGAAACCTCCAAGGACTCATGTTACACCCTCTACCTCCCATGGGGTACCAAGCAATGTTTAGGATCATTCTAATGGTTCTTCTAAGTCCAAATACACATTCCTTGACCATTCTAAGCCTTTAGAATACTTTCTTAACCATTCTACACTTGTTAGAACCTCCAACGACTCTTGCTACACCCTCTACGTCCCTCGGGGTACCAAGCAATGTTTAGGATCATTTTCATGGTTCTTATAAGTCCTAATACACATTCTTAGACCATTCTAAGCCTTTAGAATGCTCTCTTAACCATTCTACACTTGTTAGAACCTCCAAGGACTCATGTTACACCCTCTACGTCCCATTGGGTACCAAGCAATGTTTAGGATCATTCTAATGGTTCTTATTAGTCCTAATACACATTCCTAGACCATTCTAAGCCTTTAGAATACTCTCATAACCATTCTACACTTGTTAGAACCTCCAAGGAATCATGCTACACCCTCTACGTCCGTTGGGGTACCAAGCAATGTTTAGGATCATTCTAATGGTTCTTATAAGTCCTAATACACATTCCTAGACAATTCTAAGCCGTTAGAATACTCTCTTAACCATTATACACTTGTTAGAACCTCCAAGGACTCATGCTACACCCTCTACGTCCCTTGGGGTACCAACCAATGTTTAGGATTGTTCAAATGGTTCTTATATGTCCTAATACACATTCCTAGACCATTCTAAGCCTTTAGAATACTCTCATAACCATTCTACACTTGTTGAAACCTCCAAGGACTCATGTTACACCCTCTACCTCCCATGGGGTACCAAGCAATGTTTAGGATCATTCTAATGGTTCTTCTAAGTCCAAATACACATTCCTAGACCATTCTAAGCCTTTAGAATACTTTCTTAACCATTCTACACTTGTTAGAACCTCCAACGACTCTTGCTACACCCTCTACCTCCCTTGGGGTACCAAGCAATGTTTAGGATCATTTTAATGGTTCTTATAAGTCCTAATACACATTCTTAGACCATTTTAAGCCTTTAGAATGCTCTCTTAACCATTCTACACTTGTTAGAACCTCCAAGGACTCATGTTACATCCTCTACGTCCCATTGGGTACCAAGCAATGTTTAGGATCATTCTAATGGTTCTTATTAGTCCTAATACACATTCCTAGACCATTCTAAGCCTTTAGAATACTCTCATAACCATTCTACACTTGTTAGAACCTCCAAGGAATCATGCTACACCCTCTACGTCCGTTGGGGTACCAAGCAATGTTTAGGATCATTCTAATGGTTCTTATAAGTCCTAATACACATTCCTAGACAATTCTAAGCCGTTAGAATACTCTCTTAACCATTATACACTTGTTAGAACCTCCAAGGACTCATGCTACACCCTCTACGTCCCTTGGGGTACCAACCAATGTTTAGGATTGTTCAAATGGTTCTTATATGTCCTAATACACATTCCTAGACCATTCTAAGCCTTTAGAATACTCTCATAACCATTCTACACTTGTTGAAACCTCCAAGGACTCATGTTACACCCTCTACCTCCCATGGGGTACCAAGCAATGTTTAGGATCATTCTAATGGTTCTTCTAAGTCCAAATACACATTCCTAGACCATTCTAAGCCTTTAGAATACTTTCTTAACCATTCTACACTTGTTAGAACCTCCAACGACTCTTGCTACACCCTCTACCTCCCTTGGGGTACCAAGCAATGTTTAGGATCATTTTAATGGTTCTTATAAGTCCTAATACACATTCTTAGACCATTCTAAGCCTTTAGAATGCTCTCTTAACCATTCTACACTTGTTAGAACCTCCAAGGACTCATGTTACGTCCTCTACATCCCATTGGGTACCAAGCAATGTTTAGGATCATTCTAATGGTTCTTATAAGTCCTAATACACATTCCTAGACCATTCTAAGCCTTTAGAATACTCTCATAACCATTCTACACTTGTTAGAACCTCCAAGGACTCATGTTACACCCTCTATCTCCCATGGGGTACCAAGCAATGTTTAGGATCATTCTAATGGTTCTTCTAAGTCCTCATACACATTCCTAGACCATTCTAAGCCTTTAGAATACTTTCTTAACCATTCTACACTTGTTAGAACCTCCAACGACTCTTGCTACACCCTCTACGTCCCTTGGGGTACCATGCAATGTTTAGGATCATTCTAATGGTTCTTATAAGTCCTAATACACATTCCTAGACCATTCTAAGCCTTTAGAATACTCTCTTAACCATTATACACTTGTTAGAACGTCCAAGGACTCATCCTACACTCTCTACGTCCATTAGGGTACCAAGCAATGTTTAGGATCATTCTAAATGTTCGTATATGTCTTAATACACATTCCTAGACCATTCTAAGCCTTTAGATTACTCTCTTAACCATTCTACACTTGTTAGAACCTCCAAGGACTCATGCTACACCCTCTAAGTCCCTTCGGGTACCAAGCAATGTTTAGGATCATTCTAATGGTTCTTATAAGTCGTAATACACATTCCTAGACCATTCTAAGCCTTTAGAATACTCTCATAACCATTCTACACTTGTTAGAACCTCCAAGGAATCCTGCTACACCCTCTACGTCCGTTGGGGTACCAAGCAATGTTTAGGATCATTCTAATGGTTCTTCTAAGTCCTAATACACATTCCTAGACCATTCTAAGCCTTTAGAATACTCTCTTAACCATTATACACTTGTTAGGACGTCCATGGACTCATCCTACACTCTCTACGTCCATTAGGGTACCAAGCAATGTTTAGGATCATTCTAAACGTACGTATATGTCTTAATACACATTCCTAGACCATTCTAAGCCTTTAGATTACTCTCTTAACCATTCTGCACTTGTTAGAACCTCCAAGGACTCATGCTACACCCTCTAAGTCCATTCGGGTACCAAGCAATGTTTAGGATCATTCTAATGGTTCTTATAAGTCCTAATACACATTCCTAGACCATTCTAAGCCTTTAGAATACTGTCATAACCATTCTACACTTGTTAGAACCTCCAAGGACTCATGCTACACCCTCTACGTCCCTTGGGGTACCAAGCAATGTTTAGGATCATTCTAATGGTTCTTATAAGTCCTGATACACATTCCTAGACCATTCTATGCCTTTAGAAAACACTCTTAACCATTCTAAACTTGTTAGAACCTCCAAGGACTCATGCTACACCCTCTACGTCCCTTGGTGTACCAAGCAATGTTTAGGATCATACTAATGGTTCTTATAAGTCCTAATACACATTCCTAGACCATTCTAAGCCTTTAGAATACTCTCATAACCATTCTACACTTGTTAGAACCTCCAAGGACTCATGCTACACCCTCTACGTCCCTTGGTGTACCAAGCATTGTTTAGGATCATACTAATGGTTCTTATAAGTCCTAATACAGATTCCTAGACCATTATAAGCCTTTAGAATACTCTCTTAACCATTCTACACTTGTTAGAACCTCCAAGGACTCATGCTACACCCTCTACGTCCCTTGGGGTACCAAGCAATGTTTAGGATCATTCTAATGGTTCTTATAAGTCCTAATACACATTCCTAGACCATTCTAAGCCTTTAGAATACTCTCATAACCATTCTACACTTGTTAGAACCTCCAAGGACTCATGTTACACCCTCTATCTCCCATGGGGTACCAAGCAATGTTTAGGATCATTCTAATGGTTCTTCTAAGTCCTAATACACATTCCTAGACCATTCTAAGCCTTTAGAATACTTTCTTAACCATTCTACACTTGTTAGAACCTCCAACGACTCTTGCTACACCCTCTACGTCCCTTGGGGTACCATGCAATGTTTAGGATCATTCTAATGGTTCTTCAAAGTCCTAATACACATTCCTAGACCATTCTAAGCCTTTAGAATACTCTCTTAACCATTATACACTTGTTAGAACGTCCAAGGACTCATCCCACACTCTCTACGTCCATTAGGGTACCAAGCAATGTTTAGGATCATTCTAAATGTTCGTATATGTCTTAATACACATTCCTAGACCATTCTAAGCCTTTAGAATACTCTCTTGACCATTCTACACTCTTTAGAACCTCCAAGGACTCATGCTACACCATCTACGTCCCTTGGGGTACCAAGCAATGTTTAGGATCATTCTAATGGTTCTTATAAGTCCTAATACACATTTCTAGACCATTCTAAGCCTTTAGAATACTCTCTTGACCATTCTACACTCTTTAGAACCTCCAAGGACTCATGCTACACCCTCTACGTCCCTTGGGGTACCAAGCAATGTTTAGGATTGTTCAAATGGTTCTTATATGTCCTAATACACATTCCTAGACCATTCTAAGCCTTTAGAATACTCTCATAACCATTCTACACTTGTTGAAACCTCCAAGGACTCATGTTACACCCTCTACCTCCCATGGGGTACCAAGCAATGTTTAGGATCATTCTAATGGTTCTTCTAAGTCCAAATACACATTCCTTGACCATTCTAAGCCTTTAGAATACTTTCTTAACCATTCTACACTTGTTAGAACCTCCAACGACTCTTGCTACACCCTTTACGTCCCTCGGGGTACCAAGCAATGTTTAGGATCATTTTCATGGTTCTTATAAGTCCTAATACACATTCTTAGACCATTCTAAGCCTTTAGAATGCTCTCTTAACCATTCTACACTTGTTAGAACCTCCAAGGACTCATGTTACACCCTCTACGTCCCATTGGGTACCAAGCAATGTTTAGGATCATTCTAATGGTTCTTATTAGTCCTAATACACATTCCTAGACCATTCTAAGCCTTTAGAATACTCTCATAACCATTCTACACTTGTTAGAACCTCCAAGGAATCATGCTACACCCTCTACGTCCGTTGGGGTACCAAGCAATGTTTAGGATCATTCTAATGGTTCTTATAAGTCCTAATACACATTCCTAGACAATTCTAAGCCGTTAGAATACTCTCTTAACCATTATACACTTGTTAGAACCTCCAAGGACTCATGTTACACCCTCTATCTCCCATGGGGTACCAAGCAATGTTTAGGATCATTCTAATGGTTCTTCTAAGTCCTAATACACATTCCTAGACCATTCTAAGCCTTTAGAATACTTTCTTAACCATTCTACACTTGTTAGAACCTCCAACGACTCTTGCTACACCCTCTACGTCCCTTGGGGTACCATGCAATGTTTAGGATCATTCTAATGGTTCTTCAAAGTCCTAATACACATTCCTAGACCATTCTAAGCCTTTAGAATACTCTCTTAACCATTATACACTTGTTAGAACGTCCAAGGACTCTTGCTACACCCTCTACCTCCCTTGGGGTACCAAGCAATGTTTAGGATCATTTTAATGGTTCTTATAAGTCCTAATACACATTCTTAGACCATTCTAAGCCTTTAGAATGCTCTCTTAACCATTCTACACTTGTTAGAACCTCCAAGGACTCATGTTACACCCTCTACGTCCCATTGGGTACCAAGCAATGTTTAGGATCATTCTAATGGTTCTTATTAGTCCTAATACACATTCCTAGACCATTCTAAGCCTTTAGAATACTCTCATAACCATTCTACACTTGTTAGAACCTCCAAGGAATCATGCTACACCCTCTACGTCCGTTGGGGTACCAAGCAATGTTTAGGATCATTCTAATGGTTCTTATAAGTCCTAATACACATTCCTAGACAATTCTAAGCCGTTAGAATACTCTCTTAACCATTATACACTTGTTAGAACCTCCAAGGACTCATGCTACACCCTCTACGTCCCTTGGGGTACCAACCAATGTTTAGGATTGTTCAAATGGTTCTTATATGTCCTAATACACATTCCTAGACCATTCTAAGCCTTTAGAATACTCTCATAACCATTCTACACTTGTTGAAACCTCCAAGGACTCATGTTACACCCTCTACCTCCCATGGGGTACCAAGCAATGTTTAGGATCATTCTAATGGTTCTTCTAAGTCCAAATACACATTCCTAGACCATTCTAAGCCTTTAGAATACTTTCTTAACCATTCTACACTTGTTAGAACCTCCAACGACTCTTGCTACACCCTCTACCTCCCTTGGGGTACCAAGCAATGTTTAGGATCATTTTAATGGTTCTTATAAGTCCTAATACACATTCTTAGACCATTCTAAGCCTTTAGAATGCTCTCTTAACCATTCTACACTTGTTAGAACCTCCAAGGACTCATGTTACATCCTCTACGTCCCATTGGGTACCAAGCAATGTTTAGGATCATTCTAATGGTTCTTATTAGTCCTAATACACATTCCTAGACCATTCTAAGCCTTTAGAATACTCTCATAACCATTCTACACTTGTTAGAACCTCCAAGGAATCATGCTACACCCTCTACGTCCCTTGGGGTACCATGCAATGTTTAGGATCATTCTAATGGTTCTTATAAGTCCTAATACACATTCCTAGACAATTCTAAGCCGTTAGAATACTCTCTTAACCATTATACACTTGTTAGAACCTCCAAGGACTCATGCTACACCCTCTACGTCCTTTGGGGTACCAACCAATGTTTAGGATTGTTCAAATGGTTCTTATATGTCCTAATACACATTCCTAGACCATTCTAAGCCTTTAGAATACTCTCATAACCATTCTACACTTGTTAGAACCTCCAAGGACTCATGTTACACCCTCTATCTCCCATGGGGTACCAAGCAATGTTTAGGATCATTCTAATGGTTCTTCTAAGTCCTAATACACATTCCTAGACCATTCTAAGCCTTTAGAATACTTTCTTAACCATTCTACACTTGTTAGAACCTCCAACGACTCTTGCTACACCCTCTACGTCCCTTGGGGTACCATGCAATGTTTAGGATCATTCTAATGGTTCTTATAAGTCCTAATACACATTCCTAGACCATTCTAAGCCTTTAGAATACTCTCTTAACCATTATACACTTGTTAGAACGTCCAAGGACTCATCCTACACTCTCTACGTCCATTAGGGTACCAAGCAATGTTTAGGATCATTCTAAATGTTCGTATATGTCTTAATACACATTCCTAGACCATTCTAAGCCTTTAGATTACTCTCTTAACCATTCTACACTTGTTAGAACCTCCAAGGACTCATGCTACACCCTCTAAGTCCCTTCGGGTACCAAGCAATGTTTAGGATCATTCTAATGGTTCTTATAAGTCGTAATACACATTCCTAGACCATTCTAAGCCTTTAGAATACTCTCATAACCATTCTACACTTGTTAGAACCTCCAAGGAATCCTGCTACACCCTCTACGTCCGTTGGGGTACCAAGCAATGTTTAGGATCATTCTAATGGTTCTTCTAAGTCCTAATACACATTCCTAGACCATTCTAAGCCTTTAGAATACTCTCTTAACCATTATACACTTGTTAGGACGTCCATGGACTCATCCTACACTCTCTACGTCCATTAGGGTACCAAGCAATGTTTAGGATCATTCTAAACGTACGTATATGTCTTAATACACATTCCTAGACCATTCTAAGCCTTTAGATTACTCTCTTAACCATTCTGCACTTGTTAGAACCTCCAAGGACTCATGCTACACCCTCTAAGTCCATTCGGGTACCAAGCAATGTTTAGGATCATTCTAATGGTTCTTATAAGTCCTAATACACATTCCTAGACCATTCTAAGCCTTTAGAATACTGTCATAACCATTCTACACTTGTTAGAACCTCCAAGGACTCATGCTACACCCTCTACGTCCCTTGGGGTACCAAGCAATGTTTAGGATCATTCTAATGGTTCTTATAAGTCCTGATACACATTCCTAGACCATTCTATGCCTTTAGAAAACACTCTTAACCATTCTAAACTTGTTAGAACCTCCAAGGACTCATGCTACACCCTCTACGTCCCTTGGTGTACCAAGCAATGTTTAGGATCATACTAATGGTTCTTATAAGTCCTAATACACATTCCTAGACCATTCTAAGCCTTTAGAATACTCTCATAACCATTCTACACTTGTTAGAACCTCCAAGGAATCATGCTACACCCTCTACGTCCGTTGGGGTACCAAGCAATGTTTAGGATCATTCTAATGGTTCTTCTAAGTCCTAATACACATTCCTAGACCATTCTAAGCCTTTAGAATACTCTCTTAACCATTATACACTTGTTAGGACGTCCATGGACTCATCCTACACTCTCTACGTCCATTAGGGTACCAAGCAATGTTTAGGATCATTCTAAACGTACGTATATGTCTTAATACACATTCCTAGACCATTCTAAGCCTTTAGATTACTCTCTTAACCATTCTGCACTTGTTAGAACCTCCAAGGACTCATGCTACACCCTCTAAGTCCATTCGGGTACCAAGCAATGTTTAGGATCATTCTAATGGTTCTTATAAGTCCTAATACACATTCCTAGACCATTCTAAGCCTTTAGAATACTCTCTTAACCATTATACACTTGTTAGAACGTCCAAGGACTCATCCTACACTCTCTACGTCCATTAGGGTACCAAGCAATGTTTAGGATCATTCTAAATGTTCGTATATGTCTTAATACACATTCCTAGACCATTCTAAGCCTTTAGATTACTCTCTTAACCATTCTAAACTTGTTAGAACCTCCAAGGACTCATGCTACACCCTCTACGTCCCTTGGTGTACCAAGCAATGTTTAGGATCATACTAATGGTTCTTATAAGTCCTAATACACATTCCTAGACCATTCTAAGCCTTTAGAATACTCTCTTAACCATTCTACACTTGTTAGAACCTCCAAGGACTCATGCTACACCTTCTACGTCCGTTGGGGTACCAAGCAATGTTTAGGATTGTTCAAATGGTTCTTATAAGTCCTAATACACATTCCTATACCATTCTATGCCTTTAGAATACTCTCATAACCATTCTACACTTGTTAGAACCTCCAAGGACTCATGCTACACCCTCTACGTCCCTTGGGGTGCCAAGCAATGTTTAGGATCATTCTAATGGTTCTTATAAGTCCTAATACACATTCCTAGACCATTCTATGCCTTTAGAAAACTCTCTTAACCATTCTAAACTTGTTAGAACCTCCAAGGACTCATGCTACACCCTCTACGTCCCTTGGGTTACCAAGCAATGTTTAGGATCATTCTAATGGTTCTTATAAGTCCTAATACACATTCCTAGACCATTCTAAGCCTTTAGAATACTCTCATAACCATTCTACACTTGTTAGAACCTCCAAGGACTCATGTTACACCCTCTACGTCCCTTGGGATACCAAGAATGTTTAGGATCATTCTAATGGTTCTTATAAGTCCTAATACACATTCCTACACCATTCTAAGCCTTTAGAATACTCTCTTAACCATTCTACACTTGTTAGAACCTCCAAGGACTCATGTTACACTCTCTACGTCCCATGGGGTACCAAGCAATGTTTAGGATCATTCTAATGGTTCTTATAAGTCCTAATACACATTCCTAGACCATTCTAAGCCTTTAGAATACTCTCTTAACCATTATACACTTGTTAGAACGTCCAAGGACTCATCCTACACTCTCTACGTCCATTAGGGTACCAAGCAATGTTTAGGATCATTCTAAATGTTCGTATATGTCTTAATACACATTCCTAGACCATTCTAAGCCTTTAGATTACTCTCTTAACCATTCCACACTTGTTAGAACCTCCAAGGACTCATGCTACACCCTCTACCTCGCATGGGGTACCAAGCAATGTTTAGGATCATTCTAATGGTTCTTCTAAGTCCAAATACACATTCCTAGACCATTCTAAGCCTTTAGAATACTTTCTTAACCATTCTACACTTGTTAGAACCTCCAAGGACTCATGTTACACCCTCTACGTCCCATGGGGTACCAAGCAATGTTTAGGATCATTCTAATGGTTCTTATAAGTCCTAATACACATTTCTAGACCATTCTAAGCCTTTAGAATACTCTCTTGACCATTCTACACTCTTTAGAACCTCCAAGGACTCATGCTACACCATCTACGTCCCTTGGGGTACCAAGCAATGTTTAGGATCATTCTAATGGTTTTTCTAAGTCCTAATACACATTCCTAGACTATTCTAAGCCTTTAGAATACTCTCTTAACCATTCTACACTTGTTAGAACCTCCAAGGACTCATGCTACACCCTCTACGTCCCATGGGGTACCAAGCAATGTTTAGGATCATTCTAATGGTTCTTATAAGTCCTAATACACATTTCTAGACCATTCTAAGCCTTTAGAATACTCTCTTGACCATTCTACACTCTTTAGAACCTCCAAGGACTCATGCTACACCATCTACGTCCCTTGGGGTACCAAGCAATGTTTAGGAACATTCTAATGGTTCTGATAAGTCCTAATACACATTCCTAGACAATTCTAAGCCTTTAGAATACTCTCATAACCATTCTACACTTGTTAGAACCTCCATGGACTCATGTTACACCCTCTACCTCCCTTGGGGTACCAAGCAATGTTTAGGATCATTCTAATGGTTCTTCTAAGTCCTAATACACATTCCTAGACCATTCTAAGCCTTTAGAATACTTTCTTAACCATTCTACACTTGTTAGAACCTCGAAGGACTCATGTTACACCCTCTACGTCCCATGGGGTACCAAGCAATGTTTAGGATCATTCTAATGGTTCTTATAAGTCCTAATACACATTTCTAGACCATTCTAAGCCTTTAGAATACTCTCTTGACCATTCTACACTCTTTAGAATCTCCAAGGACTCATGCTACACCCTCTACGTCCCTTGGGGTACCAAGCAATGTTTAGGATCATTCTAATGGTTCTTATAAGTCCGAATACACATTCCTAGACCATTCTATGCCTTTAGAAAACTCTCTTAACCATTCTAAACTTGTTAGAACCTCCAAGGACTGATGCTACACCCTCTACGTCCCTTGGGTTACCAAGCAATGTTTAGGATCATTCTAATGGTTCTTATAAGTCCTAATAACATTTCTAGACCATTCTAAGCCTTTAGAATACTCTCTTGACCATTCTACACTCTTTAGAACCTCCAAGGACTCATGCTACACCATCTACGTCCCTTGGGTTACCAAGCAATGTTTAGGAACATTCTAATGGTTCTGATAAGTCCTAATACACATTCCTAGACAATTCTAAGCCTTTAGAATACTCTCATAACCATTCTACACTTGTTAGAACCTCCATGGACTCATGCTACACCATCTACGTCCCTTGGGGTACCAAGCAATGTTTAGGATCATTCTAAATGTTCGTATATGTCTTAATACACATTCCTAGACCATTCTAAGCCTTTAGAATACTGTCATAACCATTCTACACTTGTTTGAACCTCCAAGGACTCATGCTACACCCTCTACGTCCCTTGGGGTACCAAGCAATGTTTAGGATCATTCTAATGGTTCTTATAAGTCCTGATACACATTCCTAGACCATTCTATGCCTTTAGAAAACACTCTTAACCATTCTAAACTTGTTAGAACCTCCAAGGACTCATGCTACACCCTCTACGTCCCTTGGTGTACCAAGCAATGTTTAGGATCATACTAATGGTTCTTATAAGTCCTAATACACATTCCTAGACCATTCTAAGCCTTTAGAATACTCTCTTAACCATTCTACACTTGTTAGAACCTCCAAGGACTCATGCTACACCTTCTACATCCGTTGGGGTACCAAGCAATGTTTAGGATTGTTCAAATGGTTCTTATAAGTCCTAATACACATTCCTATACCATTCTATGCCTTTAGAATACTCTCATAACCATTCTACACTTGTTAGAACCTCCAAGGACTCATGCTACACCCTCTACGTCCCTTGGGGTACCAAGCAATGTTTAGGATCATTCTAATGGTTCTTATAAGTCCTAATACACATTCCTAGACCATTCTATGCCTTTAGAAAACTCTCTTAACCATTCAAAACTTGTTAGAACCTCCAAGGACTCATGCTACACCCTCTACGTCCCTTGGGTTACCAAGCAATGTTTAGGATCATTCTAATGGTTCTTATAAGTCCTAATACACATTCCTAGACCATTCTAAGCCTTTAGAATACTCTCATAACCATTCTACACTTGTTAGAACCTCCAAGGACTCATGTTACACCCTCTACGTCCCTTGGGATACCAAGAATGTTTAGGATCATTCTAATGGTTCTTATAAGTCCTAATACACATTCCTACACCATTCTAAGCCTTTAGAATACTCTCTTAACCATTCTACACTTGTTAGAACCTCCAAGGACTCATGTTACACTCTCTACGTCCCATGGGGTACCAAGCAATGTTTAGGATCATTCTAATGGTTCTTATAAGTCCTAATACACATTCCTAGACTATTCTAAGCCTTTAGAATACTCTCTTAACCATTATACACTTGTTAGAACGTCCAAGGACTCATCCTACACTCTCTACGTCCATTAGGGTACCAAGCAATGTTTAGGATCATTCTAAATGTTCGTATATGTCTTAATACACATTCCTAGACCATTCTAAGCCTTTAGATTACTCTCTTAACCATTCTACACTTGTTAGAACCTCCAAGGACTCATGCTACACCCTCTACCTCCCATGGGGTACCAAGCAATGTTTAGGATCATTCTAATGTTTCTTCTAAGTCCAAATACACATTCCTAGACCATTCTAAACCTTTAGAATACTTTCTTAACCATTCTACACTTGTTAGAACCTCCAAGGACTCATGTTACACCCTCTACGTCCCATGGGGTACCAAGCAATGGTTAGGATCATTCTAATGGTTCTTATATGTCCTAATACACATTTCTAGACCATTCTAAGCCTTTAGAATACTCTCTTGACCATTCTACACTCTTTAGAACCTCCAAGGACTCATGCTACACCATCTACGTCCCTTGGGGTACCAAGTGATCGAGGCCGTACCCGATCAAAATAAAAGGTGTTTATTCTGTAGTACTAGGAAGGTGATCCTAGGTCGTTTCCCAGCGAATATCGGTCTAGGCAAAGTATCAAACACGTAGTGTGCAGTAAAATGGGGGGGTTTTTGTGTGTGACAAATGTGAAGAACAAAACATAAACAGAATATAAAAACTAAGAAAATCAGAAACAAAAGCGGGCAAACCCCTTTGGCTACGTACACTACTCAATCCTAGCTCACTAAAGATCGATTCCTCTCCTCTCCTCTGTCCAACTCGTGATAACCAAATACTAAGCGAAAATTCAGTTATCACTCCAAACCCTAACTTCTAATTAAGCATCAGAAACCAGAATTGGAGTTTTTACGAGTTAATACAAATTAAGCATTTATATTCATGTATTATCTCTACGAAATGGAATTAAGCAAACCACTACACATCGATAAACATGAAAACAGAGAAGAGAAAATGAAATTGCATTAATAACAAGAGCTCAAGAGTAGATAATACAATACCAAAGGGATTAACCCTTGAAGTCTAGCCTTCCATGGCCATAAATGAAGAAAAACGAGTAGAAATGGGGAAGAACAAAACCCTAGCAGCCACCACCACTTGGGAGAGCCAAGAGAGAAGTTCTAACCTAGAGAGAGAGTGAGAAATCTGAAATGGGAGTGTGTCTTGGGGGTTACACGAATTTCCCCTCTTTAGTCATGAAAATGGGCCTAAAACATGGGCCCAAGTCCTAAGAAACACTATTCTAAAAATTACAATTAAAAAGGGACCTAAATGCAAATTACAATCTTCACTTCAATGCTTCAATCTTCATTTCCAAACATCCCAAAGTTTCCTTGTGCCAAATATTACCTGAAAATAGAAATAGAATTAATTAGGCTAAATAATCCCAAATTAAACAATATTCGGAATATTAGTCCAATAAACTCAAAATCACTAAATCAAGCTAATCAATGTCAAATGGGCAACAAGTATCAATAATAGGAGTAAAATAATGCAAGGAATAATGGGAAATAAAATGCTCATCAAATACCCCCACACTTATCCTTTTGCACTCCTGGGCAAAACCAAAAGATAGGACTATGAAGATCAATATGCACCAAAGTGAATCATGCAACAAGATGACTACAACTAAGAAATGCTAACCTAAGAGATTACATACTTCACAATGAATTCTAGGAAATGCAAAGAAATGGGCAAACTCAAGCACACAAAATGGTTAAGGATCAAAGAGTCAAAGCATCCGCGAACATCATCCAATTACTTCAAGTATGCAAAGAAACCAATGACATCAAGAGGATAGTCACAAAGATGATAGAAACTCACAAGGATCACTCAAAAGTGTTTACACTCAAGTGTTTGGGGTTAATCATTATTTACACTCAAGGCACATCATGAAAAACAAACACAACCATAAGCTTGACAAGCCTCTAACATCAACCATCAACACACATGCACAAAATGATCAAAAGGTCTTTTAAGGGTTGTAATGGGGCCAAGGACAAGGTAGGATAAAAATATGGGAATGTAGCTAAAACCAAGGGAATAGAGGAGCAATGGAGAATAAGTAAAAAGTAAGCAAAATCCACCCCAAAATCAACAACCACTAATTCCAATCCTCTTTGCCTCAACAACCTTTTATTCACTTTTTGTTCTTTTTTTTTCTTCTTTTTTTTTTCTTTTTATTTTTGCATTTTTTTTTATTTTTTTGTATTTTTGTCTTCTATTTTTTTTGTTTTTGAGAGATATACAAAAAGAAAAGAAGAAACAACACAAATGGCATGAAGATGAAGCCATAACTATAACAACCAATGAGGCAAAACCAAGAACTCAACCAATTAAAGCATAAAGCATACTTCTTACCTAATACCCATTCCCAAAACAATTCCAAAGCTCCAAAATTCCCTAAGGTTAGGACAATCATGGTTTTTCAGTCATAGGCTTGTAATGAGCTAAAGAACAAGGAAAGGGATAAAAAGGCTCAAAGGGGCTAGCAAAGGATACATTCATTCAAGGTAGGCTCATATGGCTAGTAGCTTATTCAAGAAAGAAAGTGCCTAAATCATTTCAAAATGTGCATGAGCAATCAAGTATCAACAAGAGTCAAGTCAAGTTCTAGAGTGCAAGTAATCCAGAGTGCAATCACACATGACAGAAAATTAGGTGGCATATATAGCAATCCACCCACAATTAAGGCTCAAATCCTCACAAAAGGGACAATTCTATCACAGTGTTACCACCTCTTAATTATCAAAAGCAACTTTACACACAGAAATGCATGAATTCAGACACGAGATACCAAAACTCTACTAAAATGAAGCAAAAACATGCAAGAAAATGCCCAAAACTAAGCAAAACCTAAAAAAAATCAAAGCAAAATATGCAACCTAAACTACTCTCCCCCCACACTTAAATCACACATTGTCCTCAATGGAACACAAATAGCAGAATCAGACAGATATAGACAAGTGTAATAAAAAGAGTAAGGAAGGAGAAAAGGAGACTCCCTAAGTCATGGTTGTTCAAAAGTGGGGTCGACCAATGAGGCCTCCTCCACAGGTGCATCATCCAAAGAAGGGGTGGTTAGGAAAGGCTTGAGTCGGTGGCCATTGACTTTGAAGCTCTTGTTCGTGGACTCACTCTTGATCTCCACAGTGCCATAAGGAAACACTTGGGTGACTACAAACGGTCCAATCCATTTAGAGCGGAGCTTTCCACTCATGAGTCCAAGCCTAGAGTTGTAGAGCAAAACTTTTTGACCAACCAAGAACTCCTTTCTGGAAATGGAGTTATCATGAAGCTTCTTGGTCTTCTCTTTGTAGAATTTGGAGTTCTCATAGGCCTCCAAGCGGATCTCATCTAGCTCACTCAACTGCAGCTTCCTCTCCTCACCCGCTTGATCAAGAGCTAAGTTACATTGCTTCACAGCCCAATATGCACGGTGCTCTATCTCCACAGGCAGGTGGCATGCCTTACCAAAGACAACCCGATAGGGTGACATCCCTATGGGTGCCTTGTAAGCGGTCCGATGGGCCCACAGAGCATCCTCCAATCGTGTGCTCCAATCCTTTCTATTAGGCTTCACCATCTTCTCCAAAATCCGCTTGATCTCTCTATTTGAAATCTCCGCTTGCCCGTTGGTTTGGGGGTGATAGGGTGTAGAGACTTTGTGCACAACCCCATACTTCTTGAGCAAAGCTTGCATGGATCTATTGCAGAAGTGTGTGCCTTGGTCACTGACTATGGCTCTAGGTATGCCAAACCTGCAAAGGATATTAGACCTGACAAAATCTACAACAACCTGAGCATCATTAGTCCTGGTGGCCTTAGCTTCCACCCATTTGGATACGTAATCCACAGCAAGTAAGATATAATAAAAACCAAAAGAAACAGGAAAGGGGCCCATGAAATCTATACCCCAGACGTCAAACACCTCACAAAACAACATAGGTTGTTGCGACATCTGTTGCCTCCAAGATAGGGCGCCTCCTGCTCTTTGACACTGCTCACACGAGCTGCAGATGTTGCTCGCATCCTTGAAAATGGTAGGCCAATAAAATCCAGAATCCAGCACCTTTCGTGCTGTCCTTTGAGTACCAAGGTGGCCTCCCACTGGTGAAGCATGGCAAAATTGGAGAACCGATTGGATCTCCTGGTCTGGAATGCACCTGCGAATGACCTGATCACTGCAAAAACGCCATAAATAGGGGTCATCCCATACATAATGCTTGGCATCGCTCTTTAATTTGTCTCTTTGAGCTTTGGATGCCAAGGCAGGAAAAACAGAAGCAACTAGATAATTAACAATGTCTGCAAACCAAGGAGTTTGGGGAAGGGGATGGGAAACATGTAAAGATAAAAGCTGCTCATCCGGGAAGTCATCCCGGATAGGAAATGCATCCTCCTCTCTCTCTATCCTGCTCAAGTGGTCTGCGACAAGGTTATGCGCACCACTCCGATCCTGAATCTCAAGATCAAACTCCTGGAGGAGCAACATCCACCTAATCAACCTAGGTTTGGAATCTGTCTTTTTCAAAAGATACTTCAGAGCAGCATGATCAGTGTACACTACAACCTTAGAACCAAGCAAATATGATCTAAACTTGTCAAGTGCAAAAACAATAGCCAAAAGTTCTTTTTCAGTTGTTGTATAATTAACCTGTGCTGCATCTAAAGTCCTAGAAGCATAATAAATCACATGCGACAGCTTACCAACCCTTTGGGAGAGAACTGCTCCCAAAGCATAATTTGAAGCATCAGTCATGAGCTCAAATGGGAGGGTCCAATCAGGTGGTTGGATGATGGGAGTGGTGGTCAGTGCTTTCTTCAATTCATCAAATGCCCTCTTGCATTGGTCTCCAAATTCCCATGGGGCATCCTTTTGAAGCAACTTGGAAAGAGGAAGGGCAATGTTGCTAAAGTTCTGAATAAACCTGCGATAGAAACCTGCATGACCAAGAAAAGAACGCACCTCTCGCACGCAAGAGGGGTAAGGCAAATGTGATATTACATGCAGCTTAGCAGGGTCAACTTCTATGCCCTTGTGCGAAACAATGTGCCCTAAGACTATGCCTTGTTCTACCATGAAGTGGCATTTTTCAAAATTCAAGACAAGGTTAGTCTCAATGCACCTGTTAAGCACCTTAGTCAAATTATCAAGACATGCATCAAATGAGGAGCCATAAACACTAAAATCATCCATGAAGACCTCTATGCAATGCTCGAGCAAGTCAGCGAAAATACTCATCATACATCTTTGAAATGTGGCAGGAGCATTGCATAGGCCAAAAGGCATCTTTCTATATGCAAATGTGCCAAAAGGACAGGTAAATGTGGTCTTATGTTGGTCCTCTGGTGCAATGCAAATTTGAAAATAACCAGAGAATCCATCTAAGAAGCAATAATGAGATTTACCTGCCAGGCGCTCCAACATCTGATCAATGAAGGGGAGAGGGAAATGATCCTTGCGAGTCGCCTGGTTGAGCTTTCTGTAATCAATGCAGACTCTCCAACTGTTCTGCACTCTAGTGGGAATCAGCTCATCCTTCTCATTTTTTACAACTGTGACACCAGACTTCTTGGGGACAACTTGCACCGGGCTCACCCAAGTGCTATCTGAAATTGGGTAGATGATACCCGCTTGGAGCAGCTTGGTGACCTCTTTCTTTACCACATCAAGAATCTGGGGGTTCAATCGTCTTTGGGGTTGTCTCACTGGTTTAGCCCCATCCTCCAACAAAATGCGGTGCATGCACATGGAGGGGCTAATTCCAGGAATATCCGCTAAAGTCCATCCAATTGCCCTCTTGTTCTTTCTTATCACATCCAGCAGTTTCTCCTCTTGATCAACAGAAAGTGAGGTAGAGATGATCACTGGGAGTTTCTGCTCATCCTCCAAGTAAGCATATTTGAGATGAGGAGGGAGGGGCTTCAGGTCCAATGAGGGTGCCTGCATAATAGATGGAACTAAAGGGACAGCAGAAATGGATTCTCTTGCCTGCACCTGAACAAGTAAATCAGACTCATGCATAACAGATATGGGGTTAGGGTTAGCATAATCTGAATCTATAACATATGAATCATCAGATGCAGTAGCAGAGTCTAAAAACTGGGCTATTTCAGTGCATGCGGTGCACCATCCAGAGTTAGTGCATGATGGACAAGTAAATGAATCAGTGAAAGATGGCAATTCAAAATCATGATGCAAAAAGTCAAGCATATGCTCATCTATCAAATCATCGAGCAAGTCCATATGGAAAACAGAGTGATCCTCAGGAAAATGTTTCATAGCATGGAAAATGTCAAATCGGATCACACTGCCATCAAACTCCATGGAAAGTGAACCTGAATGCACATCGATCTTGGTTCGGGCTGTTTTCAAAAATGGCCTCCCCAAAATAATAGGAACAGCATTACGGGGAGAGTCATCTTCCATATCAAGTATGTAAAAATCAGCAGGGAAGATCAACTCTTCAACCCGAACCAAGACATCCTCTATCAAACCTGCGGGGTGGGCAGTACTTCTATTTGCCAATTGAATCACCACACCCGTAGGTTGAAGAGGTCCAAGAGAAAGAGACTTAAAAACAGACATAGGCATGACATTTATTGATGCTCCTAAATCTAGCATAGCATTTTCAAACTTAACATTGCCTATGATGCAAGGTATAGAGAAAGTTCCAGGATCCTTACATTTTTCAGGAATGTGAGGGATAGGTTTACCTATGAGAGCGGAGACATTCCTTCCCATGCTTATCCTCTCATTGCCCTTGAGTCTTCTCTTATGAGTGCACAACTCCTTAAGGAACTTCGCATACCTTGGAATCTGTTTTATTGCATCAAGAAGGGGTATGTTGACTTCCACCTTCCTGAATGTGTCAAGAATGTCCTTGTCCACCTCTTCCACCCTTTTGTTTTGAGGCACTCTTGGTGGGAATGGAAGAGGAACAGGAGGAGGTTGTAGGACAACAGCAGGGCTTGTGGTTGAAGTCGAGGAGGGTTGAGTTGGATGATTCTCTTTGGTGCTAGCATGCTCACCTTCATCTACCACTTGGCTCTTCCCTTTAGAGGAAGCTAGAGCATCATTGTTGAGGTGAGGTTGTGGTGTGGGTGTGAGAATCTGCTTTCCCGACCTCAGGTTGATGGCACTCACATTCTGATTCTGAGGGTTGATCACAGTTTGGGATGGCAACTTGTCAGAATTTTGAGATTGCAAGTTGTTGAGAGAAGTTGCCATTTGACCCATCTGATTTGTCAAAGTCTGAATGGATGCCTCTTGTCTCTGAATGGATGCTCTAGTCTCTTGTTGAAATTGGAGGTTTTGCATGGTCATTTGCCTCACCAACTCCTCCAAGGTAGGTTGGTTGGATGGAGGGGCTGATGGTGCAGGATGAACCACTTGCTGCTGTTGTTGGTGCCTTTGCTGCTGGATTGGAGGAGGTACATATGGTGGTCTACTCGGTCCAGCGGTGTTCTGAAATGGAACATTAGGAGGAGGTTGTTGTTGTTGATCAGACCACTTCAGATTGGGATGGTTCCTCCATCCAGGGTTGTATCTATTGGAAGAGAGGTCATGATTATGTTGTTGTGGGCCTCTATTGTTGTATATGTTTGCTGCATAGGCCTCGGGTTGGTCACCACTTGTCATCGGCTGTTGCTGCTGAAGGGAAGGGCATGCATCTGTGGGGTGCTCAATGGATGTGCATATGCCACACACTCTAGCAGGAAGTATCATCTTTTTCTGATTGACAGCCAATTGTGTGACCAATGTTGTGAGAGAATCAATTTTCTGCTCAAGCTTCTCAACCTTGCCCGAGTCTGCACCAACATCATTTACATCCCTCACAACTATTGCATCATTGTTGCTTCTTGCATGGAATTGTTGACAATTGGAAGCCATCTTCTCAATTTTGCTCCTGGCTTGTAAGGGTGTCATATCTCCCAATGTACCACCACTTGCAGCATCTACCATGTTTCTTTCCATGAAGTTGAGACCTTCATAAAAGTACTGGATGAGAAGCTGCTCTGAGATCTGATGGTGAGGGCAGGAAGCACACAACCTCTTGAATCTCTCCCAATAATCATAGAGACTCTCTCCATGTTGTTGCCTGATACCAGAAATTTCCTTTCTGATTGCAGTGGTCCTATTTGCAGGGAAGAATTTTTCCAGAAATGCCCTCTTCAAGTCATCCCAGCTTGTGATGGAACCAGGGGCCAAGTCAGATAACCAATCTTGTGCTAGACCCTCTAAGGAATGTGGAAATGCTCTGAGACAGACATGATCCTCTTGCACATCATGTGGTTTCATTGTGGTGCACACTATATGGAATTTCTTGAGATGCTTATGAGGATCCTCACCTGCAAGACCATGAAACTTGGGCAACAAATGGATTAGTCCTGTTCTAAGCTCAAAAGGAACATCCTCATCAGGATACCGGATACACGAGTCTTCAATAGTGAAGTCAGGTGCAGCCAGCTCCCTAAGTGTCCTTTCCCTTGGTGGGGGTTGAGCCATGTTATCACAATGTATAGAATCAGATTGAATAAAAGTAGAAGGAATAGAAGAAATAGAAACAGAATCAGAATTAGATGGACTATAAGATGACTCTGACTCACTACCTAATGACTGATTCCTATTTTGTCTAACTAATCTGTGATAAGTTCTATCAATTTCAGGGTTATAAGGATGCAAATAACTTGGGTTTCCCCTAGTCATGTACTGAACAGAACAGCATCAACCATAGCATACTGTAACAGATATGCATGACCAAAATCGGCAACAAAATTTATCATTTTTTAAAATTTTTTTCTTTATTTTTTTCAGCACCCTAAAATCATGAAAACATATCACAGAAAGTTTGAGGACAAAATTCAAAAGGGAACCAAGTCAAAGAATTAAAACAGTGACCAAAAACTAAGAAAATAGAACTTGTAAAATAAAAAAGAAACAGTAAACAGGCTTTTTCAGGATCCAAACGA
The DNA here is from genome assembly GCA_037953625.1 of Crotalaria pallida. Taxonomy (NCBI): domain Eukaryota; kingdom Viridiplantae; phylum Streptophyta; class Magnoliopsida; order Fabales; family Fabaceae; genus Crotalaria; species Crotalaria pallida. The sequence goes on along the minus strand of CM075654.1, from coordinate 102,555,972 downwards.
AGGGGTTTTCTGACGAAGTCAGAAAAATCAGATTATTCAGAAAATTCCCTTCGATTTGATATAAAATTCGTCAAATTCCGAGTTACTGATCAAAAGTTATGCCTATTTATAGTAAGTGCTGCTGAAACTTGGAAAATTTTTCTGGAACTCACAACCAGTGCATATCTGAGTGTCTGTGATGCATCAAAACACTAATATATGATGAAACAAGTGTGGATACCAATTTTCGTGCAAAAATTCCACCCGCAGCTGTGTTGAATGGCCCTCACAGAATCACTAGAATAGCATCAGTTGTGCAGAACAGCAAATCAGCAAACATGGCAACTTTCAATCAGTTATCAGAATGCTTATTCACACACTAACTACACTAACTAATCTAATTAACTACTGTATGATCTTTGGCAAGAACCGATAGTCCCCGGCAACGGCGCCAAATTTTGATCGAGGCCGTACCCGATCAAAATAAAAGGTGTTTATTCTGTAGTACTAGGAAGGTGATCCTAGGTCGTTTCCCAGCGAATATCGGTCTAGGCAAAGTATCAAACACGTAGTGTGCAGTAAAATGGGGGGGTTTTTGTGTGTGACAAATGTGAAGAACAAAACATAAACAGAATATAAAAACTAAGAAAATCAGAAACAAAAGCGGGCAAACCCCTTTGGCTACGTACACTACTCAATCCTAGCTCACTAAAGATCGATTCCTCTCCTCTCCTCTGTCCAACTCGTGATAACCAAATACTAAGCGAAAATTCAGTTATCACTCCAAACCCTAACTTCTAATTAAGCATCAGAAACCAGAATTGGAGTTTTTACGAGTTAATACAAATTAAGCATTTATATTCATGTATTATCTCTACGAAATGGAATTAAGCAAACCACTACACATCGATAAACATGAAAACAGAGAAGAGAAAATGAAATTGCATTAATAACAAGAGCTCAAGAGTAGATAATACAATACCAAAGGGATTAACCCTTGAAGTCTAGCCTTCCATGGCCATAAATGAAGAAAAACGAGTAGAAATGGGGAAGAACAAAACCCTAGCAGCCACCACCACTTGGGAGAGCCAAGAGAGAAGTTCTAACCTAGAGAGAGAGTGAGAAATCTGAAATGGGAGTGTGTCTTGGGGGTTACACGAATTTCCCCTCTTTAGTCATGAAAATGGGCCTAAAACATGGGCCCAAGTCCTAAGAAACACTATTCTAAAAATTACAATTAAAAAGGGACCTAAATGCAAATTACAATCTTCACTTCAATGCTTCAATCTTCATTTCCAAACATCCCAAAGTTTCCTTGTGCCAAATATTACCTGAAAATAGAAATAGAATTAATTAGGCTAAATAATCCCAAATTAAACAATATTCGGAATATTAGTCCAATAAACTCAAAATCACTAAATCAAGCTAATCAATGTCAAATGGGCAACAAGTATCAATAATAGGAGTAAAATAATGCAAGGAATAATGGGAAATAAAATGCTCATCACCAAGCAATGTTTAGGATCATTCTAATGGTTTTTCTAAGTCCTAATACACATTCCTAGACTATTCTAAGCCTTTAGAATATTCTCTTAACCATTCTACACTTGTTAGAACCTCCAAGGACTCATGCTACACCCTCTACGTCCCATGGGGTACCAAGCAATGTTTAGGATCATTCTAATGGTTCTTATAAGTCCTAATACACATTTCTAGACCATTCTAAGCCTTTAGAATACTCTCTTGACCATTCTACACTCTTTAGAACCTCCAAGGACTCATGCTACACCATCTACGTCCCTTGGGGTACCAAGCAATGTTTAGGAACATTCTAATGGTTCTGATAAGTCCTAATACACATTCCTAGACAATTCTAAGCCTTTAGAATACTCTCATAACCATTCTACACTTGTTAGAACCTCCATGGACTCATGTTACACCCTCTACCTCCCATGGGGTACCAAGCAATGTTTAGGATCATTCTAATGGTTCTTATAAGTCCTAATACACATTTCTAGACCATTCTAAGCCTTTAGAATACTCTCTTGACCATTCTACACTCTTTAGAATCTCCAAGGACTCATGCTACACCCTCTACGTCCCTTGGGGTACCAAGCAATGTTTAGGATCATTCTAATGGTTCTTATAAGTCCGAATACACATTCCTAGACCATTCTATGCCTTTAGAAAACTCTCTTAACCATTCTAAACTTGTTAGAACCTCCAAGGACTGATGCTACACCCTCTACGTCCCTTGGGTTACCAAGCAATGTTTAGGATCATTCTAATGGTTCTTATAAGTCCTAATACACATTTCTAGACCATTCTAAGCCTTTAGAATACTCTCTTGACCATTCTACACTCTTTAGAACCTCCAAGGACTCATGCTACACCATCTACGTCCCTTGGGTTACCAAGCAATGTTTAGGAACATTCTAATGGTTCTGATAAGTCCTAATACACATTCCTAGACAATTCTAAGCCTTTAGAATACTCTCATAACCATTCTACACTTGTTAGAACCTCCATGGACTCATGCTACACCATCTACGTCCCTTGGGGTACCAAGCAATGTTTAGGATCATTCTAAATGTTCGTATATGTCTTAATACACATTCCTAGACCATTCTAAGCCTTTAGAATACTGTCATAACCATTCTATACTTGTTAGAACCTCCAAGGACTCATGCTACACCCTCTACGTCCCTTGGGGTACCAAGCAATGTTTAGGATCATTCTAATGGTTCTTATAAGTCCTGATACACATTCCTAGACCATTCTATGCCTTTAGAAAACACTCTTAACCATTCTAAACTTGTTAGAACCTCCAAGGACTCATGCTACACCCTCTACGTCCCTTGGTGTACCAAGCAATGTTTAGGATCATACTAATGGTTCTTATAAGTCCTAATACACATTCCTAGACCATTCTAAGCCTTTAGAATACTCTCTTAACCATTCTACACTTGTTAGAACCTCCAAGGACTCATGCTACACCCTCTACCTCCCATGGGGTACCAAGCAATGTTTAGGATCATTCTAATGGTTCTTCTAAGTCCTAATACACATTCCTAGACCATTCTAAGCCTTTAGAATACTTTCTTAACCATTCTACACTCTTTAGAACCTCCAAGGATTCATGCTACACCATCTACGTCCCTTGGGGTACCAAGCAATGTTTAGGAACATTCTAATGGTTCTGATAAGTCCTAATACACATTCCTAGACAATTCTAAGCCTTTAGAATACTCTCTTGACCATTCTACACTCTTTAGAACCTCCAAGGACTCATGCTACACCATCTACGTCCCTTGGGTTACCAAGCAATGTTTAGGAACATTCTAATGGTTCTGATAAGTCCTAATACACATTCCTAGACAATTCTAAGCCTTTAGAATACTCTCATAACCATTCTACACTTGTTAGAACCTCCATGGACTCATGCTACACCATCTACGTCCCTTGGGGTACCAAGCAATGTTTAGGATCATTCTAAATGTTCGTATATGTCTTAATACACATTCCTAGACCATTCTAAGCCTTTAGAATACTGTCATAACCATTCTACACTTGTTAGAACCTCCAAGGACTCATGCTACACCCTCTACGTCCCTTGGGGTACCAAGCAATGTTTAGGATCATTCTAATGGTTCTTATAAGTCCTGATACACATTCCTAGACCATTCTATGCCTTTAGAAAACACTCTTAACCATTCTAAACTTGTTAGAACCTCCAAGGACTCATGCTACACCCTCTACATCCCTTGGTGTACCAAGCAATGTTTAGGATCATACTAATGGTTCTTATAAGTCCTAATACACATTCCTTGACCATTCTAAGCCTTTAGAATACTCTCTTAACCATTCTACACTTGTTAGAACCTCCAAGGACTCATGCTACACCCTCTACCTCCCATGGGGTACCAAGCAATGTTTAGGATCATTCTAATGGTTCTTCTAAGTCCTAATACACATTCCTAGACCATTCTAAGCCTTTAGAATACTTTCTTAACCATTCTACACTTGTTAGAACCTCCAAGGACTCATGTTACACCCTCTACGTCCCATGGGGTACCAAGCAATGTTTAGGATCATTCTAATGGTTCTTATAAGTCCTAATACACATTCCTAGACCATTCTAAGCCTTTAGAATACTTTCTTAACCATTCTACACTTGTTAGAACCTCCAAGGACTCATGTTACACCCTCTACGTCCCATGGGGTACCAAGCAATGTTTAGGATCATTCTAATGGTTCTTATAAGTCCTAATACACATTTCTAGACCATTCTAAGCCTTTAGAATACTCTCTTGACCATTCTACACTCTTTAGAATCTCCAAGGACTCATGCTACACCCTCTACGTCCCTTGGGGTACCAAGCAATGTTTAGGATCATTCTAATGGTTCTTATAAGTCCGAATACACATTCCTAGACCATTCTATGCCTTTAGAAAACTCTCTTAACCATTCTAAACTTGTTAGAACCTCCAAGGACTGATGCTACACCCTCTACGTCCCTTGGGTTACCAAGCAATGTTTAGGATCATTCTCATGGTTCTTATAAGTCCTAATACACATTTCTAGACCATTCTAAGCCTTTAGAATACTCTCTTGACCATTCTACACTCTTTAGAACCTCCAAGGACTCATGCTACACCATCTACGTCCCTTGGGTTACCAAGCAATGTTTAGGAACATTCTAATGGTTCTGATAAGTCCTAATACACATTCCTAGACAATTCTAAGCCTTTAGAATACTCTCATAACCATTCTACACTTGTTAGAACCTCCATGGACTCATGCTACACCATCTACGTCCCTTGGGGTACCAAGCAATGTTTAGGATCATTCTAAATGTTCGTATATGTCTTAATACACATTCCTAGACCATTCTAAGCCTTTAGAATACTGTCATAACCATTCTACACTTGTTAGAACCTCCAAGGACTCATGCTACACCCTCTACGTCCCTTGGGGTACCAAGCAATGTTTAGGATCATTCTAATGGTTCTTATAAGTCCTGATACACATTCCTAGACCATTCTATGCCTTTAGAAAACACTCTTAACCATTCTAAACTTGTTAGAACCTCCAAGGACTCATGCTACACCCTCTACGTCCCTTGGTGTACCAAGCAATGTTTAGGATCATACTAATGGTTCTTATAAGTCCTAATACACATTCCTAGACCATTCTAAGCCTTTAGAATACTCTCTTAACCATTCTACACTTGTTAGAACCTCCAAGGACTCATGCTACACCCTCTACCTCCCATGGGGTACCAAGCAATGTTTAGGATCATTCTAATGGTTCTTCTAAGTCCTAATACACATTCCTAGACCATTCTAAGCCTTTAGAATACTTTCTTAACCATTCTACACTCTTTAGAACCTCCAAGGATTCATGCTACACCATCTACGTCCCTTGGGGTACCAAGCAATGTTTAGGAACATTCTAATGGTTCTGATAAGTCCTAATACACATTCCTAGACAATTCTAAGCCTTTAGAATACTCTCTTGACCATTCTACACTCTTTAGAACCTCCAAGGACTCATGCTACACCATCTACGTCCCTTGGGGTTCCAAGCAATGTTTAGGATCATTCTAATGGTTTTTCTAAGTCCTAATACACATTCCTAGACTATTCTAAGCCTTTAGAATACTCTCTTAACCATTCTACACTTGTTAGAACCTCCAAGGACTCATGCTACACCCTCTACGTCCCATGGGGTACCAAGCAATGTTTAGGATCATTCTAATGGTTTTTCTAAGTCCTAATACACATTCCTAGACTATTCTAAGCCTTTAGAATACTCTCTTAACCATTCTACACTTGTTAGAACCTCTAAGCACTCATGCTACACCCTCTACGTCCCATGGGGTACCAAGCAATGTTTAGGATCATTCTAATGGTTCTTATAAGTCCTAATACACATTTCTAGACCATTCTAAGCCTTTAGAATACTCTCTTGACCATTCTACACTCTTTAGAACCTCCAAGGACTCATGCTACACCATCTACGTCCCTTGGGGTACCAAGCAATGTTTAGGAACATTCTAATGGTTCTGATAAGTCCTAATACACATTCCTAGACAATTCTAAGCCTTTAGAATACTCTCATAACCATTCTACACTTGTTAGAACCTCCATGGACTCATGTTACACCCTCTACCTCCCATGGGGTACCAAGCAATGTTTAGGATCATTCTAATGGTTTTTCTAAGTCCTAATACACATTCCTAGACTATTCTAAGCCTGTAGAATACTCTCTTAACCATTCTACACTTGTTAGAACCTCCAAGGACTCATGTTACACCCTCTACGTCCCATGGGGTACCAAGCAATGTTTAGGATCATTCTAATGGTTCTTATAAGTCCTAATACACATTTCTAGACCATTCTAAGCCTTTAGAATACTCTCTTGACCATTCTACACTCTTTAGAACCTCCAAGGACTCATGCTACACCATCTACGTCCCTTGGGGTACCAAGCAATGTTTAGGAACATTCTAATGGTTCTGATAAGTCCTAATACACATTCCTAGACAATTCTAAGCCTTTAGAATACTCTCTTGACCATTCTACACTCTTTAGAACCTCCAAGGACTCATGCTACACCATCTACGTCCCTTGGGGTACCAAGCAATGTTTAGGATCAATCTAATGGTTTTTCTAAGTCCTAATACACATTCCTAGACCATTCTAAGCCTTTAGAATACTTTCTTAACCATTCTACACTTGTTAGAACCTCCAAGGACTCATGCTACACCCTCTACGTCCCATGGGGTACCAAGCAATGTTTAGGATCATTCTAATGGTTCTTATAAGTCCTAATACACATTTCTAGACCATTCTAAGCCTTTAGAATACTCTCTTGACCATTCTACACTCTTTAGAACCTCCAAGGACTCATGCTACACCATCTACGTCCCTTGGGTTACCAAGCAATGTTTAGGAACATTCTAATGGTTCTGATAAGTCCTAATACACATTCCTAGACAATTCTAGGCCTTTAGAATACTCTCATAACCATTCTACACTTGTTAGAACCTCCAAGGACTCATGCTACACCCTCTACGTCCCTTGGGGTACCAACCAATGTTTAGGATTGTTCAAATGGTTCTTATATGTCCTAATACACATTCCTAGACCATTCTAAGCCTTTAGAATACTCTCATAACCATTCTACACTTGTTAGAACCTCCAAGGACTCATGTTACACGCTCTATCTCCCATGGGGTACCAAGCAATGTTTAGGATCATTCTAATGGTTCTTCTAAGTCCTAATACACATTCCTAGACCATTCTAAGCCTTTAGAATACTTTCTTAACCATTCTACACTTGTTAGAACCTCCAACGACTCTTGCTACACCCTCTACGTCCCTTGGGGTACCATGCAATGTTTAGGATCATTCTAATGGTTCTTATAAGTCCTAATACACATTCCTAGACCATTCTAAGCCTTTAGAATACTCTCTTAACCATTCTACACTTGTTAGAACGTCCAAGGACTCATCCTACACTCTCTACGTCCATTAGGGTACCAAGCAATGTTTAGGATCATTCTAAATGTTCGTATATGTCTTAATACACATTCCTAGACCATTCTAAGCCTTTAGATTACTCTCTTAACCATTCTACACTTGTTAGAACCTCCAAGGACTCATGCTACACCCTCTAAGTCCCTTCGGGTACCAAGCAATGTTTAGGATCATTTTAATGGTTCTTATAAGTCGTAATACACATTCCTAGACCATTCTAAGCCTTTAGAATACTCTCATAACCATTCTACACTTGTTAGAACCTCCAAGGAATCATGCTACACCCTCTACGTCCGTTGGGGTACCAAGCAATGTTTAGGATCATTCTAATGGTTCTTCTAAGTCCTAATACACATTCCTAGACCATTCTAAGCCTTTAGAATACTCTCTTAACCATTATACACTTGTTAGGACGTCCATGGACTCACCCTACACTCTCTACGTCCATTAGGGTACCAAGCAATGTTTAGGATCATTCTAAAGGTACGTATATGTCTTAATACACATTCCTAGACCATTCTAAGCCTTTAGATTACTCTCTTAACCATTCTGCACTTGTTAGAACCTCCAAGGACTCATGCTACACCCTCTAAGTCCCTTCGGGTATCAAGCAATGTTTAGGATCATTCTAATGGTTCTTATAAGTCCTAATACACATTCCTAGACCATTCTAAGCCTTTAGAATACTGCCATAACCATTATACACTTGTTAGAACCTCCAAGGACTCATGCTACACCCTCTACGTCCCTTGGGGTACCAAGCAATGTTTAGGATCATTCTAATGATTCTTATAAGTCCTGATACACATTCCTAGACCATTCTATGCCTTTAGAAAACTCTCTTAACCATTCTAAACTTGTTAGAACCTCCAAGGACTCATGCTACACCCTCTACGTCCCTTGGTGTACCAAGCAATGTTTAGGATCATACTAATGGTTATTATAAGTCCTAATACACATTCCTTGACCATTCTAAGCCTTTAGAATACTCTCTTAACCATTCTACACTTGTTAGAACCTCCAAGGACTCATGCTACACCTTCTACGTCCGTTGGGGTACCAAGCAATGTTTAGGATTGTTCAAATGGTTCTTATAAGTCCTAATACACATTCCTATACCATTCTAAGCCTTTAGAATACTCTCATAACCATTCTACACTTGTTAGAACCTCCAAGGATTCATGCTACACCCTCTACGTCCCTTGGGGTACCAAGAAATGTTTAGGATCATTCTAATGGTTCTTATAAGTCCTAATACACATTCCTAGACCATTCTAAGCCTTTAGAATACTTTCTTAACCATTCTACACTTGTTAGAACCTCCAACGACTCTTGCTACACCCTCTACGTCCCTTGGGGTACCATGCAATGTTTAGGATCATTCTAATGGTTCTTATAAGTCCTAATACACATTCCTAGACCATTCTATGCCTTTAGAAAACTCTCTTAACCATTCTAAACTTGTTAGAACCTCCAAGGACTCATGCTACACCCTCTACGTCCCTTGGTGTTCCAAGCATTGTTGAGGATCATACTAATGGTTCTTATAAGTCCTAATACACATTCCTAGACCATTCTAAGCCTTTAGAATACTCTCATAACCATTCTACACTTGTTAGAACCTCCAAGGACTCATGTTACACCCTCTACGTCCCTTGGGGTACCAAGCAATGTTTAGGATCATTCTAATGGTTCTTATAAGTCCTAATACACATTCCTAGACCATTCTAAGCCTTTAGAATACTCTCTTAACCATTCTACACTTGTTAGAACCTCCAAGGACTCATGTTACACCCTCTACGTCCCTTGGGGTACCAAGCAATGTTTAGGATCATTCTAAAGGTTCTTATAAGTCCTAATACACATTTCTAGACCATTCTAAGCCTTTAGAATACTCTCTTGACCATTCTACACTCTTTAGAACCTCCAAGGACTCATGCTACACCATCTACGTCCTTTGGGGTACCAAGCAATGTTTAGGATCATTCTAATGGTTCTTATAAGTTCTAATACACATTCCTAGACAATTCTAAGCCGTTAGAATACTCTCTTAACCATTATACACTTGTTAGAACTTCCAAGGACTCATGCTACACCCTCTACGTCCCTTGGGGTACCAACCAATGTTTAGGATTGTTTAAATGGTTCTTATATGTCCTAATACACATTCCTAGACCATTCTAAGCCTTTAGAATACTCTCATAACCATTTTACACTTGTTAGAACCTCCAAGGACTCATGTTACACCCTCTATCTCCCATGGGGTACCAAGCAAGGTTTAGGATCATTCTAATGGTTCTTCTAAGTCCTAATACACATTCCTAGACCATTCTAAGCCTTTAGAATACTTTCTTAACCATTCTACACTTGTTAGAACCTCCAACGACTCTTGCTACACCCTCTACGTCCCTTGGGGTACCATGCAATGTTTAGGATCATTCTAATGGTTCTTATAAGTCCTAATACACATTCCTAGACCATTCTAAGCCTTTAGAATACTCTCTTAACCATTATACACTTGTTAGAATGTCCAAGGACTCATCCTACACTCTCTACGTCCATTAGGGTACCAAGCAATGTTTAGGATCATTCTAAATGTTCGTATATGTCTTAATACACATTCCTAGACCATTCTAAGCCTTTAGATTACTCTCTTAACCATTCTACACTTGTTAGAACCTCAAAGGACTCATGCTACACCCTCTAAGTCCCTTCGGGTACAAAGCAATGTTTAGGATCATTCTAATGGTTCTTATAAGTCGTAATACACATTCCTAGACCATTCTAAGCCTTTAGAATACTCTCATAACCATTCTACACTTGTTAGAACCTCCAAGGAATCATGCTACACCCTCTACGTCCGTTGGGGTACCAAGCAATGTTTAGGATCATTCTAATGGTTCTTCTAAGTCCTAATACACATTCCTAGACCATTCTAAGCCTTTAGAATACTCTCTTAACCATTATACACTTGTTAGGACGTCCATGGACTCACCCTACACTCTCTACGTCCATTAGGGTACCAAGCAATGTTTAGGATCATTCTAAATGTACGTATATGTCTTAATACACATTCCTAGACCATTCTAAGCCTTTAGATTACTCTCTTAACCATTCTGCACTTGTTAGAACCTCCAAGGACTCATGCTACACCCTCTAAGTCCCTTCGGGTACCAAGCAATGTTTAGGATCATTCTTATGGTTCTTATAAGTCCTAATACACATTCCTAGACCATTCTAAGCCTTTAGAATACTGTCATAACCATTCTACACTTGTTAGAACCTCCAAGGACTCATGCTACACCCTCTACGTCCCTTGGGGTACCAAGCAATGTTTAGGATCATTCTATTGGTTCTTATAAGTCCTGATACACATTCCTAGACCATTCTATGCCTTTAGAAAACTCTCTTAACCATTCTAAACTTGTTAGAACCTCCAAGGACTCATGCTACACCCTCTACGTCCCTTGGTGTACCAAGCAATGTTTAGGATCATACTAATGGTTATTATAAGTCCTAATACACATTCCTTGACCATTCTAAGCCTTTAGAATACTCTCATAACCATTCTACACTTGTTAGAACCTCCAAGGAATCATGCTACACCCTCTACGTCCGTTGGGGTACCAAGCAATGTTTAGGATCATTCTAATGGTTCTTCTAAGTCCTAATACACATTCCTAGACCATTCTAAGCCTTTAGAATACTCTCTTAACCATTATACACTTGTTAGGACGTCCATGGACTCACCCTACACTCTCTACGTCCATTAGGGTACCAAGCAATGTTTAGGATCATTCTAAACGTACGTATATGTCTTAATACACATTCCTAGACCATTCTAAGCCTTTAGAAAACTCTCTTAACCATTCTAAACTTGTTAGAACCTCCAAGGACTCATGCTACACCCTCTACGTCCCTTGGTGTTCCAAGCAATGTTTAGGATCATACTAATGGTTCTTATAAGTCCTAATACACATTCCTAGACCATTCTAAGCCTTTAGAATACTCTCATAACCATTCTACACTTGTTAGAACCTCCAAGGACTCATGTTACACCCTCTACGTCCCTTGGGGTACCAAGCAATGTTTAGGATCATTCTAATGGTTCTTATAAGTCCTAATACACATTCCTAGACCATTCTAAGCCTTTAGAATACTCTCTTAACCATTCTACACTTGTTAGAACCTCCAAGGACTCATGTTACACCCTCTACGTCCCATGGGGTACCAAGCAATGTTTAGGATCATTCTAAAGGTTCTTATAAGTCCTAATACACATTTCTAGACCATTCTAAGCCTTTAGAATACTCTCTTGACCATTCTACACTCTTTAGAACCTCCAAGGACTCATGCTACACCATCAACGTCCCTTGGGGTACCAAGCAATGTTTAGGATCATTCTAATGGTTCTTTTAAGTCCTAATACACATTTCTAGACCATTCTAAGCCTTTAGAATACTCTCTTGACCATTCTACACTCTTTAGAACCTCCAAGGACGCATGTTACACCCTCTACGTCCCATTGGGTACCAAGCAATGTTTAGGATCATTCTAATGGTTCTTATTAGTCCTAATACACATTCCTAGACCATTCTAAGCCTTTAGAATACTCTCATATCCATTCTACACTTGTTAGAACCTCCAAGGAATCATGCTACACCCTCTACGTCCGTTGGGGTACCAAGCAATGTTTAGGATCCTTCTAATGGTTCTTATAAGTCCTAATACACATTCCTAGAAAATTCTAAGCCGTTAGAATACTCTCTTAACCATTATACACTTGTTAGAACCTCCAAGGACTCATGCTACACCCTCTACGTCCCTTGGGGTACCAACCAATGTTTAGGATTGTTCAAATGGTTCTTATAAGTCCTAATACACATTCCTAGACCATTCTAAGCCTTTAGAATACTCTCATAACCATTCTACACTTGTTAGAACCTCCAAGGACTCATGTTACACCCTCTATCTCCCATGGGGTACCAAGCAATGTTTAGGATCATTCTAATGGTTCTTCTAAGTCCTAATACACATTCCTAGACCATTCTAAGCCTTTAGAATACTTTCTTAACCATTCTACACTTGTTAGAACCTCCAACGACTCTTGCTACACCCTCTACGTCCCTTGGGGTACCATGCAATGTTTAGGATCATTCTAATGGTTCTTATAAGTCCTAATACACATTCCTAGACCATTCTAAGCCTTTAGAATACTCTCTTAACCATTATACACTTGTTAGAACGTCCAAGGACTCATCCTACACTCTCTACGTCCATTAGGGTACCAAGAAATGTTTAGGATCATTCTAAATGTTCGTATATGTCTTAATACACATTCCTAGAAGATTCTAAGCCTTTAGATTACTCTCTTAACCATTCTACACTTGTTAGAACCTCCAAGGACTCATGCTACACCCTCTAAGTCCCTTCGGGTACCAAGCAATGTTTAGGATCATTCTAATGGTTCTTATAAGTCGTAATACACATTCCTAGACCATTCTAAGCCTTTAGAATACTCTCATAACCATTCTACACTTGTTAGAACCTCCAAGGAATCATGCTACACCCTCTACGTCCGTTGGGGTACCAAGCAATGTTTAGGATCATTCTAATGGTTCTTCTAAGTCCTAATACACATTCCTAGACCATTCTAAGCCTTTAGAATACTCTCTTAACCATTATACACTTGTTAGGACGTCCATGGACTCACCCTACACTCTCTACGTCCATTAGGGTACCAAGCAATGTTTAGGATCATTCTAAACGTACGTATATGTCTTAATACACATTCCTAAACTATTCTAAGCCTTTAGATTACTCTCTTAACCATTCTGCACTTGTTAGAACCTCCAAGGACTCATGCTACACCCTCTAAGTCCCTTCGGGTACCAAGCAATGTTTAGGATCATTCTAATGGTTCTTATAAGTCCTAATACACATTCCTAGACCATTCTAAGCCTTTAGAATACTGTCATAACCATTCTACACTTGTTAGAACCTCCAAGGACTCATGCTACACCATCTACGTCCCTTGGGGTACCAAGCAATGTTTAGGATCATTCTAATGGTTCTTATAAGTCCTGATACACATTCCTAGACCATTCTATGCCTTTAGAAAACTCTCTTAACCATTCTAAACTTGTTAGAACCTCCAAGGACTCATGCTACACCCTCTAAGTCCCTTCGGGTACCAAGCAATGTTTAGGATCATTCTAATGGTTCTTATAAGTCCTAATACACATTTCTAGACCATTCTAAGCCTTTAGAATACTCTCTTGACCATTCTACACTCTTTAGAACCTCCAAGGACTCATGCTACACCATCTACGTCCCTTGGGGTACCAAGCAATGTTTAGGATCATTCTAATGGTTCTTTTAAGTCCTAATACACGTTTCTAGACCATTCTAAGCCTTTAGAATACTCTCTTGACCATTCTACACTCTTTAGAACCTCCAAGGACGCATGTTACACCCTCTACGTCCCATTGGGTACCAAGCAATGTTTAGGATCATTCTAATGGTTCTTATTAGTCCTAATACACATTCCTAGACCATTCTAAGCCTTTAGAATACTCTCATATCCATTCTACACTTGTTAGAACCTCCAAGGAATCATGCTACACCCTCTACGTCCGTTGGGGTACCAAGCAATGTTTAGGATCCTTCTAATGGTTCTTATAAGTCCTAATACACATTCCTAGAAAATTCTAAGCCGTTAGAATACTCTCTTAACCATTATACACTTGTTAGAACCTCCAAGGACTCATGCTACACCCTCTACGTCCCTTGGGGTACCAACCAATGTTTAGGATTGTTCAAATGGTTCTTATATGTCCTAATACACATTCGTAGACCATTCTAAGCCTTTAGAATACTCTCATAACCATTCTACACTTGTTAGAACCTCCAAGGACTCATGTTACACCCTCTATCTCCCATGGGGTACCAAGCAATGTTTAGGATCATTCTAATGGTTCTTCTAAGTCCTAATACACATTCCTAGACCATTCTAAGCCTTTAGAATACTTTCTTAACCATTCTACACTTGTTAGAACCTCCAACGACTCTTGCTACACCCTCTACGTCCCTTGCGGTACCATGCAATGTTTAGGATCATTCTAATGGTTCTTATAAGTCCTAATACACATTCCTAGACCATTCTAAGCCTTTAGAATACTCTCTTAACCATTATACACTTGTTAGAACGTCCAAGGACTCATCCTACACTCTCTACGTCCATTAGGGTACCAAGCAATGTTTAGGATCATTCTAAATGTTCGTATATGTCTTAATACACATTCCTAGAAGATTCTAAGCCTTTAGATTACTCTGTTAACCATTCTACACTTGTTAGAACCTCCAAGGACTCATGCTACACCCTCTAAGTCCCTTCGGGTACCAAGCAATGTTTAGGATCATTCTAATGGTTCTTATAAGTCGTAATACACATTCCTAGACCATACTAAGCCTTTAGAATACTCTCATAACCATTCTACACTTGTTAGAACCTCCAAGGAATCATGCTACACCCTCTACGTCCGTTGGGGTACCAAGCAATGTTTAGGATCATTCTAATGGTTCTTCTAAGTCCTAATACACATTCCTAGACCTTTCTAAGCCTTTAGAATACTCTCTTAACCATTATACACTTGTTAGGACATCCATGGACTCACCCTACACTCTCTACGTCCATTAGGGTACCAAGCAATGTTTAGGATCATTCTAAACGTACGTATATGTTTTAATACACATTCCTAAACTATTCTAAGCCTTTAGATTACTCTCTTAACCATTCTGCACTTGTTAGAACCTCCAAGGACTCATGCTACACCCTCTAAGTCCCTTCGGGTACCAAGCAATGTTTAGGATCATTCTAATGGTTCTTATAAGTCCTAATACACATTCCTAGACCATTCTAAGCCTTTAGAATACTGTCATAACCATTCTACACTTGTTAGAACCTCCAAGGACTCATGCTACACCCTCTACGTCCCTTGGGGTACCAAGCAATGTTTAGGATCATTCTAATGGTTCTTATAAGTCCTGATACACATTCCTAGACCATTCTATGCCTTTAGAAAACTCTCTTAACCATTCTAAACTTGTTAGAACCTCCAAGGACTCATGCTACACCCTCTACGTCCCTTGGTGTACCAAGCAATGTTTAGGATCATACTAATGGTTATTATAAGTGCTAATACACATTCCTTGACCATTCTAAGCCTTTAGAATACTCTCTTAACCATTCTACACTTGTTAGAACCTCCAAGGACTCATGCTACACCTTTTACGCCCGTTGGGGTACCAAGCAATGTTTAGGATTGTTCAAATGGTTCTTATAAGTCCTAATACACATTCCTATACCATTCTATGCCTTTAGAATACTCTCTTAACCATTCTACACTTGTTAGAACCTCCAAGGACTCATGTTACACTCTCTACGTCCCATGGGGTACCAAGCAATGTTTAGGATCATTCTAATGGTTCTTATAAGTCCTAATACACATTCCTAGACCATTCTAAGCCTTTAGAATACTTTCTTAACCATTCTACACTTGTTAGAACCTCCAACGACTCTTGCTACACCCTCTACGTCCCTTGGGGTACCATGCAATGTTTAGGATCATTCTAATGGTTCTTATAAGTCCTAATACACATTCCTAGACCATTCTAAGCCTTTAGAATACTTTCTTAACCATTCTACACTTGTTAGAACCTCCAACGACTCTTGCTACACCCTCTACGTCCCTTGGGGTACCAAGCAATGTTTAGGATCATTTTAATGGTTCTTATAAGTCCTAATACACATTCTTAGACCATTCTAAGCCTTTAGAAAACTCTCTTAACCATTCTAAACTTGTTAGAACCTCCAAGGACTCATGCTACACCCTCTACGTCCCTTGGTGTACCAAGCAATGTTTAGGATCATACTAATGGTTATTATAAGTCCTAATACACATTCCTTGACCATTCTAAGCCTTTAGAATACTCTCTTAACCATTCTACACTTGTTAGAACCTCCAAGGACTCATGCTACACCTTTTACGTCCCTTGAAGTACCAAGCAATGTTTAGGATCATTTTAATGGTTCTTATAAGTCCTAATACACATTCTTAGACCATTCTAATCCTTTAGAATGCTCTCTTAACCATTCTACACTTGTTAGAACCTCCAAGGACTCATGTTACACCCTCTACGTCCCATTGGGTACCAAGCAATGTTTAGGATCTTTCTAATGGTTCTTATTAGTCCTAATACACATTCCTAGACCATTCTAAGCCTTTAGAATACTTTCTTAACCATTCTACACTTGTTAGAACCTCCAACGACTCTTGCTACACCCTCTACGTCCCTTGGGGTACCAAGCAATGTTTAGGATCATTTTAATGGTTCTTATAAGTCCTAATACACATTCCTAGACCATTCTATGCCTTTAGAAAACTCTCTTAACCATTCTAAACTTGTTAGAACCTCCAAGGACTCATGCTACACCCTCTACGTCCCTTGGTGTACCAAGCAATGTTTAGGATCATACTAATGGTTATTATAAGTCCTAATACACATTCCTTGACCATTCTAAGCCTTTAGAATACTCTCTTAACCATTCTACACTTGTTAGAACCTCCAAGGACTCATGCTACACCTTTTACGTCCCTTGAAGTACCAAGCAATGTTTAGGATCATTTTAATGGTTCTTATAAGTCCTAATACACATTCTTAGACCATTCTAAGCCTTTAGAATGCTCTCTTAACCATTCTACACTTGTTAGAACCTCCAAGGACTCATGTTACACCCTCTACGTCCCATTGGGTACCAAGCAATGTTTAGGATCTTTCTAATGGTTCTTATTAGTCCTAATACACATTCCTAGACCATTCTAAGCCTTTAGAATACTCTCATAACCATACTACACTTGTTAGAACCTCCAAGGACTCATGTTACACCCTCTACCTCCCATGGGGTACCAAGCAATGTTTAGGATCATTCTAATGGTTCTTCTAAGTCCTAATACACATTCCTAGACCATTCTAAGCCTTTAGAATACTTTCTTAACCATGCTACACTTGTTAGAACCTCCAACGACTCTTGCTACACCCTCTACGTCCCTTGGGGTACCAAGCAATGTTTAGGATCATTTTAATGGTTCTTATAAGTCCTAATACACATTCTTAGACCATTCTAAGCCTTTAGAATGCTCTCTTAACCATTCTACACTTGTTAGAACCTCCAAGGACTCATGTTACACCCTCTACGTCCCATTGGGTACCAAGCAATGTTTAGGATCATTCTAATGGTTCTTATTAGTCCTACTACACATTCCTAGACCATTCTAAGCCTTTAGAATACTCTCATAACCATTCTACACTTGTTAGAACCTCCAAGGAATCATACTACACCTTCTACGTCCGTTGGGGTACCAAGCAATGTTTAGGATCATTCTAATGGTTCTTATAAGTCCTAATACACATTCCTAGACAATTCTAATCCTTTAGAATACTCTCTTAACCATTATACACTTGTTAGAACCTCCAAGGACTCATGTTACACCCTCTACGTCCCTTGGGGTACCAAGCAATGTTTAGGATTGTTCAAATGGTTCTTATATGTCCTAATACACATTCCTAGACCATTCTAAGCCTTTAGAATACTCTCATAACCATTCTACACTTGTTTGAACCTTCAAGGACTCATGTTACACCCTCTACCTCCCATGGGGTACCAAGCAATGTTTAGGATCATTCTAATGGTTCTTCTAAGTCCTAATACACATTCCTAGACCATTCTAAGCCTTTAGAATACTTTCTTAACCATTCTACACTTGTTAGAACCTCCAACGACTCTTGCTACACCCTCTACGTCCCTTGGGGTACCAAGCAATGTTTAGGATCATTCTAATGGTTCTTATAAGTCCTAATACACATTCCTAGACCATTCTAAGCCTTTAGAATGCTCTCTTAACCATTCTACACTTGTTAGAACCTCAAAGGAATCATGCTACACCCTCTACGTCTGTTGGGGTACCAAGCAATGTTTAGGATCATTCTAATGGTTCTTATTAGTCCTAATACACATTCCTAGACCATTCTAAGCCTTTAGAATACTCTCATAACCATTCTACACTTGTTAGAACCTCCAAGGACTCATGTTACACCATCTACGTCCCATGGGGTACCAAGCAATGTTTAGGATCATTCTAATGGTTCTTATAAGTCCTAATACACATTTCTAGACCATTCTAAGCCTTTAGAATACTCTCTTGACCATTCTACACTCTTTAGAACCTCCAAGGACTCATGCTACACCATCTACATCCCTTGGGGTACCAAGCAATGTTTAGGATCATTCTAATGGTTCTGATAAGTCCTAATACACATTCTTAGACCATTCTAAGCCTTTAGAATGCTCTCTTAACCATTCTACACTTGTTAGAACCTCCAAGGACTCATGCTACACCCTCTACGTCCCTTGGGGTACCAAGCAAAGTTTAGGATCATTCTAATGGTTCTTATAAGTCCTAGTACACATTCCTAGACCATTCTATGCCTTTAGAAAACTCTCTTAACCATTCTAAACTTGTTAGAACCTCCAAGGACTCATGCTACACCCTCTACGTCCCTTGGTGTACCAAGCAATGTTTAGGATCATACTAATGGTTCATATAAGTCCTAATACACATTCCTAGACCATTCTAAGCCTTTAGAATACTCTCATAACCATTCTACACTTGTTAGAACCTCCAAGGACTCATGTTACACCCTCTACGTCCCTTGGGGTACCAAGCAATGTTTAGGATCATTTTAATGGTTCTTATAAGTCCTAATACACATTCTTAGACCATTCTAAGCCTTTAGAATGCTCTCTTAACCATTCTACACTTGTTAGAACCTCCAAGGACTCATGTTACACCCTCTACCTCCCATGGGGTACCAAGCAATGTTTAGGATCATTCTAATGGTTCTTCTAAGTCCTAATACACATTCCTAGACCATTCTAAGCCTTTAGAATACTTTCTTAACCATTCTACACTTGTTAGAACCTCCAACGACTCTTGCTACACCCTCTACGTCCCTTGGGGTACCAAGCAATGTTTAGGATCATTCTAATGGTTCTTATAAGTCCTAATACACATTGCTAGACCATTCTAAGCCTTTAGAATGCTCTCTTAACCATTCTACACTTGTTAGAACCTCAAAGGAATCATGCTACACACTCTACGTCCGTTGGGGTACCAAGCAATGTTTAGGATCATTCTAATGGTTCTTATTAGTCCTAATACACATTCCTAGACCATTCTAAGCCTTTAGAATACTTTCTTAACCATTCTACACTTGTTAGAACCTCCAAGGACTCATGTTACACCCACTACGTCCCTTGGGGTACCAAGCAATGTTTAGGATCATTCTAATGGTTCTTATAAGTCCTAATACACATTCCTAGACCATTCTAAGCCTTTAGAATACTCTCATAACCATTCTACACTTGTTAGAACCTCCAAGGAATCATGCTACACCCTCTACCTCCCATGGGGTACCAAGCAATGTTTAGGATCATTCTAATGGTTCTTATAAGTCCTAATACACATTCCTAGACAATTCTAATCCTTTAGAATACTCTCTTAACCATTATACACTTGTTAGAACCTCCAAGGACTCATGCTAAACCCTCTACGTCCCTTGGGGTACCAAGCAATGTTTAGGATTGTGAAAATGGTTCTTATATGTCCTAATACACATTCCTAGACCATTCTAAGCCTTTAGAATACTCTCATAACCATTCTACACTTGTTAGAACCTCCAAGGACTCATGTTACACCCTCTACCTCCCATGGGGTACCAAGCAATGTTTAGGATCATTCTAATGGTTCTTCTAAGTCCTAATACACATTCCTAGACCATTCAAAGCCTTTAGAATACTTTCTTAACCATTCCACACTTGTTAGAACCTCCAACGACTCTTGCTACACCCTCTACGTCCCTTGGGGTACCAAGGAATGTTTAGGATCATTCTAATGGTTCTTATAAGTCCTAATACACATTCCTAGACCATTATAAGCCTTTAGAATGCTCTCTTAACCATTCTACACTTGTTAGAACCTCAAAGGAATCATGCTACACCCTCTACGTCCGTTGGGGTACCAAGCAATGTTTAGGATCATTCTAATGGTTCTTATTAGTCCTAATACACATTCCTAGACCATTCTAAGCCTTTAGAATATTCTCATAACCATTCTACACTTGTTAGAACCTCCAAGGACTCATGTTACACCATCTACGTCCCATGGGGTACCAAGCAATGTTTAGGATCATTCTAATGGTTCTTATAAGTCCTAATACACATTTCTAGACCATTCTAAGCCTTTAGAATACTCTCTTGACCATTCTACACTCTTTAGAAACTCCAAGGAGTCATGCTACACCATCTACGTCCCTTGGGGTACCAAGCAATGTTTAGGATCATTCTAATGGTTCTGATAAGTCTTAATACACATTCCTAGACAATTCTAAGCCTTTAGAATACTGTCTTAACCATTCTACACTTGTTAGAACCTCCAAGGACTCATGCTACACCCTCTACGTCCCTTGGGGTACCAAGCAATGTTTAGGATCATTTTAATGGTTCTTATAAGTCCTAATACACATTCTTAGACCATTCTAAGCCTTTAGAATGCTCTCTTAACCATTCTACACTTGTTAGAACCTCCAAGGACTCATGCTACACCCTCTACGTCCCTTGGGGTACCAAGCAATGTTTAGGATCATTCTAATGGTTCTTATAAGTCCTAGTACACATTCCTAGACCATTCTATGCCTTTACAAAACTCTCTTAACCATTCTAAACTTGTTAGAACCTCCAAGGACTCATGCTACACCCTCTACGTCCCTTGGTGTACCAAGCAATGTTTAGGATCATACTAATGGTTCATATAAGTCCTAATACACATTCCTAGACCATTCTAAGCCTTTAGAATACTCTCATAACCATTCTACACTTGTTAGAACCTCCAAGGACTCATGTTACACCCTCTACGTCCCTTGGGGTACCAAGCAATGTTTAGGATCATTTTAATGGTTCTTATAAGTCCTAATACACATTCTTAGACCATTCTAAGCCTTTAGAATGCTCTCTTAACCATTCTACACTTGTTAGAACCTCCAAGGACTCATGTTACACCCTCTACCTCCCATGGGGTACCAAGCAATGTTTAGGATCATTCTAATGGTTCTTCTAAGTCCTAATACACATTCCTAGACCATTCTAAGCCTTTAGAATACTTTCTTAACCATTCTACACTTGTTAGAACCTCCAACGACTCTTGCTACACCCTCTACGTCCCTTAGGGTACCAAGCAATGTTTAGGATCATTCTAATGGTTCTTATAAGTCCTAATACACATTCCTAGACCATTCTAAGCCTTTAGAATGCTCTCTTAACCATTCTACACTTGTTAGAACCTCAAAGGAATCATGCTACACCGTCTACGTCCGTTGGGGTACCAAGCAATGTTTAGGATCATTCTAATGGTTCTTATTAGTCCTAATACACATTCCTAGACCATTCTATGCCTTTACAAAACTCTCTTAACCATTCTAAACTTGTTAGAACCTCCAAGGACTCATGCTACACCCTCTACGTCCCTTGGTGTACCAAGCAATGTTTAGGATCATACTAATGGTTCTTATAAGTCCTAATACACATTTCTAGACCATTCTAAGCCTTTAGAATACTCTCTTGACCATTCTACACTCTTTAGAAACTCCAAGGAGTCATGCTACACCATCTACGTCCCTTGGGGTACCAAGCAATGTTTAGGATCATTCTAATGGTTCTGATAAGTCTTAATACACATTCCTAGACAATTCTAAGCCTTTAGAATACTGTCTTAACCATTCTACACTTGTTAGAACCTCCAAGGACTCATGTTACACCCTCTACGTCCCTTGGGGTACCAAGCAATGTTTAGGATCATTTTAATGGTTCTTATAAGTCCTAATACACATTCTTAGACCATTCTAAGCCTTTAGAATGCTCTCTTAACCATTCTACACTTGTTAGAACCTCCAAGGACTCATGTTACACCCTCTACCTCCCATGGGGTACCAAGCAATGTTTAGGATCATTCTAATGGTTCTTCTAAGTCCTAATACACATTCCTAGACCATTCTAAGCCTTTAGAATACTTTCTTAACCATTCTACACTTGTTAGAACCTCCAAGGACTCATGCTACACCCTCTACGTCCCTTGGGGTACCAAGCAATGTTTAGGATCATTTTAATGGTTCTTATAAGTCCTAATACACATTCTTAGACCATTCTAAGCCTTTAGAATGCTCTCTTAACCATTCTACACTTGTTAGAACCTCCAAGGACTCATGCTACACCCTCTACGTCCCTTGGGGTACCAAGCAATGTTTAGGATCATTCTAATGGTTCTTATAAGTCCTAGTACACATTCCTAGACCATTCTATGCCTTTACAAAACTCTCTTAACCATTCTAAACTTGTTAGAACCTCCAAGGACTCATGCTACACCCTCTACGTCCCTTGGTGTACCAAGCAATGTTTAGGATCATACTAATGGTTCATATAAGTCCTAATACACATTCCTAGACTATTCTAAGCCTTTAGAATACTCTCATAACCATTCTACACTTGTTAGAACCTCCAAGGACTCATGTTACACCCTCTACGTCCCTTGGGGTACCAAGCAATGTTTAGGATCATTTTAATGGTTCTTATAAGTCCTAATACACATTCTTAGACCATTCTAAGCCTTTAGAATGCTCTCTTAACCATTCTACACTTGTTAGAACCTCCAAGGACTCATGTTACACCCTCTACCTCCCATGGGGTACCAAGCAATGTTTAGGATCATTCTAATGGTTCTTCTAAGTCCTAATACACATTCCTAGACCATTCTAAGCCTTTAGAATACTTTCTTAACCATTCTACACTTGTTAGAACCTCCAACGACTCTTGCTACACCCTCTACGTCCCTTAGGGTACCAAGCAATGTTTAGGATCATTCTAATGGTTCTTATAAGTCCTAATACACATTCCTAGACCATTCTAAGCCTTTAGAATGCTCTCTTAACCATTCTACACTTGTTAGAACCTCAAAGGAATCATGCTACACCGTCTACGTCCGTTGGGGTACCAAGCAATGTTTAGGATCATTCTAATGGTTCTTATTAGTCCTAATACACATTCCTAGACCATTCTATGCCTTTAGAATACTTTCTTAACCATTCTACACTTGTTAGAACCTCCAAGGACTCATGTTACACCCACTACGTCCCTTGGGGTACCAAGCAATGTTTAGGATCATTCTAATGGTTCTTATAAGTCCTAATACACATTCCTAGACCATTCTAAGCCTTTAGAATACTCTCATAACAATTCTACACTTGTTAGAACCTCCAAGAAATCATGCTACACCCTCTACCTCCCATGGGGTACCAAGCAATGTTTAGGATCATTCTAATGGTTCTTATTAGTCCTAATACACATTCCTAGACCATTCTAAGCCTTTAGAATACTCTCATAACCATTCTACACTTGTTAGAACCTCCAAGGACTCATGTTACACCCTCTACCTCCCATGGGGTACCAAGCAATGTTTAGGATCATTCTAATGGTTCTTCTAAGTCCTAATACACATTCCTAGACCATTCTAAGCCTTTAGAATACTTTCTTAACCATTCTACACTTGTTAGAACCTCCAAGGACTCATGTTACACCCTTTACGTCCCTTGGGGTACCAAGCAATGTTTAGGATCATTTTAATGGTTCTTATAAGTCCTAATACACATTCTTAGACCATTCTAAGCCTTTAGAATGCTCTCTTAACCATTCTACACTTGTTAGAACCTCCAAGGACTCATGTTACACCCTCTACGTCCCATTGGGTACCAAGCAATGTTTAGGATCATTCTAATGGTTCTTATTAGTCCTAATACACATTCCTAGACCATTCTAAGCCTTTAGAATACTCTCATAACCATACTACACTTGTTAGAACCTCCAAGGACTCATGTTACACCCTCTACCTCCCATGGGGTACCAAGCAATGTTTAGGATCATTCTAATGGTTCTTCTAAGTCCTAATACACATTCCTAGACCATTCTAAGCCTTTAGAATACTTTCTAAACAATGCTACACTTGTTAGAACCTCCAACGACTCTTGCTACACCCTCTACGTCCCTCGGGGTACCAAGCAATGTTTAGGATCATTTTAATGGTTCTTATAAGTCCTAATACACATTCTTAGACCATTCTAAGCCTTTAGAATGCTCTCTTAACCATTCTACACTTGTTAAAACCTCCAAGGACTCATGTTACACCCTCTACGTCCCATTGGGTACCAAGCAATGTTTAGGATCATTCTAATGGTTCTTATTAGTCCTACTACACATTCCTAGACCATTCTAAGCCTTTAGAATACTCTCATAACCATTCTACACTTGTTAGAACCTCCAAGGAATCATGCTACACCTTCTACGTCCGTTGGGGTACCAAGCAATGTTTAGGATCATTCTAATGGTTCTTATAAGTCCTAATACACATTCCTAGACAATTCTAATCCTTTAGAATACTCTCTTAACCATTATACACTTGTTAGAACCTCCAAGGACTCATGCTACACCCTCTACGTCCCTTGGGGTACCAAGCAATGTTTAGGATTGTTCAAATGGTTCTTATATGTCCTAATACACATTCCTAGACAATTCTAAGCCTTTAGAATACTGTCTTAACCATTCTACACTTGTTAGAACCTCCAAGGACTCATGCTACACCCTCTACGTCCCTTGGGGTACCAAGCAAAGTTTAGGATCATTCTAATGGTTCTTATAAGTCCTAGTACACATTCCTAGACCATTCTAAGCCTTTAGAATACTTTCTTAACCATTCTACACTTGTTAGAACCTTCAACGACTCTTGCTACACCCTCTACGTCCCTTGAAGTACCAAGCAATGTTTAGGATCATTTTAATGGTTCTTATAAGTCCTAATACACATTCTTAGACCATTCTAAGCCTTTAGAATGCTCTCTTAACCATTCTACACTTGTTAGAACCTCCAAGGACTCATGTTACACCCTCTACGTCCCATTGGGTACCAAGCAATGTTTAGGATCATTCTAATGGTTCTTATTAGTCCTAATACACATTCCTAGACCATTCTAAGCCTTTAGAATACTCTCTTAACCATTCTACACTTGTTAGAACCTCTAAGGACTCATGCTACACCCTCTACGTCCCTTGGGGTACCAAGCAATGTTTAGGATCATTCTAATGGTTCTTATAAGTCCTAATACACATTCCTAGACCATTCTAAGCCTTTAGAATACTCTCTTAACCATTCTACACTTGTTAGAACCTCCAAGGACTCATGCTACACCCTCTACGTCCCTTGGGGTACCAAGCAAAGTTTAGGATCATTCTAATGGTTCTTATAAGTCCTAGTACACATTCCTAAACCATTCTAAGCCTTTAGAATACTTTCTTAACCATTCTACACTTGTTAGAACCTTCAACGACTCTTGCTACACCCTCTACGTCCCTTGAAGTACCAAGCAATGTTTAGGATCATTTTAATGGTTCTTATAAGTCCTAATACACATTCTTAGACCATTCTAAGCCTTTAGAATGCTCTCTTAACCATTCTACACTTGTTAGAACCTCCAAGGACTCATGTTACACCCTCTACGTCCCATTGGGTACCAAGCAATGTTTAGGATCATTCTAATGGTTCTTATTAGTCCTAATACACATTCCTAGACCATTCTAAGCCTTTAGAATACTCTCATAACCATACTACACTTGTTAGAACCTCCAAGGACTCATGTTACACCCTCTACCTCCCATGGGGTACCAAGCAATGTTTAGGATCATTCTAATGGTTCTTCTAAGTCCTAATACACATTCCTAGACCATTCTAAGCCTTTAGAATACTTTCTTAACCATGCTACACTTGTTAGAACCTCCAACGACTCTTGCTACACCCTCTACGTCTCTTGGGGTACCAAGCAATGTTTAGGATCATTTTAATGGTTCTTATAAGTCCTAATACACATTCTTAGACCATTCTAAGCCTTTAGAATGCTCTCTTAACCATTCTACACTTGTTAGAACCTCCAAGGACTCATGTTACACCCTCTACGTCCCATTGGGTACCAAGCAATGTTTAGGATCATTCTAATGGTTCTTATTAGTCAACTACACATTCCTAGACCATTCTAAGCCTTTAGAATACTCTCATAACCATTCTACACTTGTTAGAACCTCCAAGGAATCATGCTACACCTTCTACGTCCGTTGGGGTACCAAGCAATGTTTAGGATCATTCTAACGGTTCTTATAAGTCCTAATACACATTCCTAGACAATTCTAATCCTTTAGAATACTCTCTTAACCATTATACACTTGTTAGAACCTCCAAGGACTCATGCTACACCCTCTACGTCCCTTGGGGTACCAAGCAATGTTTAGGATTGTTCAAATGGTTCTTATATGTCCTAATACACATTCCTAGACCATTCTAAGCCTTTAGAATACTCTCATAACCATTCTACACTTGTTAGAACCTCCAAGGACTCATGTTACACCCTCTACCTCCCATGGGGTACCAAGCAATGTTTAGGATCATTCTAATGGTTCTTATAAGTCCTAATACACATTCCTAGACCATTCTATGCCTTTAGAATGCTCTCTTAACCATTCTACACTTGTTAGAACCTCAAAGGAATCATGCTACACCCTCTACGTCCGTTGGGGTACCAAGCAATGTTTAGGATCATTCTAATGGTTCTTATTAGTCCTAATACACATTCCTAGACCATTCTAAGCCTTTAGAATACTCTCATAACCATTCTACACTTGTTAGAACCTCCAAGGACTCATATTACACCATCTACGTCCCATGGGGTACCAAGCAATGTTTAGGATCATTCTAATGGTTCTTATAAGTCCTAATACACATTTCTAGACCATTCTAAGCCTTTAGAATACTCTCTTGACCATTCTACACTCTTTAGAACCTCCAAGGACTCATGCTACACCATCTACGTCCCTTGGGGTACCAAGCAATGTTTAGGATCATTCTAATGGTTCTGATAAGTCCTAATACACATTCTTAGACCATTCTAAGCCTTTAGAATGCTCTCTTAACCATTCTACACTTGTTAGAACCTCCAAGGACTCATGCTACACCCTCTACGTCCCTTGGGGTACCAAGCAAAGTTTAGGATCATTCTAATGGTTCTTATAAGTCCTAGTACACATTCCTAGACCATTTTATGCCTTTAGAAAACTCTCTTAACCATTCTAAACTTGTTAGAACCTCCAAGGACTCATGCTACACCCTCTACGTCCCTTGGTGTACCAAGCAATGTTTAGGATCATACTAATGGTTCATATAAGTCCTAATACACATTCCTAGACCATTCTAAGCCTTTAGAATACTCTCATAACCATTCTACACTTGTTAGAACCTCCAAGGACTCATGTTACACCCTCTACGTCCCTTGGGGTACCAAGCAATGTTTAGGATCATTTTAATGGTTCTTATAAGTCCTAATACACATTCTTAGACCATTCTAAGCCTTTAGAATTCTCTCTTAACCATTCTACACTTGTTAGAACCTCCAAGGACTCATGTTACACCCTCTACCTCCCATGTGGTACCAAGCAATGTTTAGGATCATTCTAATGGTTCTTCTAAGTCCTAATACACATTCCTAGACCATTCTAAGCCTTTAGAATACTTTCTTAACCATTCTACACTTGTTAGAACCTCCAACGACTCTTGCTACACCCTCTACGTCCCTTGGGGTACCAAGCAATGTTTAGGATCATTCTAATGGTTCTTATAAGTCCTAATACACATTGCTAGACAATTCTAAGCCTTTACAATGCTCTCTTAACCATTCTACACTTGTTAGAACCTCAAAGGAATCATGCTACACCCTCTACGTCCGTTGGGGTACCAAGCAATGTTTAGGATCATTCTAATGGTTCTTATTAGTCCTAATACACATTCCTAGACCATTCTAAGCCTTTAGAATACTTTCTTAACCATTCTACACTTGTTAGAACCTCCAAGGACTCATGTTACACCCACTACGTCCCTTGGGGTACCAAGCAATGTTTAGGATCATTCTAATGGTTCTTATAAGTCCTAATACACATTCCTAGACCATTCTAAGCCTTTAGAATACTCTCATAACCATTCTACACTTGTTAGAACCTCCAAGGAATCATGCTACACCCTCTACCTCCCATGGGGTACCAAGCAATGTTTAGGATTGTTCAAATGGTTCTTATATGTCCTAATACACATTCCTAGACCATTCTAAGCCTTCAGAATACTCTCATAACCATTCTACACTTGTTAGAACCTCCAAGGACTCATGTTACACCCTCTACCTCCCATGGGGTACCAAGCAATGTTTAGGATCATTCTAATGGTTCTTCTAAGTCCTAATACACATTCCTAGACCATTCAAAGCCTTTAGAATACTTTCTTAACCATTCTACACTTGTTAGAACCTCCAACGACTCTTGCTACACCCTCTACGTCCCTTGGGGTACCAAGGAATGTTTAGGATCATTCTAATGGTTCTTATAAGTCCTAATACACATTCCTAGACCATTATAAGCCTTTAGAATGCTCTCTTAACCATTCTACACTTGTTAGAACCTCAAAGGAATCATGCTACACCCTCTACGTCCGTTGGGGTACCAAGCAATGTTTAGGATCATTCTAATGGTTCTTATTAGTCCTAATACACATTCCTAGACCATTCTAAGCCTTTAGAATATTCTCATAACCATTCTACACTTGTTAGAACCTCCAAGGACTCATGTTACACCATCTACGTCCCATGGGGTACCAAGCAATGTTTAGGATCATTCTAATGGTTCTTATAAGTCCTAATACACATTTCTAGACCATTCTAAGCCTTTAGAATACTCTCTTGACCATTCTACACTCTTTAGAAACTCCAAGGAGTCATGCTACACCATCTACGTCCCTTGGGGTACCAAGCAATGTTTAGGATCATTCTAAAGGTTCTGATAAGTCTTAATACACATTCCTAGACAATTCTAAGCCTTTAGAATACTGTCTTAACCATTCTACACTTGTTAGAACCTCCAAGGACTCATGCTACACCCTCTACGTCCCTTGGGGTACCAAGCAATGTTTAGGATCATTTTAATGGTTCTTATAAGTCCTAATACACATTCTTAGACCATTCTAAGCCTTTAGAATGCTCTCTTAACCATTCTACACTTGTTAGAACCTCCAAGGACTCATGCTACACCCTCTACGTCCCTTGGGGTACCAAGCAATGTTTAGGATCATTCTAATGGTTCTTATAAGTCCTAGTACACATTCCTAGACCATTCTATGCCTTTAGAAAACTCTCTTAACCATTCTAAACTTGTTAGAACCTCCAAGGACTCATGCTACACCCTCTACGTCCCTTGGTGTACCAAGCAATGTTTAGGATCATACTAATGGTTCATATAAGTCCTAATACACATTCCTAGACCATTCTAAGCCTTTAGAATACTCTCATAACCATTCTACACTTGTTAGAACCTCCAAGGACTCATGTTACACCCTCTACGTCCCTTGGGGTACCAAGCAATGTTTAGGATCTTTTTAATGGTTCTTATAAGTCCTAATACACATTCTTAGACCATTCTAAGCCTTTAGAATGCTCTCTTAACCATTCTACACTTGTTAGAACCTCCAAGGACTCATGTTACACCCTCTACCTCCCATGGGGTACCAAGCAATGTTTAGGATCATTCTAATGGTTCTTCTAAGTCCTAATACACATTCCTAGACCATTCTAAGCCTTTAGAATACTTTCTTAACCATTCTACACTTGTTAGAACCTCCAACGACTCTTGCTACACCCTCTACGTCCCTTAGGGTACCAAGCAATGTTTAGGATCATTCTAATGGTTCTTATAAGTCCTAATACACATTCCTAGACCATTCTAAGCCTTTAGAATGCTCTCTTAACCATTCTACACTTGTTAGAACCTCAAAGGAATCATGCTACACCGTCTACGTCCGTTGGGGTACCAAGCAATGTTTAGGATCATTCTAATGGTTCTTTTTAGTCCTAATACACATTCCTAGACCATTCTAAGCCTTTAGAATACTTTCTTAACCATTCTACACTTGTTAGAACCTCCAAGGACTCATGTTACACCCACTACGTCCCTTGGGGTACTAAGCAATGTTTAGGATCATTCTAATGGTTCTTATAAGTCCTAATACACATTCCTAGACCATTCTAAGCCTTTAGAATACTCTCATAACCATTCTACACTTGTTAGAACCTCCAAGAAATCATGCTACACCCTCTACCTCCCATGGGGTACCAAGCAATGTTTAGGATCATTCTAATGGTTCTTATTAGTCCTAATACACATTCCTAGACCATTCTAAGCCTTTAGAATACTCTCATAACCATTCTACACTTGTTAGAACCTCCAAGGACTCATGTTACACCCTCTACCTCCCATGGGGTACCAAGCAATGTTTAGGATCATTCTAATGGTTCTTCTAAGTCCTAATACACATTCCTAGACCATTCTATGCCTTTAGAATACTTTCTTAACCATTCTACACTTGTTAGAACCTCAAAGGAATCATGCTACACCCTCTACGTCCGTTGGGGTACCAAGCAAAGTTTAGGATCATTCTAATGGTTCTGATAAGTCTTAATACACATTCCTAGACAATTCTAAGCCTTTAGAATACTGTCTTAACCATTCTACACTTGTTAGAACCTCCAAGGACTCATGCTACACCCTCTACGTCCCTTGGGGTACCAAGCAATGTTTAGGATCATTTTAATGGTTCTTATAAGTCCTAATACACATTCTTAGACCATTCTAAGCCTTTAGAATGCTCTCTTAACCATTCTACACTTGTTAGAACCTCCAAGGACTCATGCTACACCCTCTACGTCCCTTGGGGTACCAAGCAATGTTTAGGATCATTCTAATGGTTCTTATAAGTCCTAGTACACATTCCTAGACCATTCTATGCCTTTAGAAAACTCTCTTAACCATTCTAAACTTGTTAGAACCTCCAAGGACTCATGCTACACCCTCTACGTCCCTTGGTGTACCAAGCAATGTTTAGGATCATACTAATGGTTCATATAAGTCCTAATACACATTCCTAGACCATTCTAAGCCTTTAGAATACTCTCATAACCATTCTACACTTGTTAGAACCTCCAAGGACTCATGTTACACCCTCTACGTCCCTTGGGGTACCAAGCAATGTTTAGGATCATTTTAAAGGTTCTTATAAGTCCTAATACACATTCTTAGACCATTCTAAGCCTTTAGAATGCTCTCTTAACCATTCTACACTTGTTAGAACCTCCACGGACTCATGTTACACCCTCTACCTCCCATGGGGTACCAAGCAATGTTTAGGATCATTCTAATGGTTCTTCTAAGTCCTAATACACATTCCTAGACCATTCTAAGCCTTTAGAATACTTTCTTAACCATTCTACACTTGTTAGAACCTCCAACGACTCTTGCTACACCCTCTACGTCCCTTAAGGTACCAAGCAATGTTTAGGATCATTCTAATGGTTCTTATAAGTCCTAATACACATTCCTAGACCATTATAAGCCTTTAAAATACTCTCATAACCATTCTACACTAGTTAGAACCTCCAAGAAATCATGCTACACCCTCTACCTCCCATGGGGTACCAAGCAATGTTTAGGATCATTCTAATGGTTCTTATTAGTCCTAATACACATTCCTAGACCATTCAAAGCCTTTAGAATACTCTCATAACCATTCTACACTTGTTAGAACCTCCAAGGACTCATGTTACACCCTCTACCTCCCATGGGGTACCATGCAATGTTTAGGATCATTCTAATGGTTCTTCTAAGTCCTAATACACATTCCTAGACCATTCTAAGCCTTTAGAATACTTTCTTAACCATTCTACACTTGTTAGAACCTCCAAGGACTCATGTTACACCCTTTACGTCCCTTGGGGTACCAAGCAATGTTTAGGATCATTTTAATGGTTCTTATAAGTCCTAATACACATTCTTAGACCATTCTAAGCCTTTAGAATGCTCTCTTAACCATTCTACACTTGTTAGAACCTCCAAGGACTCATGCTACACCCTCTACGTCCCTTGGGGTACCAAGCAATGTTTAGGATCATTCTAATGGTTCTGATAAGTCTTAATACACATTCGTAGACAATTCTAAGCCTTTAGAATACTTTCTTAACCATTCTACACTTGTTAGAACCTCCAAGGACTCATGCTACACCCTCTACGTCCCTTGGGGTACCAAGCAATGTTTAGGATCATTTTACTGGTTCTTATAAGTCCTAATACACATTCTTAGACCATTCTAAGCCTTTAGAATGCTCTCTTAACCATTCTACACTTGTTAGAACCTCCAAGGACTCATGCTACACCCTGTACGTCCCTTGGGGTACCAAGCAATGTTTAGGATCATTCTAATGGTTCTTATAAGTCCTAATACACATTCCTAGACCATTGTATGCCTTTAGAAAACTCTCTTAACCATTCTAAACTTGTTAGAACCTCAAAGGACTCATGCTACACCCTCTACGTCCCTTGGTGTACCAAGCAATGTTTAGGATCATACTAATGGTTCATATAAGTCCTAATACACATTCCTAGACCATTCTAAGCCTTTAGAATACTCTCATAACCATTCTACACTTGTTAGAACCTCCAAGGACTCATGTTACACCCTCTACATCCCTTGGGGTACCAAGCAATGTTTAGGATCATTTTAATGGTTCTTATAAGTCCTAATACACATTCTTAGACCATTCTAAGCCTTTAGAATCCTCTCATAACCATTTTACACTTGTTAGAACCTCCAAGGACACATGCTACACCCTCTACCTCCCATGGGGTAACAAGCAATGTTTAGGATCATTCTAATGGTTCTTCTAAGTCCTAATACACATTCCTAGACCATTCTAAGCCTTTAGAATACTTTCTTAACCATTCTACACTTGTTAGAACCTCCAACGACTCTTGCTACACCCTCTACGTCCCTTGGGGTACCAAGCAATGGTTAGGATCATTCTAATGGTTCTTATAAGTCCTAATACACATTCCAAGACCATTCTAAGCCTTTAGAATGCTCTCTTAACCATTCTACACTTGTTAGAACCTCAAAGGAATCATGCTACACCCTGTACGTCCCTTGGGGTACCAAGCAATGTTTAGGATCATTCTAATGGTTCTTATAAGTCCTAATACACATTCCGAGACCATTCTAAGCCTTTAGAATACTCTCATAACCATTCTACACTTGTTAGAACCTCCAAGGACTCATGTTACACCCACTACGTCCGTTGGGGTACCAAGCAATGTTTAGGATCATTCTAATGGTTCTTATAAGTCCTAATACACATTCCTAGACAATTCTAAGCCTTTAGAATACTCTCATAACCATTCTACACTTGTTAGAACCTCCAAGAAATCATGCTACACCCTCTACCTCCCATGGGGTACCAAGCAATGTTTAGGATCATTCTAATGGTTCTTATTAGTCCTAATACACATTCCTAGACCATTCAAAGCCTTTAGAATACTCTCATAACCATTCTACACTTGTTAGAACCTCCAAGGACTCATGTTACACCCTCTACCTCCCATGGGGTACCAAGCAATGTTTAGGATCATTCTAATGGTTCTTCTAAGTCCTAATACACATTCCTAGACCATTCTAAGCCTTTAGAATACTTTCTTAACCATTCTACACTTGTTAGAACCTCCAAGGACTCATGTTACACCCTCTACATCCCTTGGGGTACCAAGCAATGTTTAGGATCATTTTAATGGTTCTTATAAGTCCTAATACACATTCTTAGACCATTCTAAGCCTTTAGAATGCTCTCTTAACCATTCTACACTTGTTAGAACCTCCAAGGACTCATGCTACACCCTCTACGTCCCTTGGGGTACCAAGCAATGTTTAGGATCATTCTAATGGTTCTGATAAGTCCTAATACACATTCCTAGACAATTCTAAGCCTTTAGAATGCTCTCTTAACCATTCTACACTTGTTAGAACCTCCAAGGACTCATGCTACACCCTCTACGTCCCTTGGGGTACCAAGCATTGTTTAGGATCATTCTAATGGTTCTTATAAGTCCTAATACACATTCCTAGACAATTCTAAGCCTTTAGAATGCTCTCTTAACCATTCTACACTTGTTAGAACCTCCAAGGACTCATGCTACACCCTGTACGTCCCTTGGGGTACCAAGCAATGTTTAGGATCATTCTAATGGTTCTTATAAGTCCTAATACACATTCCTAGACCATTCTATGCCTTTAGAAAACTCTCTTAACCATTCTAAACTTGTTAGAACCTCAAAGGACTCATGCTACACCCTCTACGTCCCTTGGTGTACCAAGCAATGTTTAGGATCATTTTAATGGTCTTATAAGTCCTAATACACATTCTTAGACCATTCTAAGCCTTTAGAATGCTCTCTTAACCATTCTACACTTGTTAGAACCTCCAAGGACTCATGCTACACCCTCTACGTCCCTTGTGGTACCAAGCAATGTTTAGGATCATTCTAATGGTTCTGATAAGTCTTAATACACATTCCTAGACAATTCTAAGCCTTTAGAATACTTTCTTAACCATTCTACACTTGTTAGAACCTCCAAGGACTCATGCTACACCCTCTACGTCCCTTGGGGTACCAAGCAATGTTTAGGATCATTTTACTGGTTCTTATAAGTCCTAATACACATTCTTAGATCATTCTAAGCCTTTAGAATGCTCTCTTAACCATTCTACACTTGTTAGAACCTCCAAGGACTCATGCTACACCCTGTATGTCCCTTGGGGTACCAAGCAATGTTTAGGATCATTCTAATGGTTCTTATAAGTCCTAATACACATTCCTAGACCATTCTATGCCTTTAGAATACTCTCTTAACCATTCTACACTTGTTAGAACCTCCAAGGACTCATGCTACACCCTGTACGTCCCTTGGGGTACCAAGCAATGTTTAGGATCATTCTAATGGTTCTTATAAGTCCTAATACACATTCCTAGACCATTCTATGCCTTTAGAAAACTCTCTTAACCATTCTAAATTTGTTAGAACCTCAAAGGACTCATGCTACACCCTCTACGTCCCTTGGTGTACCAAGCAATGTTTAGGATCATACTAATGGTTCATATAAGTCCTAATACACATTCCTAGACCATTCTAAGCCTTTAGAATACTCTCATAACCATTCTACACTTGTTAGAACCTCCAAGGACTCATGTTACACCCTCTACGTCCCTTGGGGTACCAAGCAATGTTTAGGATCATTCTAATGGTTCTTATAAGTCCTAATACACATTCCTAGACCATTCTAAGCCTTTAGAATACTCTCAT
This sequence comes from Crotalaria pallida, assembly GCA_037953625.1. Taxonomy (NCBI): domain Eukaryota; kingdom Viridiplantae; phylum Streptophyta; class Magnoliopsida; order Fabales; family Fabaceae; genus Crotalaria; species Crotalaria pallida. The sequence goes on along the minus strand of CM075654.1, from coordinate 102,519,973 downwards.
AACCATTCTACACTTGTTAGAACCTCCAAGGACTCATGTTACACCCACTACGTCCCTTGGGGTACCAAGCAATGTTTAGGATCATTCTAATGGTTCTTATAAGTCCTAATACACATTCCTAGACAATTCTAAGCCTTTAAAATACTCTCATAACCATTCTACACTAGTTAGAACCTCCAAGAAATCATGCTACACCCTCTACCTCCCATGGGGTACCAAGCAATGTTTAGGATCATTCTAATGGTTCTTATTAGTCCTAATACACATTCCTAGACCATTCAAAGCCTTTAGAATACTCTCATAACCATTCTACACTTGTTAGAACCTCCAAGGACTCATGTTACACCCTCTACCTCCCATGGGGTACCAAGCAATGTTTAGGATCATTCTAATGGTTCTTATAAGTCCTAATACACATTCCTAGACCATTCTATGCCTTTAGAAAACTCTCTTAACCATTCTAAACTTGTTAGAACCTCAAAGGACTCATGCTACACCCTCTACGTCCCTTGGTGTACCAAGCAATGTTTAGGATCATTTTAATGGTCTTATAAGTCCTAATACACATTCTTAGACCATTCTAAGCCTTTAGAATGCTCTCTTAACCATTCTACACTTGTTAGAACCTCCAAGGACTCATGCTACACCCTCTACGTCCCTTGTGGTACCAAGCAATGTTTAGGATCATTCTAATGGTTCTGATAAGTCTTAATACACATTCCTAGACAATTCTAAGCCTTTAGAATACTTTCTTAACCATTCTACACTTGTTAGAACCTCCAAGGACTCATGCTACACCCTCTACGTCCCTTGGGGTACCAAGCAATGTTTAGGATCATTTTACTGGTTCTTATAAGTCCTAATACACATTCTTAGACCATTCTAAGCCTTTAGAATGCTCTCTTAACCATTCTACACTTGATAGAACCTCCAAGGACTCATGCTACACCCTGTACGTCCCTTGGGGTACCAAGCAATGTTTAGGATCATTCTAATGGTTCTTATAAGTCCTAATACACATTCCTAGACCATTCTATGCCTTTAGAAAACTCTCTTAACCATTCTAAATTTGTTAGAACCTCAAAGGACTCATGCTACACCCTCTACGTCCCTTGGTGTACCAAGCAATGTTTAGGATCATACTAATGGTTCATATAAGTCCTAATACACATTCCTAGACCATTCTAAGCCTTTAGAATACTCTCATAACCATTCTACACTTGTTAGAACCTCCAAGGACTCATGTTACACCCTCTACGTCCCTTGGGGTACCAAGCAATGTTTAGGATCATTCTAATGGTTCTTATAAGTCCTAATACACATTCCTAGACCATTCTAAGCCTTTAGAATACTCTCATAACCATTCTACACTTGTTAGAACCTCCAAGGACTCATGTTACACCCACTACGTCCCTTGGGGTACCAAGCAATGTTTAGGATCATTCTAATGGTTCTTATAAGTCCTAATACACATTCCTAGACAATTCTAAGCCTTTAAAATACTCTCATAACCATTCTACACTAGTTAGAACCTCCAAGAAATCATGCTACACCCTCTACCTCCCATGGGGTACCAAGCAATGTTTAGGATCATTCTAATGGTTCTTATTAGTCCTAATACACATTCCTAGACCATTCAAAGCCTTTAGAATACTCTCATAACCATTCTACACTTGTTAGAACCTCCAAGGACTCATGTTACACCCTCTACCTCCCATGGGGTACCAAGCAATGTTTAGGATCATTCTAATGGTTCTTCTAAGTCCTAATACACATTCCTAGACCATTCTAAGCCTTTAGAATACTTTCTTAACCATTCTACACTTGTTAGAACCTCCAAGGACTCATGTTACACCCTCTACGTCCCTTGGGGTACCAAGCAATGTTTAGGATCATTTTAATGGTTCTTATAAGTCCTAATACACATTCTTAGACCATTCTAAGCCTTTAGAATGCTCTCTTAACCATTCTACACTTGTTAGAACCTCCAAGGACTCATGCTACACCCTCTACGTCCCTTGGGGTACCAAGCAATGTTTAGGATCATTCTAATGGTTCTGATAAGTCTTAATACACATTCCTAGACAATTCTAAGCCTTTAGAATACTTTCTTAACCATTCTACACTTGTTAGAACCTCCAGGGACTCATGCTACACCCTCTACGTCCCTTGGGGTACCAAGCAATGTTTAGGATCATTTTACTGGTTCTTATAAGTCCTAATACACATTCTTAGATCATTCTAAGCCTTTAGAATGCTCTCTTAACCATTCTACACTTGTTAGAACCTCCAAGGACTCATGCTACACCCTGTATGTCCCTTGGGGTACCAAGCAATGTTTAGGATCATTCTAATGGTTCTTATAAGTCCTAATACACATTCCTAGACCATTCTATGCCTTTAGAAAACTCTCTTAACCATTCTAAACTTGTTAGAACCTCAAAGGACTCATGCTACACCCTCTACGTCCCTTGGTGTACCAAGCAATGTTTAGGATCATACTAATGGTTCATATAAGTCCTAATACACATTCCTAGACCATTCTAAGCCTTTAGAATACTCTCATAACCATTCTACACTTGTTAGAACCTCCAAGGACTCATGTTACACCCTCTACGTCCCTTGGGGTACCAAGCAATGTTTAGGATCATTTTAATGGTTCTTATAAGTCCTAATACACATTCTTAGACCATTCTAAGCCTTTAGAATCCTCTCATAACCATTCTACACTTGTTAGAACCTCCAAGGACTCATGCTACACCCTCTACCTCCCATGGGGTACCAAGCAATGTTTAGGATCATTCTAATGGTTCTTCTAAGTCCTAATACACATTCCTAGACCATTCTAAGCCTTTAGAATACTTTCTTAACCATTCTACACTTGTTAGAACCTCCAACGACTCTTGCTACACCCTCTACGTCCCTTGGGGTACCAAGCAATGTTTAGGATCATTCTAATGGTTCTTATAAGTCCTAATACACATTCCTAGACCATTCTAAGCCTTTAGAATGCTCTCTTAACCATTCTACACTTGTTAGAACCTCCAAGGACTCATGCTACACCCTGTACGTCCCTTGGGGTACCAAGCAATGTTTAGGATCATTCTAATGGTTCTTATAAGTCCTAATACACATTCCTAGACCATTCTATGCCTTTAGAAAACTCTCTTAACCATTCTAAACTTGTTAGAACCTCAAAGGAGTCATTCTACACCCTCTACGTCCCTTGGTGTACCAAGCAATGTTTAGGATCATACTAATGGTTCATATAAGTCCTAATACACATTCCTAGACCATTCTAAGCCTTTAGAATACTCTCATAACTGTTGGAAACCAACAAGCGGGTAAAATGCCTTCTAGAGGGGGGGTGAATAGAAGAATCAAGCTACGATACCCGGTTTTTTTTAAAGTAATCAAAACAGATCAAAAGTAGTCAGATTTAACTAATCTACTCGAGTAAATTGCAGGCTACTCGAGTAGACCTGAAAATTTGAAAAACCTTAATCGAGTACTACTCGATTAAACACTGAAAAACACAGAAAATTCAGAAATCAATTCTAATCAAATCTAAACCAAAAAATCAATGAATCAAAATAAGAATATACAGAAAATCAATTACCCATCAATTAATGAATTAATAAAGAATACGTAATTGAAATTCACAAATCCTATTCACAATTGATTTTAAGTTTTTGTTGATTTTAAGAACGAAAGAATACGTAAAAGCTCAAAATAAAGAACACATGATTTTAGCCTGGTTCACTCATCTAAATATGAGCTACATCCAGTCCACCCTCTCTGATTTGGGTGATTTGCTACACTATGAACAAAAGAATTAGATTACAAGAATGTGTTAAGATCCTCTCCTCTCTCTTGATCCTAACCCTTGTTAATTGATGTACCAAACCAATTAACTCTACCCAATTCTTGTCCAATAATTCAATTTGTTCCTTCTTCTTTGATTGAATCACGATCAATCCTTTTGAGCTTCGAGCAACTTTGATCAAATTGCTAAGAGTCTTGCTCCAACCCTTTTCTTCAAAGTCTTCAAAGAAAACTTCACTTTGTTGAATCTTGAGAGAAGTAACCTTGTTATTACTAGATGATTCAACCACAATAGAATGCTAAAAAAAAAAACTATGAATCTTCAATATGAGAATGAAAAGAATGAATAATGTTCTCAAATTAAGATTCACATGAACATTGATAGAGAGATGTTTTTGGAAAGATTATTTGCTCAAGAATGTTGTGAAAATATGAGAAAAATGCTTTTCAAAATTTAGAGTTCGTAACCTTTGAAAAGATGTAAATGAAATCTTTTTAAAGTTCAGTTTTAACAGACTTTACTCGAGTAGACGAGTCCCTTAATCGAGTACTACTCGATTACTCGAGTACTTAATCGAGTAAACACTGCTAAAAAACTGATAAAAACTTTTTCAATTAAATTCCATTTTTCACCTAATTAATTTGGAAAAGTCTTGAGCTATTTTTCTCTATCAAAGCAATCTCAATTTGTAAACATAATCAATCTTTAAATTCCAATTGAGATTACTAAACTAATCTACCACCCACTTTCATATAAAACAAAATTAAAACAATTACAATATATATATAAGAATGAAATGATAGAATAGTCCTTGAATCTTTGTTGTTGTAGGTAATCTATATCTTGTTGTCTTCATCAAAACATATAATTGAAAGCTTGCATTGCCTTGCCTCTTCAATCTCCCCCTTTTTGATGAATGACAAACATTAACCAAATCATCTTCATACTCCCCCTAAATGTATGCACACTTAGGAAAAGTGTCTTTACCTACAAAAAACAATAATCCAACCTTTCTCCCCCTTTTGGCATTAATCAAAAGTTAAAAATTAACCGGCCAAAGGTGAGAATACATAATAACCAAATACACCAGAAACCAAAAAAAAACATAACCCAAATCCAGAAACAGAAACATAAATGAAACATAACACTAAGATAACAACAATCCAGAATGCAGCAAAACATAAGAAGCAATGCATTATCACTGAGGTGGTGGTGGTGAGTGTGGAAACATGCGCCCAAGAGCACCAAAAAAACGATCCTCCATCGCCTGCTGGCGCGTGGCAAGATGTGCAAAACCATCACGGATCATAGCACTCTGTCGCTCTTCGATAGCATACTGACGCTGCTCCACCTGAGCAAAATGTCCTCCTATCTCAGCAGAAAGAAAATCTCTGAGCTCCTGAAAATCAAATCCATGATAGGGAGGCGGTTGAGATTGCTCATTACCACCATCATTCATAAAATCTTCAACATTGAATGGTGTCTCAGGGGGCGGATTAGATGAACCAGCACCTACTTGCCTTGCCATCTCCTCCTCTAATTCTTTTTCTTTCTTTAATCTCGCAATATCATTTTTCCACATCCAATGTCGAGAAGTTGGATATTCATCCATACCAATTCCATGCAATAACGTAGAGTCAATGCATTCACGATCAGTGAGAGAAACCTCTTCTTCTTCGTCCTCAATTTCAACACCAAAATGTAACAAAAGCTTGGAAACAATCATCGGATACGGTAAAAATGCATTACCAACAGAACCAGCAGCAATGATCATTCGATCAAGAATAACTTTTGACCAATTAACAGGAATATGCTCCTTCAAAGCATAAAGCAACCGAACCTCATCATTGGTAGCTTGTGCATAATTGTGACTTGACTTAGGCATCAAAATATAAGAAATAACATAGAGTATAAGCCTATTATCCGGAGTCATATAACCTGCATGCTTAGTACCACTATCCCATTTATATCCTTCTCTAACAGTGTTTCCAAAAACTATTGCAACATCACATTCATTTAGAATTTCACTTTGTGGATCATTGAAAAATGTACCTTCAGTAGATAAACCAAATAATTCATTCATCACAGTGGGTGTAAATTTCAGCAGCTTGCCCTTAACCACAGATTTATAAAACCCATCATCAAACTTAAGGTTAGCATAAAACTTCCGAACAAGTCTAGGATAATAATCACAATGAAAACCTAGAAATTTCGTTAAACCTTGTTCTACAAACAGAGAAGAACAGTCAAACCTTTGATTTAAGAGCCATTTCATATTCATAAAACGCACATGACCAAAACCTCGCTTGAGAAACCCGGCTTCCCGCTGTTTCCGTTGTTCTTTGGAGTAAAAATAGGAGTCCAAATCAAGATTGACCCTTTGCTTCTTGCGTTTACCGGTAGAAGAGGATGGAGGGGCCATTATGGATGCTCTTAGGGTTTTGAGAAATTGGGGGTTTTGTAAAATGGGGCAAAAATGAGTGAAATTGATGATGCAAATGAAGTAATATGAGTGAATGAGTCAGAAAGAAGAAGAAATTTGAATGAAATCAAGTGAAAAATGATGAAAAGATGAAGAAACCGTGTGAAATAGGTAGAGAAAAGCGTATTTTTAGTGAGAAGAAAGAACAAAATGAGCAAAAAAAAATGTTTAATATCTGTCAGTTTTAGCACGATCTACTCGAGTACGTAATCGTTTAATCGAGTAAAACAGTGTAAAATTGACACTTAATCGAGTAACCTGCAATTTAATCGAGTATTCCAGAAAGTTTTATTTTGCATACTCGATTAAAGCACAGCTTAATCGATTAAAGTCTGATAAAATGCAATTTTTAAGCAGTTTTGAAGCACAAATCATGAAAAAACAAAGGCACAAACCATATGCACATTCTAATTATGACACAAACACATTTTGCACATAGTCAATTAAACAAAGAAGCAACCAAGCACAACACCTACTAATTATCAACATAAACACCAAAGAAATTACACATAACTAAAGTTAATCGAATCATGAGTTCTAATTTACAAGACCAAAAACAACTCTAAAAACAAAGCATTTAGAAATAGGCAAGGATTGTGAAATTGGTTAAAAAAAATATCAAATGCAACTAGCCAATAGTTTGTTCATCCAAAATGCCTAGTTCCCTTCTAATACGATAAAAAGAATCTCTAGGTAGAGGTTTTGTAAATATATCGGCTAATTGATCCGAAGTTGAAACAAATTCAATAACACAATCACCTTTTTGAATATGATCGCGAATAAAATGATGCCTTATTTCTATATGTTTTGTTCTAGAATGAAGTACCGGATTTTTAGTTAGGTTGATAGCGGAAGTGTTATCACAACGAATAGGTACTTTAGATAAATTAACACCAAAATCAAGCAATTGTTGTTTCATCCATAAAACTTGGGCACAACAACTACCCGCCGCTATATATTCGGCCTCCGCTGTCGACAAAGCTACACAATTTTGTTTCTTAGAAAACCAAGAGACAAGCGAGTTACCGATCAAGTGGCAAGTACCGCTTGTACTCTTTCTATCTACTTTGCAACCGGCGAAATCGGAATCCGAATATCCTACTAAATTTATAAAAGCATCACGTGGATAAAATAGTCCGGTATTGATAGTTCCCTTTAAATATTTCATGATCCGTTTAACCGAAGTTAGATGCGATTCCTTAGGATTAGCTTGATAACGCGCACACATACATACGCTAAACATAATGTCAGGACGCGATGCAGTCAAGTATAAAAGACTACCTATCATGCCTCTATACTTGGTTACCTCTATAGGTTTGCCGCTTTCATCTTTGTCCATATGACATGTGTTGCTCATCGGTGTTGAGGCGTGCTTACATGAATCCATCCCAAAACGTTTCAAAAGCTCCTTGCAATACTTCGTTTGATGGATATAGATTCCGGCATCCATTTGCTTAATTTGAAGACCAAGGAAGAACGTCAACTCGCCCATCATTGACATCTCAAATTCGCTCTGCATAAGAGTAGCAAACTATACCAAGTATTCTTCCACGATTGTTATCACCATATGTAACATGACCTTTATCTCTTGGTGTAAGCTCGATGAAGTGTCTCTTGTCTCCCGTCATGTGCCTTGAACAACCGCTGTCCAAATACCAACGATCATCTCTCGTTCTAAGGCACACCTACAAAAACAAGTAAATTGGAAGACTTAGGTACCCAAACAATTTTGGGTCCTTGTGGGTTAGTTTCTGGTTTTTGTCCCTTAACAATCCAAATAAATTCCTTATTGGGAACACCATAATTTTTAATATTACAAAATTTTGAAACATGACCAAAGATGCCACAATAGAAACATGTTGGTTTTCTAGAAAAATTCACCTTTGAAAAATTTCCAACTTTTCTATATGACTTCTTCTTTGGTTTGATGTATCCCAAACCTGTTCTATTTGCATTGTCTCGTTGACTAGAGAGCAAATCATTTAAATCTCTTTTTCCTTTTGCAAAGGTAGCAAGTTTTTCTTTCAAATCATGTAATTCAATTTCATAAGTCTTGCACCTCTTACAATCGGAATTCACAACATTTGAAACACAATGATCACATGATGCATTAGAGTATATAAGTTCCAAAGTCTCATTTTGAAGTACAAGCTCATCTATATGTTTTTGCATTTCCAAAATCTTTTCATTGTACTTCAAAATTGCTTTCTTAGCCTCAATATTGATTTTAGCTAATTTTTTAAGTTCGGCATGCATATCAATATAGGCGTTATAAAGAGCATCATATGAAAGGGAAGAGCAAGATTCATTATCCGAATCTACATCAGAGTTAGTTTTAGGATGTACCTCCTTTGAGCTTGAAAGCTCAAGAGACGTGTCGCTTGTGGAAGCTTCAATGTCATCCTTAGCCATTAGACACAAATTTGCCGATTCTTCTTCCTCCGAAGTGCTAGAAGTAGTATCATCTTCGGGTTCGTCCCAAACAATGTAGGCTTTCTTAGCCTTGTGATTGTTGGACCTCTTCTTATCACCATCGGACTTTTTAGGCTTTTGAGGACAATGATACTTGATGTGACCCGCTTTCCCACATGTATGACAAATTATCTTGTCTCTCGGGGTTTTTGACCTTTGTGGATTTTCCTTACTATCCCTTGAATTGAACCTTCTTGTGTTTCCTTTCTTTTTGAAGAATTTTCTGAATTTCTTCACAATGAATGCAAGTGACTCATCATCTAAATCGGAATCCGTGTCATCATCCAAGGAAGAATCATTAGTAGTATCAATACTTTTTGATGATGAAGCCTTTAATGCGATACTCTTCTTCTTCTTGTCGAATTCCTCATTTGAAGTTAAGCGTCCTAGCTCCATCTCATGCTCTTGTAACTTACCAAACAAAGTAGCAAGATCCATGGTATCCAAGTTCTTTGATTCAATAATTGCCGTGACCTTGGGTTGCCAATTTCTGTCCAAACACCTCAAAACTTTGTTAGTAAGTTCTCCCGGTAAGAAGGCCTTACCAAGAGCAAGCAAGTGATTAATAATATGAGTAAATCTCTTTTGCAAATCATTAATACTTTCATTAGACAACATTTGAAATAACTCATATTCACGCATCAAGACATTCAACCTAGCTCTCCTAACTTCACTAGTTCCCTCGTGAGTCACTTGTAAAGTGTCCCACATTTCCTTTGCACTAGAGCATTGGGATACCCTAAAGAACTCATCATAGGACAAAGCGGACGTAATGATATTCTTAGCCTTGTGATCTAATTGGATCTTTTTCTTATCATCTTCGGTCCACTTGTCCTCGGGGGTTAACATTTGAACATCCTCAACTAGAGTATAGGGAATGTGAGGACCTTTCTCAACAGTTTTCCAAATCTCGTTATCGATAGCTTGAATGAAAATTTTCATCCTTACTTTCCAGTAAGCATATCCCTCACCTCCAAATAGTGGGGGACGATTTATAGCAGCACCTTCTCCTCCAAAAGGATTTTGAGAACCCATGGTTTCCAATGGATCTTTTCGAAAAAGTTTTTAAACTCGGTTTATTCGACCGAGCTCTGATACCACTTGTTGGAAACCAACAAGCGGGTAAAATGCCTTCTAGAGGGGGGGTGAATAGAAGAATCAAGCTACGATACCCGGTTTTTTTTAAAGTAATCAAAACAGATCAAAAGTAGTCAGATTTAACTAATCTACTCGAGTAAATTGCAGGCTACTCGAGTAGACCTGAAAATTTGAAAAACCTTAATCGAGTACTACTCGATTAAACACTGAAAAACACAGAAAATTCAGAAATCAATTCTAATCAAATCTAAACCAAAAAATCAATGAATCAAAATAAGAATATACAGAAAATCAATTACCCATCAATTAATGAATTAATAAAGAATACGTAATTGAAATTCACAAATCCTATTCACAATTGATTTTAAGTTTTTGTTGATTTTAAGAACGAAAGAATACGTAAAAGCTCAAAATAAAGAACACATGATTTTAGCCTGGTTCACTCATCTAAATATGAGCTACATCCAGTCCACCCTCTCTGATTTGGGTGATTTGCTACACTATGAACAAAAGAATTAGATTACAAGAATGTGTTAAGATCCTCTCCTCTCTCTTGATCCTAACCCTTGTTAATTGATGTACCAAACCAATTAACTCTACCCAATTCTTGTCCAATAATTCAATTTGTTCCTTCTTCTTTGATTGAATCACGATCAATCCTTTTGAGCTTCGAGCAACTTTGATCAAATTGCTAAGAGTCTTGCTCCAACCCTTTTCTTCAAAGTCTTCAAAGAAAACTTCACTTTGTTGAATCTTGAGAGAAGTAACCTTGTTATTACTAGATGATTCAACCACAATAGAATGCTAAAAAAAAAAACTATGAATCTTCAATATGAGAATGAAAAGAATGAATAATGTTCTCAAATTAAGATTCACATGAACATTGATAGAGAGATGTTTTTGGAAAGATTATTTGCTCAAGAATGTTGTGAAAATATGAGAAAAATGCTTTTCAAAATTTAGAGTTCGTAACCTTTGAAAAGATGTAAATGAAATCTTTTTAAAGTTCAGTTTTAACAGACTTTACTCGAGTAGACGAGTCCCTTAATCGAGTACTACTCGATTACTCGAGTACTTAATCGAGTAAACACTGCTAAAAAACTGATAAAAACTTTTTCAATTAAATTCCATTTTTCACCTAATTAATTTGGAAAAGTCTTGAGCTATTTTTCTCTATCAAAGCAATCTCAATTTGTAAACATAATCAATCTTTAAATTCCAATTGAGATTACTAAACTAATCTACCACCCACTTTCATATAAAACAAAATTAAAACAATTACAATATATATATAAGAATGAAATGATAGAATAGTCCTTGAATCTTTGTTGTTGTAGGTAATCTATATCTTGTTGTCTTCATCAAAACATATAATTGAAAGCTTGCATTGCCTTGCCTCTTCAATAACCATTCTACACTTGTTAGAACCTCCAAGGACTCATGTTACACCCTCTACGTCCCTTGGGGTACCAAGCAATGTTTAGGATCATTTTAATGGTTCTTATAAGTCCTAATACACATTCTTAGACCATTCTAAGCCTTTAGAATCCTCTCATAACCATTCTAAACTTGTTAGAACCTCAAAGGACTCATGCTACACCCTCTACGTCCCTTGGTGTACCAAGCAATGTTTAGGATCATTTTAATGGTTCTTATAAGTCCTAATACACATTCTTAGACCATTCTAAGCCTTTAGAATGCTCTCTTAACCATTCTACACTTGTTAGAACCTCCAAGGACTCATGCTACACCCTCTACGTCCCTTGTGGTACCAAGCAATGTTTAGGATCATTCTAATGGTTCTGATAAGTCTTAATACACATTCCTAGACAATTCTAAGCCTTTAGAATACTTTCTTAACCATTCTACACTTGTTAGAACCTCCAAGGACTCATGCTACACCCTCTACGTCCCTTGGGGTACCAAGCAATGTTTAGGATCATTTTACTGGTTCTTATAAGTCCTAATACACATTCTTAGACCATTCTAAGCCTTTAGAATGCTCTCTTAACCATTCTACACTTGTTAGAACCTCCAAGGACTCATGCTACACCCTGTACGTCCCTTGGGGTACCAAGCAATGTTTAGGATCATTCTAATGGTTCTTATAAGTCCTAATACACATTCCTAGACCATTCTATGCCTTTAGAAAACTCTCTTAACCATTCTAAATTTGTTAGAACCTCAAAGGACTCATGCTACACCCTCTACGTCCCTTGGTGTACCAAGCAATGTTTAGGATCATACTAATGGTTCATATAAGTCCTAATACACATTCCTAGACCATTCTAAGCCTTTAGAATACTCTCATAACCATTCTACACTTGTTAGAACCTCCAAGGACTCATGTTACACCCTCTACGTCCCTTGGGGTACCAAGCAATGTTTAGGATCATTCTAATGGTTCTTATAAGTCCTAATACACATTCCTAGACCATTCTAAGCCTTTAGAATACTCTCATAACCATTCTACACTTGTTAGAACCTCCAAGGACTCATGTTACACCCACTACGTCCCTTGGGGTACCAAGCAATGTTTAGGATCATTCTAATGGTTCTTATAAGTCCTAATACACATTCCTAGACAATTCTAAGCCTTTAGAATACTCTCATAACCATTCTACACTTGTTAGAACCTCCAAGAAATCATGCTACACCCTCTACCTCCCATGGGGTACCAAGCAATGTTTAGGATCATTCTAATGGTTCTTATTAGTCCTAATACACATTCCTAGACCATTCAAAGCCTTTAGAATACTCTCATAACCATTCTACACTTGTTAGAACCTCCAAGGACTCATGTTACACCCTCTACCTCCCATGCGGTACCAAGCAATGTTTAGGATCATTCTAATGGTTCTTCTAAGTCCTAATACACATTCCTAGACCATTCTAAGCCTTTAGAATACTTTCTTAACCATTCTACACTTGTTAGAACATCCAAGGACTCATGTTACACCCTCTACGTCCCTTGGGGTACCAAGCAATGTTTAGGATCATTTTAATGGTTCTTATAAGTCCTAATACACATTCTTAGACCATTCTAAGCCTTTAGAATGCTCTCTTAACCATTCTACACTTGTTAGAACCTCCAAGGACTCATGCTACACCCTCTACGTCCCTTGGGGTACCAAGCAATGTTTAGGATCATTCTAATGGTTCTGATAAGTCTTAATACACATTCCTAGACAATTCTAAGCCTTTAGAATACTTTCTTAACCAGTCTACACTTGTTAGAACCTCCAAGGACTCATGCTACACCCTCTACGTCCCTTGGGGTACCAAGCAATGTTTAGGATCATTTTACTGGTTCTTATAAGTCCTAATACACATTCTTAGACCATTCTAAGCCTTTAGAATGCTCTCTTAACCATTCTACACTTGTTAGAACCTCCAAGGACTCATGCTACACCCTGTACGTCCCTTGGGGTACCAAGCAATGTTTAGGATCATTCTAATGGTTCTTATAAGTCCTAATACACATTCCTAGACCATTCTATGCCTTTAGAAAACTCTCTTAACCATTCTAAACTTGTTAGAACCTCAAAGGACTCATGCTACACCCTCTACGTCCCTTGGTGTACCAAGCAATGTTTAGGATCATACTAATGGTTCATATAAGTCCTAATACACATTCCTAGACCATTCTAAGCCTTTAGAATACTCTCATAACCATTCTACACTTGTTAGAACCTCCAAGGACTCATGTTACACCCTCTACGTCCCTTGGGGTACCAAGCAATGTTTAGGATCATTTTAATGGTTCTTATAAGTCCTAATACACATTCTTAGACCATTCTAAGCCTTTAGAATCCTCTCATAACCATTCTACACTTGTTAGAACCTCCAAGGACTCATGCTACACCCTCTACATCCCATGGGTTACCAAGCAATGTTTAGGATCATTCTAATGGTTCTTCTAAGTCCTAATACACATTCCTAGACCATTCTAAGCCTTTAGAATACTTTCTTAACCATTCTACACTTGTTAGAACCTCCAACGACTCTTGCTACACCCTCTACGTCCCTTGGGGTACCAAGCAATGTTTAGGATCAATCTAATGGTTCTTATAAGTCCTAATACACATTCCTAGACCATTCTAAGCCTTTAGAATGCTCTCTTAACCATTCTACACTTGTTAGAACCTCAAAGGAATCATGCTACACCCTCTACGTCCGTTGGGGTACCAAGCAATGTTTAGGATCATTCTAATGGTTCTTATTAGTCCTAATACACATTCCTAGACCATTCTAAGCCTTTAGAATACTTTCTTAACCATTCTACACTTGTTAGAACCTCCAAGGACTCATGTTACACCCACTACGTCCCTTGGGGTACCAAGCAATGTTTAGGATCATTCTAATGGTTCTTATAAGTCCTAATACACATTCCTAGACCATTCTAAGCCTTTAGAATACTCTCATAACCATTCTACACTTGTTAGAACCTCCAAGAAATCATGCTACACCCTCTACCTCCCATGGGGTACCAAGCAATGTTTAGGATCATTCTAATGGTTCTTATTAGTCCTAATACACATTCCTAGACCATTCTAAGCCTTTAGAATACTTTCTTAACCATTCTACACTTGTTAGAACCTCCAAGGACTCATGTTACACCCACTACGTCCCTTGGGGTACCAAGCAATGTTTAGGATCATTCTAATGGTTCTTATAAGTCCTAATACACATTCCTAGACCATTCTAAGCCTTTAGAATACTCTCATAACCATTCTACACTTGTTAGAACCTCCAAGGAATCATGCTACACCCTCTACCTCCCATGGGGTACCAAGCAATGTTTAGGATCATTCTAATGGTTCTTATTAGTCCTAATACACATTCCTAGACCATTCTAAGCCTTTAGAATACTCTCATAACCATTCTACACTTGTTAGAACCTCCAAGGACTCATGGTACACCCTCTACCTCCCATGGGGTACCAAGCAATGTTTAGGATCATTCTAATGGTTCTTCTAAGTCCTAATACACATTCCTAGACCATTCTAAGCCTTTAGAATACTTTCTTAACCATTCTACACTTGTTAGAACCTCCAAGGACTCATGTTACACCCTCTACGTCCCTTGGGGTACCAAGCAATGTTTAGGATCATTCTAATGGTTCTGATAAGTCTTAATACACATTCCTAGACAATTCTAAGCCTTTAGAATACTTTCTTAACCATTCTACACTTGTTAGAACCTCCAAGGACTCATGCTACACCCTCTACGTCCCTTGGGGTACCAAGCAATGTTTAGGATCATTTTACTGGTTCTTATAAGTCCTAATACACATTCTTAGACCATTCTAAGCCTTTAGAATGCTCTCTTAACCATTCTACACTTGTTAGAACCTCCAAGGACTCATGCTACACCCTGTACGTCCCTTGGGGTACCAAGCAATGTTTAGGATCATTCTAATGGTTCTTATAAGTCCTAATACACATTCCTAGACCATTCTATGCCTTTAGAAAACTCTCTTAACCATTCTAAACTTGTTAGAACCTCAAAGGACTCATGCTACACCCTCTACGTCCCTTGGTGTACCAAGCAATGTTTAGGATCATACTAATGGTTCATATAAGTCCTAATACACATTCCTAGACCATTCTAAGCCTTTAGAATACTCTCATAACCATTCTACACTTGTTAGAACCTCCAAGGACTCATGTTACACCCTCTACGTCCCTTGGGGTACCAAGCAATGTTTAGGATCATTTTAATGGTTCTTATAAGTCCTAATACACATTCTTAGACCATTCTAAGCCTTTAGAATCCTCTCATAACCATTCTACACTTGTTAGAACCTCCAAGGACTCATGCTACACCCTCTACCTCCCATGGGGTACCAAGCAATGTTTAGGATCATTCTAATGGTTCTTCTAAGTCCTAATACACATTCCTAGACCATTCTAAGCCTTTAGAATACTTTCTTAACCATTCTACACTTGTTAGAACCTCCAACGACTCTTGCTACACCCTCTACGTCCCTTGGGGTACCAAGCA
This sequence comes from Crotalaria pallida, assembly GCA_037953625.1. Taxonomy (NCBI): domain Eukaryota; kingdom Viridiplantae; phylum Streptophyta; class Magnoliopsida; order Fabales; family Fabaceae; genus Crotalaria; species Crotalaria pallida. Next base: position 102,504,089 of record CM075654.1, on the reverse strand, counting down.
ATGTTTAGGATCAATCTAATGGTTCTTATAAGTCCTAATACACATTCTTAGACCATTCTAAGCCTTTAGAATGCTCTCTTAACCATTCTACACTTGTTAGAACCTCCAAGGACTCATGCTACACCCTGTACGTCCCTTGGGGTACGAAGCAATGTTTAGGATCATTCTAATGGTTCTTATAAGTCCTAATACACATTCCTAGACCATTCTATGCCTTTAGAAAACTCTCTTAACCATTCTAAACTTGTTAGAACCTCAAACGACTCATGCTACACCCTCTACGTCCCTTGGTGTACCAAGCAATGTTTAGGATCATACTAATGGTTCATATAAGTCCTAATACACATTCCTAGACCATTCTAAGCCTTTAGAATACTCTCATAACCATTCTACACTTGTTAGATCCTCCAAGGACTCATGTTACACCCTCTACGTCCCTTGGGGTGCCAAGCAATGTTTAGGATCATTTTAATGGTTCTTATAAGTCCTAATACACATTCTTAGACCATTCTAAGTCTTTAGAATCCTCTCATAACCATTCTACACTTGTTAGAACCTCCAAGGACTCATGCTACACCCTCTACCTCCCATGGGGTACCAAGCAATGTTTAGGATCATTCTAATGGTTCTTCTAAGTCCTAATACACATTCCTAGACCATTCTAAGCCTTTAGAATACTTTCTTAACCATTCTACACTTGTTAGAACCTCCAACGACTCTTGCTACACTCTCTACGTCCCTTGGGGTACCAAGCAATGTTTAGGATCAATCTAATGGTTCTTATAAGTCCTAATACACATTCCTAGACCATTCTAAGCCTTTGGAATGCTCTCTTAACCATTCTACACTTGTTAGAACCTCAAAGGAATCATTCTACACCCTCTACGTCCGTTGGGGTACCAAGCAATGTTTAGGATCATTCTAATGGTTCTTATTAGTCCTAATACACATTCCTAGACCATTCTAAGCCTTTAGAATACTTTCTTAACCATTCTACACTTGTTAGAACCTCCAAGGACTCATGTTACACCCACTACGTCCCTTGGGGTACCAAGCAATGTTTAGGATCATTCTAATGGTTCTTATAAGTCCTAATACACATTCCTAGACCATTCTAAGCCTTTAGAATACTCTCATAACCATTCTACACTTGTTAGAACCTCCAAGGAATCATGCTACACCCTCTACCTCCCATGGGGTACCAAGCAATGTTTAGGATCACTCTAATGGTTCTTATTAGTCCTAATACACATTCCTAGACCATTCTAAGCCTTTAGAATACTCTCATAACCATTCTACACTTGTTAGAACCTCCAAGGACTCATGTTACACCCTCTACCTCCCATGGGGTACCAAGCAATGTTTAGGATCATTCTAATGGTTCTTCTAAGTCCTAATACACATTCCTAGACCATTCTAAGCCTTTAGAATACTTTCTTAACCATTCTACACTTGTTAGAACCTCCAAGGACTCATGTTACACCCTCTACGTCCCTTGGGGTACCAAGCAATGTTTAGGATCATTTTAATGGTTCTTATAAGTCCTAATACACATTCTTAGACCATTCTAAGCCTTTAGAATGCTCTCTTAACCATTCTACACTTGTTAGAACCTCCAAGGACTCATGCTACACCCTCTACGTCCCTTGGGGTACCAAGCAATGTTTAGGATCATTCTAATGGTTCTGATAAGTCTTAATACACATTCCTAGACAATTCTAAGCCTTTAGAATACTTTCTTAACCATTCTACACTTGTTAGAACCTCCAAGGACTCATGCTACACCCTCTACGTCCCTTGGGGTACCAAGCAATGTTTAGGATCATTTTACTGGTTCTTATAAGTCCTAATACACATTCTTAGACCATTCTAAGCCTTTAGAATGCTCTCTTAACCATTCTACACTTGTTAGAACCTCCAAGGACTCATGCTACACCCTGTACGTCCCTTGGGGTACCAAGCAATGTTTAGGATCATTCTAATGGTTCTTATAAGTCCTAATACACATTCCTAGACCATTCTATGCCTTTAGAAAACTCTCTTAACCATTCTAAACTTGTTAGAACCTCAAAGGACTCATGCTACACCCTCTACGTCCCTTGGTGTACCAAGCAATGTTTAGGATCATACTAATGGTTCATATAAGTCCTAATACACATTCCTAGACCATTCTAAGCCTTTAGAATACTCTCATAACCATTCTACACTTGTTAGAACCTCCAAGGACTCATGTTACACCCTCTACGTCCCTTGGGGTACCAAGCAATGTTTAGGATCATTCTAATGGTTCTTATAAGTCCTAATACACATTCCTAGACCATTCTAAGCCTTTAGAATACTCTCATAACCATTCTACAATTGTTAGAACCTCCAAGGAATCATGCTACACCCTCTACCTCCCATGGGGTACCAAGCAATGTTTAGGATCATTCTAATGGTTCTTATTAGTCCTAATACACATTCCTAGACCATTCTAAGCCTTTAGAATACTCTCATAACCATTCTACACTTGTTAGAACCTCCAAGGACTCATGTTACACCCTCTACCTCCCATGGGGTACCAAGCAATGTTTAGGATTGTTCAAATGGTTCTTATATGTCCTAATACACATTCCTAGACAATTCTAAGCCTTTAGAATACTCTCTTAACCATTCTACACTTGTTAGAACCTCCAAGGACTCATGTTACACCCTCTACCTCCCATGGGGTACCAAGCAATGTTTAGGATCATTCTAATGGTTCTTACAAGTCCTAATACACATTTCTAGACCATTCTAAGCCTTTAGAATACTCTCTTGACCATTCTACACTCTTTAGAACCTCCAAGGACTCATGCTACACCATCTACGTCCCTTGGGGTACCAAGCAATGTTTAGGATCATTCTAATGGTTCTTATAAGTCCTAATACACATTCCTAGACCATTCTAAGCCTTTAGAATACTCTCTTGACCATTCTACACTCTTTAGAACCTCCAAGGACTCATGCTACACCATCTACGTCCCTTGGGGTACCAAGCAATGTTTAGGATCATTCTAATGGTTCTTCTAAGTCCTAATACACATTCCTAGACCATTCTAAGCCTTTAGAATACTTTCTTAACCATTCTACACTTGTTAGAACCTCCAAGGAATCATGCTACACCCTCTACGTCCCTTGGGATACCAAGCAATGTTTAGGATCATTCTAATGGTTCTTATAAGTCCTAATAAACATTCCTAGACCATTCTAAGCCTTTAGAATACTTTCTTAACCATTCTACACTTGTTAGAACCTCCAACGACTCTTGCTACACCCTCTACGTCCCTTGGGGTACCAAGCAATGTTTAGGATCATTCTAATGATTCTTATAAGTCCTAATACACATTCCTAGACCATTCTAAGCCTTTAGAATTCTCTCTTAACCATTCTACACTTGTTAGAACCTCCAAGGAATCATGCTACACCCTCTACGTCCGTTGGGGTACCAAGCAATGTTTAGGATCATTCTAATGGTTCTTATAAGTCCTAATACACATTCCTAGACAATTCTAAGCCTTTAGAATACTCTCTTAACCATTATACACTTGTTAGAACCTCCAAGGACTCATGCTACACCCTCTACGTCCCTTGGGGTACCAAGCAATGTTTAGGATTGTTTAATTGGTTCTTATATGTCCTAATACACATTCCTAGACCATTCTAAGCCTTTAGAATACTCTCATAACCATTCTACACTTGTTAGAACCTCCACGGACTCATGTTACACCCTCTACCTCCCATGGGGTACCAAGCAATGTTTAGGATCATTCTAATGGTTCTTATAAGTCCTAATACACATTCCTAGACCATTCTAAGCCTTTAGAATACTTTCTTAACCATTCTACACTTGTTAGAACCTCCAAGGAATCATGCTACACCCTCTACGTCCCTTGGGGTACCAAGCAATGTTTAGGATCATTCTAATGGTTCTTATAAGTCCTAATACACATTCCTAGACCATTCTAAGCCTTTAGAATGCTCTCTTAACCATTCTACACTTGTTAGAACCTCAAAGGAATCATGCTACACCCTCTACGTCTGTTGGGGTACCAAGCAATGATTAGGATCATTCTAATGGTTCTTATTAGTCCTAATACACATTCCTAGACCATTCTAAGCCTTTAGAATGCTCTCTTAACCATTCTACACTTGTTAGAACCTCCAAGGACTCATGCTACACCTTCTACGTCCCTTGGGGTACCAAGCAATGTTTAGGATTGTTCAATTGGTTCTTATATGTCCTAATACACATTCCTAGACCATTCTAAGCCTTTAGAATACTCTCATAACCATTCTACACTTGTTAGAACCTCCACGGACTCATGTTACACCCTCTACCTCCCATGGGGTACCAAGCAATGTTTAGGATCATTCTAATGGTTCTTATAAGTCCTAATACACATTCCTAGACCATTCTAAGCCTTTAGAATACTCTCTTGACCATTCTACACTCTTTAGAACCTCCAAGGACTCATGCTACACCATCTACGTCCCTTGGGGTACCAAGCAATGTTTAGGATCATTCTAATGGTTCTTCTAAGTCCTAATACACATTCCTAGACTATTCTAAGCCTTTAGAATACTTTCTTAACCATTCTACACTTGTTAGAACCTCCAAGGAATCATGCTACACCCTCTACGTCCCTTGGGGTACCAAGCAATGTTTAGGATCATTCTAATGGTTCTTATAAGTCCTAATACACATTCCTAGACCATTCTAAGCCTTTAGAATGCTCTCTTAACCATTCTACACTTGTTAGAACCTCAAAGGAATCATGCTACACCCTCTACGTCCGTTGGGGTACCAAGCAATGATTAGGATCATTCTAATGGTTCTTATTAGTCCTAATACACATTCCTAGACCATTCTAAGCCTTTAGAATGCTCTCTTAACCATTCTACACTTGTTAGAACCTCCAAGGACTCATGCTACACCCTCTACGTCCCTTGGGGTACCAGGCAATGTTTAGGATCATTCTAATGGTTCTTATAAGTCCTAATACACATTCCTAGACCATTCTAAGCCTTTAGAATACTCTCATAACCATTCTACACTTGTTAGAACCTCCAAGGACTCATGTTACACCCTCTACCTCCCATGGGGTACCAAGAAATGTTTAGGATCATTCTAATGGTTCTTCTAAGTCCTAATACACATTCCTAGACCATTCTAAGCCTTTAGAATGCTCTCTTAACCATTCTACACTTGTTAGAACCTCCAAGGACTCATGCTACACCATCTATGTCCCTTGGGGTACCAAGCAATGTTTAGGATCATTCTAATGGTTCTAATAAGTCCTAATACACATTCCTAGACAATTCTAAGCCTTTAGAATACTTTCTTAACCATTCTACACTTGTTAGAACCTCCAAGGACTCATGCTACACCCTCTACGTCCCTTGGGGTACCAAGCAATGTTTAGGATTGTTCAAATGGTTCTTATATGTCCTAATACACATTCCTAGACCATTCTAAGCCTTTAGAATACTCTCATAACCATACTACACTTGTTAGAACCTTCAAGGACTCATGTTACACCCTCTACCTCCCATGGGGTACCAAGCAATGTTTCGGATCATTCTAATGGTTCTTCTAAGTCCTAATACACATTCCTAGACCATTCTAAGCCTTTAGAATACTTTCTTAACCATGCTACACTTGTTAGAACCTCCAACGACTCTTGCTACACCCTCTACGTCCCTTGGGGTACCAAGCAATGTTTAGGATCATTTTAATGGTTCTTATAAGTCCTAATACACATTCTTAGACCATTCTAAGCCTTTAGAATGCTCTCTTAACCATTCTACACTTGTTAGAACCTCCAAGGACTCATGTTACACCCTCTACGTCCCATTGGGTACCAAGCAATGTTTAGGATCATTCTAATGGTTCTTATTAGTCCTAATACACATTCCTAGACCATTCTAAGCCTTTAGAATACTCTCATAACCATTCTACACTTGTTAGAACCTCCAAGGAATCATGCTACACCCTCTACGTCCGTTGGGGTACCAAGCAATGTTTAGGATCATTCTAATGGTTCTTATAAGTCCTAATACACATTCCTAGACAATTCTAAGCCTTTAGAATGCTCTCTTAACCATTCTACACTTGTTAGAACCTCCAAGGACACATGCTACACCATCTATGTCCCTTGGGGTACCAAGCAATGTTTAGGATCATTCTAATGGTTCTAATAAGTCCTAATACACATTCCTAGACAATTCTAAGCCTTTAGAATACTTTCTTAACCATTCTACACTTGTTAGAACCTCCAAGGACTCATGCTACACCCTCTACGTCCCTTGGGGTACCAAGCAATGTTTAGGATTGTTCAAATGGTTCTTATATGTCCTAATACAGATTCCTAGACCATTCTAAGCCTTTAGAATACTCTCATAACCATACTACACTTGTTAGAACCTCCAAGGACTCATGTTACACCCTCTACCTCCCATGGGGTACCAAGCAATGTTTCGGATCATTCTAATGGTTCTTCTAAGTCCTAATACACATTCGTAGACCATTCTAAGCCTTTAGAATACTTTCTTAACCATTCTACACTTGTTAGAACCTCCAAGGACTCATGCTACACCCTCTACGTCCCTTGGTGTACCAAGCAATGTTTAGGATCATACTAATGGTTCATATAAGTCCTAATACACATTCCTACACCATTCTAAGCCTTTAGAATACTCTCATAACCATTCTACACTTGTTAGATCCTCCAAGGACTCATGTTACACCCTCTACGTCCCTTGGGGTACCAAGCAATGTTTAGGATCATTTTAATGGTTCTTATAAGTCCTAATACACATTCTTAGACCATTCTAAGCCTTTAGAATCCTCTCATAAGCATTCTACACTTGTTAGAACCTCCAAGGACTCATGCTACACCCTCTACCTCCCATGCGGTACCAAGCAATGTTTAGGATCATTCTAATGGTTCTTCTAGGTCCTAATACACATTCCTAGACCATTCTAAGCATTTAGAATACTTTCTTAACCATTCTACACTTGTTAGAACCTCCAACGACTCTTGCTACACCCTCTACGTCCCTTGGGGTACCAAGCAATGTTTAGGATCAATCTAATGGTTCTTATAAGTCCTAATACACATTCCTAGACCATTCTAAGCCTTTAGAATTCTCTCTTAACCATTCTACACTTGTTAGAACCTCAAAGGAATCATGCTACACCCTCTACGTCCGTTGGGGTACCAAGCAATGTTTAGGATCATTCTAATGGTTCTTATTAGTCCTAATACACAATCCTAGACCATTCTAAGCCTTTAGAATACTCTCTTAACCATTCTACACTTGTTAGAACCTCCAAGGACTCATGTTACACCCTCTACCTCCCATGGGGTACCAAGCAATGTTTAGGATCAGTCTAATGGTTCTTCTAAGTCCTAATACACATTCCTAGACCATTCTAAGCCTTTAGAATGCTCTCTTAACCATTCTACACTTGTTAGAACCTCCAAGGACTCATGTTACACCCTCTACCTCCCAATGGGTACCAAGCAATGTTTAGGATCATTCTAATGGTTCTTCTAAGTCCTAATACACATTCCTAGACCATTCTAAGCCTTTAGAATACTTTCTTAACCATTCTACACTTGTTAGAACCTCCAAGGAATCATGCTACATCCTCTACGTCCCTTGGGGTACCAAGCAATGTTTAGGATTGTTCAAATGGTTCTTATATGTTCTAATACACATTCCTAGACCATCCTAAGCCTTTAGAATACTCTCATAACCATTCTACACTTGTTAGAACCTCCAAAGACTCATGTTACACCCTCTACCTCCCATGGGGTACCAAGCAATGTTTAGGATCATTCTAATGGTTCTTCTAAGTCCTAATACACATTCCTAGACCATTCTAAGTCTTTAGAATGCTCTCTTAACCATTCTACACTTGTTAGAACCTCCAAGGACTCATGTTACACCCTCTACGTCCCTTGGGGTACCAAGTAATGTTTAGGATCATTCTAATGGCTCTTATAAGTCCTAATACACATTCCTAGACCATTCTAAGCCTTTAGAATGCTCTCTTAACCATTCTACACTTGTTAGAACCTCCAAGGACTCATGTTACACCCTCTACGTCCCTTGGGGTACCAAGCAATGTTCAGGATCATTCTAATGGTTCTTATAAGTCCTAATACACATTCCTAGACCATTCTAAGCCTTTAGAATACTCTCATAACCATTCTACACTTGTTAGAACCTCCAAGGACTCATGTTACACCCTCTACCTCCCATGGGGTACCAAGCAATGTTTAGGATCATTCTAATGGTTCTTCTAAGTCCTAATACACATTCCTTGACCATTCTAAGCCTTTAGAATGCTCTCTTAACCATTCTACACTTGTTAGAACCTCCAAGGACTCATGTTACACCCTCTACGTCCCTTGGGGTACCAAGCAATGTTTAGGATCATTCTATTGATTCTTATAAGTCCTAATACACATTCCTAGACCATTCTAAGCCTTTAGAATGCTCTCTTAACCATTCTACACTTGTTAGAACCTCAAAGGAATCATGCTACACCCTCTACGTCCCTTGGGGTACCAAGCAATGTTTAGGATCATTTTAATGGTTCTTATAAGTCCTAATACATATTCCTAGACCATTCTAAGCCTTTAGAATGCTCTCTTAACCATTCTACACTTGTTAGAACCTCCAAGGACTCATGTTACACCCTCTACGTCCCTTGGGGTACCAAGCAATGTTTAGGATCATTCTAATGCTTCTTATAAGTCCTAATACACATTCCTAGACCATTCTAAGCCTTTAGAATACTCTCATAACCATTCTACACTTGTTAGAACCTCCAAGGAATCATGCTACACCCTCTACGTCCCTTGGGGTACCAAGCATTGTTTAGGATCATTCTAATGGTTCTTATAAGTCCTAATACACATTCCTAGACCATTCTAAGCCTTTAGAATCCTCTCATAACCATTCTACACTTGTTAGAACCTCCAAGGAATCATGCTACACCCTCTACGTCCGTTGGGGTACCAAGCAATGTTTAGGATAATTCTAATGGTTCTTATTAGTCCTAATACACAATCCTAGACCATTCTAAGCCTTTAGAATCCTCTCATAACCATTCTACACTTGTTAGAACCTCCAAGGAATCATGCTACACCCTCTACGTCCGTTGGGGTACCAAGCAATGTTTAGGATCATTCTAATGGTTCTTATAAGTCCTAATACACATTCCTAGACAATTCTAAGCCTTTAGAATCCTCTCTTAACCATTATACACTTGTTAGAACCTCCAAGGACTCATGCTACACCCTCTACGTCCCTTGGGGTACCAAGCAATGTTTAGGATTGTTCAAATGGTTCTTATATGTCCTAATACACATTCCTAGACCATTCTAAGCCTTTAGAATACTCTCATAACCATTCTACACTTTTTAGAACCTCCAAGGACTCATGTTACACCCTCTACCTCCCATGGGGTACCAAGCAATGTTTAGGATCATTCTAATGGTTCTTCTAAGTCCTAATACACATTCCTAGACCATTCTAAGCCTTTAGAATACTTTCTTAACCATTCTACACTTGTTAGAACCTCCAACGACTCTTGCTACACCCTCTACGTCCCTTGGGGTACCAAGCAATGTTTAGGATCATTCTAATGATTCTTATAAGTCCTAATACACATTCCTAGACCATTCTAAGCCTTTAGAATGCTCTCTTAACCATTCTACACTTGTTAGAACCTCAAAGGAATCATGCTACACCCTCTACGTCCGTTGGGGTACCAAGCAATGTTTAGGATAATTCTAATGGTTCTTATTAGTCCTAATACACAATCCTAGACCATTCTAAGCCTTTAGAATACTCTCTTAACCATTCTACACTTGTTAGAACCTCCAAGGACTCATGTTACACCCTCTACGTCCCATGGGGTACCAAGCAATGTTTAGGATCATTCTAATGGTTCTTCTAAGTCCTAATACACATTCCTAGACCATTCTAAGCCTTTAGAATACTCTCTTAACCATTCTACACTTGTTAGAACCTTCAAGGAATCATGCTACACCCTCTACGTCCCTTGGGGTACCAAGCAATGTTTAGGATTGTCCAAATGGTTCTTATATGTCCTAATACACATTCCTAGACCATTCTAAGCCTTTAGAATACTCTCATAACCATTCTACACTTATTAGAACCTCCAAGGACTCATGTTACACCCTCTACCTCCCATGGGGTACCAAGCAATGTTTAGGATCATTCTAATGGTTCTTCTAAGTCCTAATACACATTCCTAGACCATTCTAAGCCTTTAGAATACTCTCTTAACCATTCTACACTTGTTAGAACCTCCAACGACTCTTGCTACACCCTCTACGTCCCTTGGGGTACCAAGCAATGTTTAGGATCAATCTAATGATTCTTATAAGTCCTAATACACATTCCTAGACCATTCTAAGCCTTTAGAATGCTCTCTTAACCATTCTACACTTGTTAGAACCTTCAAGGAATCATGCTACACCCTCTACGTCCCTTGGGGTACCAAGCAATGTTTAGGATCATTCTAATGGTTCTTATAAGTCCTAATACACATTCCTAGACCATTCTAAGCCTTTAGAATACTCTCATAACCATTCTACACTTGTTAGAAGCTCCGAGGAATCATGCTACACCCTCTACGTCCGTTGGGGTACCAAGCAATGTTTAGGATCATTCTAATGGTTCTTATAAGTCCTAATACACATTCCTAGACCATTCTAAGCCTTTAGAATGCTCTCTTAACCATTCTACACTTGTTAGAACCTCAAAGGAATCATGCTACACCCTCTACGTCCCTTGGGGTACCAAGCAATGTTTAGGATCATTTTAATGGTTCTTATAAGTCCTAATACACATTCCTAGACCATTCTAAGCCTTTAGAATGCTCTCTTAACCATTCTACACTTGTTAGAACCTCCAAGAACTCATGTTACACCCTCTACATCCCTTGGGGTACCAAGCAATGTTTAGGATCATTCTAATGGTTCTTATAAGTCCTAATACACATTCCTAGACCATTCTAAGCCTTTAGAATACTCTCATAACCATTCTACACTTGTTAGAACCTCCAAGGAATCATGCTACACCCTCTACGTCCCTTGGGGTACCAAGCAATGTTTAGGATCATTCTAATGGCTCTTATAAGTCCTAATACACATTCCTAGACCATTCTAAGCCTTTAGAATCCTTTCATAACCATTCTACACTTGTTAGAACCTCCAAGGAATCATGCTACACCCTCTACGTCCGTTGGGGTACCAAGCAATGTTTAGGATAATTCTAATGGTTCTTATAAGTCCTAATACACATTCCTAGACAATTCTAAGGCTTTAGAATACTCTCTTAACCATTATACACTTGTTAGAACCTCCAAGGACTCATGCTACACCCTCTACGTCCCTTGGGGTACCAAGCAATGTTTAGGATTGTTCAAATGGTTCTTATATGTCCTAATACACATTCCTAGACCATTCTAAGCCTTTAGAATACTCTCATAACCATTCTACACTTGTTAGAACCTCCAAGGACTCATGTTACACCCTCTACCTCCCATGGGGTACCAAGCAATGTTTAGGATCATTCTAATGGTTCTTCTAAGTCCTAATACACATTCCTAGACCATTCTAAGCCTTTAGAATACTTTCTTAACCATTCTACACTTGTTAGAACCTCCAACGACTCTTGCTACACCCTCTACGTCCCATGGGGTACCAAGCAATGTTTAGGATCATTCTAATGATTCTTATAAGTCCTAATACACATTCCTAGACCATTCTAAGCCTTTAGAATGCTCTCTTAACCATTCTACACTTGTTAGAACCTCAAAGGAATCATGCTACACCCTCTACGTCCGTTGGGGTACCAAGCAATGTTTAGGATAATTCTAATGGTTCTTATTAGTCCTAATACACAATCCTAGACCATTCTAAGCCTTTAGAATACTCTCATAACCATTCTACACTTGTTAGAACCTCCAACGACTCTTGCTACACCCTCTACGTCCCTTGGGGTACCAAGCAATGTTTAGGATCATTCTAATGGTTCTTCTAAGTCCTAATACACATTCCTAGACCATTCTAAGCCTTTAGAATCCTCTCATAACCATTCTACACTTGTTAGAACCTCCAAGGAATCATGCTACACCCTCTACGTCCGTTGGGGTACCAAGCAATATTTTGGATCATTCTAATGGTTCTTATAAGTCCTAATACACATTCCTAGACAATTCTAAGCCTTTAGAATACTCTCTTAACCATTATACACTTGTTAGAACCTCCAAGGACTCATGCTACACCCTCTACGTCCCTTGGGGTACCAAGCAATGTTTAGGATTGTTCAAATGGTTCTTATATGTCCTAATACACATTCCTAGACCATTCTAAGCCTTTAGAATACTCTCATAACCATTATACACTTTTTAGAACCTCCAAGGACTCATGTTACACCCTCTACCTCCCATGGGGTACCAAGCAATGTTTAGGATCATTCTAATGGTTCTTCTAAGTCCTAATACACATTCCTAGACCATTCTAAGCCTTTAGAATGCTCTCAAAACCATTCTACACTTGTTAGAACCTCCAACGACTCATGTTACACCTCTACCTCCCATGGGGTACCAAGCAATGTTTAGGATCATTCTAATGGTTCTTATAAGTCCTAATACACATTCCTAGACCATTCTAAGCCTTTAGAATACTTTCTTAACCATTCTACACTTGTTAGAACCTCCAACGACTCTTGCTAAACCCTCTACGTCCCTTGGGGTACCAAGCAATGTTTAGGATCATTCTAATGATTCTTATAAGTCCTAATACACATTCCTAGACCATTCTAAGCCTTTAGAATGCTCTCTTAACCATTCGACACTTGTTAGAACCTCAAAGGAATCATGCTACACCCTCTACGTCCGTTGGGGTACCAAGCAATGTTTAGGATAATTCTAATGGTTCTTATTAGTCCTAATACACAATCCTAGACCATTCTAAGCCTTTAGAATCCTCTCATAACCATTCTACACTTGTTAGAACCTCCAAGGAATCATGCTACACCCTCTACGTCCGTTGGGGTACCAAGCAATGTTTAGGATCATTCTAATGGTTCTTATAAGTCCTAATACACATTCCTAGACAATTCTAAGTCTTTAGAATACTCTCTTAACCATTATACACTTGTTAGAACCTCCAAGGACTCATGCTACACCCTCTACGTCCCTTGGGGTACCAAGTAATCTTTAGGATTGTTCAAATGGTTCTTATATGTCCTAATACACATTCCTAGACCATTCTAAGCCTTTAGAATACTCTCATAACCATTCTACACTTGTTAGAACCTCCAAGGACTCATGTTACACCCTCTACCTCCCATGGGGTACCAAGCAATGTTTAGGATCATTCTAATGGTTCTTCTAAGTCCTAATACACATTCCTAGACCATTCTAAGCCTTTAGAATACTTTCTTAACCATTCTACACTTGTTAGAACCTCCAACGACTCTTGCTAAACCCTCTACGTCCCTTGGGGTACCAAGCAATGTTTAGGATCATTCTAATGATTCTTATAAGTCCTAATACACCTTCCTAGACCATTCTAAGCCTTTAGAATGCTCTCTTAACCATTCGACACTTGTTAGAACCTCAAAGGAATCATGCTACACCCTCTACGTCCGTTGGGGTACCAAGCAATGTTTAGGATAATTCTAATGGTTCTTATTAGTCCTAATACACAATCCTAGACCATTCTAAGCCTTTAGAATACTCTCATAACCATTCTACACTTGTTAGAACCTCCAAGGACTCATGTTACACCCTCTACCTCCCATGGGGTACCAAGCAATGTTTAGGATCATTCTAATGGTTCTTCTAAGTCCTAATACACATTCCTAGACAATTCTAAGCCTTTAGAATACTCTCTTAACCATTATACACTTGTTAGAACCTCCAAGGACTCATGCTACACCCTCTACGTCCCTTGGGGTACCAAGCAATGTTTAGGATTGTTCAAATGGTTCTTATATGTCCTAATACACATTCCTAGACCATTCTAAGCCTTTAGAATACTCTCATAACCATTATACACTTGTTAGAACCTCCAAGGACTCATGTTACACCCTCTACCTCCCATGGGGTACCAAGCAATGTTTAGGATCATTCTAATGGTTCTTCTAAGTCCTAATACACATTCCTAGACCATTCTAAGCCTTTAGAATACTCTCATAACCATTCTACACTTGTTAGAACCTCCAACGACTCATGTTACACCCTCTACCTCCCATGGGGTACCAAGCAATGTTTAGGATCATTCTAATGGTTCTTATAAGTCCTAATACACATTCCTAGACCATTCTAAGCCTTTAGAATACTCTCATAACCATTCTACACTTGTTAGAACCTCCAAGGACTCATGTTACACCCTCTACCTCCCATGGGGTACCAAGCAATGTTTAGGATCATTCTAATGGTTCTTCTAAGTCCTAATACACATTCCTAGACCATTCTAAGTCTTTAGAATGCTCTCATAACCATTCTACACTTGTTAGAACCTCCAAGGACTCTTGTTACACCCTCTACGTCCCATGGGGTACCAAGCAATGTTTAGGATAATTCTAATGGTTCTTATAAGTCCTAATACACATTCCTAGACCATTCTAAGCCTTTAGAATGCTCTCTTAACCATTCTACACTTGTTAGAACCTCCAAGGACTCATGTTACACCCTCTACGTCCCTTGGGGTACCAAGCAATGTTTAGGATCATTCTAATGGTTCTTATAAGTCCTAATACACATTCCTAGACCATTCTAAGCCTTTAGAATGCTCTCTTAACCATTCTACACTTGTTAGAACCTCCAAGGAATCATGCTACACCCTCTACGTCCCTTGGGGTACCAAGCAATGTTTAGGATCATTCTAATGGTTCTTCTAAGTCCTAATACACATTCCTAGACCATTCTAAGCCTTTAGAATACTCTCATAACCATTCTACACTTGTTAGAACCTCCAACGACTCATGTTACACCCTCTACCTCCCATGGGGTACCAAGCAATGTTTAGGATCATTCTAATGGTTCTTATAAGTCCTAATACACATTCCTAGACCATTCTAAGCCTTTAGAATACTCTCATAACCATTCTACACTTGTTAGAACCTCCAAGGACTCATGTTACACCCTCTACCTCCCATGGGGTACCAAGCAATGTTTAGGATCATTCTAATGGTTCTTCTAAGTCCTAATACACATTCCTAGACCATTCTAAGTCTTTAGAATGCTCTCATAACCATTCTACACTTGTTAGAACCTCCAAGGACTCATGTTACACCCTCTACCTCCCATGGGGTACCAAGCAATGTTTAGGATCATTCTAATGGTTCTTCTAAGTCCTAATACACATTCCTAGACCATTCTAAGTCTTTAGAATGCTCTCATAACCATTCTACACTTGTTAGAACCTCCAAGGACTCATGTTACACCCTCTACGTCCCATGGGGTACCAAGCAATGTTTAGGATCATTTTAATGGTTCTTATAAGTCCTAATACACATTCCTAGACCATTCTAAGCCTTTAGAATGCTCTCTTAACCATTCTACACTTGTTAGAACCTCCAAGGACTCATGTTACACCCTCTACGTCCCTTGGGGTACCAAGCAATGTTTAGGATCATTCTAATGGTTCTTATAAGTCCTAATACACATTCCTAGACCATTCTAAGCCTTTAGAATGCTCTCTTAACCATTCTACACTTGTTAGAACCTCCAAGGAATCATGCTACACCCTCTACGTCCCTTGGGGTACCAAGCAATGTTTAGGATCATTCTAATGGTTCTTATAAGTCCTAATACACATTCCTAGACTATTCTAAGCCTTTAGAATCCTCTCATAACCATTCTACACTTGTTAGAACCTCCAAGGAATCATGCTACACCCTCTACGTCCGTTGGGGTACCAAGCAATGTTTAGGATCATTCTAATGGTTCTTATAAGTCCTAATACACATTCCTAGACAATTCTAAGCCTTTAGAATACTCTCTTAACCATTATACACTTGTTAGAACCTCCAAGGACTCATGCTACACCCTCTACGTCCCTTGGGGTACCAAGCAATCTTTAGGATTGTTCAAATGGTTCTTATATGTCCTAATACACATTCCTAGACCATTCTAAGCCTTTAGAATACTCTCATAACCATTCTACACTTGTTAGAACCTCCAAGGACTCATGTTACACCCTCTACCTCCCATGGGGTACCAAGCAATGTTTAGGATCATTCTAATTGTTCTTCTAAGTCCTAATACACATTCCTAGACCATTCTAAGCCTTTAGAATACTTTCTTAACCATTCTACACTTGTTAGAACCTCCAACGACTCTTGCTAAACCCTCTACGTCCCTTGGGGTACCAAGCAATGTTTAGGATCATTCTAATGATTCTTCTAAGTCCTAATACACATTCCTAGACCATTCTAAGCCTTTAGAATGCTCTCTTAACCATTCGACACTTGTTAGAACCTCAAAGGAATCATGCTACACCCTCTACGTCCGTTGGGGTACCAAGCAATGTTTAGGATAATTCTAATGGTTCTTATTAGTCCTAATACACAATCCTAGACCATTCTAAGCCTTTAGAATACTCTCATAACCATTCTACACTTGTTAGAACCTCCAAGGACTCATGCTACACCCTCTACGTCCCTTGGGGTACCAAGCAATGTTTAGGATCATTTTAATGGTTCTTATAAGTCCTAATACACATTCCTAGACCATTCTAAGCCTTAAGAATGCTCTCTTAACCATTCTACACTTGTTAGAACCTCCAAGGACTCATGTTACACCCTCTACGTCCCTTGGGGTACCAAGCAATGTTTAGGATCATTCTAATGGTTCTTATAAGTCCTAATACACATTCCTAGACCATTCTAAGCCTTTAGAATACTCTCATAACCATTCTACACTTGTTAGAACCTCTAAGGAATCATGCTACACCCTCTACGTCCCTTGGGGTACCAAGCAATGTTTAGGATCATTCTAATGGCTCTTATAAGTCCTAATACACATTCCTAGACCATTCTAAGCCTTTAGAATCCTCTCATAACCATTCTACACTTGTTAGAACCTCCAAGGAATCATGCTACACCCTCTACGTCCGTTGGGGTACCAAGCAATGTTTAGGATCATTCTAATGGTTCTTATAAGTCCTAATACACATTCCTAGACCATTCTAAGCCTTTAGAATACTCTCATAACCATTCTACACTTGTTAGAACCTCCAAGGAATCATGCTACACCCTCTACGTCCCTTGGGGTACCAAGCAATGTTTAGGGTCATTCTAATGGTTCTTATAAGTCCTAATACACATTCCTAGACCATTCTAAGCCTTTAGAATACTCTCATAACCATTCTACACTTGTTAGAACCTCCAAGGAATCATGCTACACCCTCTACGTCCGTTGGGGTACCAAGCAATGTTTAGGATCATTCTAATGGTTCTTATAAGTCCTAATACACATTCCTAGACAATTCTAAGCCTTTAGAATACTCTCTTAACCATTATACACTTGTTAGAACCTCCAAGGACTCATGCTACACCCTCTACGTCCCTTGGGGTACCAAGCAATGTTTAGGATTGTTCAAATGGTTCTTATATGTCCTAATACACATTCCTAGACAATTCTATGCCTTTAGAATACTCTCTTAACCATTCTACACTTGTTAGAACCTCCAACGACTCTTGCTACACCCTCTACGTCCCTTGGGGTACTAAGCAATGTTTAGGATCATTCTAATGATTCTTATAAGTCCTAATACACATTCCTAGACCATTCTAAGCCTTTAGAATGCTCTCTTAACCATTCTACACTTGTTAGAACCTCAAAGGAATCATGCTACACCCTCTACGTCCCTTGGGGTACCAAGCAATGTTTAGGATCATTCTAATGGTTCTTATAAGTCCTAATACACATTCCTAGACCATTCTAAGCCTTTAGAATTCTTTCTTAACCATTCTACACTTGTTAGAACCTCCAACGACTCTTGCTACACCCTCTACGTCCCTTGGGGTACCAAGCAATGTGTAGGATCATTCTAATGGTTCTTATTAGTCCTAATACACAATCCTAGACCATTCTAAGCCTTTAGAATACTCTCATAACCATTCTACACTTGTTAGAACCTCCAAGGACTCATGTTACACCCTCTACCTCCCATGGGGTACCAAGCAATGTTTAGGATCATTCTAATGGTTCTTCTAAGTCCTAATACACATTCCTAGACCATTCTAAGCCTTTAGAATGCTCTCTTAACCATTCTACACTTGTTAGAACCTCCAAGGACTCATGTTACACCCTCTATGTCCCTTGGGGTACCAAGCAATGTTTAGGATCATTCTAATGGTTCTTATAAGTCCTAATACACATTCCTAGACCATTCTACGCCTTTAGAATACTCTCATAACCATTCTACACTTGTTAGAACCTCTAAGGAATCATGCTACACTCTCTACGTCCGTTGGGGTACCAAGCAATGTTTAGGATCATTCTAATGGTTCTTATAAGTCCTAATACACATTCCTAGACAATTCTAAGCCTTTAGAATACTCTCTTAACCATTATACACTTGTTAGAACCTCCAAGGACTCATGCTACACCCTCTACGTCCCTTGGGGTACCAAGCAATGTTTAGGATTGTTCAAATGGTTCTTATATGTCCTAATACACATTCCTAAACCATTCTAAGCCTTTAGAATACTCTCATAACCATTCTACACTTGTTAGAACCTCCAAGTACTCATGTTACACCCTCTACCTCCCATGGGGTACCAAGCAATGTTTAGGATCATTCTAATGGTTCTTATAAGTCCTAATACACATTCCTAGACCATTCTAAGCCATTAGAATGCTCTCTTAACCATTCTAAACTAGTTAGAACCTCAAAGGAATCATGCTACACCCTCTACGTCCGTTGGGGTACCAAGCAATGTTTAGGATAATTCTAATGGTTCTTATTAGTCCTAATACACAATCCTAGACCCTTCTAAGCCTTTAGAATGCTCTCTTAACCATTCTACACTTGTTAGAACCTCCAACGACTCTTGCTACACCCTCTACGTCCCTTGGGGTACCAAGCAATGTTTAGGATCATTCTAATGGTTCTTATTAGTCCTAATACACAATCCTAGACCATTCTAAGCCTTTAGAATACTCTCATAACCATTCTACACTTGTTAGAACCTCCAAGGACTCATGTTACACCCTCTACCTCCCATGGGGTACCAAGCAATGTTTAGGATCATTCTAATGGTTCTTCTAAGTCCTAATACACATTCCTAGATCATTCTAAGCCTTTAGAATGCTCTCTTAACCATTCTACACTTGTTAGAACCTCCAAGGACTCATGTTACACCTTCTATGTCCCTTGGGTTACCAAGCAATGTTTAGGATCATTCTAATGGTTCTTATAAGTCCTAATACACATTCCTAGACCATTCTACGCCTTTAGAATACTCTCATAACCATTCTACACTTGTTAGAACCTCCAACGACTCTTGCTACACCCTCTACGTCCCTTGGGGTACCAAGCAATGTTTAGGATCATTCTAATGATTCTTATAAGTCCTAATACACATTCCTAGACCATTCTAAGCCTTTAGAATGCTCTCTTAACCATTCTACAATTGTTAGAACCTCAAAGGAATCATGCTACACCCTCTACGTCCCTTGGGGTACCAAGCAATGTTTAGGATCATTCTAATGTTTCTTATAAGTCCTAATACACATTCCTAGACCATTCTAAGCCTTTAGAATACTCTCATAGCCATTCTACACTTGTTAGAACCTCCAAGGACTCATGTTATACCCTCTACCTCCCATGGGGTACCAAGCAATGTTTAGGATCATTCTAATGGTTCTTCTAAGTCCTAATACACATTCCTAGACCATTCTAAGCCTTTAGAATGCTCTCTTAACCATTCTACACTTGTTAGAACCTCAAAGGAATCATGTTACACCCTCTACGTCCCTTGGGGTACCAAGCAATGTTTAGGATCATTCTAATGGTTCTTATAAGTCCTAATACACATTCCTAGACCATTCTAAGCCTTTAGAATACTCTCATAACCATTCTACACTTGTTAGAACCTCCAAGGAATCATGCTACACCCTCTACGTCCGTTGGGGTACCAAGCAATGTTTAGGATCATTCTAATGGTTCTTATAAGTCCTAATACACATTCCTAGACAATTCTAAGCCTTTAGAATACTCTCTTAACCATTATACACTTGTTAGAACCTCCAAGGACTCATGCTACACCCTCTACGTCCCTTGGGGTACCAAGCAATGTTTAGGATTGTTCAAATGGTTCTTATATGTCCTAATACACATTCCTAGACCATTCTAAGCCTTTACAATACTCTCATAACCATTCTACACTTGTTAGAACCTCCAAGGACTTATGTTACACCCTCTATCTCCAATGGGGTACCAAGCAATGTTTAGGATCATTCTAATGGTTCTTCTAAGTCCTAATACACATTCCTAGACCATTCTAAGCCTTTAGAATACTTTCTCAACCATTCTACACTTGTTAGAACCTCCAACGACTCTTGCTACACCCTCTACGTCCCTTGGGGTACCAAGCAATGTTTAGGATCATTCTAATAATTCTTATAAGGCCTAATACACATTCCTAGACCATTCTAAGCCTTTAGAATGCTCTCTTAACCATTCTACACTTGTTAGAACCTCAAAGGAATCATGCTACACCCTCTACGTCCCTTGGGGTACCAAGCAATGTTTAGGATCATTCTAATGGTTCTTATAAGTCCTAATACACATTCCTAGACCATTCTAAGCCTTTAGAATGCTCTCTTAACCATTCTACACTTGTTAGAACATCCAAGGACTCATGTTACACCCTCTACGTCTCATTGGGTACCAAGCAATGTTTAGGATCATTCTAATGGTTCTTATTAGTCCTAATACACATTCCTAGACCATTCTAAGCCTTTAGAATACTCTCATAACCATTCTACACTTGTTAGAACCTCCAAGGAATCATGCTACCCCCTCTACGTCCGTTGGGGTACCAAGCAATGTTTAGGATCATTCTAATGGTTCTGATAAGTCCTAATACACATTCCTAGACAATTCTAAGCCTTTAGAATACTCTCTTAACCATTCTACACTTGTTAGAACCTCCAAGGACTCATGCTACACCCTCTACGTCCCTTGGGGTACCAAGCAATGTTTAGGATCATTCTAATAATTCTTATAAGTCCTAATACACATTCCTAGACCATTCTAAGCCTTTAGAATGCTCTCTTAACCATTCTACACTTGTTAGAACCTCCAAGGACTCATGTTACACCCTCTACCTCCCATGGGGTACCAAGCAATGTTTAGGATCATTCTAATGGTTCTTCTAAGTCCTAATACATATTCCTAGACCATTCTAAGCCTTTAGAATACTTTCTCAACCATTCTACACTTGTTAGAACCTCCAACGACTCTTGCTACACCCTCTACGTCCCTTGGGGTACCAAGCAATGTTTAGGATCATTCTAATAATTCTTATAAGTCCTAATACACATTCCTAGACCATTCTAAGCCTTTAGAATGCTCTCTTAACCATTCTACACTTGTTAGAACCTCAAAGGAATCATGCTACACCCTCTACGTCTCATTGGGTACCAAGCAATGTTTAGGATCATTCTAATGGTTCTTATTAGTCCTAATACACATTCCTAGACCATTCTAAGCCTTTAGAATACTCTCATAACCATTCTACACTTGTTAGAACCTCCAAGGAATCATGCTACACCCTCTACGTCCGTTGGGGTACCAAGCAATGTTTAGGATCATTCTAATGGTTCTGATAAGTCCTAATACACATTCCTAGACCATTCTAAGCCTTTAGAATGCTCTCTTAACCATTCTACACTTGTTAGAACCTCAAAGGAATCATGCTACACCCTCTACGTCCCTTGGGGTACAAAGCAATGTTTAGGATCATTCTAATGGTTCTTATAAGTCCTAATACACATTCCTAGACCATTCTAAGCCTTTAGAATGCTCTCTTAACCATTCTACACTTGTTAGAACATCCAAGGACTCATGTTACACCCTCTACGTCTCATTGGGTACCAAGCAATGTTTAGGATCATTCTAATGGTTCTTATTAGTCCTAATACACATTCCTAGACCATTCTAAGCCTTTAGAATACTCTCATAACCATTCTACACTTGTTAGAACCTCCAAGGAATCATGCTACACCCTCTACGTCCGTTGGGGTACCAAGCAATGTTTAGGATCATTCTAATGGTTCTGATAAGTCCTAATACACATTCCTAGACAATTCTAAGCCTTTAGAATACTCTCTTAACCATTCTACACTTGTTAGAACCTCCAAGGACTCATGCTACACCCTCTACGTCCCTTGGGGTACCAAGCAATGTTTAGGATCATTCTAATAATTCTTATAAGTCCTAATACACATTCCTAGACCATTCTAAGCCTTTGGAATGCTCTCTTAACCATTCTACACTTGTTAGAACCTCAAAGGAATCATGCTACACCCTCTACGTCCCTTGGGGTACCAAGCAATGTTTAGGATCATTCTAATGGTTCTTATAAGTCCTAATACACATTCCTAGACCATTCTAAGCCTTTAGAATACTCTCATAACCATTCTACACTTGTTAGAACCTCCAAGGAATCATGCTACACCCTCTACGTCCGTTGGGGTACCAAGCAATGTTTAGGATCATTCTAATGGTTCTTATAAGTCCTAATACACATTCCTAGACCATTCTAAGCCTTTAGAATACTTTCTTAACCATTCTACACTTGTTAGAACCTCCAACGACTCTTGCTACACCATCTACGTCCCTTGGGGTACCAAGCAATGTTTAGGATCATTTTAATGGTTCTTATAAGTCCTAATACACATTCCTAGACCATTCTAAGCCTTTAGAATACTCTCATAACCATTCTACACTTGTTAGAACCTCAAAGGAATCATGCTACACCCTCTACGTCCGTTGGGGTACCAAGCAATGTTTAGGATAATTCTAATGGTTCTTATTAGTCCTAATACACAATCCTAGACCATTCTAAGCCTTTATAATCCTCTCATAACCATTCTACACTTGTTAAAACCTCCAAGGACTCATGTTACACCCTCTACGTCCGTTGGGGTACCAAGCAATGTTTAGGATCATTCTAATGGTTCTTATAAGTCCTAATACACATTCCTAGACCATTCTAAGCCTTTAGAATACTTTCTTAACCATTCTACACTTGTTAGAACCTCCAACGACTCTTGCTACACCCTCTACGTCCCTTGGGGTACCAAGCAATGTTTAGGATCATTTTAATGGTTCTTATAAGTCCTAATACACATTCCTAGACCATTCTAAGCCTTTAGAATACTCTCTTAACCATTCTACACTTGTTAGAACCTCCAAGGACTCATGCTACACCCTCTACGTCCCTTGGGGTACCAAGCAATGTTTAGGATCATTCTAATAATTCTTATAAGTCCTAATACACATTCCTAGACCATTCTAAGCCTTTGGAATGCTCTCTTAACCATTCTACACTTGTTAGAACCTCAAAGGAATCATGCTACACCCTCTACGTCCCTTGGGGTACCAAGCAATGTTTAGGATCATTCTAATGGTTCTTATAAGTCCTAATACACATTCCTAGACCATTCTAAGCCTTTAGAATACTCTCATAACCATTCTACACTTGTTAGAACCTCCAAGGAATCATGCTACACCCTCTACGTCCGTTGGGGTACCAAGCAATGTTTAGGATCATTCTAATGGTTCTTATAAGTCCTAATACACATTCCTAGACCATTCTAAGCCTTTAGAATACTTTCTTAACCATTCTACACTTGTTAGAACCTCCAACGACTCTTGCTACACCCTCTACGTCCCTTGGGGTACCAAGCAATGTTTAGGATCATTTTAATGGTTCTTATAAGTCCTAATACACATTCCTAGACCATTCTAAGCCTTTAGAATACTCTCATAACCATTCTACACTTGTTAGAACCTCAAAGGAATCATGCTACACCCTCTACGTCCGTTGGGGTACCAAGCAATGTTTAGGATAATTCTAATGGTTCTTATTAGTCCTAATACACAATCCTAGACCATTCTAAGCCTTTATAATCCTCTCATAACCATTCTACACTTGTTAAAACCTCCAAGGACTCATGTTACACCCTCTACCTCCCATGGGGTACCAAGCAATGTTTAGGATCATTCTAATTGTTCTTATAAGTCCTAATACACATTCCTAGACAATTCTAAGCCTTTAGAATGCTCTCATAACCATTCTACACTTGTTAGAACCTCCAAGGAATCATGCTACACCCTCTACGTCCGTTGGGGTACCAAGCAATGTTTAGGATCATTCTAATGGTTCTTATAAGTCCTAATACACATTCCTAGACCATTCTAAGCCTTTAGAATGCCCTCTTAACCATTCTACACTTGTTAGAACCTCAAAGGAATCATGCTACACCCTCTACGTCCCTTGGGGTACCAAGCAATGTTTAGGATCATTTTAATGGTTCTTATATGTCCTAATACACATTCCTAGACCATTCTAATCCTTTAGAATACTCTCATAACCAATCTACACTTGTTAGAACCTCAAAGGAATCATGCTACACCCTCTACGTCCCTTGGGGTACCAAGCAATGTTTAGGATCATTCTAATGGTTCTTATAAGTCCTAATACACATTCCTAGACCATTCTAAGCCTTTAGAATGCTCTCTTAACCATTCTACACTTGTTAGAACCTCCAAGGACTCATGTTACACCCTCTACGTCCCTTGGGGTACCAAGCAATGTTTAGGATCATTCTAATGGTTCTTATAAGTCCTAATACACATTCCTAGACCATTCTAAGCCTTTAGAATACTCTCATAACCATTCTACACTTGTTAGAACCTCCAAGGAATCATGCTACACCCTCTACGTCCGTTGGGGTACCAAACAATGTTTAGGATCATTCTAATGGTTCTTATAAGTCCTAATACACAATCCTAGACAATTCTAAGCCTTTAGAATACTCTCTTAACCATTATACACTTGTTAGAACCTCCAAGGACTCATGCTACACCCTCTACGTCCCTTGGGGTACCAAGCAATGTTTAGGATTGTTCAAATGGTTCTTATATGTCCTAATACACATTCCTAGACCATTCTAAGCCTTTAGAATACTCTCATAACCATTCTACACTTGTTAGAACCTCCAAGGACTCATGTTACACCCTCTACCTCCCATGGGGTACCAAGCAATGTTTAGGATCATTCTAATGGTTCTTCTAAGTCCTAATACACATTCCTAGACCATTCTAAGCCTTTAGAATACTTTCTCAACCATTCTACACTTGTTAGAACCTCCAACGACTCTTGCTACACCCTCTACGTCCCTTGGGGTACCAAGCAATGTTTAGGATCATTCTAATAATTCTTCTAAGTCCTAATACACATTCCTAGACCATTCTAATCCTTTAGAATACTCTCATAACCAATCTACACTTGTTAGAACCTCAAAGGAATCATGCTACACCCTCTACGTCCCTTGGGGTACCAAGCAATGTTTAGGATCATTCTAATGGTTCTTATAAGTCCTAATACACATTCCTAGACCATTCTAAGCCTTTAGAATACTCTCATAACCATTCTACACTTGTTAGAACATCCAAGGAATCATGCTACACCCTCTACGTCCGTTGGGGTACCAAGCAATGTTTAGGATCATTCTAATGGTTCTTATAAGTCCTAATACACATTCCTAGACCATTCTAAGCCTTTAGAATGCCCTCTTAACCATTCTACACTTGTTAGAACCTCAAAGGAATCATGCTACACCCTCTACGTCCCTTGGGGTACCAAGCAATGTTTAGGATCATTTTAATGGTTCTTATATGTCCTAATACACATTCCTAGACCATTCTAATCCTTTAGAATACTCTCATAACCAATCTACACTTGTTAGAACCTCAAAGGAATCATGCTACACCCTCTACGTCCCTTGGGGTACCAAGCAATGTTTAGGATCATTCTAATGGTTCTTATAAGTCCTAATACACATTCCTAGACCATTCTAAGCCTTTAGAATGCTCTCTTAACCATTCTACACTTGTTAGAACCTCCAAGGACTCATGTTACACCCTCTACGTCCCTTGGGGTACCAAGCAATGTTTAGGATCATTCTAATGGTTCTTATAAGTCCTAATACACATTCCTAGACCATTCTAAGCCTTTAGAATACTCTCATAACCATTCTACACTTGTTAGAACCTCCAAGGAATCATGCTACACCCTCTACGTCCGTTGGGGTACCAAACAATGTTTAGGATCATTCTAATGGTTCTTATAAGTCCTAATACACAATCCTAGACAATTCTAAGCCTTTAGAATACTCTCTTAACCATTATACACTTGTTAGAACCTCCAAGGACTCATGCTACACCCTCTACGTCCCTTGGGGTACCAAGCAATGTTTAGGATTGTTCAAATGGTTCTTATATGTCCTAATACACATTCCTAGACCATTCTAAGCCTTTTGAATACTCTCATAACCATTCTACACTTGTTAGAACCTCCAAGGACTCATGTTACACCCTCTACCTCCCATGGGGTACCAAGCAATGTTTAGGATCATTCTAATGGTTCTTCTAAGTCCTAATACACATTCCTAGACCATTCTAAGCCTTTAGAATACTTTCTCAACCATTCTACACTTGTTAGAACCTCCAACAACTCTTGCTACACCCTCTACGTCCCTTGGGGTACCAAGCAATGTTTAGGATCATTCTAATAATTCTTCTAAGTCCTAATACACATTCCTAGACCATTCTAAGCCTTTAGAATGTTCTCTTAACCATTCTACACTTGTTAGAACCTCAAAGGAATCATGCTACACCCTCTACGTCCCTTGGGGTACCAAGCAATGTTTAGGATCATTCTAATGGTTCTTATAAGTCCTAATACACATTCCTAGACCATTCTAAGCCTTTAGAATGCTCTCTTAATCATTCTACACTTGTTAGAACATCCAAGGACTCATGTTACACCCTCTACGTCTCATTGGGTACCAAGCAATGTTTAGGATCATTCTAATGGTTCTTATTAGTCCTAATACACATTCCTAGACCATTCTAAGCCTTTAGAATACTCTCATAACCATTCTACACTTGTTAGAACCTCCAAGGAATCATGCTACACCCTCTACGTCCGTTGGGGTACCAAGCAATGTTTAGGATCATTCTAATGGTTCTGATAAGTCCTAATACACATTCCTAGACAATTCTAAGCTTTAGAATACTCTCTTAACCATTCTACACTTGTTAGAACCTCCAAGGAATCATGCTACACCCTCTACGTCCGTTGGGGTACCAAGCAATGTTTAGGATCATTCTAATGGTTCTTATAAGTCCTAATACACATTCCTAGACCATTCTAAGCCTTTAGAATACTTTCTTAACCATTCTACACTTGTTAGAACCTCCAACGACTCTTGCTACACCCTCTACGTCCCTTGGGGTACCAAGCAATGTTTAGGATCATTTTAATGGTTCTTATAAGTCCTAATACACATTCCTAGACCATTCTAAGCCTTTAGAATACTCTCATAACCATTCTACACTTGTTAGAACCTCAAAGGAATCATGCTACACCCTCTACGTCCGTTGGGGTACCAAGCAATGTTTAGGATAATTCTAATGGTTCTTATTAGTCCTAATACACAATCCTAGACCATTCTAAGCCTTTATAATCCTCTCATAACCATTCTACACTTGTTAGAACCTCCAAGGACTCATGTTACACCCTCTACCTCCCATGGGGTACCAAGCAATGTTTAGGATCATTCTAATTGTTCTTATAAGTCCTAATACACATTCCTAGACAATTCTAAGCCTTTAGAATGCTCTCATAACCATTCTACACTTGTTAGAACCTCCAAGGAATCATGCTACACCCTCTACGTCCGTTGGGGTACCAAGCAATGTTTAGGATCATTCTAATGGTTCTTATAAGTCCTAATACACATTCCTAGACCATTCTAAGCCTTTAGAATGCCCTCTTAACCATTCTACACTTGTTAGAACCTCAAAGGAATCATGCTACACCCTCTACGTCCCTTGGGGTACCAAGCAATGTTTAGGATCATTTTAATGGTTCTTATATGTCCTAATACACATTCCTAGACCATTCTAATCCTTTAGAATACTCTCATAACCAATCTACACTTGTTAGAACCTCAAAGGAATCATGCTACACCCTCTACGTCCCTTGGGGTACCAAGCAATGTTTAGGATCATTCTAATGGTTCTTATAAGTCCTAATACACATTCCTAGACCATTCTAAGCCTTTAGAATGCTCTCTTAACCATTCTACACTTGTTAGAACCTCCAAGGACTCATGTTACACCCTCTACGTCCCTTGGGGTACCAAGCAATGTTTAGGATCATTCTAATGGTTCTTATAAGTCCTAATACACATTCCTAGACCATTCTAAGCCTTTAGAATACTCTCATAACCATTCTACACTTGTTAGAACCTCCAAGGAATCATGCTACACCCTCTACGTCCGTTGGGGTACCAAACAATGTTTAGGATCATTCTAATGGTTCTTATAAGTCCTAATACACAATCCTAGACAATTCTAAGCCTTTAGAATACTCTCTTAACCATTATACACTTGTTAGAACCTCCAAGGACTCATGCTACACCCTCTACGTCCCTTGGGGTACCAAGCAATGTTTAGGATTGTTCAAATGGTTCTTATATGTCCTAATACACATTCCTAGACCATTCTAAGCCTTTAGAATACTCTCATAACCATTCTACACTTGTTAGAACCTCCAAGGACTCATGTTACACCCTCTACCTCCCATGGGGTACCAAGCAATGTTTAGGATCATTCTAATGGTTCTTCTAAGTCCTAATACACATTCCTAGACCATTCTAAGCCTTTAGAATACTTTCTCAACCATTCTACACTTGTTAGAACCTCCAACGACTCTTGCTACACCCTCTACGTCCCTTGGGGTACCAAGCAATGTTTAGGATCATTCTAATAATTCTTCTAAGTCCTAATACACATTCCTAGACCATTCTAAGCCTTTAGAATGTTCTCTTAACCATTCTACACTTGTTAGAACCTCAAAGGAATCATGCTACACCCTCTACGTCCCTTGGGGTACCAAGCAATGTTTAGGATCATTCTAATGGTTCTTATAAGTCCTAATACACATTCCTAGACCATTCTAAGCCTTTAGAATGCTCTCTTAATCATTCTACACTTGTTAGAACATCCAAGGACTCATGTTACACCCTCTACGTCTCATTGGGTACCAAGCAATGTTTAGGATCATTCTAATGGTTCTTATTAGTCCTAATACACATTCCTAGACCATTCTAAGCCTTTAGAATACTCTCATAACCATTCTACACTTGTTAGAACCTCCAAGGAATCATGCTACACCCTCTACGTCCGTTGGGGTACCAAGCAATGTTTAGGATCATTCTAATGGTTCTGATAAGTCCTAATACACATTCCTAGACAATTCTAAGCTTTAGAATACTCTCTTAACCATTCTACACTTGTTAGAACCTCCAAGGAATCATGCTACACCCTCTACGTCCGTTGGGGTACCAAGCAATGTTTAGGATCATTCTAATGGTTCTTATAAGTCCTAATACACATTCCTAGACCATTCTAAGCCTTTAGAATACTTTCTTAACCATTCTACACTTGTTAGAACCTCCAACGACTCTTGCTACACCCTCTACGTCCCTTGGGGTACCAAGCAATGTTTAGGATCATTTTAATGGTTCTTATAAGTCCTAATACACATTCCTAGACCATTCTAAGCCTTTAGAATACTCTCATAACCATTCTACACTTGTTAGAACCTCAAAGGAATCATGCTACACCCTCTACGTCCGTTGGGGTACCAAGCAATGTTTAGGATAATTCTAATGGTTCTTATTAGTCCTAATACACAATCCTAGACCATTCTAAGCCTTTATAATCCTCTCATAACCATTCTACACTTGTTAGAACCTCCAAGGACTCATGTTACACCCTCTACCTCCCATGGGGTACCAAGCAATGTTTAGGATCATTCTAATTGTTCTTATAAGTCCTAATACACATTCCTAGACAATTCTAAGCCTTTAGAATGCTCTCATAACCATTCTACACTTGTTAGAACCTCCAAGGAATCATGCTACACCCTCTACGTCCGTTGGGGTACCAAGCAATGTTTAGGATCATTCTAATGGTTCTTATAAGTCCTAATACACATTCCTAGACCATTCTAAGCCTTTAGAATGCCCTCTTAACCATTCTACACTTGTTAGAACCTCAAAGGAATCATGCTACACCCTCTACGTCCCTTGGGGTACCAAGCAATGTTTAGGATCATTTTAATGGTTCTTATATGTCCTAATACACATTCCTAGACCATTCTAATCCTTTAGAATACTCTCATAACCAATCTACACTTGTTAGAACCTCAAAGGAATCATGCTACACCCTCTACGTCCCTTGGGGTACCAAGCAATGTTTAGGATCATTCTAATGGTTCTTATAAGTCCTAATACACATTCCTAGACCATTCTAAGCCTTTAGAATGCTCTCTTAATCATTCTACACTTGTTAGAACATCCAAGGACTCATGTTACACCCTCTACGTCTCATTGGGTACCAAGCAATGTTTAGGATCATTCTAATGGTTCTTATTAGTCCTAATACACATTCCTAGACCATTCTAAGCCTTTAGAATACTCTCATAACCATTCTACACTTGTTAGAACCTCCAAGGAATCATGCTACACCCTCTACGTCCGTTGGGGTACCAAGCAATGTTTAGGATCATTCTAATGGTTCTGATAAGTCCTAATACACATTCCTAGACAATTCTAAGCTTTAGAATACTCTCTTAACCATTCTACACTTGTTAGAACCTCCAAGGAATCATGCTACACCCTCTACGTCCGTTGGGGTACCAAGCAATGTTTAGGATCATTCTAATGGTTCTTATAAGTCCTAATACACATTCCTAGACCATTCTAAGCCTTTAGAATACTTTCTTAACCATTCTACACTTGTTAGAACCTCCAACGACTCTTGCTACACCCTCTACGTCCCTTGGGGTACCAAGCAATGTTTAGGATCATTTTAATGGTTCTTATAAGTCCTAATACACATTCCTAGACCATTCTAAGCCTTTAGAATACTCTCATAACCATTCTACACTTGTTAGAACCTCAAAGGAATCATGCTACACCCTCTACGTCCGTTGGGGTACCAAGCAATGTTTAGGATAATTCTAATGGTTCTTATTAGTCCTAATACACAATCCTAGACCATTCTAAGCCTTTATAATCCTCTCATAACCATTCTACACTTGTTAGAACCTCCAAGGACTCATGTTACACCCTCTACCTCCCATGGGGTACCAAGCAATGTTTAGGATCATTCTAATTGTTCTTATAAGTCCTAATACACATTCCTAGACAATTCTAAGCCTTTAGAATGCTCTCATAACCATTCTACACTTGTTAGAACCTCCAAGGAATCATGCTACACCCTCTACGTCCGTTGGGGTACCAAGCAATGTTTAGGATCATTCTAATGGTTCTTATAAGTCCTAATACACATTCCTAGACCATTCTAAGCCTTTAGAATGCCCTCTTAACCATTCTACACTTGTTAGAACCTCAAAGGAATCATGCTACACCCTCTACGTCCCTTGGGGTACCAAGCAATGTTTAGGATCATTTTAATGGTTCTTATATGTCCTAATACACATTCCTAGACCATTCTAATCCTTTAGAATACTCTCATAACCAATCTACACTTGTTAGAACCTCAAAGGAATCATGCTACACCCTCTACGTCCCTTGGGGTACCAAGCAATGTTTAGGATCATTCTAATGGTTCTTATAAGTCCTAATACACATTCCTAGACCATTCTAAGCCTTTAGAATGCTCTCTTAACCATTCTACACTTGTTAGAACCTCCAAGGACTCATGTTACACCCTCTACGTCCCTTGGGGTACCAAGCAATGTTTAGGATCATTCTAATGGTTCTTATAAGTCCTAATACACATTCCTAGACCATTCTAAGCCTTTAGAATACTCTCATAACCATTCTACACTTGTTAGAACCTCCAAGGAATCATGCTACACCCTCTACGTCCGTTGGGGTACCAAACAATGTTTAGGATCATTCTAATGGTTCTTATAAGTCCTAATACACAATCCTAGACAATTCTAAGCCTTTAGAATACTCTCTTAACCATTATACACTTGTTAGAACCTCCAAGGACTCATGCTACACCCTCTACGTCCCTTGGGGTACCAAGCAATGTTTAGGATTGTTCAAATGGTTCTTATATGTCCTAATACACATTCCTAGACCATTCTAAGCCTTTAGAATACTCTCATAACCATTCTACACTTGTTAGAACCTCCAAGGACTCATGTTACACCCTCTACCTCCCATGGGGTACCAAGCAATGTTTAGGATCATTCTAATGGTTCTTCTAAGTCCTAATACACATTCCTAGACCATTCTAAGCCTTTAGAATACTTTCTCAACCATTCTACACTTGTTAGAACCTCCAACGACTCTTGCTACACCCTCTACGTCCCTTGGGGTACCAAGCAATGTTTAGGATCATTCTAATAATTCTTCTAAGTCCTAATACACATTCCTAGACCATTCTAAGCCTTTAGAATGTTCTCTTAACCATTCTACACTTGTTAGAACCTCAAAGGAATCATGCTACACCCTCTACGTCCCTTGGGGTACCAAGCAATGTTTAGGATCATTCTAATGGTTCTTATAAGTCCTAATACACATTCCTAGACCATTCTAAGCCTTTAGAATGCTCTCTTAATCATTCTACACTTGTTAGAACATCCAAGGACTCATGTTACACCCTCTACGTCTCATTGGGTACCAAGCAATGTTTAGGATCATTCTAATGGTTCTAATTAGTCCTAATACACATTCCTAGACCATTCTAAGCCTTTAGAATACTCTCATAACCATTCTACACTTGTTAGAACCTCCAAGGAATCATGCTACACCCTCTACGTCCGTTGGGGTACCAAGCAATGTTTAGGATCATTCTAATGGTTCTGATAAGTCCTAATACACATTCCTAGACAATTCTAAGCTTTAGAATACTCTCTTAACCATTCTACACTTGTTAGAACCTCCAAGGACTCATGCTACACCCTCTACGTCCCTTGGGGTACCAAGCAATGTTTTGGATCATTCTAATAATTCTTATAAGTCCTAATACACATTCCTAGACCATTCTAAGCCTTTAAAATGCTCTCTTAACCATTCTACACTTGTTAGAACCTCAAAGGAATCATGCTACACCCTCTACGTCTGTTGGGGTACCAAGCAATGTTTAGGATAATTCTAATGGTTCTTATTAGTCCTAATACACAATCCTAGACCATTCTAAGCCTTTAGAATACTCTCATAACCATTCTACACTTGTTAGAACCTCCAAGGACTCATGATACACCCTCTACCTCCCATGGGGTACCAAGCAATGTTTAGGATCATTCTAATGGTTCTTATAAGTCCTAATACACATTCCTAGACCATTCTAAGCCTTTAGAATACTTTCTTAACCATTCTACACTTGTTAGAACCTCCAACGACTCTTGCTACACCCTCTACGTCCCTTGGGGTACCAAGCAATGTTTAGGATCATTTTAATGGTTCTTATAAGTCCTAATACACATTCCTAGACCATTTTAAGCCTTTAGAATACTCTCATAACCATTCTACACTTGTTAGAACCTCAAAGGAATCATGCTACACCCTCTACGTCTGTAGGGGTACCAAGCAATGTTTAGGATAATTCTAATGGTTCTTATTAGTCCTAATACACAATCCTAGACCATTCTAAGCCTTTAGAATACTCTCATAACCATTCTACACTTGTTAGAACCTCCAAGGACTCATGATACACCCTTTACCTCCCATGGGGTACCAAGCAATGTTTAGGATCATTCTAATGGTTCTTCTAAGTCCTAATACACATTCCTAGACCATTCTAAGCCTTTAGAATACTTTCTTAACCATTCTACACTTGTTAGAACCTCCAACGACTCTTGCTACACCCTCTACGTCCCTTGGGGTACCAAGCAATGTTTAGGATCATTCTAATGATTCTTAGAAGTCCTAATACACATTCCTAGACCATTCTAAGCCTTTAGAATGCTCTCTTAACCATTCTACACTTGTTAGAACCTCAAAGGAATCATGCTACACCCTCTACGTCCCTTGGGGTACCAAGCAATGTATAGGATCATTCTAATGGTTCTTATAAGTCCTAATACACATTCCTAGACCATTCTAAGCCTTTAGAATACTCTCATAACCATTCTACACTTGTTAGAACCTCCAAGGAATCATGCTACACCCTCTACGTCCCTTGGGGTACCAAGCAATGTTTAGGATCATTCTAATGGTTCTTATAAGTCCTAATACACATTCCTAGACAATTCTAAGCCTTTAGAATACTCTCTTAACCATTCTACACTTGTTAGAACCTCCAACGACTCTTGCTACACCCTCTACGTCCCTTGGGGTACCAAGCAATGTTTAGGATCATTTTAATGGTTCTTATAAGTCCTAATACACATTCCTAGACCATTCTAAGCCTTTAGAATACTCTCATAACCATTCTACACTTGTTAGAACCTCCAAGGAATCATGCTACACCCTCTACGTCCCTTGGGGTACCAAGCAATGTTTTGGATCATTCTAATGGTTCTTATAAGTCCTAATACACATTCCTAGACAATTCTAAGCCTTTAGAATACTCTCTTAACCATTCTACACTTGTTAGAACCTCCAAGGACTCATGCTACACCCTCTACGTCCCTTGGGGTACCAAGCAATGTTTAGGATTGTTCAAATGGTTCTTATATGTCCTAATACACATTCCTAGACCATTCTAAGCCTTTAGAATACTCTCATAACCATTCTACACTTGTTAGAACCTCCAAGGACTCATGCTACACCCTCTACGTCCCTTGGGGTACCAAGCGATGTTTAGGATCATTCTAATGGTTCTTATAAGTCCTAATACACATTCCTAGACCATTCTAAGCCTTTAGAATACTCTCATAACCATTCTACACTTGTTAGAACCTCCAAGGACTCATGTTACACCCTCTACGTCCCTTGGGGTACCAAGCAATGTTTAGGATCATTCTAATGGTTCTTATAAGTCCTAATACACATTCCTAGACCATTCTAAGCCTTTAGAATACTCTCATAACCATTCTACACTTGTTAGAACCTCCAAGGAATCATGCTACACCCTCTACGTCCCTTGGGGTACCAAGCAATGTTTAGGATCATTCTAATGGTTCTTATAAGTCCTAATACACATTCCTAGACAATTCTAAGCCTTTAGAATACTCTCTTAACCATTCTACACTTGTTAGAACCTCCAACGACTCTTGCTACACCCTCTACGTCCCTTGGGGTACCAAGCAATGTTTAGGATCATTTTAATGGTTCTTATAAGTCCTAATACACATTCCTAGACCATTCTAAGCCTTTAGAATACTCTCATAACCATTCTACACTTGTTAGAACCTCCAAGGAATCATGCTACACCCTCTACGTCCGTTGGGGTACCAAGCAATGTTTAGGATCATTCTAATGGTTCTGATAAGTCCTAATACACATTCCTAGACAATTCTAAGCTTTAGAATACTCTCTTAACCATTCTACACTTGTTAGAACCTCCAAGGACTCATGCTACACCCTCTACGTCCCTTGGGGTACCAAGCAATGTTTTGGATCATTCTAATAATTCTTATAAGTCCTAATACACATTCCTAGACCATTCTAAGCCTTTAAAATGCTCTCTTAACCATTCTACACTTGTTAGAACCTCAAAGGAATCATGCTACACCCTCTACGTCTGTTGGGGTACCAAGCAATGTTTAGGATAATTCTAATGGTTCTTATTAGTCCTAATACACAATCCTAGACCATTCTAAGCCTTTAGAATACTCTCATAACCATTCTACACTTGTTAGAACCTCCAAGGACTCATGATACACCCTCTACCGCCCATGGGGTACCAAGCAATGTTTAGGATCATTCTAATGGTTCTTATAAGTCCTAATACACATTCCTAGACCATTCTAAGCCTTTAGAATACTTTCTTAACCATTCTACACTTGTTAGAACCTCCAACGACTCTTGCTACACCCTCTACGTCCCTTGGGGTACCAAGCAATGTTTAGGATCATTTTAATGGTTCTTATAAGTCCTAATACACATTCCTAGACCATTTTAAGCCTTTAGAATACTCTCATAACCATTCTACACTTGTTAGAACCTCAAAGGAATCATGCTACACCCTCTACGTCTGTAGGGGTACCAAGCAATGTTTAGGATAATTCTAATGGTTCTTATTAGTCCTAATACACAATCCTAGACCATTCTAAGCCTTTAGAATACTCTCATAACCATTCTACACTTGTTAGAACCTCCAAGGACTCATGATACACCCTTTACCTCCCATGGGGTACCAAGCAATGTTTAGGATCATTCTAATGGTTCTTCTAAGTCCTAATACACATTCCTAGACCATTCTAAGCCTTTAGAATACTTTCTTAACCATTCTACACTTGTTAGAACCTCCAACGACTCTTGCTACACCCTCTACGTCCCTTGGGGTACCAAGCAATGTTTAGGATCATTCTAATGATTCTTAGAAGTCCTAATACACATTCCTAGACCATTCTAAGCCTTTAGAATGCTCTCTTAACCATTCTACACTTGTTAGAACCTCAAAGGAATCATGCTACACCCTCTACGTCCCTTGGGGTACCAAGCAATGTATAGGATCATTCTAATGGTTCTTATAAGTCCTAATACACATTCCTAGACCATTCTAAGCCTTTAGAATACTCTCATAACCATTCTACACTTGTTAGAACCTCCAAGGAATCATGCTACACCCTCTACGTCCCTTGGGGTACCAAGCAATGTTTAGGATCATTCTAATGGTTCTTATAAGTCCTAATACACATTCCTAGACAATTCTAAGCCTTTAGAATACTCTCTTAACCATTCTACACTTGTTAGAACCTCCAACGACTCTTGCTACACCCTCTACGTCCCTTGGGGTACCAAGCAATGTTTAGGATCATTTTAATGGTTCTTATAAGTCCTAATACACATTCCTAGACCATTCTAAGCCTTTAGAATACTCTCATAACCATTCTACACTTGTTAGAACCTCCAAGGAATCATGCTACACCCTCTACGTCCCTTGGGGTACCAAGCAATGTTTTGGATCATTCTAATGGTTCTTATAAGTCCTAATACACATTGCTAGACAATTCTAAGCCTTTAGAATACTCTCTTAACCATTCTACACTTGTTAGAACCTCCAAGGACTCATGCTACACCCTCTACGTCCCTTGGGGTACCAAGCAATGTTTAGGATTGTTCAAATGGTTCTTATATGTCCTAATACACATTCCTAGACCATTCTAAGCCTTTAGAATACTCTCATAACCATTCTACACTTGTTAGAACCTCCAAGGACTCATGCTACACCCTCTACGTCCCTTGGGGTACCAAGCGATGTTTAGGATCATTCTAATGGTTCTTATAAGTCCTAATACACATTCCTAGACCATTCTAAGCCTTTAGAATACTCTCATAACCATTCTACACTTGTTAGAACCTCCAAGGACTCATGTTACACCCTCTACGTCCCTTGGGGTACCAAGCAATGTTTAGGATCATTCTAATGGTTCTTATAAGTCCTAATACACATTCCTAGACCATTCTAAGCCTTTAGAATACTTTCTTAACCATTCTACACTTGTTAGAACCTCCAACGACTCTTGCTACACCCTCTACGTCCCTTGGGGTACCAAGCAATGTTTAGGATCATTTTAATGGTTCTTATAAGTCCTAATACACATTCCTAGACCATTTTAAGCCTTTAGAATACTCTCATAACCATTCTACACTTGTTAGAACCTCAAAGGAATCATGCTACACCCTCTACGTCTGTTGGGGTACCAAGCAATGTTTAGGATAATTCTAATGGTTCTTATTAGTCCTAATACACAATCCTAGACCATTCTAAGCCTTTAGAATACTCTCATAACCATTCTACACTTGTTAGAACCTCCAAGGACTCATGATACACCCTCTACCTCCCATGGGGTACCAAGCAATGTTTAGGATCATTCTAATGGTTCTTCTAAGTTCTAATACACATTCCTAGACCATTCTAAGCCTTTAGAATACTTTCTTAACCATTCTACACTTGTTAGAACCTCCAACGACTCTTGCTACACCCTCTACGTCCCTTGGGGTACCAAGCAATGTTTAGGATCATTCTAATGGTTCTTATAAGTCCTAATACACATTCCTAGACCATTCTAAGCCTTTAGAATACTTTCTTAACCATTCTACACTTGTTAGAACCGCCAACGACTCTTGCTACACCCTCTACGTCCCTTGGGGTACCAAGCAATGTTTAGGATCATTCTAATGATTCTTAGAAGTCCTAATACACATTCCTAGACCATTCTAAGCCTTTAGAATGCTCTCTTAACCATTCTACACTTGTTAGAACCTCAAAGGAATCATGCTACACCCTCTACGTCCCTTGGGGTACCAAGCAATGTTTAGGATCATTCTAATGGTTCTTATAAGTCCTAATACACATTCCTAGACCATTCTAAGCCTTTAGAATACTCTCATAACCATTCTACACTTGTTAGAACCTCCAAGGAATCATGCTACACCCTCTACGTCCCTTGGGGTACCAAGCAATGTTTAGGATCATTCTAATGGTTCTTATAAGTCCTAATACACATTCCTAGACAATTCTAAGCCTTTAGAATACTCTCTTAACCATTCTACACTTGTTAGAACCTCCAAGGACTCATGCTACACCCTCTACGTCCCTTGGGGTATCAAGCAATGTTTAGGATTGTTCAAATGGTTCTTATATGTCCTAATACACATTCCTAGACCATTCTAAGCCTTTAGAATACTCTCATAACCATTCTACACTTGTTAGAACCTCCAAGGACTCATGCTACACCCTCTACGTCCCTTGGGGTACCAAGCAATGTTTAGGATCATTCTAATGGTTCTTATAAGTCCTAATACACATTCCTAGACCATTCTAAGCCTTTAGAATACTCTCATAACCATTCTACACTTGTTAGAACCTCAAAGGAATCATGCTACACCCTCTACGTCCGTTGGGGTACCAAGCAATGTTTAGGATCATTCTAATGGTTCTTATAAGTCCTAATACACATTCCTAGACCATTCTAAGCCTTTAGAATACTCTCATAACCATTCTACACTAGTTAGAACCTCCAAGGAATCATGCTACACCCTCTACGTCCCTTGGGGTACCAAGCAATGTTTAGGATCATTCTAATGGTTCTTATAAGTCCTAATACACATTCCTAGACAATTCTAAGCCTTTAGAATACTCTCTTAACCATTCTACACTTGTTAGAACCTCAAAGGAATCATGCTACATCCTCTACGTCCCTTGGGGTACCAAGCAATGTTTAGGATCATTTTAATGGTTCTTATATGTCCTAATACACATTCCTAGACCATTCTAAGCCTTTAGAATACTCTCATAACCATTCTACACTTGTTAGAACCTCAAAGGAATCATGCTACACCCTCTATGTCCCTTGGGGTACCAAGCAATGTTTAGGATCATTCTAATGGTTCTTATAAGTCCTAATACACATTCCTAGACCATTCTAAGCCTTTAGAATGCTCTCTTAACCATTCTACACTTGTTAGAACATCCAAGGACTCATGTTACACCCTCTACGTCTCATTGGGTACCAAGCAATGTTTAGGATCATTCTAATGGTTCTTATTAGTCCTAATACACATTCCTAGACCATTCTAAGCCTTTAGAATACTCTCATAACCATTCTACACTTGTTAGAACCTCCAAGGAATCATGCTACACCCTCTACGTCCGTTGGGGTACCAAGCAATGTTTAGGATCATTCTAATGGTTCTTATAAGTCCTAATACACATTCGTAGACCATTCTAAGCCTTTAGAATACTTTCTTAACCATTCTACACTTGTTAGAACCTCCAACGACTCTTGCTACACCCTCTACGTCCCTTGGGGTACCAAGCAATGTTTAGGATCATTCTAATGGTTCTTATAAGTCTTAATACACATTCATAGACCATTTTAAGCCTTTAGAATACTCTCATAACCATTCTACACTTGTTAGAACCTCAAAGGAATCATGCTACACCCTCTACGTCTGCTGGGGTACCAAGCAATGTTTAGGATAATTCTAATGGTTCTTATTAGTCCTAATACACAATCCTAGACCATTCTAAGCCTTTAGAATACTCTCATAACCATTCTACACTTGTTAGAACCTCCAAGGACTCATGATACACCCTCTACCTCCCATGGGGTACCAAGCAAAGTTTAGGATCATTCTAATGGTTCTTCTAAGTCCTAATACACATTCCTAGACCATTCTAAGCCTTTAGAATACTTTCTTAACCATTCTACACTTGTTAGAACCTGCAACGACTCTTGCTACACCCTCTACGTCCCTTGGGGTACCAAGCAATGTTTAGGATCATTCTAATGATTCTTAGAAGTCCTAATACACATTCCTAGACCATTCTAAGCCTTTAGAATGCTCTCTTAACCATTCTACACTTGTTAGAACCTCAAAGGAATCATGCTACACCCTCTACGTCCCTTGGGGTACCAAGCAATGTTTAGGATCATTCTAATGGTTCTTATAAGTCCTAATACACATTCCTAGACCATTCTAAGCCTTTAGAATACTCTCATAACCATTCTACACTTGTTAGAACCTCCAAGGAATCATGCTACACCCTCTACGTCCCTTGGGGTACCAAGCAATGTTTAGGATCATTCTAATGGTTCTTATAAGTCCTAATACACATTCCTAGACAATTCTAAGCCTTTAGAATACTCTCTTAACCATTCTACACTTGTTAGAACCTCCAAGGACTCATGCTACACCCTCTACGTCCCTTGGGGTACCAAGCAATGTTTAGGATTGTTCAAATGGTTCTTATATGTCCTAATACACATTCCTAGACCATTCTAAGCCTTTAGAATACTCTCATAACCATTCTACACTTGTTAGAACCTCCAAGGACTCATGCTACACCCTCTACGTTCCTTGGGGTACCAAGCAATGTTTAGGATCATTCTAATGGTTCTTATAAGTCCTAATACACATTCCTAGACCATTCTAAGCCTTTAGAATACTCTCATAACCATTCTACACTTGTTAGAACCTCCAAGGACTCATGTTACACCCTCTACGTCCCTTGGGGTACCAAGCAATGTTTAGGATCATTCTAATGGTTCTTATAAGTCCTAATACACATTCCTAGACCATTCTAAGCCTTTAGAATACTTTCTTAACCATTCTACACTTGTTAGAACCTCCAACGACTCTTGCTACACCCTCTACGTCCCTTGGGGTACCAAGCAATGTTTAGGATCATTTTAATGGTTCTTATAAGTCCTAATACACATTCCTAGACCATTTTAAGCCTTTAGAATACTCTCATAACCATTCTACACTTGTTAGAACCTCAAAGGAATCATGCTACACCCTCTACGTCTGTTGGGGTACCAAGAAATGTTTAGGATAATTCTAATGGTTCTTATTAGTCCTAATACACAATCCTAGACCATTCTAAGCCTTTAGAATACTCTCATAACCATTCTACACTTGTTAGAACCTCCAAGGACTCATGATACACCCTCTACCTCCCATGGGGTACCAAGCAATTGTTTAGGATCATTCTAATGGTTCTTCTAAGTCCTAATACACATTCCTAGACCATTCTAAGCCTTTAGAATACTTTCTTAACCATTCTACACTTGTTAGAACCTCCAACGACTCTTGCTACACCCTCTACGTCCCTTGGGGTACCAAGAATGTTTAGGATCATTCTAATGATTCTTAGAAGTCCTAATACACATTCCTAGACCATTCTAAGCCTTTAGAATGCTCTCTTAACCATTCTACACTTGTTAGAACCTCAAAGGAATCATGCTACACCCTCTACGTCCCTTGGGGTACCAAGCAATGTTTAGGATCATTCTAATGGTTCTTATAAGTCCTAATACACATTCCTAGACAATTCTAAGCCTTTAGAATACTCTCTTCACCATT
Organism: Crotalaria pallida; assembly: GCA_037953625.1. NCBI lineage: Eukaryota > Viridiplantae > Streptophyta > Magnoliopsida > Fabales > Fabaceae > Crotalaria > Crotalaria pallida. The sequence goes on along the minus strand of CM075654.1, from coordinate 102,461,728 downwards.
CTACACTTGTTAGAACCTCAAAGGAATCATGCTACACCCTCTACGTCCCTTGGGGTACCAAGCAATGTTTAGGATCATTTTAATGGTTCTTATATGTCCTAATACACATTCCTAGACCATTCTAAGCCTTTAGAATACTCTCATAACCATTCTACACTTGTTAGAACCTCAAAGGAATCATGCTACACCCTCTACGTCCCTTGGGGTACCAAGCAATGTTTAGGATCATTCTAATAATTCTTTTAAGTCCTATTACACATTCCTAGACCATTCTAAGCCTTTAGAATGCTCTCTTAACCATTCTACACTTGTTAGAACCTCAAAGGAATCATGCTACACCCTCTACGTCCCTTGGGGTACCAAGCAATGTTTAGGATCATTCTAATGGTTCTTATAAGTCCTAATACACATTCCTAGACCATTCTAAGCCTTTAGAATACTCTCATAACCATTCTACACTTGTTAGAACCTCCAAGGAATCATGCTACACCCTCTATGTCCCTTGGGGTACCAAGCAATGTTTAGGATCATTCTAATGGTTCTTATAAGTCCTAATACACATTCCTAGACAATTCTAAGCCTTTAGAATACTCTCTTAACCATTCTACACTTGTTAGAACCTCCAAGGACTCATGCTACACCCTCTACGTCCCTTGGGGTACCAAGCAATGTTTAGGATTGTTCAAATGGTTCTTATATGTCCTAATACACATTCCTAGACCATTCTAAGCCTTTAGAATACTCTCATAACCATTCTACACTTGTTAGAACCTCCAAGGACTCATGCTACACCCTCTACGTTCCTTGGGGTACCAAGCAATGTTTAGGATCATTCTAATGGTTCTTATAAGTCCTAATACACATTCCTAGACCATTCTAAGCCTTTAGAATACTCTCATAACCATTCTACACTTGTTAGAACCTCCAAGGACTCATGTTACACCCTCTACGTCCCTTGGGGTACCAAGCAATGTTTAGGATCATTCTAATGGTTCTTATAAGTCCTAATACACATTCCTAGACCATTCTAAGCCTTTAGAATACTTTCTTAACCATTCTACACTTGTTAGAACCTCCAAGGACTCATGCTACACCCTCTACGTCCCTTGGGGTACCAAGCAATGTTTAGGATTGTTCAAATGGTTCTTATATGTCCTAATACACATTCCTAGACCATTCTAAGCCTTTAGAATACTCTCATAACCATTCTACACTTGTTAGAACCTCCAAGGACTCATGCTACACCCTCTACGTCCCTTGGGGTACCAAGCAATGTTTAGGATCATTCTAATGGTTCTTATAAGTCCTAATACACATTCCTAGACCATTCTAAGCCTTTAGAATACTCTCATAACCATTCTACACTTGTTAGAACCTCCAAGGACTCATGTTACACCCTCTACGTCCCTTGGGGTACCAAGCAATGTTTAGGATCATTCTAATGGTTCTTATAAGTCCTAATACACATTCCTAGACCATTCTAAGCCTTTAGAATACTTTCTTAACCATTCTACACTTGTTAGAACCTCCAAGGACTCATGCTACACCCTCTACGTCCCTTGGGGTACCAAGCAATGTTTAGGATTGTTCAAATGGTTCTTATATGTCCTAATACACATTCCTAGACCATTCTAAGCCTTTAGAATACTCTCATAACCATTCTACACTTGTTAGAACCTCCAAGGACTCATGCTACACCCTCTACGTCCCTTGGGGTACCAAGCAATGTTTAGGATCATTCTAATGGTTCTTATAAGTCCTAATACACATTCCTAGACCATTCTAAGCCTTTAGAATACTCTCATAACCATTCTACACTTGTTAGAACCTCCAAGGACTCATGTTACACCCTCTACGTCCCTTGGGGTACCAAGCAATGTTTAGGATCATTCTAATGGTTCTTATAAGTCCTAATACACATTCCTAGACCATTCTAAGCCTTTAGAATACTTTCTTAACCATTCTACACTTGTTAGAACCTCCAAGGACTCATGCTACACCCTCTACGTCCCTTGGGGTACCAAGCAATGTTTAGGATCATTCTAATGGTTCTTATAAGTCCTAATACACATTCCTAGACCATTCTAAGCCTTTAGAATACTCTCATAACCATTCTACACTTGTTAGAACCTCCAAGGACTCATGTTACACCCTCTACGTCCCTTGGGGTACCAAGCAATGTTTAGGATCATTCTAATGGTTCTTATAAGTCCTAATACACATTCCTAGACCATTCTAAGCCTTTAGAATACTTTCTTAACCATTCTACACTTGTTAGAACCTCCAAGGACTCATGCTACACCCTCTACGTCCCTTGGGGTACCAAGCAATGTTTAGGATTGTTCAAATGGTTCTTTTATGTCCTAATACACATTCCTAGACCATTCTAAGCCTTTAGAATACTCTCATAACCATTCTACACTTGTTAGAACCTCCAAGGACTCATGCTACACCCTCTACGTCCCTTGGGGTACCAAGCAATGTTTAGGATCATTCTAATGGTTCTTATAAGTACTAATACACATTCCTAGACCATTCTAAGCCTTTAGAATACTCTCATAACCATTCTACACTTGTTAGAACCTCCAAGGACTCATGTTACACCCTCTACGTCCCTTGGGGTACCAAGCAATGTTTAGGATCATTCTAATGGTTCTTATAAGTCCTAATACACATTCCTAGACCATTCTAAGCCTTTAGAATACTCTCTTAACCATTCTACACTTGTTAGAACCTCCAAGGACTCATGCTACACCCTCTACGTCCCTTGGGGAACCAAGCAATGTTTAGGATCATACTAATGGTTCTTATAAGTCCTAATACACATTCCTAGACCATTCTAAGTCTTTAGAATGCTCTCTTAACCATTCTACACTTGTTAGAACCTCCAAGGACTCATGTTACACCCTCTACGTCCCATTGGGTACCAAGCAATGTTTAGGATCATTCTAATGGTTCTTATAAGTCCTAATACACATTCCTAGACCATTCTAAGCCTTCAGAATACTCTCTTAACCATTATACACTTGTTAGGACGTCCAAGGACTCATCCAACACTCTCTACGTCCATTAGGGTACCAAGCAATGTTTAGGATCATTCTAAACGTACGTATATGTCTTAATACACATTCCAAGACCATTCTAAGCCTTTAGATTACTCTCTTAACCATTCTACACTTGTTAGAACCTCCAAGGAATCATGCTACACCCTCTACGTCCGTTGGGGTACCAAGCAATGTTTAGGATCATTCTAATGGTTCTTCTAAGTCCTAATACACATTTCTAGACCATTCTAAGCCTTCAGAATACTCTCTTAACCATTATACACTTGTTAGGACATCCAAGGACTCATCCTACACTCTCTACGTCCATTAGGGTACCAAGCAATGTTTAGGATCATTCTAAACGTACGTATATGTCTTATATGTCTTAATACACATTCCAAGACCATTCTAAGCCTTTAGATTACTCTCTTAACCATTCTACACTTGTTAGAACCTCCAAGGACTCATGCTACACCCTCTAAGTCCCTTCGGGTACCAAGCAATGTTTAGGATCATTCTAATGGTTCTTATAAGTCCTAATACACATTCAAAGACCATTCTAAGCCTTTAGAATACTCTCATAACCATTCTACACTTGTTAGAACCTCCAAGGACTCATGCTACACCCTCTACGTCCCTTGGGGTACCAAGCAATGTTTAGGATCATTCTAATGGTTCTTATAAGTCCTAATACACATTCCTAGACCATTCTAAGCCTTTAGAATACTCTCATAACCATTCTACACTTGTTAGAACCTCCAAGGACTCATGCTACACCCTCTACGTCCCTTGGGGTACCAAGCAATGTTTAGGATCATTCTAATGGTTCTTATAAGTCCTAATACACATTCCTAGACCATTCTAAGCCTTTAGAATACTCTCATAACCATTCTACACTTGTTAGAACCTCCAAGGACTCATGTTACACCCTCTACGTCCCTTGGGGTACCAAGCAATGTTTAGGATCATTCTAATGGTTCTTATAAGTCCTAATACACATTCCTAGACCATTCTAAGCCTTTAGAATACTTTCTTAACCATTCTACACTTGTTAGAACCTCCAAGGACTCATGCTACACCCTCTACGTCCCTTGGGGTACCAAGCAATGTTTAGGATTGTTCAAATGGTTCTTTTATGTCCTAATACACATTCCTAGACCATTCTAAGCCTTTAGAATACTCTCATAACCATTCTACACTTGTTAGAACCTCCAAGGACTCATGCTACACCCTCTACGTCCCTTGGGGTACCAAGCAATGTTTAGGATCATTCTAATGGTTCTTATAAGTACTAATACACATTCCTAGACCATTCTAAGCCTTTAGAATACTCTCATAACCATTCTACACTTGTTAGAACCTCCAAGGACTCATGTTACACCCTCTACGTCCCTTGGGGTACCAAGCAATGTTTAGGATCATTCTAATGGTTCTTATAAGTCCTAATACACATTCCTAGACCATTCTAAGCCTTTAGAATACTCTCTTAACCATTCTACACTTGTTAGAACCTCCAAGGACTCATGCTACACCCTCTACGTCCCTTGGGGAACCAAGCAATGTTTAGGATCATACTAATGGTTCTTATAAGTCCTAATACACATTCCTAGACCATTCTAAGTCTTTAGAATGCTCTCTTAACCATTCTACACTTGTTAGAACCTCCAAGGACTCATGTTACACCCTCTACGTCCCATTGGGTACCAAGCAATGTTTAGGATCATTCTAATGGTTCTTATAAGTCCTAATACACATTCCTAGACCATTCTAAGCCTTCAGAATACTCTCTTAACCATTATACACTTGTTAGGACGTCCAAGGACTCATCCAACACTCTCTACGTCCATTAGGGTACCAAGCAATGTTTAGGATCATTCTAAACGTACGTATATGTCTTAATACACATTCCAAGACCATTCTAAGCCTTTAGATTACTCTCTTAACCATTCTACACTTGTTAGAACCTCCAAGGAATCATGCTACACCCTCTACGTCCGTTGGGGTACCAAGCAATGTTTAGGATCATTCTAATGGTTCTTCTAAGTCCTAATACACATTTCTAGACCATTCTAAGCCTTCAGAATACTCTCTTAACCATTATACACTTGTTAGGACATCCAAGGACTCATCCTACACTCTCTACGTCCATTAGGGTACCAAGCAATGTTTAGGATCATTCTAAACGTACGTATACGTCTTATATGTCTTAATACACATTCCAAGACCATTCTAAGCCTTTAGATTACTCTCTTAACCATTCTACACTTGTTAGAACCTCCAAGGACTCATGCTACACCCTCTAAGTCCCTTCGGGTACCAAGCAATGTTTAGGATCATTCTAATGGTTCTTATAAGTCCTAATACACATTCAAAGACCATTCTAAGCCTTTAGAATACTCTCATAACCATTCTACACTTGTTAGAACCTCCAAGGACTCATGCTACACCCTCTACGTCCCTTGGGGTACCAAGCAATGTTTAGGATCATTCTAATGGTTCTTATAAGTCTTAATACACATTCCTAGACCATTCTAAGCCTTTAGAATACTCTCATAACCATTCTACACTTGTTAGAACCTCCAAGGACTCATGTTACACCCTCTACCTCCCATGGGGTACTAAGCAATGTTTAGGATCATTCTAATGGTTCTTCTAAGTCCTAATACACATTCCTAGACCATTCTAAGCCTTTAGAATACTTTCTTAACCATTCTATACTTGTTAGAACCTCCAACGACTCTTGCTACACCCTCTACGTCCCTTGGGGTACCAAGCAATGTTTAGGATCATTTTAATGGTTCTTATAAGTCCTAATATACATTCCTAGACCATTCTAAGCCTTTAGAATGCTCTCTTAACCATTTTACACTTGTTAGATCCTCCAAGGACTCATGTTACACCCTCTACGTCCCTTGGGGTACCAAGCAATGTTTAGGATCATTCTAATGGTTCTGATAAGTCCTAATACACATTCCTAGACAATTCTAAGCCTTTAGAATACTCTCTTAACCATTCTACACTTGTTAGAACCTCCAAGGACTCATGCTACACCATCTACGTCCCTTGGGGTACCAAGCAATGTTTAGGATTGTTCAAATGGTTCTTATATGTCCTAATACACATTCCTAGACCATTCTAAGCCTTTAGAATACTCTCATAACCATTCTACACTTGTTAGAACCTCCAAGGACTCATGCTACACCCTCTACGTCCCTTGGGGTACCAAGCAATGTTTAGGATCATTCTAATGGTTCTTATAAGTCCTAATACACATTCCTAGACCATTCTATGCCTTTAGAAAACTCTGTTAACCATTCTAAACTTGTTAGAACCTCCAAGGACTCATGCTACACCCTCTACGTCCCTTGGTGTACCAAACAATGTTTAGGATCATACTAATTGTTCTAATAAGTCCTAATACACATTCCTAGACCATTCTAAGTCTTTAGAATGCTCTCTTAACCATTCTACATTTGTTAGAACCTCCAAGGACTCATGTTACACCCTCTACGTCCCATTGGGTACCAAGCAATGTTTAGGATCATTCTAATGGTTCTTATTAGTCCTAATACACATTCCTAGACCATTCTAAGCCTTTAGAATACTCTCATAACCATTCTACACTTGTTAGAACCTCCAAGGAATCATGCTACACCCTCTACGTCCGTTGGGGTACCAAGCAATGTTTAGGATCATTCAAATGGTTCTCCTAAGTCCTAATACACATTCCTAGACCATTCTAAGCCTTTACAATACTCTCTTAACCATTATACACTTGTTAGGTCGTCCAAGGACTCATCCAACACTCTCTACGTCCATTAGGGTACCAAACAATGTTTAGGATCATTCTAAACGTACGTATATGTCTTAATACACATTCCTAGACCATTCTAAGCATTTAGATTACTCTCTTAACCATTCTACACTTGTTAGAACCTCCAAGGACTCATGCTACACCCTCTAAGTCCCTTCGGGTACCAAGCAATGTTTAGGATCATTCTAATGGTTCTTATAAGTCCTAATACACATTCCTAGACCATTCTAAGCCTTTAGAATTCTCTCATAACCATTCTACACTTGTTAGAACCTCCATGGACTCATGCTACACCCTCTACGTCCCTTGGGGTACCAAGCAATGTTTAGTATCATTCTAATGGTTCTTATAAGTCCTAATACACATTCCTAGACCATTCTATGCCTTTAGAAAACTCTCTTAACCATTCTAAACTTGTTAGAACCTTCAAGGACTCATGCTACACCCTCTACGTCCCTTGGTGTACCAAACAATGTTTAGGATCATACTAATGCTTCTTATAAGTCCTAATACACATTCCTAGACCATTCTAAGCCTTTAGAATACTCTCATAACCATTCTACACTTGTTAGAACCTCCAACGACTCTTGCTACACCCTCTACATCCCGTGGGGTACCAAGCAATGTTTAGGATCATTTTAATGGTTCTTATAAGTCCTAATACACATTCCTAGACCTTTCTAAGCCTTTAGAATGCTCTCTTAACCATTCTACACTTGTTAGAACCTCCAAGGACTCATGTTACACCCTCTACGTCTCAATGGGTACCAAGCAATGTTTAGGATCATTCTAATGGTTCTTATTAGTCCTAATACACATTCCTAGACCATTCTATGCCTTTAGAATACTCTCATAACAATTCTACACTTGTTAGAACCTCCAAGGAATCATGCTACACCCTCTACGTCCGTTGGGGTACCAAGCAATGTTTAGGATCATTCTAATGGTTCTGATAAGTCCTAATACACATTCCTAGACAATTCTAAGCCTTTAGAATACTCTCTTAACCATTCTACACTTGTTAGAACCTCCAAGGACTCATGCTACACCCTCTACGTCCCTTGGGGTACCAAGCAATGTTTAGGATTGTTCAAATGGTTCTTATATGTCCTAATACACATTCCTAGACCATTCTAAGCCTTTAAAATACTCTCATAACCATTCTACACTTGTTAGAACCTCCAAGGACTCATGCTACACCCTCTACGTCCCTTGGGGTACCAAGCAATGTTTAGGATCATTCTAATGGTTCTTATTAGTCCTAATACACATTCCTAGACCATTCTAAGCCTTTAGAATACTCTCATAACCATTCTACACTTGTTAGAACCTCCAAGGACTCATGTTACACCCTCTACCTCCCATGGGGTACTAAGCAATGTTTAGGATCATTCTAATGGTTCTTCTAAGTCCTAATACACATTCCTAGACCATTCTAAGCCTTTAGAATACTTTCTTAACCATTCTATACTTGTTAGAACCTCCAAGGAATCATGCTACACCCTCTACGTCCGTTGGGGTACCAAGCAATGTTTAGGATCATTCTAATGGTTCTTCTAAGTCCTAATACACATTCCTAGACCATTCTAAGCTTTTAGAATACTTTCTTAACCATTCTACACTTGTTAGAACCTCCAACGACTCTTGCTACACCCTCTACGTCCCTTGGGGTACCAAGCAATGTTTAGGATCATTCTAATGGATCTTATTAGTCCTAATACACATTCCTAGACCATTCTAAGCCTTTAGAATACTCTCATAACCATTCTACACTTGTTAGAACCTCCAAGGACTCATGTTACACCCTCTACCTCCCATGGGGTACTAAGCAATGTTTAGGATCATTCTAATGGTTCTTCTAAGTCCTAATACACATTCCTAGACCATTCTAAGCCTTTAGAATACTTTCTTAACCATTCTATACTTGTTAGAACCTCCAAGGAATCATGCTACACCCTCTACGTCCCTTGGGGTACCAAGCAATGTTTAGGATTGTTCAAATGGTTCTTATATGTCCTAATACACATTCCTAGACCATTCTAAGCCTTTAAAATACTCTCATAACCATTCTACACTTGTTAGAACCTCCAAGGACTCATGCTACACCCTCTACGTCCCTTGGGGTACCAAGCAATGTTTAGGATCATTCTAATGGTTCTTATAAGTCCTAATACACATTCCTAGACCATTCTAAGCCTTTAGAATACTCTCATAACCATTCTACACTTGTTAGAACCTCCAAGGACTCATGTTACACACTCTACGTCCCTTGGGGTACCAAGCAATGTTTAGGATCATTCTAATGGTTATTATAAGTCCTAATACACATTCCTAGACCATTCTAAGCCTTTAAAATACTCTCATAACCATTCTACACTTGTTAGAACCTCCAAGGACTCATGCTACACCCTCTACGTCCCTTGGGGTACCAAGCAATGTTTAGGATCATTCTAATGGTTCTTATTAGTCCTAATACACATTCCTAGACCATTCTAAGCCTTTAGAATACTCTCATAACCATTCTACACTTGTTAGAACCTCCAAGGACTCATGTTACACCCTCTACCTCCCATGGGGTACTAAGCAATGTTTAGGATCATTCTAATGGTTCTTCTAAGTCCTAATACACATTCCTAGACCATTCTAAGCCTTTAGAATACTTTCTTAACCATTCTATACTTGTTAGAACCTCCAAGGAATCATGCTACACCCTCTACGTCCGTTGGGGTACCAAGCAATGTTTAGGATCATTCTAATGGTTCTTCTAAGTCCTAATACACATTCCTAGACCATTCTAAGCTTTTAGAATACTTTCTTAACCATTCTACACTTGTTAGAACCTCCAACGACTCTTGCTACACCCTCTACGTCCCTTGGGGTACCAAGCAATGTTTAGGATCATTTTAATGATTCTTATAAGTCCTAATACACATTCCTAGACCATTCTAAGTCTTTAGAATGCTCTCTTAACCATTCTACACTTGTTAGAACCTCCAAGGACTCATGTTACACCCTCTACGTCCCATAGGGTACCAAGCAATGTTTAGGATCATTCTAATGGTTCTTATTAGTCCTAAGACATTGATCGAGGCCGTACCCGATCAAAATAAAAGGTGTTTATTCTGTAGTATTAGGAAGGTGATCCTAGGTCGTTTCCCAGCGAATATCGGTCTAGGCAAAGTATCAAACACGTAGTGTGCAGTAAAATGGGGGGGGGGGGTTTGTGTGTGACAAATGTGAAGAACAAAACACAAACAGAATATAAAAACTAAGAAAATCAGAAACAAAAGCGGGCAAACCCCTTTGGTTACGTACACTACTCAATCCTAGCTCACTAAAGATCGATTCCTCTCCTCTCCTCTCCTCTGTCCAACTCGTGATAACCAAATACTAAGCGAAAATTCAGTTATCACTCCAAACCCTAACTTCTAATTAAGCATCAGAAACCAGAATTGGAGTTTTTACGAGTTAATACAAATTAAGCATTTATATTCATGTATTATCTCTACGAAATGGAATTAAGCAAACCACTACACATCGATAAACATGAAAACAGAGAAGAGAAAACGAAATTGCATTAATAACAAGAGCTCAAGAGTAGATAATACAATACCAAAGGGATTAACCCTTGAAGTCTAGCCTTCCATGGCCATAAATGAAGAAAAACGAGTAGAAATGGGGAAGAACAAAACCCTAGCAGCCACCACCACTTGGGAGAGCCAAGAGAGAAGTTCTAACCTAGAGAGAGAGTGAGAAATCTGAAATGGGAGTGTGTTCTTGGGGGTTACACGAATTTCCCCTCTTAAGACACAAAATGGGCCTAAAACATGGGCCCAAATCCTAAGAAACACTATTCTGAAAATTACAATTAAAAAGGGACCTAAATGCAAATTACAATCTTCACTTCAATACTTCAATCTTCATTTCCAAACTTTCCAAAGTGTCCTTGTACCAAATATTACCTGAAAATAGAAATAGAATTAATTAGGCTAAATAATCCCAAATTAAACAATATTCGGAATATTAGTCCAATAAACTCAAAATCACTAAATCAAGCTAATCAATGTCAAATGGGCAACAAGTATCAATAATAGGAGTAAAATAATGCAAGGAATAATGGGAAATAAAATGCTCATCAGACATATTCCTAGACCATTCTAAGCCTTTAGAATACTCTCATAACCATTCTACACTTGTTAGAACCTCCAAGGAATCATGCTACACCCTCTACGTCCGTTGGGGTACCAAGCAATGTTTAGGATCATTCTAATGGTTCTTCTAAGTCCTAATACACATTCCTAGACCATTCTAAGCCTTCAGAATACTCTCTTAACCATTATACACTTGTTAGGACGTCCAAGGACTCATCCTACACTCTCTACGTCCATTAGGGTACCAAGCAATGTTTAGGATCATTCTAAACGTACGTATATGTCTTAATACACATTCCAAGACCATTCTAAGCCTTTAGATTACTCTCTTAACCATTCTACACTTGTTAGAACCTCCAAGGACTCATGCTACACCCTCTAAGTCCCTTCGGGTACTAAGCAATGTTTAGGATCATTCTAATGGTTCTTATAAGTCCTAATACACATTCCTAGACCATTCTAAGCCTTTAGAACACTCTCATAACCATTCTACACTTGTTAGAACCTCCATGGACTCATGCTACACCCTCTACGTCCCTTGGGGTACCAAGCAATGTTTAGGATCATTCTAATGGTTCTTATAAGTCTTAATACACATTCCTAGACCATTCCATGCCTTTAGAAAACTCTCATAACCATTCTAAACTTGTTAGAACCTCCAAGGACTCATGCTACACCCTCTACGTCCCTTGGTGTACCAAGCAATGTTTAGGATCATACTAATGGTTCTTATAAGTCCTAATAAACATTCCTAGACCATTCTAAGCCTTTAGAATACTCTCATAACCATTCTACACTTGTTAGAACCTCCAAGGACTCATGTTACACCTTCTACGTCCCTTGGGGTACCAAGCAATGTTTAGGATCATTCTAATGGTTCTTATAAGTCCTAATACACATTTCTAGACCATTCTAAGCCTTTAGAATACTCTCTTGACCATTCTACACTCTTTAGAACCTCCAAGGACTCATGCTACACCATCTACGTCCCTTGGGGTACCAAACAATGTTTAGGATCATTCTAATGGTTCTGATAAGTCCTAATACACATTCCTAGACAATTCTAAGCCTTTAGAATACTCTCTTAACCATTCTACACTTGTTAGAACCTCCAAGGACTCATGCTACACCCTCTAAGTCCCTTCGGGTACTAAGCAATGTTTAGGATCATTCTAATGGTTCTTATAAGTCCTAATACACATTCCTAGACCATTCTAAGCCTTTAGAACACTCTCATAACCATTCTACACTTGTTAGAACCTCCATGGACTCATGCTACACCCTCTACGTCCCTTGGGGTACCAAGCAATGTTTAGGATCATTCTAATGGTTCTTATAAGTCTTAATACACATTCCTAGACCATTCCATGCCTTTAGAAAACTCTCATAACCATTCTAAACTTGTTAGAACCTCCAAGGACTCATGCTACACCCTCTATGTCCCTTGGTGTACCAAGCAATGTTTAGGATCATACTAATGGTTCTTATAAGTCCTAATAAACATTCCTAGACCATTCTAAGCCTTTAGAATACTCTCATAACCATTCTACACTTGTTAGAACCTCCAAGGACTCATGTTACACCCTCTACGTCCCTTGGGGTACCAAGCAATGTTTAGGATCATTCTAATGGTTCTTATAAGTCCTAATACACATTTCTAGACCATTCTAAGCCTTTAGAATACTCTCTTGACCATTCTACACTCTTTAGAACCTCCAAGGACTCATGCTACACCATCTACGTCCCTTGGGGTACCAACCAATGTTTAGGATCATTCTAATGGTTATGATAAGTCCTAATACACATTCCTAGACAATTCTAAGCCTTTAGAATACTCTCTTAACCATTCTACACTTGTTAGAACCTCCAAGGACTCATGCTACACCCTCTACGTCCCTTGGGGTACCAAGCAATGTTTAGGATTGTTCAAATGGTTCTTATATGTCCTAATACACATTCCTAGATCATTCTAAGCCGTATACTCTCATAACCATTCTACACTTGTTAGAACCTCCAAGGACTCATGTTACACCCTCTACGTCCCTTGGGGTACCAAGCAATGTTTAGGATCATTCTAATGGTTCTTATAAGTCCTAATACACATTCGTAGATCATTCTAAGCCTTTAAAATACTCTCTTAACCATTCTACACTTGTTAGAACCTCCAAGGACTCATGTTACAGCCGCTACGTCCCATGGGGTACCAAGCAATGTTTAGGATCATTCTAATGGTTCTTATAAGTCCTAATACACATTTCTAGACCATTCTAAGCCTTTAGAATACTCTCTTGACCATTCTACACTCTTTAGAACCTCCAAGGACTCATGCTACACCCTCTACCTCCCATGGGGTACCAAGCAATGTTTAGGATCATTCTAATGGTTCTTCTAAATCCTAATACACATTCCTAGACCATTCTAAGCCTTTAGAATACTTTCTTAACCATTCTACACTTGTTAGAACCTCCAACGACTTTTGCTATACCCTCTACGTCCCTTGGGGTACCAAGCAATGTTTAGGATCATTTTAATGGTTCTTATAAGTCCTAATACACATTCCTAGACCATTCTAAACCTTTAGAATGCTCTCTTAACCATTCTACACTTGTTAGAACCTCCAAGGACTCATGTTACACCCTCTACGTCCCATTGGGTACCAAGCAATGTTTAGGATCATTCTAATGGTTCTTATAAGTCCTAATACACATTTCTAGACCATTCTAAGCCTTTAGAATACTCTCTTGACCATTCTACACTCCTTAGAACCTCCAAGGACTCATGCTACACCATCTACGTCCCTTGGGGTACCAACCAATGTTTAGGATCATTCTAATGGTTCTGATAAGTCCTAATACACATTCCTAGACAATTCTAAGCCTTTAGAATACTCTCTTAACCATTCTACACTTGTTAGAACCTCCAAGGACTCATGCTACACCCTCTACGTCCCTTGGGGTACCAAGCAATGTTTAGGATTGTTCAAATGGTTCTTATATGTCCTAATACACATTCCTAGATCATTCTAAGCCGTATACTCTCATAACCATTCTACACTTGTTAGAACCTCCAAGGACTCATGTTACACCCTCTACGTCCCTTGGGGTACCAAGCAATGTTTAGGATCATTCTAATGGTTCTTATAAGTCCTAATACACATTCGTAGATCATTCTAAGCCTTTAAAATACTCTCTTAACCATTCTACACTTGTTAGAACCTCCAAGGACTCATGTTACACCCGCTACGTCCCATGGGGTACCAAGCAATGTTTAGGATCATTCTAATGGTTCTTATAAGTCCTAATACACATTTCTAGACCATTCTAAGCCTTTAGAATACTCTCTTGACCATTCTACACTCTTTAGAACCTCCAAGGACTCATGCTACACCCTCTACCTCCCATGGGGTACCAAGCAATGTTTAGGATCATTCTAATGGTTCTTCTAAATCCTAATACACATTCCTAGACCATTCTAAGCCTTTAGAATACTTTCTTAACCATTCTACACTTGTTAGAACCTCCAACGACTTTTGCTATACCCTCTACGTCCCTTGGGGTACCAAGCAATGTTTAGGATCATTTTAATGGTTCTTATAAGTCCTAATACACATTCCTAGACCATTCTAAACCTTTAGAATGCTCTCTTAACCATTCTACACTTGTTAGAACCTCCAAGGACTCATGTTACACCCTCTACGTCCCATTGGGTACCAAGCAATGTTTAGGATCATTCTAATGGTTCTTATAAGCCCTAATACACATTCCTAGACCATTCTAAGCCTTTAGAATACTCTCATAACCATTCTACACTTGTTAGAACCTCCAAGGACTCATGTTACACCCTCTACGTCCCTTGGGGTACCAAGCAATGTTTAGGATCATTCTAATGGTTCTTATAAGTCCTAATACACATTCCTAGACAATTCTAAGCCTTTAGAATACTCTCTTAACCATTCTACACTTGTTAGAACCTCCAACGACTCTTGCTACACCCTCTACGTCCCTTGGGGTACCAAGCAATGTTTAGGATCATTTTAATGGTTCTTATAAGTCCTAATACACATTCCTAGACCATTCTAAGCCTTTAGAATACTCTCATAACCATTCTACACTTGTTAGAACCTCCAAGGAATCATGCTACACCCTCTACGTCCCTTGGGGTACCAAGCAATGTTTAGGATCATACTAATGGTTCTTATAAGTCCTAATACACATTCCTAGACCATTCATTAGCTTATTTGGAAAATTATCTTCGATTTGATATAAAATTCGTCCAATTCCGAGTTACGGATCAAAAGTTATGGCTGTTTGAAATTCGTGCTGATAAAACTTGAAAAATGTTTTCTGCAATTCACAACCAATGATGATCTGAGTGACAGTGGCTTAACAAAACATCATCATATGATAATAGTAGGGTGGATATAAATTTTCGTGCAAAAATACCACCCACAACTATGTGAACTAGCAACCACAGAATCAATCAAATACACTAATTGCAACAAAACAGCAAACAGCGCAACTTCAACCAGTTATCAGAATTGACTACTAGACCCTAAATCAGACACGACACACTATAATAACTATACTAACTACGACACTAACTAACTACTAACTACTAATGACCTTTGGCAAGAACCGATATTCCCCGGCAACGGCGCCAAATTTTGATCGAGGCCGTACCCGATCAAAATAAAAGGTGTTTATTCTGTAGTATTAGGAAGGTGATCCTAGGTCGTTTCCCAGCGAATATCGGTCTAGGCAAAGTATCAAACACGTAGTGTGCAGTAAAATGGGGGGGGGGTTTTGTGTGTGACAAATGTGAAGAACAAAACACAAACAGAATATAAAAACTAAGAAAATCAGAAACAAAAGCGGGCAAACCCCTTTGGTTACGTACACTACTCAATCCTAGCTCACTAAAGATCGATTCCTCTCCTCTCCTCTCCTCTGTCCAACTCGTGATAACCAAATACTAAGCGAAAATTCAGTTATCACTCCAAACCCTAACTTCTAATTAAGCATCAGAAACCAGAATTGGAGTTTTTACGAGTTAATACAAATTAAGCATTTATATTCATGTATTATCTCTACGAAATGGAATTAAGCAAACCACTACACATCGATAAACATGAAAACAGAGAAGAGAAAACGAAATTGCATTAATAACAAGAGCTCAAGAGTAGATAATACAATACCAAAGGGATTAACCCTTGAAGTCTAGCCTTCCATGGCCATAAATGAAGAAAAACGAGTAGAAATGGGGAAGAACAAAACCCTAGCAGCCACCACCACTTGGGAGAGCCAAGAGAGAAGTTCTAACCTAGAGAGAGAGTGAGAAATATGAAATGGGAGTGTGTTCTTGGGGGTTACACGAATTTCCCCTCTTAAGACACAAAATGGGCCTAAAACATGGGCCCAAATCCTAAGAAACACTATTCTGAAAATTACAATTAAAAAGGGACCTAAATGCAAATTACAATCTTCACTTCAATACTTCAATCTTCATTTCCAAACTTCCCAAAGTGTCCTTGTGCCAAATATTACCTGAAAATAGAAATAGAATTAATTAGGCTAAATAATCCCAAATTAAACAATATTCGGAATATTAGTCCAATAAACTCAAAATCACTAAATCAAGCTAATCAATGTAAAATGGGCAACAAGTATCAATAATAGGAGTAAAATAATGCAAGGAATAATGGGAAATAAAATGCTCATCAGACATATTCCTAGACCATTCTAAGCCTTTAGAATACTCTCATAACCATTCTACACTTGTTAGAACCTCCAAGGAATCATGCTACACCCTCTACGTCCGTTGGGGTACCAAGCAATGTTTAGGATCATTCTAATGGTTCTTCTAAGTCCTAATACACATTCCTAGACCATTCTAAGCCTTCAGAATACTCTCTTAACCATTATACACTTGTTAGGACGTCCAAGGACTCATCCTACACTCTCTACGTCCATTAGGGTACCAAGCAATGTTTAGGATCATTCTAAACGTACGTATATGTCTTAATACACATTCCAAGACCATTCTAAGCCTTTAGATTACTCTCTTAACCATTCTACACTTGTTAGAACCTCCAAGGACTCATGCTACACCCTCTAAGTCCCTTCGGGTACTAAGCAATGTTTAGGATCATTCTAATGGTTCTTATAAGTCCTAATACACATTCCTAGACCATTCTAAGCCTTTAGAACACTCTCATAACCATTCTACACTTGTTAGAACCTCCATGGACTCATGCTACACCCTCTACGTCCCTTGGGGTACCAAGCAATGTTTAGGATCATTCTAATGGTTCTTATAAGTCTTAATACACATTCCTAGACCATTCCATGCCTTTAGAAAACTCTCATAACCATTCTAAACTTGTTAGAACCTCCAAGGACTCATGCTACACCCTCTACGTCCCTTGGTGTACCAAGCAATGTTTAGGATCATACTAATGGTTCTTATAAGTCCTAATAAACATTCCTAGACCATTCTAAGCCTTTAGAATACTCTCAAAACCATTCTACACTTGTTAGAACCTCCAAGGACTCATGTTACACCCTCTACGTCCCTTGGGGTACCAAGCAATGTTTAGGATCATTCTAATGGTTCTTATAAGTCCTAATACACATTTCTAGACCATTCTAAGCCTTTAGAATACTCTCTTGACCATTCTACACTCTTTAGAACCTCCAAGGACTCATGCTACACCATCTACGTCCCTTGGGGTACCAACCAATGTTTAGGATCATTCTAATGGTTCTGATAAGTCCTAATACACATTCCTAGACAATTCTAAGCCTTTAGAATACTCTCTTAACCATTCTACACTTGTTAGAACCTCCAAGGACTCATGCTACACCCTCTAAGTCCCTTCGGGTACGAAGCAATGTTTAGGATCATTCTAATGGTTCTTATAAGTCCTAATACACATTCCTAGACCATTCTAAGCCTTTAGAACACTCTCATAACCATTCTACACTTGTTAGAACCTCCATGGACTCATGCTACACCCTCTACATCCCTTGGGGTACCAAGCAATGTTTAGGATCATTCTAATGGTTCTTATAAGTCTTAATACACATTCCTAGACCATTCCATGCCTTTAGAAAACTCTCATAACCATTCTAAACTTGTTAGAACCTCCAAGGACTCATGCTACACCCTCTACGTCCCTTGGTGTACCAAGCAATGTTTAGGATCATACTAATGGTTCTTATAAGTCCTAATAAACATTCCTAGACCATTCTAAGCCTTTAGAATACTCTCATAACCATTCTACACTTGTTAGAACCTCCAAGGACTCATGTTACACCCTCTACGTCCCTTGGGGTACCAAGTAATGTTTAGGATCATTCTAATGGTTCTTATAAGTCCTAATACACATTTCTAGACCATTCTAAGCCTTTAGAATACTCTCTTGACCATTCTACACTCTTTAGAACCTCCAAGGACTCATGCTACACCATCTACGTCCCTTGGGGTACCAACCAATGTTTAGGATCATTCTAATGGTTCTGATAAGTCCTAATACACATTCCTAGACAATTCTAAGCCTTTAGAATACTCTCTTAACCATTCTACACTTGTTAGAACCTCCAAGGACTCATGCTACACCCTCTACGTCCCTTGGGGTACCAAGCAATGTTTAGGATTGTTCAAATGGTTCTTATATGTCCTAATACACATTCCTAGATCATTCTAAGCCGTATACTCTCATAACCATTCTACACTTGTTAGAACCTCCAAGGACTCATGTTACACCCTCTACGTCCCTTGGGGTACCAAGCAATGTTTAGGATCATTCTAATGGTTCTTATAAGTCCTAATACACATTCGTAGATCATTCTAAGCCTTTAAAATACTCTCTTAACCATTCTACACTTGTTAGAACCTCCAAGGACTCATGTTACACCCGCTACGTCCCATGGGGTACCAAGCAATGTTTAGGATCATTCTAATGGTTCTTATAAGTCCTAATACACATTTCTAGACCATTCTAAGCCTTTAGAATACTCTCTTGACCATTCTACACTCTTTAGAACCTCCAAGGACTCATGCTACACACTCTACCTCCCATGGGGTACCAAGCAATGTTTAGGATCATTCTAATGGTTCTTCTAAATCCTAATACACATTCCTAGACCATTCTAAGCCTTTAGAATACTTTCTTAACCATTCTACACTTGTTAGAACCTCCAACGACTTTTGCTATACCCTCTACGTCCCTTGGGGTACCAAGCAATGTTTAGGATCATTTTAATGGTTCTTATAAGTCCTAATACACATTCCTAGACCATTCTAAACCTTTAGAATGCTCTCTTAACCATTCTACACTTGTTAGAACCTCCAAGGACTCATGTTACACCCTCTACGTCCCATTGGGTACCAAGCAATGTTTAGGATCATTCTAATGGTTCTTATAAGCCCTAATACACATTCCTAGACCATTCTAAGCCTTTAGAATACTCTCATAACCATTCTACACTTGTTAGAACCTCCAAGGACTCATGTTACACCCTCTACGTCCCTTGGGGTACCAAGCAATGTTTAGGATCATTCTAATGGTTCTTATAAGTCCTAATACACATTCCTAGACAATTCTAAGCCTTTAGAATACTCTCTTAACCATTCTACACTTGTTAGAACCTCCAACGACTCTTGCTACACCCTCTACGTCCCTTGGGGTACCAAGCAATGTTTAGGATCATTTTAATGGTTCTTATAAGTCCTAATACACATTCCTAGACCATTCTAAGCCTTTAGAATACTCTCATAACCATTCTACACTTGTTAGAACCTCCAAGGAATCATGCTACACCCTCTACGTCCCTTGGGGTACCAAGCAATGTTTAGGATCATACTAATGGTTCTTATAAGTCCTAATACACATTCCTAGACCATTCATTAGCTTATTTGGAAAATTCTCTTCGATTTGATATAAAATTCGTCCAATTCCGAGTTACGGATCAAAAGTTATGGCTGTTTGAAATTCGTGCTGATAAAACTTGAAAAATGTTTTCTGCAATTCACAACCAATGATGATCTGAGTGACAGTGGCTTAACAAAACATCATCATATGATAATAGTAGGGTGGATATAAATTTTCGTGCAAAAATACCACCCACAACTATGTGAACTAGCAACCACAGAATCAATCAAATACACTAATTGCAACAAAACAGCAAACAGCGCAACTTCAACCAGTTATCAGAATTGACTACTAGACCCTAAATCAGACACGACACACTATAATAACTATACTAACTACGACACTAACTAACTACTAACTACTAATGACCTTTGGCAAGAACCGATATTCCCCGGCAACGGCGCCAAATTTTGATCGAGGCCGTACCCGATCAAAATAAAAGGTGTTTATTCTGTAGTATTAGGAAGGTGATCCTAGGTCGTTTCCCAGCGAATATCGGTCTAGGCAAAGTATCAAACACGTAGTGTGCAGTAAAATGGGGGGGGGGGTTTTGTGTGTGACAAATGTGAAGAACAAAACACAAACAGAATATAAAAACTAAGAAAATCAGAAACAAAAGCGGGCAAACCCCTTTGGTTACGTACACTACTCAATCCTAGCTCACTAAAGATCGATTCCTCTCCTCTCCTCTCCTCTGTCCAACTCGTGATAACCAAATACTAAGCGAAAATTCAGTTATCACTCCAAACCCTAACTTCTAATTAAGCATCAGAAACCAGAATTGGAGTTTTTACGAGTTAATACAAATTAAGCATTTATATTCATGTATTATCTCTACGAAATGGAATTAAGCAAACCACTACACATCGATAAACATGAAAACAGAGAAGAGAAAACGAAATTGCATTAATAACAAGAGCTCAAGAGTAGATAATACAATACCAAAGGGATTAACCCTTGAAGTCTAGCCTTCCATGGCCATAAATGAAGAAAAACGAGTAGAAATGGGGAAGAACAAAACCCTAGCAGCCACCACCACTTGGGAGAGCCAAGAGAGAAGTTCTAACCTAGAGAGAGAGTGAGAAATATGAAATGGGAGTGTGTTCTTGGGGGTTACACGAATTTCCCCTCTTAAGACACAAAATGGGCCTAAAACATGGGCCCAAATCCTAAGAAACACTATTCTGAAAATTACAATTAAAAAGGGACCTAAATGCAAATTACAATCTTCACTTCAATACTTCAATCTTCATTTCCAAACTTCCCAAAGTGTCCTTGTGCCAAATATTACCTGAAAATAGAAATAGAATTAATTAGGCTAAATAATCCCAAATTAAACAATATTCGGAATATTAGTCCAATAAACTCAAAATCACTAAATCAAGCTAATCAATGTAAAATGGGCAACAAGTATCAATAATAGGAGTAAAATAATGCAAGGAATAATGGGAAATAAAATGCTCATCAGACATATTCCTAGACCATTCTAAGCCTTTAGAATACTCTCATAACCATTCTACACTTGTTAGAACCTCCAAGGAATCATGCTACACCCTCTACGTCCGTTGGGGTACCAAGCAATGTTTAGGATCATTCTAATGGTTCTTCTAAGTCCTAATACACATTCCTAGACCATTCTAAGCCTTCAGAATACTCTCTTAACCATTATACACTTGTTAGGACGTCCAAGGACTCATCCTACACTCTCTACGTCCATTAGGGTACCAAGCAATGTTTAGGATCATTCTAAACGTACGTATATGTCTTAATACACATTCCAAGACCATTCTAAGCCTTTAGATTACTCTCTTAACCATTCTACACTTGTTAGAACCTCCAAGGACTCATGCTACACCCTCTAAGTCCCTTCGGGTACTAAGCAATGTTTAGGATCATTCTAATGGTTCTTATAAGTCCTAATACACATTCCTAGACCATTCTAAGCCTTTAGAACACTCTCATAACCATTCTACACTTGTTAGAACCTCCATGGACTCATGCTACACCCTCTACGTCCCTTGGGGTACCAAGCAATGTTTAGGATCATTCTAATGGTTCTTATAAGTCTTAATACACATTCCTAGACCATTCCATGCCTTTAGAAAACTCTCATAACCATTCTAAACTTGTTAGAACCTCCAAGGACTCATGCTACACCCTCTACGTCCCTTGGTGTACCAAGCAATGTTTAGGATCATACTAATGGTTCTTATAAGTCCTAATAAACATTCCTAGACCATTCTAAGCCTTTAGAATACTCTCAAAACCATTCTACACTTGTTAGAACCTCCAAGGACTCATGTTACACCCTCTACGTCCCTTGGGGTACCAAGCAATGTTTAGGATCATTCTAATGGTTCTTATAAGTCCTAATACACATTTCTAGACCATTCTAAGCCTTTAGAATACTCTCTTGACCATTCTACACTCTTTAGAACCTCCAAGGACTCATGCTACACCATCTACGTCCCTTGGGGTACCAACCAATGTTTAGGATCATTCTAATGGTTCTGATAAGTCCTAATACACATTCCTAGACAATTCTAAGCCTTTAGAATACTCTCTTAACCATTCTACACTTGTTAGAACCTCCAAGGACTCATGCTACACCCTCTAAGTCCCTTCGGGTACTAAGCAATGTTTAGGATCATTCTAATGGTTCTTATAAGTCCTAATACACATTCCTAGACCATTCTAAGCCTTTAGAACACTCTCATAACCATTCTACACTTGTTAGAACCTCCATGGACTCATGCTACACCCTCTACGTCCCTTGGGGTACCAAGCAATGTTTAGGATCATTCTAATGGTTCTTATAAGTCTTAATACACATTCCTAGACCATTCCATGCCTTTAGAAAACTCTCATAACCATTCTAAACTTGTTAGAACCTCCAAGGACTCATGCTACACCCTCTACGTCCCTTGGTGTACCAAGCAATGTTTAGGATCATACTAATGGTTCTTATAAGTCCTAATAAACATTCCTAGACCATTCTAAGCCTTTAGAATACTCTCATAACCATTCTACACTTGTTAGAACCTCCAAGGACTCATGTTACACCCTCTACGTCCCTTGGGGTACCAAGCAATGTTTAGGATCATTCTAATGGTTCTTATAAGTCCTAATACACATTTCTAGACCATTCTAAGCCTTTAGAATACTCTCTTGACCATTCTACACTCTTTAGAACCTCCAAGGACTCATGCTACACCATCTACGTCCCTTGGGGTACCAACCAATGTTTAGGATCATTCTAATGGTTCTGATAAGTCCTAATACACATTCCTAGACAATTCTAAGCCTTTAGAATACTCTCTTAACCATTCTACACTTGTTAGAACCTCCAAGGACTCATGCTACACCCTCTACGTCCCTTGGGGTACCAAGCAATGTTTAGGATTGTTCAAATGGTTCTTATATGTCCTAATACACATTCCTAGATCATTCTAAGCCGTATACTCTCATAACCATTCTACACTTGTTAGAACCTCCAAGGACTCATGTTACACCCTCTACGTCCCTTGGGGTACCAAGCAATGTTTAGGATCATTCTAATGGTTCTTATAAGTCCTAATACACATTCGTAGATCATTATAAGCCTTTAAAATACTCTCTTAACCATTCTACACTTGTTAGAACCTCCAAGGACTCATGTTACACCCGCTACGTCCCATGGGGTACCAAGCAATGTTTAGGATCATTCTAATGGTTCTTATAAGTCCTAATACACATTTCTAGACCATTCTAAGCCTTTAGAATACTCTCTTGACCATTCTACACTCTTTAGAACCTCCAAGGACTCATGCTACACCCTCTACCTCCCATGGGGTACCAAGCAATGTTTAGGATCATTCTAATGGTTCTTCTAAATCCTAATACACATTCCTAGACCATTCTAAGCCTTTAGAATACTTTCTTAACCATTCTACACTTGTTAGAACCTCCAACGACTTTTGCTATACCCTCTACGTCCCTTGGGGTACCAAGCAATGTTTAGGATCATTTTAATGGTTCTTATAAGTCCTAATACACATTCCTAGACCATTATAAACCTTTAGAATGCTCTTTTAACCATTCTACACTTGTTAGAACCTCCAAGGACTCATGTTACACCCTCTACGTCCCATTGGGTACCAAGCAATGTTTAGGATCATTCTAATGGTTCTTATAAGCCCTAATACACATTCCTAGACCATTCTAAGCCTTTAGAATACTCTCATAACCATTCTACACTTGTTAGAACCTCCAAGGACTCATGTTACACCCTCTACGTCCCTTGGGGTACCAAGCAATGTTTAGGATCATTCTAATGGTTCTTATAAGTCCTAATACACATTCCTAGACAATTCTAAGCCTTTAGAATACTCTCTTAACCATTCTACACTTGTTAGAACCTCCAACGACTCTTGCTACACCCTCTACGTCCCTTGGGGTACCAAGCAATGTTTAGGATCATTTTAATGGTTCTTATAAGTCCTAATACACATTCCTAGACCATTCTAAGCCTTTAGAATACTCTCATAACCATTCTACACTTGTTAGAACCTCCAAGGAATCATGCTACACCCTCTACGTCCCTTGGGGTACCAAGCAATGTTTAGGATCATACTAATGGTTCTTATAAGTCCTAATACACATTCCTAGACCATTCATTAGCTTATTTGGAAAATTCTCTTCGATTTGATATAAAATTCGTCCAATTCCGAGTTACGGATCAAAAGTTATGGCTGTTTGAAATTCGTGCTGATAAAACTTGAAAAATGTTTTCTGCAATTCACAACCAATGATGATCTGAGTGACAGTGGCTTAACAAAACATCATCATATGATAATAGTAGGGTGGATATAAATTTTCGTGCAAAAATACCACCCACAACTATGTGAACTAGCAACCACAGAATCAATCAAATACACTAATTGCAACAAAACAGCAAACAGCGCAACTTCAACCAGTTATCAGAATTGACTACTAGACCCTAAATCAGACACGACACATTATAATAACTATACTAACTACGACACTAACTAACTACTAACTACTAATGACCTTTGGCAAGAACCGATATTCCCCGGCAACGGCGCCAAATTTTGATCGAGGCCGTACCCGATCAAAATAAAAGGTGTTTATTCTGTAGTATTAGGAAGGTGATCCTAGGTCGTTTCCCAGCGAATATCGGTCTAGGCAAAGTATCAAACACGTAGTGTGCAGTAAAATGGGGGGGGGGGGGGGGGGGGTTTTGTGTGTGACAAATGTGAAGAACAAAACACAAACAGAATATAAAAACTAAGAAAATCAGAAACAAAAGCGGGCAAACCCCTTTGGTTACGTACACTACTCAATCCTAGCTCACTAAAGATCGATTCCTCTCCTCTCCTCTCCTTTGTCCAACTCGTGATAACCAAATACTAAGCGATAATTCAGTTATCACTCCAAACCCTAACTTCTAATTAAGCATCAGAAACCAGAATTGGAGTTTTTACGAGTTAATACAAATTAAGCATTTATATTCATGTATTATCTCTACGAAATGGAATTAAGCAAACCACTACACATCGATAAACATGAAAACAGAGAAGAGAAAACGAAATTGCATTAATAACAAGAGCTCAAGAGTAGATAATACAATACCAAAGGGATTAACCCTTGAAGTCTAGCCTTCCATGGCCATAAATGAAGAAAAACGAGTAGAAATGGGGAAGAACAAAACCCTAGCAGCCACCACCACTTGGGAGAGCCAAGAGAGAAGTTCTAACCTAGAGAGAGAGTGAGAAATCTGAAATGGGAGTGTGTTCTTGGGGGTTACACGAATTTCCCCTCTTAAGACACAAAATGGGCCTAAAACATGGGCCCAAATCCTAAGAAACACTATTCTGAAAATTACAATTAAAAAGGGACCTAAATGCAAATTACAATCTTCACTTCAATACTTCAATCTTCATTTCCAAACTTCCCAAAGTGTCCTTGTGCCAAATATTACCTGAAAATAGAAATAGAATTAATTAGGCTAAATAATCCCAAATTAAACAATATTCGGAATATTAGTCCAATAAACTCAAAATCACTAAATCAAGCTAATCAATGTCAAATGGGCAACAAGTATCAATAATAGGAGTAAAATAATGCAAGGAATAATGGGAAATAAAATGCTCATCAAACATATTCCTAGACCATTCTAAGCCTTTAGAATACTCTCATAACCATTCTACACTTGTTAGAACCTCCAAGGAATCATGCTACACCCTCTACGTCCGTTGGGGTACCAAGCAATGTTTAGGATCATTCTAATGGTTCTTCTAAGTCCTAATACACATTCCTAGACCATTCTAAGCCTTCAGAATACTCTCTTAACCATTATACACTTGTTAGGACGTCCAAGGACTCATCCTACACTCTCTACGTCCATTAGGGTACCAAGCAATGTTTAGGATCATTCTAAACGTACGTATATGTCTTAATACACATTCCAAGACCATTCTAAGCCTTTAGATTACTCTCTTAACCATTCTACACTTGTTAGAACCTCCAAGGACTCATGCTACACCCTCTAAGTCCCTTCGGGTACAAAGCAATGTTTAGGATCATTCTAATGGTTCTTATAAGTCCTAATACACATTCCTAGACCATTCTAAGCCTTTAGAACACTCTCATAACCATTCTACACTTGTTAGAACCTCCATGGACTCATGCTACACCCTCTACGTCCCTTGGGGTACCAAGCAATGTTTAGGATCATTCTAATGGTTCTTATAAGTCTTAATACACATTCCTAGACCATTCCATGCCTTTAGAAAACTCTCATAACCATTCTAAACTTGTTAGAACCTCCAAGGACTCATGCTACACCCTCTACGTCCCTTGGTGTACCAAGCAATGTTTAGGATCATACTAATGGTTCTTATAAGTCCTAATAAACATTCCTAGACCATTCTAAGCCTTTAGAATACTCTCATAACCATTCTACACTTGTTAGAACCTCCAAGGACTCATGTTACACCCTCTACGTCCCTTGGGGTACCAAGCAATGTTTAGGATCATACTAATGGTTCTTATAAGTCCTAATACACATTCCTAGACAATTCTAAGCCTTTAGAATACTCTCTTAACCATTCTACACTTGTTAGAACCTCCAAGGACTCATGCTACACCCTCTAAGTCCCTTCGGGTACTAAGCAATGTTTAGGATCATTCTAATGGTTCTTATAAGTCCTAATACACATTCCTAGACCATTCTCAGCCTTTAGAACACTCTCATAACCATTCTACACTTGTTAGAACCTCCATGGACTCATGCTACACCCTCTACGTCCCTTGGGGTACCAAGCAATGTTTAGGATCATTCTAATGGTTCTTATAAGTCTTAATACACATTCCTAGACCATTCCATGCCTTTAGAAAACTCTCATAACCATTCTAAACTTGTTAGAACCTCCAAGGACTCATGCTACACCCTCTACGTCCCATGGTGTACCAAGCAATGTTTAGGATCATACTAATGGTTCTTATAAGTCCTAATAAACATTCCTAGACCATTCTAAGCCTTTAGAATACTCTCATAACCATTCTACACTTGTTAGAACCTCCAAGGACTCATGTTACACCCTCTACGTCCCTTGGGGTACCAAGCAATGTTTAGGATCATTCTAATGGTTCTTATAAGTCCTAATACACATTTCTAGACCATTCTAAGCCTTTAGAATACTCTCTTGACCATTCTACACTCTTTAGAACCTCCAAGGACTCATGCTACACCATCTACGTCCCTTGGGGTACCAACCAATGTTTAGGATCATTCTAATGGTTCTGATAAGTCCTAATACACATTCCTAGACAATTCTAAGCCTTTAGAATACTCTCTTAACCATTCTACACTTGTTAGAACCTCCAAGGACTCATGCTACACCCTCTACGTCCCTTGGGGTACCAAGCAATGTTTAGGATTGTTCAAATGGTTCTTATATGTCCTAATACACATTCCTAGATCATTCTAAGCCGTATACTCTCATAACCATTCTACACTTGTTAGAACCTCCAAGGACTCATGTTACACCCTCTACGTCCCTTGGGGTACCAAGCAATGTTTAGGATCATTCTAATGGTTCTTATAAGTCCTAATACACATTCGTAGATCATTCTAAGCCTTTAAAATACTCTCTTAACCATTCTACACTTGTTAGAACCTCCAAGGACTCATGTTACACCCGCTACGTCCCATGGGGTACCAAGCAATGTTTAGGATCATTCTAATGGTTCTTATAAGTCCTAATACACATTTCTAGACCATTCTAAGCCTTTAGAATACTCTCTTGACCATTCTACACTCTTTAGAACCTCCAAGGACTCATGCTACACCCTCTACCTCCCATGGGGTACCAAGCAATGTTTAGGATCATTCTAATGGTTCTTCTAAATCCTAATACACATTCCTAGACCATTCTAAGCCTTTAGAATACTTTCTTAACCATTCTACACTTGTTAGAACCTCCAACGACTTTTGCTATACCCTCTACGTCCCTTGGGGTACCAAGCAATGTTTAGGATCATTTTAATGGTTCTTATAAGTCCTAATACACATTCCTAGACCATTCTAAACCTTTAGAATGCTCTCTTAACCATTCTACACTTGTTAGAACCTCCAAGGACTCATGTTACACCCTCTACGTCCCATTGGGTACCAAGCAATGTTTAGGATCATTCTAATGGTTCTTATAAACCCTAATACACATTCCTAGACCATTCTAAGCCTTTAGAATACTCTCATAACCAT
This sequence comes from Crotalaria pallida, assembly GCA_037953625.1. NCBI lineage: Eukaryota > Viridiplantae > Streptophyta > Magnoliopsida > Fabales > Fabaceae > Crotalaria > Crotalaria pallida. The sequence continues at coordinate 102,433,020 of CM075654.1, read as the reverse complement.
TCTACACTTGTTAGAACCTCCAAGGACTCATGTTACACCCTCTACGTCCCTTGGGGTACCAAGCAATGTTTAGGATCATTCTAATGGTTCTTATAAGTCCTAATACACATTCCTAGACAATTCTAAGCCTTTAGAATACTCTCTTAACCATTCTACACTTGTTAGAACCTCCAACGACTCTTGCTACACCCTCTACGTCCCTTGGGGTACCAAGAAATGTTTAGGATCATTTTAATGGTTCTTATAAGTCCTAATACACATTCCTAGACCATTCTAAGCCTTTAGAATACTCTCATAACCATTCTACACTGGTTAGAACCTCCAAGGAATCATGCTACACCCTCTACGTCCCTTGGGGTACCAAGCAATGTTTAGGATCATACTAATGGTTCTTATAAGTCCTAATACACATTCCTAGACCATTCATTAGCTTATTTGGAAAATTATCTTCGATTTGATATAAAATTCGTCCAATTCCGAGTTACGGATCAAAAGTTATGGCTGTTTGAAATTCGTGCTGATAAAACTTGAAAAATGTTTTCTGCAATTCACAACCAATGATGATCTGAGTGACAGTGGCTTAACAAAACATCATCATATGATAATAGTAGGGTGGATATAAATTTTCGTGCAAAAATACCACCCACAACTATGTGAACTAGCAACCACAGAATCAATCAAATACACTAATTGCAACAAAACAGCAAACAGCGCAACTTCAACCAGTTATCAGAATTGACTACTAGACCCTAAATCAGACACGACACATTATAATAACTATACTAACTACGACACTAACTAACTACTAACTACTAATGACCTTTGGCAAGAACCGATATTCCCCGGCAACGGCGCCAAATTTTGATCGAGGCCGTACCCGATCAAAATAAAAGGTGTTTATTCTGTAGTATTAGGAAGGTGATCCTAGGTCGTTTCCCAGCGAATATCGATCTAGGCAAAGTATCAAACACGTAGTGTGCAGTAAAATGGGGGGGGGGGTTTTTGTGTGTGACAAATGTGAAGAACAAAACACAAACAGAATATAAAAACTAAGAAAATCAGAAACAAAAGCGGGCAAACCCCTTTGGTTACGTACACTACTCAATCCTAGCTCACTAAAGATCGATTCCTCTCCTCTCCTCTCCTCTGTCCAACTCGTGATAACCAAATACTAAGCGAAAATTCAGTTATCACTCCAAACCCTAACTTCTAATTAAGCATCAGAAACCAGAATTGGAGTTTTTACGAGTTAATACAAATTAAGCATTTATATTCATGTATTATCTCTACGAAATGGAATTAAGCAAACCACTACACATCGATAAACATGAAAACAGAGAAGAGAAAACGAAATTGCATTAATAACAAGAGCTCAAGAGTAGATAATACAATACCAAAGGGATTAACCCTTGAAGTCTAGCCTTCCATGGCCATAAATGAAGAAAAACGAGTAGAAATGGGGAAGAACAAAACCCTAGCAGCCACCACCACTTGGGAGAGCCAAGAGAGAAGTTCTAACCTAGAGAGAGAGTGAGAAATCTGAAATGGGAGTGTGTTCTTGGGGGTTACACGAATTTCCCCTCTTAAGACACAAAATGGGCCTAAAACATGGGCCCAAATCCTAAGAAACACTATTCTGAAAATTACAATTAAAAAGGGACCTAAATGCAAATTACAATCTTCACTTCAATACTTCAATCTTCATTTCCAAACTTCCCAAAGTGTCCTTGTGCCAAATATTACCTGAAAATAGAAATAGAATTAATTAGGCTAAATAATCCCAAATTAAACAATATTCGGAATATTAGTCCAATAAACTCAAAATCACTAAATCAAGCTAATCAATGTCAAATGGGCAACAAGTATCAATAATAGGAGTAAAATAATGCAAGGAATAATGGGAAATAAAATGCTCATCAGACATATTCCTAGACCATTCTAAGCCTTTAGAATACTCTCATAACCATTCTACACTTGTTAGAACCTCCAAGGACTCATGTTACACCATCTACGTCCCTTGGGGTACCAAGCAATGTTTAGGATCATTCTAATGGTTCTTATAAGTCCTAATACACATTTCTAGACCATTCTAAGCCTTTAGAATACTCTCTTGACCATTCTACACTCTTTAGAACCTCCAAGGACTCATGCTACACCATCTACGTCCCTTGGGGTACCAACCAATGTTTAGGATCATTCTAATGGTTCTGATAAGTCCTAATACACATTCCTAGACAATTCTAAGCCTTTAGAATACTCTCTTAACCATTCTACACTTGTTAGAACCTCCAAGGACTCATGCTACACCCTCTAAGTCCCTTCGGGTACTAAGCAATGTTTAGGATCATTCTAATGGTTCTTATAAGTCCTAATACACATTCCTAGACCATTCTAAGCCTTTAGAACACTCTCATAACCATTCTACACTTGTTAGAACCTCCATGGACTCATGCTACACCCTCTACGTCCCTTGGGGTACCAAGCAATGTTTAGGATCATTCTAATGGTTCTTATAAGTCTTAATACACATTCCTAGACCATTCCATGCCTTTAGAAAACTCTCATAACCATTCTAAACTTGTTAGAACCTCCAAGGACTCATGCTACACCCTCTACGTCCCATGGTGTACCAAGCAATGTTTAGGATCATACTAATGGTTCTTATAAGTCCTAATAAACATTCCTAGACCATTCTAAGCCTTTAGAATACTCTCATAACCATTCTACACTTGTTAGAACCTCCAAGGACTCATGTTACACCCTCTACGTCCCTTGGGGTACCAAGCAATGTTTAGGATCATTCTAATGGTTCTTATAAGTCCTAATACACATTTCTAGACCATTCTAAGCCTTTAGAATACTCTCTTGACCATTCTACACTCTTTAGAACCTCCAAGGACTCATGCTACACCATCTACGTCCCTTGGGGTACCAACCAATGTTTAGGATCATTCTAATGGTTCTGATAAGTCCTAATACACATTCCTAGACAATTCTAAGCCTTTAGAATACTCTCTTAACCATTCTACACTTGTTAGAACCTCCAAGGACTCATGCTACACCCTCTACGTCCCTTGGGGTACCAAGCAATGTTTAGGATTGTTCAAATGGTTCTTATATGTCCTAATACACATTCCTAGATCATTCTAAGCCGTATACTCTCATAACCATTCTACACTTGTTAGAACCTCCAAGGACTCATGTTACACCCTCTACGTCCCTTGGGGTACCAAGCAATGTTTAGGATCATTCTAATGGTTCTTATAAGTCCTAATACACATTCGTAGATCATTCTAAGCCTTTAAAATACTCTCTTAACCATTCTACACTTGTTAGAACCTCCAAGGACTCATGTTACACCCGCTACGTCCCATGGGGTACCAAGCAATGTTTAGGATCATTCTAATGGTTCTTATAAGTCCTAATACACATTTCTAGACCATTCTAAGCCTTTAGAATACTCTCTTGACCATTCTACACTCTTTAGAACCTCCAAGGACTCATGCTACACCCTCTACCTCCCATGGGGTACCAAGCAATGTTTAGGATCATTCTAATGGTTCTTCTAAATCCTAATACACATTCCTAGACCATTCTAAGCCTTTAGAATACTTTCTTAACCATTCTACACTTGTTAGAACCTCCAACGACTTTTGCTATACCCTCTACGTCCCTTGGGGTACCAAGCAATGTTTAGGATCATTTTAATGGTTCTTATAAGTCCTAATACACATTCCTAGACCATTCTAAACCTTTAGAATGCTCTCTTAACCATTCTACACTTGTTAGAACCTCCAAGGACTCATGTTACACCCTCTACGTCCCATTGGGTACCAAGCAATGTTTAGGATCATTCTAATGGTTCTTATAAGCCCTAATACACATTCCTAGACCATTCTAAGCCTTTAGAATACTCTCATAACCATTCTACACTTGTTAGAACCTCCAAGGACTCATGTTACACCCTCTACGTCCCTTGGGGTACCAAGCAATGTTTAGGATCATTCTAATGGTTCTTATAAGTCCTAATACACATTCCTAGACAATTCTAAGCCTTTAGAATACTCTCTTAACCATTCTACACTTGTTAGAACCTCCAACGACTCTTGCTACACCCTCTACGTCCCTTGGGGTACCAAGCAATGTTTAGGATCATTTTAATGGTTCTTATAAGTCCTAATACACATTCCTAGACCATTCTAAGCCTTTAGAATACTCTCATAACCATTCTACACTTGTTAGAACCTCCAAGGAATCATGCTACACCCTCTACGTCCCTTGGGGTACCAAGCAATGTTTAGGATCATACTAATGGTTCTTATAAGTCCTAATACACATTCCTAGACCATTCATTAGCTTATTTGGAAAATTCTCTTCGATTTGATATAAAATTCGTCCAATTCCGAGTTACGGATCAAAAGTTATGGCTGTTTGAAATTCGTGCTGATAAAACTTGAAAAATGTTTTCTGCAATTCACAACCAATGATGATCTGAGTGACAGTGGCTTAACAAAACATCATCATATGATAATAGTAGGGTGGATATAAATTTTCGTGCAAAAATACCACCCACAACTATGTGAACTAGCAACCACAGAATCAATCAAATACACTAATTGCAACAAAACAGCAAACAGCGCAACTTCAACCAGTTATCAGAATTGACTACTAGACCCTAAATCAGACACGACACACTATAATAACTATACTAACTACGACACTAACTAACTACTAACTACTAATGACCTTTGGCAAGAACCGATATTCCCCGGCAACGGCGCCAAATTTTGATCGAGGCCGTACCCGATCAAAATAAAAGGTGTTTATTCTGTAGTATTAGGAAGGTGATCCTAGGTCGTTTCCCAGCGAATATCGGTCTAGGCAAAGTATCAAACACGTAGTGTGCAGTAAAATGGGGGGGGGGGGGGGTTTTGTGTGTGACAAATGTGAAGAACAAAACACAAACAGAATATAAAAACTAAGAAAATCAGAAACAAAAGCGGGCAAACCCCTTTGGTTACGTACACTACTCAATCCTAGCTCACTAAAGATCGATTCCTCTCCTCTCCTCTCCTCTGTCCAACTCGTGATAACCAAATACTAAGCGAAAATTCAGTTATCACTCCAAACCCTAACTTCTAATTAAGCATCAGAAACCAGAATTGGAGTTTTTACGAGTTAATACAAATTAAGCATTTATATTCATGTATTATCTCTACGAAATGGAATTAAGCAAACCACTACACATCGATAAACATGAAAACAGAGAAGAGAAAACGAAATTGCATTAATAACAAGAGCTCAAGAGTAGATAATACAATACCAAAGGGATTAACCCTTGAAGTCTAGCCTTCCATGGCCATAAATGAAGAAAAACGAGTAGAAATGGGGAAGAACAAAACCCTAGCAGCCACCACCACTTGGGAGAGCCAAGAGAGAAGTTCTAACCTAGAGAGAGAGTGAGAAATCTGAAATGGGAGTGTGTTCTTGGGGGTTACACGAATTTCCCCTCTTAAGACACAAAATGGGCCTAAAACATGGGCCCAAATCCTAAGAAACACTATTCTGAAAATTACAATTAAAAAGGGACCTAAATGCAAATTACAATCTTCACTTCAATACTTCAATCTTCATTTCCAAACTTCCCAAAGTGTCCTTGTGCCAAATATTACCTGAAAATAGAAATAGAATTAATTAGGCTAAATAATCCCAAATTAAACAATATTCGGAATATTAGTCCAATAAACTCAAAATCACTAAATCAAGCTAATCAATGTCAAATGGGCAACAAGTATCAATAATAGGAGTAAAATAATGCAAGGAATAATGGGAAATAAAATGCTCATCAGACATATTCCTAGACCATTCTAAGCCTTTAGAATACTCTCATAACCATTCTACACTTGTTAGAACCTCCAAGGAATCATGCTACACCCTCTACGTCCGTTGGGGTACCAAGCAATGTTTAGGATCATTCTAATGGTTCTTCTAAGTCCTAATACACATTCCTAGACCATTCTAAGCCTTCAGAATACTCTCTTAACCATTATACACTTGTTAGGACGTCCAAGGACTCATCCTACACTCTCTACGTCCATTAGGGTACCAAGCAATGTTTAGGATCATTCTAAACGTACGTATATGTCTTAATACACATTCCAAGACCATTCTAAGCCTTTAGATTACTCTCTTAACCATTCTACACTTGTTAGAACCTCCAAGGACTCATGCTACACCCTCTAAGTCCCTTCGGGTACTAAGCAATGTTTAGGATCATTCTAATATTTCTTATAAGTCCTAATACACATTCCTAGACCATTCTAAGCCTTTAGAACACTCTCATAACCATTCTACACTTGTTAGAACCTCCATGGACTCATGCTACACCCTCTACGTCCCTTGGGGTACCAAGCAATGTTTAGGATCATTCTAATGGTTCTTATAAGTCTTAATACACATTCCTAGACCATTCCATGCCTTTAGAAAACTCTCATAACCATTCTAAACTTGTTAGAACCTCCAAGGACTCATGCTACACCCTCTACGTCCCTTGGTGTACCAAGCAATGTTTAGGATCATACTAATGGTTCTTATAAGTCCTAATAAACATTCCTAGACCATTCTAAGCCTTTAGAATACTCTCATAACCATTCTAAACTTGTTAGAACCTCCAAGGACTCATGTTACACCCTCTACGTCCCTTGGGGTACCAAGCAATGTTTAGGATCATTCTAATGGTTCTTATAAGTCCTAATACACATTTCTAGACCATTCTAAGCCTTTAAAATACTCTCTTGACCATTCTACACTCTTTAGAACCTCCAAGGACTCATGCTACACCATCTACGTCCCTTGGGGTACCAACCAATGTTTAGGATCATTCTAATGGTTCTGATAAGTCCTAATACACATTCCTAGACAATTCTAAGCCTTTAGAATACTCTCTTAACCATTCTACACTTGTTAGAACCTCCAAGGACTCATGCTACACCCTCTAAGTCCCTTCGGGTACTAAGCAATGTTTAGGATCATTCTAATGGTTCTTATAAGTCCTAATACACATTCCTAGACCATTCTAAGCCTTTAGAACACTCTCATAACCATTCTACACTTGTTAGAACCTCCATGGACTCATGCTACACCCTCTACGTCCCTTGGGGTACCAAGCAATGTTTAGGATCATTCTAATGGTTCTTATAAGTCTTAATACACATTCCTAGACCATTCCATGCCTTTAGAAAACTCTCATAACCATTCTAAACTTGTTAGAACCTCCAAGGACTCATGCTACACCCTCTACGTCCCTTGGTGTACCAAGCAATGTTTAGGATCATACTAATGGTTCTTATAAGTCCTAATAAACATTCCTAGACCATTCTAAGCCTTTAGAATACTCTCATAACCATTCTACACTTGTTAGAACCTCCAAGGACTCATGTTACACCCTCTACGTCCCTTGGGGTACCAAGCAATGTTTAGGATCATTCTAATGGTTCTTATAAGTCCTAATACACATTTCTAGACCATTCTAAGCCTTTAGAATACTCTCTTGACCATTCTACACTCTTTAGAACCTCCAAGGACTCATGCTACACCATCTACGTCCCTTGGGGTACCAACCAATGTTTAGGATCATTCTAATGGTTCTGATAAGTCCTAATACACATTCCTAGACAATTCTAAGCCTTTAGAATACTCTCTTAACCATTGTACACTTGTTAGAACCTCCAAGGACTCATGCTACACCCTCTACGTCCCTTGGGGTACCAAGCAATGTTTAGGATTGTTCAAATGGTTCTTATATGTCCTAATACACATTCCTAGATCATTCTAAGCCGTATACTCTCATAACCATTCTACACTTGTTAGAACCTCCAAGGACTCATGTTACACCCTCTACGTCCCTTGGGGTACCAAGCAATGTTTAGGATCATTCTAATGGTTCTTATAAGTCCTAATACACATTCGTAGATCATTCTAAGCCTTTAAAATACTCTCTTAACCATTCTACACTTGTTAGAACCTCCAAGGACTCATGTTACACCCGCTACGTCCCATGGGGTACCAAGCAATGTTTAGGATCATTCTAATGGTTCTTATAAGTCATAATACACATTTCTAGACCATTCTAAGCCTTTAGAATACTCTCTTGACCATTCTACACTCTTTAGAACCTCCAAGGACTCATGCTACACCCTCTACCTCCCATGGGGTACCAAGCAATGTTTAGGATCATTCTAATGGTTCTTCTAAATCCTAATACACATTCCTAGACCATTCTAAGCCTTTAGAATACTTTCTTAACCATTCTACACTTGTTAGAACCTCCAACGACTTTTGCTATACCCTCTACGTCCCTTGGGGTACCAAGCAATGTTTAGGATCATTTTAATGGTTCTTATAAGTCCTAATACACATTCCTAGACCATTCTAAACCTTTAGAATGCTCTCTTAACCATTCTACACTTGTTAGAACCTCCAAGGACTCATGTTACACCCTCTACGTCCCATTGGGTACCAAGCAATGTTTAGGATCATTCTAATGGTTCTTATAAGCCCTAATACACATTCCTAGACCATTCTAAGCCTTTAGAATACTCTCATAACCATTCTACACTTGTTAGAACCTCCAAGGACTCATGTTACACCCTCTACGTCCCTTGGGGTACCAAGCAATGTTTAGGATCATTCTAATGGTTCTTATAAGTCCTAATACACATTCCTAGACAATTCTAAGCCTTTAGAATACTCTCTTAACCATTCTACACTTGTTAGAACCTCCAACGACTCTTGCTACACCCTCTACGTCCCTTGGGGTACCAAGCAATGTTTAGGATCATTTTAATGGTTCTTATAAGTCCTAATACACATTCCTAGACCATTCTAAGCCTTTAGAATACTCTCATAACCATTCTACACTTGTTAGAACCTCCAAGGAATCATGCTACACCCTCTACGTCCCTTGGGGTACCAAGCAATGTTTAGGATCATACTAATGGTTCTTATAAGTCCTAATACACATTCCTAGACCATTAATTAGCTTATTTGGAAAATTCTCTTCGATTTGATATAAAATTCGTCCAATTCCGAGTTACGGATCAAAAGTTATGGCTGTTTGAAATTCGTGCTGATAAAACTTGAAAAATGTTTTCTGCAATTCACAACCAATGATGATCTGAGTGACAGTGGCTTAACAAAACATCATCATATGATAATAGTAGGGTGGATATAAATTTTCGTGCAAAAATACCACCCACAACTATGTGAACTAGCAATCACAGAATCAATCAAATACACTAATTGCAACAAAACAGCAAACAGCGCAACTTCAACCAGTTATCAGAATTGACTACTAGACCCTAAATCAGACACGACACACTATAATAACTATACTAACTACGACACTAACTAACTACTAACTACTAATGACCTTTGGCAAGAACCGATATTCCCCGGCAACGGCGCCAAATTTTGATCGAGGCCGTACCCGATCAAAATAAAAGGTGTTTATTCTGTAGTATTAGGAAGGTGATCCTAGGTCGTTTCCCAGCGAATATCGGTCTAGGCAAAGTATCAAACACGTAGTGTGCAGTAAAATGGGGGGGGGGGGGTTTTGTGTGTGACAAATGTGAAGAACAAAACACAAACAGAATATAAAAACTAAGAAAATCAGAAACAAAAGCGGGCAAACCCCTTTGGTTACGTACACTACTCAATCCTAGCTCACTAAAGATCGATTCCTCTCCTCTCCTCTCCTCTGTCCAACTCGTGATAACCAAATACTAAGCGAAAATTCAGTTATCACTCCAAACCCTAACTTCTAATTAAGCATCAGAAACCAGAATTGGAGTTTTTACGAGTTAATACAAATTAAGCATTTATATTCATGTATTATCTCTACGAAATGGAATTAAGCAAACCACTACACATCGATAAACATGAAAACAGAGAAGAGAAAACGAAATTGCATTAATAACAAGAGCTCAAGAGTAGATAATACAATACCAAAGGGATTAACCCTTGAAGTCTAGCCTTCCATGGCCATAAATGAAGAAAAACGAGTAGAAATGGGGAAGAACAAAACCCTAGCAGCCACCACCACTTGGGAGAGCCAAGAGAGAAGTTCTAACCTAGAGAGAGAGTGAGAAATCTGAAATGGGAGTGTGTTCTTGGGGGTTACACGAATTTCCCCTCTTAAGACACAAAATGGGCCTAAAACATGGGCCCAAATCCTAAGAAACACTATTCTGAAAATTACAATTAAAAAGGGACCTAAATGCAAATTACAATCTTCACTTCAATACTTCAATCTTCATTTCCAAACTTCCCAAAGTGTCCTTGTGCCAAATAATACCTGAAAATAGAAATAGAATTAATTAGGCTAAATAATCCCAAATTAAACAATATTCGGAATATTAGTCCAATAAACTCAAAATCACTAAATCAAGCTAATCAATGTCAAATGGGCAACAAGTATCAATAATAGGAGTAAAATAATGCAAGGAATAATGGGAAATAAAATGCTCATCAGACATATTCCTAGACCATTCTAAGCCTTTAGAATACTCTCATAACCATTCTACACTTGTTAGAACCTCCAAGGAATCATGCTACACCCTCTACGTCCGTTGGGGTACCAAGCAATGTTTAGGATCATTCTAATGGTTCTTCTAAGTCCTAATACACATTCCTAGACCATTCTAAGCCTTCAGAATACTCTCTTAACCATTATACACTTGTTAGGACGTCCAAGGACTCATCCTACACTCTCTACGTCCATTAGGGTACCAAGCAATGTTTAGGATCATTCTAAACGTACGTATATGTCTTAATACACATTCCAAGACCATTCTAAGCCTTTAGATTACTCTCTTAACCATTCTACACTTGTTAGAACCTCCAAGGACTCATGCTACACCCTCTAAGTCCCTTCGGGTACTAAGCAATGTTTAGGATCATTCTAATGGTTCTTATAAGTCCTAATACACATTCCTAGACCATTCTAAGCCTTTAGAACACTCTCATAACCATTCTACACTTGTTAGAACCTCCATGGACTCATGCTACACCCTCTACGTCCCTTGGGGTACCAAGCAATGTTTAGGATCATTCTAATGGTTCTTATAAGTCTTAATACACATTCCTAGACCATTCCATGCCTTTAGAAAACTCTCATAACCATTCTAAACTTGTTAGAACCTCCAAGGACTCATGCTACACCCTCTACGTCCCTTGGTGTACCAAGCAATGTTTAGGATCATACTAATGGTTCTTATAAGTCCTAATAAACATTCCTAGACCATTCTAAGCCTTTAGAATACTCTCATAACCATTCTACACTTGTTAGAACCTCCAAGGACTCATGTTACACCCTCTACGTCCCTTGGGGTACCAAGCAATGTTTAGGATCATTCTAATGGTTCTTATAAGTCCTAATACACATTTCTAGACCATTCTAAGCCTTTAGAATACTCTCTTGACCATTCTACACTCTTTAGAACCTCCAAGGACTCATGCTACACCATCTACGTCCCTTGGGGTACCAACCAATGTTTAGGATCATTCTAATGGTTCTGATAAGTCCTAATACACATTCCTAGACAATTCTAAGCCTTTAGAATACTCTCTTAACCATTCTACACTTGTTAGAACCTCCAAGGACTCATGCTACACCCTCTACGTCCCTTGGGGTACCAAGCAATGTTTAGGATTGTTCAAATGGTTCTTATATGTCCTAATACACATTCCTAGATCATTCTAAGCCGTATACTCTCATAACCATTCTACACTTGTTAGAACCTCCAAGGACTCATGTTACACCCTCTACGTCCCTTGGGGTACCAAGCAATGTTTAGGATCATTCTAATGGTTCTTATAAGTCCTAATACACATTTCTAGACCATTCTAAGCCTTTAGAATACTCTCTTGACCATTCTACACTCTTTAGAACCTCCAAGGACTCATGCTACACCCTCTACCTCCCATGGGGTACCAAGCAATGTTTAGGATCATTCTAATGGTTCTTCTAAATCCTAATACACATTCCTAGACCATTCTAAGCCTTTAGAATACTTTCTTAACCATTCTACACTTGTTAGAACCTCCAACGACTTTTGCTATACCCTCTACGTCCCTTGGGGTACCAAGCAATGTTTAGGATCATTTTAATGGTTCTTATAAGTCCTAATACACATTCCTAGACCATTCTAAACCTTTAGAATGCTCTCTTAACCATTCTACACTTGTTAGAACCTCCAAGGACTCATGTTACACCCTCTACGTCCCATTGGGTACCAAGCAATGTTTAGGATCATTCTAATGGTTCTTATAAGCCCTAATACACATTCCTAGACCATTCTAAGCCTTTAGAATACTCTCATAACCATTCTACACTTGTTAGAACCTCCAAGGACTCATGTTACACCCTCTACGTCCCTTGGGGTACCAAGCAATGTTTAGGATCATTCTAATGGTTCTTATAAGTCCTAATACACATTTCTAGACCATTCTAAGCCTTTAGAATACTCTCTTGACCATTCTACACTCTTTAGAACCTCCAAGGACTCATGCTACACCATCTACGTCCCTTGGGGTACCAACCAATGTTTAGGATCATTCTAATGGTTCTGATAAGTCCTAATACACATTCCTAGACAATTCTAAGCCTTTAGAATACTCTCTTAACCATTCTACACTTGTTAGAACCTCCAAGGACTCATGCTACACCCTCTACGTCCCTTGGGGTACCAAGCAATGTTTAGGATTGTTCAAATGGTTCTTATATGTCCTAATACACATTCCTAGATCATTCTAAGCCGTATACTCTCATAACCATTCTACACTTGTTAGAACCTCCAAGGACTCATGTTACACCCTCTACGTCCCTTGGGGTACCAAGCAATGTTTAGGATCATTCTAATGGTTCTTATAAGTCCTAATACACATTTCTAGACCATTCTAAGCCTTTAGAATACTCTCTTGACCATTCTACACTCTTTAGAACCTCCAAGGACTCATGCTACACCCTCTACCTCCCATGGGGTACCAAGCAATGTTTAGGATCATTCTAATGGTTCTTCTAAATCCTAATACACATTCCTAGACCATTCTAAGCCTTTAGAATACTTTCTTAACCATTCTACACTTGTTAGAACCTCCAACGACTTTTGCTATACCCTCTACGTCCCTTGGGGTACCAAGCAATGTTTAGGATCATTTTAATGGTTCTTATAAGTCCTAATACACATTCCTAGACCATTCTAAACCTTTAGAATGCTCTCTTAACCATTCTACACTTGTTAGAACCTCCAAGGACTCATGTTACACCCTCTACGTCCCATTGGGTACCAAGCAATGTTTAGGATCATTCTAATGGTTCTTATAAGCCCTAATACACATTCCTAGACCATTCTAAGCTTTTAGAATACTCTCATAACCATTCTACACTTGTTAGAACCTCCAAGGACTCATGTTACACCCTCTACGTCCCTTGGGGTACCAAGCAATGTTTAGGATCATTCTAATGGTTCTTATAAGTCCTAATACACATTTCTAGACCATTCTAAGCCTTTAGAATACTCTCTTGACCATTCTACACTCTTTAGAACCTCCAAGGACTCATGCTACACCATCTACGTCCCTTGGGGTACCAACCAATGTTTAGGATCATTCTAATGGTTCTGATAAGTCCTAATACACATTCCTAGACAATTCTAAGCCTTTAGAATACTCTCTTAACCATTCTACACTTGTTAGAACCTCCAAGGACTCATGCTACACCCTCTACGTCCCTTGGGGTACCAAGCAATGTTTAGGATTGTTCAAATGGTTCTTATATGTCCTAATACACATTCCTAGATCATTCTAAGCCGTATACTCTCATAACCATTCTACACTTGTTAGAACCTCCAAGGACTCATGTTACACCCTCTACGTCCCTTGGGGTACCAAGCAATGTTTAGGATCATTCTAATGGTTCTTATAAGTCCTAATACACATTCGTAGATCATTCTAAGCCTTTAAAATACTCTCTTAACCATTCTACACTTGTTAGAACCTCCAAGGACTCATGTTACACCCGCTACGTCCCATGGGGTACCAAGCAATGTTTAGGATCATTCTAATGGTTCTTATAAGTCCTAATACACATTTCTAGACCATTCTAAGCCTTTAGAATACTCTCTTGACCATTCTACACTCTTTAGAACCTCCAAGGACTCATGCTACACCCTCTACCTCCCATGGGGTACCAAGCAATGTTTAGGATCATTCTAATGGTTCTTCTAAATCCTAATACACATTCCTAGACCATTCTAAGCCTTTAGAATACTTTCTTAACCATTCTACACTTGTTAGAACCTCCAACGACTTTTGCTATACCCTCTACGTCCCTTGGGGTACCAAGCAATGTTTAGGATCATTTTAATGGTTCTTATAAGTCCTAATACACATTCCTAGACCATTCTAAACCTTTAGAATGCTCTCTTAACCATTCTACACTTGTTAGAACCTCCAAGGACTCATGTTACACCCTCTACGTCCCATTGGGTACCAAGCAATGTTTAGGATCATTCTAATGGTTCTTATAAGCCCTAATACACATTCCTAGACCATTCTAAGCCTTTAGAATACTCTCATAACCATTCTACACTTGTTAGAACCTCCAAGGACTCATGCTACACCCTCTACGTCCCTTGGGGTACTAAGCAATGTTTAGGATCATTCTAATGGTTCTTATAAGTCCTAATACACATTCCTAGACCATTCTATGCCTTTAGAATACTCTCTTAACCATTCTAAACTTGTTAGAACCTCCAAGGACTCATGCTACACCCTCTACGTCCCTTGGTGTACCAAGCAATGTTTAGGATCATACTAATGGTTCTTATAAGTCCTAATACACATTCCTAGACCACTCTAAGCCTTTAGAATACTCTCTTAACCATCCTACACTTGTCAGAACCTCCAAGGACTCATGCTACACCCTCTACGTCTGTTGGGGAACCAAGCAATGTTTAGGATTGTTCAAATGGTTCTTCTAAGTCCTAATACACATTCCTAGACCATTCTAAGCCTTTAGAATACTCTCATAACCATTCTACACTTGTTAGAACCTGCAACGACTCGTGCTACACAATCTACGTTCCTTGGGGTACAAAGCAATGTTTAGGATCATTCTAATGGTTCTTATAAGTCCTAATACACATTCCTAGACCATTCTAAGCCTTTAGAATACTCTCATAACCATTCTACACTTATTAGAACCTCCAAGGAATCATGCTACACCCTCTACGTCCCTTGGGGTACAAAGCAATGTTTAGGATCATTCTAATAGTTCTTATAAGTCCTAATACACATTCCTAGACCATTCTAAGCCATTAGAATACTCTCTTAACCATTCTACACTTGTTAGAACCTCCAAGGACTCATGTTACACCCTCTACGTCCCATGGGGTACCAAGCAATGTTTAGGATCAATCTAATGGTTCTTATAAGTCCTAATACACATTTCTAGACCATTCTAAGCCTTTAGAATACTCTCTTGACCATTCTACATTCTTTAGAACCTCCAAGGACTCATGCTACACCATCTACGTCCCTTGGGGTACCAAGCAATGTTTAGGATCATTCTAATGGTTCTTATTAGTCCTAATACACATTCCTAGACCATTCTAAGCCTTTAGAATACTCTCATAACCATTCTACACTTGTTAGAACCTCCAAGGAATCATTCTACACCCTCTACGTCCGTTGGGGTACCAAGCAATGTTTAGGATCATTGTAATGGTTCTTCTAAGTCCTAATACACATTCCTAGACCATTCTAAGCCTTTAGAATACTTTCTTAACCATTCTACACTTGTTAGAATTTCCAACGACTCTTGCTACACCCTCTACGTCCATTGGGGTACCAAGCAATGTTTAGGATCATTTTAATGGTTCTTATAAGTCCTAATACACATTCCTAGACCATTCTAAGTCTTTAGAATGCTCTCTTAACCATTCTACACTTGTTAGAACCTCCAAGGACTCATGCTACACCCTCTACGTCCCTTGGTGTACCAAGCAATGTTTAGGATCATACTAATGGTTCTTATAAGTCCTAATAAACATTCCTAGACCATTCTAAGCCTTTAGAATACTCTCATAACCATTCTACACTTGTTAGAACCTCCAAGGACTCATGTTACACCCTCTACGTCCCTTGGGGTACCAAGCAATGTTTAGGATCATTCTAATGGTTCTTATAAGTGCTAATACACATTTCTAGACCATTCTAAGCCTTTAGAATACTCTCTTGACCATTCTACACTCTTTAGAACCTCCAAGGACTCATGCTACACCATCTACGTCCCTTGGGGTACCAACCAATGTTTAGGATCATTCTAATGGTTCTGATAAGTCCTAATACACATTCCTAGACAATTCTAAGCCTTTAGAATACTCTCTTAACCATTCTACACTTGTTAGAACCTCCAAGGACTCATGCTACACCCTCTACGTCCCTTGGGGTACCAAGCAATGTTTAGGATTGTTCAAATGGTTCTTATATGTCCTAATACACATTCCTAGATCATTCTAAGCCGTATACTCTCATAACCATTCTACACTTGTTAGAACCTCCAAGGACTCATGTTACACCCTCTACGTCCCTTGGGGTACCAAGCAATGTTTAGGATCATTCTAATGGTTCTTATAAGTCCTAATACACATTCGTAGATCATTCTAAGCCTTTAAAATACTCTCTTAACCATTCTACACTTGTTAGAACCTCCAAGGACTCATGTTACACCCGCTACGTCCCATGGGGTACCAAGCAATGTTTAGGATCATTCTAATGGTTCTTATAAGTCCTAATACACATTTCTAGACCATTCTAAGCCTTTAGAATACTCTCTTGACCATTCTACACTCTTTAGAACCTCCAAGGACTCATGCTACACCCTCTACCTCCCATGGGGTACCAAGCAATGTTTAGGATCATTCTAATGGTTCTTCTAAATCCTAATACACATTCCTAGACCATTCTAAGCCTTTAGAATACTTTCTTAACCATTCTACACTTGTTAGAACCTCCAACGACTTTTGCTATACCCTCTACGTCCCTTGGGGTACCAAGCAATGTTTAGGATCATTTTAATGGTTCTTATAAGTCCTAATACACATTCCTAGACCATTCTAAACCTTTAGAATGCTCTCTTAACCATTCTACACTTGTTAGAACCTCCAAGGACTCATGTTACACCCTCTACGTCCCATTGGGTACCAAGCAATGTTTAGGATCATTCTAATGGTTCTTATAAGCCCTAATACACATTCCTAGACCATTCTAAGCCTTTAGAATACTCTCATAACCATTCTACACTTGTTAGAACCTCCAAGGACTCATGTTACACCCTCTACGTCCCTTGGGGTACCAAGCAATGTTTAGGATCATTCTAATGGTTCTTATAAGTCCTAATACACTTTTCTAGACCATTCTAAGCCTTTAGAATACTCTCTTGACCATTCTACACTCTTTAGAACCTCCAAGGACTCATGCTACACCATCTACGTCCCTTGGGGTACCAACCAATGTTTAGGATCATTCTAATGGTTCTGATAAGTCCTAATACACATTCCTAGACAATTCTAAGCCTTTAGAATACTCTCTTAACCATTCTACACTTGTTAGAACCTCCAAGGACTCATGCTACACCCTCTACGTCCCTTGGGGTACCAAGCAATGTTTAGGATTGTTCAAATGGTTCTTATATGTCCTAATACACATTCCTAGATCATTCTAAGCCGTATACTCTCATAACCATTCTACACTTGTTAGAACCTCCAAGGACTCATGTTACACCCTCTACGTCCCTTGGGGTACCAAGCAATGTTTAGGATCATTCTAATGGTTCTTATAAGTCCTAATACACATTCGTAGATCATTCTAAGCCTTTAAAATACTCTCTTAACCATTCTACACTTGTTAGAACCTCCAAGGACTCATGTTACACCCGCTACGTCCCATGGGGTACCAAGCAATGTTTAGGATCATTCTAATGGTTCTTATAAGTCCTAATACACATTTCTAGACCATTCTAAGCCTTTAGAATACTCTCTTGACCATTCTACACTCTTTAGAACCTCCAAGGACTCATGCTACACCCTCTACCTCCCATGGGGTACCAAGCAATGTTTAGGATCATTCTAATGGTTCTTCTAAATCCTAATACACATTCCTAGACCATTCTAAGCCTTTAGAATACTTTCTTAACCATTCTACACTTGTTAGAACCTCCAACGACTTTTGCTATACCCTCTACGTCCCTTGGGGTACCAAGCAATGTTTAGGATCATACTAATGGTTCTTATAAGTCCTAATACACATTCCTAGACCATTCTAAACCTTTAGAATGCTCTCTTAACCATTCTACACTTGTTAGAACCTCCAAGGACTCATGTTACACCCTCTACGTCCCATTGGGTACCAAGCAATGTTTAGGATCATTCTAATGGTTCTTATAAGCCCTAATACACATTCCTAGACCATTCTAAGCCTTTAGAATACTCTCATAACCATTCTACACTTGTTAGAACCTCCAAGGACTCATGCTACACCCTCTACGTCCCTTGGGGTACTAAGCAATGTTTAGGATCATTCTAATGGTTCTTATAAGTCCTAATACACATTCCTACACCATTCTATGCCTTTAGAATACTCTCTTAACCATTCTAAACTTGTTAGAACCTCCAAGGACTCATGCTACACCCTCTACGTCCCTTGGTGTACCAAGCAATGTTTAGGATCATACTAATGGTTCTTATAAGTCCTAATACACATTCCTAGACCACTCTAAGCCTTTAGAATACTCTCTTAACCATCCTACACTTGTCAGAACCTCCAAGGACTCATGCTACACCCTCTACGTCTGTTGGGGAACCAAGCAATGTTTAGGATTGTTCAAATGGTTCTTCTAAGTCCTAATACACATTCCTAGACCATTCTAAGCCTTTAGAATACTCTCATAACCATTCTACACTTGTTAGAACCTGCAACGACTCGTGCTACACAATCTACGTTCCTTGGGGTACAAAGCAATGTTTAGGATCATTCTAATGGTTCTTATAAGTCCTAATACACATTCCTAGACCATTCTAAGCCTTTAGAATACTCTCATAACCATTCTACACTTATTAGAACCTCCAAGGAATCATGCTACACCCTCTACGTCCCTTGGGGTACAAAGCAATGTTTAGGATCATTCTAATAGTTCTTATAAGTCCTAATACACATTCCTAGACCATTCTAAGCCATTAGAATACTCTCTTAACCATTCTACACTTGTTAGAACCTCCAAGGACTCATGTTACACCCTCTACGTCCCATGGGGTACCAAGCAATGTTTAGGATCATTCTAATGGTTCTTATAAGTCCTAATACACATTTCTAGACCATCCTAAGCCTTTAGAATACTCTCTTGACCATTCTACATTCTTTAGAACCTCCAAGGACTCATGCTACACCATCTACGTCCCTTGGGGTACCAAGCAATGTTTAGGATCATTCTAATGGTTCTTATTAGTCCTAATACACATTCCTAGACCATTCTAAGCCTTTAGAATACTCTCATAACCATTCTACACTTGTTAGAACCTCCAAGGAATCATTCTACACCCTCTACGTCCGTTGGGGTACCAAGCAATGTTTAGGATCATTGTAATGGTTCTTCTAAGTCCTAATACACATTCCTAGACCATTCTAAGCCTTTAGAATACTTTCTTAACCATTCTACACTTGTTAGAATTTCCAACGACTCTTGCTACACCCTCTACGTCCATTGGGGTACCAAGCAATGTTTAGGATCATTTTAATGGTTCTTATAAGTCCTAATACACATTCCTAGACCATTCTAAGTCTTTAGAATGCTCTCTTAACCATTCTACACTTGTTAGAACCTCCAAGGACTCATGTTACACCCTCTACGTCCGTTGGGGTACCAAGCAATGTTTAGGATTGTTCAAATGGTTCTTCTAAGTCCTAATACACATTCCTAGACCACTCTAAGCCTTTAGAATACTCTCATAACCATTCTACACTTGTTAGAACCTCCAAGGACTCATGTTACACCCTCTACGTCCCTTGGGGTACCAAGCAATGTTTAGGATCATTCTAATGGTTCTTATAAGTCCTAATACACATTCCTAGACCATTCTAAGCCTTTCGAATACTCTCTTAACGATTCTACACTTGTTAGAACCTCCAAGGACTCATGTTACACCCTCTACGTCCCATGGGGTACCAAGCAATGTTTAGGATCATTCTAATGGTTCTTATAAGTCCTAATACACATTTCTAGACCATTCTAAGCCTTTAGAATACTCTCTTGACCATTCTACATTCTTTAGAACCTCCAAGGACTCGTGCTACACCATCTACGTCCCTTGGGGTACCAAGCAATGTTTAGGATCATTCTAATGGTTTTGATAAGTCCTAATACACATTCCTAGACCATTCTAAGCCTTTAGAATACTCTCATAACCATTCTACACTTGTTAGAACCTCCAAGGACTCATGCTACACCCTCTACGTCCCTTGGGGTACTAAGCAATGTTTAGGATCATTCTAATGGTTCTTATAAGTCCTAATACACATTCCTAGACCATTCTATGCCTTTAGAATACTCTCTTAACCATTCTAAACTTGTTAGAACCTCCAAGGACTCATGCTACACCCTCTACGTCCCTTGGGGTACCAAGCAATGTTTAGGATCATTCTAATGGTTCTTATAAGTCCTAATACACATTCCTAGACCATTCTAAGCCTTTAGAATACTCTCATAACCATTCTACACTTATCAGAACCTCCAAGGAATCATGCTACACCCTCTACGTCCCTTGGGGTACCAAGCAATGTTTAGGATTGTTCAAATGGTTCTTCTAAGTCCTAATACACATTCCTAGACCATTCTAAGCCTTTAGAATACTCTCATAACCATTCTACACTTGTTAGAACCTCCAACGACTCATGCTACACAATCTACGTTCCTTGGGGTACAAAGCAATGTTTAGGATCATTCAAATGGTTCTTCTAAGTCCTAATACACATTCCTAGACCATTCTAAGCCTTTAGAATACTCTCATAACCATTCTACACTTGTTAGAACCTCAAAGGAATCATGCTACACAATCTACGTTCCTTGGGGTACCAAGCAATGTTTAGGATCATTCTAATGGTTCTTATTAGTCCTAAGACATATTCCTAGACCATTCTAAGCCTTTAGAATACTCTCATAACCATTCTACACTTGTTAGAACCTCCAAGGAATCATGCTACACCCTCTACGTCCGTTGGGGTACCAAGCAATGTTTAGGATCATTCTAATGGTTCTTCTAAGTCCTAATACACATTCCTAGACCATTCTAAGCCTTCAGAATACTCTCTTAACCATTATACACTTGTTAGGACGTCCAAGGACTCATCCTACACTCTCTACGTCCATTAGGGTACCAAGCAATGTTTAGGATCATTCTAAACGTACGTATATGTCTTAATACACATTCCAAGACCATTCTAAGCCTTTAGATTACTCTCTTAACCATTCTACACTTGTTAGAACCTCCAAGGACTCATGCTACACCCTCTAAGTCCCTTCGGGTACCAAGCAATGTTTAGAATCATTCTAATGGTTCTTATAAGTCCTAATACACATTCCTAGACCATTCTAAGCCTTTAGAATACTCTCATAACCATTCTACACTTGTTAGAACCTCCAAGGACTCATGTTACACCCTCTACGTCCCATTGGGTACCAAGCAATGTTTAGGATCATTCTAATGGTTCTTATTAGTCCTAATACACATTCCTAGACCATTCTAAGCCTTTAGAATACTCTCATAACCATTCTACACTTGTTAGAACCTCCAAGGAATCATGCTACACCCTCTACGTCCGTTGGGGTACCAAGCAATGTTTAGGATCATTCTAATGGTTCTTCTAAGTCCTAATACACATTCCTAGACCATTCTAAGCCTTTAGAATACTTTCTTAACTATTCTACACTTGTTAGAACCTCCAACGACTCTTGCTACATCCTCTACGTCCCTTGGGGTACCAAGCAATGTTTAGGATCATTTTAATGGTTCTTATAAGTCCTAAAACACATTCCTAGACCATTCTAAGTCTTTAGAATGCTCTCTTAACCATTCTACACTTGTTAGAACCTCCAAGGACTCATGTTACACACTCTACGTCCCATTGGGTACCAAGCAATGTTTAGGATCATTCTAATGGTTCTTATTAGTCCTAAGACATATTCCTAGACCATTCTAAGCCTTTAGAATACTCTCATAACCATTCTACACTTGTTAGAACCTCCAAGGAATCATGCTACACCCTCTACGTCCGTTGGGGTACCAAGCAATGTTTAGGATCATTCTAATGGTTCTTCTAAGTCCTAATACACATTCCTAGACCATTCTAAGCCTTTAGAATACTCTCTTAACCATTATACACTTGTTAGGACGTCCAAGGACTCATCCTACACTCTCTACGTCCAGTAGGGTACCAAGCAATGTTTAGGATCATTCTAAACGTACGTATATGTCTTAATACACATTCCAAGACCATTCTAAGCCTTTAGATTAATCTCTTAACCATTCTACACTTGTTAGAACCTCCAAGGACTCATGCTACACCCTCTAAGTCCGTTCGGGTACCAAGCAATGTTTAGGATCATTCTAATGGTTCTTATAAGTCCTAATACACATTCCTAGACCATTCTAAGCCTTTACAAAACTCTCATAACCATTCTACACTTGTTAGAACCTCCAAGGACTCATGCTACACCCTCTACGTCCCTTGGGGTACCAAGCAATGTTTTGGATCATTCTAATGGTTCTTATAAGTCTTAATACACATTCCTAGACCATTCTATGCCATTAGAAAACTCTCATAACCATTCTAAACTTGTTAGAACCTCCAAGGACTCATGCTACACCCTCTACGTCCCTTGGTGTACCAAGCAATGTTTAGGATCATACTAATGGTTCTTAGACCATTCTAATACACATTCCTAGACCATTCTAAGCCTTTAGAGTACTTTCATAACCATTCTACACTTGTTAGAACCTCCAAGGACTCATGTTACACCCTCTACGTCCCTTGGGGTACCAAGCAATGTTTAGGATCATTCTAATGGTTCTTATAAGTCCTAATACACATTTCTAGACCATTCTAAGCCTTTAGAATACTCTCTTGACCATTCTACACTCTTTAGAACCTCCAAGGACTCATGCTACACCATCTACGTCCCTTGGGGTACCAAGCAATGTTTAGGATCATTCTAATGGTTCTGATAAGTCCTAATAAACATTCCTAGACAATTCTAAGCAGAATACTCTCTTAACCATTCTACACTTGTTAGAACCTCCAAGGACTCATGCTACACCCTCTACGTCCCTTGGGGTACCAAGCAATGTTTAGGATTGTTCAAATGGTTCTTATATGTCCTAATACACATTCCTAGACCATTCTAAGCCTTTAGAATACTCTCATAACCATTCTACACTTGTTAGAACCTCCAAGGACTCATGTTACACCCTCTATGTCCCTTGGGGTACCAAGCAATGTTTAGGATCATTCTAATGGTTCTTATAAGTCCTAATACACATTCCTAGACCATTCTAAGCCTTTAAAATACTCTCTTAACTATTCTACACTTGTTAGAACCTCCAAGGACTCATGTTACACCCGCTACGTCCCATGGGTTACGAAGCAATGTTTAGGATCATTCTAATGGTTCTTATAAGTCCTAATACACATTTCTAGACCATTCTAAGCCTTTAGAATACTCTCTTGACCATTATACACTCTTTAGAACCTCCAACGACTCATGCTACACCATCTACGTCCCTTGGGGTACCAAGCAATGTTTAGGATCATTCTAATGGTTCTGATAAGTCCTAATACACATTCCTAGACAATTCTAAGCCGTTAGAATACTCTCTTATCCATTCTACACTTGTTAGAACCTCCAAGGACTCATGCTACACCCTCTACGTCTCTTGGGGTACCAAGCAATGTTTAGGATTGTTCAAAATGTTCTTATATGTCCTAATACACATTCCTAGACCATTCTAAGCCTTTAGAATACTCTCATAACCATTCTACACTTGTTAGAACCTCCAAGGACTCATGTTACACCCTCTACCTCCCATGGGGTACCAAGCAATGTTTAGGATCATTCTAATGGTTCTTCTAAGTCCTAATACACATTCCTAGACCATTCTAAGCCTTTAGAATACTTTATTAACCATTCTACACTTGTTAGAACCTCCAACGACTCTTGCTATACCCTCTACGTCCCATGGGGTACCAAGCAATGTTTAGGATCATTTTAATGGTTCTTATAAGTCCTAATACACATTCCTAGACCATTCTAAACCTTTAGAATGCTCTCTTAACCATTCTACACTTGTTAGAACCTCCAAGGACTCATGTTACACCCTCTACGTCCCATTGGGTACCAAGCAATGTTTAGGATCATTCTAATGGTTCTTATAAGCCCTAATACACATTCCTAGACCATTCTAAGCCTTTAGAATACTCTCATTACCATTCTACACTTGTTAGAACCTCCAAGGATTCATGCTACACCCTCTACGTCCCTTGGGGTACTAAGCAATGTTTAGGATCATTCTAATGGTTCTTATAAGTCCTAATACACATTCCTAGACCATTCTATGCCTTTAGAATACTCTCATAACCATTCTACACTTATCAGAACCTCCAAGGAATCATGCTACACCCTCTACGTCCCTTGGGGTACCAAGCAATGTTTAGGATTGTTCAAATGGTTCTTCTAAGTCCTAATACACATTCCTAGACCATTCTAAGCCTTTAGAATACTCTCATAACCATTCTACACTTGTTAGAACATACAAGGACTCATGTTACACCCTCTACGTCCCTTGGGGTTCCAAGCAATGTTTAGGATCATTCTAATGGTTCTTATAAGCCCTAATACACATTCCTAGACCATTCTAAGCCTTTAGAATACTCTCATTACCATTCTACACTTGTTTGAACCTCCAAGGATTCATGCTACACCCTCTACGTCCCTTGGGGTACTAAGCAATGTTTAGGATCATTCTAATGGTTCTTATAAGTCCTAATACACATTCCTAGACCATTCTATGCCTTTAGAATACTCTCTTAACCATTCTAAACTTGTTAGAACCTCCAAGGACTCATGCTACACCCTCTACGTCCCTTGGTGTACCAAGCAATGTTTAGGATCATACTAATGGTTCTTATAAGTCCTAATACACATTCCTAGACCACTCTAAGCCTTTAGAATACTCTCTTAACCATTCTACACTTGTTAGAACCTCCAAGGACTCATGCTACACCCTCTACGTCTGTTGGGGAACCAAGCAATGTTTAGGATTGTTCAAATGGTTCTTCTAAGTCCTAATACACATTCCTAGACCATTCTAAGCCTTTAGAATACTCTCATAACCATTCTACACTTGTTAGAACATACAAGGACTCATGGTACACCCTCTACGTTCCTTGGGGTACAAAGCAATGTTTAGGATCATTCTAATGCTTCTTATAAGTCCTAATACACATTCCTAGACCATTCTAAGCCTTTAGAATACTCTCATAACCATTCTACACTTATCAGAACCTCCAAGGAATCATGCTACACCCTCTACGTCCCTTGGGGTACCAAGCAATGTTTAGGATTGTTCAAATGGTTCTTCTAAGTCCTAATACACATTCCTAGACCATTCTAAGCCTTTAGAATACTCTCATAACCATTCTACACTTGTTAGAACATACAAGGACTCATGTTACACCCTCTACGTCCCTTGGGGTTCCAAGCAATGTTTAGGATCATTCTAATGGTTCTTATAAGTCCTAATACACATTCCTAGACCATTCTAAGCCTTTAGAATACTCTCATAACCATTCTACACTTGTTAGAACCTCCAAGGAATCATGCTACACCCTCTACGTCCCTTGGGGTACCAAGCAATGTTTAGGATTGTTCAAATGGTTCTTCTAAGTCCTAATACACATTCCTAGACCATTCTAAGCCTTTAGAATACTCTCATAACCATTCTACACTTGTTAGAACCTCCAACGACTCATGCTACACAATCTACGTTCCTTGGGGTACAAAGCAATGTTTAGGATCATTCAAATGGTTCTTCTAAGTCCTAATACACATTCCTAGACCATTCTAAGCCTTTAGAATACTCTCATAACCATTCTACACTTGTTAGAACCTCAAAGGAATCATGCTACACAATCTACGTTCCTTGGGGTACCAAGCAATGTTTAGGATCATTCTAATGGTTCTTATTAGTCCTAAGACATATTCCTAGACCATTCTAAGCCTTTAGAATACTCTCATAACCATTCTACACTTGTTAGAACCTCCAAGGAATCATGCTACACCCTCTACGTCCGTTGGGGTACCAAGCAATGTTTAGGATCATTCTAATGGTTCTTCTAAGTCCTAATACACATTCCTAGACCATTCTAAGCCTTCAGAATACTCTCTTAACCATTATACACTTGTTAGGACGTCCAAGGACTCATCCTACACTCTCTACGTCCATTAGGGTACCAAGCAATGTTTAGGATCATTCTAAACGTACGTATATGTCTTAATACACATTCCAAGACCATTCTAAGCCTTTAGATTACTCTCTTAACCATTCTACACTTGTTAGAACCTCCAAGGACTCATGCTACACCCTCTAAGTCCCTTCGGGTACCAAGCAATGTTTAGAATCATTCTAATGGTTCTTATAAGTCCTAATACACATTCCTAGACCATTCTAAGCCTTTAGAATACTCTCATAACCATTCTACACTTGTTAGAACCTCCAAGGACTCATGTTACACCCTCTACGTCCCATTGGGTACCAAGCAATGTTTAGGATTATTCTAATGGTTCTTATTAGTCCTAATACACATTCCTAGACCATTCTAAGCCTTTAGAATACTCTCATAACCATTCTACACTTGTTAGAACCTCCAAGGAATCATGCTACACCCTCTACGTCCGTTGGGGTACCAAGCAATGTTTAGGATCATTCTAATGGTTCTTCTAAGTCCTAATACACATTCCTAGACCATTCTAAGCCTTTAGAATACTTTCTTAACTATTCTACACTTGTTAGAACCTCCAACGACTCTTGCTACACCCTCTACGTCCCTTGGGGTACCAAGCAATGTTTAGGATCATTTTAATGGTTCTTATAAGTCCTAAAACACATTCCTAGACCATTCTAAGTCTTTAGAATGCTCTCTTAACCATTCTACACTTGTTAGAACCTCCAAGGACTCATGTTACACACTCTACGTCCCATTGGGTACCAAGCAATGTTTAGGATCATTCTAATGGTTCTTATTAGTCCTAAGACATATTCCTAGACCATTCTAAGCCTTTAGAATACTCTCATAACCATTCTACACTTGTTAGAACCTCCAAGGAATCATGCTACACCCTCTACGTCCGTTGGGGTACCAAGCAATGTTTAGGATCATTCTAATGGTTCTTCTAAGTCCTAATACACATTCCTAGACCATTCTAAGCCTTTAGAATACTCTCTTAACCATTATACACTTGTTAGGACGTCCAAGGACTCATCCTACACTCTCTACGTCCAGTAGGGTACCAAGCAATGTTTAGGATCATTCTAAACGTACGTATATGTCTTAATACACATTCCAAGACCATTCTAAGCCTTTAGATTAATCTCTTAACCATTCTACACTTGTTAGAACCTCCAAGGACTCATGCTACACCCTCTAAGTCCGTTCGGGTACCAAGCAATGTTTAGGATCATTCTAATGGTTCTTATAAGTCCTAATACACATTCCTAGACCATTCTAAGCCTTTACAAAACTCTCATAACCATTCTACACTTGTTAGAACCTCCAAGGACTCATGCTACACCCTCTACGTCCCTTGGGGTACCAAGCAATGTTTTGGATCATTCTAATGGTTCTTATAAGTCTTAATACACATTCCTAGACCATTCTATGCCATTAGAAAACTCTCATAACCATTCTAAACTTGTTAGAACCTCCAAGGACTCATGCTACACCCTCTACGTCCCTTGGTGTACCAAGCAATGTTTAGGATCATACTAATGGTTCTTAGACCATTCTAATACACATTCCTAGACCATTCTAAGCCTTTAGAGTACTTTCATAACCATTCTACACTTGTTAGAACCTCCAAGGACTCATGTTACACCCTCTACGTCCCTTGGGGTACCAAGCAATGTTTAGGATTATTCTAATGGTTCTTATAAGTCCTAATACACATTTCTAGACCATTCTAAGCCTTTAGAATACTCTCTTGACCATTCTACACTCTTTAGAACCTCCAAGGACTCATGCTACACCATCTACGTCCCTTGGGGTACCAAGCAATGTTTAGGATCATTCTAATGGTTCTGATAAGTCCTAATAAACATTCCTAGACAATTCTAAGCCTTTAGAATACTCTCTTAACCATTCTACACTTGTTAGAACCTCCAAGGACTCATGCTACACCCTCTACGTCCCTTGGGGTACCAAGCAATGTTTAGGATTGTTCAAATGGTTCTTATATGTCCTAATACACATTCCTAGACCATTCTAAGCCTTTAGAATACTCTCATAACCATTCTACACTTGTTAGAACCTCCAAGGACTCATGTTACACCCTCTATGTCCCTTGGGGTACCAAGCAATGTTTAGGATCATTCTAATGGTTCTTATAAGTCCTAATACACATTCCTAGACCATTCTAAGCCTTTAAAATACTCTCTTAACTATTCTACACTTGTTAGAACCTCCAAGGACTCATGTTACACCCGCTACGTCCCATGGGTTACGAAGCAATGTTTAGGATCATTCTAATGGTTCTTATAAGTCCTAATACACATTTCTAGACCATTCTAAGCCTTTAGAATACTCTCTTGACCATTATACACTCTTTAGAACCTCCAACGACTCATGCTACACCATCTACGTCCCTTGGGGTACCAAGCAATGTTTAGGATCATTCTAATGGTTCTGATAAGTCCTAATACACATTCCTAGACAATTCTAAGCCGTTAGAATACTCTCTTATCCATTCTACACTTGTTAGAACCTCCAAGGACTCATGCTACACCCTCTACGTCTCTTGGGGTACCAAGCAATGTTTAGGATTGTTCAAAATGTTCTTATATGTCCTAATACACATTCCTAGACCATTCTAAGCCTTTAGAATACTCTCATAACCATTCTACACTTGTTAGAACCTCCAAGGACTCATGTTACACCCTCTACCTCCCATGGGGTACCAAGCAATGTTTAGGATCATTCTAATGGTTCTTCTAAGTCCTAATACACATTCCTAGACCATTCTAAGCCTTTAGAATACTTTATTAACCATTCTACACTTGTTAGAACCTCCAACGACTCTTGCTATACCCTCTACGTCCCATGGGGTACCAAGCAATGTTTAGGATCATTTTAATGGTTCTTATAAGTCCTAATACACATTCCTAGACCATTCTAAACCTTTAGAATGCTCTCTTAACCATTCTACACTTGTTAGAACCTCCAAGGACTCATGTTACACCCTCTACGTCCCATTGGGTACCAAGCAATGTTTAGGATCATTCTAATGGTTCTTATAAGCCCTAATACACATTCCTAGACCATTCTAAGCCTTTAGAATACTCTCATTACCATTCTACACTTGTTAGAACCTCCAAGGATTCATGCTACACCCTCTACGTCCCTTGGGGTACTAAGCAATGTTTAGGATCATTCTAATGGTTCTTATAAGTCCTAATACACATTCCTAGACCATTCTATGCCTTTAGAATACTCTCATAACCATTCTACACTTATCAGAACCTCCAAGGAATCATGCTACACCCTCTACGTCCCTTGGGGTACCAAGCAATGTTTAGGATTGTTCAAATGGTTCTTCTAAGTCCTAATACACATTCCTAGACCATTCTAAGCCTTTAGAATACTCTCATAACCATTCTACACTTGTTAGAACATACAAGGACTCATGTTACACCCTCTACGTCCCTTGGGGTTCCAAGCAATGTTTAGGATCATTCTAATGGTTCTTATAAGCCCTAATACACATTCCTAGACCATTCTAAGCCTTTAGAATACTCTCATTACCATTCTACACTTGTTTGAACCTCCAAGGATTCATGCTACACCCTCTACGTCCCTTGGGGTACTAAGCAATGTTTAGGATCATTCTAATGGTTCTTATAAGTCCTAATACACATTCCTAGACCATTCTATGCCTTTAGAATACTCTCTTAACCATTCTAAACTTGTTAGAACCTCCAAGGACTCATGCTACACCCTCTACGTCCCTTGGTGTACCAAGCAATGTTTAGGATCATACTAATGGTTCTTATAAGTCCTAATACACATTCCTAGACCACTCTAAGCCTTTAGAATACTCTCTTAACCATTCTACACTTGTTAGAACCTCCAAGGACTCATGCTACACCCTCTACGTCTGTTGGGGAACCAAGCAATGTTTAGGATTGTTCAAATGGTTCTTCTAAGTCCTAATACACATTCCTAGACCATTCTAAGCCTTTAGAATACTCTCATAACCATTCTACACTTGTTAGAACATACAAGGACTCATGGTACACCCTCTACGTTCCTTGGGGTACAAAGCAATGTTTAGGATCATTCTAATGCTTCTTATAAGTCCTAATACACATTCCTAGACCATTCTAAGCCTTTAGAATACTCTCATAACCATTCTACACTTATCAGAACCTCCAAGGAATCATGCTACACCCTCTACGTCCCTTGGGGTACCAAGCAATGTTTAGGATTGTTCAAATGGTTCTTCTAAGTCCTAATACACATTCCTAGACCATTCTAAGCCTTTAGAATACTCTCATAACCATTCTACACTTGTTAGAACATACAAGGACTCATGTTACACCCTCTACGTCCCTTGGGGTTCCAAGCAATGTTTAGGATCATTCTAATGGTTCTTATAAGTCCTAATACACATTCCTAGACCATTCTAAGCCTTTAGAATACTCTCATAACCATTCTACACTTGTTAGAACCTCCAAGGACTCATACTACACCCTCTACGTCCCTTGGGGTACTAAGCAATGTTTAGGATCATTCTAATGGTTCTTATAAGTCCTAATACACATTCCTAGACCATTCTATGCCTTTAGAATACTCTCTTAACCATTCTACACTTGTTAGAACCTCCAAGGACTCATGCTACACCCTCTACGTCCGTTGGGGTACCAAGCAATGTTTAGGATTGTTCAAATGGTTCTTCTAAGTCCTAATACTTCCTAGACCACTCTAAGCCTTTAGAATACTCTCATAACCATTCTACACTTGTTAGAACCTCCAAGGACTCATGGTACACCCTCTACGTTCCTTGGGGTACAAAGCAATGTTTAGGATCATTCTAATGCTTCTTATAAGTCCTAATACACATTCCTAGACCATTCTAAGCCTTTAGAATACTCTCATAACCATTCTACACTTATCAGAACCTCCAAGGAATCATGCTACACCCTCTACGTCCCTTGGGGTACCAAGCAATGTTTAGGATTGTTCAAATGGTTCTTCTAAGTCCTAATACACATTCCTAGACCATTCTAAGCCTTTAGAATACTCTCATAACCATTCTACACTTGTTAGAACATACAAGGACTCATGTTACACCCTCTACGTCCCTTGGGGTTCCAAGCAATGTTTAGGATCATTCTAATGGTTCTTATAAGTCCTAATACACATTCCTAGACCATTCTAAGCCTTTAGAATACTCTCATAACCATTCTACACTTGTTAGAACCTCCAAGGACTCATACTACACCCTCTACGTCCCTTGGGGTACTAAGCAATGTTTAGGATCATTCTAATGGTTCTTATAAGTCCTAATACACATTCCTAGACCATTCTATGCCTTTAGAATACTCTCTTAACCATTCTACACTTGTTAGAACCTCCAAGGACTCATGCTACACCCTCTACGTCCGTTGGGGTACCAAGCAATGTTTAGGATTGTTCAAATGGTTCTTCTAAGTCCTAATACTTCCTAGACCACTCTAAGCCTTTAGAATACTCTCATAACCATTCTACACTTGTTAGAACCTCCAAGGACTCATGTTACACCCTCTACGTCCCTTGGGGTACCAAGCAATGTTTAGGATCATTATAATGGTTCTTATAAGTCCTAATACACATTCCTAGACCATTCTAAGCCTTTGGAATACTCTCTTAACGATTCTACACTTGTTAGAACCTCCAAGGACTCATGTTACACCCTCTACGTCCCATGGGGTACCAAGCAATGTTTAGGATCATTCTAATGGTTCTTATAAGTCCTAATACACATTTCTAGACCATTCTAAGCCTTTAGAATACTCTTTTGACCATTCTACATTCTTTAGAACCTCCAAGGACTCATGCTACACCATCTACGTCCCTTGGGGTACCAAGCAATGTTTAGGATCATTCTAATGGTTTTGATAAGTCCTAATACACATTCCTAGACCATTCTAAGCCTTTAGAATACTCTCATAACCATTCTACACTTGTTAGAACCTCCAAGGACTCATGCTACACCCTCTACGTCCCTTGGGGTACGAAGCAATGTTTAGGATCATTCTAATGGTTCTTATAAGTCCTAATACACATTCCTAGACCATTCTATGCCTTTAGAATACTCTCTTAACCATTCTAAACTTGTTAGAACCTCCAAGGACTCATGCTACACCCTCTACGTCCCTTGGGGTACCAAGCAATGTTTAGGATCATTCTAATGGTTCTTATAAGTCCTAATACACATTCCTAGACCATTCTAAGCCTTTAGAATACTCTCATAACCATTCTACACTTATCAGAACCTCCAAGGAATCATGCTACACCCTCTACGTCCCTTGGGGTACCAAGCAATGTTTAGGATTGTTCAAATGGTTCTTCTAAGTCCTAATACACATTCCTAGACCATTCTAAGCCTTTAGAATACTCTCATAACCATTCTACACTTGTTAGAACCTCCAACGACTCATGCTACACAATCTACGTTCCTTGGGGTACAAAGCAATGTTTAGGATCATTCAAATGGTTCTTCTAAGTCCTAATAAACATTCCTAGACCATTCTAAGCCTTTAGAATACTCTCATAACCATTCTACACTTGTTAGAACCTCAAAGGAATCATGCTACACAATCTACGTTCCTTGGGGTACCAAGCAATGTTTAGGATCATTCTAATGGTTCTTATTAGTCCTAAGACATATTCCTAGACCATTCTAAGCCTTTAGAATACTCTCATAACCATTCTACACTTGTTGGAACCTCCAAGGAATCATGTTACACCCTCTACGTCCGTTGGGGTACCAAGCAATGTTTAGGATCATTCTAATGGTTCTTATAAGTCTTAATACACATTCCTAGACCATTCTATGCCTTTAGAAAACTCTCATAACCATTCTAAACTTGTTAGAACCTCCAAGGACTCATGCTACACCCTCTACGTCCCTTGGTGTACCAAGCAATGTTTAGGATCATACTAATGGTTCTTAGACCATTCTAATACGCATTCCTAGACCATTCTAAGCCTTTAGAATACTTTCATAACCATTCTACACTTGTTAGAACCTCCAAGGACTCATGTTACACCCTCTACGTCCCTTGGGGTACCAAGCAATGTTTAGGATCATTCTAATGGTTCTTATAAGTCCTAATACACATTCCTAGACCATTCTAAGCCTTTAGAATACTCTCTTAACGATTCTACACTTGTTAGAACCTCCAAGGACTCATGTTACACCCTCTACGTCCCATGGGGTACCAAGCAATGTTTAGGATCATTCTAATGGTTCTTATAAGTTCAAATACCCATTTCTAGACCATTCTAAGCCTTTAGAATACTCTTTTGACCATTCTACATTCTTTAGAACCTCCAAGGACTCATGCTACACCATCTACGTCCCTTGGGGTACCAAGCAATGTTTAGGATCATTCTAATGGTTTTGATAAGTCCTAATACACATTCCTAGACCATTCTAAGCCTTTAGAATACTCTCATAACCATTCTACACTTGTTAGAACCTCCAAGGACTCATGCTACACCCTCTACGTCCCTTGGGGTACTAAGCAATGTTTAGGATCATTCTAATGGTTCTTATAAGTCCTAATACACATTCCTAGACCATTCTATGCCTTTAGAATACTCTCTTAACCATTCTAAACTTGTTAGAACCTCCAAGGACTCATGCTACACCCTCTACGTCCCTTGGGGTACCAAGCAATGTTTAGGATCATTCTAATGGTTCTTATAAGTCCTAATACACATTCCTAGACCATTCTAAGCCTTTAGAATACTCTCATAACCATTCTACACTTATCAGAACCTCCAAGGAATCATGCTACACCCTCTACGTCCCTTGGGGTACCAAGCAATGTTTACGATTGTTCAAATGGTTCTTCTAAGTCCTAATACACATTCCTAGACCATTCTAAGCCTTTAGAATACTCTCATAACCATTCTACACTTGTTAGAACCTCCAACGACTCATGCTACACAATCTACGTTCCTTGGGGTACAAAGCAATGTTTAGGATCATTCAAATGGTTCTTCTAAGTCCTAATACACATTCCTAGACCATTCTAAGCCTTTAGAATACTCTCATAACCATTCTACACTTGTTAGAACCTCAAAGGTATCATGCTACACAATATACGTTCCTTGGGGTACCAAGCAATGTTTAGGATCATTCTAATGGTTCTTATTAGTCCTAAGACATATTCCTAGACCATTCTAAGCCTTTAGAATACTCTCATAACCATTCTACACTTGTTAGAACCTCCAAGGAATCATGTTACACCCTCTACGTCCGTTGGGGTACCAAGCAATGTTTAGGATCATTCTAATAGTTCTTATAAGTCTTAATACACATTCCTAGACCATTCTATGCCTTTAGAAAACTCTCATAACCATTCTAAACTTGTTAGAACCTCCAAGGACTCATGCTACACCCTCTACGTCCCTTGGTGTACCAAGCAATGTTTAGGATCATACTAATGGTTCTAGAACCATTCTAATACACATTCCTAGACCATTCTAAGCCTTTAGAATACTTTCATAACCATTCTACACTTGTTAGAACCTCCAAGGACTCATGTTACACCCTCTACGTCCCTTGGGGTACCAAGCAATGTTTAGGATCATTCTAATGGTTCTTATAAGTCCTAATACACATTTCTAGACCATTCTAAGCCTTTAGAATACTCATTTGACCATTCTACACTCTTTAGAACCTCCAAGGACTCATGCTACACCATCTACGTCCCTTGGGGTACCAAGCAATGTTTAGGATTATTCTAATGGTTCTGATAAGTCCTAATACACATTCCTAGACAATTCTAAGCCTTTAGAATACTCTCTTAACCATTCTACACTTGTTAGAACCTCCAAGGACTCATGCTACACCCTCTACGTCCCATGGGGTACCAAGCAATGTTTAGGATTGTTCAAATGGTTCTTATATGTCCTAATACACATTCCTAGACCATTCTAAGCCTTTAGAATACTCTCATAACCATTCTACACTTGTTAGAACCTCCAAGGACTCATGTTACACCCTCTACGTCCCATGGGGTACCAAGCAATGTTTAGGATCATTCTAATGGTTCTTATAAGTCCTAATACACATTTCTAGACCATTCTAAGCCTTTAGAATACTCTTTTGACCATTCTACATTCTTTAGAACCTCCAAGGACTCATGCTACACCATCTACGTCCCTTGGGATACCAAGCAATGTTTAGGATCATTCTAATGGTTTTGATAAGTCCTAATACACATTCCTAGACCATTCTAAGCCTTTAGAATACTCTCATAACCATTCTACACTTGTTAGAACCTCCAAGGACTCATGCTACACCCTCTACGTCCCTTGGGGTACTAAGCAATGTTTAGGATCATTCTAATGGTTCTTATAAGTCCTAATACACATTCCTAGACCATTCTATGCCTTTAGAATACTCTCTTAACCATTCTAAACTTGTTAGAACCTCCAAGGACTCATGCTACACCCTCTACGTCCCTTAGGGTACCAAGCAATGTTTAGGATCATTCTAATGGTTCTTCTAAGTCCTAATACACATTCCTAGACCATTCTAAGCCTTTAGAATACTCTCATAACCATTCTACACTTGTTAGAACCTCAAAGGAATCATGCTACACAATCTACGTTCCTTGGGGTACCAAGCAATGTTTAGGATCA
Source organism: Crotalaria pallida (assembly GCA_037953625.1). Lineage (NCBI taxonomy): Eukaryota > Viridiplantae > Streptophyta > Magnoliopsida > Fabales > Fabaceae > Crotalaria > Crotalaria pallida. Next base: position 102,396,720 of record CM075654.1, on the reverse strand, counting down.
TTCTAATGGTTCTTATTAGTCCTAAGACATATTCCTAGACCATTCTAAGCCTTTAGAATACTCTCATAACCATTCTACACTTGTTAGAACCTCCAAGGAATCATGTTACACCCTCTACGTCCGTTGGGGTACCAAGCAATGTTTAGGATCATTCTAATGGTTCTTATAAGTCTTAATACACATTCCTAGACCATTCTATGCCTTTAGAAAACTCTCATAACCATTCTAAACTTGTTAGAACCTCCAAGGACTCATGCTACACCCTCTACGTCCCTTGGTGTACCAAGCAATGTTTAGGATCATACTAATGGTTCTTAGACCATTCTAATACGCATTCCTAGACCATTCTAAGCCTTTAGAATACTTTCATAACCATTCTACACTTGTTAGAACCTCCAAGGACTCATGTTACACCCTCTACGTCCCTTGGGGTACCAAGCAATGTTTAGGATCATTCTAATGGTTCTTATAAGTCCTAATACACATTCCTAGACCATTCTAAGCCTTTAGAATACTCTCTTAACGATTCTACACTTGTTAGAACCTCCAAGGACTCATGTTACACCCTCTACGTCCCATGGGGTACCAAGCAATGTTTAGGATCATTCTAATGGTTCTTATAAGTCCAAATACCCATTTCTAGACCATTCTAAGCCTTTAGAATACTCTTTTGACCATTCTACATTCTTTAGAACCTCCAAGGACTCATGCTACACCATCTACGTCCCTTGGGGTACCAAGCAATGTTTAGGATCATTCTAATGGTTTTGATAAGTCCTAATACACATTCCTAGACCATTCTAAGCCTTTAGAATACTCTCATAACCATTCTACACTTGTTAGAACCTCCAAGGACTCATGCTACACCCTCTACATCCCTTGGGGTACTAAGCAATGTTTAGGATCATTCTAATGGTTCTTATAAGTCCTAATACACATTCCTAGACCATTCTATGCCTTTAGAATACTCTCTTAACCATTCTAAACTTGTTAGAACCTCCAAGGACTCATGCTACACCCTCTACGTCCCTTAGGGTACCAAGCAATGTTTAGGATCATTCAAATGGTTCTTCTAAGTCCTAATACACATTCCTAGACCATTCTAAGCCTTTAGAATACTCTCATAACCATTCTACACTTGTTAGAACCTCAAAGGAATCATGCTACACAATCTACGTTCCTTGGGGTACCAAGCAATGTTTAGGATTGTTCAAATGGTTCTTCTAAGTCCTAATACACATTCCTAGACCATTCTAAGCCTTTAGAATACTCTCATAACCATTCTACACTTGTTAGAACCTCCAACGACTCATGCTACACAATTTACGTTCCTTGGGGTACAAAGCAATGTTTAGGATCATTCAAATGGTTCTTCTAAGTCCTAATACACATTCCTAGACCATTCTAAGCCTTTAGAATACTCTCATAACCATTCTACACTTGTTAGAACCTCAAAGGAATCATGCTACACAATCTACGTTCCTTGGGGTACCAAGCAATGTTTAGGATCATTCTAATGGTTCTTATTAGTCCTAAGACATATTCCTAGACCATTCTAAGCCTTTAGAATACTCTCATAACCATTCTACACTTGTTAGAACCTCCAAGGAATCATGTTACACCCTCTACGTCCGTTGGGGTACCAAGCAATGTTTAGGATCATTCTAATGGTTCTTATAAGTCTTAATACACATTCCTAGACCATTCTATGCCTTTAGAAAACTCTCATAACCATTCTAAACTTGTTAGAGCCTCCAAGGACTCATGCTACACCCTCTACGCCCTTTGGTGTACCAAGCAATGTTTAGGATCATACTAAAGGTTCTTAGACCATTCTAATACACATTCCTAGACCATTCTAAGCCTTTAGAATACTTTCATAACCATTCTACACTTGTTAGAACCTCCAAGGACTCATGTTACACCCTCTACGTCCCTTGGGGTACCAAGCAATGTTTAGGATCATTCTAATGGTTCTTATAAGTCCTAATACACATTCCTAGACCATTCTAAGCCTTTAGAATACTCTCATAACCATTCTACACTTATCAGAACCTCCAAGGAATCATGCTACACCCTCTACGTCCCTTGGGGTACCAAGCAATGTTTTGGATTATTCAAATGGTTCTTCTAAGTCCTAATACACATTCCTAGACCATTCTAAGCCTTTAGAATGCTCTCATAACCATTCTACACTTGTTAGAACCTCAAAGGAATCATGCTACACAATCTACGTTCCTTGGGGTACCAAGCAATGTTTAGGATCATTCTAATGGTTCTTATTAGTCCTAAGACATATTCCTAGACCATTCTAAGCCTTTAGAATACTCTCATAACCATTCTACACTTGTTAGAACCTCCAAGGAATCATGTTACACCCTCTACGTCCGTTGGGGTACCAAGCAATGTTTAGGATCATTCTAATGGTTCTTATAAGTCTTAATACACATTCCTAGACCATTCTATGCCTTTAGAAAACTCTCATAACCATTCTAAACTTGTTAGAGCCTCCAAGGACTCATGCTACACCCTCTACGTCCCTTGGTGTACCAAGCAATGTTTAGGATCATACTAATGGTTCTTAGACCATTCTAATACACATTCCTAGACCATTCTAAGCCTTTAGAATACTTTCATAACCATTCTACACTTGTTAGAACCTCCAAGGACTCATGTTACACCCTCTACGTCCCTTGGGGTACCAAGCAATGTTTAGGATCATTCTAATGGTTCTTATAAGTCCTAATACACATTTCTAGACCATTCTAAGCCTTTAGAATACTCATTTGACCATTCTACACTCTTTAGAACCTCCAAGGACTCATGCTACACCATCTACGTCCCTTGGGGTACCAAGCAATGTTTAGGATTATTCTAATGGTTCTGATAAGTCCTAATATACATTCCTAGACAATTCTAAGCCTTTAGAATACTCTCTTAACCATTCTACACTTGTTAGAACCTCCAAGGACTCATGCTACACCCTCTACGTCCCTTGGGGTACCAAGCAATGTTTAGGATTGTTCAAATGGTTCTTATATGTCCTAATACACATTCCTAGACCATTCTAAGCCTTTAGAATACTCTCATAACCATTCTACACTTGTTAGAACCTCCAAGGACTCATGTTACACCCTCTACGTCCCTTGGGGTACCAAGCAATGTTTAGGATCATTCTAATGGTTCTTATAAGTCCTAATACACATTCCTAGACCATTCTAAGCCTTTAAAATACTCTCTTAACCATTCTACACTTGTTAGAACCTCCAAGGACTCATGTTACACCCGCTACGTCCCATGGGGTACCAAGCAATGTTTAGGATCATTCTAATGGTTCTTATAAGTCCTAATACACATTTCTAGACCATTCTAAGCCTTTAGAATACTCTCTTGACCATTCTACACTCTTTAGAACCTCCAAGGACTCATGCTACACCATCTACGTCCCTTGGGGTACCAAGCAATGTTTAGGATCATTCTAATGGTTCTGATAAGTCCTAATACACATTCCTAGACAATTCTAAGCCGTTAGAATACTCTCATAACCATTCTACACTTGTTAGAACCTCAAAGGAATCATGCTACACAATCTACGTTCCTTGGGGTACCAAGCAATGTTTAGGATCATTCTAATGGTTCTTATTAGTCCTAAGACATATTCCTAGACCATTCTAAGCCTTTAGAATACTCTCATAACCATTCTACACTTGTTAGAACCTCCAAGGAATCATGTAACACCCTCTACGTCCGTTGGGGTACCAAGCAATGTTTAGGATCATTCTAATGGTTCTTATAAGTCTTAATACACATTCCTAGACCATTCTATGCCTTTAGAAAACTCTCATAACCATTCTAAACTTGTTAGAACCTCCAAGGACTCATGCTACACCCTCTACGTCCCTTGGTGTACCAAGCAATGTTTAGGATCATACTAATGGTTCTTAGACCATTCTAATACGCATTCCTAGACCATTCTAAGCCTTTAGAATACTTTCATAACCATTCTACACTTGTTAGAACCTCCAAGGACTCATGTTACACCCTCTACGTCCCTTGGGGTACCAAGCAATGTTTAGGATCATTCTAATGGTTCTTATAAGTCCTAATACACATTCCTAGACCATTCTAAGCCTTTAGAATACTCTCTTAACGATTCTACACTTGTTAGAACCTCCAAGGACTCATGTTACACCCTCTACGTCCCATGGGGTACCAAGCAATGTTTAGGATCATTCTAATGGTTCTTATAAGTCCAAATACCCATTTCTAGACCATTCTAAGCCTTTAGAATACTCTTTTGACCATTCTACATTCTTTAGAACCTCCAAGGACTCATGCTACACCATCTACGTCCCTTGGGGTACCAAGCAATGTTTAGGATCATTCTAATGGTTTTGATAAGTCCTAATACACATTCCTAGACCATTCTAAGCCTTTAGAATACTCTCATAACCATTCTACACTTGTTAGAACCTCCAAGGACTCATGCTACACCCTCTACGTCCCTTGGGGTACTAAGCAATGTTTAGGATCATTCTAATGGTTCTTATAAGTCCTAATACACATTCCTAGACCATTCTATGCCTTTAGAATACTCTCTTAACCATTCTAAACTTGTTAGAACCTCCAAGGACTCATGCTACACCCTCTACGTCCCTTAGGGTACCAAGCAATGTTTAGGATCATTCAAATGGTTCTTCTAAGTCCTAATACACATTCCTAGACCATTCTAAGCCTTTAGAATACTCTCATAACCATTCTACACTTGTTAGAACCTCAAAGGAATCATGCTACACAATCTACGTTCCTTGGGGTACCAAGCAATGTTTAGGATTGTTCAAATGGTTCTTCTAAGTCCTAATACACATTCCTAGACCATTCTAAGCCTTTAGAATACTCTCATAACCATTCTACACTTGTTAGAACCTCCAACGACTCATGCTACACAATTTACGTTCCTTGGGGTACAAAGCAATGTTTAGGATCATTCAAATGGTTCTTCTAAGTCCTAATACACATTCCTAGACCATTCTAAGCCTTTAGAATACTCTCATAACCATTCTACACTTGTTAGAACCTCAAAGGAATCATGCTACACAATCTACGTTCCTTGGGGTACCAAGCAATGTTTAGGATCATTCTAATGGTTCTTATTAGTCCTAAGACATATTCCTAGACCATTCTAAGCCTTTAGAATACTCTCATAACCATTCTACACTTGTTAGAACCTCCAAGGAATCATGTTACACCCTCTACGTCCGTTGGGGTACCAAGCAATGTTTAGGATCATTCTAATGGTTCTTATAAGTCTTAATACACATTCCTAGACCATTCTATGCCTTTAGAAAACTCTCATAACCATTCTAAACTTGTTAGAGCCTCCAAGGACTCATGCTACACCCTCTACGCCCTTTGGTGTACCAAGCAATGTTTAGGATCATACTAAAGGTTCTTAGACCATTCTAATACACATTCCTAGACCATTCTAAGCCTTTAGAATACTTTCATAACCATTCTACACTTGTTAGAACCTCCAAGGACTCATGTTACACCCTCTACGTCCCTTGGGGTACCAAGCAATGTTTAGGATCATTCTAATGGTTCTTATAAGTCCTAATACACATTCCTAGACCATTCTAAGCCTTTAGAATACTCTCATAACCATTCTACACTTATCAGAACCTCCAAGGAATCATGCTACACCCTCTACGTCCCTTGGGGTACCAAGCAATGTTTTGGATTATTCAAATGGTTCTTCTAAGTCCTAATACACATTCCTAGACCATTCTAAGCCTTTAGAATGCTCTCATAACCATTCTACACTTGTTAGAACCTCAAAGGAATCATGCTACACAATCTACGTTCCTTGGGGTACCAAGCAATGTTTAGGATCATTCTAATGGTTCTTATTAGTCCTAAGACATATTCCTAGACCATTCTAAGCCTTTAGAATACTCTCATAACCATTCTACACTTGTTAGAACCTCCAAGGAATCATGTTACACCCTCTACGTCCGTTGGGGTACCAAGCAATGTTTAGGATCATTCTAATGGTTCTTATAAGTCTTAATACACATTCCTAGACCATTCTATGCCTTTAGAAAACTCTCATAACCATTCTAAACTTGTTAGAGCCTCCAAGGACTCATGCTACACCCTCTACGTCCCTTGGTGTACCAAGCAATGTTTAGGATCATACTAATGGTTCTTAGACCATTCTAATACACATTCCTAGACTATTCTAAGCCTTTAGAATACTTTCATAACCATTCTACACTTGTTAGAACCTCCAAGGACTCATGTTACACCCTCTACGTCCCTTGGGGTACCAAGCAATGTTTAGGATCATTCTAATGGTTCTTATAAGTCCTAATACACATTTCTAGACCATTCTAAGCCTTTAGAATACTCATTTGACCATTCTACACTCTTTAGAACCTCCAAGGACTCATGCTACACCATCTACGTCCCTTGGGGTACCAAGCAATGTTTAGGATTATTCTAATGGTTCTGATAAGTCCTAATATACATTCCTAGACAATTCTAAGCCTTTAGAATACTCTCTTAACCATTCTACACTTGTTAGAACCTCCAAGGACTCATGCTACACCCTCTACGTCCCTTGGGGTACCAAGCAATGTTTAGGATTGTTCAAATGGTTCTTATATGTCCTAATACACATTCCTAGACCATTCTAAGCCTTTAGAATACTCTCATAACCATTCTACACTTGTTAGAACCTCCAAGGACTCATGTTACACCCTCTACGTCCCTTGGGGTACCAAGCAATGTTTAGGATCATTCTAATGGTTCTTATAAGTCCTAATACACATTCCTAGACCATTCTAAGCCTTTAAAATACTCTCTTAACCATTCTACACTTGTTAGAACCTCCAAGGACTCATGTTACACCCGCTACGTCCCATGGGGTACCAAGCAATGTTTAGGATCATTCTAATGGTTCTTATAAGTCCTAATACACATTTCTAGACCATTCTAAGCCTTTAGAATACTCTCTTGACCATTCTACACTCTTTAGAACCTCCAAGGACTCATGCTACACCATCTACGTCCCTTGGGGTACCAAGCAATGTTTAGGATCATTCTAATGGTTCTGATAAGTCCTAATACACATTCCTAGACAATTCTAAGCCGTTAGAATACTCTCTTAACCATTCTACACTTGTTAGAACCTCCAAGGACTCATGCTACACCCTCTACATCTCTTGGGGTACCAAGCAATGTTTAGGATTGTTCAAAATGTTCTTATATGTCCTAATACACATTCCTAGACCATTCTAAGCCTTTAGAATACTCTCATAACAATTCTACACTTGTTAGAACCTCCAAGGACTCATGTTACACCCTCTACCTCCCATGGGGTACCAAGCAATGTTTAGGATCATTCTAATGGTTCTTCTAAGTCCTAATACACATTCCTAGACCATTCTAAGCCTTTAGAATACTTTCTTAACCATTCTACACTTGTTAGAACCTCCAACGTCTCTTGCTATACCCTCTACGTCCCATGGGGTACCAAGCAATATTTAGGATCATTTCAATGGTTCTTATAAGTCCTAATACACATTCCTAGACCATTCTAAACCTTTAGAATGCTCTCTTAACCATTCTACACTTGTTTGAACCTCCAAGGACTCATGTTACACCCTCTACGTCCCATTGGGTACCAAGAAATGTTTAGGATCATTCTAATGGTTCTTATAAGCCCTAATACACATTCCTAGACCATTCTAAGCCTTTAGAATACTCTCTTGACCATTCTACACTCTTTAGAACCTCCAAGGACTCATGCTACACCATCTACGTCCCTTGGGGTACTAAGCAATGTTTAGGATCATTCTAATGGTTCTTATAAGTCCTAATACACATTCCTAGACCATTCTATGCCTTTAGAATACTCTCTTAACCATTCTAAACTTGTTAGAACCTCCAAGGACTCATGCTACACCCTCTACGTCCCTTGGTGTACCAAGCAACGTTTAGGATCATACTAATGGTTCTTATAAGTCCTAATACACATTCCTAGACCACTCTAAGCCTTTAGAATACTCTCTTAACCATTCTACACTTGTTAGAACCTCCAAGGACTCATGCTACACCCTCTACGTCTGTTGGGGAACCAAGCAATGTTTAGGATTGTTCAAATGGTTCTTCTAAGTCCTAATACACATTCCTAGACCATTCTAAGCCTTTAGAATACTCTCATAACCATTCTACACTTGTTAGAACCTGCAACGACTCATGCTACACAATCTACGTTCCTTGGGGTACAAAGCAATGTTTAGGATCATTCTAATGGTTCTTATAAGCCCTAATACACATTCCTAGACCATTCTAAGCCTTTAGAATACTCTCATAACCATTCTACACTTGTTAGAACCTCCAAGGACTCATGTTACACCCTCTACCTCCCATGGGGTACCAAGCAATGTTTAGGATCATTCTAATGGTTCTTCTAAGTTCTAATACACATTCCTAGACCATTCTAAGCCTTTAGAATACTTTCTTAACCATTCTACACTTGTTAGAACCTCCAACGTCTCTTGCTATACCCTCTACGTCCCATGGGGTACCAAGCAATATTTAGGATCTTTTCAATGGTTCTTATAAGTCCTAATACACATTCCTAGACCATTCTAAACCTTTAGAATGCTCTCTTAACCATTCTACACTTGTTTGAACCTCCAAGGACTCATGTTACACCCTCTACGTCCCATTGGGTACCAAGCAATGTTTAGGATCATTCTAATGGTTCTTATAAGCCCTAATACACATTCCTAGACCATTCTAAGCCTTTAGAATACTCTCATAACCATTCTACACTTGTTAGAACCTCCAAGGACTCATGTTACACCCTCTACGTCCCATGGGGTACCAAGCAATGTTTAGGATCATTCTAATGGTTCTTATAAGTCCTAATACACATTTCTAGACCATTCTAAGCCTTTAGAATACTCTTTTAACCATTCTACATTCTTTAGAACCTCCAAGGACTCATGCTACACCATCTACGTCCCTTGGGGTACCAAGCAATGTTTAGGATCATTCTAATGGTTTTGATAAGTCCTAATACACATTCCTAGACCATTCTAAGCCTTTAGAATACTCTCATAACCATTCTACACTTGTTAGAACCTCCAAGGATTCATGCTACACCCTCTACGTCCCTTGGGGTACTAAGCAATGTTTAGGATCATTCTAATGGTTCTTATAAGTCCTAATACACATTCCTAGACCATTCTATGCCTTTAGAATACTCTCTTAACCATTCTAAACTTGTTAGAACCTCCAAGGACTCATGCTACACCCTCTACGTCCCTTGGTGTACCAAGCAACGTTTAGGATCATACTAATGGTTCTTATAAGTCCTAATACACATTCCTAGACCACTCTAAGCCTTTAGAATACTCTCTTAACCATTCTACACTTGTTAGAACCTCCAAGGACTCATGCTACACCCTCTACGTCTGTTGGGGAACCAAGCAATGTTTAGGATTGTTCAAATGGTTCTTCTAAGTCCTAATACACATTCCTAGACCATTCTAAGCCTTTAGAATACTCTCATAACCATTCTACACTTGTTAGAACCTGCAACGACTCATGCTACACAATCTACGTTCCTTGGGGTACAAAGCAATGTTTAGGATCATTCTAATGGTTCTTATAAGTCCTAATACACATTCCTAGACCATTCTAAGCCTTTAGAATACTCTCATTACCATTCTACACTTATCAGAACCTCCTAGGAATCATGCTACACCCTCTACGTCCCTTGGGGTACCAAGCAATGCTTAGGATTGTTCAAATGGTTCTTCTAAGTCCTAATACACATTCCTAGACCATTCTAAGCCTTTAGAATACTCTCATAACCATTCTACACTTGTTAGAACATCCAAGGACTCATGTTACACCCTCTACGTCCCTTGGGGTTCCAAGCAATGTTTAGGATCATTCTAATGGTTCTTATAAGTCCTAATACACATTCCTAGACCATTCTAAGCCTTTAGAATACTCTCATAACCATTCTACACTTGTTAGAACCTCCAAGGACCCATGCTACACCCTCTACGTCCCTTGGGGTACTAAGCAATGTTTAGGATCATTCTAATGGTTCTTATAAGTCCTAATACACATTCCTAGACCATTCTATGCCTTTAGAATACTCTCTTAACCATTCTACACTTGTTAGAACCTCAAAGGACTCATGCTACACCCTCTACGTCCGTTGGGGTACCAAGCAATATTTAGGATTGTTCAAATGGTTCCTCTAAGTCCTAATACACATTCCTAGACCACTCTAAGCCTTTAGAATACTCTCATAACCATTCTACACTTGTTAGAACCTCCAAGGACTCATGTTACACCCTCTACGTCCCTTGGGGTACCAAGCAATGTTTAGGATCATTCTAATGGTTCTTATAAGTCCTAATACACATTCCTAGACCATTCTAAGCCTTTAGAATACTCTCTTAACGATTCTACACTTTTTAGAACCTCCAAGGACTCATGTTACACCCTCTACGTCCCATGGGGTACCAAGCAATGTTTAGGATCATTCTAATGGTTCTTATAAGTCCTAATACACATTTCTAGACCATTCTAAGCCTTTAGAATACTCTTTTAACCATTCTACATTCTTTAGAACCTCCAAGGACTCATGCTACACCATCTACGTCCCTTGGGGTACCAAGCAATGTTTAGGATCATTCTAATGGTTTTGATAAGTCCTAATACACATTCCTAGACCATTCTAAGCCTTTAGAATACTCTCATAACCATTCTACACTTGTTAGAACCTCCAAGGACTCATGCTACACCCTCTACGTCCCTTGGGGTACTAAGCAATGTTTAGGATCATTCTAATGGTTCTTATAAGTCCTAATACACATTCCTAGACCATTCTATGCCTTTAGAATACTCTCTTAACCATTCTAAACTTGTTAGAACCTCCAAGGACTCATGCTACACCCTCTACGTCCCTTTGGGTACCAAGCAATATTTAGGATCATTTTAATGGTTCTTATAAGTCCTAATACACATTCCTAGACCATTCTAAACCTTTAGAATGCTCTCTTAACCATTCTACACTTGTTAGAACCTCCAAGGACTCATGTTAAACCCTCTACGTCCCATTGGGTACCAAGCAATGTTTAGGATCATTCTAATGGTTCTTATAAGCCCTAATACACATTCCTAGACCATTCTAAGCCTTTAGAATACTCTCATAACCATTCTACACTTGTTAGAACCTCCAAGGACTCATGCTACACCCTCTACGTCCCTTGGGGTACTAAGCAATGTTTAGGATCATTCTAATGGTTCTTATAAGTCCTAATACACATTCCTAGACCATTCTATGCCTTTAGAATACTCTCTTAACCATTCTAAACTTGTTAGAACCTCCAAGGACTCATGCTACACCCTCTACGTCCCTTGGTGTACCAAGCAACGTTTAGGATCATACTAATGGTTCTTATAAGTCCTAATACACATTCCGAGACCACTCTAAGCCTTTAGAATACTCTCTTAACCATTCTACACTTGTTAGAACCTCCAAGGACTCATGCTACACCCTCTACGTCTGTTGGGGAACCAAGCAATGTTTAGGATTGTTCAAATGGTTCTTCTAAGTCCTAATACACATTCCTAGACCATTCTAAGCCTTTAGAATACTCTCATAACCATTCTACACTTGTTAGAACCTGCAACGACTCATGCTACACAATCTACGTTCCTTGGGGTACAAAGCAATGTTTAGGATCATTCTAATGGTTCTTATAAGTCCTAATACACATTCCTAGACCATTCTAAGCCTTTAGAATACTCTCATAACCATTCTACACTTATCAGAACCTCCTAGGAATCATGCTACACCCTCTACGTCCCTTAGGGTACCAAGCAATGCTTAGGATTGTTCAAATGGTTCTTCTAAGTCCTAATACACATTCCTAGACCATTCTAAGCCTTTAGAATACTCTCATAACCATTCTACACTTGTTAGAACATCCAAGGACTCATGTTACACCCTCTACGTCCCTTGGGGTTCCAAGCAATGTTTAGGATCATTCTAATGGTTCTTATAAGTCCTAATACACATTTCTAGACCATTCTAAGCCTTTAGAATACTCTCTTAACGATTCTACACTTTTTAGAACCTCCAAGGACTCATGTTACACCCTCTACGTCCCATGGGGTACCAAGCAATGTTTAGGATCATTCTAATGGTTCTTATAAGTCCTAATACACATTTCTAGACCATTCTAAGCCTTTAGAATACTCTTTTAACCATTCTACATTCTTTAGAACCTCCAAGGACTCATGCTACACCATCTACGTCCCTTGGGGTACCAAGCAATGTTTAGGATCATTCTAATGGTTTTGATAAGTCCTAATACACATTCCTAGACCATTCTAAGCCTTTAGAATACTCTCATAACCATTCTACACTTGTTAGAACCTCCAAGGACTCATGCTACACCCTCTACGTCCCTTGGGGTACTAAGCAATGTTTAGGATCATTCTAATGGTTCTTATAAGTCCTAATACACATTCCTAGACCATTCTATGCCTTTAGAATACTCTCTTAACCATTCTAAACTTGTTAGAACCTGCAAGGACTCATGCTACACCCTCTACGTCCCTTGGGGTACCAAGCAATGTTTAGGATTGTTCAAATGGTTCTTCTAAGTCCTAATACACATTCCTAGACCATTCTAAGCCTTTAGAATACTCTCATAACCATTCTACACTTGTTAGAGCCTCCAACGACTCATGCTACACAATCTACGTTCCTTGGGGTACAAAGCAATGTTTAGGATCATTCAAATGGTTCTTCTAAGTCCTAATACACATTCCTAGACCATTCTAAGCCTTTAGAATACTCTCATAACCATTCTACACTTGTTAGAACCTCAAAGGAATCATGCTACACAATCTACGTTCCTTGGGGTACCAAGCAATGTTTAGGATCATTCTAATGGTTCTTATTAGTCCTAAGACATATTCCTAGACCATTCTAAGCCTTTAGAATACTCTCTTAACGATTCTACACTTTTTAGAACCTCCAAGGACTCATGTTACACCCTCTACGTCCATTGGGGTACCAAGCAATGTTTAGGATCATTCTAATGGTTCTTCTAAGTCCTAATACACATTCCTAGACCATTCTAAGCCTTCAAAATACTCTCTTAACCATTCTACACTTGTTAGAATCTCCAAGGACTCATGCTACACCCTCTACGTCCCTTGGGGTACTAAGCAATGTTTAGGATCATTCTAATGGTTCTTATAAGTCCTAATACACATTCCTAGACCATTCTATGCCTTTAGAATACTCTCATAACCATTCTACACTTATCAGAACCTCCTAGGAATCATGCTACACCCTCTACGTCCCTTAGGGTACCAAGCAATGCTTAGGATTGTTCAAATGGTTCTTCTAAGTCCTAATACACATTCCTAGACCATTCTAAGACTTTAGAATACTCTCATAACCATTCTACACTTGTTAGAACATCCAAGGACTCATGTTACACCCTCTACGTCCCTTGGGGTTCCAAGCAATGTTTAGGATCATTCTAATGGTTCTTATAAGTCCTAATACACATTCCTAGACCATTCTAAGCCTTTAGAATACTCTCATAACCATTCTACACTTGTTAGAACCTCCAAGGACCCATGCTACACCCTCTACGTCCCTTGGGGTACTAAGCAATGTTTAGGATCATTCTAATGGTTCTTATAAGTCCTAATACACATTCCTAGACCATTCTATGCCTTTAGAATACTCTCTTAACCATTCTACACTTGTTAGAACCTCCAAGGACTCATGCTACACCCTCTACGTCCGTTGGGGTACCAAGCAATATTTAGGATTGTTCAAATGGTTCCTCTAAGTCCTAATACACATTCCTAGACCACTCTAAGCCTTTAGAATACTCTCATAACCATTCTACACTTGTTAGAACCTCCAAGGACTCATGTTACACCCTCTACGTCCCTTGGGGTACCAAGCAATGTTTAGGATCATTCTAATGGTTCTTATAAGTCCTAATACACATTCCTAGACCATTCTAAGCCTTTAGAATACTCTCTTAACGATTCTACACTTTTTAGAACCTCCAAGGACTCATGTTACACCCTCTACGTCCCATGGGGTACCAAGCAATGTTTAGGATCATTCTAATGGTTCTTATAAGTCCTAATACACATTTCTAGACCATTCTAAGCCTTTAGAATACTCTTTTAACCATTCTACATTCTTTAGAACCTCCAAGGACTCATGCTACACCATCTACGTCCCTTGGGGTACCAAGCAATGTTTAGGATCATTCTAATGGTTTTGATAAGTCCTAATACACATTCCTAGACCATTCTAAGCCTTTAGAATACTCTCATAACCATTCTACACTTGTTAGAACCTCCAAGGACTCATGCTACACCCTTTACGTCCCTTGGGGTACTAAGCAATGTTTAGGATCATTCTAATGGTTCTTATAAGTCCTAATACACATTCCTAGACCATTCTATGCCTTTAGAATACTCTCTTAACCATTCTAAACTTGTTAGAACCTGCAAGGACTCATGCTACACCCTCTACGTCCCTTGGAGTACCAAGCAATGTTTAGGATTGTTCAAATGGTTCTTCTAAGTCCTAATACACATTCCTAGACCATTCTAAGCCTTTAGAATACTCTCATAACCATTCTACACTTGTTAGAGCCTCCAACGACTCATGCTACACAATCTACGTTCCTTGGGGTACAAAGCAATGTTTAGGATCATTCAAATGGTTCTTCTAAGTCCTAATACACATTCCTAGACCATTCTAAGCCTTTAGAATACTCTCATAACCATTCTACACTTGTTAGAACCTCAAAGGAATCATGCTACACAATCTACGTTCCTTGGGGTACCAAGCAATGTTTAGGATCATTCTAATGGTTCTTATTAGTCCTAAGACATATTCCTAGACCATTCTAAGCCTTTAGAATACTCTCTTAACGATTCTACACTTTTTAGAACCTCCAAGGACTCATGTTACACCCTCTACGTCCATTGGGGTACCAAGCAATGTTTAGGATCATTCTAATGGTTCTTCTAAGTCCTAATACACATTCCTAGACCATTCTAAGCCTTCAAAATACTCTCTTAACCATTCTACACTTGTTAGAACCTCCAAGGACTCATGCTACACCCTCTACGTCCCTTGGGGTACTAAGCAATGTTTAGGATCATTCTAATGGTTCTTATAAGTCCTAATACACATTCCTAGACCATTCTATGCCTTTAGAATACTCTCATAACCATTCTACACTTGTTAGAACCTCCAAGGAATCATGCTACACCCTCTACGTCCGTTGGGGTACCAAGTAATGTTTAGGATCATTCTAATGGTTCTTCTAAGTCCTAATACACATTCCTAGACCATTCTAAGCCTTCAGAATACTCTCTTAACCATTATACACTTGTTAGGACGTCCAAGGACTCATCCTACACTCTCTACGTCCATTAGGGTAGCAAGCAATGTTTAGGATCATTCTAAACGTACGTATATGTCTTAATACACATTCCAAGACCATTCTAAGCCTTTAGATTACTCTCTTAACCATTCTACACTTGTTAGAACCTCCAAGGACTCATGCTACACCCTCTAAGTCCCTTCGGGTACCAAGCAATGTTTAGGATCATTCTAATGGTTCTTATAAGTCCTAATACACATTCCTAGACCATTCTAAGCCTTTAGAATACTGTCATAACCATTCTACACTTGTTAGAACCTCCAAGGACTCATGTTACACCCTCTACGTCCCATTGGGTACCAAGCAATGTTTAGGATCATTCTAATGGTTCTTATTAGTCCTAATACACATTCCTAGACCATTCTAAGCCTTTAGAATACTCTCATAACCATTCTACACTTGTTAGAACCTCCAAGGAATCATGCTACACCCTCTACGTCCGTTGGGGTACCAAGCAATGTTTAGGATCATTCTAATGGTTCTTCTAAGTCCTAATACACATTCCTAGACCATTCTAAGCCTTTAGAATACTTTCTTAACCATTCTACACTTGTTAGAACCTCCAACGACTCTTGCTACACCCTCTACGTCCCTTGGGGTACCAAGCAATGTTTAGGATCATTTTAATGGTTCTTATAAGTCCTAATACACATTCCTAGACCATTCAAAGTCTTTAGAATGCTCTCTTAACCATTCTACACTTGTTAGAACCTCCAAGGACTCATGTTACACCCTCTACGTCCCATTGGGTACCAAGCAATATTTAGGATCATTCTAATGGTTCTTATTAGTCCTAAGACATATTCCTAGACCATTCTAAGCCTTTAGAATACTCTCATAACCATTCTACACTTGTTAGAACCTCCAAGGAATCATGCTACACCCTCTACGTCCGTTGGGGTACCAAGTAATGTTTAGGATCATTCTAATGGTTCTTCTAAGTCCTAATACACATTCCTAGACCATTCTAAGCCTTCAGAATACTCTCTTAACCATTATACACTTGTTAGGACGTCCAAGGACTCATCCTACACTCTCTACGTCCAATAGGGTACCAAGCAATGTTTAGGATCATTCTAAACGTACGTATATGTCTTAATACACATTCCAAGACCATTCTAAGCCTTTAGATTAATCTCTTAACCATTCTACACTTGTTAGAACCTCCAAGGACTCATGCTACACCCTCTAAGTCCCTTCGGGTACCAAGCAATGTTTAGGATCATTCTAATGGTTCTTATAAGTCCTAATACACATTCCTAGACCATTCTAAGCCTTTAGAATACTCTCATAACCATTCTACACTTGTTAGAACCTCCAAGGACTCATGCTACACCCTCTACGTCCCTTGGGGTACCAAGCAATGTTTAGGATCATTCTAATGGTTCTTATAAGTCTTAATACACATTCCTAGACCATTCTATGCCTTTAGAAAACTCTCATAACCATTCTAAACTTGTTAGAACCTCCAAGGACTCATGCTACACCCTCTACGTCCCTTGGTGTACCAAGCAATGTTTAGGATCATTCTAATGGTTCTTCTAAGTCCTAATACACATTCCTAGACCATTCTAAGCCTTTAGAATACTTTCTTAACCATTCTACACTTGTTAGAACCTCCAACGACTCTTGCTACACCCTCTACGTCCCTTGGGGTACCAAGCAATGTTTAGGATCATTTTAATGGTTCTTATAAGTCCTAATACACATTCCTAGACCATTCTAAGTCTTTAGAATGCTCTCTTAACCATTCTACACTTGTTAGAACCTCCAAGGACTCATGTTACACCCTCTACGTCCCATTGGGTACCAAGCAATGTTTAGGATCATTCTAATGGTTCTTATTAGTCCTAAGACATATTCCTAGACCATTCTAAGCCTTTAGAATACTCTCATAACCATTCTACACTTGTTAGAACCTCCAAGGAATCATGCTACACCCTCTACGTCCGTTGGGGTACCAAGTAATGTTTAGGATCATTCTAATGGTTCTTCTAAGTCCTAATACACATTCCTAGACCATTCTAAGCCTTCAGAATACTCTCTTAACCATTATACACTTGTTAGGACGTCCAAGGGCTCATCCTACACTCTCTACGTCCATTAGGGTACCAAGCAATGTTTAGGATCATTCTAAACGTACGTATATGTCTTAATACACATTCCAAGACCATTCTAAGCCTTTAGATTAATCTCTTAACCATTCTACGCTTGTTAGAACCTCCAAGGACTCATGCTACACCCTCTAAGTCCCTTCGGGTACCAAGCAATGTTTAGGATCATTCTAATGGTTCTTATAAGTCCTAATACACATTCCTAGACCATTCTAAGCCTTTAGAATACTCTCATAATCATTCTACACTTGTTAGAACCTCCAAGGACTCATGCTACACCCTCTACGTCCCTTGGGGTACCAAGCAATGTTTAGGATCATTCTAATGGTTCTTATAAGTCTTAATACACATTCCTAGACCATTCTATGCCTTTAGAAAACTCTCATAACCATTCTAAACTTGTTAGAACCTCCAAGGACTCATGCTACACCCTCTACGTCCCTTGGTGTACCAAGCAATGTTTAGGATCATACTAATGGTTCTTAGACCATTCTAATACACATTCCTAGACCATTCTAAGCCTTTAGATTACTTTCATAACCATTCTACACTTGTTAGAACCTCCAAGGAATCATGCTACACCCTCTACGTCCGTTGGGGTACCAAGTAATGTTTAGGATCATTCTAATTGTTCTTCTAAGTCCTAATACACATTCCTAGACCATTCTAAGCCTTCAGAATACTCTCTTAACCATTATACACTTGTTAGGACGTCCAAGGGCTCATCCTACACTCTCTACGTCCATTAGGGTACCAAGCAATGTTTAGGATCATTCTAAACGTACGTATATGTCTTAATACACATTCCAAGACCATTCTAAGCCTTTAGATTAATCTCTTAACCATTCTACGCTTGTTAGAACCTCCAAGGACTCATGCTACACCCTCTAAGTCCCTTCGGGTACCAAGCAATGTTTAGGATCATTCTAATGGTTCTTATAAGTCCTAATACACATTCCTAGACCATTCTAAGCCTTTAGAATACTCTCATAATCATTCTACACTTGTTAGAACCTCCAAGGACTCATGCTACACCCTCTACGTCCCTTGGGGTACCAAGCAATGTTTAGGATCATTCTAATGGTTCTTATAAGTCTTAATACACATTCCTAGACCATTCTATGCCTTTAGAAAACTCTCATAACCATTCTAAACTTGTTAGAACCTCCAAGGACTCATGCTACACCCTCTACGTCCCTTGGTGTACCAAGCAATGTTTAGGATCATACTAATGGTTCTTAGACCATTCTAATACACATTCCTAGACCATTCTAAGCCTTTAGAATACTTTCATAACCATTCTACACTTGTTAGAACCTCCAAGGAATCATGCTACACCCTCTACGTCCGTTGGGGTACCAAGTAATGTTTAGGATCATTCTAATGGTTCTTCTAAGTCCTAATACACATTCCTAGACCATTCTAAGCCTTCAGAATACTCTCTTAACCATTATACACTTGTTAGGACGTCCAAGGACTCATCCTACACTCTCTACGTCCAATAGGGTACCAAGCAATGTTTAGGATCATTCTAAACGTACGTATATGTCTTAATACACATTCCAAGACCATTCTAAGCCTTTAGATTAATCTCTTAACCATTCTACACTTGTTAGAACCTCCAAGGACTCATGCTACACCCTCTAAGTCCCTTCGGGTACCAAGCAATGTTTAGGATCATTCTAATGGTTCTTATAAGTCCTAATACACATTCCTAGACCATTCTAAGCCTTTAGAATACTCTCATAACCATTCTACACTTGTTAGAACCTCCAAGGACTCATGCTACACCCTCTACGTCCCTTGGGGTACCAAGCAATGTTTAGGATCATTCTAATGGTTCTTATAAGTCTTAATACACATTCCTAGACCATTCTATGCCTTTAGAAAACTCTCATAACCATTCTAAACTTGTTAGAACCTCCAAGGACTCAAGCTACACCCTCTACGTCCCTTGGTGTACCAAGCAATGTTTAGGATCATACTAATGGTTCTTAGACCATTCTAATACACATTCCTAGACCATTCTAAGCCTTTAGAATACTTTCATAACCATTCTACACTTGTTAGAACCTCCAAGGACTCATGTTACACCCTCTACGTCCCTTGGGGTACCAAGCAATGTTTAGTATCATTCTAATGGTTCTTATAAGTCCTAATACACATTTCTAGACCATTCTAAGCCTTTAGAATACTCTCTTGACCATTCTACACTCTTTAGAACCTCCAAGGACTCATGCTACACCATCTACGTCCCTTGGGGTACCAAGCAATGTTTAGGATCATTCTAATGGCTCTGATAAGTCCTAATACACATTCCTAGACAATTCTAAGCCTTTAGAATACTCTCTTAACCATTCTACACTTGTTAGAACCTCCAAGGACTCATGCTACACCCTCTACGTCCCTTGGGGTACCAAGCAATGTTTAGAATTGTTCAAATGGTTCTTATATGTCCTAATACACATTCCTAGACCATTCTAAGCCTTTAGAATACTCTCATAACCATTCTACACTTGTTAGAACCTCCAAGGACTCATGTTACACCCTCTACGTCCCTTGGGGTACCAAGCAATGTTTAGGATCATTCTAATGGTTCTTATAAGTCCTAATACACATTCCTAGACCATTCTAAGCCTTTAAAATACTCTCTTAACCATTCTACACTTGTTAGAACCTCCAAGGACTCATGTTACACCCGCTACGTCCCATGGGGTACCAAGCAATGTTTAGGGTCATTCTAATGGTTCTTATAAGTCCTAATACACATTTCTAGACCATTCTAAGCCTTTAGAATACTCTCTTGACCATTCTACATTCTTTAGAACCTCCAAGGACTCATGCTACACCATCTACGTCCCTTGGGGTACCAAGCAATGTTTAGGATCATTCTAATGGTTCTTATAAGTCCTAATACACATTCCTAGACCATTCTAAGCCTTTAGAATACTCTCTTAACCATTCTACACTTGTTAGAACCTCCAAGCACTCATGCTACACCCTCTTCGTCCCTTGGGGTACCAAGCAATGTTTAGGATCATTCTAATGGTTTTGATAAGTTCTAATACACATTCCTAGACCATTCTAAGCCTTTAGAATACTCTCATAACCATTCTACACTTGTTAGAACCTCCAAGGACTCATGTTACACCCTCTACCTCCCATGGGGTACCAAGCAATGTTTAGGATCATTCTAATGGTTCTTCTAAGTCCTAATACACATTCCTAGACCATTCTAAGCCTTTAGAATACTTTCTTAACCATTCTACACTTGTTAGAACCTCCAACGACTCTTGCTATACCGTCTACGTCCCTTGGGGTACCAAGCAATGTTTAGGATCATTTTAATGGTTCTTATAAGTCCTAATACACATTCCTAGACCATTCTAAACCTTTAGAATGCTCTCTTAACCATTCTACACTTGTTAGAACCTCCAAGGACTCATGTTACACCCTCTACGTCCCATTGGGTACCAAGCAATGTTTAGGATCATTCTAATGGTTCTTATAATCCCTAATACACATTCCTAGACCATTCTAAGCCTTTAGAATACTCTCATAACCATTCTACACTTGTTAGAACCTCCAAGGACTCATGCTACACCCTCTACGTCCCTTGGGGTACTAAGCAATGTTTAGGATCATTCTAATGGTTCTTAAAAGTCCTAATACACATTCCTAGACCATTCTATGCCTTTAGAATACTCTCTTAACCCTTCTAAACTTGTTAGAACCTCCAAGGACTCATGCTACTCCCTCTACGTCCCTTGGTGTACCAAGCAATGTTTAGGATCATACTAATGGTTCTTATAAGTCCTAATACACATTCCTAGACCACTCTAAGCCTTTAGAATACTCTCATAACCATTCTACACTTGTTAGAACATCCAAGGACTCATGCTACACCCTCTACGTCTGTTGGGGAACCAAGCAAAGTTTAGGATTGTTCAAATGGTTCTTCTAAGTCCTAATACATTCCTAGACCATTCTAAGCCTTTAGAATACTCTCATAACCATTCTACACTTGTTAGAACCTGCAACGACTCATGCTACACAATCTACGTTCCTTGGGGTACAAAGCAATGTTTAGGATCATTCTAATGGTTCTTATAAGTCCTAATACACATTCCTAGACCATTCTAAGCCTTTAGAATACTCTCATAACCATTCTACACTTATCAGAACCTCCAAGGAATCATGCAACACCCTCTACGTCCCTTGGGGTACCAAGCAATGTTTAGGATTGTTCAAATGGTTCTTCTAAGTCCTAATACACATTCCTAGACCATTCTAAGCCTTTAGAATACTCTCATAACCATTCTACACTTGTTAGAACCTCCAA
Organism: Crotalaria pallida; assembly: GCA_037953625.1. NCBI lineage: Eukaryota > Viridiplantae > Streptophyta > Magnoliopsida > Fabales > Fabaceae > Crotalaria > Crotalaria pallida. Next base: position 102,374,722 of record CM075654.1, on the reverse strand, counting down.
CGACTCATGCTACACAATCTACGTTCCTTGGGGTACAAAGCAATGTTTAGGATCATTCTAATGGTTCTTCTAAGTCCTAATACACATTCCTTGACCATTCTAAGCCTTTAGAATACTCTCATAACCATTCTACACTTGTTAGAACCTCAAAGGAATCATGCTACACCCTCTACGTCCGTTGGGGTACCAAGCAATGTTTAGGATCATTCTAATGGTTCTTCTAAGTCCTAATACACATTCCTAGACCATTCTAAGCCTTTAGAATACTCTCTTAACCATTATACACTTGTTAGGATGTCCAAGGACTCATCCTACACTCTCTACGTCCATTAGGGTACCAAGCAATGTTTAGGATCATTCTAAATGTAGGTATATGTCTTAATACACATTCCTAGACCATTCTAAGCCTTTAGATTTCTCTCTTAACCATTCTACACTTGTTAGAACCTCCAAGGACTCATGCTACACCCTCTATGTCCCTTCGGGTACCAAGCAATGTTTAGGATCATTCTACTGGTTCTTATAAGTCCTAATACACATTCCTAGACCATTCTAAGCCTTTAGAAAACTCTCTTAACCATTCTAAACTTGTTAGAACCTCCAAGGACTCATCCTACACCCTCTACGTCCCTTGGGGTACCAAGCAATATTTAGGATCATTCTAATGGTTCTTATAAGTCCTAATACACATTCCTAGACCATTCTATGCCTTTAGAATACTCTCTTAACCATTCTAAACTTGTTAGAACCGCCATGGACTCATGCTACACCCTCTACGTCCCTTGGTGTACCAAGCAATGTTTAGGATCATTCTAATGGTTCTTATAAGTCCTAATACACATTCCTAGACCATTCTAAGCCTTTAGAATACTCTCATAACCATTCTACACTTGTTAGAACCTCCAAGGACTCATGCTACACCCTCTATGTCCCTTGGGGTACGAAGCAATGTTTAGGATCATTCTAATGGTTCTTATAAGTCCTAATACACATTCCTAGACCATTCTATGCCTTTAGAATACTCTCTTAACCATTCTACACTTGTTAGAACCTCCAAGGACTCATGCTACACCCTCTACGTCCGTTGGGGTACCAAGCAATGTTTAGGATTGTTCAAATGGTTCTTCTAAGTCCTAATACACATTCCTAGACCACTTTAAGCCTTTAGAATACTCTCATAACCATTCTACACTTGTTAGAACCTCCAAGGACCCATGTTACACCCTCTACGTCCCTTGGGGTACAAAGCAATGTTTAGGATCATTCTAATAGTTCTTATAAGTCCTAATACACATTCCTAGACCATTCTAAGCCATTAGAATACTCTCTTAACCATTCTACACTTGTTAGAACCTCCAAGGACTCATGTTACACCCTCTACGTCCCATGGGGTACCAAGCAATGTTTAGGATCATTCTAATGGTTCTTATAAGTCCTAATACACATTTCTAGACCATTCTAAGCCTTTAGAATACTCTCTTGACCATTCTACATTCTTTAGAACCTCCAAGGACTCATGCTACACCATCTACGTCCCTTGGGGTACCAAGCAATGTTTAGGATCATTCTAATGGTTCTGATAAGTCCTAATACACATTCCTAGACCATTCTAAGCCTTTAGAATACTCTCTTAACCATTCTACACTTGTTAGAACCTCCAAGGACTCATGCTACACCCTCTTCATCCCTTGGGGTACCAAGCAATGTTTAGGATTGTTCAAATGGTTCTTATATGTCCTAATACACATTCCTAGACCATTCTAAGCCTTTAGAATACTCTCATAACCATTCTACACTTGTTAGAACCTCCAAGGACTCATGTTACACCCTCTACGTCCCTTGGGGTTCCAAGCAATGTTTAGGATCATTCTAATGGTTCTTATAAGTCCTAATACACATTCCTAGACCATTCTAAGCCTTTAGAATACTCTCATAACCATTCTACACTTGTTAGAACCTCCAAGGACTCATGCTACACCCTCTATGTCCCTTGGGGTACTAAGCAATGTTTAGGATCATTCTAATGGTTCTTATAAGTCCTAATACACATTCCTAGACCATTCTATGCCTTTAGAATACTCTCTTAACCATTCTACACTTGTTAGAACCTCCAAGGACTCATGCTACACCCTCTACGTCCGTTGGGGTACCAAGCAATGTTTAGGATTGTTCAAATGGTTCTTCTAAGTCCTAATACACATTCCTAGACCACTCTAAGCCTTTAGAATACTCTCATAACCATTCTACACTTGTTAGAACCTCCAAGGACTCATGTTACACCCTCTACGTCCCTTGGGGTACCAAGCAATGTTTAGGATCATTCTAATGGTTCTTATAAGTCCTAATACACATTCCTAGACCATTCTAAGCCTTTAGATTACTCTCTTAACCATTCTACACTTGTTAGAACCTCCAAGGTCTCATGTTACACCCTCTACATCCCATGGGGTACCAAGCAATGTTTAGGATCATTCTAATGGTTCTTATAAGTCCTAATACACATTTCTAGACCATTCTAAGCCTTTAGAATACTCTCTTGACCATTCTACATTCTTTAGAACCTCCAAGGACTCATGCTACACCATCTACGTCCCTTGGGGTACCAAGCAATGTTTAGGATCATTCTAATGGTTTTGATAAGTCCTAATACACATTCCTAGACCATTCTAAGCCTTTAGAATACTCTCATAACCATTCTACACTTGTTAGAACCTCCAAGGACTCATGCTACACCCTCTACGTCCCTTGGGGTACTAAGCAATGTTTAGGATCATTCTAATGGTTCTTATAAGTCCTAATACACATTCCTAGACCATTCTATGCCTTTAGAATACTCTCTTAACCATTCTAAACTTGTTAGAACCTCCAAGGACTCATGCTACACCCTCTACGTCCCTTGGGGTACCAAGCAATGTTTAGGATCATACTAATGGTTCTTATAAGTCCTAATACACATTCCTAGACCACTCTAAGCCTTTAGAATACTCTCTTAACCATTCTACACTTGTTAGAACCTCCAAGGACTCATGCTACACCCTCTACGTCTGTTGGGGAACCAAGCAATGTTTAGGATTGTTCAAATGGTTCTTCTACATCCTAATACACATTCCTAGACCATTCTAAGCCTTTAGAATACTCTCATAACCATTCTACACTTGTTAGAACCTGCAACGACTCATGCTACACAATCTACGTTCCTTGGGGAACAAAGCAATGTTTAGGATCATTCTAATGGTTCTTCTAAGTCCTAATACACATTCCTAGACCATTCTAAGCCTTTTAGAATACTCTCATAACCATTCTACACTTGTTAGAACCTCCAAGGACTCATGCTACACCCTCTATGTCCCTTGGGGTACGAAGCAATGTTTAGGATCATTCTAATGGTTCTTATAAGTCCTAATACACATTCCTAGACCATTCTATGCCTTTAGAATACTCTCTTAACCATTCTACACTTGTTAGAACCTCCAAGGACTCATGCTACACCCTCTACGTCCGTTGGGGTACCAAGCAATGTTTAGGATTGTTCAAATGGTTCTTCTAAGTCCTAATACACATTCCTAGACCACTTTAAGCCTTTAGAATACTCTCATAACCATTCTACACTTGTTAGAACCTCCAAGGACCCATGTTACACCCTCTACGTCCCTTGGGGTACAAAGCAATGTTTAGGATCATTCTAATAGTTCTTATAAGTCCTAATACACATTCCTAGACCATTCTAAGCCATTAGAATACTCTCTTAACCATTCTACACTTGTTAGAACCTCCAAGGACTCATGTTACACCCTCTACGTCCCATGGGGTACCAAGCAATGTTTAGGATCATTCTAATGGTTCTTATAAGTCCTAATACACATTTCTAGACCATTCTAAGCCTTTAGAATACTCTCTTGACCATTCTACATTCTTTAGAACCTCCAAGGACTCATGCTACACCATCTACGTCCCTTGGGGTACCAAGCAATGTTTAGGATCATTCTAATGGTTCTGATAAGTCCTAATACACATTCCTAGACCATTCTAAGCCTTTAGAATACTCTCTTAACCATTCTACACTTGTTAGAACCTCCAAGGACTCATGCTACACCCCCTTCATCCCTTGGGGTACCAAGCAATGTTTAGGATTGTTCAAATGGTTCTTATATGTCCTAATACACATTCCTAGACCATTCTAAGCCTTTAGAATACTCTCATAACCATTCTACACTTGTTAGAACCTCCAAGGACTCATGTTACACCCTCTACGTCCCTTGGGGTTCCAAGCAATGTTTAGGATCATTCTAATGGTTCTTATAAGTCCTAATACACATTCCTAGACCATTCTAAGCCTTTAGAATACTCTCATAACCATTCTACACTTGTTAGAACCTCCAAGGACTCATGCTACACCCTCTATGTCCCTTGGGGTACTAAGCAATGTTTAGGATCATTCTAATGGTTCTTATAAGTCCTAATACACATTCCTAGACCATTCTATGCCTTTAGAATACTCTCTTAACCATTCTACACTTGTTAGAACCTCCAAGGACTCATGCTACACCCTCTACGTCCGTTGGGGTACCAAGCAATGTTTAGGATTGTTCAAATGGTTCTTCTAAGTCCTAATACACATTCCTAGACCACTCTAAGCCTTTAGAATACTCTCATAACCATTCTACACTTGTTAGAACCTCCAAGGACTCATGTTACACCCTCTACGTCCCTTGGGGTACCAAGCAATGTTTAGGATCATTCTAATGGTTCTTATAAGTCCTAATACACATTCCTAGACCATTCTAAGCCTTTAGATTACTCTCTTAACCATTCTACACTTGTTAGAACCTCCAAGGTCTCATGTTACACCCTCTACATCCCATGGGGTACCAAGCAATGTTTAGGATCATTCTAATGGTTCTTATAAGTCCTAATACACATTTCTAGACCATTCTAAGCCTTTAGAATACTCTCTTGACCATTCTACATTCTTTAGAACCTCCAAGGACTCATGCTACACCATCTACGTCCCTTGGGGTACCAAGCAATGTTTAGGATCATTCTAATGGTTTTGATAAGTCCTAATACACATTCCTAGACCATTCTAAGCCTTTAGAATACTCTCATAACCATTCTACACTTGTTAGAACCTCCAAGGACTCATGCTACACCCTCTACGTCCCTTGGGGTACTAAGCAATGTTTAGGATCATTCTAATGGTTCTTATAAGTCCTAATACACATTCCTAGACCATTCTATGCCTTTAGAATACTCTCTTAACCATTCTAAACTTGTTAGAACCTCCAAGGACTCATGCTACACCCTCTACGTCCCTTGGGGTACCAAGCAATGTTTAGGATCATACTAATGGTTCTTATAAGTCCTAATACACATTCCTAGACCACTCTAAGCCTTTAGAATACTCTCTTAACCATTCTACACTTGTTAGAACCTCCAAGGACTCATGCTACACCCTCTACGTCTGTTGGGGAACCAAGCAATGTTTAGGATTGTTCAAATGGTTCTTCTACATCCTAATACACATTCCTAGACCATTCTAAGCCTTTAGAATACTCTCATAACCATTCTACACTTGTTAGAACCTGCAACGACTCATGCTACACAATCTACGTTCCTTGGGGAACAAAGCAATGTTTAGGATCATTCTAATGGTTCTTCTAAGTCCTAATACACATTCCTAGACCATTCTAAGCCTTTTAGAATACTCTCATAACCATTCTACACTTGTTAGAACCTCAAAGGAATCATGCTACACCCTCTACGTCCGTTGGGGTACCAAGCAATGTTTAGGATCATTCTAATGGTTCTTCTAAGTCCTAATACACATTCCTAGACCATTCTAAGCCTTTAGAATACTCTCTTAACCATTATACACTTGTTAGGATGTCCAAGGACTCATCCTACACTCTCTACGTCCATTAGGGTACCAAGCAATGTTTAGGATCATTCTAAATGTACGTATATGTCTTAATACACATTCCTAGACCATTCTAAGCCTTTAAATTTCTCTCTTAACCATTCTACACTTGTTAGAACCTCCAAGGACTCATGCTACACCCTCTATGTCCCTTCGGGTACCAAGCAATGTTTAGGATCATTCTACTGGTTCTTATAAGTCCTAATACACATTCCTAGACCATTCTAAGCCTTTAGAAAACTCTCTTAACCATTCTAAACTTGTTAGAACCTCCAAGGACTCATGCTACACCCTCTACGTCCCTTGGGGTACCAAGCAATGTTTAGGATCATTCTAATGGTTCTTATAAGTCCTAATACACATTCCTAGACCATTCTATGCCTTTAGAATACTCTCTTAACCATTCTAAACTTGTTAGAACCTCCAAGGACTCATGCTACACCCTCTACGTCCCTTGGTGTACCAAGCAATGTTTAGGATCATACTAATGGTTCTTATAAGTCCTAATACACATTCCTAGACCATTCTATGCCTTTAGAATACTCTCTTAACCATTCTAAACTTGTTAGAACCTCCAAGGACTCATGCTACACCCTCTACGTCCCTTGGTGTACCAAGCAATGTTTAGAATCATACTAATGGTTCTTAAAAGTCCTAATACACATTCCTAGACCATTCTAAGCCTTTAGAATACTCTCTTAACCATTCTACACTTGTTAGAACCTCCAAGGACTCATGCTACACCCTCTATGTCCGTTGGGGTACCAAGCAATGTTTAGGATCATTCTACTGGTTCTTATAAGTCCTAATACACATTCCTAGACCATTCTAAGCCTTTAGAATACTCTCTTAACCATTCTACACTTGTTAGAACCTCCAAGCACTCATGCTACACCCTCTTCGTCCCTTGGGGTACCAAGCAATGTTTAGGATCATTCTAATGGTTTTGATAAGTCCTAATACACATTCCTAGACCATTCTAAGCCTTTAGAATACTCTCATAACCATTCTACACTTGTTAGAACCTCCAAGGACTCATGTTACACCCTCTACGTCCCATGGGGTACCAAGCAATGTTTAGGATCATTCTAATAGTTCTTATAAGTCCTAATACACATTTCTAGACCATTCTAAGCCTTTAGAATACTCTCTTGACCATTCTACACTCTTTAGAACCTCCAAGGACTCATGCTACACCATCTACGTCCCTTGGGGTACCAAGCAATGTTTAGGATCATTCTAATGGTTCTGATAAGTCCTAATACACATTCCTAGACAATTCTAAGCCTTTAGAATACTCTCTTAACCATTCTACACTTGTTAGAACCTCCAAGGACTCATGCTACACCCTCTACGTCTCTTGGGGTACCAAGCAATGTTTAGGATTGTTCAAATGGTTCTTATATGTCCTAATACACATTCCTAGACCATTCTAAGCCTTTAGAATACTCTCATAACCATTCTACACTTGTTAGAACCTCCAAGGACTCATGTTACACCCTCTACCTCCCATGGGGTACCAAGCAATGTTTAGGATCATTCTAATGGTTCTTCTAAGTCCTAATACACATTCCTAGACCATTCTAAGCCTTTAGAATACTTTCTTAACCATTCTGCACTTGTTAGAACCTCCAACGACTCTTGCTACACCATCTACGTCCCTTGGGGTAACAAGCAATGTTTAGGATCATTTTAATGGTTCTTATAAGTCCTAATACACATTCCTAGACCATTCTAAACCTTTAGAATGCTCTCTTAACCATTCTACACTTGTTAGAACCTCCAAGCACTCATGTTACACCCTCTACGTCCCATTGGGTATCAAGCAATGTTTAGGATCATTCTAATGGTTCTTATAAGTCCTAATACACATTTCTAGACCATTCTAAGCCTTTAGAATACTCTCTTGACCATTCTACACTTGTTAGAACCTCCAAGGACTCGTTCTACACAATCTACGTTCCTTGGGGTAAAAAGCAATGTTTAGGATCATTCTAATGGTTCTGATAAGTCCTAATACACATTCCTAGACAATTCTAAGCCTTTAGATTACTCTCTTAACCATTCTACACTTGTTAGAACCTCCAAGGACTCATGCTACACCCTCTACGTCTCTTGGGGTACCAAGCAATGTTTAGGATTGTTCAAATGGTTCTTATATGTCCTAATACACATTCCTAGACCATTCTAAGCCTTTAGAATACTCTCATAACCATTCTACACTTGTTAGAACCTCCATGGACTCATGTTACACCCTCTACCTGCAATGGGGTACCAAGCAATGTTTAGGATCATTCTAATGGTTCTTCTAAGTCCTAATACACATTACTAGACCATTCTAAGCCTTTAGAATACTTTCTTAACCATTCTACACTTGTTAGAACCTCCAACGACTCTTGCTACACCCTCTACGTCCCTTGGGGTACCAAGCAATGTTTAGGATCATTTTAATGGTTCTTATAAGTCCTAATACACATTCCTAGACCATTCTTAACCTTTAGAATGCTCTCTTAACCATTCTACACTTGTTAGAACCTCCAAGGACTCATGATACACCCTCTACCTCCCATGGTGTACCAAGCAATGTTTAGGATAATTCTAATGGTTCTTATTAGTCATAATACACATTCCTAGACCATTCTAAGCCTTTAGAATACTCTCATATCCATTCTACACTTGTTAGAAACTCCAAGGAATCATGCTACACCCTCTACGTCCGTTGGGGTACCAAGCAATGTTTAGGATAATTCTAATGGTTCTTATAAGTCCTGATACACATTCCTAGACAATTCTAAGCCTTCAGAATACTCTCTTAACCATTATACACTTGTTAGGACGTCCAAGGACTCATCCTACACTCTCTACGTCCATTAGGGTACCAAGCAATGTTTAGGATCATTCTAAATGTACGTATATGTCTTAATACACATTCCTAGACCATTCTAAGCCTTTAGATTACTCTCTTAACCATTCTACACTTGTTAGAACCTCCTAGGACTCATGCTACACCCTCTACGTCCCTTGGGGTACCAAGCAATGTTTATTATTGTTCAAATGGTTCTTATAAGTCCTAATACACATTACTAGACCATTCTAAGCCTTTAGAATACTCTCTTAACCATTCTACACTTGTTAGAACCTCCAAGGACTCATGCTACACCCTCTACGTCCCTTCGGGTACCAAGCAATGTTTAGGATCATTCTAATGGTTCTTATAAGTCCTAATACACATTCCTAGACAAATCTAAGCCTTTAGAATACTCTCATAACCATTCTACACTTGTTAGAACCTCCAAGGACTCATGCTACACCCTCTACGTCCCTTGGGGTACTAAGCAATGTTTAGGATCATTCTAATGGTTCTTATAAGTCCTAATACACATTCCTAGACCATTCTAAGCCTTTAGAATACTCTCTTAACCATTCTACACTTGTTAGAACCTCCAAGCACTCATGCTACACCCTCTACGTCCCTTGGTGTACCAAACAATGTTTAGGATTATACTAATGGTTCTTATAAGTCCTAATAAACATTCCTAGACCATTCTAAGCCTTTAGAGAACTCTCTTAACCATTCTACACTTGTTAGAACCTCCAAGGACTCATGCTACACCCTCTACGTCCGTTGGGGTACCAAGCAATGTTTAGGATCATTCTAATGGTTCTTATAAGTCCTAATACACATTACTAGACCATTCTAAGCCTTTAGAATACTCTCTTAACCATTCTACACTTGTTAGAACCTCCAAGGACTCATGCTACACCCTCTACGTCCGTTGGGGTACCAAGCAATGTTTAGGATCATTCTAATGGTTCTTATAAGTCCTAATACACATTCCTAGACAAATCTAAGCCTTTAGAATACTCTCATAACCATTCTACACTTGTTAGAACCTCCAAGGACGCATGCTACACCCTCTACGTCCCTTAGGGTACCAAGCAATGTTTAGGATCATTCTAATGGTTCTTATAAGTCCTTATACACATTCCTAGACCATTCTAAGCCTTTAGAATGCTCTCATAACCATTCTACACTTGTTAGAACCTCCAAGGACTCCTGTTACACCCTCTACGTCCCATTGGGTACCAAGCAATGTTCAGGATCATTCTAATTTTTCTTATAAGTCCTAATACACATTCCTAGACCATTCTAAGCCTTTAGAATACTCTCATAACCATTCTACACTTGTTAGAACCTCAAAGGAATCATGCTACACCCTCTACGTCCGTTGGGGTACCAAGCAAGGTTTAGGATCATTCTAATGGTTCTTCTAAGTCCTAATACACATTCCTAGATCATTCTAAGCCTTTAGAATACTCTCTTAACCATTATACACTTGTTAGAACGTCCAAGGACTCATCCTACACTCTCTGCGTCCATTAGGGTACCAAACAATGTTTAGGATCATTCTAATGGTTCGTATATGTCTTAATACACATTACTAGACCATTCTAAGCCTTTAGATTACTCTCTTAACCATTCTAAACTTGTTAGAACCTCCAAGGACTTATGCTACACCCTCTAAGTCCCTTCGGGTACCAAGCAATGTTTAGGATCATTCTAATGGTTCTTATTAGTCCTAATACACATTCCTAGACCATTCTAAGCATTTAGAATACTCTCATAACCATTCTACACTTGTTAGAACCTCAAAGGAATCATGCTACACCCTTTACGTCCGTTGGGGTACCAAGCAATGTTTAGGATCATTCTAATGGTTCTTCTAAGTGCTAATACACATTCATAGACCATTCAAAGCGTTTAGAATACTCTCTTAACCATTATACACTTTTTAGGACGTCCAAGGACTCATCCTACACTCTCTACGTCCATTAGGGTACCAAGCAATGTTTAGGATCATTCTAAACGTACGTATATGTCTTAATACACATTCCTAGACCATTCTAAGCCTTTAGATTACTCTCTTAACCATTCTACAGTTGTTAGAACCTTCAAGGACTCATGCTACACCCTCTAAGTCCCTTGGGGTACCAAGCAATGTTTAGGATCATTCTGATGGTTCTTATAAGTCTTAATACACATTCCTAGACCATTCTAAGCCCTTAGAATACTCTCATAACCACTCTACACTTGTTAGAACCTCCAAGGACTCATGCTACACCCTCTACGTCCCTTGGGGTACCAAGCAATGTTTAGGATCATTCTAATGGTTCTTATAAGTCCTAATACACAGTCTAGACCATTCTATGCCTTTAGAATACTCTCTTAACCATTCTAAACATGTTAGAACCTCCAAGGACTCATGCTACACCCTCTACGTCCCTTGGTGTACCAAGCAATGTTTAGGATCATACTAATGGTTCTTATAAGTCCTAATACACATTCCTAGACCATTCTAAGCCTTTAGAATACTCTCATATCCATTCTACACTTGTTAGAACCTCCAAGGACTCATGTTACACCCTCTACCTCCCATGGGGTACCAATCAATGTTTAGGATCATTCTAATGGTTCTTCTGAGTCCTAATACACATTCCTAGACCATTCTAAGCCTTTAGAATACTCTCTTAACCATTCTACACTTGTTAGAACCTCCAAGGACTCGTGCTACACAATCTATGTTCCTTGGGGTACAAAGCAATGTTTAGGATCATTCTAATGGTTCTTATAAGTCCTAATACACATTCCTAGACCATTCTAAGCCTTTAGAATACTCTCTTAACCATTCTACACTTGTTAGACCTCCAAGGACTCATGCTACACCCTCTACGTCCCTTGGGGTACCAAGCAATGTTTAGGATCATTCTAATGGTTCTTATAAGTCCTAACACACATTCCTAGACCAATCTAAGCCTTTAGAATACTCTCATAACCATTCTACACTTGTTAGAACCTCCAAGGACTCATGCTACACCCTCTACGTCCCATGGGGTACCAAGCAATGTTTAGGATCATTCTAATGGTTCTTATAAGTCCTAATAAACATTCCTAGACCAATATAAGCCTTTAGATTACTCTCTTAACCATTCTACACTTGTTAGAACCTCCAAGGACTCATGCTACACCCTCTACGTCCCTTGGGGTACCAAGCAATGTTTAGGATCATTCTAATGGTTCTTATAAGTCCTAATACACATTCCTAGACCATTCTAAGCCTTTAGATTACTCTCTTAACCATTCTACACTTGTTAGAACCTCCAAGGACTCATGCTACACCCTCTACGTCCCTTGGTGTACCAAGCAATGTTTAGGATCATACTAATGGTTCTTATAAGTCCTAATACACATTCCTAGACCAATATAAGCCTTTAGAATACTCTCTTAACCATTCTACACTTGTTAGAACCTCCAAGGACTCATGCTACACCCTCTACGTCCCTTGGGGTACCAAGCAATGTTTAGGATCATTCTAATGGTTCTTATAAGTCCTAATACACATTCCTAGACCATTCTAAGCCTTTAGAATACTCTCATAACCATTCTACACTTGTTAGAACCTCCAAGGACTCATGCTACACCCTCTACGTCCCTTCGGGTACCAAGCAATGTTTACGATCATTCTAATGGTTCTTATAAGTCCTAATACACATTCCTAGACCAATCTAAGCCTTTAGAATACTCTCATAACCATTCTACACTTGTTAGAACCTCCAAGGACGCATGCTACACCCTCTACGTCCCATGGGGTACCAAGCAATGTTTAGGATCATTCTAATGGTTCTTCTAAGTCATAATACACATTCCTAGATCATTCTAAGCCTTTAGAATACTTTCTTAACCATTCTACAATTGTTAGAACCTCCAACGACTCATGTTACACCCTCTACGTCCCTTGGGGTACCAAGCAATGTTTATGATCATTCTAATGGTTCTTATAAGTCCTAATACACATTCCTAGACCATTCTAAGCCTTTAGAATACTCTCTTAACCATTCTACACTTGTTAGACCTCCAAGGACTCATGTTACACCCTCTACCTCCCATGGGGTACCAATCAATGTTTAGGATCATTCTAATGGTTCTTCTGAGTCCTAATACACATTCCTAGACCATTCTAAGCCTTTAGAATACTCTCTTAACCATTCTACACTTGTTAGAACCTCCAAGGACTCGTGCTACACAATCTATGTTCCTTGGGGTACAAAGCAATGTTTAGGATCATTCTAATGGTTCTTATAAGTCCTAATACACATTCCTAGACCATTCTAAGCCTTTAGAATACTCTCTTAACCATTCTACACTTGTTAGACCTCCAAGGACTCATGCTACACCCTCTACGTCCCTTGGGGTACCAAGCAATGTTTAGGATCATTCTAATGGTTCTTATAAGTCCTAACACACATTCCTAGACCAATCTAAGCCTTTAGAATACTCTCATAACCATTCTACACTTGTTAGAACCTCCAAGGACTCATGCTACACCCTCTACGTCCCATGGGGTACCAAGCAATGTTTAGGATCATTCTAATGGTTCTTATAAGTCCTAATACACATTCCTAGACCAATATAAGCCTTTAGATTACTCTCTTAACCATTCTACACTTGTTAGAACCTCCAAGGACTCATGCTACACCCTCTACGTCCCTTGGGGTACCAAGCAATGTTTAGGATCATTCTAATGGTTCTTATAAGTCCTAATACACATTCCTAGACCATTCTAAGCCTTTAGATTACTCTCTTAACCATTCTACACTTGTTAGAACCTCCAAGGACTCATGCTACACCCTCTACGTCCCTTGGTGTACCAAGCAATGTTTAGGATCATACTAATGGTTCTTATAAGTCCTAATACACATTCCTAGACCAATATAAGCCTTTAGAATACTCTCTTAACCATTCTACACTTGTTAGAACCTCCAATGACTCATGCTACACCCTCTACGTCCCTTGGGGTACCAAGCAATGTTTAGGATCATTCTAATGGTTCTTATAAGTCCTAATACACATTCCTAGACCATTCTAAGCCTTTAGAATACTCTCATAACCATTCTACACTTGTTAGACCTCCAAGGACTCATGTTACACCCTCTACCTCCCATGGGGTACCAATCAATGTTTAGGATCATTCTAATGGTTCTTCTGAGTCCTAATACACATTCCTAGACCATTCTAAGCCTTTAGAATACTCTCTTAACCATTCTACACTTGTTAGAACCTCCAAGGACTCGTGCTACACAATCTATGTTCCTTGGGGTACAAAGCAATGTTTAGGATCATTCTAATGGTTCTTATAAGTCCTAATACACATTCCTAGACCATTCTAAGCCTTTAGAATACTCTCTTAACCATTCTACACTTGTTAGACCTCCAAGGACTCATGCTACACCCTCTACGTCCCTTGGGGTACCAAGCAATGTTTAGGATCATTCTAATGGTTCTTATAAGTCCTAACACACATTCCTAGACCAATCTAAGCCTTTAGAATACTCTCATAACCATTCTACACTTGTTAGAACCTCCAAGGACTCATGCTACACCCTCTACGTCCCATGGGGTACCAAGCAATGTTTAGGATCATTCTAATGGTTCTTATAAGTCCTAATACACATTCCTAGACCAATATAAGCCTTTAGATTACTCTCTTAACCATTCTACACTTGTTAGAACCTCCAAGGACTCATGCTACACCCTCTACGTCCCTTGGGGTACCAAGCAATGTTTAGGATCATTCTAATGGTTCTTATAAGTCCTAATACACATTCCTAGACCATTCTAAGCCTTTAGATTACTCTCTTAACCATTCTACACTTGTTAGAACCTCCAAGGACTCATGCTACACCCTCTACGTCCCTTGGTGTACCAAGCAATGTTTAGGATCATACTAATGGTTCTTATAAGTCCTAATACACATTCCTAGACCAATATAAGCCTTTAGAATACTCTCTTAACCATTCTACACTTGTTAGAACCTCCAATGACTCATGCTACACCCTCTACGTCCCTTGGGGTACCAAGCAATGTTTAGGATCATTCTAATGGTTCTTATAAGTCCTAATACACATTCCTAGACCATTCTAAGCCTTTAGAATACTCTCATAACCATTCTACACTTGTTAGAACCTCCAAGGACTCATGCTACACCCTCTACGTCCCTTCGGGTACCAAGCAATGTTTACGATCATTCTAATGGTTCTTATAAGTCCTAATACACATTCCTAGACCAATCTAAGCCTTTAGAATACTCTCATAACCATTCTACACTTGTTAGAACCTCCAAGGACGCATGCTACACCCTCTACGTCCCATGGGGTACCAAGCAATGTTTTGGATCATTCTAATGGTTCTTCTAAGTCATAATACACATTCCTAGATCATTCTAAGCCTTTAGAATACTTTCTTAACCATTCTACAATTGTTAGAACCTCCAACGACTCATGTTACACCCTCTACGTCCCTTGGGGTACCAAGCAATGTTTATGATCATTCTAATGGTTCTTATAAGTCCTAATACACATTCCTAGACCATTCTAAGCCTTTAGAATACTCTCTTAACCATTCTACACTTGTTAGACCTCCAAGGACTCATGTTACACCCTCTACCTCCCATGGGGTACCAATCAATGTTTAGGATCATTCTAATGGTTCTTCTGAGTCCTAATACACATTCCTAGACCATTCTAAGCCTTTAGAATACTCTCTTAACCATTCTACACTTGTTAGAACCTCCAAGGACTCGTGCTACACAATCTATGTTCCTTGGGGTACAAAGCAATGTTTAGGATCATTCTAATGGTTCTTATAAGTCCTAATACACATTCCTAGACCATTCTAAGCCTTTAGAATACTCTCTTAACCATTCTACACTTGTTAGACCTCCAAGGACTCATGCTACACCCTCTACGTCCCTTGGGGTACCAAGCAATGTTTAGGATCATTCTAATGGTTCTTATAAGTCCTAACACACATTCCTAGACCAATCTAAGCCTTTAGAATACTCTCATAACCATTCTACACTTGTTAGAACCTCCAAGGACTCATGCTACACCCTCTACGTCCCATGGGGTACCAAGCAATGTTTAGGATCATTCTAATGGTTCTTATAAGTCCTAATACACATTCCTAGACCAATATAAGCCTTTAGATTACTCTCTTAACCATTCTACACTTGTTAGAACCTCCAAGGACTCATGCTACACCCTCTACGTCCCTTGGGGTACCAAGCAATGTTTAGGATCATTCTAATGGTTCTTATAAGTCCTAATACACATTCCTAGACCATTCTAAGCCTTTAGATTACTCTCTTAACCATTCTACACTTGTTAGAACCTCCAAGGACTCATGCTACACCCTCTACGTCCCTTGGGGTACCAAGCAATGTTTAGGATCATTCTAATGGTTCTTATAAGTCCTAATACACATTCCTAGACCATTCTAAGCCTTTAGAATACTCTCATAACCATTCTACACTTGTTAGAACCTCCAAGGACTCATGCTACACCCTCTACGTCCCTTCGGGTACCAAGCAATGTTTACGATCATTCTAATGGTTCTTATAAGTCCTAATACACATTCCTAGACCAATCTAAGCCTTTAGAATACTCTCATAACCATTCTACACTTGTTAGAACCTCCAAGGACGCATGCTACACCCTCTACGTCCCATGGGGTACCAAGCAATGTTTAGGATTATTCTAATGGTTCTTCTAAGTCATAATACACATTCCTAGATCATTCTAAGCCTTTAGAATACTTTCTTAACCATTCTACAATTGTTAGAACCTCCAACGACTCATGTTACACCCTCTACGTCCCTTGGGGTACCAAGCAATGTTTATGATCATTCTAATGGTTCTTATAAGTCCTAATACACATTCCTAGACCATTCTAAGCCTTTAGAATACTCTCTTAACCATTCTACACTTGTTAGACCTCCAAGGACTCATGCTACACCCTCTACGTCCCTTGGGGTACCAAGCAATGTTTAGGATCATTCTAATGGTTCTTATAAGTCCTAATACACATTCCTAGACCATTCTAAGCCTTTAGATTACTCTCTTAACCATTCTACACTTATTCGAACCTCCAAGGACTCATGCTACACCCTCTACGTCCCTTGGGGTACCAAGCAATGTTTAGGATCATTCTAATGGTTCTTATAAGTCCTAATACACATTCCTAGACCATTCTAAGCCTTTAGAATACTCTCTTAACCATTCTACACTTGTTAGACCTCCAAGGACTCATGCTACTCCCTCTACGTCCCTTGGGGTACCAAGCAATGTTTAGGATCATTCTAATGGTTCTTATAAGTCCTAACACACATTCCTAGACCAATCTAAGCCTTTAGAATACTCTCTTAACCATTCTACACTTGTTAGAACCTCCAAGGACTCATGCTACACCCTCTACGTCCCATGGGGTACCAAGCAATGTTTAGGATCATTCTAATGGTTCTTATAAGTCCTAATACACATTCCTAGACCATTCTAAGCCTTTAGATTACTCTCTTAACCATTCTACACTTGTTAGAACCTCCAAGGACTCATGCTACACCCTCTACGTCCCTTGGGGTACCAAGCAATGTTTAGGATCATTCTACTGGTTCTTATAAGTCCTAATACACATTCCTAGACCATTCTAAGCCTTTAGAATACTCTCTTAACCATTCTACACTTGTTAGACCTCCAAGGACTCATGCTACACCCTCTACGTCCCTTGGGGTACCAAGCAATGTTTAGGATCATTCTAATGGTTCTTATAAGTCCTAACACACATTCCTAGACCAATCTAAGCCTTTAGAATACTCTCTTAACCATTCTACACTTGTTAGAACCTCCAAGGACTCATGCTACACCCTCTACGTCCCTTGGTGTACCAAGCAATGTTTAGGATCATACTAATGGTTCTTATAAGTCCTAATACACATTCCTAGACCAATATAAGCCTTTAGAATACTCTCTTAACCATTCTACACTTGTTAGAACCTCCAAGGACTCATGCTACACCCTCTACGTCCCTTGGGGTACCAAGCAATGTTTAGGATCATTCTAATGGTTCTTATAAGTCCTAATACA
Organism: Crotalaria pallida; assembly: GCA_037953625.1. NCBI lineage: Eukaryota > Viridiplantae > Streptophyta > Magnoliopsida > Fabales > Fabaceae > Crotalaria > Crotalaria pallida. The sequence continues at coordinate 102,356,829 of CM075654.1, read as the reverse complement.
CATTCCTAGACCATTCTAAGCCTTTAGAATACTCTCATAACCATTCTACACTTGTTAGAACCTCCAAGGACTCATGCTACACCCTCTACGTCCCTTCGGGTACCAAGCAATGTTTACGATCATTCTAATGGTTCTTATAAGTCCTAATACACATTCCTAGACCAATCTAAGCCTTTAGAATACTCTCATAACCATTCTACACTTGTTAGAACCTCCAAGGACGCATGCTACACCCTCTACGTCCCATGGGGTACCAAGCAATGTTTAGGATCATTCTAATGGTTCTTCTAAGTCATAATACACATTCCTAGATCATTCTAAGCCTTTAGAATACTTTCTTAACCATTCTACAATTGTTAGAACCTCCAACGACTCATGTTACACCCTCTACGTCCCTTGGGGTACCAAGCAATGTTTATGATCATTCTAATGGTTCTTATAAGTCCTAATACACATTCCTAGACCATTCTATGCCTTTAGAATACTCTCTTAACCATTCTACACTTGTTAGACCTCCAAGGACTCATGCTACACCCTCTACGTCCCTTGGGGTACCAAGCAATGTTTAGGATCATTCTAATGGTTCTTATAAGTCCTAATACACATTCCTAGACCATTCTAAGCCTTTAGATTACTCTCTTAACCATTCTACACTTGTTAGAACCTCCAAGGACTCATGCTACACCCTCTACGTCCCTTGGGGTACCAAGCAATGTTTAGGATCATTCTAATGGTTCTTATAAGTCCTAATACACATTCCTAGACCATTCTAAGCCTTTAGAATACTCTCTTAACCATTCTACACTTGTTAGACCTCCAAGGACTCATGCTACACCCTCTACGTCCCTTGGGGTACCAAGCAATGTTTAGGATCATTCTAATGGTTCTTATAAGTCCTAACACACATTCCTAGACCAATCTAAGCCTTTAGAATACTCTCTTAACCACTCTACACTTGTTAGAACCTCCAAGGACTCATGCTACACCCTCTACGTCCCATGGGGTACCAAGCAATGTTTAGGATCATTCTAATGGTTCTTATAAGTCCTAATACACATTCCTAGACCAATATAAGCCTTTAGATTACTCTCTTAACCATTCTACACTTGTTAGAACCTCCAAGGACTCATGCTACACCCTCTACGTCCCTTGGGGTACCAAGCAATGTTTAGGATCATTCTAATGGTTCTTATAAGTCCTAATACACATTCCTAGACCATTCTAAGCCTTTAGATTACTCTCTTAACCATTCTACACTTGTTAGAACCTCCAAGGACTCATGCTACACCCTCTACGTCCCTTGGTGTACCAAGCAATGTTTAGGATCATACTAATGGTTCTTATAAGTCCTAATACACATTCCTAGACCAATATAAGCCTTTAGAATACTCTCTTAACCATTCTACACTTGTTAGAACCTCCAAGGACTCATGCTACACCCTCTACGTCCCTTGGGGTACCAAGCAATGTTTAGGATCATTCTAATGGTTCTTATAAGTCCTAATACACATTCCTAGACCATTCTAAGCCTTTAGAATACTCTCATAACCATTCTACACTTGTTAGAACCTCCAAGGACTCATGCTACACCCTCTACGTCCCTTCGGGTACCAAGCAATGTTTACGATCATTCTAATGGTTCTTATAAGTCCTAATACACATTCCTAGACCAATCTAAGCCTTTAGAATACTCTCATAACCATTCTACACTTGTTAGAACCTCCAAGGACGCATGCTACACCCTCTACGTCCCATGGGGTACCAAGCAATGTTTAGGATCATTCTAATGGTTCTTCTAAGTCATAATACACATTCCTAGATCATTCTATGCCTTTAGAATACTTTCTTAACCATTCTACAATTGTTAGAACCTCCAACGACTCATGTTACACCCTCTACGTCCCTTGGGGTACCAAGCAATGTTTATGATCATTCTAATGGTTCTTATAAGTCCTAATACACATTCCTAGACCATTCTAAGCCTTTAGAATACTCTCTTAACCATTCTACACTTGTTAGAACCTCCAAGGACTCATGCTACACCCTCTACGTCCCTTCGGGTACCAAGCAATGTTTACGATCATTCTAATGGTTCTTATAAGTCCTAATACACATTCCTAGACCAATCTAAGCCTTTAGAATACTCTCATAACCATTCTACACTTGTTAGAACCTCCAAGGACGCATGCTACACCCTCTACGTCCCATGGGGTACCAAGCAATGTTTAGGATTATTCTAATGGTTCTTCTAAGTTATAATACACATTCCTAGATCATTCTAAGCCTTTAGAATACTTTCTTAACCATTCTACAATTGTTAGAACCTCCAACGACTCATGTTACACCCTCTACGTCCCTTGGGGTACCAAGCAATGTTTATGATCATTCTAATGATTCTTATAAGTCCTAATACACATTCCTAGACCATTCTAAGCCTTTAGAATACTCTCTTAACCATTCTACACTTGTTAGACCTCCAAGGACTCATGCTACACCCTCTACGTCCCTTGGGGTACCAAGCAATGTTTAGGATCATTCTAATGGTTCTTATAAGTCCTAATACACATTCCTAGACCATTCTAAGCCTTTAGATTACTCTCTTAACCATTCTACACTTGTTAGAACCTCCAAGGACTCATGCTACACCCTCTACGTCCCTTGGGGTACCAAGCAATGTTTAGGATCATTCTAATGGTTCTTATAAGTCCTAATACACATTCCTAGACCATTCTAAGCCTTTAGAATACTCTCATAACCATTCTACACTTGTTAGAACCTCCAAGGACTCATGCTACACCCTCTACGTCCCTTCGGGTACCAAGCAATGTTTACGATCATTCTAATGGTTCTTATAAGTCCTAATACACATTCCTAGACCAATCTAAGCCTTTAGAATACTCTCTTAACCATTCTACATTTGTAAGAACCTCCAAGGACTCATGCTACACCCTCTACGTCCCATGGGGTACCAAGCAATGTTTAGGATTATTCTAATGGTTCTTCTAAGTCATAATACACATTCCTAGATCATTCTAAGCCTTTAGAATATTTTCTTAACCATTCTACAATTGTTAGAACCTCCAACGACTCATGTTACACCCTCTACGTCCCTTGGGGTACCAAGCAATGTTTATGATCATTCTAATGGTTCTTATAAGTCCTAATACACATTCCTAGACCATTCTAAGCCTTTAGAATACTCTCTTAACCATTCTACACTTGTTAGAACCTCCAAGGACTCATGCTACACCCTCTACGTCCCTTGGGGTACCAAGCAATGTTTAGGATTGTTCAAATGGTTCTTATATGTCCTAATACACATTCCTCGACCTGTCTAAGCGTTTAGAATACTCTCATAACCATTCTACACTTGTTAGAACCTCCAAGGGCTAATGTTACACCCTCTACCTCCCATGGGGTACCAAGCAATGTTTAGGATCGTTATAATGGTTTTCTGAGTCCTAATACACATTCCTAGACCATTCTAAGCCTTTAGAATACTCTCATAACCATTCTACACTTGTTAGAACCTCCATGGACTCATGTTACACCCTCTACGTCCCATGGGGTACCAAGCAATGTTTAGGATCATTCTAATGGTTCTTATAAGTCCTAATACACATTTCTAGACCATTCTAAGCCTTTAGAATACTTTCTTGACCATTCTATAGTCTTTAGAACCACCAAGGACTCAAGCTACACCATCTACGTCCCTTGGATACCAAGCAATGTTTAGGATCATTCAAATGGTTCTTATAAGTCCTAATACACATTCCTAGACCATTCTAAGCCTTTAGAATACTCTCTTAACCATTCTACATTTGTTAGAACCTCCAAGGACTCATGCTACACCCTCTACGTCCCTTGGGGTACCAAGCAATGTTTAGGATTATTCAAATGGTTCTTATATGTCCTAATACACATTCCTAGACCATTCTAAGCCTTTAGAATACCCTCATAACCATTCTACACTTGTTAGAACCTCCATGGACTCATGTTACACCCTCTACGTCCCATGGGGTACCAAGCAATGTTTAGGAATATACTAATGGTTCTTATAAGTCCTAATAAACATTCCTAGACCATTCTAAGCCTTTAGAGAACTCTCTTAACCATTCTACACTTGTTAGAACGTCCAAGGACTCATGCTACACCCCCTAAGTCCCTTCGGGTACCATGCAATGTTTAGGATCATTCTAATGGTTCTTATAAGTCCTAATACACATTCCTAGACCATTCTAAGCCTTTAGAATACTCTCTTAACCATTCTACACTTGTTAGATCCTCCAAGGACTCATGCTACACCCTCTACGTCCCTTCGGGTACCAAGCAATGTTTAGGATTGTTCAAATGGTTCTTATATGTCCTAATACACATTCCTCGACCTGTCTAAGCGTTTAGAATACTCTCATAACCATTCTACACTTGTTAGAACCTCCAAGGACTAATGTTACACCCTCTACCTCCCATGGGGTACCAAGCAATGTTTAGGATCATTCTAATGGTCTCCTGAGTCCTAATACACATTCCTAGACCATTCTAAGCCTTTAGAATACTCTCATAACCATTCTACACTTGTTAGAACCTCCATGGACTCATGTTACACCCTCTACGTCCCATGGGGTACCAAGCAATGTTTAGGATCATTCTAATGGTTCTTATAAGTCCTAATACACATTTCTAGACCATTCTAAGCCTTTAGAATACTTTCTTGACCATTCTATAGTCTTTAGAACCACCAAGGACTCAAGCTACACCATCTACGTCCCTTGGATACCAAGCAATGTTTAGGATCATTCAAATAGTTCTTATAAGTCCTAATACACATTCCTACACCATTCTAAGCCTTTAGAATACTCTCTTAACCATTCTACATTTGTTAGAACCACCAAGGACTCATGGTACACCCTCTACGTCCCTTGGTGTACCAAGCAATGTTTAGGATCATACTAATGGTTCTTATAAGTCCTAATACACATTCCTAGACCATTCTAAGCCTTTAGAATACTCTCATATCCATTCTACACTTGTTAGAACCTCCAAGGACTCATGTTACACCCTCTACCTCCCATGGGGTACCAATCAATGTTTAGGATCATTCTAATGGTTCTTCTGAGTCCTAATACACATTCCTAGACCATTCTAAGCCTTTAGAATACTCTCTTAACCATTCTACACTTGTTAGAACCTCCAAGGACTCGTGCTACACAATCTATGTTCCGTGGGGTACAAAGCAATGTTTAGGATCATTCTAATGGTTCTTATAAGTCCTAATACACATTCCTAGACTATTCTAAGCCTTTAGAATACTCTCTTAACCATTCTACATTTGTTAGACCTCCAAGGACTCATGCTACACCCTCTACGTCCCTTGGGGTACCAAGCAAAGTTTAGGATCATTCTAATGGTTCTTATAAGTCCTAACACACATTCCTAGACCAATCTAAGCCTTTAGAATACTCTCATAACCATTCTACACTTGTTAGAACCTCCAAGGACTCATGCTACACCCTCTACGTCCCTTGGTGTACCAAGCAATGTTTAGGATCATACTAATGGTTCTTATAAGTCCTAATACACATTCCTAGACCAATATAAGCCTTTAGAATACTCTCTTAACCATTCTACACTTGTTAGAACCTCCAAGGACTCATGCTACACCCTCTACGTCCCTTGGGGTACCAAGCAATGTTTAGGATCATTCTAATGGTTCTTATAAGTCCTAATACACATTCCTAGACCATTCTAAGCCTTTAGAATACTCTCATAACCATTCTACACTTGTTAGAACCTCCAAGGACTCATGCTACACCCTCTACGTCCCTTCGGGTACCAAGCAATGTTTACGATCATTCTCATGGTTCTTATAAGTCCTAATACACATTCCTAGACCAATCTAAGCCTTTAGAATACTCTCATAACCATTCTACACTTGTTAGAACCTCCAAGGACGCATGCTACACCCTCTACGTCCCATGGGGTACCAAGCAATGTTTAGGATCATTCTAATGGTTCTTCTAAGTCATAATACACATTCCTAGATCATTCTAAGCCTTTAGAATACTTTCTTAACCATTCTACAATTGTTAGAACCTCCAACGACTCATGTTATACCCTCTACGTCCCTTGGGGTACCAAGCAATGTTTATGATCATTCTAATGGTTCTTATAAGTCCTAATACACATTCCTAGACCATTCTAAGCCTTTAGAATACTCTCTTAACCATTCTACACTTGTTAGAACCTCCAAGGACTCATGCTACACCCTCTACGTCCCTTGGGGTACCAAGCAATGTTTAGGATTGTTCAAATGGTTCTTATATGTCCTAATACACATTCCTCGACCTGTCTAAGCGTTTAGAATACTCTCATAACCATTCTACACTTGTTAGAACCTCCAAGGGCTAATGTTACACCCTCTACCTCCCATGGGGTACCAAGCAATGTTTAGGATCGTTATAATGGTTTTCTGAGTCCTAATACACATTCCTAGACCATTCTAAGCCTTTAGAATACTCTCATAACCATTCTACACTTGTTAGAACCTCCATGGACTCATGTTACACCCTCTACGTCCCATGGGGTACCAAGCAATGTTTAGGATCATTCTAATGGTTCTTATAAGTCCTAATACACATTTCTAGACCATTCTAAGCCTTTAGAATACTTTCTTGACCATTCTATAGTCTTTAGAACCACCAAGGACCCAAGCTACACCATCTACGTCCCTTGGATACCAAGCAATGTTTAGGATCATTCAAATGGTTCTTATAAGTCCTAATACACATTCCTAGACCATTCTAAGCCTTTAGAATACTCTCTTAACCATTCTACATTTGTTAGAACCTCCAAGGACTCATGCTACACCCTCTACGTCCCTTGGGGTACCAAGAAATGTTTAGGATTATTCAAATGGTTCTTATATGTCCTAATACACATTCCTAGACCATTCTAAGCCTTTAGAATACCCTCATAACCATTCTACACTTGTTAGAACCTCCAAGGACTCATGTTACACCCTCTACGTCCCATGGGGTACCAAGCAATGTTTAGGAATATACTAATGGTTCTTATAAGTCCTAATAAACATTCCTAGACCATTCTAAGCCTTTAGAGAACTCTCTTAACCATTCTACACTTGTTAGAACGTCCAAGGACTCATGCTACACCCCCTAAGTCCCTTCGGGTACCATGCAATGTTTAGGATCATTCTAATGGTTCTTATAAGTCCTAATACACATTCCTAGACCATTCTAAGCCTTTAGAATACTCTCTTAACCATTCTACACTTGTTAGAACCTCCAAGGACTCATGCTACACCCTCTACGTCCCTTGGGGTACCAAGCAATGTTTAGGATTGTTCAAATGGTTCTTATATGTCCTAATACACATTCCTCGACCTGTCTAAGCGTTTAGAATACTCTCATAACCATTCTACACTTGTTAGAACCTCCAAGGACTAATGTTACACCCTCTACCTCCCATGGGGTACCAAGCAATGTTTAGGATCATTCTAATGGTTCTCCTGAGTCCTAATACACATTCCTAGACCATTCTAAGCCTTTAGAATACTCTCATAACCATTCTACACTTGTTAGAACCTCCATGGACTCATGTTACACCCTCTACGTCCCATGGGGTACCAAGCAATGTTTAGGATCATTCTAATGGTTCTTATAAGTCCTAATACACATTTCTAGACCATTCTAAGCCTTTAGAATACTTTCTTGACCATTCTATAGTCTTTAGAACCACCAAGGACTCAAGCTACACCATCTACGTCCCTTGGATACCAAGCAATGTTTAGGATCATTCAAATAGTTCTTATAAGTCCTAATACACATTCCTAGACCATTCTAAGCCTTTAGAATACTCTCTTAACCATTCTACATTTGTTAGAACCTCCAAGGACTCATGCTACACCCTCTACGTCCCTTGGGGTACCAAGCAATGTTTAGGATTGTTCAAATGGTTCTTATATGTCCTAATACACATTCCTAGACCATTCTTAACCTTTAGAATACCCTCATAACCATTCTACACTTGTTAGAACCTCCAAGGACTCATGTTACACCCTCTACGTCCCATGGGGTACCAAGCAATGTTTAGGAATATACTAGTGGTTCTTATAAGTCCTAATAAACATTCCTAGACCATTCTAAGCCTTTAGAGAACTCTCTTAACCATTCTACACTTGTTAGAACCTCCAAGGACTCATGCTACACCCCCTAAGTCCCTTCGGGTACCATGCAATGTTTAGGATCATTCTAATGGTTCTTATAAGTCCTAATACACATTCCTAGACCATTCTAAGCCTTTAGAATACTCTCATAACCATTCTACACTTGTTAGAACCTCCAAGGACTCATGTTACACCCTCGACCTCCCATGGGGTACCAAGCAATGTTTAGGATCATTCTAATGGTTCTTCTGAGTCCTAATACACATTCCTAGACCATTCTAAGCCTTTAGAATACTTTCTTAACCATTCTACACTTGTTAGAACCTCCAAGGACTCATGTTACACCCTCTACGTCCCATTGGGTACCAAGCAATGTTTAGTATCATTCTAATGGTTCTTATTAGTCCAAATACACATTCCTAGACCATTCTAAGCCTTTAGATTACTCTCTTAACCATTCTACACTTGTTAGAACCTCCAAGGACTCGTGCTACACAATCTACGTTCCTTGGGGTACAAAGCAATGTTTAGGATCATTCTAATGGTTCTTATAAGTCCTAATACACATTCCTAGACCATTTGAAGCCTTTAGAATACTCTCTTAACCATTCTACACTTGTTAGACCTCCAAGGACTCATGCTACACCCTCTACGTCCCAAGGGGTACCAAGCAATGTTTAGGATCATTCTAATGGTTCTTCTAAGTCATAATACACATTCCTAGATCATTCTAAGCCTTTAGAATACTTTCTTAACCATTCCACAATTGTTAGAACCTCCAACGACTCATGTTACACCCTCTACGTCCCTTGGGGTACCAAGCAATGTTTATGATCATTCTAATGGTTCTTATAAGTCCTAATACACATTCCTAGACCATTCTAAGCCTTTAGAATACTCTCTTAACCATTCTACACTTGTTAGAACCTCCAAGGACTCATGCTACACCCTCTACGTCCCTTGGGGTACCAAGCAATGTTTAGGATTGTTCAAATGGTTCTTATATGTCCTAATACACATTCCTCGACCTGTCTAAGCGTTTAGAATACTCTCATAACCATTCTACACTTGTTAGAGCCTCCAAGGACTAATGTTACACCCTCTACCTCCCATGGGGTACCAAGCAATGTTTAGGATCGTTCTAATGGTTTTCTGAGTCCTAATACACATTCCTAGACCATTCTAAGCCTTTAGAATACTCTCATAACCATTCTACACTTGTTAGAACCTCCATGGACTCATGTTACACCCTCTACGTCCCATGGGCTACCAAGCAATGTTTAGGATCATTCTAATGGTTCTTATAAGTCCTAATACACATTTCTGGACCATTCTAAGCCTTTAGAATACTTTCTTGACCATTCTATAGTCTTTAGAACCACCAAGGACTCAAGCTACACCATCTACGTCCCTTGGATACCAAGCAATGTTTAGGATCATTCAAATGGTTCTTATAAGTCCTAATACACATTCCTAGACCATTCTAAGCCTTTAGAATACTCACTTAACCATTCTACATTTGTTAGAACCTCCAAGGACTCATGCTACACCCTCTACGTCCCTTGGGGTACCAAGCAATGTTTAGGATTGTTCAAATGGTTCTTATATGTCCTAATACACATTCCTAGACCATTCTTAACCTTTAGAATACCCTCATAACCATTCTACACTTGTTAGAACCTCCAAGGACTCATGTTACACCCTCTACGTCCCATGGGGTACCAAGCAATGTTTAGGAATATACTAGTGGTTCTTATAAGTCCTAATAAACATTCCTAGACCATTCTAAGCCTTTAGAGAACTCTCTTAACCATTCTACACTTGTTAGAACCTCCAAGGACTCATGCTACACCCCCTAAGTCCCTTCGGGTACCATGCAATGTTTAGGATCATTCTAATGGTTCTTATAAGTCCTAATACACATTCCTAGACCATTCTAAGCCTTTAGAATACTCTCATAACCATTCTACACTTGTTAGAACCTCCAAGGACTCATGTTACACCCTCGACCTCCCATGGGGTACCAAGCAATGTTTAGGATCATTCTAATGGTTCTTCTGAGTCCTAATACACATTCCTAGACCATTCTAAGCCTTTAGAATACTTTCTTAACCATTCTACACTTGTTAGAACCTCCAAGGACTCATGTTACACCCTCTACGTCCCATTGGGTACCAAGCAATGTTTAGTATCATTCTAATGGTTCTTATTAGTCCAAATACACATTCCTAGACCATTCTAAGCCTTTAGATTACTCTCTTAACCATTCTACACTTGTTAGAACCTCCAAGGACTCGTGCTACACAATCTACGTTCCTTGGGGTACAAAGCAATGTTTAGGATCATTCTAATGGTTCTTATAAGTCCTAATACACATTCCTAGACCATTTGAAGCCTTTAGAATACTCTCTTAACCATTCTACACTTGTTAGACCTCCAAGGACTCATGCTACACCCTCTACGTCCCAAGGGGTACCAAGCAATGTTTAGGATCATTCTAATGGTTCTTCTAAGTCATAATACACATTCCTAGATCATTCTAAGCCTTTAGAATACTTTCTTAACCATTCTACAATTGTTAGAACCTCCAACGACTCATGTTACACCCTCTACGTCCCTTGGGGTACCAAGCAATGTTTATGATCATTCTAATGGTTCTTATAAGTCCTAATACACATTCCTAGACCATTCTAAGCCTTTAGAATACTCTCTTAACCATTCTACACTTGTTAGAACCTCCAAGGACTCATGCTACACCCTCTACGTCCCTTGGGGTACCAAGCAATGTTTAGGATTGTTCAAATGGTTCTTATATGTCCTAATACACATTCCTCGACCTGTCTAAGCGTTTAGAATACTCTCATAACCATTCTACACTTGTTAGAGCCTCCAAGGACTAATGTTACACCCTCTACCTCCCATGGGGTACCAAGCAATGTTTAGGATCGTTCTAATGGTTTTCTGAGTCCTAATACACATTCCTAGACCATTCTAAGCCTTTAGAATACTCTCATAACCATTCTACACTTGTTAGAACCTCCATGGACTCATGTTACACCCTCTACGTCCCATGGGCTACCAAGCAATGTTTAGGATCATTCTAATGGTTCTTATAAGTCCTAATACACATTTCTGGACCATTCTAAGCCTTTAGAATACTTTCTTGACCATTCTATAGTCTTTAGAACCACCAAGGACTCAAGCTACACCATCTACGTCCCTTGGATACCAAGCAATGTTTAGGATCATTCAAATGGTTCTTATAAGTCCTAATACACATTCCTAGACCATTCTAAGCCTTTAGAATACTCACTTAACCATTCTACATTTGTTAGAACCTCCAAGGACTCATGCTACACCCTCTACGTCCCTTGGGGTACCAAGCAATGTTTAGGATTGTTCAAATGGTTCTTATATGTCCTAATACACATTCCTAGACCATTCTAAGCCTTTAGAATACCCTCATAACCATTCTACACTTGTTAGAACCTCCAAGGACTCATGTTACACCCTCTACGTCCCATGGGGTACCAAGCAATGTTTAGGAATATACTAATGGTTCTTAAAAGTCCTAATAAACATTCCTAGACCATTCTAAGCCTTTAGAGAACTCTCTTAACCATTCTACACTTGTTAGAACCTCCAAGGACTCATGCTACACCCCCTAAGTCCCTTCGGGTACCATGCATTGTTTAGGATCATTCTAATGGTTCTTATAAGTCCTAATACACATTCCTAGACCATTCTAAGCCTTTAGAATACTCTCTTAACCATTCTACACTTGTTAGAACCTCCAAGGACTCATGCTACACCCTCTACGTCCCTTGGGGTACCAAGCAATGTTTAGGATTGTTCAAATGGTTCTTATATGTCCTAATACACATTCCTCGACCTGTCTAAGCGTTTAGAATATTCTCATAACCATTCTATACTTGTTAGAACCTCCAAGGACTAATGTTACACCCTCTACCTCCCATGGGGTACCAAGCAATGTTTAGGATCATTCTAATGGTTCTTCTGAGTCCTAATACACATTCCTAGACCATTCTAAGCCTTTAGAATACTCTCATAACCATTCTACACTTGTTAGAACCTCCATGGACTCATGTTACACCCTCTACGTCCCATGGGGTACCAAGCAATGTTTAGGTTCATTCTAATGGTTCTTATAAGTCCTAATACACATTTCTAGACCATTCTAAGTCTTTAGAATACTTTCTTGACCATTCTATAGTCTTTAGAACCACCAAGGACTCAAGCTACACCATCTACGTCCCTTGGATACCAAGCAATGTTTAGGATCATTCAAATGGTTCTTATAAGTCCTAATACACATTCCTAGACCATTCTATGCCTTTAGAATACTCTCTTAACCATTCTACATTTGTTAGAACCTCCAAGGACTCATGCTACACCCTCTACGTCCCTTGGGGTACCAAGCAATGTTTAGGATTGTTCAAATGGTTCTTATATGTCCTAATACACATTCCTAGACCATTCTAAGCCTTTAGAATACCCTCATAACCATTCTACACTTGTCAGAACCTCCAAGGACTCATGTTACACCCTCTACGTCCCATGGGGTACCAAGCAATGTTTAGGAATATACTAATGGTTCTTATAAGTCCTAATAAACATTCCTAGACCATTCTAAGCCTTTAGAGAACTCTCTTAACCATTCTACACTTGTTAGAACCTCCAAGGACTCATGCTACACCCCCTAAGTCCCTTCGGGTACCATGCAATGTTTAGGATCATTCTAATGGTTCATATAATTCCTAATACACATTCCTAGACCATTCTAAGCCTTTAGAATACTCTCATAACCATTCTACACTTGTTAGAACCTCCAAGGACTCATGTTACACCCTCTACCTCCCATGGGATACCAAGCAATGTTTAGGATCATTCTAATGGGTCTTCTGAGTCCTAATACACATTCCTAGACCATTCTAAGCCTTTAGAATACTTTCTTAACCATTCTACACTTGTTAGAACCTCCAAGGACTCATGTTACACCCTCTACGTCCCATTGGGTACCAAGCAATGTTTAGTATCATTCTAATGGTTCTTATTAGTCCTAATACACATTCCTAGACCATTCTAAGCCTTTAGAATACTCTCATAACCATTCTACACTTGTTAGAACCTCCAAGGAATCATGCTACACCCTCTACGTCCCTTGGGGTACCAAGCAATGTTTAGGATCATTCTAATGGTTCTTCTGAGTCCTAATACACATTCCTAGACCATTCTAAGCCTTTAGAATACTTTCTTAACCATTCTACACTTGTTAGAACCTCCAAGGACTCATGTTACACCCTCTACGTCCCATTGGGTACCAAGCAATGTTTAGTATCATTCTAATGGTTCTTATTAGTCAAAATACACATTCCTAGACCATTCTAAGCCTTTAGATTACTCTCTTAACCATTCTACACTTGTTAGAACCTCCAAGGACTCGTGCTACACAATCTACGTTCCTTGGGGTACAAAGCAATGTTTAGGATCATTCTAATGGTTCTTATAAGTCCTAATACACATTCCTAGACCATTCTAAGCCTTTAGAATACTCTCTTAACCATTTTACACTTGTTAGACCTCCAAGGACTCATGCTACACCCTCTACGTCCCTTGGGGTACCAAGCAATGTTTAGGATTGTTCAAATGGTTCTTATACGTCCTAATACACATTCCTTGACCATTCTAAGCCTTTAGAATACCCTCATAACCATTCTACACTTGTTAGAACCTCCAAGGACTCATGTTACACCCTCTACGTCCCATGGGGTACCAAGCAATGTTTAGGAATATACTAATGGTTCTTATAAGTCCTAATAAACATTCCTAAACCATTCTAAACCTTTAGAGAACTCTCTTAACCATTCTACACTTGTTAGAACCTCCAAGGATTCATGCTACACCCCCTAAGTCCCTTCGGGTACCATGCAATGTTTAGGATCATTCTAATGGTTCTTATAATTCCTAATACACATTCCTAGACCATTCTAAGCCTTTAGAATACTCTCATAACCATTCTACACTTGTTAGAACCTCCAAGGACTCATGTTACACCCTCTACCTCCCATGGGGTACCAAGCAATGTTTAGGATCATTCTAATGGGTCTTCTGAGTCCTAATACACATTCCTAGACCATTCTAAGCCTTTATAATACTTTCTTAACCATTCTACACTTGTTAGAACCTCCAAGGACTCATGTTACACCCTCTACGTCCCATTGGGTACCAAGCAATGTTTAGTATCATTCTAATGGTTCTTATTAGTCCTAATACACATTCCTAGACCATTCTAAGCCTTTAGAATACTCTCTTAACCATTCTACACTTGTTAGAACCTCCAAGGACTTGTGCTACACAATCTACGTTCCTTGGGGTACAAAGCAATGTTTAGGATCATTCTAATGGTTCTTATAAGTCCTAATACACATTCCTAGACCATTCTAAGCCTTTAGAATACTCTCTTAACCATTCTACACTTGTTAGAACCTCCAAGGACTCTTGCTACACCCTCTACGTCCCTTCGGGTACCAAGCAATGTTTAAGATCATTCTAATGGTTCTTATAAGTTCTAATACACATTCCTAGACCAATCTAAGCCTTTAGAATACTCTCATAACCATTCTACACTTGTTAGAACCTCCAAGGACGCATGCTACACACTCTATGTCCCATGGGGTACCAAGCAATGTTTAGGATCATTCTAATGGTTCTTCTAAGTCATAATACACATTCCTAGATCATTCTAAGCCTTTAGAATACTTTCTTAACCATTCTACAATTGTTAGAACCTCCAACGACTCATGTTACACCCTCTACGTCCCTTGGGGTAGCAAGCAATGTTTATGATCATTCTAATGGTTCTTATAAGTCCTAATACACATTCCTAGACCATTCTAAGCCTTTAGAATACTCTCTTAACCATTCTACACTTGTTAGAACCTCCAAGGACTCATGCTACACCCTCTACGTCCCTTGGGGTACCAAGCAATGTTTAGGATTGTTCAAATGGTTCTTATTTGTCCTAATACACATTCCTCGACCTGTCTAAGCATTTAGAATACTCTCATAACCATTCTAAACTTGTTAGAACCTCCAAGGACTAATGTTACACCCTCTACCTCCCATGGGGTACCAAGCAATGTTTAGGATCATTCTAATGGTTCTCCTGAGTCCTAATACACATTCCTAGACCATTCTAAGCCTTTAGAATACTCTCATAACCATTCTACAGTTGTTAGAACCTCCATGGACTCATGTTACACCCTCTACGTCCCATGGGGTACCAAGCAATGTTTAGGATCATTCTAATGGTTCTTATAAGTCCTAATACACATTTCTAGACCATTCTAAGCCTTTAGAATACTTTCTTGACCATTCTACAGTCTTTAGAACCACCAAGGACTCAAGCTACACCATCTACGTCCCTTGGATACCAAGCAATGTTTAGGATCATTCAAATGGTTCTTATAAGTCCTTATACACATTCCTAGACCATTCTAAGCCTTTAGAATACTCTCTTAACCATTCTATATTAGTTAGAACCTCCAAGGACTCATGCTACACCCTCTACGTCCCTTGGGGTACCAAGCAATGTTTAGGATTGTTCAAATGGTTCTTATACGTCCTAATACACATTCCTAGACAATTCTAAGCCTTTAGAATACCCTCATAACCATTCTACACTTGTTAGAACCTCCAAGGACTCATGTTACACCTTCTACGTCCCATGGGGTACTAAGCAATGTTTAGGAATATACTAGTGGTTCTTATAAGTCCTAATAAACATTCCTAGACCATTCTAAGCCTTTAGAGAACTCTCTTAACCATTCTACACTTGTTAGAACCTCCAAGGACTCATGTTACACCCTCTACCTCCCATGGGGTACCAAGCAATGTTTAGGATCATTCTAATGGGTCTTCTGAGTCCTAATACACATTCCTAGACCATTCTAAGCCTTTAGAATACTTTCTTAACCATTCTACACTTGTTAGAACCTCCAAGGACTCATGTTACACCCTCTACGTCCCATTGGGTACCAAGCAATGTTTAGTATCATTCTAATGGTTCTTATTAGTCCTAATACACATTCCTAGACCATTCTAAGCCTTTAGAATACTCTCTTAACCATTCTACACTTGTTAGAACCTCCAAGGACTCATGTTACACCCTCTACCTCCCATGGGGTACCAAGCAATGTTTAGGATCATTCTAATGGTTCTTCTGAGTCCTAATACACATTCCTAGACCATTCTAAGCCTTTAGAATACTTTCTTAACCATTCTACACTTGTTAGAACCTCCAAGGACTCATGTTACACCCTCTACGTCCCATTGGGTACCAAGCAATGTTTAGGAATATACTAATGGTTCTTATAAGTCCTAATAAACATTCCTAGACCATTCTAAGCCTTTAGAGAACTCTCTTAACCATTCTACACTTGTTAGAACCTCCAAGGACTCATGCTACACCCCCTAAGTCCCTTCGGGTACCATGCAATGTTTAGGATCATTCTAATGGTTCTTATATGTCCTAATACACATTCCTAGACCATTCTAAGCCTTTAGAATACCCTCATAACCATTCTACACTTGTTAGAACCTCCAAGGACTCATGTTACACCCTCTACGTCCCATGGGGTACCAAGCAATGTTTAGGAATATACTAATGGTTCTTATAAGTCCTAATAAACATTCCTAGACCATTCTAAGCCTTTAGAGAACTCTCTTAACCATTCTACACTTGTTAGAACCTCCAAGGACTCATGCTACACCCCCTAAGTCCCTTCGGGTACCATGCAATGTTTAGGATCATTCTAATGGTTCTTATAATTCCTAATACACATTCCTAGACCATTCTAAGCCTTTAGAATACTCTCATAACCATTCTACACTTGTTAGAACCTCCAAGGACTCATGTTACACCCTCTACCTCCCATGGGGTACCAAGCAATGTTTAGGATCATTCTAATGGTTCTTCTGAGTCCTAGTACACATTCCTAGACCATTCTAAGCCTTTAGAATACTTTCTTAACCATTCTACACTTGTTAGAACCTCCAAGGACTCATGTTACACCCTCAACGTCCCATTGGGTACCAAGCAATGTTTAGTATCATTCTAATGGTTCTTATTAGTCCTAATACACATTCCTAGACCATTCTAAGCCTTTAGAATACTCTCTTAACCATTCTACACTTGTTAGAACCTCCAAGGACTCGTGCTACAAAATCTACGTTCCTTGGGGTACAAAGCAATGTTTAGGATCATTCTAATGGTTCTTATAAGTCCTAATAAACATTCCTAGACCATTCTAAGCCTTTAGAGAACTCTCTTAACCATTCTACACTTGTTAGAACCTCCAAGGACTCATGCTACACCCCCTAAGTCCCTTCGGGTACCATGCAAATGTTTAGGATCATTCTAATGGTTCTTATAAGTCCTAATACACATTCCTAGACCATTCTAAGCCTTTAGAATACTCTCATAACCATTCTACACTTGTTAGAACCTCCAAGGACTCATGTTACACCCTCTACCTCCCATGGGGTACCAAGCAATGTTTAGGATCATTCTAATGGTTCTTCTGAGTCCTAATACACATTCCTAGACCATTCTAAGCCTTTAGAATACTTTCTTAACCATTCTACACTTGTTAGAACCTCCAAGGACTCATGTTACACCCTCTACGTCCCATTGGGTACCAAGCAATGTTTAGTATCATTCTAATGGTTCTTATTAGTCAAAATACACATTCCTAGACCATTCTAAGCCTTTAGATTACTCTCTTAACCATTCTACACTTGTTAGAACCTCCAAGGACTCGTGCTACACAATCTACGTTCCTTGGGGTACAAAGCAATGTTTAGGATCATTCTAATGGTTCTTATAAGTCCTAATACACATTCCTAGACCATTCGAAGCCTTTAGAGTACTCTCTTAACCATTCTACACTTGTTAGACCTCCAAGGACACATGCTACACCCTCTACTTCCCATGGGGTACCAAGCAATGTTTAGGATCATTCTAATGGTTCTTCTAAGTCATAATACACATTCCTAGATCATTCTAAGCCTTTAGAATACTTTCTTAACCATTCTACAATTGTTAGAACCTCCAACGACTCATGTTACACCCTCTGCGTCCCTTGGGGTACCAAGCAATGTTTATAATCATTCTAATGGTTCTTATAAGTCCTAATACACATTCCTAGACCATTCTAAGCCTTTAGAATACTCTCTTAACCATTCTACACTTGTTAGAACCTCCAAGGACTCATGCTACACCCTCTACGTCCCTTGGGGTACCAAGCAATGTTTAGGATTGTTCAAATGGTTCTTATATGTCCTAATACAAATTCCTCGACCTGTCTAAGCGTTTAGAATACTCTCATAACCATTCTACACTTGTTAGAACCTCCAAGGACTAATGTTACACCCTCTACCTCCCATGGGGTACCAAGCAATGTTTAGGATCATTCTAATGGTTCTTCTGAGTCCTAATACACATTCCTAGACCATTCTAAGCCTTTAGAATACTCTCATAACCATTCTACACTTGTTAGAACCTCCATGGACACATGTTACACCCTCTACGTCCCATGGGGTACCAAGCAATGTTTAGGATCATTCTAATGGTTCTTATAAGTCCTAATACACATTTCTAGACCATTCTAAGCCTTTAGAATACTTTCTTGACCATTCTATAGTCTTTAGAACCACCAAGGACTCAAGCTACACCATCTACGTCCCTTGGATACCAAGCAATGTTTAGGATCATTCAAATGGTTCTTATAAGTCCTAATACACATTCCTAGACCATTCTATGCCTTTAGAATACTCTCTTAACCATTCTACATTTGTTAGAACCTCCAAGGACTCATGCTACACCCTCTACGTCCCTTGGGGTACCAAGCAATGTTTAGGATTGTTCAAATGGTTCTTATATGTCCTAATACACATTCCTAGACCATTCTAAGCCTTTAGAATACCCTCATAACCATTCTACACTTGTTAGAACCTCCAAGGACTCATGTTACACCCTCTACGTCCCATGGGGTACCAAGCAATGTTTAGGAATATACTAATGGTTCTTATAAGTCCTAATAAACATTCCTAGACCATTCTAAGCCTTTAGAGAACTCTCTTAACCATTCTACACTTGTTAGAACCTCCAAGGACTCATGCTACACCCCCTAAGTCCCTTCGGGTACCATGCAATGTTTAGGATCATTCTAATGGTTCTTATAATTCCTAATACACATTCCTAGACCATTCTAAGCCTTTAGAATACTCTCATAACCATTCTACACTTGTTAGAACCTCAAAGGACTCATGTTACACCCTCTACCTCCCATGGGGTACCAAGCAATGTTTAGGATCATTCTAATGGGTCTTCTGAGTCCTAATACACATTCCTAGACCATTCTAAGCCTTTAGAATACTTTCTTAACCATTCTACACTTGTTAGAACCTCCAAGGACTCATGTTACACCCTCTACGTCCCATTGGGTACCAAGCAATGTTTAGTATCATTCTAATGGTTCTTATTAGTCCTAATACACATTCCTAGACCATTCTAAGCCTTTAGAATACTCTCTTAACCATTCTACACTTGTTAGAACCTCCAAGGACTCGTGCTACACAATCTACGTTCCTTGGGGTACAAAGCAATGTTTAGGATCATTCAAATGGTTCTTATAAGTCCTAATACACATTCCTAGACCATTCTATGCCTTTAGAATACTCTCTTAACCATTCTACATTTGTTAGAACCTCCAAGGACTCATGCTACACCCTCTACGTCCCTTGGGGTACCAAGCAATGTTTAGGATTGTTCAAATGGTTCTTATATGTCCTAATACACATTCCTAGACCATTCTAAGCCTTTAGAATACCCTCATTACCATTCTACACTTGTTAGAACCTCCAAGGACTCATGTTACACCCTCTACGTCCCATGGGGTACCAAGCAATGTTTAGGAATATACTAATGGTTCTTATAAGTCCTAATAAACATTCCTAGACCATTCTAAGCCTTTAGAGAACTCTCTTAACCATTCTACACTTGTTAGAACCTCCAAGGACTCATGCTACACCCCCTAAGTCCCTTCGGGTACCATGCAATGTTTAGGATCATTCTAATGGTTCTTATAATTCCTAATACACATTCCTAGACCATTCTAAGCCTTTAGAATACTCTCATAACCATTCTACACTTGTTAGAACCTCAAAGGACTCATGTTACACCCTCTACCTCCCATGGGGTACCAAGCAATGTTTAGGATCATTCTAATGGGTCTTCTGAGTCCTAATACACATTCCTAGACCATTCTAAGCCTTTAGAATACTTTCTTAACCATTCTACACTTGTTAGAACCTCCAAGGACTCATGTTACACCCTCTACGTCCCATTGGGTACCAAGCAATGTTTAGTATCATTCTAATGGTTCTTATTAGTCCTAATACACATTCCTAGACCATTCTATGCCTTTAGAATACTCTCTTAACCATTCTACACTTGTTAGAACCTCCAAGGACTCGTGCTACACAATCTACGTTCCTTGGGGTACAAAGCAATGTTTAGGATCATTCAAATGGTTCTTATAAGTCCTAATACACATTCCTAGACCATTCTATGCCTTTAGAATACTCTCTTAACCATTCTACATTTGTTAGAACCTCCAAGGACTCATGCTACACCCTCTACGTCCCTTGGGGTACCAAGCAATGTTTAGGATTGTTCAAATGGTTCTTATATGTCCTAATACACATTCCTAGACCATTCTAAGCCTTTAGAATACCCTCATTACCATTCTACACTTGTTAGAACCTCCAAGGACTCATGTTACACCCTCTACGTCCCATGGGGTACCAAGCAATGTTTAGGAATATACTAATGGTTCTTATAAGTCCTAATAAACATTCCTAGACCATTCTAAGCCTTTAGAGAACTCTCTTAACCATTCTACACTTGTTAGAACCTCCAAGGACTCATGCTACACCCCCTAAGTCCCTTCGGGTACCATGCAATGTTTAGGATCATTCTAATGGTTCTTATAATTCCTAATACACATTCCTAGACCATTCTAAGCCTTTAGAATACTCTCATAACCATTCTACACTTGTTAGAACCTCAAAGGACTCATGTTACACCCTCTACCTCCCATGGGGTACCAAGCAATGTTTAGGATCATTCTAATGGGTCTTCTGAGTCCTAATACACATTCCTAGACCATTCTAAGCCTTTAGAATACTTTCTTAACCATTCTACACTTGTTAGAACCTCCAAGGACTCATGTTACACCCTCTACGTCCCATTGGGTACCAAGCAATGTTTAGTATCATTCTAATGGTTCTTATTAGTCCTAATACACATTCCTAGACCATTCTATGCCTTTAGAATACTCTCTTAACCATTCTACACTTGTTAGAACCTCCAAGGACTCGTGCTACACAATCTACGTTCCTTGGGGTACAAAGCAATGTTTAGGATCATTCAAATGGTTCTTATAAGTCCTAATACACATTCCTAGACCATTCTATGCCTTTAGAATACTCTCTTAACCATTCTACATTTGTTAGAACCTCCAAGGACTCATGCTACACCCTCTACGTCCCTTGGGGTACCAAGCAATGTTTAGGATTGTTCAAATGGTTCTTATATGTCCTAATACACATTCCTAGACCATTCTAAGCCTTTAGAATACCCTCATTACCATTCTACACTTGTTAGAACCTCCAAGGACTCATGTTACACCCTCTACGTCCCATGGGGTACCAAGCAATGTTTAGGAATATACTAATGGTTCTTATAAGTCCTAATAAACATTCCTAGACCATTCTAAGCCTTTAGAGAACTCTCTTAACCATTCTACACTTGTTAGAACCTCCAAGGACTCATGCTACACCCCCTAAGTCCCTTCGGGTACCATGCAATGTTTAGGATCATTCTAATGGTTCTTATAATTCCTAATACACATTCCTAGACCATTCTAAGCCTTTAGAATACTCTCATAACCATTCTACACTTGTTAGAACCTCAAAGGACTCATGTTACACCCTCTACCTCCCATGGGGTACCAAGCAATGTTTAGGATCATTCTAATGGGTCTTCTGAGTCCTAATACACATTCCTAGACCATTCTAAGCCTTTAGAATACTTTCTTAACCATTCTACACTTGTTAGAACCTCCAAGGACTCATGTTACACCCTCTACGTCCCATTGGGTACCAAGCAATGTTTAGTATCATTCTAATGGTTCTTATTAGTCCTAATACACATTCCTAGACCATTCTATGCCTTTAGAATACTCTCTTAACCATTCTACACTTGTTAGAACCTCCAAGGACTCGTGCTACACAATCTACGTTCCTTGGGGTACAAAGCAATGTTTAGGATCATTCAAATGGTTCTTATAAGTCCTAATACACATTCCTAGACCATTCTATGCCTTTAGAATACTCTCTTAACCATTCTACATTTGTTAGAACCTCCAAGGACTCATGCTACACCCTCTACGTCCCTTGGGGTACCAAGCAATGTTTAGGATTGTTCAAATGGTTCTTATATGTCCTAATACACATTCCTAGACCATTCTAAGCCTTTAGAATACCCTCATTACCATTCTACACTTGTTAGAACCTCCAAGGACTCATGTTACACCCTCTACGTCCCATGGGGTACCAAGCAATGTTTAGGAATATACTAATGGTTCTTATAAGTCCTAATAAACATTCCTAGACCATTCTAAGCCTTTAGAGAACTCTCTTAACCATTCTACACTTGTTAGAACCTCCAAGGACTCATGCTACACCCCCTAAGTCCCTTCGGGTACCATGCAATGTTTAGGATCATTCTAATGGTTCTTATAATTCCTAATACACATTCCTAGACCATTCTAAGCCTTTAGAATACTCTCATAACCATTCTACACTTGTTAGAACCTCAAAGGACTCATGTTACACCCTCTACCTCCCATGGGGTACCAAGCAATGTTTAGGATCATTCTAATGGGTCTTCTGAGTCCTAATACACATTCCTAGACCATTCTAAGCCTTTAGAATACTTTCTTAACCATTCTACACTTGTTAGAACCTCCAAGGACTCATGTTACACCCTCTACGTCCCATTGGGTACCAAGCAATGTTTAGTATCATTCTAATGGTTCTTATTAGTCCTAATACACATTCCTAGACCATTCTAAGCCTTTAGAATACTCTCTTAACCATTCTACACTTGTTAGAACCT
This sequence comes from Crotalaria pallida, assembly GCA_037953625.1. NCBI lineage: Eukaryota > Viridiplantae > Streptophyta > Magnoliopsida > Fabales > Fabaceae > Crotalaria > Crotalaria pallida. The sequence continues at coordinate 102,333,382 of CM075654.1, read as the reverse complement.
CCAAGGACTCGTGCTACACAATCTACGTTCCTTGGAGTACAAAGCAATGTTTAGGATCATTCTAATGGTTCTTATAAGTCCTAATACACATTCCTAGACCATTCTAAGCCTTTAGAATACTCTCTTAACCATTCTACACTTGTTAGAACCTCCAAGGACTCGTGCTACACAATCTCCGTTCCTTGGAGTACAAAGCAATGTTTAGGATCATTCTAATGGTTCTTATAAGTCCTAATACACATTCCTAGAACATTCTAAGCCTTTAGAATACTCTCTTAACCATTCTACACTTGTTAGACCTCCAAGGACTCATGCTACACCCTCTACGTCCCTTGGGGTACCAAGCAATGTTTAGGATCATTCTAATGGTTCTTATAAGTCCTAATACACATTCCTAGGCCAATCTAAGCCTTTAGAATACTCTCATAACCATTCTACACTTGTTAGAACCTCCAAGGACTCATGCTACACCCTCTACGTCCCTTGGTGTACCAAGCATTGTTTAGGATCATACTAATGGTTCTTATAAGTCCTAATACACATTCCTAGACCAATATAAGCCTTTAGAATACTCTCATAACCATTCTACACTTGTTAGAACCTCCAAGGACTCATGCTACACCCTCTACGTCCCTTGGTGTACCAAGCATTGTTTAGGATCATACTAATGGTTCTTATAAGTCCTAATACACATTCCTAGACCAATATAAGCCTTTAGAATACTCTCTTAACCATTCTACACTTGTTAGAACCTCCAAGGACTCATGCTACACCCTCTACGTCCCTTGGGGTACCAAGCAATGTTTAGGATCATTCTAATGGTTCTTATAAGTCCTAATACACATTCCTAGACCATTCTAAGCCTTTAGAATACTCTCTTAACCATTCTACACTTGTTAGAACCTCCAAGGACTCATGCTACACCCTCTACGTCCCTTGGGGTACCAAGCAATGTTTAGGATTGTTCAAATGGTTCTTATATGTCCTAATACACATTCCTCGACCTGTCTAAGCGTTTAGAATACTCTCATAACCATTCTACACTTGTTAGAACCTCCAAGGACTAATGTTACACCCTCTACCTCCCATGGGGTACCAAGCAATGTTTAGGATCATTCTAATGGTTCTCCTGAGTCCTAATACACATTCCTAGACCATTCTAATGGTTCTTCTAAGTCATAATACACATTCCTAGATCATTCTAAGCCTTTAGAATACTTTCTTAACCATTCTACAATTGTTAGAACCTCCAACGACTCATGTTACACCCTCTACGTCCCTTGGGGTACCAAGCAATGTTTAGGATCATTCTAATGGTTCTTATAAGTCCTAATACACATTTCTAGACCATTCTAAGCCTTTAGAATACTTTCTTGACCATTCTACAGTCTTTAGAACCACCAAGGACTCAAGCTACACCATCTACGTCCCTTGGATACCAAGCAATGTTTAGGATCATTCAAATGGTTCTTATAAGTCCTAATACACATTCCTAGACCATTCTAAGCCTTTAGAATACTCTCTTAACCATTCTACATTTGTTAGAACCTCCAGGGACTCATGCTACACCCTCTACGTCCCTTGGGGTACCAAGCAATGTTTAGGATCATTCTAATGGTTCTTATAAGTCCTAATACACATTTCTAGACCATTCTAAGCCTTTAGAATACTTTCTTGACCATTCTACACTTGTTAGAACCTCCAAGGACTCATGTTACACCCTCTACGTCCCATTGGATACCAAGCAATGTTTAGGATCATTCAAATGGTTCTTATAAGTCCTAATACACATTCCTAGACCATTCTAAGCCTTTAGAATACTCTCTTAACCATTCTACACTTGTTAGACCTCCAAGGACTCATGCTACACCCTCTACGTCCCTTCGGGTACCATGCAATGTTTAGGATCATTCTAATGGTTCTTATAATTCCTAATACACATTCCTAGACCATTCTAAGCCTTTAGAATACTCTCATAACCATTCTACACTTGTTAGAACCTCAAAGGACTCATGTTACACCCTCTACCTCCCATGGGGTACCAAGAAATGTTTAGGATCATTCTAATGGGTCTTCTGAGTCCTAATACACATTCCTAGACCATTCTAAGCCTTTAGAATACTTTCTTAACCATTCTACACTTGTTAGAACCTCCAAGGACTCATGTTACACCCTCTACGTCCCATTGGGTACCAAGCAATGTTTAGTATCATTCTAATGGTTCTTATTAGTCCTAATACACATTCCTAGACCATTCTAAGCCTTTAGAATACTCTCTTAACCATTCTACACTTGTTAGAACCTCCAAGGACTCGTGCTACACAATCTACATTCCTTGGGGTGCAAAGCAATGTTTAGGATCATTCTAATTGTTCTTATAAGTCCTAATACACATTCCTAGACCATTCTAAGCCTTTAGAATACTCTCTTAACCATTCTACACCTTTTAGACCTCCAAGGACTCATGCTACACCCTCTACGTCCCTTGGGGTACCAAGCAATGTTTAGGATTGTTCAAATGGTTCTTATACGTCCTAATACACATTCCTAGACCATTCTAAGCCTTTAGAATACCCTCATAACCATTCTACACTTGTTAGAACCTCCAAGGACTCATGTTACACCCTCTACGTCTCATGGGGTACCAAGCAATGTTTAGGAATATACTAATGGTTCTTATAAGTCCTAATAAACATTCCTAGACCATTCTAAGCCTTTAGAGAACTCTCTTAACCATTCTACACTTGTTAGAACCTCCAAGGATTCATGCTACACCCCCTAAGTCCCTTCGGGTACCATGCAATGTTTAGGATCATTCTTATGGTTCTTATAATTCCTAATACACATTCCTAGACCATTCTAAGCCTTTAGAATACTCTCATAACCATTCTACACTTGTTAGAACCTCCAAGGACTTATGTTACACCCTCTACCTCCCATGGGGTACCAAGCAATGTTTAGGATCATTCTAATGGGTCTTCTGAGTCCTAATACACATTCCTAGACCATTCTAAGCCTTTAGAATACTTTCTTAACCATTCTACACTTGTTAGAACCTCCAAGGACTCATGTTACACCCTCTACGTCCCATTGGGTACCAAGCAATGTTTAGTATCATTCTAATGGTTCTTATTAGTCCTAATACACATTCCTAGACCATTCTAAGCCTTTAGAATACTCTCATAACCATTCTACAATTGTTAGAACCTCCATGGACTCATGTTACACCCTCTACGTCCCATGTGGTACCAAGCAATGTTTAGGATCATTCTAATGGTTCTTATAAGTCCTAATACACATTTCTAGACCATTCTAAGCCTTTAGAATACTTTCTTGACCATTCTACAGTCTTTAGAACCACCAAGGACTCAAGCTACACCATCTACGTCCCTTGGATACCAAGCAATGTTTAGGATCATTCAAATGGTTCTTATAAGTCCTAATACACATTCCTAGACCATTCTAAGCCTTTAGAATACTCTCTTAACCATTCTACATTTGTTAGAACCTCCAGGGACTCATGCTACACCCTCTACGTCCCTTGGGGTACCAAGCAATGTTTAGGATCATTCTAATGGTTCTTATAAGTCCTAATACACATTTCTAGACCATTCTAAGCCTTTAGAATACTTTCATGACCATTCTACAGTCTTTAGAACCACCAAGGACTCAAGCTACACCATCTACGTCCCTTGGATACCAAGCAATGTTTAGGATCATTCAAATGGTTCTTATAAGTCCTAATACACATTCCTAGACCATTCTAAGCCTTTAGAATACTCTCTTAACCATTCTACATTTGTTAGAACCTCCAGGGACTCATGCTACACCCTCTACGTCCCTTGGGGTACCAAGCAATGTTTAGGATCATTCTAATGGTTCTTATAAGTCCTAATACACATTTCTAGACCATTCTAAGCCTTTAGAATACTTTCTTGACCATTCTACAGTCTTTAGAACCACCAAGGACTCAAGCTACACCATCTACGTCCCTTGGATACCAAGCAATGTTTAGGATCATTCAAATGGTTCTTATAAGTCCTAATACACATTCCTAGACCATTCTAAGCCTTTAGAATACTCTCTTAACCATTCTACATTTGTTAGAACCTCCAGGGACTCATGCTACACCCTCTACGTCCCTTGGGGTACCAAGCAATGTTTAGGATTGTTCAAATGGTTCTTATACGTCCTAATACACATTCCTAGACCATTCTAAGCCTTTAGAATACCCTCATAACCATTCTACACTTGTTAGAACCTCCAAGGACTCATGTTACACCCTCTACGTCCCATGGGGTACCAAGCAATGTTTAGGAATATACTAATGGTTCTTATAAGTCCTAATAAACATTCCTAGACCATTCTAAGCCTTTAGAGAACTCTCTTAACCATTCTACACTTGTTAGAACCTCCAAGGACTCATGCTACACCCCCTAAGTCCCTTCGGGTACCATGCAATATTTAGGATCATTCAAATGGTTCTTATAAGTCCTAATACACATTCCTAGACCATTCTAAGCCTTTAGAATACTCTCTTAACCATTCTACATTTGTTAGAACCTCCAGGGACTCATGCTACACCCTCTACGTCCCTTGGGGTACCAAGCAATGTTTAGGATCATTCTAATGGTTCTTATAAGTCCTAATACACATTTCTAGACCATTCTAAGCCTTTAGAATACTTTCTTGACCATTCTACAGTCTTTAGAACCACCAAGGACTCAAGCTACACCATCTACGTCCCTTGGATACCAAGCAATGTTTAGGATCATTCAAATGGTTCTTATAAGTCCTAATACACATTCCTAGACCATTCTAAGCCTTTAGAATACTCTCTTAACCATTCTACATTTGTTAGAACCTCCAGGGACTCATGCTACACCCTCTACGTCCCTTGGGGTACCAAGCAATGTTTAGGATTGTTCAAATGGTTCTTATACGTCCTAATACACATTCCTAGACCATTCTAAGCCTTTAGAATACCCTCATAACCATTCTACACTTGTTAGAACCTCCAAGGACTCATGTTACACCCTCTACGTCCCATGGGGTACCAAGCAATGTTTAGGAATATACTAATGGTTCTTATAAGTCCTAATAAACATTCCTAGACCATTCTAAGCCTTTAGAGAACTCTCTTAACCATTCTACACTTGTTAGAACCTCCAAGGACTCATGCTACACCCCCTAAGTCCCTTCGGGTACCATGCAATATTTAGGATCATTCTAATGGTTCTTATAATTCCTAATACACATTCCTAGACCATTCTAAGCCTTTAGAATACTCTCATAACCATTCTACACTTGTTAGAACCTCCAAGGACTCATGTTACACCCTCTACCTCCCATGGGGTACCAAGCAATGTTTAGGATCATTCTAATGGGTCTTCTGAGTCCTAATACACATTCCTAGACCATTCTAAGCCTTTAGAATACTTTCTTAACCATTCTACACTTGTTAGAACCTCCAAGGACTCATGTTACACCCTCTACGTCCCATTGGGTACCAAGCAATGTTTAGTATCATTCTAATGGTTCTTATTAGTCCTAATACACATTCCTAGACCATTCTAAGCCTTTAGAATACTCTCTTAACCATTCTACACTAGTTAGAACCTCCAAGGACTCGTGCTACACAATCTACGTTCCTTGGGGTACAAAGCAATGTTTAGGATCATTCTAATGGTTCTTATAAGTCCTAATACACATTCCTAGACCATTCTAAGCCTTTAGAATACTCTCATAACCATTCTACACTTGTTAGAACCTCCAAGGACTCATGCTACACCCTCTACGTCCCTTGGTGTACCAAGCATTGTTTAGGATCATACTAATGGTTCTTATAAGTCCTAATACACATTCCTAGAGCAATATAAGCCTTTAGAATACTCTCTTAACCATTCTACACTTGTTAGAACCTCCAAGGACTCATGCTACACCCTCTACGTCCCTTGGGGTACCAAGCATTGTTTAGGATCATACTAATGGTTCTTATAAGTCCTAATACACATTCCTAGACCAATATAAGCCTTTAGAATACTCTCTTAACCATTCTACACTTGTTAGAACCTCCAAGGACTCATGCTACACAATCTACGTTCCTTGGGGTACAAAGCAATGTTTAGGATAATTCTAATGGTTCTTATAAGTCCTAATACACATTCCTAGACCATTCTAAGCCTTTAGAATACTCTCATAACCATTCTACACTTGTTAGAACCTCCAAGGACTCATGCTACACCCTCTACGTCCCTTGGTGTACCAAGCATTGTTTAGGATCATACTAATGGTTCTTATAAGTCCTAATACACATTCCTAGACCATTCTAAGCCTTTAGAATACTCTCTTAACCATTCTACACTTGTTAGAACCTCCAAGGACTCATGCTACACCCTCTACGTCCCTTGGGGTACCAAGCAATGTTTAGGATTGTTCAAATGGTTCTTATATGTCCTAATACACATTCCTCGATCTGTCTAAGCGTTTAGAATACTCTCATAACCATTCTACACTTGTTAGAACCTCCAAGGACTAATGTTACACCCTCTACCTCCCATGGGGTACCAAGCAATGTTTAGGATCATTCTAATGGTTCTTATAAGTCCTAATACACATTTCTAGACCATTCTAAGCCTTTAGAATACTTTCTTGACCATTCTACAGTCTTTAGAACCACCAAGGACTCAAGCTACACCATCTACGTCCCTTGGATACCAAGCAATGTTTAGGATCATTCAAATGGTTCTTATAAGTCCTAATACACATTCCTAGACCATTCTAAGCCTTTAGAATACTCTCTTAACCATTCTACATTTGTTAGAACCTCCAGGGACTCATGCTACACCCTCTACGTCCCTTGGGGTACCAAGCAATGTTTAGGATTGTTCAAATGGTTCTTATACGTCCTAATACACATTCCTAGACCATTCTAAGCCTTTAGAATACCCTCATAACCATTCTACACTTGTTAGAACCTCCAAGGACTCATGTTACACCCTCTACGTCCCATGGGGTACCAAGCAATGTTTAGGAATATACTAATGGTTCTTATAAGTCCTAATAAACATTCCTAGACCATTCTAAGCCTTTAGAGAACTCTCTTAACCATTCTACACTTGTTAGAACCTCCAAGGACTCATGCTACACCCCCTAAGTCCCTTCGGGTACCATGCAATATTTAGGATCATTCTAATGGTTCTTATAATTCCTAATACACATTCCTAGACCATTCTAAGCCTTTAGAATACTCTCATAACCATTCTACACTTGTTAGAACCTCCAAGGACTCATGTTACACCCTCTACCTCCCATGGGGTACCAAGCAATGTTTAGGATCATTCTAATGGGTCTTCTGAGTCCTAATACACATTCCTAGACCATTCTAAGCCTTTAGAATACTTTCTTAACCATTCTACACTTGTTAGAACCTCCAAGGACTCATGTTACACCCTCTACGTCCCATTGGGTACCAAGCAATGTTTAGTATCATTCTAATGGTTCTTATTAGTCCTAATACACATTCCTAGACCATTCTAAGCCTTTAGAATACTCTCTTAACCATTCTACACTAGTTAGAACCTCCAAGGACTCGTGCTACACAATCTACGTTCCTTGGGGTACAAAGCAATGTTTAGGATCATTCTAATGGTTCTTATAAGTCCTAATACACATTCCTAGACCATTCTAAGCCTTTAGAATACTCTCATAACCATTCTACACTTGTTAGAACCTCCAAGGACTCATGCTACACCCTCTACGTCCCTTGGTGTACCAAGCATTGTTTAGGATCATACTAATGGTTCTTATAAGTCCTAATACACATTCCTAGACCAATATAAGCCTTTAGAATACTCTCTTAACCATTCTACACTTGTTAGAACCTCCAAGGACTCATGCTACACCCTCTACGTCCCTTCGGGTACCAAGCATTGTTTAGGATCATACTAATGGTTCTTATAAGTCCTAATACACATTCCTAGACCAATATAAGCCTTTAGAATACTCTCTTAACCATTCTACACTTGTTAGAACCTCCAAGGACTCATGCTACACAATCTACGTTCCTTGGGGTACAAAGCAATGTTTAGGATAATTCTAATGGTTCTTATAAGTCCTAATACACATTCCTAGACCATTCTAAGCCTTTAGAATACTCTCATAACCATTCTACACTTGTTAGAACCTCCAAGGACTCATGCTACACCCTCTACGTCCCTTGGTGTACCAAGCATTGTTTAGGATCATACTAATGGTTCTTATAAGTCCTAATACACATTCCTAGACCATTCTAAGCCTTTAGAATACTCTCTTAACCATTCTACACTTGTTAGAACCTCCAAGGACTCATGCTACACCCTCTACGTCCCTTGGGGTACCAAGCAATGTTTAGGATTGTTCAAATGGTTCTTATATGTCCTAATACACATTCCTCGATCTGTCTAAGCGTTTAGAATACTCTCATAACCATTCTACACTTGTTAGAACCTCCAAGGACTAATGTTACACCCTCTACCTCCCATGGGGTACCAAGCAATGTTTAGGATCATTCTAATGGTTCTTATAAGTCCTAATACACATTTCTAGACCATTCTAAGCCTTTAGAATACTTTCTTGACCATTCTACAGTCTTTAGAACCACCAAGGACTCAAGCTACACCATCTACGTCCCTTGGATACCAAGCAATGTTTAGGATCATTCAAATGGTTCTTATAAGTCCTAATACACATTCCTAGACCATTCTAAGCCTTTAGAATACTCTCTTAACCATTCTACATTTGTTAGAACCTCCAGGGACTCATGCTACACCCTCTACGTCCCTTGGGGTACCAAGCAATGTTTAGGATTGTTCAAATGGTTCTTATACGTCCTAATACACATTCCTAGACCATTCTAAGCCTTTAGAATACCCTCATAACCATTCTACACTTGTTAGAACCTCCAAGGACTCATGTTACACCCTCTACGTCCCATGGGGTACCAAGCAATGTTTAGGAATATACTAATGGTTCTTATAAGTCCTAATAAACATTCCTAGACCATTCTAAGCCTTTAGAGAACTCTCTTAACCATTCTACACTTGTTAGAACCTCCAAGGACTCATGCTACACCCCCTAAGTCCCTTCGGGTACCATGCAATATTTAGGATCATTCTAATGGTTCTTATAATTCCTAATACACATTCCTAGACCATTCTAAGCCTTTAGAATACTCTCATAACCATTCTACACTTGTTAGAACCTCCAAGGACTCATGTTACACCCTCTACCTCCCATGGGGTACCAAGCAATGTTTAGGATCATTCTAATGGGTCTTCTGAGTCCTAATACACATTCCTAGACCATTCTAAGCCTTTAGAATACTTTCTTAACCATTCTACACTTGTTAGAACCTCCAAGGACTCATGTTACACCCTCTACGTCCCATTGGGTACCAAGCAATGTTTAGTATCATTCTAATGGTTCTTATTAGTCCTAATACACATTCCTAGACCATTCTAAGCCTTTAGAATACTCTCTTAACCATTCTACACTAGTTAGAACCTCCAAGGACTCGTGCTACACAATCTACGTTCCTTGGGGTACAAAGCAATGTTTAGGATCATTCTAATGGTTCTTATAAGTCCTAATACACATTCCTAGACCATTCTAAGCCTTTAGAATACTCTCATAACCATTCTACACTTGTTAGAACCTCCAAGGACTCATGCTACACCCTCTACGTCCCTTGGTGTACCAAGCATTGTTTAGGATCATACTAATGGTTCTTATAAGTCCTAATACACATTCCTAGAGCAATATAAGCCTTTAGAATACTCTCTTAACCATTCTACACTTGTTAGAACCTCCAAGGACTCATGCTACACCCTCTACGTCCCTTGGGGTACCAAGCATTGTTTAGGATCATACTAATGGTTCTTATAAGTCCTAATACACATTCCTAGACCAATATAAGCCTTTAGAATACTCTCTTAACCATTCTACACTTGTTAGAACCTCCAAGGACTCATGCTACACAATCTACGTTCCTTGGGGTACAAAGCAATGTTTAGGATAATTCTAATGGTTCTTATAAGTCCTAATACACATTCCTAGACCATTCTAAGCCTTTAGAATACTCTCATAACCATTCTACACTTGTTAGAACCTCCAAGGACTCATGCTACACCCTCTACGTCCCTTGGTGTACCAAGCATTGTTTAGGATCATACTAATGGTTCTTATAAGTCCTAATACACATTCCTAGACCATTCTAAGCCTTTAGAATACTCTCTTAACCATTCTACACTTGTTAGAACCTCCAAGGACTCATGCTACACCCTCTACGTCCCTTGGGGTACCAAGCAATGTTTAGGATTGTTCAAATGGTTCTTATATGTCCTAATACACATTCCTCGATCTGTCTAAGCGTTTAGAATACTCTCATAACCATTCTACACTTGTTAGAACCTCCAAGGACTAATGTTACACCCTCTACCTCCCATGGGGTACCAAGCAATGTTTAGGATCATTCTAATGGTTCTTATAAGTCCTAATACACATTTCTAGACCATTCTAAGCCTTTAGAATACTTTCTTGACCATTCTACAGTCTTTAGAACCACCAAGGACTCAAGCTACACCATCTACGTCCCTTGGATACCAAGCAATGTTTAGGATCATTCAAATGGTTCTTATAAGTCCTAATACACATTCCTAGACCATTCTAAGCCTTTAGAATACTCTCTTAACCATTCTACATTTGTTAGAACCTCCAGGGACTCATGCTACACCCTCTACGTCCCTTGGGGTACCAAGCAATGTTTAGGATTGTTCAAATGGTTCTTATACGTCCTAATACACATTCCTAGACCATTCTAAGCCTTTAGAATACCCTCATAACCATTCTACACTTGTTAGAACCTCCAAGGACTCATGTTACACCCTCTACGTCCCATGGGGTACCAAGCAATGTTTAGGAATATACTAATGGTTCTTATAAGTCCTAATAAACATTCCTAGACCATTCTAAGCCTTTAGAGAACTCTCTTAACCATTCTACACTTGTTAGAACCTCCAAGGACTCATGCTACACCCCCTAAGTCCCTTCGGGTACCATGCAATATTTAGGATCATTCTAATGGTTCTTATAATTCCTAATACACATTCCTAGACCATTCTAAGCCTTTAGAATACTCTCATAACCATTCTACACTTGTTAGAACCACCAAGGACTCATGTTACACCCTCTACCTCCCATGGGGTACCAAGCAATGTTTAGGATCATTCTAATGGGTCTTCTGAGTCCTAATACACATTCCTAGACCATTCTAAGCCTTTAGAATACTTTCTTAACCATTCTACACTTGTTAGAACCTCCAAGGACTCATGTTACACCCTCTACGTCCCATTGGGTACCAAGCAATGTTTAGTATCATTCTAATGGTTCTTATTAGTCCTAATACACATTCCTAGACCATTCTAAGCCTTTAGAATACTCTCTTAACCATTCTACACTAGTTAGAACCTCCAAGGACTCGTGCTACACAATCTACGTTCCTTGGGGTACAAAGCAATGTTTAGGATCATTCTAATGGTTCTTATAAGTCCTAATACACATTCCTAGACCATTCTAAGCCTTTAGAATACTCTCATAACCATTCTACACTTGTTAGAACCTCCAAGGACTCATGCTACACCCTCTACGTCCCTTGGTGTACCAAGCATTGTTTAGGATCATACTAATGGTTCTTATAAGTCCTAATACACATTCCTAGACCAATATAAGCCTTTAGAATACTCTCTTAACCATTCTACACTTGTTAGAACCTCCAAGGACTCATGCTACACCCTCTACGTCCCTTGGGGTACCAAGCAATGTTTAGGATTGTTCAAATGGTTCTTATATGTCCTAATACACATTCCTCGATCTGTCTAAGCGTTTAGAATACTCTCATAACCATTCTACACTTGTTAGAACCTCCAAGGACTAATGTTACACCCTCTACCTCCCATGGGGTACCAAGCAATGTTTAGGATCATTCTAATGGTTCTCCTGAGTCCTAATACACATTCCTAGACCATTCTAAGCCTTTAGAATACTCTCATAACCATTCTACAGTTGTTAGAACCTCCATGGACTCATGTTACACCCTCTACGTCCCATGGGGTACCAAGCAATGTTTAGGATCATTCTAATGGTTCTTATAAGTCCTAATACACATTTCTAGACCATTCTAAGCCTTTAGAATACTTTCTTGACCATTCTACAGTCTTTAGAACCACCAAGGACTCAAGCTACACCATCTACGTCCCTTGGATACCAAGCAATGTTTAGGATCATTCAAATGGTTCTTATAAGTCCTAATACACATTCCTAGACCATTCTAAGCCTTTAGAATACTCTCTTCACCATTCTACACTTGTTAGACCTCCAAGGACTCATGCTACACCCTCTACGTCCCTTCGGGTACCATGCAATGTTTAGGATCATTCTAATGGTTCTTATAATTCCTAATACACATTCCTAGACCATTCTAAGCCTTTAGAATACTCTCATAACCATTCTACACTTGTTAGAACCTCAAAGGACTCATGTTACACCCTCTACCTCCCATGGGGTACCAAGCAATGTTTAGGATCATTCTAATGGGTCTTCTGAGTCCTAATACACATTCCTAGACCATTCTAAGCCTTTAGAATACTTTCTTAACCATTCTACACTTGTTAGAACCTCCAAGGACTCATGTTACACCCTCTACGTCCCATTGGGTACCAAGCAATGTTTAGTATCATTCTAATGGTTCTTATTAGTCCTAATACACATTCCTAGACCATTCTAAGCCTTTAGAATACTCTCTTAACCATTCCACACTTGTTAGAACCTCCAAGGACTCGTGCTACACAATCTACGTTCCTTGGGGTACAAAGCAATGTTTAGGATCATTCTAATTGTTCTTATAAGTCCTAATACACATTCCTAGACCATTCTAAGCCTTTAGAATACTCTCTTAACCATTCTACACTTGTTAGACCTCCAAGGACTCATGCTACACCCTCTACGTCCCTTGGGGTACCAAGCAATGTTTAGGATTGTTCAAATGGTTCTTATACGTCCTAATACACATTCCTAGACCATTCTAAGCCTTTAGAATACCCTCATAACCATTCTACACTTGTTAGAACCTCCAAGGACTCATGTTACACCCTCTACGTCTCATGGGGTACCAAGCAATGTTTAGGAATATACTAATGGTTCTTATAAGTCCTAATAAACATTCCTAGACCATTCTAAGCCTTTAGAGAACTCTCTTAACCATTCTACACTTGTTAGAACCTCCAAGGATTCATGCTACACCCCCTAAGTCCCTTCGGGTACCATGCAATGTTTAGGATCATTCTTATGGTTCTTATAATTCCTAATACACATTCCTAGACCATTCTAAGCCTTTAGAATACTCTCATAACCATTCTACACTTGTTAGAACCTCCAAGGACTTATGTTACACCCTCTACCTCCCATGGGGTACCAAGCAATGTTTAGGATCATTCTAATGGGTCTTCTGAGTCCTAATACACATTCCTAGACCATTCTAAGCCTTTAGAATACTTTCTTAACCATTCTACACTTGTTAGAACCTCCAAGGACTCATGTTACACCCTCTACGTCCCATTGGGTACCAAGCAATGTTTAGTATCATTCTAATGGTTCTTATTAGTCCTAATACACATTCCTAGACCATTCTAAGCCTTTAGAATACTCTCTTAACCATTCTACACTTGTTAGAACCTCCAAGGACTCATGCTACACCCTCTACGTCCCTTGGTGTACCAAGCATTGTTTAGGATCATACTAATGGTTCTTATAAGTCCTAATACACATTCCTAGACCAATATAAGCCTTTAGAATACTCTCTTAACCATTCTACACTTGTTAGAACCTCCAAGGACTCATGCTACACCCTCTACGTCCCTTGGGGTACCAAGCAATGTTTAGGATCATTCTAATGGTTCTTATAAGTCCTAATAAACATTCCTAAACCATTCTAAGCCTTTAGAATACTCTCTTAACCATTCTACACTTGTTAGAACCTCCAAGGACTCATGCTACACCCTCTACGTCCCTTGGGGTACCAAGCAATGTTTAGGATTGTTCAAATGGTTCTTATATGTCCTAATTCACATTCCTCGACCTGTCTAAGCGTTTAGAATACTCTCATAACCATTCTACACTTGTTAGAACCTCCAAGGACTAATGTTACACCCTCTACCTCCCATGGGGTACCAAGCAATGTTTAGGATCATTCTAATGGTTCTCCTGAGTCCTAATACACATTCCTAGACCATTCTAAGCCTTTAGAATACTCTCATAACCATTCTACAATTGTTAGAACCTCCATGGACTCATGTTACACCCTCTACGTCCCATGGGGTACCAAGCAATGTTTAGGATCATTCTAATGGTTCTTATAAGTCCTAAAACACATTTCTAGACCATTCTAAGCCTTTAGAATACTTTCTTGACCATTCTACAGTCTTTAGAACCACCAAGGACTCAAGCTACACCATCTACGTCCCTTGGATACCAAGCAATGTTTAGGATCATTCAAATGGTTCTTATACGTCCTAATACACATTCCTAGACCATTCTAAGCCTTTAGAATACTCTCTTAACCATTCTACATTTGTTAGAACCTCCAGGGACTCATGCTACACCCTCTACGTCCCTTGGGGTACCAAGCAATGTTTAGGATCATTCTAATGGTTCTTATAAGTCCTAATACACATTTCTAGACCATTCTAAGCCTTTAGAATACTTTCTTGACCATTCTTCAGTCTTTAGAACCACCAAGGACTCAAGCTACACCATCTACGTCCCTTGGATACCAAGCAATGTTTAGGATCATTCAAATGGTTCTTATAAGTCCTAATACACATTCCTAGACCATTCTAAGCCTTTAGAATACTCTCTTAACCATTCTACATTTGTTAGAACCTCCAGGGACTCATGCTACACCCTCTACGTCCCTTGGGGTACCAAGCAATGTTTAGGATTGTTCAAATGGTTCTTATACGTCCTAATACACATTCCTAGACCATTCTAAGCCTTTAGAATACCCTCATAACCATTCTACACTTGTTAGAACCTCCAAGGACTCATGTTACACCCTCTACGTCCCATTGGGTACCAAGCAATGTTTAGTATCATTCTAATGGTTCCTATAAGTCCTAATACACATTCCTAGACCATTCTAAGCCTTTAGAAAACTTTCTTAACCATTCTACACTTGTTAGAACCTCCAAGGACTCATGTTACACCCTCTACGTCCCATTGGGTACCAAGCAATGTTTAGTATCATTCTAATGGTTCTTATTAGTCCTAATACACATTCCTAGACCATTCTAAGCCTTTAGAATACTCTCTTAACCATTCTACACTTGTTAGAACCTCCAAGGACTCGTGCTACACAATCTACGTTCCTTGGGGTACAAAGCAATGTTTAGGATCATTCTAATGGTTCTTATAAGTCCTAATACACATTCCTAGACCATTCTAAGCCTTTAGAATACTCTCTTAACCATTCTACACTTGTTAGACCTCCAAGGACTCATGCTACACCCTCTACGTCCCTTGGGGTACCAAGCAATGTTTAGGATCATTCTAATGGTTCTTATAAGTCCTAATACACATTCCTAGACCAATCTAAGCCTTTAGAATACTCTCATAACCATTCTACACTTGTTAGAACCTCCAAGGACTCATGCTACACCCTCTACGTCCCTTGGTGTACCAAGCAATGTTTAGGATCATACTAATGGTTCTTATAAGTCCTAATACACATTCCTAGACCATTCTAAGCCTTTAGAATACTCTCATAACCATTCTACACTTGTTAGAACCTCCAAGGACTCATGCTACACCCTCTACGTCCCTTCGGGTACCAAGCAATGTTTAAGATCATTCTAATGGTTCTTATAAGTCCTAATACACATTCCTAGACCAATCTAAGCCTTTAGAATACTCTCATAACCATTCTACACTTGTTAGAACCTCCAAGGACGCATGCTACACCCTCTATGTCCCATGGGGTACCAAGCAATGTTTAGGATCATTCTAATGGTTCTTCTAAGTCATAATACACATTCCTAGATCATTCTAAGCCCTTAGAATACTTTCTTAACCATTCTACAATTGTTAGAACCTCCAACGACTCATGTTACACCCTCTACGTCCCTTGGGGTACCAAGCAATGTTTATGATCATTCTAATGGTTCTTATAAGTCCTAATACACATTCCTAGACCATTCTAAGCCTTTAGAATACTCTCATAACCATTCTACACTTGTTAGAACCTCCAAGGACTCATGCTACACCCTCTACGTCCCTTCGGGTACCAAGCAATGTTTAAGATCATTCTAATGGTTCTTATAAGTCCTAATACACATTCCTAGACCAATCTAAGCCTTTAGAATACTCTCATAACCATTCTACACTTGTTAGAACCTCCAAGGACGCATGCTACACCCTCTATGTCCCATGGGGTACCAAGCAATGTTTAGGATCATTCTAATGGTTCTTCTAAGTCATAATACACATTCCTAGATCATTCTAAGCCCTTAGAATACTTTCTTAACCATTCTACAATTGTTAGAACCTCCAACGACTCATGTTACACCCTCTACGTCCCTTGGGGTACCAAGCAATGTTTATGATCATTCTAATGGTTCTTATAAGTCCTAATACACATTCCTAGACCATTCTAAGCCTTTAGAATACTCTCTTAACCATTCTACACTTGTTAGAACCTCCAAGGACTCATGCTACACCCTCTACGTCCCTTGGTGTACCAAGCAATGTTTAGGATAATTCAAATGGTTCTTATATGTCCTAATACACATTCTTCGACCTGTCTAAGCGTTTAGAATACTCTCATAACCATTCTACACTTGTTAGAACCTCCAAGGACTAATGTTACACCCTCTACCTCCCATGGGGTACCAAGCAATGTTTAGGATCGTTCTAATGGTTTTCTGAGTCCTAATACACATTCCTAGACCATTCTAAGCCTTTAGAATACTCTCATAACCATTCTACACTTGTTAGAACCTCCATGGACTCATGTTACACCCTCTACGTCCCATGGGGTACCAAGCAATGTTTAGGATCATTCTAATGGTTCTTATAAGTCCTAATACACATTTCTAGACCATTCTAAGCCTTTAGAATACTTTCTTGACCATTCTATAGTCTTTAGAACCACCAAGGACTCAAGCTATACCATCTACGTCCCTTGGATACCAAGCAATGTTTAGGATCATTCAAATGGTTCTTATAAGTCCTAATACACATTCCTAGACCATTCTAAGCCTTTAGAATACTCTCTTAACCATTCTACATTTGTTAGAACCTCCAAGGACTCATGTTACACCCTCTACCTCCCATGGGGTACCAAGCAATGTTTAGGATCATTCTAATGGTTCTTCTGAGTCCTAATACACATTCCTAGACCATTCTAAGCCTTTAGAATACTTTCTTAACCATTCTACACTTGTTAGAACCTCCAAGGACTCATGCTACACCCTCTACGTCCCATTGGGTACCAAGCAATGTTCAGTATCATTCTAATGGTTCTTATTAGTCCAAATACACATTCCTAGACCATTCTAAGCCTTTAGATTACTCTCTTAACCATTCTACACTTGTTAGAACCTCCAAGGACTCGTGCTACACAATCTACGTTCCTTGGGGTACAAAGCAATGTTTAGGATCATTCTAATGGTTCTTATAAGTCCTAATACACATTCCTAGACCATTCGAAGCCTTTAGAATACTCTCTTAACCATTCTACACTTGTTAGACCTCCAAGGACTCATGCTACACCCTCTACGTCCCTTGGGGTACCAAGCAATGTTTAGGATTGTTCAAATGGTTCTTATACGTCCTAATACACATTCCTAGACCATTCTAAGCCTTTAGAATACTTTCTTAACCATTCTACACTTGTTAGAACCTCCAAGGACTCATGTTACACCCTCTACGTCCCATTGGGTACCAAGCAATGTTTAGTATCATTCTAATGGTTCTTATTAGTCCTAATACACATTCCTAGACCATTCTAAGCCTTTAGAATACTCTCTTAACCATTCTACACTTGTTAGAACCTCCAAGGACTCGTGCTACACAATCTACGTTCCTTGGGGTACAAAGCAATGTTTAGGATCATTCTAATGGTTCTTATAAGTCCTAATACACATTCCTAGACCATTCGAAGCCTTTAGAATACTCTCTTAACCATTCTACACTTGTTAGACCTCCAAGGACTCATGCTACACCCTCTACGTCCCATGGGGTACCAAGCAATGTTTAGGATCATTCTAATGGTTCTTCTAAGTCATAATACACATTCCTAGATCATTCTAAGCCTTTAGAATACTTTCTTAACCATTCTACAATTGTTAGAACCTCCAACGACTCATGTTACACCCTCTACGTCCCTTGGGGTACCAAGCAATGTTTATGATCATTCTAATGGCTCTTATAAGTCCTAATACACATTCCTAGACCATTCTAAGCCTTTAGAATACTCTCTTAACCATTCTACACTTGTTAGAACCTCCAAGGACTCATGCTACACCCTCTACGTCCCTTGGGGTACCAAGCAATGTTTAGGATTGTTCAAATGGTTCTTATATGTCCTAATACACATTCCTCGACCTGTCTAAGCGTTTAGAATACTCTCATAACCATTCTACACTTGTTAGAACCTCCAAGGACTCATGTTACACCCTCTACGTCCCATGAGGTACCAAGCAATGTTTAGGAATATACTAATGGTTCTTATAAGTCCTAATAAACATTCCTAGACCATTCTAAGCCTTTAGAGAACTCTCTTAACCATTCTACACTTGTTAGAACCTCCAAGGACTCATGCTACACCCCCTAAGTCCCTTCGGGTACCATGCAATGTTTAGGATCATTCTAATGGTTCTTATAAGTCCTAATACACATTCCTAGACCATTCTAAGCCTTTAGAATACTCTCATAACCATTCTACACTTGTTAGAACCTCCAAGGACTCATGTTACACCCTCTACGTCCCATTGGGTACCAAGCAATGTTTAGGATCATTCTAATGGTTCTTATAAGTCCTAATACACATTCCTAGACCATTCTAAGCCTTTAGAATACTCTCTTAACCATTCTACACTTGTTAGACCTCCAAGGACACATGCTACACCCTCTACGTCCCTTGGGGTACCAAGCAATGTTTAGAATTGTTCAAATGGTTCTTATATGTCCTAATACACATTCCTAGACCATTCTAAGCCTTTAGAATACTCTCATAACCATTCTACACTTGTTAGAACCTCCAAGGACTAATGCTACACCCTCTACCTCCCATGGGGTACCAAGCAATGTTTAGGATCATTCTAATGGTTATTCTGAGTCCTAATACACATTCCTAGATCATTCTAAGCCTTTAGAATACTTTCTTAACCATTTTACACTTGTTAGAACCTCCAAGGACTCATGTTACACCCTCTACGTCCCATTGGGTACCAAGCAATGTTTAGGATCATTCTAATGGTTCTTATAAGTCCTAATACACATTCCTAGACCAATCTAAGCCTTTAGAATACTCTCATAACCATTCTACATTTGTTAGAACCTCCAAGGACTCATGCTACACCTTCTACGTCCCTTGGGGTACCAAGCAATGTTTAGGATCATTCTAATGGTTCTTATAAGTCCTAATACACATTCCTAGACCAATCTAAGCCTTTGAATACTCTCATAACCATTCTACATTTGTTAGAACCTCCAAGGACTCATGCTACACCCTCTACGTCCCTTGGTGTACCAAGCATTGTTTAGGATCATACTAATGGTTCTTATAAGTCCTAATACACATTCCTAGACCAATATAAGCCTTTAGAATACTCTCTTAACCATTCTACACTTGTTAGAACCTCCAAGGACTCATGCTACACCCTCTACGTCCCTTGGGGTACCAAGCAATGTTTAGGATCATTCTAATGGTTCTTATAAGTCCTAATAAACATTCCTAGACCATTCTAAGCCTTTAGAGAACTCTCTTAACCATTCTACACATGTTAGAACCTCCAAGGACTCATGCTACACCCTCTACGTCCCTTGGGGTACCAAGCAATGTTTAGGATCATTCTAATGGTTCTTATAAGTCCTAATACACATTCTTAGACCATTCTATGCCTTTAGAATACTCTCTTAACCATTTACACTTGTTAGAACCTCCAACGACTCATGCTACACCCTCTACGTCCCTTGGTGTACCAAGCAATGTTTAGGATCATACTCATGGTTCTTATAAGTCCTAATACACATTCCTAGACCATTCTAAGCCTTTAGAATACTCTCTTAACCACTCTACACTTGTTAGAACCTCCAATGACTCATGGTACACCCTCTACGTCCCATGGGGTACCAAGCAATGTTTAGGATCATTCTAATGGTTCTTATAAGTCCTAATACACATTCCTAGACCATTCTAAGCCTTTAGAATACTCTCATAACCATTCTACACTTGTTAGAACCTCCAAGGAATCATTCTACACCCTCTACGTCCCTTGGGGTACCAAGCAATGTTTAGGATCATTCTAATGGTTCTTCTAAGTCCTAATACACATTCCTAGACCATTCTAAGCCTTTAGAATACTCTCTTAACCATTCTACACTTGTTAGAACCTCCAAGGACTCATGTTACACCCTCTACGTCCCATGGGGTACCAAGCAATGTTTAGGAATATACTAATGGTTCTTATAAGTCCTAATAAACATTCCTAGACCATTCTAAGCCTTTAGAGAACTCTCTTAACCATTCTACACTTGTTAGAACCTCCAAGGACTCATGCTACACCCCCTAAGTCCCTTCGAGTACCATGCAATGTTTAGGATCATTCTAATGGTTCTTATAAGTCCTAATACACATTCCTAGACCATTCTAAGCCTTTAGAATACTCTCATAACCATTCTACACTTGTTAGAACCTCCAAGGACTAATGCTACACCCTCTACCTCCCATGGGGTACCAAGCAATGTTTAGGATCATTCTAATGGTTATTCTGAGTCCTAATACACATTCCTAGACCATTCTAAGCCTTTAGAATACTTTCTTAACCATTTTACACTTGTTAGAACCTCCAAGGACTCATGTTACACCCTCTACGTCCCATTGGGTACCAAGCAATGTTTAGTATCATTCTAATGGTTCTTATTAGTCCTAATACAGATTCCTAGACCATTCTAAGCCTTTAGAATACTCTCTTAACCATTCTACACTTGTTAGAACCTCCAAGGACTCATGCTACACAATCTACGTTCCTTGGGGTACAAAGCAATGTTTAGGATCATTCTAATGGTTCTTATAAGTCCTAATACACATTCCTAGACCATTCTAAGCCTTTAGAATACTCTCTTAACCATTCTACACTTGTTAGACCTCCAAGGACTCATGCTACACCCTCTACGTCCATTGGGGTACCAAGCAATGTTTAGGATCATTCTAATGGTTCTTATAAGTCCTAATACACATTCCTAGACCAATCTAAGCCTTTAGAATACTCTCATAACCATTCTACACTTGTTAGAACCTCCAAGGACTCATGCTACATCCTCTACGTCCCTTGGTGTACCAAGCAATGTTTAGGATCATACTAATGGTTCTTATAAGTCCTAATACACATTCCTAGACCATTATAAGCCTTTAGAATACTCTCTTAACCATTCTACACTTGTTAGAACCTCCTAGGACTCATGCTACACCCTCTACGTCCCTTGGGGTACCAAGCAATGTTTAGGATCATTCTATTGGTTCTTATAAGTCCTAATACACATTCCTAGACCATTCTAAGCCTTTAGAATAATCTCTTAACCATTCTACACTTCTTAGAACCTCCAAGGACTCATGCTACACCCTCTACGTCCCTTCGGGTACCAAGCAATGTTTAAGATCATTCTAATGGTTCTTATAAGTCCTAATACACATTCCTAGACCAATCTAAGCCTTTAGAATACTCTCATAACCATTCTACACTTGTTAGAACCTCCAAGGACTCATGCTACACCCTCTACGTCCCTTGGTGTACCAAGCATTGTTTAGGATCATACTAATGGTTCTTATAAGTCCTAATACACATTCCTAGACCATTATAAGCCTTTAGAATACTCTCTTAACCATTCTACGCTTGTTAGAACCTCCAAGGACTCATGCTACACCCTCTAAGTCCCTTCGGTTACAAAGCAATATTTAGGATCATTCTAATGGTTCTTATAAGTCCTAATACACATTCCTAGACCATTCTAAGCCTTTAGAATACTCTCATAACCATTCTACACTTGTTAGAACCTCCAAGGACTCATGCTACACCCTCTACGTCCCTTGGGGTACCAAGCAATGTTTAGGATCATTCTAATGGTTCATATAAGTCCTAATACACATTCCTAGACCATTCTAAGCCTTTAGTATACTCTCTTAACAATTCTACACTTGTTAGAACCTCCAAGGACTCATGTTACACCCTCTACGTCCCATGGGGTACCAAGCAATGTTTAGGATCATTCTAATGGTTCTTATAAGTCCTAATACACATTTCTAGACCATTCTAAGCCTTTAGAATACTCTCTTGATAATTCAACACTCTTTAGAAACTCCAAGGACTCATGCTACACCCTTGGTGTACCAAACAATGTTTAGGAATATACTAATGGTTCTTATAAGTCCTAATAAACATTCCTAGACCATTCTAAGCCTTTAGAGAACTCTCTTAACAATTCTACACTTGTTAGAACCTCCAAGGACTCATGCTACACCCTTTACGTCCCTTGGGGTACCAAGCAATGTTTAGGATCATTCTAATGGTTCTTATAAGTCCTAATACAAATTCCTAGACCATTCTATGCCTTTAGAATACTCTCTTAACCATTTACACTTGTTAGAACCTCCAACGACTCATGCTACACCCTCTACGTCCCTTGGTGTACCAAGCAATGTTTAGGATCATACTCATGGTTCTTATAAGTCCTAATACACATTCCTAGACCATTCTAAGCCTTTAGAATACTCTCTTAACCATTATACACTTGTTAGAACCTCCAAGGACTCATGCTACACCCTCTACCTCCCTTGGGGTACCAAGCAATGTTTAATATCATTCTAATGGTTCTTATAAGTCCTAATACACATTCCTAGACCATTCTAAGCCTTTAGAATACTCTCTTAACCATTCTACACTTGTTAGAACCTCCAAGGACTCATGCTACACCCTCTACGTCCCTTGGGGTACCAAGCAATGTTTAGTATCATTCTAATGGTTCTTATAAGTCCTAATACACATTCCTAGACCAATCTAAGCCTTTAGAATACTCTCATAACCATTCTACACTTGTTAGAACCTCCAAGGACTCATGCTACACCCTCTACGTCCCTTGGTGTACCAAGCATTGTTTAGGATCATACTAATGGTTCTTATAAGTCCTAATACACATTCCTAGACCATTATAAGCCTTTAGAATACTCTCTTAACCATTCTACGCTTGTTAGAACCTCCAAGGACTCATGCTACACCCTCTAAGTCCCTTCGGTTACAAAGCAATATTTAGGATCATTCTAATGGTTCTTATAAGTCCTAATACACATTCCTAGACCATTCTAAGCCTTTAGAATACTCTCATAACCATTCTACACTTGTTAGAACCTCCAAGGACTCATGCTACACCCTCTACGTCCCTTGGGGTACCAAGCAATGTTTAGGATCATTCTAATGGTTCATATAAGTCCTAATACACATTCCTAGACCATTCTAAGCCTTTAGTATACTCTCTTAACAATTCTACACTTGTTAGAACCTCCAAGGACTCATGTTACACCCTCTACGTCCCATGGGGTACCAAGCAATGTTTAGGATCATTCTAATGGTTCTTATAAGTCCTAATACACATTTCTAGACCATTCTAAGCCTTTAGAATACTCTCTTGATAATTCAACACTCTTTAGAAACTCCAAGGACTCATGCTACACCCTTGGTGTACCAAACAATGTTTAGGAATATACTAATGGTTCTTATAAGTCCTAATAAACATTCCTAGACCATTCTAAGCCTTTAGAGAACTCTCTTAACAATTCTACACTTGTTAGAACCTCCAAGGACTCATGCTACACCCTTTACGTCCCTTGGGGTACCAAGCAATGTTTAGGATCATTCTAATGGTTCTTATAAGTCCTAATACATATTCCTAGACCATTCTATGCCTTTAGAATACTCTCTTAACCATTTACACTTGTTAGAACCTCCAACGACTCATGCTACACCCTCTACGTCCCTTGGTGTACCAAGCAATGTTTAGGATCATACTCATGGTTCTTATAAGTCCTAATACACATTCCTAGACCATTCTAAGCCTTTAGAATACTCTCTTAACCATTATACACTTGTTAGAACCTCCAAGGACTCATGCTACACCCTCTACCTCCCTTGGGGTACCAAGCAATGTTTAATATCATTCTAATGGTTCTTATAAGTCCTAATACACATTCCTAGACCATTCTAAGCCTTTAGAATACTCTCTTAACCATTCTACACTTGTTAGAACCTCCAAGGACTCATGCTACACCCTCTACGTCCCTTGGGGTACCAAGCAATGTTTAGTATCATTCTAATGGTTCTTATAAGTCCTAATACACATTCCTAGACCATTCTAAGCCTTTATTATACTCTCTTAACAATTCTACACTTGTTAGAACCTCCAAGGACTCATGCTACACCCTCTACGTCCCTTGGGGTACCAAGCAATGTTTAGGATCATTCTAATGGTTCTTATAAGTCCTAATACACATTCCTAGACAAATCTATGCCTTTAGAATACTCTCATAACCATTTACACTTGTTAGAACCTCCAACGACTCATGCTACACCCTCTACGTCCCTTGGTGTACCAAGCAATGTTTAGGATCATACTCATGGTTCTTATAAGTCCTAATACACATTCCTAGACCATTCTAAGCCTTTAGAATACTCTCTTAACCATTATACACTTGTTAGAACCTCCAAGGACTCATGCTACACCCTCTACCTCCCTTGGGGTACCAAGCAATGTTTAATATCATTCTAATGGTTCTTATAAGTCCTAATACACATTCCTAGACCATTCTAAGCCTTTAGAATACTCTCTTAACCATTCTACACTTGTTAGAACCTCCAAGGACTCATGCTACACCCTCTACGTCCATTGGGGTACCAAACAATGTTTAGTATCATTCTAATGGTTCTTATAATTCCTAATACACATTCCTAGACCATTCTAAGCCTTTATTATACTCTCTTAACAATTCTACACTTGTTAGAACCTCGAAGGACTCATGCTACACCCTCTACGTCCCTTGGGGTACCAAGCAATGTTTAGGATCATTCTAATGGTTCTTATAAGTCCTAATACACATTCCTAGACCATTCTATGCCTTTAGAATACTCTCATAACCATTTACACTTGTTAGAACCTCCAACGACTCATGCTACACCCTCTACGTCCCTTGGTGTACCAAGCAATGTTTAGGATCATACTCATGGTTCTTATAAGTCCTAATACACATTCCTAGACCATTCTAAGCCTTTAGAATACTTTCTTAACCATTATACACTTGTTGGAACCTCCAAGGACTCATGCTACACCCTCTACCTCCCTTGGGGTACCAAGCAATGTTTAATATCATTCTAATGGTTCTTATAAGTCCTAATACACATTCCTAGACCATTCTAAGCCTTTAGAATACTCTCTTAACCATTCTACACTTGCTAGAACCTCCAAGGACTCATGCTACACCCTCTACGTCCCTTGGGGTACCAAGCAATGTTTAGGATCATTCTAATGGTTCTTATAAGTCCTAATACACATTCCTAGACCATTCTAAGCCTTTAGAATACTCTCTTAACCATTCTACACTTGTTAGAACCTCCAAGGACTCATGCTACACCCTCTACGTCCCTTCGGGTACCAAGCAATGTTTAAGATCATTCTAATGGTTCTTATAAGTCCTAATACACATTCCTAGACCATTCTATGCATTTAGAATACTCTCTTAACCATTTACACTTGTTAGAACCTCCAACGACTCATGCTACACCCTCTACGTCCCTTGGTGTACCAAGCAATGTTTAGGATCATACTCATGGTTCTTATAAGTCCTAATACACATTCCTAGACCATTCTAAGCCTTTAGAATACTCTCTTAACCATTATACACTTGTTAAAACCTCCAAGGACTCATGCTACACCCTCTACCTCCCTTGGGGTACCAAGCAATGTTTAATATCATTCTAATGGTTCTTATAAGTCCTAATACACATTCCTAGACCATTCTAAGCCTTTAGAATACTCTCTTAACCATTCTACACTTGTTAGAACCTCCAAGGACTCATGCTACACCCTCTACGTCCATTGGGGTACCAAACAATGTTTAGTATCATTCTAATGGTTCTTATAATTCCTAATACACATTCCTAGACCATTCTAAGCCTTTATTATACTCTCTTAACAATTCTACACTTGTTAGAACCTCGAAGGACTCATGCTACACCCTCTACGTCCCTTGGGGTACCAAGCAATGTTTAGGATCATTCTAATGGTTCTTATAAGTCCTAATACACATTCCTAGACCATTCTATGCCTTTAGAATACTCTCATAACCATTTACACTTGTTAGAACCTCCAACGACTCATGCTACACCCTCTACGTCCCTTGGTGTACCAAGCAATGTTTAGGATCATACTCATGGTTCTTATAAGTCCTAATACACATTCCTAGACCATTCTAAGCCTTTAGAATACTTTCTTAACCATTATACACTTGTTGGAACCTCCAAGGACTCATGCTACACCCTCTACCTCCCTTGGGGTACCAAGAAATGTTTAATATCATTCTAATGGTTCTTATAAGTCCTAATACACATTCCTAGACCATTCTAAGCCTTTAGAATACTCTCTTAACCATTCTACACTTGCTAGAACCTCCAAGGACTCATGCTACACCCTCTACGTCCCTTGGGGTACCAAGCAATGTTTAGGATCATTCTAATGGTTCTTATAAGTCCTAATACACATTCCTAGACCATTCTAAGCCTTTAGAATACTCTCTTAACCATTCTACACTTGTTAGAACCTCCAAGGACTCATGCTACACCCTCTACGTCCCTTCGGGTACCAAGCAATGTTTAAGATCATTCTAATGGTTCTTATAAGTCCTAATACACATTCCTAGACCATTCTATGCATTTAGAATACTCTCTTAACCATTTACACTTGTTAGAACCTCCAACGACTCATGCTACACCCTCTACGTCCCTTGGTGTACCAAGCAATGTTTAGGATCATACTCATGGTTCTTATAAGTCCTAATACACATTCCTAGACCATTCTAAGCCTTTAGAATACTCTCTTAACCATTATACACTTGTTAAAACCTCCAAGGACTCATGCTACACCCTCTACCTCCCTTGGGGTACCAAGCAATGTTTAATATCATTCTAATGGTTCTTATAAGTCCTAATACACATTCCTAGACCATTCTAAGCCTTTAGAATACTCTCTTAACCATTCTACACTTGTTAGAACCTCCAAGGACTCATGCTACACCCTCTACGTCCCTTGGGGTACCAAGCAATGTTTAGTATCATTCTAATGGTTCTTATAAGTCCTAATACACATTCCTAGACCATTCTAAGCCTTTATTATACTCTCTTAACAATTCTACACTTGTTAGAACCTCCAAGGACTCATGCTACACCCTCTACGTCCTTTGGGGTACCAAGCAATGTTTAGGATCATTCTAATGGTTCTTATAAGTCCTAATACACATTCCTAGACCATTCTATGCCTTTAGAATACTCTCATAACCATTTACACTTGTTAGAACCTCCAACGACTCATGCTACACCCTCTACGTCCCTTGGTGTACCAAGCAATGTTTAGGATCATACTCATGGTTCTTATAAGTCCTAATACACATTCCTAGACCATTCTAAGCCTTTAGAATACTTTCTTAACCATTATACACTTGTTGGAACCTCCAAGGACTCATGCTACACCCTCTACCTCCCTTGGGGTACCAAGCAATGTTTAATATCATTCTAATGGTTCTTATAAGTCCTAATACACATTCCTAGACCATTCTAAGCCTTTAGAATACTCTCTTAACCATTCTACACTTGCTAGAACCTCCAAGGACTCATGCTACACCCTCTACGTCCCTTGGGGTACCAAGCAATGTTTAGGATCATTCTAATGGTTCTTATAAGTCCTAATACACATTCCTAGACCATTCTAAGCCTTTAGAATACTCTCTTAACCATTCTACACTTGTTAGAACCTCGAAGGACTCATGCTACACCCTCTACGTCCCTTCGGGTACCAAGCAATGTTTAAGATCTTTCTAATGGTTCTTATAAGTCCTAATACACATTCCTAGACCAATCTAAGCCTTTAGAATACTCTCATAACCATTCTACACTTGTTAGAACCTCCAAGGACGCATGTTACACCCTCTACGTCCCTTGGGGTACCAAGCAATGTTTAGGATCATTCTAATGGTTCTTATAAGTCCTTATACACATTCCTAGACCATTCTAAGCCTTTAGAATACTCTCTTGATAATTCTACACTCTTTAGAACCTCCAAGGACTCATGCTACACCCTTGGTGTACCAAACAATGTTTAGGAATATACTAATGGTTCTTATAAGTCCTAATAAACATTCCTAGACCATTCTAAGCCTTTAGAGACTCTCTTAACAATTCTACACTTGTTAGAACCTCCAAGGACTCATGCTACACCCTTTACGTCCCTTGGGGTACCAAGCAATGTTTAGGATCATTCTAATGGTTCTTATAAGTCCTAATACACATTCATAGACCATTCTATGCCTTTAGAATACTCTCTTAACCATTTACACTTGTTAGAACCTCCAACGACTCATGCTACACCCTCTACGTCCCTTGGTGTACCAAGCAATGTTTAGGATCATACTCATGGTTCTTATAAGTCCTAATACACATTCCTAGACCATTCTAAGCCTTTAGAATACTCTCTTAACCATTCTACACTTGTTAGAACCTCCAAGGACTCGTGCTACACAATCTACGTTCCTTGGGGTACAAAGCAATGTTTAGGATCATTCTAATGGTTCTTATAAGTCCTAATACACATTCCTAGACCATTCTAAGCCTTTAGAATACTCTCTTAACCATTTACACTTGTTAGAACCTCCAAGGACTCATGCTACATCCTCTACATCCCTTGGTGTACCAAGCAATGTTTAGGATCATACTCATGGTTCTTATAAGTCCTAATACACATTCCTAGACCAATCTAAGCCTTTAGAATACTCTCATAACCATTCTACACTTGTTAGAACCTCCAAGGACTCATGGTACACCCTCTACGTCCCATTGGGTACCAAGCAATGTTTAGGATCATTCTAATGGTTCTTATAAGTCCTAATACACATTCCTAGACCATTCTAAGCCTTTAGAATACTCTCATAACCATTCTACACTTGTTAGAACCTCCAAGGAATCATTCTACACCCTCTACGTCCCTTGGGGTACCAAGCAATGTTTAGGATCATTCTAATGGTTCTTCTAAGTCCTAATACACATTCCTAGACCATTCTAAGCCTTTAGAATACTCTCTTAACCATTCTACACTTGTTAGAACCTCCAAGGACTCATGTTACACCCTCTACGTCCCATGGGGTACCAAGCAATGTTTAGGAATATACTAATGGTTCTTATAAGTCCTAATAAACATTCCTAGACCATTCTATGCCTTTAGAATACTCTTTTAACCATTCTACACTTGTTAGAACCTCCAATGACTCATGCTACACCCCCTAAGTCCCTTCGGGTACCATGCAATGTTTAGGATCATTCTAATGGTTCTTATAAGTCCTAATACACATTCCTAGACCATTCTAAGCCTTTAGAATAGTCTCATAACCATTCTACACTTGTTAGACCTCCAAGGACTCATGCTACACCCTCTACGTCACTTGGGGTACCAAGCAATGTTTAGGATCATTCTAATGGTTCTTATGAGTCCTAATACACATTCCTAGACCAATCTAAGCCTTTAGAATACTCTCATAACCATTCTACACTTGTTAGAACCTCCAAGAACTCATGCTACACCCTCTACGTCCCTTGGGGTACCAAGCAATGTTTAGGATCATTCTAATGGTTC
This sequence comes from Crotalaria pallida, assembly GCA_037953625.1. NCBI lineage: Eukaryota > Viridiplantae > Streptophyta > Magnoliopsida > Fabales > Fabaceae > Crotalaria > Crotalaria pallida. The sequence continues at coordinate 102,303,136 of CM075654.1, read as the reverse complement.
TTATAAGTCCTAATTCACATTCCTAGACCATTCTAAGCCTTTAGAGAACTCTCTTAACAATTCTACACTTGTTAGAACCTCCAAGGACTCATGCTACACCCTTTACGTCCCTTGGGGTACCAAGCAATGTTTAGGATCATTCTAATGGTTCTTATAAGTCCTAATACACATTCATAGACCATTCTATGCCTTTAGAATACTCTGTTAACCATTTACACTTGTTAGAACCTCCAACGACTCATGCTACACCCTCTACGTCCCTTGGTGTACCAAGCAATGTTTAGGATCATACTCATGGTTCTTATAAGTCCTAATACACATTCCTAGACCATTCTAAGCCTTTAGAATACTCTCTTAACCATTCTACACTTGTTAGAACCTCCAAGGACTCGTGCTACACAATCTACGTTCCTTGGGGTACAAAGCAATGTTTAGGATCATTCTAATGGTTCTTATAAGTCCTAATACACATTCCTAGACCATTCTAAGCCTTTAGAATACTCTCTTAACCATTTACACTTGTTAGAACCTCCAAGGACTCATGCTACACCCTCTACATCCCTTGGTGTACCAAGCAATGTTTAGGATCATACTCATGGTTCTTATAAGTCCTAATACACATTCCTAGACCAATCTAAGCCTTTAGAATACTCTCATAACCATTCTACACTTGTTAGAACCTCCAAGGACTCATGGTACACCCTCTACGTCCCATTGGGTACCAAGCAATGTTTAGGATCATTCTAATGGTTCTTATAAGTCCTAATACACATTCCTAGACCATTCTAAGCCTTTAGAATACTCTCATAACCATTCTACACTTGTTAGAACCTCCAAGGACTCATGCTACACCCTCTACCTCCCTTGGGGTACCAAGCAATGTTTAATATCATTCTAATGGTTCTTATAAGTCCTAATACACATTCCTAGACCATTCTAAGCCTTTAGAATACTCTCTTAACCATTCTACACTTGCTAGAACCTCCAAGGACTCATGCTACACCCTCTACGTCCCTTGGGGTACCAAGCAATGTTTAGGATCATTCTAATGGTTCTTATAAGTCCTAATACACATTCCTAGACCATTCTAAGCCTTTAGAATACTCTTTTAACCATTCTACACTTGTTAGAACCTCCAAGGACTCATGCTACACCCCCTAAGTCCCTTCGGGTACCATGCAATGTTTAGGATCATTCTAATGGTTCTTATAAGTCCTAATACACATTCCTAGACCATTCTAAGCCTTTAGAATACTCTCATAACCATTCTACACTTGTTAGACCTCCAAGGACTCATGCTACACCCTCTACGTCACTTGGGGTACCAAGCAATGTTTAGGATCATTCTAATGGTTCTTATGAGTCCTAATACACATTCCTAGACCAATCTAAGCCTTTAGAATACTCTCATAACCATTCTACACTTGTTAGAACCTCCAAGGACTCATGCTACACCCTCTACGTCCCTTGGGGTACCAAGCAATGTTTAGGATCATTCTAATGGTTCTTATAAGTCCTAATTCACATTCCTAGACCATTCTAAGCCTTTAGAATACTCTCTTAACCATTCTACACTTGTTAGAACCTCCAAGGACTCATGCTACACCCTCTACCTCCCTTGGGGTACCAAGCAATGTTTAATATCATTCTAATGGTTCTTATAAGTCCTAATACACATTCCTAGACCATTCTAAGCCTTTAGAATACTCTCTTAACCATTCTACACTTGCTAGAACCTCCAAGGACTCATGCTACACCCTCTACGTCCCTTGGGGTACCAAGCAATGTTTAGGATCATTCTAATGGTTCTTATAAGTCCTAATACACATTCCTAGACCATTCTAAGCCTTTAGAATACTCTTTTAACCATTCTACACTTGTTAGAACCTCCAAGGACTCATGCTACACCCCCTAAGTCCCTGCGGGTACCATGCAATGTTTAGGATCATTCTAATGGTTCTTATAAGTCCTAATACACATTCCTAGACCATTCTAAGCCTTTAGAATACTCTCATAACCATTCTACACTTGTTAGACCTCCAAGGACTCATGCTACACCCTCTACGTCACTTGGGGTACCAAGCAATGTTTAGGATCATTCTAATGGTTCTTATGAGTCCTAATACACATTCCTAGACCAATCTAAGCCTTTAGAATACTCTCATAACCATTCTACACTTGTTAGAACCTCCAAGGACTCATGCTACACCCTCTACGTCCCTTGGGGTACCAAGCAATGTTTAGGATCATTCTAATGGTTCTTATAAGTCCTAATTCACATTCCTAGACCATTCTAAGCCTTTAGAATACTCTCTTAACCATTCTACACTTGTTAGAACCTCCAAGGACTCATGCTACACCCTCTACGTCCCTTCGGGTACCAAGCAATGTTTACGATCATTCTAATGGTTCTTATAAGTCCTAATACACATTCCTAGACCAATCTAAGCCTTTAGAATACTCTCATAACCATTCTACACTTGCTAGAACCTCCAAGGACTCATGCTACACCCTCTACGTCCCTTGGTGTACCAAGCATTGTTTAGGATCATACTAATGGTTCTTATAAGTCCTAATACACATTCCTAGACCATTATACGCCTTTAGAATACTCTCTTAACCATTCTACACTTGTTAGAACCTCCAAGGACTCATGCTACACCCTCTACGTCGCTTGGGGTACCAAGCAATGTTTAGGATCATTCTAATGGTTCTTATAAGTCTTAATAGACATTCCTAGACCATTCTAAGCCTTTAGAGAACTCTCTTAACCATTCTACACTTGTTAGAACCTCCAAGGACTCATGCTACACCCTCTACGTCCCTTGGGGTACCAAACAATGTTTAGTATCATTCTAAACGTACGTATATGTCTTAATACACATTCCTAGACCATTCTAAGCCTTTCGATTACTCTCTTAACCATTCTACACTTGTTAGAACCTCCAAGGACTCATGCTACATCCTCTACGTCCCTTGGGGTACCAAGGAATGTTTAGGATCATTCTAATGGTTCTTATAAGTCTTAATAGACATTCCTAGACCATTCTAAGCCTTTAGAGAACTCTCTTAACCATTCTACACTTGTTAGAACCTCCAAGGACTCATGCTACACCCTCTACGTCCCTTGGGGTACCAAACAATGTTTAGTATCATTCTAAACGTACGTATATGTCTTAATACACATTCCTAGACCATTCTAAGCCTTTCGATTACTCTCTTAACCATTCTACACTTGTTAGAACCTCCAAGGACTCATGCTACATCCTCTACGTCCCTTGGGGTACCAAGCAATGTTTAGGATCATTCTAATGGTTCTTTTAAGTCCTAAAACACATTCCTAGACCATTCTAAGCCTTTAGTATACTCTCTTAACAATTCTACACTTGTTAGAACCTCCAAGGACTCATGTTACACCCTCTACGTCCCATGGGGTACCAAGCAATGTTTAGGATCATTCTAATGGTTCTTATAAGTCCTAATACACATTTCTAGACCATTCTAAGCCTTTAGAATACTCTCTTGATAATTCTACACTCTTTAGAACCTCCAAGGACTCATGCTACACCCTTGGTGTACCAAACAATGTTTAGGAATATACTAATGGTTCTTATAAGTCCTAATAAACATTCCTAGACCATTCTAAGCCTTTAGAGAACTCTCTTAACAATTCTACACTTGTTAGAACCTCCAAGGACTCATGCTACACCCTTTACGTCCATTGGGGTACCAAGCAATGTTTAGGATCATTCTAATGGTTCTTATAAGTCCTAATACACATTCCTAGACCATTCTATGCCTTTAGAATACTCTCTTAACCATTTACACTTGTTAGAACCTCCAACGATTCATGCTACACCCTCTACATCCCTTGGTGTACCAAGCAATGTTTAGGATCATACTCATGGTTCTTATAAGTCCTAATACACATTCCTAGACCATTCTAAGCCTTTAGAATACTCTTTTAACCATTCTACACTTGTTATAACCTCCAATGACTCATGGTACACCCTCTACGTCCCATGGGGTACCAAGCAATGTTTAGGATCATTCTAATGGTTCTTATAAGTCCTAATACACATTCCTAGACCATTCTAAGCCTTTAGAATACTCTCATAACCATTCTACACTTGTTAGAACCTCCAAGGAATCATTCTACACCCTCTACGTCCCTTGGGGTACCAAGCAATGTTTAAGATCATTCTAATGGTTCTTCTAAGTCCTAGTACACATTCCTAGACCATTCTAAGCCTTTAGAATACTCTCTTAACCATTCTACACTTGTTAGAACCTCCAAGGACTCATGTTACACCCTCTACGTCCCATGGGGTACCAAGCAATGTTTAGGAATATACTAATGGTTCTTATAAGTCCTAATAAACATTCCTAGACCATTCTAAGCCTTTAGAGAACTCTCTTAACCATTCTACACTTGTTAGAACCTCCAAGGACTCATGCTACACCCCCTAAGTCCCTTCGGGTACCATGCAATGTTTAGGATCATTCTAATGGTTCTTATAAGTCCTAATACACATTCCTAGACCATTCTAAGCCTTTAGAATACTCTCATAACCATTCTACACTTGTTAGACCTCCAAGGACTCATGCTACACCCTTTACGTCACTTGGGGTACCAAGCAATGTTTAGGTTCATTCTAATGGTTCTTATGAGTCCTAATACACATTCCTAGACCAATCTAAGCCTTTAGAATACTCTCATAACCATTCTACACTTGTTAGAACCTCCAAGGACTCATGCTACACCCTCTACGTCACTTGGGGTACCAAGCAATGTTTAGGATCATTCTAATGGTTCTTATAAGTCCTAATACACATTCCTAGACCATTCTAAGCCTTTAGAATACTCTCTTAACCATTCTACACTTGTTAGAACCTCCAAGGACTCATGCTACACCCTCTACGTCCCTTCGGGTACCAAGCAATGTTTACGATCATTCTAATGGTTCTTATAAGTCCTAATACACATTCCTAGACCAATCTAAGCCTTTAGAATACTCTCATAACCATTCTACACTTGCTAGAACCTCCAAGGACTCATGCTACACCCTCTACGTCCCTTGGTGTACCAAGCATTGTTTAGGATCATACTAATGGTTCTTATAAGTCCTAATACACATTCCTAGACCATTATAAGCCTTTAGAATACTCTCTTAACCATTCTACACTTGTTAGAACCTCCAAGGACTCATGCTACACCCTCTACGTCCCTTGGGGTACCAAGCAATGTTTAGGATCATTCTAATGGTTCTTATAAGTCCTAATAAACATTCCTAGACCATTCTAAGCCTTTAGAGAACTCTCTTAACCATTCTACACTTGTTAGAACCTCCAAGGACACATGCTACACCCTCTACGTCCCTTGGGGTACCAAACAATGTTTAGTATCATTCTAAACGTACGTATATGTCGTAATACACATTCCTAGGCCATTCTAAGCCTTTCGGTTACTCTCTTAACCATTCTACACTTGTTAGAACCTCCAAGGACTCATGCTACACCCTCTACGTCCCTTGGGGTACCAAGGAATGTTTAAGATCATTCTAATGGTTCTTATAAGTCCTAATACACATTCCTAGACCATTCAAAGCCTTTAGATTACTCTCTTAACCATTCTACGCTTGTTAGAACCTCCAAGGACTCATGCTACACCCTCTAAGTCCCTTCGGTTACAAAGCAATATTTAGGATCATTCTAATGGTTCTTATAAGTCCTAATACACATTCCTAAACCATTATAAGCCTTTAGAATACTCTCATAACCATTCTACACTTGTTAGAACCTCCAAGGACTCATGTTACACCCTCTACGTCCCTTGGGGTTCCAAGCAATGTTTAGGATCATTCTAATGGTTCTTATAAGTCCTAATACACATTCCTAGACCATTCTAAGCCTTTAGTATACTCTCTTAACAATTCTACACTTGTTAGAACCTCCAAGGACTCATGTTACACCCTCTACGTCCCATGGGGTACCAAGCAATGTTTAGGATCATTCTAATGGTTCTTATAAGTCCTAATACACATTTCTAGACCATTCTAAGCCTTTAGAATACTCTCTTGATAATTCCACACTCTTTAGAACCTCCAAGGACTCATGCTACACCCTTGGTGTACCAAACAATGTTTAGGAATATACTAATGGTTCTTATAAGTCCTAATAAACATTCCTAGACCATTCTAAGCCTTTAGAGAACTCTCTTAACAATTCTACACTTGTTAGAACCTCCAAGGACTCATGCTACACCCTTTACGTCCCTTGGGGTACCAAGCAATGTTTAGGATCATTCTAATGGTTCTTATAAGTCCTAGTACACATTCCTAGACCATTCTATGCCTTTAGAATACTCTCTTAACCATTCTACACTTGTTAGAACCTCCAAGGACTCGTGCTACACCCTCTACGTCCCTTGGGGTACCAAGCAATGTTTAGTATCATTCTAATGGTTCTTATAACTCCTAATACACATTCCTAGACCATTCTAAGCCTTTATTATACTCTCTTAACAATTCTACACTTGTTAGAACCTCCAAGGAATCATGCTACACCCTCTACGTCCCTTGGGGTACCAAGCAATGTTTAGGATCATTCTAATGGTTCTTATAAGTCCTAATACACATTCCTAGACCATTCTATGCCTTTGGAATACTTTCTTAACCATTCTACAGTCTTTAGAACCACCAAGGACTTAAACTACACCATCTACGTCCCTTGGATACCAAGCAATGTTTAGGATCATTCAAATGGTTCTTATAAGTCCTAATACACATTCCTAGACCATTCTAAGACTTTAGAATACTCTCTTAACCATTTACACTTGTTAGAACCTCCAAGGACTCATGTTACACCCTCTACGTCCCTTGGGTTACCAAGCAATGTTTAGGATTGTTCAAATCGTTCTTATATGTCCTAATACACATTCCTAGACCATTCTAAGCCTTTAGAATACTCTCATAACCATTCTACACTTTTTAGAACCTCCATGGACTCATATTACACCCTCTACGTCCCATGGGGTACCAAGCAATGTTTAGGATCATTCTAATGGTTCTTATAAGTCCTAATACACATTCCTAGACCATTCTAAGCCTTTAGAGAACTCTCTTAACCATTCTACACTTGTTAGAACCTCCAAGGACTCATGCTACACCCTCTACCTCCCTTGGGGTGCCAAGCAATGTTTAATATCATTCTAATGGTTCTTATAAGTCCCAATACACATTCCTAGACCATTCTAAGCCTTTAGAATACTCTCTTAACCATTCTACACTTGTTAGAACCCCCAAGGACTTATTCTACACCCTCTACGTCCCTTGGGGTACCAAGCAATGTTTAGGATCATTCTAATGGTTCTTATAAGTCATAATACACATTTCTAGACCATTCTAAGCCTTTACAATACTCTCTTATCCATTATACACTTGTTAGAACCTCCAAGGATTCATGCTACACCCTCTACGTCTCTTGGGGTTCCAAGCAATGTTTAGGATCATTCTAATGGTACTTATAAGTCCTAATACACATTCCTAGACTATTCCAAGCCTTTAGAATACTCTCTTAACCATTCTACACTTGTTAGAACCTCCAAGGACTCATGCTACACCCTCTACGTCCCTTGGGGTACCAAGCAATGTTTAGGATCATTCTAATGGTTCTTATAAATCCTAATACACATTCCTAGACCATTCTAAGCCTTTAATATACTCTCTGAACAATTCTACACTTGTTAGAACCTCCAAGGACTCATGCTACACCCTCTACGTCCCTTGGGGTACCAAGCAATGTTTAGCATCATTCTAATGGTTCTTATAAGTCCTAATACACATTCCTAGACCATTCTATGCCTTTAGAATACTCTCTTAACCATTTACACTTGTTAGAACCTCCAACGACTCATGCTACACTCTCTACGTCTATTAGGGTACCAAGCAATGTTTAGGATCATTCTAAATGTTCGTATATGTCTTAATACACATTCCTAGACCATTCTAAGCCTTTAGATTACTCTCTTAACCATTCTACACTTGTTAGAACCTCCAAGGACTCATGTTACACCCTCTACGTCCCATGGGGTACCAAGCAATGTTTAGGATCATTCTAATGGTACTTATAAGTCCTAATACACATTCCTAGACCATTCTATGCCTTTAGAATACTCTCTTAACCATTTACACTTGTTAGAACCTCCAACGACTCATGCTACACCCTCTACGTCCCTTGGTGTACCAAGCAATGTTTAGGATCATACTCATGGTTCTTATAAGTCCTAATACACATTCCTAGACCATTCTAAGCCTTTAGAATACTCTCTTAACCATTCTACACTTGTTAGAACCTCCAAGGACTCATGCTACACCCTCTACGTCCCTTGGGGTACCAAGCAATGTTTAGGATCATTCTAATGCTTCTTATAAGTCCTAATACACATTCCTAGACCATTCTAAGCCTTTAGTATACTCTCTTAACAATTCTACACTTGTTAGAACCTCCAAGGACTCATGCTACACCCTCTACGTCCCTTGGTGTACCAAACAATGTTTAGGAATATACTAATGGTTCTTATAAGTCCTAATAAACATTCCTAGACCATTCTAAGCCTTTAGAATACTCTCATAACCATTCTACACTTGTTAGAACCTCCAAGGAATCATGCTACACACTCTACGTCCCTTGGGGTACCAAGCAATGTTTAGGATCATTATAATGGTTCTTCTAAGTCCTAATACACATTCCTAGACCATTCTAAACCTTTAGAATACTCTCTTAACCATTATACACTTGTTAGAACGTCCAAGGACTCATCCTACACTCTCTACGTCCATTAGGGTACCAAGCAATGTTTAGGATCATTCTAAATGTTCGTATATGTCTTAATACACATTCCTAGACCATTCTAAGCCTTTAGATTACTCTCTTAACCATTCTACGCTTGTTAAAACCTCCAAGGACTCATGCTACACCCTTTAAGTCCCTTCGGTTACCAAGCAATGTTTAGGATCATTATAATGGTTCTTATAAGTCCTAATACACATTCCTAGACCATTCTAAGCCTTTAGAATACTCTCATAACCATTCTACACTTGTTAGAACCTCCAAGGAATCATTCTACACCCTCTACGTCCCTTGGGGTACCAAGCAATGTTTAGGATCATTCTAATGGTTCTTCTAAGTCCTAATACACATTCCTAGAACATTCTAAGCATTTAGAATACTCTCTTAACCATTATACACTTGTTAGAACGTCCAAGGACTCATCCTACACTCTCTACGTCTATTAGGGTACCAAGCAAGGTTTAGGATCATTCTAAATGTTCGTATATGTCATAATACACATTCCTAGACCATTCTAAGCCTTTAGATTGCTCTCTTAACCATTCTACACTTGTTAGAACCTCCAAGGACTCATGCTACACCCCCTAAGTCCCTTCGGGTACCATGCAATGTTTAGGATCATTCTAATGGTTCTTATAAGTCCTAATACACATTCCTAGACCATTCTAAGCCTTTAGAATACTCTCATAACCATTCTACAATTGTTAGAACCTCCAAGGAATCATGCTACACACTATACGTCCCTTGGGGTACCAAGCAATGTTTAGGATCATTATAATGGTTCTTCTAAGTCCTAATACACATTCCTAGACCATTCTAAGCCTTTAGAATACTCTCATAACCATTCAACACTTGTTAGAACCTCCAAGGAATCATGCTACACACTATACGTCCCTTGGGGTACCAAGCAATGTTTAGGATCATTCTAATGGTTCTTCTAAGTCCTAATACACATTCCTAGAACATTCTAAGCGTTTAGAATACTCTCTTAACCATTATACACTTGTTAGAACGTCCAAGGACTCATCCTACACTCTCTACGTCCATTAGGGTACCAAGCAATGTTTAGGATCATTCTAAATGTTCGTATATGTCTTAATACACATTCCTAGACCATTCTAAGCCTTTAGATTACTCTCTTAACCATTCTACGCTTGTTAGAACCGCCAAGGACTCATGCAACACCCTCTAAGTCCCTTCGGTTACCAAGCAATGTTTAGGATCATTCTAATGGTTCTTATAAGTCCTAATACACATTCCTAGACCATTCTAAGCCCTTAGAACACTCTCATAACCATTCTACACTTGTTAGAACCTCCAAGGACTCATGCTACACCCTCTACGTCCCTCGGGGTACCAAGCATTGTTTAGGATCATTCTAATGGTTCTTATAAGTCCTAATACACATTCCTAGACCATTCTAAGCCTTTAGTATACTCTCTTAACAATTCTACACTTGTTAGAACCTCCAAGGACTCATGCTACACCCTCTACGTCCCTTGGTGTACCAAACAATGTTTAGGAATATACTAATGGTTCTTATAAGTCCTAATAAACATTCCTAGACCATTCTAAGCCTTTAGAATACTCTCTTAACCATTCTACACTTGTTAGAACCTCCAAGGACTCATGCTACACCCTCTACTTCCCTTGGTGTACCAAGCAATGTTTAGGATCATACTCATGGTTCTTATAAGTCCTAATACACATTCCTAGACCATTCTAAGCCTTTAGAATACTCTCTTAACCATTATACACTTGTTAGAACCTCCAAGGTCTCATGCTACACCCTCTACCTCCCTTGGGGTACCAAGCAATGTTTAATATCATTCTAATGGTTCTTATAAGTCCTAATACACATTCCTAGACCATTCTAAGCCTTTAGAATACTCTCTTAACCATTCTACACTTGTTAGAACCTCCAAGGACTCATGCTACACCCTCTACGTCCCTTGGGGTACCAAGCAATGTTTAGGATCATTCTAATGGTTCTTATAAGTCCTAATACACATTCCTAGACCATTCTAAGCCTTTAGTATACTCTCTTAACAATTCTACACTTGTTAGAACCTCCAAGGACTCATGCTACACCCTCTACGTCCCTTGGGGTACCAAGCAATGTTTAGCATCATTCTAATGGTTCTTATAAGTCCTAATACACATTCCTAGACCATTCTATGCCTTTAGAATACTCTCTTAACCATTTACACTTGTTAGAACCTCCAACGACTCATGCTACACCCTCTACTTCCCTTGGTGTACCAAGCAATGTTTAGGATCATACTCATGGTTCTTATAAGTCCTAATACACATTCCTAGACCATTCTAAGCCTTTAGAATACTCTCTTAACCATTATACACTTGTTAGAACCTCCAAGGACTCATGCTACACCCTCTACCTCCCTTGGGGTACCAAGCAATGTTTAATATCATTCTAATGGTTCTTATAAGTCCTAATACACATTCCTAGACCATTCTAAGCCTTTAGTATACTCTCTTAACAATTCTACACTTGTTAGAACCTCCAAGGACTCATGCTACACCCTCTACGTCCCTTGGGGTACCAAGCAATGTTTAGCATCATTCTAATGGTTCTTATAAGTCCTAATACACATTCCTAGACCATTCTATGCCTTTAGAATACTCTCTTAACCATTTACACTTGTTAGAACCTCCAACGACTCATGCTACACCCTCTACGTCCCTTGGTGTACCAAGCAATGTTTAGGATCATACTCATGGTTCTTATAAGTCCTAATACACATTCCTAGACCATTCTAAGCCTTTAGAATACTCTCTTAACCATTATACACTTGTTAGAACCTCCAAGGACTCAGTCTACACCCTCTACCTCCCTTGGGGTACCAAGCAATGTTTAATATCATTCTAATGGTTGTTATAAGTCCTAATACACATTCCTAGACCATTCTAAGCCTTTAGAATACTCTCTTAACCATTCTACACTTGTTAGAACCTCCAAGGACTCATGCTACACCCTCTACGTCCCTTGGGGTACCAAGCAATGTTTAGGATCATTCTAATGGTTCTTATAAGTCCTAATACACATTCCTAGACCATTCTAAGCCTTTAGAATACTCTCTTAACCATTCTACACTTGTTAGAACCTCCAAGAACTCATGTTACACCCTCTACGTCCCATGGGGTACCAAGCAATGTTTAGGATCATTCTAATGGTTCTTATTAGTCCTAATACACATTCCTAGACCGTTCTAAGCCTTTAGAATACTCTCTTAAGCATTCTACACTTGTTAGAACCTCCAAGGACTCATGTTACACCATCTACGTCCCTTGGGGTACCAAGCAATGTTTAGGATCATTCTAATGGTTCTTATAAGTCCTAATACACATTCCTAGACCATTCTAAGCCTTTAGAATACTCTCATAACCATTCAACACTTGTTAGAACCTCCAAGGAATCATGCTACACCCTCTACGTCCCTTGGGGTACCAAGCAATGTTTAGGATCATTCTAATGGTTCTTATAATTCCTAATACACATTCCTAGAACATTCTAAGCGTTTAGAATACTCTCTTAACCATTATACACTTGTTAGAACGTCCAAGGACTCATCCTACACTCTTTACGTCCATTAGGGTACCAAGCAATGTTTAGGATCATTCTAAATGTTCGTATATGTCTTAATACACATTCCTAGACCATTCTAAGCCTTTAGATTACTCTCTTAACCATTCTACACTTGTTAGAACTTCCAAGGACTCATGCTACACCCTCTAAGTCCCTTCGGGTACCAAGCAATGTTTAGGATCATTGTAATTGTTCTTATAAGTCCTAATACACATTCCTAGACCATTCTAAGCCTTTAGAATACTCTCATAACCATTCTACACTTGTTAGAACCTCCAAGGAATCATGCTACACCCTCTACGTCCCTTGGGGTACCAAGCAATGTTTAGGATCATTCTAATGGTTCTTCTAAGTCCTAATACACATTCCTAGAACATTCTAAGCGTGTAGAATACTCTCTTAACCATTATACACTTGTTAGAACGTCCAAGGACTCATCCTACACTCTCTACGTCCATTAGGGTACCAAGCAATGTTTAGGATCATTCTAAATGTTAGTATATGTCTTAATACACATTCCTAGACCATTCTAAGCCTTTAGATTACTCTCTTAACCATTCTACACTTGTTAGAACCTCCAAGGACTCATGCTACACCCTCTAAGTCCCTTCGGGTACCAAGCAATGTTTAGGATCATTCTAATTGTTCTTATAAGTCCTAATACACATTCCTAGACCATTCTAAACCTTTAGAATACTCTCATAACCATTCTACACTTGTTAGAACCTCCAAGGAATCATGCTACACCCTCTACGTCCCTTGGGGTACCAAGCAATGTTTAGGATCATTATAATGGTTCTTCTAAGTCCTAATACACATTCCTAGACCATTCTAAACCTTTAGAATACTCTCTTAACCATTATACACTTGTTAGAACCTCCAAGGACTCATCCTACACTCTCTACGTCCATTAGGGTACCAAGCAATGTTTAGGATCATTCTAAATGTTCGTATATGTCTTAATACACATTCCTAGACCATTCTAAGCCTTTAGATTACTCTCTTAACCATTCTACGCTTGTTAGAACCTCCAAGGACTCATGCTACACCCTCTAAGTCCCTTCGGTTACCAAGCAATGTTTAGGATCATTCTAATGGTTCTTATAAGTCCTAATACACATTCCTAGACCATTCTAAGCCTTTAGAATACTCTCATAACCATTCTACACTTGTTAGAACCTCCAAGAACTCATGCTACACCCTCTACGTCCCTTGGGGTACCAAGCAATGTTTAGGATCATTCTAATGGTTCTTATAAGTCCTAATACACATTCCTAGACCATTCTAAGCCTTTAGTATACTCTCTTAACCATTTACACTTGTTAGAACCTCCAAGGACTCATGCTACACCCTCTACGCCCCTTGGGGTACCAAGCAATGTTTAGGATCATTCTAATGGTTCTTATAAGTCCTAATACACATTCCTAGACCATTCTAAGCCTTTAGAAGACTCTCTTAACCATTCTACACTTGTTAGAACCTCCAAGGACTCATGCTACACCCTCTACGTCCCTTGGTGTACCAAACCATGTTTAGGAATATACTAATGGTTCTTATAAGTCCTAATAAACATTCCTAGACCATTCTAAGCCTTTAGAGAACTCTCTTAACCATTCTACACTTGTTAGAAACTCCAAGGACTCATGCTACACACTCTACGTCCCATGGGGTACCAAGCAATGTTTAGGATCATTCTAATGGTTCTTATTAGTCCTAATACACATTCCTAGACCATTCTATGCCTTTAGAATACTCTCTTAACCATTTACACTTGTTAGAACCTCCAAGGACTCATGCTACACCCTCTACGTCCCTTGGGGTACCAAGCAATGTTTAGGATCATTCTAATGGTTCTTATAAGTCCTAATACACATTCCTAGACCATTCTAAGCCTTTAGAATACTCTCATAACCATTCAACACTTGTTAGAACCTCCAAGGAATCATGCTACACCCTCTACGTCCCTTGGGGTACCAAGCAATGTTTAGGATCATTATAATGGTTCTTCTAAGTCCTAATACACATTCCTAGAACATTCTAAGCGTTTAGAATACTCTCTTAACCATTATACACTTGTTAGAACGTCCAAGGACTCATCCTACACTCTCTACGTCCATTAGGGTACCAAGCAATGTTTAGGATCATTCTAAATGTTAGTATATGTCTTAATACACATTCCTAGACCATTCTAAGCCTTTAGATTACTCTCTTAACCATTCTACACTTGTTAGAACCTCCAAGGACTCATGCTACACCCTCTAAGTCCCTTCGGGTACCAAGCAATGTTTAGGATCATTCTAATGGTTCTTATAAGTCCTAATACACATTCCTAGACATTCTAAACCTTTAGAATACTCTCATAACCATTCTACACTTGTTAGAACCTCCAAGGAATCATGCTACACCCTCTATGTCCCTTGGGGTACCAAGCAATGTTTAGGATCATTATAATGGTTCTTCTAAGTCCTAATACACATTCCTAGAACATTCTAAGCGTTTAGAATACTCTCTTAACCATTATACACTTGTTAGAACGTCCAAGGACTCATCCTACACTCTCTACGTCCATTAGGGTACCAAGCAATGTTTAGGATCATTCTAATGGTTCTTATTAGTCCTAATACACATTCCTAGACCATTCTATGCCTTTAGATTACTCTCTTAACCATTCTACACTTGTTAGAACCTCCAAGGACTCATGCTACACCCTCTAAGTCCCTTCGGGTACCAAGCAATGTTTAGGATCATTCTAATGGTTCTTATAAGTCCTAATACACATTCCTAGACATTCTAAACCTTTAGAATACTCTCATAACCATTCTACACTTGTTAGAACCTCCAAGGAATCATGCTACACCCTCTACGTCCCATGGGGTACCAAGCAATGTTTAGGATCATTCTAATGGTTCTTATAAGTCCTAATACACATTCCTAGACCATTCTAAGCCTTTAGTATACTCTCTTAACAATTCTACACTTGTTAGAACCTCCAAGGACCCATGATACACCCTCTACGTCCCATGGGGTACCAAGCAATGTTTAGGATCATTCTAATGGTTCTTATTAGTCCTAATACACATTCCTAGACCATTCTATGCCTTTAGAATACTCTCATAACCATTCTACACTTGTTAGAACTTCCAAGGACTCATGCTACACCCTCTAAGTCCCTTCGGGTACCAAGCAATGTTTAGGATCATTGTAATTGTTCTTATAAGTCCTAATACACATTCCTAGACCATTCTAAGCCTTTAGAATACTCTCATAACCATTCTACACTTGTTAGAACCTCCAAGGAATCATGCTACACCCTCTACGTCCCTTGGGGTACCAAGCAATGTTTAGGATCATTCTAATGGTTCTTCTAAGTCCTAATACACATTCCTAGAACATTCTAAGCGTGTAGAATACTCTCTTAACCATTATACACTTGTTAGAACGTCCAAGGACTCATCCTACACTCTCTACGTCCATTAGGGTACCAAGCAATGTTTTGGATCATTCTAAATGTTAGTATATGTCTTAATACACATTCCTAGACCATTCTAAGCCTTTAGATTACTCTCTTAACCATTCTACACTTGTTAGAACCTCCAAGGACTCATGCTACACCCTCTAAGTCCCTTCGGGTACCAAGCAATGTTTAGGATCATTCTAATTGTTCTTATAAGTCCTAATACACATTCCTAGACCATTCTAAACCTTTAGAATACTCTCATAACCATTCTACACTTGTTAGAACCTCCAAGGAATCATGCTACACCCTCTACGTCCCTTGGGGTACCAAGCAATGTTTAGGATCATTATAATGGTTCTTCTAAGTCCTAATACACATTCCTAGACCATTCTAAACCTTTAGAATACTCTCTTAACCATTATACACTTGTTAGAACCTCCAAGGACTCATCCTACACTCTCTACGTCCATTAGGGTACCAAGCAATGTTTAGGATCATTCTAAATGTTCGTATATGTCTTAATACACATTCCTAGACCATTCTAAGCCTTTAGATTACTCTCTTAACCATTCTACGCTTGTTAGAACCTCCAAGGACTCATGCTACACCCTCTAAGTCCCTTCGGTTACCAAGCAATGTTTAGGATCATTCTAATGGTTCTTATAAGTCCTAATACACATTCCTAGACCATTCTAAGCCTTTAGAATACTCTCATAACCATTCTACACTTGTTAGAACCTCCAAGAACTCATGCTACACCCTCTACGTCCCTTGGGGTACCAAGCAATGTTTAGGATCATTCTAATGGTTCTTATAAGTCCTAATACACATTCCTAGACCATTCTAAGCCTTTAGTATACTCTCTTAACCATTTACACTTGTTAGAACCTCCAAGGACTCATGCTACACCCTCTACGCCCCTTGGGGTACCAAGCAATGTTTAGGATCATTCTAATGGTTCTTATAAGTCCTAATACACATTCCTAGACCATTCTAAGCCTTTAGAAGACTCTCTTAACCATTCTACACTTGTTAGAACCTCCAAGGACTCATGCTACACCCTCTACGTCCCTTGGTGTACCAAACCATGTTTAGGAATATACTAATGGTTCTTATAAGTCCTAATAAACATTCCTAGACCATTCTAAGCCTTTAGAGAACTCTCTTAACCATTCTACACTTGTTAGAAACTCCAAGGACTCATGCTACACACTCTACGTCCCATGGGGTACTAAGCAATGTTTAGGATCATTCTAATGGTTCTTATTAGTCCTAATACACATTCCTAGACCATTCTATGCCTTTAGAATACTCTCTTAACCATTTACACTTGTTAGAACCTCCAAGGACTCATGCTACACCCTCTACGTCCCTTGGGGTACCAAGCAATGTTTAGGATCATTCTAATGGTTCTTATAAGTCCTAATACACATTCCTAGACCATTCTAAGCCTTTAGAATACTCTCATAACCATTCAACACTTGTTAGAACCTCCAAGGAATCATGCTACACCCTCTACGTCCCTTGGGGTACCAAGCAATGTTTAGGATCATTATAATGGTTCTTCTAAGTCCTAATACACATTCCTAGAACATTCTAAGCGTTTAGAATACTCTCTTAACCATTATACACTTGTTAGAACGTCCAAGGACTCATCCTACACTCTCTACGTCCATTAGGGTACCAAGCAATGTTTAGGATCATTCTAAATGTTAGTATATGTCTTAATACACATTCCTAGACCATTCTATGCCTTTAGATTACTCTCTTAACCATTCTACACTTGTTAGAACCTCCAAGGACTCATGCTACACCCTCTAAGTCCCTTCGGGTACCAAGCAATGTTTAGGATCATTCTAATGGTTCTTATAAGTCCTAATACACATTCCTAGACATTCTAAACCTTTAGAATACTCTCATAACCATTCTACACTTGTTAGAACCTCCAAGGAATCATGCTACACCCTCTACGTCCCATGGGGTACCAAGCAATGTTTAGGATCATTCTAATGGTTCTTATAAGTCCTAATACACATTCCTAGACCATTCTAAGCCTTTAGTATACTCTCTTAACAATTCTACACTTGTTAGAACCTCCAAGGACCCATGATACACCCTCTACGTCCCATGGGGTACCAAGCAATGTTTAGGATCATTCTAATGGTTCTTATTAGTCCTAATACACATTCCTAGACCATTCTATGCCTTTAGAATACTCTCATAACCATTCTACACTTGTTAGAACCTCCAAGGACTCATGCTACACCCTCTAAGTCCCTTCGGTTACCAAGCAATGTTTAGGATCATTCTAATGGTTCTTATAAGTCCTAATACACATTCCTAGACCATTCTAAGCCTTTAGAATACTCTCATAACCATTCTACACATGTTAGAACCTCCAAGGACTCATGCTACACCCTCTACGTCCCTTGGGGTACCAAGCAATGTTTAGGATCATTCTAATGGTTCTTATAAGTCCTAATACACATTCCTAGACCATTCTAAGCCTTTAGTATACTCTCTTAACAATTCTACACTTGTTAGAACCTCCAAGGACCCATGATACACCCTCTACGTCCCATGGGGTACCAAGCAATGTTTAGGATCATTCTAATGGTTCTTATAAGTCCTAATACACATTCCTAGACCATTCTAAGCCTTTAGTATACTCTCTTAACAATTCTACACTTGTTAGAACCTCCAAGGACCCATGATACACCCTCTACGTCCCATGGGGTACCAAGCAATGTTTAGGATCATTCTAATGGTTCTTATAAGTCCTAATAAACATTCCTAGACCATTCTAAGCCTTTAGAGAACTCTCTTAACCATTCTACACTTGTTAGAATCTCCAAGGACTCATGCTACACCCTCTACGTCCCATGGGGTACCAAGCAATGTTTAGGATCATTCTAATGGTTCTTATCAGTCCTAATACACATTCCTAGACCATTCTATGCCTTTAGAATACTCTCTTAACCATTTACACTTGTTAGAACCTCCAAGGACTCATGCTACACCCTCTACGTCCCTTGGGGTACCAAGCAATGTTTAGGATCACTCTAATGGTTCTTATAAGTCCTAATACACATTCCTAGACCATTCTAAGCCTTTAGAATACTCTTTTAACCATTCTACACTTGTTAGAACCTCCAAGGACTCATGCTACACCCTCTACGTCCCTTGGTGTACCAAACCATGTTTAGGAATATACTAATGGTTCTTATAAGTCCTAATAAACATTCCTAGACCATTCTAAGCCTTTAGAGAACTCTCTTAACCATTCTACACTTGTTAGAAACTCCAAGGACTCATGCTACACCCTCTACATCCCATGGGGTACCAAGCAATGTTTAGGATCATTCTAATGGTTCTTATTAGTCCTAATACACATTCCTAGACCATTCTATGCCATTAGAATACTCTCTTAACCATTTACACTTGTTAGAACCTCCAAGGACTCATGCTACACCCTCTACGTCCCTTGGGGTACCAAGCAATATTTAGGATCATTCTAATGGTTCTTATAAGTCCTAATACACATTCCTAGACCATTCTAAGCCTTTAGAATACTCTCATAACCATTCAGCACTTGTTAGAACCTCCAAGGAATCATGCTACACCCTCTACGTCCCTTGGGGTACCAAGCAATGTTTAGGATCATTCTAATGGTTCTTATAATTCCTAATACACATTCCTAGAACATTCTAAGCGTTTAGAATACTCTCTTAACCATTATACACTTGTTAGAACGTCCAAGGACTCATCCTACACTCTCTACGTCCATTAGGGTACCAAGCAATGTTTAGGATCATTCTAAATGTTAGTATATGTCTTAATACACATTCCTAGACCATTCTAAGCCTTTAGATTACTCTCTTAACCATTCTACACTTGTTAGAACTTCCAAGGACTCATGCTACACCCTCTAAGTCCCTTCGGGTACCAAGCAATGTTTAGGATCATTCTAATGGTTCTTATAAGTCCTAATACACATTCCTAGACCATTCTAAGCCTTTAAAATACTCTCATAACCATTCTACACTTGTTAGAACCTCCAAGGAATCATGCTACACCCTCTACGTCCCTTGGGGTACCAAGCAATATTTAGGATCATTCTAATGGTTCTTCTAAGTCCTAATACACATTCCTAGAACATTCTAAGCATTTAGAATACTCTCTTAACCATTATACACTTGTTAGAACGTCCAAGGACTCATCCTACACTCTCTACGTCCATTAGGGTACCAAGCAATGTTTAGGATCATTCTAAATGTTAGTATATGTCTTAATACACATTCCTAGACCATTCTAAGCCTTTAGATTACTATCTTAACCATTCTACACTTGTTAGAACCTCCAAGGACTCATGCTACACCCTCTAAATCCCTTCAGGTACCAAGCAATGTTTGGGATCATTCTAATGGTTCTTATAAGTCCTAATACACATTCCTAGACCATTCTAAACCTTTAGAATACTCTCATAACCATTCTACACTTAATAGAACCTCCAAGGAATCATGCTACACCCTCTACGTCCCTTGGGGTACCAAGCAATGTTTAGGATCATTATAATGGTTCTTCTAAGTCCTAATACACATTCCTAGACCATTCTAAACCTTTAGAATACTCTCTTAACCATTATACACTTGTTAGAACCTCCAAGGACTCATCCTACACTCTGTACATCCATTAGGGTACCAAGCAATGTTTAGGATCATTCTAAATGTTCGTATATGTCTTAATACACATTCCTAGACCATTCTAATCCTTTAGATTACTCTCTCAACCATTCTACGCTTGTTAGAACCTCCAAGGACTCATGCTACACCCTCTAAGTCCCTTCGGTTACCAAGCAATGTTTAGGATCATTCTAATGGTTCTTATAAGTCCAAATACACATTCCTAGACCCTTCTAAGCCTTTCGAATACTCTCATAACCATTCTACACTTGTTAGAACCTCCAAGGACTCATGCTACACCCTCTACGTCCCTTGGGGTACCAAGCAATGTTTAGGATCATTCTAATGGTTCTTATAAGTCCTAATACACATTCCTAGACCATTCTAAGCCTTTAGTATACTCTCTTAACAATTCTACACTTTTTAGAACCTCCAAGGACTCATGCTACACCCTCTACGTCCCTTGGTGTACCAAGCAATGTTTAGGATCATTCTAATGGTTCTTATAAGTCCTAATACACATTCCTAGACCATTCTATGCCTTTAGAATAGTCTCTTAACCATTTACACTTGTTAGAACCTCCAAGGACTCATGCTACACCCTCTACGCCCCTTGGGGTACCAAGCAATGTTTAGGATCATTCTAATGGTTCTTATAATTCCTAATACACATTCCTAGAACATTCTAAGCGTTTAGAATACTCTCTTAACCATTTTACACTTGTTAGAACCTCCAAGGACTCATGCTACACCCTCTAAATCCCTTGGGGTACCAAGCAATGTTTAGGATCATACTAATGGTTCTTATAAGTCCTAATAAACATTCCTAGACCATTCTAAGCCTTTAGAATACTCTCTTAACCATTCTACGCTTGTTAGAACCTCCAAGGACTCATGCTACACCCTCTAAGTCCCTTCGGTTACCAAGCAATGTTTAGGATCATTCTAATGGTTCTTATAAGTCCTAATACACATTCCTAGACCATTCTAAGCCTTTAGAATACTCTCATAACCATTCTACACTTGTTAGAACCTCCAAGGACTCATGCTACACCCTCTACGTCCCTTGGGGTACCAAGCAATGTTTAGGATCATTCTAATGGTTCTTATAAGTCCTAATACACATTCCTAGACCATTCTAAGCCTTTAGTATACTCTCTTAACAATTCTACACTTGTTAGAACCTCCAAGGACCCATGATACACCCTCTACGTCCCATGGGGTACCAAGCAATGTTTAGGATCATTCTAATGGTTCTTATAAGTCCTAATACACATTCCTAGACCATTCTAAGCCTTTAGTATACTCTCTTAACAATTCTACACTTGTTAGAACCTCCAAGGACCCATGATACACCCTCTACGTCCCATGGGGTACCAAGCAATGTTTAGGATCATTCTAATGGTTCTTATAAGTCCTAATACACATTCCTAGACCATTCTAAGCCTTTAGTATACTCTCTTAACAATTCTACACTTGTTAGAACCTCCAAGGACCCATGATACACCCTCTACGTCCCATGGGGTACCAAGCAATGTTTAGGATCATTCTAATGGTTCTTATAAGTCCTAATACACATTCCTAGACCATTCTAAGCCTTTAGTATACTCTCTTAACATTTCTACACTTGTTAGAACCTCCAAGGACCCATGATACACCCTCTACGTCCCAATGGGTACCATGCAATGTTTAGGATCATTCTAATGGTTCTTATTAGTCCTAATACACATTCCTAGACCATTCTATGCCTTTAGAATAGTCTCTTAACCATTTACACTTGTTAGAACCTCCAAGGACTCATGCTACACCCTCTACGCCCCTTGGGGTACCAAGCAATGTTTAGGATCATTCTAATGGTTCTTATAAGTCCTTATACACATTCCTAGACCATTCTAAGCCTTTAGAATACTCTCTTAATCTACACTTGTTAGAACCTCCAAGGACTCATGCTACACCCTCTACGTCCCTTGGTGTACCAAACCATGTTTAGGAATATACTAATGGTTCTTATAAGTCCTAATAAACATTCCTAGACCATTCTAAGCCTTTAGAGAACTCTCTTAACCATTCTACACTTGTTAGAAACTCCAAGGACTCATGCTACACCCTCTACGTCCCATGGGGTACCAAGCAATGTTTAGGATCATTCTAATGGTTCTTATAAGTCCTAATACACATTCCTAGACCATTCTAAGCCTTTAGTATACTCTCTTAACAATTCTTCACTTTTTAGAACCTCCAAGGACTCATGCTACACCCTCTACGTCCCTTGGTGTACCAAGCAATGTTTAGGATCATTCTAATGGTTCTTATTAGTCCTAATACACATTCCTAGACCATTCTATGCCTTTAGAATACTCTCTTAACCATTTACACTTGTTAGAACCTCCAAGGACTCATGCTACACCCTCTACGTCCCTTGGGGTACCAAGCAATGTTTAGGATCATTCTAATGGTTCTTATAAGTCCTAATACACATTCCTAGACCATTTTAAGCCTTTAGAATACTCTTTTAACCATTCTACACTTGTTAGAACCTCCAAGGACTCATGCTACACCCTCTACGTCCCTTGGTGTACCAAATAATGTTTAGGAATATACTAATGGTTCTTATAAGTCCTAATAAACATTCCTAGACCATTCTAAGCCTTTAGAGAACTCTCTTAACCATTCTACACTTGTTAGAAACTCCAAGGACTCATGCTACACCCTCTACGTCCCTTGGGGTACCAAGCAATGTTTAGGATCATTCTAATGGTTCTTATAAGTCCTAATACACATTCCTAGACCATTCTAAGCCTTTAGTATACTCTCTTAACAATTCTACACTTTTTAGAACCTCCAAGGACTCATGCTACACCCTCTACGTCCCTTGGTGTACCAAGCAATGTTTAGGATCATTCTAATGGTTCTTATAAGTCCTAATACACATTCCTAGACCATTCTAAGCCTTTAGAATACTCTCTTAACCATTATACACTTGTTAGAACGTCCAAGGACTCATCCTACACTCTCTACGTCCATTAGGGTACCAAGCAATGTTTAGGATCATTCTAAATGTTAGTATATGTCTTAATACACATTCCTAGACCATTCTAAGCCTTTAGATTACTCTCTTAACCATTCTACACTTGTTAGAACCTCCAAGGACTCATGCTACACCCTCTAAGTCCCTTGGGGTACCAAGCAATGTTTAAGATCATACTAATGGTTCTTATAAGTCCTAATAAACATTCCTAGACCATTCTAAGCCTTTAGAATACTCTCTTAACCATTCTACACTTGTTAGAACCTCCAAGGACTCATGCTACACCCTCTACGTCCCTTGGGGTACCAAGCAATGTTTAGGATCATACTAATGGTTCTTATAAGTCCTAATAAACATTTCGAGACCATTCTAAGCCTTTAGAATACTCTCTTAACCATTTTACACTTGTTAGAACCTCCAAGGACTCATGTTACACCCTCTACGTCCCATGGGGTACCAAGCAATGTTTAGGATCATTCTAATTGTTCTTATAAGTCCTAATACACATTCCTAGACCATTCTAAGCCTTTAGAATACTCTCTTAACCATTCTACACTTGTTAGAACCTCCAAGGAATCATGCTACACCCTCTACGTCCCTTGGGGTATAAAGCAATGTTTAGGATCATTCTAATGGTTCTTATAAGTCCTAATACACATTCCTAGACCATTCTAAGCCTTTAGTATACTCTCTTAACAATTCTACACTTGTTAGAACCTCCAAGGACTCATGCTACACCCTCTACGTCCCTTGGGGTACCAAGCAATGTTTAGGATCATTCTAATGGTTCTTATAATTCCTAATACACATTCCTAGAACATTCTAAGCGTTTAGAATACTCTCTTAACCATTTTACACTTGTTAGAACCTCCAAGGACTCATGCTACACCCTCTAAATCCCTTGGGGTACCAAGCAATGTTTAGGATCATACTAATGGTTCTTATAAGTCCTAATAAACATTCCTAGACCATTCTAAGCCTTTAGAATACTCTCTTAACCATTCTACACTTGTTAGAACCTCCAAGGACTCATGCTACACCCTCTACGTCCCTTGGGGTACCAAGAAATGTTTAGGATCATACTAATGGTTCTTATAAGTCCTAATAAACATTCCGAGACCATTCTAAGCCTTTAGAATACTCTCTTAACCATTTTACACTTGTTAGAACCTCCAAGGACTCATGTTACACCCTCTACGTCCCATGGGGTACCAAGCAATGTTTAGGATCATTCTAATTGTTCTTATAAGTCCTAATACACATTCCTAGACCATTCTAAGCCTTTAGAATACTCTCTTAACCATTCTACACTTGTTAGAACCTCCAAGGAATCATGCTACACCCTCTACGTCCCTTGGGGTACCAAGCAATGTTTAGGATCATTCTAATGGTTCTTATAAGTCCTAATACACATTCCTAGACCATTCTAAGCCTTTAGTATACTCTCTTAACAATTCTACACTTGTTAGAACCTCCAAGGACTCATGCTACACCCTCTACGTCCCTTGGTGTACCAAACAATGTTTAGGAATATACTAATGGTTCTTATAAGTCCTAATAAACATTCCTAGACCATTCTAAACCTTTAGAATACTCTCTTAACCATTATACACTTGTTAGAACGTCCAAGGACTCATCCTACACTCTCTACGTCCATTAGGGTACCAAGCAATGTTTAGGATCATTCTAAATGTTTGTATATGTCTTAATACACATTCCTAGACCATTGTAAGCCTTTTGATTACTCTCTTAACCATTCTACACTTGTTAGAACCTCCAAGGACTCATGCTACACCCTCTACGTCCCTTGGTGTACCAAACAATGTTTAGGAATATACTAATGGTTCTTATAAGTCCTAATAAACATTCCTAGACCATTCTAAACCTTTAGAATACTCTCTTAACCATTATACACTTGTTAGAACGTCCAAGGACTCATCCTACACTCTCTACGTCCATTAGGGTACCAAGCAATGTTTAGGATCATTCTAAATGTTTGTATATGTCTTAATACACATTCCTAGACCATTCTAAGCCTTTAGAATACTCTCTTAACTATTCTACACTTGTTAGAACCTCCAAGGAATCATGCTTCACCCTCTACGTCCCTTGGGGTACCAAGCAATGTTTAGGATCATTCTAATGGTTCTTATAAGTCCTAATACACATTCCTAGACTATTCTAAGCCTTTAGTATACTCTCTTAACAATTCTACACTTGTTAGAACCTCCAAGGACTCATGCTACACCCTCTACGTCCCTTGGTGTACCAAACAATGTTTAGGAATATACTAATGGTTCTTATAAGTCCTAATAAACATTCCTAGACCATTCTAAACCTTTAGAATACTCTCTTAACCATTATACACTTGTTAGAACGTCCAAGGACTCATCCTACACTCTCTACGTCCATTAGGGTACCAAGCAATGTTTAGGATCATTCTAAATGTTTGTATATGTCTTAATACACATTCCTAGACCATTGTAAGCCTTTTGATTACTCTCTTAACCATTCTACACTTGTTAGAACCTCCAAGGACTCATGCTACACCCTCTAAGTCCCTTGGGGTACCAAGCAATGTTTAGGATCATACTAATGGTTCTTATAAGTCCTAATAAACATTCCTAGACCATTCTAAGCCTTTAGAATACTCTCTTAACCATTCTACACTTGTTAGAACCTCCAAGGACTCATGCTACACCCTCTACGTCCCTTGGGGTACCAAGCAATGTTTAGGATCATACTAATGGTTCTTATAAGTCCTAATAAACATTCCGAGACCATTCTAAGCCTTTAGAATACTCTCTTAACCATTTTACACTTGTTAGAACCTCCAAGGACTCATGTTACACCCTCTACGTCCCATGGGGTACCAAGCAATGTTTAGGATCATTCTAATTGTTCTTATAAGTCCTAATACACATTCCTAGACCATTCTAAGCCTTTAGAATACTCTCTTAACCATTCTACACTTGTTAGAACCTCCAAGGAATCATGCTACACCCTCTACGTCCCTTGGGGTATAAAGCAATGTTTAGGATCATTCTAATGGTTCTTATAAGTCCTAATACACATTCCTAGACCATTCTATGCCTTTAGTATACTCTCTTAACAATTCTACACTTGTTAGAACCTCCAAGGACTCATGCTACACCCTCTACGTCCCTTGGGGTACCAAGCAATGTTTAGGATCATTCTAATGGTTCTTATAATTCCTAATACACATTCCTAGAACATTCTAAGCGTTTAGAATACTCTCTTAACCATTTTACACTTGTTAGAACCTCCAAGGACTCATGCTACACCCTCTAAATCCCTTGGGGTACCAAGCAATGTTTAGGATCATACTAATGGTTCTTATAAGTCCTAATAAACATTCCTAGACCATTCTAAGCCTTTAGAATACTCTCTTAACCATTCTACACTTGTTAGAACCTCCAAGGACTCATGCTACACCCTCTACGTCCCTTGGGGTACCAAGAAATGTTTAGGATCATACTAATGGTTCTTATAAGTCCTAATAAACATTCCGAGACCATTCTAAGCCTTTAGAATACTCTCTTAACCATTTTACACTTGTTAGAACCTCCAAGGACTCATGTTACACCCTCTACGTCCCATGGGGTACCAAGCAATGTTTAGGATCATTCTAATTGTTCTTATAAGTCCTAATACACATTCCTAGACCATTCTAAGCCTTTAGAATACTCTCTTAACCATTCTACACTTGTTAGCACCTCCAAGGAATCATGCTACACCCTCTACGTCCCTTGGGGTACCAAGCAATGTTTAGGATCATTCTAATGGTTCTTATAAGTCCTAATACACATTCCTAGACCATTCTAAGCCTTTAGTATACTCTCTTAACAATTCTACACTTGTTAGAACCTCCAAGGACTCATGCTACACCCTCTACGTCCCTTGGTGTACCAAACAATGTTTAGGAATATACTAATGGTTCTTATAAGTCCTAATAAACATTCCTAGACCATTCTAAACCTTTAGAATACTCTCTTAACCATTATACACTTGTTAGAACGTCCAAGGACTCATCCTACACTCTCTACGTCCATTAGGGTACCAAGCAATGTTTAGGATCATTCTAAATGTTTGTATATGTCTTAATACACATTCCTAGACCATTCTAAGCCTTTTGATTACTCTCTTAACCATTCTACACTTGTTAGAACCTCCAAGGACTCATGCTACACCCTCTAAGTCCCTTAGGGTACCAAGCAATGTTTAGGATCATTCTAATGGTTCTTATAAGTCCTAATACACATTCCTAGACCATTCTAAACTTTAGAATACTCTCATAACCATTCTACACTTGTTAGAACCTCCAAGGAATCATGCTACACCCTCTACGTCCCTTGGGGTACCAAGCAATGTTTAGGATCATTATAATGGTTCTTCTAAGTCCTAATACTCATTCCTGGACCATTCTAAACCTTTAGAATACTCTCTTAACCATTATACACTTGTTAGAACCTCCAAGGACTCATCCTACACTCTCTACGTCCATTAGGATACCAAGTAATGTTTAGGATCATTCTAAGTGTTCGTATATGTCTTAATACACATTCCTAGACCATTCTAAGCCTTTAGATTACTCTCTTAACCATTCTACGCTTGTTAGAACCTCCAAGGACTCATGCTACACCCTCTAAGTCCCTTCGGTTACCAAGCAATGTTTAGGATCATTCTAATGGTTCTTATAAGTCCTAATACACATTCCTAGACCATTCTAAGCCTTTAGAATACTGTCATAACCATTCTACCCTTGTTAGAACCTCCAATGACTCATGCTACACCCTCTACGTACTTTGCGGTACGAAGCAATGTTTAGGATCATTCTAATGGTTCTTATAAGTCTTAATACACATTCCTAGACCATTATAAGCCTTTAGAATACTCTCTCAATCATTCTACACTTGTTAGAACCTCCAAGGACTCATGTTACACCCTCTACATCCCTTCGGGTACTAAGCAATGTTTAGGATCATTCTAAATGTTCGTATATGTCCTAATACACATTCCTAGACTATTCTAAGCCTTTAGAATACATTCTTAACCATTCTACACTTGTTAGAACCTCCAAGGACTCATGCTACACCCTCTACCTCCCTTGGGGTACCAAGCAATGTTTAATATCATTCTAATGGTTCTTATAAGTCCTAATACACATTCCTAGACCATTCTAAGCCTTTAGAATACTCTCTTAACCATTATACACTTGTTAGAACCTCCAAGGACTTATGCTACACCCTCTAAGTCCCTTCGGGTACCAAGCAATGTTTAGGATCATTCTAATGGTTCTTATAAGTCCTAATACACATTCCTAGACCATTCTAAACTTTAGAATACTCCCTTAACCATTCTACACTTGTTAGAACCTCCAAGAACTCATGTTACACCCTCTACGTCCCATGGGGTACCAAGCAATGTTTAGGATCATTCTAATGGTTCTTATTAGTCCTAATACACATTCCTAGACCGTTCTAAGCCTTTAGAATACTCTCTTAACCATTCTACACTTGTTAGAACCTCCAAGGACTCATGTTACACCATCTACGCCCCCTGGGGTACCAAGCAATGTTTAGGATCATTCTAATGGTTCTTATAAGTCCTAATACACATTCCTAGACCATTCTAAGCCTTTAGAATACTCTCATAACCATTCAACACTTGTTAGAACCTCCAAGGAATCATGCTACACCCTCTACGTCCCTTGGGGTACCAAGCAATGTTTAGGATCATTCTAATGGTTCTTATAATTCCTAATACACATTCCTAGAACATTCTAAGCGTTTAGAATACTCTCTTAACCATTTTACACTTGTTAGAACCTCCAAGGACTCATGCTACACCCTCTAAATCCCTTGGGGTACCAAGCAATGTTTAGGATCATACTAATGGTTCTTATAAGTCCTAATAAACATTCCTAGACCATTCTAAGCCTTTAGAATACTCTCTTAACCATTCTACACTTGTTAGAACCTCCAAGGACTCATGCTACACCCTCTACGTCCCTTGGGGTACCAAGCAATGTTTAGGATCATACTAATGGTTCTTATAAGTCCTAATAAACATTCCGAGACCATTCTAAGCCTTTAGAATACTCTCTTAACCATTTTACACTTGTTAGAACCTCCAAGGACTCATGTTACACCCTCTACGTCCCATGGGGTACCAAGCAATGTTTAGGATAATTCTAATTGTTCTTATAAGTCCTAATACACATTCCTAGACCATTCTAAGCCTTTAGAATACTCTCTTAACCATTCTACACTTTTTAGAACCTCCAAGGAATCATGCTACACCCTCTACGTCCCTTGGGGTACCAAGCAATGTTTAGGATCATTCTAATGGTTCTTATAAGTCCTAATACACATTCCTAGACCATTCTAAGCCTTTAGTATACTCTCTTAACAATTCTACACCTGTTAGAACCTCCAAGGACTCATGCTACACCCTCTACGTCCCTTGGTGTACGAAACAATGTTTAGGAATATACTAATGGTTCTTATAAGTCCTAATAAACATTCCTAGACCATTCTAAACCTTTAGAATACTCTCTTAACCATTATACACTTGTTAGAACGTCCAAGGACTCATCTTACACTCTCTACGTCCATTAGGGTACCAAGCAATGTTTAGGATCATTCTAAATGTTAGTATATGTCTTAATACACATTCCTAGACCATTCTAAGCCTTTAGATTACTCTCTTAACCATTCTACACTTGTTAGAACCTCCAAGGACTCATGCTACACCCTCTAAGTCCCTTCGGGTACCAAGCAATGTTTAGGATCATTCTAATGGTTCTTATAAGTCCTAATACACATTCCTAGACCATTCTAAACTTTAGAATACTCTCATAACCATTCTACACTTGTTAGAACCTCCAAGGAATCATGCTACACCCTCTACGTCCCTTGGGGTACCAAGCAATGTTTAGGATCATTATAATGGTTCTTCTAAGTCCTAATACACATTCCTAGACCATTCTAAACCTTTAGAATACTCTCTTAACCATTATACACTTGTTAGAACCTCCAAGGACTCATCCTACACTCTCTACGTCCATTAGGATACCAAGCAATGTTTAGGATCATTCTAAATGTTCGTATATGTCTTAATACACATTCCTAGACCATTCTAAGCCTTTAGATTACTCTCTTAACCATTCTACGCTTGTTAGAACCTCCAAGGACTCATGCTACACCCTCTAAGTCCCTTCGGTTACCAAGCAATGTTTAGGATCATTCTAATGGTTCTTATAAGTCCTAATACACATTCCTAGACCATTCTAAGCCTTTAGAATACTCTCATAACCATTCTACACTTGTTAGAACCTCCAATGACTCATGCTACACCCTCTACGTACTTTGCGGTACGAAGCAATGTTTAGGATCATTCTAATGGTTCTTATAAGTCTTAATACACATTCCTAGACCATTATAAGCCTTTAGAATACTCTCTCAATCATTCTACACTTGTTAGAACCTCCAAGGACTCATGTTACACCCTCTACATCCCTTCGGGTACTAAGCAATGTTTAGGATCATTCTAAATGTTCGTATATGTCCTAATACATATTCCTAGACCATTCTAAGCCTTTAGAATACATTCTTAACCATTCTACACTTGTTAGAACCTCCAAGGACTCATGCTACACCCTCTACGTCCCTTGGGGTACCAAACAATGTTTAGGATCATTCTAATGGTTCTTATAAGTCCTAATACACATTCCTAGACCATTCTATGCCTTTAGAATACTCCCTTAAATATTCGACACTTGTTAGAACCTCCAAGGACTCATGTTACACCATCTAAGTCCCTTCGGGTACCAAGCAATGTTTAGGATCATTCTAATGGTTCTTCTAAGTCCTAATACACATTCCTAGACCATTCTAAGCCTTTAGAATACTCTCTTAACCATTCTACACTTGTTAGAACCTCCAAGGAATCATGCTACACCCTCTACGTCCCTTGGGGTACCAAGCAATGTTTAGGATCATTCTAATCGTTCTTATAAGTCCTAATACACATTCCTAGACCATTCTAAACTTTAGAATACTCCCTTAACCATTCTACACTTGTTAGAACCTCCAAGAACTCATGTTACACCCTCTACGTCCCATGGGGTACCAAGCAATGTTTAGGATCATTCTAATGGTTCTTATTAGTCCTAATACACATTCCTAGACCGTTCTAAGCCTTTAGAATACTCTCTTAACCATTCTACACTTGTTAGAACCTCCAAGGACTCATGTTACACCATCTACGTCCCTTGGGGTACCTAGCAATGTTTAGGATCATTCTAATGGTTCTTATAAGTCCTAATACACATTCCTAGACCATTCTAAGCCTTTAGAATACTCTCATAACCATTCAACACTTGTTAGAACCTCCAAGGAATCATGCTACACCCTCTACGTCCCTTGGGGTACCAAGCAATGTTTAGGATCATTCTAATGGTTCTTATAATTCCTAATACACATTCCTAGAACATTCTAAGCGTTTAGAATACTCTCTTAACCATTTTACACTTGTTAGAACCTCCAAGGACTCATGCTACACCCTCTAAATCCCTTGGGGTACCAAGCAATGTTTAGGATCATACTAATGGTTCTTATAAGTCCTAATAAACATTCCTAGACCATTCTAAGCCTTTAGAATACTCTCTTAACCATTCTACACTTGTTAGAACCTCCAAGGACTCATGCTACACCCTCTACGTCCCTTGGGGTACCAAGCAATGTTTAGGATCATACTAATGGTTCTTATAAGTCCTAATAAACATTCCGAGACCATTCTAAGCCTTTAGAATACTCTCTTAACCATTTTACACTTGTTAGAACCTCCAAGGACTCATGTTACACCCTCTACGTCCCATGGGGTACCAAGCAATGTTTAGGATAATTCTAATTGTTCTTATAAGTCCTAATACACATTCCTAGACCATTCTAAGCCTTTAGAATACTCTCTTAACCATTCTACACTTTTTAGAACCTCCAAGGAATCATGCTACACCCTCTACGTCCCTTGGGGTACCAAGCAATGTTTAGGATCATTCTAATGGTTCTTATAAGTCCTAATACACATTCCTAGACCATTCTAAGCCTTTAGTATACTCTCTTAACAATTCTACACCTGTTAGAACCTCCAAGGACTCATGCTACACCCTCTACGTCCCTTGGTGTACGAAACAATGTTTAGGAATATACTAATGGTTCTTATAAGTCCTAATAAACATTCCTAGACCATTCTAAACCTTTAGAATACTCTCTTAACCATTATACACTTGTTAGAACGTCCAAGGACTCATCTTACACTCTCTACGTCCATTAGGGTACCAAGCAATGTTTAGGATCATTCTAAATGTTAGTATATGTCTTAATACACATTCCTAGACCATTCTAAGCCTTTAGATTACTCTCTTAACCATTCTACACTTGTTAGAACCTCCAAGGACTCATGCTACACCCTCTAAGTCCCTTCGGGTACCAAGCAATGTTTAGGATCATTCTAATGGTTCTTATAAGTCCTAATACACATTCCTAGACCATTCTAAACTTTAGAATACTCTCATAACCATTCTACACTTGTTAGAACCTCCAAGGAATCATGCTACACCCTCTACGTCCCTTGGGGTACCAAGCAATGTTTAGGATCATTATAATGGTTCTTCTAAGTCCTAATACACATTCCTAGACCATTCTAAACCTTTAGAATACTCTCTTAACCATTATACACTTGTTAGAACCTCCAAGGACTCATCCTACACTCTCTACGTCCATTAGGATACCAAGCAATGTTTAGGATCATTCTAAATGTTCGTATATGTCTTAATACACATTCCTAGACCATTCTAAGCCTTTAGATTACTCTCTTAACCATTCTACGCTTGTTAGAACCTCAAGGACTCATGCTACACCCTCTAAGTCCCTTCGGTTACCAAGCAATGTTTAGGATCATTCTAATGGTTCTTATAAGTCCTAATACACATTCCTAGACCATTCTAAGCCTTTAGAATACTCTCATAACCATTCTACACTTGTTAGAACCTCCAATGACTCATGCTACACCCTCTACGTACTTTGCGGTACGAAGCAATGTTTAGGATCATTCTAATGGTTCTTATAAGTCTTAATACACATTCCTAGACCATTATAAGCCTTTAGAATACTCTCTCAATCATTCTACACTTGTTAGAACCTCCAAGGACTCATGTTACACCCTCTACATCCCTTCGGGTACTAAGCAATGTTTAGGATCATTCTAAATGTTCGTATATGTCCTAATACATATTCCTAGACCATTCTAAGCCTTTAGAATACATTCTTAACCATTCTACACTTGTTAGAACCTCCAAGGACTCATGCTACACCCTCTACGTCCCTTGGGGTACCAAACAATGTTTAGGATCATTCTAATGGTTCTTATAAGTCCTAATACACATTCCTAGACCATTCTATGCCTTTAGAATACTCCCTTAAACATTCGACACTTGTTAGAACCTCCAAGGACTCATGTTACACCATCTAAGTCCCTTCGGGTACCAAGCAATGTTTAGGATCATTCTAATGGTTCTTCTAAGTCCTAATACACATTCCTAGACCATTCTAAGCCTTTAGAATACTCTCTTAACCATTCTACACTTGTTAGAACCTCCAAGGAATCATGCTACACCCTCTACGTCCCTTGGGGTACCAAGCAATGTTTAGGATCATTCTAATCGTTCTTAGAAGTCCTAATACACATTCCTAGACCATTCTAAACTTTAGAATACTCCCTTAACCATTCTACACTTGTTAGAACCTCCAAGAACTCATGTTACACCCTCTACGTCCCATGGGGTACCAAGCAATGTTTAGGATCATTCTAATGGTTCTTATTAGTCCTAATACACATTCCTAGACCGTTCTAAGCCTTTAGAATACTCTCTTAACCATTCTACACTTGTTAGAACCTCCAAGGACTCATGTTACACCATCTACGTCCCTTGGGGTACCAAGCAATGTTTAGGATCATTCTAATGGTTCTTATAAGTCCTAATACACATTCCTAGACCATTCTAAGCCTTTAGAATACTCTCATAACCATTCAACACTTGTTAGAACCTCCAAGGAATCATGCTACACCCTCTACGTCCCTTGGGGTACCAAGCAATGTTTAGGATCATTCTAATGGTTCTTATAATTCCTAATACACATTCCTAGAACATTCTAAGCGTTTAGAATACTCTCTTAACCATTTTACACTTGTTAGAACCTCCAAGGACTCATGCTACACCCTCTAAATCCCTTGGGGTACCAAGCAATGTTTAGGATCATACTAATGGTTCTTATAAGTCCTAATAAACATTCATAGACCATTCTAAGCCTTTAGAATACTCTCTTAACCATTCTACACTTGTTAGAACCTCCAAGGACTCATGCTACACCCTCTACGTCCCTTGGGGTACCAAGCAATGTTTAGGATCATACTAATGGTTCTTATAAGTCCTAATAAACATTCCGAGACCATTCTAAGCCTTTAGAATACTCTCTTAACCATTTTACACTTGTTAGAACCTCCAAGGACTCATGTTACACCCTCTACGTCCCATGGGGTACCAAGCAATGTTTAGGATAATTCTAATTGTTCTTATAAGTCCTAATACACATTCCTAGACCATTCTAAGCCTTTAGAATACTCTCTTAACCATTCTACACTTTTTAGAACCTCCAAGGAATCATGCTACACCCTCTACGTCCCTTGGGGTACCAAGCAATGTTTAGGATCATTCTAATGGTTCTTATAAGTCCTAATACACATTCCTAGACCATTCTAAGCCTTTAGTATACTCTCTTAACAATTCTACACCTGTTAGAACCTCCAAGGACTCATGCTACACCCTCTACGTCCCTTGGTGTACGAAACAATGTTTAGGAATATACTAATGGTTCTTATAAGTCCTAATAAACATTCCTAGACCATTCTAAACCTTTAGAATACTCTCTTAACCATTATACACTTGTTAGAACGTCCAAGGACTCATCTTACACTCTCTACGTCCATTAGGGTACCAAGCAATGTTTTGGATCATTCTAAATGTTAGTATATGTCTTAATACACATTCCTAGACCATTCTAAGCCTTTAGATTACTCTCTTAACCATTCTACACTTGTTAGAACCTCCAAGGACTCATGCTACACCCTCTAAGTCCCTTCGGGTACCAAGCAATGTTTAGGATCATTCTAATGGTTCTTATAAGTCCTAATACACATTCCTAGACCATTCTAAACTTTAGAATACTCTCATAACCATTCTACACTTGTTAGAACCTCCAAGGAATCATGCTACACCCTCTACGTCCCTTGGGGTACCAAGCAATGTTTAGGATCATTATAATGGTTCTTCTAAGTCCTAATACACATTCCTAGACCATTCTAAACCTTTAGAATACTCTCTTAACCATTATACACTTGTTAGAACCTCCAAGGACTCATCCTACACTCTCTACGTCCATTAGGATACCAAGCAATGTTTAGGATCATTCTAAATGTTCGTATATGTCTTAATACACATTCCTAGACCATTCTAAGCCTTTAGATTACTCTCTTAACCATTCTACGCTTGTTAGAACCTCAAGGACTCATGCTACACCCTCTAAGTCCCTTCGGTTACCAAGCAATGTTTAGGATCATTCTAATGGTTCTTATAAGTCCTAATACACATTCCTAGACCATTCTAAGCCTTTAGAATACTCTCATAACCATTCTACACTTGTTAGAACCTCCAATGACTCATGCTACACCCTCTACGTACTTTGCGGTACGAAGCAATGTTTAGGATCATTCTAATGGTTCTTATAAGTCTTAATACACATTCCTAGACCATTATAAGCCTTTAGAATACTCTCTCAATCATTCTACACTTGTTAGAACCTCCAAGGACTCATGTTACACCCTCTACATCCCTTCGGGTACTAAGCAATGTTTAGGATCATTCTAAATGTTCGTATATGTCCTAATACATATTCCTAGACCATTCTAAGCCTTTAGAATACATTCTTAACCATTCTACACTTGTTAGAACCTCCAAGGACTCATGCTACACCCTCTACGTCCCTTGGGGTACCAAACAATGTTTAGGATCATTCTAATGGTTCTTATAAGTCCTAATACACATTCCTAGACCATTCTATGCCTTTAGAATACTCCCTTAAACATTCGACACTTGTTAGAACCTCCAAGGACTCATGTTACACCATCTAAGTCCCTTCGGGTACCAAGCAATGTTTAGGATCATTCTAATGGTTCTTCTAAGTCCTAATACACATTCCTAGACCATTCTAAGCCTTTAGAATACTCTCTTAACCATTCTACACTTGTTAGAACCTCCAAGGAATCATGCTACACCCTCTACGTCCCTTGGGGTACCAAGCAATGTTTAGGATCATTCTAATCGTTC
This sequence comes from Crotalaria pallida, assembly GCA_037953625.1. Taxonomy (NCBI): domain Eukaryota; kingdom Viridiplantae; phylum Streptophyta; class Magnoliopsida; order Fabales; family Fabaceae; genus Crotalaria; species Crotalaria pallida. The sequence continues at coordinate 102,266,047 of CM075654.1, read as the reverse complement.
TTAGAAGTCCTAATACACATTCCTAGACCATTCTAAACTTTAGAATACTCCCTTAACCATTCTACACTTGTTAGAACCTCCAAGAACTCATGTTACACCCTCTACGTCCCATGGGGTACCAAGCAATGTTTAGGATCATTCTAATGGTTCTTATTAGTCCTAATACACATTCCTAGACCGTTCTAAGCCTTTAGAATACTCTCTTAACCATTCTACACTTGTTAGAACCTCCAAGGACTCATGTTACACCATCTACGTCCCTTGGGGTACCAAGCAATGTTTAGGATCATTCTAATGGTTCTTATAAGTCCTAATACACATTCCTAGACCATTCTAAGCCTTTAGAATACTCTCATAACCATTCAACACTTGTTAGAACCTCCAAGGAATCATGCTACACCCTCTACGTCCCTTGGGGTACCAAGCAATGTTTAGGATCATTCTAATGGTTCATATAATTCCTAATACACATTCCTAGAACATTCTAAGCGTTTAGAATACTCTCTTAACCATTTTACACTTGTTAGAACCTCCAAGGACTCATGCTACACCCTCTAAATCCCTTGGGGTACCAAGCAATGTTTAGGATCATACTAATGGTTCTTATAAGTCCTAATAAACATTCCTAGACCATTCTAAGCCTTTAGAATACTCTCTTAACCATTCTACACTTGTTAGAACCTCCAAGGACTCATGCTACACCCTCTACGTCCCTTGGGGTACCAAGCAATGTTTAGGTTCATACTAATGGTTCTTATAAGTCCTAATAAACATTCCGAGACCATTCTAAGCCTTTAGAATACTCTCTTAACCATTTTACACTTGTTAGAACCTCCAAGGACTCATGTTACACCCTCTACGTCCCATGGGGTACCAAGCAATGTTTAGGATAATTCTAATTGTTCTTATAAGTCCTAATACACATTCCTAGACCATTCTAAGCCTTTAGAATACTCTCTTAACCATTCTACACTTTTTAGAACCTCCAAGGAATCATGCTACACCCTCTACGTCCCTTGGGGTACCAAGCAATGTTTAGGATCATTCTAATGGTTCTTATAAGTCCTAATACACATTCCTAGACCATTCTAAGCCTTTAGTATACTCTCTTAACAATTCTACACCTGTTAGAACCTCCAAGGACTCATGCTACACCCTCTACGTCCCTTGGTGTACGAAACAATGTTTAGGAATATACTAATGGTTCTTATAAGTCCTAATAAACATTCCTAGACCATTCTAAACCTTTAGAATACTCTCTTAACCATTATACACTTGTTAGAACGTCCAAGGACTCATCTTACACTCTCTACGTCCATTAGGGTACCAAGCAATGTTTTGGATCATTCTAAATGTTAGTATATGTCTTAATACACATTCCTAGACCATTCTAAGCCTTTAGATTACTCTCTTAACCATTCTACACTTGTTAGAACCTCCAAGGACTCATGCTACACCCTCTAAGTCCCTTCGGGTACCAAGCAATGTTTAGGATCATTCTAATGGTTCTTATAAGTCCTAATACACATTCCTAGACCATTCTAAACTTTAGAATACTCTCATAACCATTCTACACTTGTTAGAACCTCCAAGGAATCATGCTACACCCTCTACGTCCCTTGGGGTACCAAGCAATGTTTAGGATCATTATAATGGTTCTTCTAAGTCCTAATACACATTCCTAGACCATTCTAAACCTTTAGAATACTCTCTTAACCATTATACACTTGTTAGAACCTCCAAGGACTCATCCTACACTCTCTACGTCCATTAGGATACCAAGCAATGTTTAGGATCATTCTAAATGTTCGTATATGTCTTAATACACATTCCTAGACCATTCTAAGCCTTTAGATTACTCTCTTAACCATTCTACGCTTGTTAGAACCTCAAGGACTCATGCTACACCCTCTAAGTCCCTTCGGTTACCAAGCAATGTTTAGGATCATTCTAATGGTTCTTATAAGTCCTAATACACATTCCTAGACCATTCTAAGCCTTTAGAATACTCTCATAACCATTCTACACTTGTTAGAACCTCCAATGACTCATGCTACACCCTCTACGTACTTTGCGGTACGAAGCAATGTTTAGGATCATTCTAATGGTTCTTATAAGTCTTAATACACATTCCGAGACCATTATAAGCCTTTAGAATACTCTCTCAATCATTCTACACTTGTTAGAACCTCCAAGGACTCATGTTACACCCTCTACATCCCTTCGGGTACTAAGCAATGTTTAGGATCATTCTAAATGTTCGTATATGTCCTAATACATATTCCTAGACCATTCTAAGCCTTTAGAATACATTCTTAACCATTCTACACTTGTTAGAACCTCCAAGGACTCATGCTACACCCTCTACGTCCCTTGGGGTACCAAACAATGTTTAGGATCATTCTAATGGTTCTTATAAGTCCTAATACACATTCCTAGACCATTCTATGCCTTTAGAATACTCCCTTAAACATTCGACACTTGTTAGAACCTCCAAGGACTCATGTTACACCATCTAAGTCCCTTCGGGTACCAAGCAATGTTTAGGATCATTCTAATGGTTCTTCTAAGTCCTAATACACATTCCTAGACCATTCTAAGCCTTTAGAATACTCTCTTAACCATTCTACACTTGTTAGAACCTCCAAGGAATCATGCTACACCCTCTACGTCCCTTGGGGTACCAAGCAATGTTTAGGATCATTCTAATCGTTCTTAGAAGTCCTAATACACATTCCTAGACCATTCTAAACTTTAGAATACTCCCTTAACCATTCTACACTTGTTAGAACCTCCAAGAACTCATGTTACACCCTCTACGTCCCATGGGGTACCAAGCAATGTTTAGGATCATTCTAATGGTTCTTATTAGTCCTAATACACATTCCTAGACCGTTCTAAGCCTTTAGAATACTCTCTTAACCATTCTACACTTGTTAGAACCTCCAAGGACTCATGTTACACCATCTACGTCCCTTGGGGTACCAAGCAATGTTTAGGATCATTCTAATGGTTCTTATAAGTCCTAATACACATTCCTAGACCATTCTAAGCCTTTAGAATACTCTCATAACCATTCAACACTTGTTAGAACCTCCAAGGAATCATGCTACACCCTCTACGTCCCTTGGGGTACCAAGCAATGTTTAGGATCATTCTAATGGTTCATATAATTCCTAATACACATTCCTAGAACATTCTAAGCGTTTAGAATACTCTCTTAACCATTTTACACTTGTTAGAACCTCCAAGGACTCATGCTACACCCTCTAAATCCCTTGGGGTACCAAGCAATGTTTAGGATCATACTAATGGTTCTTATAAGTCCTAATAAACATTCCTAGACCATTCTAAGCCTTTAGAATACTCTCTTAACCATTCTACACTTGTTAGAACCTCCAAGGACTCATGCTACACCCTCTACGTCCCTTGGGGTACCAAGCAATGTTTAGGTTCATACTAATGGTTCTTATAAGTCCTAATAAACATTCCGAGACCATTCTAAGCCTTTAGAATACTCTCTTAACCATTTTACACTTGTTAGAACCTCCAAGGACTCATGTTACACCCTCTACGTCCCATGGGGTACCAAGCAATGTTTAGGATAATTCTAATTGTTCTTATAAGTCCTAATACACATTCCTAGACCACTCTAAGCCTTTAGAATACTCTCTTAACCATTCTACACTTTTTAGAACCTCCAAGGAATCATGCTACACCCTCTACGTCCCTTGGGGTACCAAGCAATGTTTAGGATCATTCTAATGGTTCTTATAAGTCCTAATACACATTCCTAGACCATTCTAAGCCTTTAGTATACTCTCTTAACAATTCTACACCTGTTAGAACCTCCAAGGACTCATGCTACACCCTCTACGTCCCTTGGTGTACCAAACAATGTTTAGGAATATACTAATGGTTCTTATAAGTCCTAATAAACATTCCTAGACCATTCTAAACCTTTAGAATACTCTCTTAACCATTATACACTTGTTAGAACGTCCAAGGACTCATCTTACACTCTCTACGTCCATTAGGGTACCAAGCAATGTTTAGGATCATTCTAAATGTTAGTATATGTCTTAATACACATTCCTAGACCATTCTAAGCCTTTAGATTACTCTCTTAACCATTCTACACTTGTTAGAACCTCCAAGGACTCATGCTACACCCTCTAAGTCCCTTCGGGTACCAAGCAATGTTTAGGATCATTCTAATGGTTCTTATAAGTCCTAATACACATTCCTAGACCATTCTAAACTTTAGAATACTCTCATAACCATTCTACACTTGTTAGAACCTCCAAGGAATCATGCTACACCCTCTAGGTCCCATGGGGTACCAAGCAATGTTTAGGATCATTATAATGGTTCTTCTAAGTCCTAATACACATTCCTAGACCATTCTAAACCTTTAGAATACTCTCTTAACCATTATACACTTGTTAGAACCTCCAAGGACTCATCCTACACTCTCTACGTCCATTAGGATACCAAGCAATGTTTAGGATCATTCTAAATGTTCGTATATGTCTTAATACACATTCCTAGACCATTCTAAGCCTTTAGATTACTCTCTTAACCATTCTACGCTTGTTTGAACCTCCAAGGACTCATGCTACACCCTCTAAGTCCCTTCGGTTACCAAGCAATGTTTAGGATCATTCTAATGGTTCTTATAAGTCCTAATACACATTCCTAGACCATTCTAAGCCTTTAGAATACTCTCATAACCATTCTACACTTGTTAGAACCTCCAATGACTCATGCTACACACTCTACGTACTTTGCGGTACGAAGCAATGTTTAGGATCATTCTAATGGTTCTTATAAGTTTTAATACACATTCCTAGACCATTATAAGCCTTTAGAATACTCTCTCAATCATTCTACACTTGTTAGAACCTCCAAGGACTCATGTTACACCCTCTACATCCCTTCGGGTACTAAGCAATGTTTAGGATCATTCTAAATGTTCGTATATGTCCTAATACATATTCCTAGACCATTCTAAGCCTTTAGAATACATTCTTAACCATTCTACACTTGTTAGAACCTCCAAGGACTCATGCTACACCCTCTACGTCCCTTGGGGTACCAAGCAATGTTTAGGATCATTCTAATGGTTCTTATAAGTCCTAATACACATTCCTAAACCATTCTATGCCTTTAGAATACTCCCTTAAACATTCGACACTTGTTAGAACCTCCAAGGACTCATGTTACACCATCTAAGTCCCTTCGGGTACCAAGCAATGTTTAGGATCATTCTAATGGTTCTTCTAAGTCCTAATACACATTCCTAAACCATTCTAAGCCTTTAGAATACTCTCTTAACCATTCTACACTTGTTAGAACCTCCAAGGAATCATGCTACACCCTCTACGTCCCTTGGGGTACCAAGCAATGTTTAGGATCATTCTAATGGTTCTTATAAGTCCTAATACACATTCCTAGACCATTCTAAGCCTTTAGAATACTCTCATAACCATTATACACTTTTAGAACCTCCAAGGAATCATGCTACACCCTCTACGTCCCTTGGGGTACCAAGCAATGTTTAGGATCATTCTAATGGTTCTTCTAAGTCCTAATACACATTCCTAGAACATTCTAAGCGTTTAGAATACTCACTTAACCATTATACACTTGTTAGAACGTCCAAGGACTCATGCTACACCATCTACGTCCCTTGGGGTACCAAGCAATGTTTAGGATCATACTAATGGTTCTTATAAGTCCTAATAAACATTCCTAGACCATTCTAAGCCTTTAGAATACTCTCTTAACCATTCTACACTTGTTAGAACCTCCAAGGACTCATACTACACCCTCTACGTCCCTTGGGGTACCAAGCAATGTTTAGGATCATACTAATGGTTCTTATAAGTCGTAATAAACATTCCGAGACCATTCTAAGCCTTTAGAATACTCTCTTAACCATTCTACACTTGTTAGAACCTCCAAGGACTCATGTTACACCCTCTACGTCCCATGGGGTACCAAGCAATGTTTAGGATCATTCTAATTGTTCTTATAAGTCCTAATACACATTCCTAGACCATTCTAAGCGTTTAGAATACTCACTTAACCATTATACACTTGTTAGAACGTCCAAGGACTCATGCTACACCCTCTACGTCCCTTGGGGTACCAAGCAATGTTTAGGATCATTCTAATGGTTCTTATAAGTCCTAATACACATTCCTAGACCATTCTAAGCCTTTAGAATACTCTCATAACCATTCTACACTTGTTAGAACCTCCAAGGAATCATGCTACACCCTCTACGTCCCTTGGGGTACCAAGCAATGTTTAGGATCATTCTAATGGTTCTTCTAAGTCCTAATACACATTCCTAGAACATTCTAAGCGTTTAGAATACTCTCTTAACCATTATACACTTGTTAGAACGTCCAAGGACTCATCCTACAATCTCTACGTCCATTAGGGTACCAAGCAATGTTTAGTATCATTCTAAATGTTAGTATATGTCTTAATACACATTCCTAGACCATTCTAAGCCTTTAGATTACTCTCTTAACCATTCTACACTTGTTAGAACCTCCAAGGACTCATGCTACACCCTCAACGTCCCTTGGGATACCAAGCAATGTTTAAGATCATACTAATGGTTCTTATAAGTCCTATTAAACATTCCGAGACCATTCTAAGCCTTTAGAATACTCTCTTAACCATTTTACACTTGTTAGAACCTCCAAGGACTCATATTACACCCTCTACGTCCCATGGGGTACCAAGCAATGTTTAGGATCACTCTAATTGTTCTTATAAGTCCTAATACACATTCCTAGACCATTCTAAGCCTTTAGAATACTCTCTTAACCATTCTACACTTGTTAGAACCTCCAAGGAATCATGCTACACCCTCTACGTCCCTTGGGGTACCAAGCAATGTTTAGGATCATTCTAATGGTTCTTATAAGTCCTAATACACATTCCTAGACCATTCTAAGCCTTTAGAATACTCTCATAACCATTCTACACTTGTTAGAACCTCCAAGGAATCATGCTACACCCTCTACGTCCCTTGGGGTACCAAGCAATGTTTAGGATCATTCTAATGGTTCTTCTAAGTCCTAATACACATTCCTAGAACATTCTAAGCGTTTAGAATACTCACTTAACCATTATACACTTGTTAGAACGTCCAAGGACTCATGCTACACCATCTACGTCCCTTGGGGTACCAAGCAATGTTTAGGATCATACTAATGGTTCTTATAAGTCCTATTAAACATTCCGAGACCATTCTAAGCCTTTAGAATACTCTCATAACCATTCTACACTTGTTAGAACCTCCAAGGAATCATGCTACACCCTCTACGTCCCTTGGGGTACCAAGCAATGTTTAGGAACATTCTAATGGTTCTTCTAAGTCCTAATACACATTCCTAGAACATTCTAAGCGTTTAGAATACTCTCTTAACCATTGTACACTTGTTAGAACGTCCAAGGACTCATCCTACACTCTCTACGTCCATTAGGGTACCAAGCAATGTTTAGGATCATTCTAAATGTTAGTATATGTCTTAATACACATTCCTAGACCATTCTAAGCCTTTAAATTACTCTCTTAACCATTCTACACTTGTTAGAACCTCCAAGGACTCATGCTACACCCTCTAAGTCCCTTGGGGTACCAAGCAATGTTTAGGATCATACTAATGGTTCTTATAAGTGCTAATAAACATTCCTAGACCATTCTAAGCCTTTAGAATACTCTCTTAACCATTCTACACTTGTTAGAACCTCCAAGGACTCATGCTACACCCTCTACGTCCCTTGGGGTACCAAGCAATGTTTAGGATCATACTAATGGTTCTTATAAGTCCTAATAAACATTCCGAGACCATTCTAAGCCTTTAGAATACTCTCTTAACCATTTTACACTTGTTAGAACCTCCAAGGACTCATGTTACACCCTTTACGTCCCATGGGGTACCAAGCCATGTTTAGGATCATTCTAATTGTACTTATAAGTCCTAATACACATTCCTAGACCATTCTAAGCCTTTAGAATACTCTCTTAACCATTCTACACTTGTTAGAACCTCCAAGGAATCATGCTACACCCTCTACGTCCCTTGGGGTACCAAGCAATGTTTAGGATCATTCTAATGGTTCTTATAAGTCCTAATACACATTCCAAGACCATTCTAAGCCTTTAGAATACTCTCATAACCATTCTACACTTGTTAGAACCTCCAAGGAATCATGCTACACCCTCTACGTCCCTTGGGGTACCAAGCAATGTTTAGGATCATTCTAATGGTTCTTCTAAGTCCTAATACACATTCCTAGAACATTCTAAGCGTTTAGAATACTCACTTAACCATTATACACTTGTTAGAACGTCCAAGGACTCATCCTACACCCTCTACGTCCATTAGGGTACCAAGCAATGTTTAGGATCATTCTAAATGTTCGTATATGTCGTAATACACATTCCTAGACCATTCTAAGCCTTTAGATAAATCTCTTAACCATTCTACGCTTGTTAGAACCTCCAAGCACTCATGCTACACCCTCTAAGTCCCTTGGGGTACCAAGCAATGTTTAGGATCATACTAATGGTTCTTATAAGTCCTAATAAACATTCCTAGACAATTCTAAGCCTTTAGAATACTCTCTTAACCATTATAAACTTGTTAGACCCTCCATGGACTCATGCTACACCCTCTACGTCCCTTGGTGTACCAAGCAATGTTTAGGATCATACTAATGGTTCTTATAAGTCCTAATAAACATTCTGAGACCATTCTAAGCCTTTAGAATACTCTCTTAACCATTTTACACTTGTTAGAACCTCCAAGGACTCATGTTACACCCTCTACGTCCCATGGGGTACCAAGCAATGTTTAGGATCATTCTAATTGTACTTATAAGTCCTAATACACATTCCTAGACCATTCTAAGCCTTTAGAATACTCTCTTAACCATTCTACACTTGTTAGAACCTCCAAGGAATCATGCTACACCCTCTACGTCCCTTGGGGTACCAAGCAATGTTTAGGATCATACTAATGGTTCTTATAAGTCCTATTAAACATTCCTAGACCATTCTAAGCCTTTAGAATACTCTCATAACCATTCTACACTTGTTAGAACCTCCAAGGAATCATGCTACACCCTCTACGTCCCTTGGGGTACCAAGCAATGTTTAGGATCATTCTAATGGTTCTTCTAAGTCCTAATACACATTCCTAGAACATTCTAAGCGTTTAGAATACTCTCTTAACCATTATACACTTGTTAGAACGTCCAAGGACTCATCCTACACTCTCTACGTCCATTAGGGTACCAAGCAATGTTTAGGATCATTCTAAATGTTAGTATATGTCTTAATACACATTCCTAGACCATTCTAAGCCTTTAGATTACTCTCTTAACCATTCTACACTTGTTAGAACCTCCAAGGACTCATGCTACACCCTCTAAGTCCCTTGGGGTACCAAGCAATGTTTAGGATCATACTAATGGTTCTTATAAGTGCTAATAAACATTCCTAGACCATTCTAAGCCTTTAGAATACTCTCTTAACCATTCTACACTTGTTAGAACCTCCAAGGACTCATGCTACACCCTCTACGTCCCTTGGGGTACCAAGCAATGTTTAGGATCATACTAATGGTTCTTATAAGTCCTAATAAACATTCCGAGACCATTCTAAGCCTTTAGAATACTCTCTTAACCATTTTACACTTGTTAGAACCTCCAAGGACTCATGTTACACCCTCTACGTCCCATGGGGTACCAAGCCATGTTTAGGATCATTCTAATTGTACTTATAAGTCCTAATACACATTCCTAGACCATTCTAAGCCTTTAGAATACTCTCTTAACCATTCTACACTTGTTAGAACCTCCAAGGAATCATGCTACACCCTCTACGTCCCTTGGGGTACCAAGCAATGTTTAGGATCATTCTAATGGTTCTTATAAGTCCTAATACACATTCCAAGACCATTCTAAGCCTTTAGAATACTCTCATAACCATTCTACACTTGTTAGAACCTCCAAGGAATCATGCTACACCCTCTACGTCCCTTGGGGTACCAAGCCATGTTTAGGATCATTCTAATGGTTCTTCTAAGTCCTAATACACATTCCTAGAACATTCTAAGCGTTTAGAATACTCACTTAACCATTATACACTTGTTAGAACGTCCAAGGACTCATCATACACCCTCTACGTCCATTAGGGTACCAAGCAATGTTTAGGATCATTCTAAATGTTCGTATATGTCGTAATACACATTCCTAGACCATTCTAAGCCTTTAGATTAATCTCTTAACCATTCTACGCTTGTTAGAACCTCCAAGGACTCATGCTACACCCTCTAAGTCCCTAGGGGTACCAAGCAATGTTTAGGATCATACTAATGGTTCTTATAAGTCCTAATAAACATTCCTAGACAATTCTAAGCCTTTAGAATACTCTCTTAACCATTATAAACTTGTTAGACCCTCCATGGACTCATGCTACACCCTCTACGTCCCTTGGTGTACCAAGCAATGTTTAGGATCATACTAATGGTTCTTATAAGTCCTAATAAACATTCCGAGACCATTCTAAGCCTTTAGAATACTCTCTTAACCATTTTACACTTGTTAGAACCTCCAAGGACTCATGTTACACCCTCTACGTCCCATGGGGTACCAAGCAATGTTTAGGATCATTCTAATTGTACTTATAAGTCCTAATACACATTCCTAGACCATTCTAAGCCTTTAGAATACTCTCTTAACCATTCTACACTTGTTAGAACCTCCAAGGAATCATGCTACACCCTCTACGTCCCTTGGGGTACCAAACAATGTTTAGGATCATTCTAATGGTTCTTATAAGTCCTAATAAACATTCCTAGACCATTCTAAGCCTTTAGAATACTCTCCTAACCATTCTACACTTGTTAGAACCTCCAAGGACTCATGCTACACCCTCTACGTCCCTTGGGGTACCAAGCAATGTTTAGGATCATACTAATGGTTCTTATAAGTCCTAATACACATTCCGAGATCATTCTAAGCCTTTAGAATACTCTCTTAACCATTTTACACTTGTTAGAACCTCCAAGGACTCATGTTACACCCTCTACGTCCCATGGGGTACCAAGCAATGTTTAGGATCATTCTAATTGTTCTTATAAGTCCTAATACACATTCCTAGACCATTCTAAGCCTTTAGAATACTCTCTTAACCATTCTACAGTTGTTAGAACCTCCAAGGAATCATGCTACACCCTCTACGTCCCTTGGGGTACCAAGCAATGTTTAGGATCATTCTAATGGTTCTTATAAGTCCTAATACACATTCCTAGACCATTCTAAGCCTTTAGAATACTCTCTTAACCATTATACACTTGTTAGAACCTCCAAGGAATCATGCTACACCCTCTACGTCCCATGGGGTACCAAGCAATGTTTAGGATCATTCTAATGGTTCTTATAAGTCCTAATACACATTCCTAGACCATTCTAAGCCTTTAGAATACTCTCATAACCATTCTACACTTGTTAGAACCTCCAAGGAATCATGCTACACCCTCTACGTCCCTTGGGGTACCAAGCAATGTTTAGGATCATACTAATGGTTCTTATAAGTCCTAATAAACATTCCTAGACAATTCTAAGCCTTTAGAATACTCCCTTAACCATTATAAACTTGTTAGACCCTCCAAGGACTCATGCTACACCCTCTACGTCCCTTGGTGTACCAAGCAATGTTTAGGATCATACTAATGGTTCTTATAAGTCCTAATACACATTTCTAGACCATTCTAAGCCTTTAGAATACTCTCTTAACCATTCTACACTTGTTAGAACCTCCAAGGATTCATGCTACACCCTCTACGTCGCTTGGGGTACCAAGCAATGTTTAGGATCATTCTAATGGTTCTTATAAGTCCTAATACACATTCCTAGACCATTCTAAGCCTTTAGAATACTCTCTTAACCATTATACACTTGTTAGAACCTCCAAGGAATCATGCTACACCCTCTACGTCCCATGGGGTACCAAGCAATGTTTAGGATCATTCTAATGGTTCTTATAAGTCCTAATACACATTCCTAGACCATTCTAAGCCTTTAGAATACTCTCATAACCATTCTACAGTTGTTAGAACCTCCAAGGAATCATGCTACACCCTCTACGTCCCTTGGGGTACCAAGCAATGTTTAGGATCATACTAATGGTTCTTATAAGTCCTAATAAACATTCCGAGACCATTCTAAGCCTTTAGAATACTCTCTTAACCATTTTACACTTGTTAGAACCTCCAAGGACTCATGTTACACCCTCTAAGTCCCATGGGGTACCAAGCAATGTTTAGGATCATTCTAATTGTACTTATAAGTCCTAATACACATTCCTAGACCATTCTAAGCCTTTAGAATACTCTCTTAACCATTCTACACTTGTTAGAACCTCCAAGGAATCATGCTACACCCTCTACGTCCCTTGGGGTACCAAACAATGTTTAGGATCATTCTAATGGTTCTTATAAGTCCTAATAAACATTCCTAGACCATTCTAAGCCTTTAGAATACTCTCTTAACCATTCTACACTTGTTAGAACCTCCAAGGACTCATGCTACACCCTCTACGTCCCTTGGGGTACCAAGCAATGTTTAGGATCATACTAATGGTTCTTATAAGTCCTAATACACATTCCGAGACCATTCTAAGCCTTTAGAATACTCTCTTAACCATTTTACACTTGTTAGAACCTCCAAGGACTCATGTTACACCCTCTACGTCCCATGGGGTACCAAGCAATGTTTAGGATCATTCTAATTGTTCTTATAAGTCCTAATACACATTCCTAGACCATTCTAAGCCTTTAGAATACTCTCTTAACCATTCTACAGTTGTTAGAACCTCCAAGGAATCATGCTACACCCTCTACGTCCCTTGGGGTACCAAGCAATGTTTAGGATCATTCTAATGGTTCTTATAAGTCCTAATACACATTCCTAGACCATTCTAAGCCTTTAGAATACTCTCTTAACCATTATACACTTGTTAGAACCTCCAAGGAATCATGCTACACCCTCTACGTCCCATGGGGTACCAAGCAATGTTTAGGATCATTCTAATGGTTCTTATAAGTCCTAATACACATTCCTAGACCATTCTAAGCCTTTAGAATACTCTCATAACCATTCTACACTTGTTAGAACCTCCAAGGAATCATGCTACACCCTCTACGTCCCTTGGGGTACCAAGCAATGTTTAGGATCATACTAATGGTTCTTATAAGTCCTAATAAACATTCCTAGACAATTCTAAGCCTTTAGAATACTCCCTTAACCATTATAAACTTGTTAGACCCTCCAAGGACTCATGCTACACCCTCTACGTCCCTTGGTGTACCAAGCAATGTTTAGGATCATACTAATGGTTCTTATAAGTCCTAATACACATTTCTAGACCATTCTAAGCCTTAAGAATACTCTCTTAACCATTCTACACTTGTTAGAACCTCCAAGGATTCATGCTACACCCTCTACGTCGCTTGGGGTACCAAGCAATGTTTAGGATCATTCTAATGGTTCTTATAAGTCCTAATACACATTCCTAGACCATTCTAAGCCTTTAGAATACTCTCTTAACCATTATACACTTGTTAGAACCTCCAAGGAATCATGCTACACCCTCTACGTCCCATGGGGTACCAAGCAATGTTTAGGATCATTCTAATGGTTCTTATAAGTCCTAATACACATTCCTAGACCATTCTAAGCCTTTAGAATACTCTCATAACCATTCTACAGTTGTTAGAACCTCCAAGGAATCATGCTACACCCTCTACGTCCCTTGGGGTACCAAGCAATGTTTAGGATCATACTAATGGTTCTTATAAGTCCTAATAAACATTCCTAGACAATTCTAAGCCTTTAGAATACTCTCTTAACCATTATAAACTTGTTAGACCCTCCAAGGACTCATGCTACACCCTCTACGTCCCTTGGTGTACCAAGCAATGTTTAAGATCATACTAATGGTTCTTATAAGTCCTAATACACATTTCTAGACCATTCTAAGCCTTTAGAATACTCTCTTAACCATTCTACACTTGTTAGAACCTCCAAGGATTCATGCTACACCCTCTACGTCGCTTGGGGTACCAAGCAATGTTTAGGATCATTCTAATGGTTCTTATAAGTCCTAATAAACATTCCTAGACAATTCTAAGCCTTTAGAATACTCTCTTAACCATTATACACTTGTTAGAACCTCCAAGGAATCATGCTACACCCTCTACGTCCCATGGGGTACCAAGCAATGTTTAGGATCATTCTAATGGTTCTTATAAGTCCTAATACACATTCCTAGACCATTCTAAGCCTTTAGAATACTCTCATAACCATTCTACACTTGTTAGAACCTCCAAGGAATCATGCTACACCCTCTACGTCCCTTGGGGTACCAAGCAATGTTTAGGATCATTCTAATGGTTCTTATAAGTCCTAATAAACATACCTAGACAATTCTAAGCCTTTAGAATACTCTCTTAACCATTATAAACTTGTTAGACCCTCCAAGGACTCATGCTACACCCTCTACGTCCCTTGGTGTACCAAGCAATGTTTAGGATCATTCTAATAGTTCTTATAAGTCCTAATACACATTCCTAGACCATTCTAAGCCTTGAGAATACTCTCTTAACCATTCTACGCTTGTTAGAACCTCCAAGGACTCATGCTACACCATCTACGTCGCTTGGGGTACCAAGCAATGTTTAGGATCATTCTAATGGTTCTTATAAGTCCTAATACACATTCCTAGACCATTCTAAGCCTTTAGAATACTCTCTTAACCATTATACACTTGTTAGAACCTCCAAAGAATCATGCTACACCCTCTACGTCCCATGGGGTACCAAGCAATGTTTAGGATCATTCTAATGGTTCTTATAAGTCCTAATACACATTCCTAGACCATTCTAAGCCTTGAGAATACTCTCTTAACCATTCTACGCTTGTTAGAACCTCCAAGGACTCATGCTACACCATCTACGTCCCTTGGGGTACCAAGCAATGTTTAGGATCATTCTAATGGTTCTTATAAGTCCTAATACACATTCCTAGACCATTCTAAGCCTTTAGAATACTCTCATAACCATTCTACACTTGTTAGAACCTCCAAGGAATCATGCTACACACTCTACGTCCCTTGGTGTACCAAGCAATGTTTAGGATCATACTAATGGTTCTTATAAGTCCTAATACACATTCCTAGACCATTCTAAGCCTTGAGTATACTCCCTTAACCATTCTACGCTTGTTAGAACCTCCAAGGAATCATGCTACACCATCTACGTCCCTTGGGGTACCAAGCAATGTTTAGGATCATTCTAATGGTTCTTATAAGTCCTAATACACATTCCTAGACCATTCTAAGCCTTTAGAATACTCTCTTAACCATTCTACACTTGTTAGAACCTCCAGGGATTCTTGCTACACACTCTACGTCCCTTGGGGTACCAAGCAATGTTTAGGATCATTCTAATGGTTCTTATAAGTCCTAATACACATTCCTAGACCATTCTAAGCCTTGAGTATACTCCCTTAACCATTCTACGCTTGTTAGAACCTCCAAGGACTCATGCTACACCATCTACGTCCCTTGGGGTACCAAGCAATGTTTAGGATCATTCTAATGGTTCTTATAAGTCCTAATACACATTCCTAGACCATTCTAAGCCTTTAGAATACTCTCATAACCATTCTACACTTGTTAGAACCTCCAAGGAATCATGCTACACACTCTACGTCCCTTGGTGTACCAAGCAATGTTTAGGATCATACTAATGGTTCTTATAAGTCCTAATACACATTCCTAGACCATTCTAAGCCTTGAGAATACTCTCTTAACCATTCTACGCTTGTTAGAACCTCCAAGGACTCATGCTACACCATCTACGTCCCTTGGGGTACCAAGCAATGTTTAGGATCATTCTAATGGTTCTTATAAGTCCTAATACACATTCCTAGACCATTCTAAGCCTTTAGAATACTCTCATAACCATTCTACACTTGTTAGAACCTCCAAGGAATCATGCTACACACTCTACGTCCCTTGGTGTACCAAGCAATGTTTAGGATCATACTAATGGTTCTTATAAGTCCTAATACACATTCCTAGACCATTCTAAGCCTTTAGAATACTCTCTTAACCATTCTACACTTGTTAGAACCTCCAAGGAATCATGCTACACCATCTACGTCCCTTGGGGTACCAAGCAATGTTTAGGATCATTCTAATGGTTCTTATAAGTCCTAATACACATTCCTAGACCATTCTAAGCCTTTAGAATACTCTCATAACCATTCTACACTTGTTAGAACCTCCAAGGAATCATGCTACACACTCTACGTCCCTTGGGGTACCAAGCAATGTTTAGGATCATTATAATGGTTCTTATAAGTCCTAATACACATTCCTAGACCATTCTAAGCCTTGAGAATACTCTCTTAACCATTCTACGCTTGTTAGAACCTCCAAGGACTCATGCTACACCATCTACGTCCCTTGGGGTACCAAGCAATGTTTAGGATCATTCTAATGGTTCTTATAAGTCCTAATACACATTCCTAGACCATTCTAAGCCTTTAGAATACTCTCTTAACCATTCTACACTTGTTAGAACCTCCAAGGATTCTTGCTACACCCTCTACGTCGCTTGGGGTACCAAGCAATGTTTAGGATCATTCTAATGGTTCTTATAAGTCCTAATACACATTCCTAGACCATTCTAAGCCTTGAGTATACTCTCTTAACCATTCTACGCTTGTTAGAACCTCCAAGGACTCATGCTACACCATCTACGTCCCTTGGGGTACCAAGCAATGTTTAGGATCATTCTAATGGTTCTTATAAGTCCTAATACACATTCCTAGACCATTCTAAGCCTTCAGAATACTCTCATAACCATTCTACACTTGTTAGAACCTCCAAGGAATCATGCTACACACTCTACGTCCCTTGGGGTACCAAGCAATGTTTAGGATCATTATAATGGTTCTTATAAGTCCTAATACACATTCCTAGACCATTCTAAGCCTTGAGAATACTCTCTTAACCATTCTACGCTTGTTAGAACCTCCAAGGACTCATGCTACACCATCTACGTCCCTTGGGGTACCAAGCAATGTTTAGGATCATTCTAATGGTTCTTATAAGTCCTAATACACATTCCTAGACCATTCTAAGCCTTTAGAATACTCTCATAACCATTCTACACTTGTTAGAACCTCCAAGGAATCATGCTACACACTCTACGTCCCTTGGTGTACCAAGCAATGTTTAGGATCATACTAATGGTTCTTATAAGTCCTAATACACATTCCTAGACCATTCTAAGCCTTTAGAATACTCTCTTAACCATTCTACACTTGTTAGAACCTCCAAGGAATCATGCTACACACTCTACGTCCCTTGGGGTACCAAGCAATGTTTAGGATCATTCTAATGGTTCTTATAAGTCCTAATACACATTCCTAGACCATTCTAAGCCTTGAGAATACTCTCTTAACCATTCTACGCTTGTTAGAACCTCCAAGGACTCATGCTACACCATCTACGTCGCTTGGGGTACCAAGCAATGTTTAGGATCATTCTAATGGTTCTTATAAGTCCTAATACACATTCCTAGACCATTCTAAGCCTTTAGAATACTCTCTTAACCATTATACACTTGTTAGAACCTCCAAGGAATCATGCTACACCCTCTACGTCCCATGGGGTACCAAGCAATGTTTAGGATCATTCTAATGGTTCTTATAAGTCCTAATACACATTCCTAGACCATTCTAAGCCTTGAGAATACTCTCTTAACCATTCTACGCTTGTTAGAACCTCCAAGGACTCATGCTACACCATCTACGTCCCTTGGGGTACCAAGCAATGTTTAGGATCATTCTAATGGTTCTTATAAGTCCTAATACACATTCCTAGACCATTCTAAGCCTTTAGAATACTCTCATAACCATTCTACACTTGTTAGAACCTCCAAGGAATCATGCTACACACTCTACGTCCCTTGGCGTACCAAGCAATGTTTAGGATCATACTAATGGTTCTTATAAGTCCTAATACACATTCCTAGACCATTCTAAGCCTTTAGAATACTCTCTTAACCATTCTACACTTGTTAGAACCTCCAAGGAATCATGCTACACCATCTACGTCCCTTGGGGTACCAAGCAATGTTTAGGATCATTCTAATGGTTCTTATAAGTCCTAATACACATTCCTAGACCATTCTAAGCCTTTAGAATACTCTCATAACCATTCTACACTTGTTAGAACCTCCAAGGAATCATGCTACACACTCTACGTCCCTTGGGGTACCAAGCAATGTTTAGGATCATTATAATGGTTCTTATAAGTCCTAATACACATTCCTAGACCATTCTAAGCCTTGAGAATACTCTCTTAACCATTCTACGCTTGTTAGAACCTCCAAGGACTCATGCTACACCATCTACGTCCCTTGGGGTACCAAGCAATGTTTAGGATCATTCTAATGGTTCTTATAAGTCCTAATACACATTCCTAGACCATTCTAAGCCTTCAGAATACTCTCTTAACCATTCTACACTTGTTAGAACCTCCAAGGATTCTTGCTACACCCTCTACGTCGCTTGGGGTACCAAGCAATGTTTAGGATCATTCTAATGGTTCTTATAAGTCCTAATACACATTCCTAGACCATTCTAAGCCTTGAGTATACTCTCTTAACCATTCTACGCTTGTTAGAACCTCCAAGGACTCATGCTACACCATCTACGTCCCTTGGGGTACCAAGCAATGTTTAGGATCATTCTAATGGTTCTTATAAGTCCTAATACACATTCCTAGACCATTCTAAGCCTTTAGAATACTCTCATAACCATTCTACACTTGTTAGAACCTCCAAGGAATCATGCTACACACTCTACGTCCCTTGGGGTACCAAGCAATGTTTAGGATCATTATAATGGTTCTTATAAGTCCTAATACACATTCCTAGACCATTCTAAGCCTTGAGAATACACTCTTAACCATTCTACGCTTGTTAGAACCTCCAAGGACTCATGCTACACCATCTACGTCCCTTGGGGTACCAAGCAATGTTTAGGATCATTCTAATGGTTCTTATAAGTCCTAATACACATTCCTAGACCATTCTAAGCCTTTAGAATACTCTCATAACCATTCTAAACTTGTTAGAACCTCCAAGGAATCATGCTACACACTCTACGTCCCTTGGGGTACCAAGCAATGTTTAGGATCATTATAATGGTTCTTATAAGTCCTAATACACATTCCTAGACCATTCTAAGCCTTGAGAATACTCTCTTAACCATTCTACGCTTGTTAGAACCTCCAAGGACTCATTCTACACCATCTACGTCCCTTGGGGTACCAAGCAATGTTTAGGATCATTCTAATGGTTCTTATAAGTCCTAATACACATTCCTAGACCATTCTAAGCCTTTAGAATACTCTCTTAACCATTCTACACTTGTTAGAACCTCCAAGGAATCAAGCTACACACTCTACGTCCCTTGGGATACCAAGCAATGTTTAGGATCATTATAATGGTTCTTCTAAGTCCTAATACACATTCCTAGACCATTCTAAACCTTTAGAATACTCTCTTAACCATTATACACTTGTTAGAACGTCTAAGGACTCATCCTACACTCTCTACGTCCATTAGGGTACCAAGAAATGTTTAGGATCATTCTAAATGTTCGTATATGTCTTAATACACATTCCTAGACCATTCTAAGCCTTGAGAATACTCTCTTAACCATTTTACGCTTGTTAGAACCTCCAAGGACTCATGCTACACCATCTACGTCCCTTGGGGTACCAAGCAATGTTTAGGATCATTCTAATGGTTCTTATAAGTCCTAATACACATTCCTAGACCATTCTAAGCCTTTAGAATACTCTCATAACCATTCTACACTTGTTAGAACCTCCAAGGAATCATGCTACACACTCTACGTCCCTAGGGGTACCAAGCAATGTTTATTATCATTATAATGGTTCTTATAAGTCCTAATACACATTCCTAGACCATTCTAAGCCTTGAGAATACTCTCTTAACCATTCTACGCTTGTTAGAACCTCCAAGGACTCATGCTACACCATCTACGTCCCTTGGGGTACCAAGCAATGTTTAGGATCATTCTAATGGTTCTTATAAGTCCTAATACACATTCCTAGACCATTCTAAGCCTTTAGAATACTCTCATAACCATTCTACACTTGTTAGAACCTCCAAGGAATCATGCTACATACTCTACGTCCCTTGGGGTACCAAGCAATGTTTAGGATCATTATAATGGTTCTTATAAGTCCTAATACACATTCCTAGACCATTCTAAGCCTTGAGAATACTCTCTTAACCATTCTACGCTTGTTAGAACCTCCAAGGACTCATGCTACACCATCTACGTCCCTTGGGGTACCAAGCAATGTTTAGGATCATTCTAATGGTTCTTATAAGTCCTAATACACATTCCTAGACCATTCTAAGCCTTTAGAATACTCTCATAACCATTCTACACTTGTTAGAACCTCCAAGGAATCATGCTACACACTCTACGTCCCTTGGTGTACCAAGCAATGTTTAGGATCATACTAATGGTTCTTATAAGTCCTAATACACATTCCTAGACCATTCTAAGCCTTTAGAATACTCTCTTAACCATTCTACACTTGTTAGAACCTCCAAGGACTCATGCTACACCCTCTACGTCCCTTACGATACCAAGCAATGTTTTGGTTCATTCTAATGGTTCTTATAAGTCCTAATACACATTTCTAGACCATTCTAAGCCTTTAGAATACTCTCATAACCATTCTACACTTGTTAGAACCTCCAAGGAATTATGCTACACCCTCTACGTCCCTTGGGGTACCAAGCAATGTTTAGGATCTTATAATGGTTCTTATAAGTCCTAATACACATTCCTAGACCAATCTATGCCTTTAGAATACTCTCTTAACCATTCTAAACTTGTTAGAACCTCCAAGGAATCATGCTACATCCTCTACGTCCCTTGGTGTACCAAGCAATGTTTAGGATCATTTTAATGGTTCTTATAAGTCCTAATACACATTCCTAGACCATTCTAAGCCTTTAGAATACTCTCTTAACCATTATACACTTGTTAGAACGTCCAAGGACTCATCCTACACTCTCTACGTCCATTAGGGTACCAAGCAATGTTTAGGATCATTCTAAATGTTCGTATATGTCTTAATACAGATTCCTATACCATTCTAAGCCTTTAGATTTCTCTCTTAACCATTCAACACTTGTTAGAACCTCCAAGGACTCATGCTACACCCTCTAAGTCCCTTCGGGTACCAAGCAATGTTTAGAATCATTCTAATGGTTCTTATAAGTCCTAATACACATTCCAAGACCAATCTATGCCTTTAGAATACTCTGTTAACCATTCTAAACTTGTTAGAACCTCCAAGGACTCATGCTACATCCTCTACGTCCCTTGGTGTACCAAGCAATGTTTAGGATCATACTAATGGTTCTTATAAGTCCTAATACACATTCCTAGACCATTCTAAGCCTTTAGAATACTCTCTTAACCATTCTACACTTGTTAGAACCTCCAAGGACTCATGCTACACCCTCTACGTCCCTTCGTGTACCAAGCAATGTTTAGGATTATATTAACGGTTCTTATAAGTCCTAATAAACATTCCTAGACAATTCTAAGCCTTTAGAGAGCTCTCATAACCATTCTACACTTGTTAGAACCTCCAAGGACTCATGCTACACCATCTACGTCCCTTGGGGTACCAAGCAATGTTTAGGATCTTCTAATGGTTCTTATAAGTCCTAATACACATTCCTAGACCAATCTATGCCTTTAGAATACTCTCTTAACCATTCTAAACTTGTTAGAACCTCCAAGGACTCATGCTACATCCTCTACGTCCCTTGGTGTACCAAGCAATGTTTAGGATCATTCTAATGGTTCTTATAAGTCCTAATACACATTCCTAGACCATTCTAAGCCTTTAGAATACTCTCTTAACCATTCTACACTTGTTAGAACCTCCAAGGACTCATTCTACACCCTCTACGTCCCTTCGGGTACCAAGCAATGCTTAGGATCATTCTAATGGCTCTTATAAGTGCTCATACACATTCCTAGACCATTCTATGCCTTTAGAATACTCTCTTAACCATTCTAAACTTGTTAGAACCTCCAAGGACTCATGCTACACCCTCTACGTCCCTTGGTGTACCAAGCAATGTTTAGGATCATACTAATGGTTCTTATAAGTCCTAATACACATTCCTAGACCATTCTAAGCCTTTAGAATACTCTCTTAACCATTCTACACTTGTTAGAACCTCCAAGGACTCATGCTACACCCTCTACGTCCCTTACGATACCAAGCAATGTTTAGGTTCATTCTAATGGTTCTTATAAGTCCTAATACACATTCCTAGACCATTCTAAGCCTTTAGAATACTCTCATAACCATTCTACACTTGTTAGAACCTCCAAGGAATTATGCTACACCCTCTACGTCCCTTGGGGAACCAAGCAATGTTTAGGATCTTCTAATGGTTCTTATAAGTCCTAATACACATTCCTAGACCATTCTATGCCTTTAGAATACTCTCTTAACCATTCTAAACTTGTTAGAACCTCCAAGGACTCATGCTACATCCTCTACGTCCCTTGGTGTACCAAGGAATGTTTAGGATCATTCTAATGGTTCTTATAAGTCCTAATACACATTCCTAGACCATTCTAAGCCTTTAGAATACTCTCTTAACCATTATACACTTGTTAGAACGTCCAAGGACTCATCCTACACTCTATACGTCCATTAGGGTACCAAGCAATGTTTAGGATCATTCTAAATGTTCGTATATGTCTTAATACAGATTCCTATACCATTCTAAGCCTTTAGATTACTCTCTTAACCATTCTACACTTGTTAGAACCTCCAAGGACTCATGCTACACCCTCTAATTCCCTTCGGGTACCAAGCAATGTTTAGAATCATTCTAATGGTTCTTATAAGTCCTAATACACATTCCAAGACCAATCTATGCCTTTAGAATACTCTGTTAACCATTCTAAACTTGTTAGAACCTCCAAGGACTCATGCTACATCCTCTACGTCCCTTGGTGTACCAAGCAATGTTTAGGATCATACTAATGGTTCTTATAAGTCCTAATACACATTCCTAGACCATTCTAAGCCTTTAGAATACTCTCTTAACCATTCTACACTTGTTAGAACCTCCAAGGACTCATGCTACACCCTCTACGTCCCTTCGTGTACCAAGCAATGTTTAGGATTATATTAACGGTTCTTATAAGTCCTAATAAACATTCCTAGACAATTCTAAGCCTTTAGAGAGCTCTCATAACCATTCTACACTTGTTAGAACCTCCAAGGACTCATGCTACACCATCTACGTCCCTTGGGGTACCAAGCAATGTTTAGGATCTTCTAATGGTTCTTATAAGTCCTAATACACATTCCTAGACCAATCTATGCCTTTAGAATACTCTCTTAACCATTCTAAACTTGTTAGAACCTCCAAGGACTCATGCTACATCCTCTACGTCCCTTGGTGTACCAAGCAATGTTTAGGATCATTCTAATGGTTCTTATAAGTCCTAATACACATTCCTAGACCATTCTAAGCCTTTAGAATACTCTCTTAACCATTCTACACTTGTTAGAACCTCCAAGGACTCATTCTACACCCTCTACGTCCCTTGGGGTACCAAGCAATGTTTATGATCATTCTAATGGTTCTTATAAGTCCTAATACACATTCCTAGACCATTCTAAGCCTTTAGAATACTCTCATAACCATTCTACACTTGTTAGAACCTCCAAGGAATCATGCTACACCCAATACGTCCCTTGGGGTACCAAGCAATGTTTAGGATCATTCTAATGGTTCTTATAAGTCCTAATACACATTCCTAGACCATTCTAAGCCTTTAGAATACTCTCTTAACCATTCTACACTTGTTAGAACCTCCAAGGAATCATGCTACACACTCTACGTCCCTTGGGGTACCAAGCAATGTTTAGGATCATTATAATGGTTCTTATAAGTCCTAATACACATTCCTAGACCATTCTAAGCCTTGAGAATACTCTCTTAACCATTCTACGCTTGTTAGAACCTCCAAGGACTCATGCTACACCATCTACGTCCCTTGGGGTACCAAGCAATGTTTAGGATCATTCTAATGGTTCTTATAAGTCCTAATACACATTCCTAGACCATTCTAAGACTTTAGAATACTCTCATAACCATTCTACACTTGTTAGAACCTCCAAGGAATCATGCTACACACTCTACGTCCCTTGGGATACCAAGCAATGTTTAGGATCATTATAATGGTTCTTCTAAGTCCTAATACACATTCCTAGACCATTCTAAACCTTTAGAATACTCTCTTAACCATTATACACTTGTTAGAACGTCCAAGGACTCATCCTACACTCTCTACGTCCATTAGGGTACCAAGCAATGTTTAGGATCATTCTAAATGTTCGTATATGTCTTAATACAGATTCCTATACCATTCTAAGCCTTTAGATTACTCTCTTAACCATTCTACACTTGTTAGAACCTCCAAGGACTCATGCTACACCCTCTAAGTCCCTTCGGGTACCAAGCAATGTTTAGAATCATTCTAATGGTTCTTATAAGTCCTAATACACATTCCTAGACCATTCTAAGCCTTGAGAATACTCTCTTAACCATTCTACGCTTGTTAGAACCTCCAAGGACTCATGCTACACCATCTACGTCCCTTGGGGTACCAAGCAATGTTTAGGATCATTCTAATGGTTCTTATAAGTCCTAATACACATTCCTAGACCATTCTAAGCCTTTAGAATACTCTCATAACCATTCTACACTTGTTAGAACCTCCAAGGAATCATGCTACACACTCTACGTCCCTTGGGGTACCAAGCAATGTTTAGGATCATTATAATGGTTCTTATAAGTCCTAATACACATTCCTAGACCATTCTAAGCCTTGAGAATACTCTCTTAACCATTCTACGCTTGTTAGAACCTCCAAGGACTCATGCTACACCATCTACGTCCCTTGGGGTACCAAGCAATGTTTAGGATCATTCTAATGGTTCTTATAAGTGCTAATACACATTCCTAGACCATTCTAAGACTTTAGAATACTCTCATAACCATTCTACACTTGTTAGAACCTCCAAGGAATCATGCTACACACTCTACGTCCCTTGGGATACCAAGCAATGTTTAGGATCATTATAATGGTTCTTCTAAGTCCTAATACACATTCCTAGACCATTCTAAACCTTTAGAATACTCTCTTAACCATTATACACTTGTTAGAACGTCCAAGGACTCATCCTACACTCTCTACGTCCATTAGGGTACCAAGCAATGTTTAGGATCATTCTAAATGTTCGTATATGTCTTAATACACATTCCTAGACCATTCTAAGCCTTTAGATTACTCTCTTAACCATTCTACGCTTGTTAGAACCTCCAAGGACACATGCTACACCCTCTAAGTCCCTTGGGGGTACCATGCAATGTTTAGGATTATACTAATGGTTCTTATAAGTCCTAATAAACATTCCTAGACAATTCTAAGCCTTTAGAATACTCTCTTAACCATTCTAAACTTGTTATACCCTCCAAGGACTCATGCTACACCCTCTACGTCCCTTGGTGTACCAAGCAATGTTTAGGATCATACTAATGGTTCTTATAAGTCCTAATACACATTTCTAGACCATTCTAAGCCTTTAGAATACTCTCTTAACCATTCTACACTTGTTAGAACCTCCAAGGATTCATGCTACACCCTCTACGTCGCTTTGGGTATCAAACAATGTTAAGGATCATTCTAATGGTTCTTATAAGTCCTAATACACATTCCTAGACCATTCTAAGCCTTGAGAATACTCTCTTAACCATTCTACGCTTGTTAGAACCTCCAAGGACTCATGCTACACCATCTACGTCCCTTGGGGTACCAAGCAATGTTTAGGATCATTCTAATGGTTCTTATAAGTCCTAATACACATTCCTAGACCATTCTAAGCCTTTAGAATACTCTCATAACCATTCTACACTTGTTAGAACCTCCAAGGAATCATGCTACACCCAATACGTCCCTTGGGGTACCAAGCAATGTTTAGGATCATTCTAATGGTTCTTATAAGTCCTAATACACATTCCTAGACCATTCTAAGCCTTTAGAATACTCTCTTAACCATTATACACTTGTTAGAACGTCCAAGGACTCATCCTACACTCTCTACGTCCATTAGGGTACCAAGCAATGTTTAGGATCATTCTAAATGTTCGTATATGTCTTAATACAGATTCCTAGACCATTCTAAGCCTTTAGATTACTCTCTTAACCATTCTACACTTGTTAGAACCTCCAAGGACTCATGCTACACCCTCTAAGTCCCTTCGGGTACCAAGCAATGTTTAGAATCATTCTAATGGTTCTTATAAGTCCTAATACACATTCCTAGACCAATCTATGCCTTTAGAATACTCTGTTAACCATTCTAAACTAGTTAGAACCTCCAAGGACTCATGCTACATCCCCTACGTCCCTTGGTGTACCAAGCAATGTTTAGGATCATACTAATGGTTCTTATAAGTCCTAATACACATTCCTAGACCATTCTAAGCCTTTAGAATACTCTCTTAACCATTCTACACTTGTTAGAACCTCCAAGGACTCATGCTACACCCTCTACGTCCCTTCGTGTACCAAGCAATGTTTAGGATTATATTAATGGTTCTTATAAGTCCTAATAAACATTCCTAGACAATTCTAAGCCTTTAGAGAACTCTCATAACCATTCTACACTTGTTAGAACCTCCAAGGACTCATGCTACACCATCTACGTCCCTTGGGGTACCAAGCAATGTTTAGGATCTTCTAATGGTTCTTATAAGTCCTAATACACATTCCTAGACCAATCTATGCCTTTAGAATACTCTCTTAACCATTCTAACCTTGTTAGAACCTCCAAGGACTCATGCTACATCCTCTACGTCCCTTGGGGTACCAAGCAATGTTTAGGATCTTCTAATGGTTCTTATAAGTCCTAATACACATTCCTAGACCAATCTATGCCTTTAGAATACTCTCTTAACCATTCTAAACTTGTTAGAACCTCCAAGGACTCATGCTACATCCTCTACGTCCCTTGGTGTACCAAGCAATGTTTAGGATCATACTAATGGTTCTTATAAGTCCTAATACACATTTCTAGACCATTCTAAGCCTTTAGAATACTCTCTTAACCATTCTACACTTGTTAGAACCTCCAAGGATTCATGCTACACCCTCTACGTCCCTTGGGATACCAAGCAATGTTTAGGATCATTATAATGGTTCTTCTAAGTCCTAATACACATTCCTAGACCATTCTAAACCTTTAGAATACTCTCTTAACCATTATACACTTGTTAGAACGTCCAAGGACTCATCCTACACTCTCTACGTCCATTAGGGTACCAAGCAATGTTTAGGATCATTCTAAATGTTCGTATATGTCTTAATACACATTCCTAGACCATTCTAAGCCTTTAGATTACTCTCTTAACCATTCTACGCTTGTTAGAACCTCCAAGGACACATGCTACACCCTCTAAGTCCCTTGGGGGTACCATGCAATGTTTAGGATTATACTAATGGTTCTTATAAGTCCTAATAAACATTCCTAGACAATTCTAAGCCTTTAGAATACTCTCTTAACCATTCTAAACTTGTTATACCCTCCAAGGACTCATGCTACACCCTCTACGTCCCTTGGTGTACCAAGCAATGTTTAGGATCATACTAATGGTTCTTATAAGTCCTAATACACATTTCTAGACCATTCTAAGCCTTTAGAATACTCTCTTAACCATTCTACACTTGTTAGAACCTCCAAGGATTCATGCTACACCCTCTACGTCGCTTTGGGTACCAAGCAATGTTAAGGATCATTCTAATGGTTCTTATAAGTCCTAATACACATTCCTAGACCATTCTAAGCCTTGAGAATACTCTCTTAACCATTCTACGCTTGTTAGAACCTCCAAGGACTCATGCTACACCATCTACGTCCCTTGGGGTACCAAGCAATGTTTAGGATCATTCTAATGGTTCTTATAAGTCCTAATACACATTCCTAGACCATTCTAAGCCTTTAGAATACTCTCATAACCATTCTACACTTGTTAGAACCTCCAAGGAATCATGCTACACCCAATACGTCCCTTGGGGTACCAAGCAATGTTTAGGATCATTCTAATGGTTCTTATAAGTCCTAATACACATTCCTAGACCATTCTAAGCCTTTAGAATACTCTCTTAACCATTATACACTTGTTAGAACGTCCAAGGACTCATCCTACACTCTCTACGTCCATTAGGGTACCAAGCAATGTTTAGGATCATTCTAAATGTTCGTATATGTCTTAATACAGATTCCTAGACCATTCTAAGCCTTTAGATTACTCTCTTAACCATTCTACACTTGTTAGAACCTCCAAGGACTCATGCTACACCCTCTAAGTCCCTTCGGGTACCAAGCAATGTTTAGAATCATTCTAATGGTTCTTATAAGTCCTAATACACATTCCTAGACCAATCTATGCCTTTAGAATACTCTGTTAACCATTCTAAACTAGTTAGAACCTCCAAGGACTCATGCTACATCCCCTACGTCCCTTGGTGTACCAAGCAATGTTTAGGATCATACTAATGGTTCTTATAAGTCCTAATACACATTCCTAGACCATTCTAAGCCTTTAGAATACTCTCTTAACCATTCTACACTTGTTAGAACCTCCAAGGACTCATGCTACACCCTCTACGTCCCTTCGTGTACCAAGCAATGTTTAGGATTATATTAATGGTTCTTATAAGTCCTAATAAACATTCCTAGACAATTCTAAGCCTTTAGAGAACTCTCATAACCATTCTACACTTGTTAGAACCTCCAAGGACTCATGCTACACCATCTACGTCCCTTGGGGTACCAAGCAATGTTTAGGATCTTCTAATGGTTCTTATAAGTCCTAATACACATTCCTAGACCAATCTATGCCTTTAGAATACTCTCTTAACCATTCTAACCTTGTTAGAACCTCCAAGGACTCATGCTACATCCTCTACGTCCCTTGGGGTACCAAGCAATGTTTAGGATCTTCTAATGGTTCTTATAAGTCCTAATACACATTCCTAGACCAATCTATGCCTTTAGAATACTCTCTTAACCATTCTAAACTTGTTAGAACCTCCAAGGACTCATGCTACATCCTCTACGTCCCTTGGTGTACCAAGCAATGTTTAGGATCATACTAATGGTTCTTATAAGTCCTAATACACATTTCTAGACCATTCTAAGCCTTTAGAATACTCTCTTAACCATTCTACACTTGTTAGAACCTCCAAGGATTCATGCTACACCCTCTACGTCGCTTTGGGTACCAAGCAATGTTAAGGATCATTCTAATGGTTCTTATAAGTCCTAATACACATTCCTAGACCATTCTAAGCCTTGAGAATACTCTCTTAACCATTCTACGCTTGTTAGAACCTCCAAGGACTCATGCTACACCATCTACGTCCCTTGGGGTACCAAGCAATGTTTAGGATCATTCTAATGGTTCTTATAAGTCCTAATACACATTCCTAGACCATTCTAAGCCTTTAGAATACTCTCATAACCATTCTACACTTGTTAGAACCTCCAAGGAATCATGCTAC
Organism: Crotalaria pallida; assembly: GCA_037953625.1. Lineage (NCBI taxonomy): Eukaryota > Viridiplantae > Streptophyta > Magnoliopsida > Fabales > Fabaceae > Crotalaria > Crotalaria pallida. The sequence goes on along the minus strand of CM075654.1, from coordinate 102,236,215 downwards.
ACCCAATACGTCCCTTGGGGTACCAAGCAATGTTTAGGATCATTCTAATGGTTCTTATAAGTCCTAATACACATTCCTAGACCATTCTAAGCCTTTAGAATACTCTCTTAACCATTATACACTTGTTAGAACGTCCAAGGACTCATCCTACACTCTCTACGTCCATTAGGGTACCAAGCAATGTTTAGGATCATTCTAAATGTTCGTATATGTCTTAATACAGATTCCTAGACCATTCTAAGCCTTTAGATTACTCTCTTAACCATTCTACACTTGTTAGAACCTCCAAGGACTCATGCTACACCCTCTAAGTCCCTTCGGGTACCAAGCAATGTTTAGAATCATTCTAATGGTTCTTATAAGTCCTAATACACATTCCTAGACCAATCTATGCCTTTAGAATACTCTGTTAACCATTCTAAACTTGTTAGAACCTCCAAGGACTCATGCTACATCCCCTACGTCCCTTGGTGTACCAAGCAATGTTTAGGATCATACTAATGGTTCTTATAAGTCCTAATACACATTCCTAGACCATTCTAAGCCATTAGAATACTCTCTTAACCATTCTACACTTGTTAGAACCTCCAAGGACTCATGCTACACCCTCTACGTCCCTTCGTGTACCAAGCAATGTTTAGGATTATATTAATGGTTCTTATAAGTCCTAATAAACATTCCTAGACAATTCTAAGCCTTTAGAGAACTCTCATAACCATTCTACACTTGTTAGAACCTCCAAGGACTCATGCTACACCATCTACGTCCCTTGGGGTACCAAGCAATGTTTAGGATCTTCTAATGGTTCTTATAAGTCCTAATACACATTCCTAGACCAATCTATGCCTTTAGAATACTCTCTTAACCATTCTAACCTTGTTAGAACCTCCAAGGACTCATGCTACATCCTCTACGTCCCTTGGTGTACCAAGCAATGTTTAGGATCATTCTAATGGTTCTTATAAGTCCTAATACACATTCCTAGACCATTCTAAGCCTTTAGAATACTCTCTTAACCATTCTACACTTGTTAGAACCTCCAAGGACTCATTCTACACCCTCTACGTCCCTTCGGGTACCAAGCAATGCTTAGGATCATTCTAATGGTTCTTATAAGTCCTCATACACATTCCTAGACCATTCTATGCCTTTAGAATACTCTCTTAACCATTCTAAACTTGTTAGAACCTCCAAGGACTCATGCTACACCCTCTACGTCCCTTGGTGTACCAAGCAATGTTTAGGATCATACTAATGGTTCTTATAAGTCCTAATACACATTCCTAGACCATTCTAAGCCTTTAGAATACTCTCTTAACCATTCTACACTTGTTAGAACCTCCAAGGACTCATGCTACACCCTCTACGTCCCTTACGATACCAAGCAATGTTTAGGTTCATTCTAATGGTTCTTATAAGTCCTAATACACATTCCTAGACCATTCTAAGCCTTTAGAATACTCTCATAACCATTCTACACTTGTTAGAACCTCCAAGGAATTATGCTACACCCTCTACGTCCCTTGGGGTACCAAGCAATGTCTAGGATCTTCTAATGGTTCTTATAAGTCCTAATACACATTCCTAGACCAATCTATGCCTTTAGAATACTCTCTTAACCATTCTAAACTTGTTAGAACCTCCAAGGAATCATGCTACACCCTCTACGTCCCTTGGGGTACCAAGCAATGTTTAGGATCTTCTAATGGTTCTTATAAGTCCTAATACACATTCCTAGACCAATCTATGCCTTTAGAATACTCTCTTAACCATTATAAACTTGTTAGAACCTCCAAGGACACATGCTACATCCTCTACGTCCCTTGGTGTAGCAAGCAATGTTTAGGATCATTCTAATGGTTCTTATAAGTCCTAATACACATTCGTAGACCATTCTAAGCCTTTAGAATACTCTCTTAACCATTCTACACTTGTTAGAACCTCCAAGGAATCATGCTACACCCTCTACGTCCCTTGGGGTACCAAGCAATGTTTAGGATCATTCTAATGGTTCTTATATGTCCTAATACACATTCCTAGACCATTCTATGCCTTTAGAATACTCTCTTAACCATTATACACTTGTTAGAACGTCCAAGGACTCATCCTACACTCTCTACGTCCATTAGGGTACCAAGCAATGTTTAGGATCATTCTAAATGTTCGTATATGTCTTAATACAGATTCCTATACCATTCTAAGCCTTTAGATTACTCTCTTAACCATTCTACACTTGTTAGAACCTCCAAGGACTCATGCTACACCCTCTAAGTCCCTTCGGGTACCAAGCAATGTTTAGAATCATTCTAATGGTTCTTATAAGTCCTAATACACATTCCTAGACCAATCTATGCCTTTAGAATACTCTGTTAACCATTCTAAACTTGTTAGAACATCCAAGGACTCATGCTACATCCTCTACGTCCCTTGGGGTACCAAGCAATGTTTAGGATCTTCTAATGGTTCTTATAAGTCCTAATACACATTCCTAGACCAATCTATGCCTTTAGAATACTCTCTTAACCATTATAAACTTGTTAGAACCTCCAAGGACTCATGCTACATCCTCTACGTCCCTTGGTGTACCAAGCAATGTTTAGGATCATTCTAATGGTTCTTATAAGTCCTAATACACATTCGTAGACCTTTCTAAGCCTTTAGAATACTCTCTTAACCATTCTACACTTGTTAGAACCTCCAAGGACTCATGCTACACCCTCTACGTCCCTTCGTGTACCAAGCAATGTTTAGGATCATACTAATGGTTCTTATAAGTCCTAATACACATTCCTTGACCATTCTAATCCTTTAGAATACTCTCTTAACCATTCTACACTTGTTAGAACCTCCAAGGAATCATGCTACACCCTCTACGTCCCTTGGGGTACCAAGCAATGTTTAGGATCATTCTAATGGTTCTTATATGTCCTAATACACATTCCTAGACCATTCTATGCCTTTAGAATACTCTCTTAACCATTCTACACTTGTTAGAACCTCCAAGGACTCATGCTACACCCTCTACGTCCCTTGGTGTACCAAGCAATGTTTAGGATCATACTAATGGTTCTTATAAGTCCTAATACACATTCCTAGACCATTCTAAGCCTTTAGAATACTCTCTTAACCATTCTACACTTGTTAGAACCTCCAAGGACTCATGCTACACCCTCTACGTCCCTTACGATACCAAGCAATGTTTAGGTTCATTCTAATGGTTCTTATAAGTCCTAATACACATTCCTAGACCATTCTAAGCCTTTAGAATACTCTCATAACCATTCTACACTTGTTAAAACCTCCAAGGAATTATGCTACACCCTCTACGTCCCTTGGGGTACCAAGCAATGTCTAGGATCTTCTAATGGTTCTTATAAGTCCTAATACACATTCCTAGACCAATCTCTGCCTTTAGAATACTCTCTTAACCATTCTAAACTTGTTAGAACCTCCAAGGAATCATGCTACACCCTCTACGTCCCTTGGGGTACCAAGCAATGTATAGAATCATTCTAATGGTTCTTATAAGTCCTAATACACATTCCTAGACCATTCTAAGCCTTTAGAATACTCTCTTAACCATTATACACTTGTTAGAACGTCCAAGGACTCATCCTACACTCTCTACGTCCATTAGGGTACCAAGCAATGTTTAGGATCATTCTAAATGTTCGTATATGTCTTAATACAGATTCCTATACCATTCTAAGCCTTTAGATTACTCTCTTAACCATTCTACACTTGTTAGAACCTCCAAGGACTCATGCTACACCCTCTAAGTCCCTTCGGGTACCAAGCAATGTTTAGAATCATTCTAATGGTTCTTATAAGTCCTAATACACATTCCTAGACCAATCTATGCCTTTAGAATACTCTGTTAACCATTCTAAACTTGTTAGAACATCCAAGGACTCATGCTACATCCTCTACGTCCCTTGGGGTACCAAGCAATGTTTAGGATCTTCTAATGGTTCTTATAAGTCCTAATACACATTCCTAGACCAATCTATGCCTTTAGAATACTCTCTTAACCATTCTAAACTTGTTAGAACCTCCAAGGACTCATGCTACATCCTCTACGTCCCTTGGTGTACCAAGCAATGTTTAGGATCATTCTAATGGTTCTTATAAGTCCTAATACACATTCCTAGACCATTCTAAGCCTTTAGAATACTCTCTTAACCATTATACACTTGATAGAACGTCCAAGGACTCATCCTACACTCTCTACGTCCATTAGGGTACCAAGCAATGTTTAGGATCATTCTAAATGTTCGTATATGTCTTAATACAGATTCCTATACCATTCTAAGCCTTTAGATTACTCTCTTAACCATTCTACACTTGTTAGAACCTCCAAGGACTCATGCTCCACCCTCTAAGTCCCTTCGGGTACCAAGCAATGTTTAGGATCTTCTAATGGTTCTTATAAGTCCTAATACACATTCCTAGACCAATCTATGCCTTTAGAATACTCTGTTAACCATTCTAAACTTGTTAGAACATCCAAGGACTCATGCTACATCCTCTACGTCCCTTGGGGTACCAAGCAATGTTTAGGATCTTCTAATGGTTCTTATAAGTCCTAATACACATTCCTAGACCAATCTATGCCTTTAGAATACTCTCTTAACCATTCTAAACTTGTTAGAACCTCCAAGGACTCATGCTACATCCTCTACGTCCCTTGGTGTACCAAGCAATATTTAGGATCATTCTAATGGTTCTTATAAGTCCTAATACACATTCGTAGACCATTCTAAGCCTTTAGAATACTCTCTTAACCATTCTACACTTGTTAGAACCTCCAAGGAATCATGCTACACCCTCTACGTCCCTTGGGGTACCAAGCAATGTTTAGGATCATTCTAATGGTTCTTATATGTCCTAATACACATTCCTAGACCATTCTATGCCTTTAGAATACTCTCTTAACCATTCTACACTTGTTAGAACCTCCAAGGACTCATGCTACACCCTCTACGTCCCTTGGTGTACCAAGCAATGTTTAGGATCATACTAATGGTTCTTATAAGTCCTAATACACATTCCTAGACCATTCTAAGCCTTTAGAATACTCTCTTAACCATTCTACACTTGTTAGAACCTCCAAGGACTCATGCTACACCCTCTACGTCCCTTACGATACCAAGCAATGTTTAGGTTCATTCTAATGGTTCTTATAAGTCCTAATACACATTCCTAGACCATTCTAAGCCTTTAGAATACTCTCATAACCATTCTACACTTGTTAAAACCTCCAAGGAATTATGCTACACCCTCTACGTCCCTTGGGGTACCAAGCAATGTCTAGGATCTTCTAATGGTTCTTATAAGTCCTAATACACATTCCTAGACCAATCTATGCCTTCAGAATACTCTCTTAACCATTCTAAACTTGTTAGAACCTCCAAGGAATCATGCTACACCCTCTACGTCCCTTGGGGTACCAAGCAATGTTTAGAATCATTCTAATGGTTCTTATAAGTCCTAATACACATTCCTAGACCATTCTAAGCCTTTAGAATACTCTCTTAACCATTATACACTTGTTAGAACGTCCAAGGACTCATCCTACACTCTCTACGTCCATTAGGGTACCAAGCAATGTTTAGGATCATTCTAAATGTTCGTATATGTCTTAATACAGATTCCTATACCATTCTAAGCCTTTAGATTACTCTCTTAACCATTCTACACTTGTTAGAACCTCCAAGGACTCATGCTACACCCTCTAAGTCCCTTCGGGTACCAAGCAATGTTTAGAATCATTCTAATGGTTCTTATAAGTCCTAATACACATTCCTAGACCAATCTATGCCTTTAGAATACTCTGTTAACCATTCTAAACTTGTTAGAACATCCAAGGACTCATGCTACATCCTCTACGTCCCTTGGGGTACCAAGCAATGTTTAGGATCTTCTAATGGTTCTTATAAGTCCTAATACACATTCCTAGACCAATCTATGCCTTTAGAATACTCTCTTAACCATTCTAAACTTGTTAGAACCTCCAAGGACTCATGCTACATCCTCTACGTCCCTTGGTGTACCAAGCAATGTTTAGGATCATTCTAATGGTTCTTATAAGTCCTAATACACATTCCTAGACCATTCTAAGCCTTTAGAATACTCTCTTAACCATTATACACTTGTTAGAACGTCCAAGGACTCATCCTACACTCTCTACGTCCATTAGGGTACCAAGCAATGTTTAGGATCATTCTAAATGTTCGTATATGTCTTAATACACATATCTAGACCATTCTAAGCCTTTAGAATACTCTCTTAACCATTCTACACTTGTTAGAACCTCCAAGGACTCATGCTACACCCTCTAAGTCCCTTCGGGTACCAAGCAATGTTTAGAATCATTCTACTGGTTCTTATAAGTCCTAATACACATTCCTAGACCAATCTATGCCTTTAGAATACTCTGTTAACCATTCTAAACTTGTTAGAACATCCAAGGACTCATGCTACATCCTCTACGTCCCTTGGGGTACCAAGCAATGTTTAGGATCTTCTAATGGTTCTTATAAGTCCTAATACACATTCCTAGACCAATCTATGCCTTTAGAATACTCTCTTAACCATTCTAAACTTGTTAGAACCTCCAAGGACTCATGCTACATCCTCTACGTCCCTTGGTGTACCAAGCAATGTTTAGGATCATTCTAATGGTTCTTATAAGTCCTAATACACATTCGTAGACCATTCTAAGCCTTTAGAATACTCTCTTAACCATTCTACACTTGTTAGAACCTCCAAGGAATCATGCTACACCCTCTACGTCCCTTGGGGTACCAAGCAATGTTTAGGATCATTCTAATGGTTCTTATATGTCCTAATACACATTCCTAGACCATTCTATGCCTTTAGAATACTCTCTTAACCATTCTACACTTGTTAGAACCTCCAAGGACTCATGCTACACCCTCTACGTCCCTTGGTGTACCAAGCAATGTTTAGGATCATACTAATGGTTCTTATAAGTCCTAATACACATTCCTAGACCATTCTAAGCCTTTAGAATACTCTCATAACCATTCTACACTTGTTAGAACCTCCAAGGAATCATGCTACACACTCTACGTCCCTTGGGATACCAAGCAATGTTTAGGATCATTATAATGGTTCTTCTAAGTCCTAATACACATTCCTAGACCATTCTAAACCTTTAGAATACTCTCTTAACCATTATACACTTGTTAGAACGTCCAAGGACTCATCCTACACTCTCTACGTCCATTAGGGTACCAAGCAATGTTTAGGATCATTCTAAATGTTCGTATATGTCTTAATACACATTCCTAGACCATTCTAAGCCTTTAGATTACTCTCTTAACCATTCTACGCTTGTTAGAACCTCCAAGGACACATGCTACACCCTCTAAGTCCCTTAGGGGTACCATGCAATGTTTAGGATTATACTAATGGCTCTTATAAGTCTTAATAAACATTCCTAGACAATTCTAAGCCTTTAGAATACTCTCTTAACCATTCTAAACTTGTTAGACCCTCCAAGGACTCATGCTACACCCTCTACGTCCCTTGGTGTACCAAGCAATGTTTAGGATCATACTAATGGTTCTTATAAGTCCTAATACACATTTCTAGACCATTCTAAGCCTTTAGAATACTCTCTTAACCATTCTACACTTGTTAGAACCTCCAAGGATTCATGCTACACCCTCTACGTCGCTTGGGGTACCAAGCAATGTTAAGGATCATTCTAATGGTTCTTATAAGTCCTAATACACATTCCTAGACCATTCTAAGCCTTGAGAATACTCTCTTAACCATTCTACGCTTGTTAGAACCTCCAAGGACTCATGCTACACCCTCTACGTCCCTTGGGGTACCAAGCAATGTTTAGGATCATTCTAATGGTTCTTATAAGTCCTAATACACATTCCTAGACCATTCTAAGCCTTTAGAATACTCTTATAACCATTCTACACTTGTTAGAACCTCCAAGGAATCATGCTACACCCAATACGTCCCTTGGGGTACCAAGCAATGTTTAGGATCATTCTAATGGTTCTTATAAGTCCTAATATACATTCCTAGACCATTCTAAGCCTTTAGAATACTCTCTTAACCATTATACACTTGTTAGAACGTCCAAGGACTCATCCTACACTCTCTACGTCCATTAGGGTACCAAGCAATGTTTAGGATCATTCTAAATGTTCGTATATGTCTTAATACACATTCCTAGACCATTCTAAGCCTTTAGATTACTCTCTTAACCATTCTACGCTTGTTAGAACCTCCAAGGACACATGCTACACCCTCTAAGTCCCTTAGGGGTACCATGCAATGTTTAGGATTATACTAATGGTTCTTATAAGTCTTAATAAACATTCCTAGACAATTCTAAGCCTTTAGAATACTCTCTTAACCATTCTAAACTTGTTAGACCCTCCAAGGACTCATGCTACACCCTCTACGTCCCTTGGTGTACCAAGCAATGTTTAGGATCATACTAATGGTTCTTATAAGTCCTAATACACATTCCTAGACCATTCTAAGCCTTTAGAATACTCTCTTAACCATTCTACACTTGTTAGAACCTCCAAGGACTCATGCTACACCCTCTACGTCCCTTACGATACCAAGCAATGTTTAGGTTCATTCTAATGGTTCTTATAGGTCCTAATACACATTCCTAGACCATTCTAAGCCTTTAGAATACTCTCATAACCATTCTACACTTGTTAGAACCTCCAAGGAATTATGCTACACCCTCTACGTCCCTTGGGGTACCAAGCAATGTCTAGGATCTTCTAATGGTTCTTAGAAGTCCTAATACACATTCCTAGACCAATCTATGCCTTTAGAATACTCTCTTAACCATTCTAAACTTGTTAGAACCTCCAAGGAATCATGCTACACCCTCTACGTCCCTTGGGGTACCAAGCAATGTTTAGGATCATTCTAATGGTTCTTATAAGTCCTAATACACATTCCTAGACCATTCTAAGCCTTTAGAATACTCTCTTAACCATTATACACTTGTTAGAACGTCCAAGGACTCATCCTACACTCTCTACGTCCATTAGGGTACCAAGCAATGTTTAGGATCATTCTAAATGTTCGTATATGTCTTAATACAGATTCCTATACCATTCTAAGCCTTTAGATTACTCTCTTAACCATTCTACACTTGTTAGAACCTCCAAGGACTCATGCTACACCCTCTAAGTCCCTTCGGGTACCAAGCAATGTTTAGAATCATTCTAATGGTTCTTATAAGTCCTAATACACATTCCTAGACCAATCTATGCCTTTAGAATACTCTCTTAACCATTCTACACTTGTTAGAACCTCCAAGGATTCATGCTACACCCTCTACGTCGCTTGGGGTACCAAGCAATGTTAAGGATCATTCTAATGGTTCTTATAAGTCCTAATACACATTCCTAGACCATTCTAAGCCTTGAGAATACTCTCTTAACCATTCTACGCTTGTTAGAACCTCCAAGGACTCATGCTACACCCTCTACGTCCCTTGGGGTACCAAGCAATGTTTAGGATCATTCTAATGGTTCTTATAAGTCCTAATACACATTCCTAGACCATTCTAAGCCTTTAGAATACTCTTATAACCATTCTACACTTGTTAGAACCTCCAAGGAATCATGCTACACCCAATACGTCCCTTGGGGTACCAAGCAATGTTTAGGATCATTCTAATGGTTCTTATAAGTCCTAATATACATTCCTAGACCATTCTAAGCCTTTAGAATACTCTCTTAACCATTATACACTTGTTAGAACGTCCAAGGACTCATCCTACACTCTCTACGTCCATTAGGGTACCAAGCAATGTTTAGGATCATTCTAAATGTTCGTATATGTCTTAATACACATTCCTAGACCATTCTAAGCCTTTAGATTACTCTCTTAACCATTCTACGCTTGTTAGAACCTCCAAGGACACATGCTACACCCTCTAAGTCCCTTAGGGGTACCATGCAATGTTTAGGATTATACTAATGGTTCTTATAAGTCTTAATAAACATTCCTAGACAATTCTAAGCCTTTAGAATACTCTCTTAACCATTCTAAACTTGTTAGACCCTCCAAGGACTCATGCTACACCCTCTACGTCCCTTGGTGTACCAAGCAATGTTTAGGATCATACTAATGGTTCTTATAAGTCCTAATACACATTCCTAGACCATTCTAAGCCTTTAGAATACTCTCTTAACCATTCTACACTTGTTAGAACCTCCAAGGACTCATGCTACACCCTCTACGTCCCTTACGATACCAAGCAATGTTTAGGTTCATTCTAATGGTTCTTATAGGTCCTAATACACATTCCTAGACCATTCTAAGCCTTTAGAATACTCTCATAACCATTCTACACTTGTTAGAACCTCCAAGGAATTATGCTACACCCTCTACGTCCCTTGGGGTACCAAGCAATGTCTAGGATCTTCTAATGGTTCTTAGAAGTCCTAATACACATTCCTAGACCAATCTATGCCTTTAGAATACTCTCTTAACCATTCTAAACTTGTTAGAACCTCCAAGGAATCATGCTACACCCTCTACGTCCCTTGGGGTACCAAGCAATGTTTAGGATCATTCTAATGGTTCTTATAAGTCCTAATACACATTCCTAGACCATTCTAAGCCTTTAGAATACTCTCTTAACCATTATACACTTGTTAGAACGTCCAAGGACTCATCCTACACTCTCTACGTCCATTAGGGTACCAAGCAATGTTTAGGATCATTCTAAATGTTCGTATATGTCTTAATACAGATTCCTATACCATTCTAAGCCTTTAGATTACTCTCTTAACCATTCTACACTTGTTAGAACCTCCAAGGACTCATGCTACACCCTCTAAGTCCCTTCGGGTACCAAGCAATGTTTAGAATCATTCTAATGGTTCTTATAAGTCCTAATACACATTCCTAGACCAATCTATGCCTTTAGAATACTCTGTTAACCATTCTAAACTTGTTAGAACATCCAAGGACTCATGCTACATCCTCTACGTCCCTTGGGGTACCAAGCAATGTTTAGGATCTTCTAATGGTTCTTATAAGTCCTAATACACATTCCTAGACCAATCTATGCCTTTAGAATACTCTCTTAACCATTCTAAACTTGTTAGAACCTCCAAGGACTCATGCTACATCCTCTACGTCCCTTGGTGTACCAAGCAATGTTTAGGATCATTCTAATGGTTCTTATAAGTCCTAATACACATTCCTAGACCATTCTAAGCCTTTAGAATACTCTCTTAACCATTATACACTTGTTAGAACGTCCAAGGACTCATCCTACACTCTCTACGTCCATTAGGGTACCAAGCAATGTTTAGGATCATTCTAAATGTTCGTATATGTCTTAATACACATATCTAGACCATTCTAAGCCTTTAGAATACTCTCTTAACCATTCTACACTTGTTAGAACCTCCAAGGACTCATGCTACACCCTCTAAGTCCCTTCGGGTACCAAGCAATGTTTAGAATCATTCTAATGGTTCTTATAAGTCCTAATACACATTCCTAGACCAATCTATGCCTTTAGAATACTCTGTTAACCATTCTAAACTTGTTAGAACATCCAAGGACTCATGCTACATCCTCTACGTCCCTTGGGGTACCAAGCAATGTTTAGGATCTTCTAATGGTTCTTATAAGTCCTAATACACATTCCTAGACCAATCTATGCCTTTAGAATACTCTCTTAACCATTCTAAACTTGTTAGAACCTCCAAGGACTCATGCTACATCCTCTACGTCCCTTGGTGTACCAAGCAATGTTTAGGATCATTCTAATGGTTCTTATAAGTCCTAATACACATTCGTAGACCATTCTAAGCCTTTAGAATACTCTCTTAACCATTCTACACTTGTTAGAACCTCCAAGGAATCATGCTACACCCTCTACGTCCCTTGGGGTACCAAGCAATGTTTAGGATCATTCTAATGGTTCTTATATGTCCTAATACACATTCCTAGACCATTCTATGCCTTTAGAATACTCTCTTAACCATTCTACACTTGTTAGAACCTCCAAGGACTCATGCTACACCCTCTACGTCCCTTGGTGTACCAAGCAATGTTTAGGATCATTCTAAATGTTCGTATATGTCTTAATACACATTCCTAGACCATTCTAAGCCTTTAGATTACTCTCTTAACCATTCTACGCTTGTTAGAACCTCCAAGGACACATGCTACACCCTCTAAGTCCCTTAGGGGTACCATGCAATGTTTAGGATTATACTAATGGTTCTTATAAGTCTTAATAAACATTCCTAGACAATTCTAAGCCTTTAGAATACTCTCTTAACCATTCTAAACTTGTTAGACCCTCCAAGGACTCATGCTACACCCTCTACGTCCCTTGGTGTACCAAGCAATGTTTAGGATCATACTAATGGTTCTTATAAGTCCTAATACTCATTCCTAGACCATTCTAAGCCTTTAGAATACTCTCTTAACCATTCTACACTTGTTAGAACCTCCAAGGACTCATGCTACACCCTCTACGTCCCTTACGATACCAAGCAATGTTTAGGTTCATTCTAATGGTTCTTATAGGTCCTAATACACATTCCTAGACCATTCTAAGCCTTTAGAATACTCTCATAACCATTCTACACTTGTTAGAACCTCCAAGGAATTATGCTACACCCTCTACGTCCCTTGGGGTACCAAGCAATGTCTAGGATCTTCTAATGGTTCTTAGAAGTCCTAATACACATTCCTAGACCAATCTATGCCTTTAGAATACTCTCTTAACCATTCTAAACTTGTTAGAACCTCCAAGGAATCATGCTACACCCTCTACGTCCCTTGGGGTACCAAGCAATGTTTAGGATCATTCTAATGGTTCTTATAAGTCCTAATACACATTCCTAGACCATTCTAAGCCTTTAGAATACTCTCTTAACCATTATACACTTGTTAGAATGTCCAAGGACTCATCCTACACCCTCTAAGTCCCTTCGGGTACCAAGCAATGTTTAGAATCATTCTACTGGTTCTTATAAGTCCTAATACACATTCCTAGACCAATCTATGCCTTTAGAATACTCTGTTAACCATTCTAAACTTGTTAGAACATCCAAGGACTCATGCTACATCCTCTACGTCCCTTGGGGTACCAAGCAATGTTTAGGATCTTCTAATGGTTCTTATAAGTCCTAATACACATTCCTAGACCAATCTATGCCTTTAGAATACTCTCTTAACCATTCGAAACTTGTTAGAACCTCCAAGGACTCATGCTACATCCTCTACGTCCCTTGGTGTACCAAGCAATGTTTAGGATCATTCTAATGGTTCTTATAAGTCCTAATACACATTCGTAGACCATTCTAAGCCTTTAGAATACTCTCTTAACCATTCTACACTTGTTAGAACCTCCAAGGAATCATGCTACACCCTCTACGTCCCTTGGGGTACCAAGCAATGTTTAGGATCATTCTAATGGTTCTTATATGTCCTAATACACATTCCTAGACCATTCTATGCCTTTAGAATACTCTCTTAACCATTCTACACTTGTTAGAACCTCCAAGGACTCATGCTACACCCTCTACGTCCCTTGGTGTACCAAGCAATGTTTAGGATCATACTAATGGTTCTTATAAGTCCTAATACACATTCCTAGACCATTCTAAGCCTTTAGAATACTCTCATAACCATTCTACACTTGTTAGAACCTCCAAGGAATCATGCTACACACTCTACGTCCCTTGGGATACCAAGCAATGTTTAGGATCATTATAATGGTTCTTCTAAGTCCTAATACACATTCCTAGACCATTCTAAACCTTTAGAATACTCTCTTAACCATTATACACTTGTTAGAACGTCCAAGGACTCATCCTACACTCTCTACGTCCATTAGGGTACCAAGCAATGTTTAGGATCATTCTAAATGTTCGTATATGTCTTAATACACATTCCTAGACCATTCTAAGCCTTTAGATTACTCTCTTAACCATTCTACGCTTGTTAGAACCTCCAAGGACACATGCTACACCCTCTAAGTCCCTTAGGGGTACCATGCAATGTTTAGGATTATACTAATGGCTCTTATAAGTCTTAATAAACATTCCTAGACAATTCTAAGCCTTTAGAATACTCTCTTAACCATTCTAAACTTGTTAGACCCTCCAAGGACTCATGCTACACCCTCTACGTCCCTTGGTGTACCAAGCAATGTTTAGGATCATACTAATGGTTCTTATAAGTCCTAATACACATTTCTAGACCATTCTAAGCCTTTAGAATACTCTCTTAACCATTCTACACTTGTTAGAACCTCCAAGGATTCATGCTACACCCTCTACGTCGCTTGGGGTACCAAGCAATGTTAAGGATCATTCTAATGGTTCTTATAAGTCCTAATAAACATTCCTAGACCATTCTAAGCCTTGAGAATACTCTCTTAACCATTCTACGCTTGTTAGAACCTCCAAGGACTCATGCTACACCCTCTACGTCCCTTGGGGTACCAAGCAATGTTTAGGATCATTCTAATGGTTCTTATAAGTCCTAATACACATTCCTAGACCATTCTAAGCCTTTAGAATACTCTTATAACCATTCTACACTTGTTAGAACCTCCAAGGAATCATGCTACACCCAATACGTCCCTTGGGGTACCAAGCAATGTTTAGGATCATTCTAATGGTTCTTATAAGTCCTAATATACATTCCTAGACCATTCTAAGCCTTTAGAATACTCTCTTAACCATTATACACTTGTTAGAACGTCCAAGGACTCATCCTACACTCTCTACGTCCATTAGGGTACCAAGCAATGTTTAGGATCATTCTAAATGTTCGTATATGTCTTAATACACATTCCTAGACCATTCTAAGCCTTTAGATTACTCTCTTAACCATTCTACGCTTGTTAGAACCTCCAAGGACACATGCTACACCCTCTAAGTCCCTTAGGGGTACCATGCAATGTTTAGGATTATACTAATGGTTCTTATAAGTCTTAATAAACATTCCTAGACAATTCTAAGCCTTTAGAATACTCTCTTAACCATTCTAAACTTGTTAGACCCTCCAAGGACTCATGCTACACCCTCTACGTCCCTTGGTGTACCAAGCAATGTTTAGGATCATACTAATGGTTCTTATAAGTCCTAATACACATTCCTAGACCATTCTAAGCCTTTAGAATACTCTCTTAACCATTATACACTTGTTAGAACCTCCAAGGACTCATGCTACACCCTCTACGTCCCTTACGATACCAAGCAATGTTTAGGTTCATTCTAATGGTTCTTATAGGTCCTAATACACATTCCTAGACCATTCTAAGCCTTTAGAATACTCTCATAACCATTCTACACTTGTTAGAACCTCCAAGGAATTATGCTACACCCTCTACGTCCCTTGGGGTACCAAGCAATGTCTAGGATCTTCTAATGGTTCTTAGAAGTCCTAATACACATTCCTAGACCAATCTATGCCTTTAGAATACTCTCTTAACCATTCTAAACTTGTTAGAACCTCCAAGGAATCATGCTACACCCTCTACGTCCCTTGGGGTACCAAGCAATGTTTAGGATCATTCTAATGGTTCTTATAAGTCCTAATACACATTCCTAGACCATTCTAAGCCTTTAGAATACTCTCTTAACCATTATACACTTGTTAGAACGTCCAAGGACTCATCCTACACTCTCTACGTCCATTAGGGTACCAAGCAATGTTTAGGATCATTCTAAATGTTCGTATATGTCTTAATACAGATTCCTATACCATTCTAAGCCTTTAGATTACTCTCTTAACCATTCTACACTTGTTAGAACCTCCAAGGACTCATGCTACACCCTCTAAGTCCCTTCGGGTACCAAGCAATGTTTAGAATCATTCTAATGGTTCTTATAAGTCCTAATACACATTCCTAGACCAATCTATGCCTTTAGAATACTCTGTTAACCATTCTAAACTTGTTAGAACATCCAAGGACTCATGCTACATCCTCTACGTCCCTTGGGGTACCAAGCAATGTTTAGGATCTTCTAATGGTTCTTATAAGTCCTAATACACATTCCTAGACCAATCTATGCCTTTAGAATACTCTCTTAACCATTCTAAACTTGTTAGAACCTCCAAGGACTCATGCTACATCCTCTACGTCCCTTGGTGTACCAAGCAATGTTTAGGATCATTCTAATGGTTCTTATAAGTCCTAATACACATTCCTAGACCATTCTAAGCCTTTAGAATACTCTCTTAACCATTATACACTTGTTAGAACGTCCAAGGACTCATCCTACACTCTCTACGTCCATTAGGGTACCAAGCAATGTTTAGGATCATTCTAAATGTTCGTATATGTCTTAATACACATATCTAGACCATTCTAAGCCTTTAGAATACTCTCTTAACCATTCTACACTTGTTAGAACCTCCAAGGACTCATGCTACACCCTCTAAGTCCCTTCGGGTACCAAGCAATGTTTAGAATCATTCTAATGGTTCTTATAAGTCCTAATACACATTCCTAGACCAATCTATGCCTTTAGAATACTCTGTTAACCATTCTAAACTTGTTAGAACATCCAAGGACTCATGCTACATCCTCTACGTCCCTTGGGGTACCAAGCAATGTTTAGGATCTTCTAATGGTTCTTATAAGTCCTAATACACATTCCTAGACCAATCTATGCCTTTAGAATACTCTCTTAACCATTCTAAACTTGTTAGAACCTCCAAGGACTCATGCTACATCCTCTACGTCCCTTGGTGTACCAAGCAATGTTTAGGATCATTCTAATGGTTCTTATAAGTCCTAATACACATTCGTAGACCATTCTAAGCCTTTAGAATACTCTCTTAACCATTCTACACTTGTTAGAACCTCCAAGGAATCATGCTACACCCTCTACGTCCCTTGGGGTACCAAGCAATGTTTAGGATCATTCTAATGGTTCTTATATGTCCTAATACACATTCCTAGACCATTCTATGCCTTTAGAATACTCTCTTAACCATTCTACACTTGTTAGAACCTCCAAGGACTCATGCTACACCCTCTACGTCCCTTGGTGTACCAAGCAATGTTTAGGATCATACTAATGGTTCTTATAAGTCCTAATACACATTCCTAGACCATTCTAAGCCTTTAGAATACTCTCTTAACCATTCTACACTTGTTAGAACCTCCAAGGACTCATGCTACACCCTCTACGTCCCTTACGATACCAAGCAATGTTTAGGTTCATTCTAATGGTTCTTATAGGTCCTAATACACATTCCTAGACCATTCTAAGCCTTTAGAATACTCTCATAACCATTCTACACTTGTTAGAACCTCCAAGGAATTATGCTACACCCTCTACGTCCCTTGGGGTACCAAGCAATGTCTAGGATCTTCTAATGGTTCTTAGAAGTCCTAATACACATTCCTAGACCAATCTATGCCTTTAGAATACTCTCTTAACCATTCTAAACTTGTTAGAACCTCCAAGGAATCATGCTACACCCTCTACGTCCCTTGGGGTACCAAGCAATGTTTAGGATCATTCTAATGGTTCTTATAAGTCCTAATACACATTCCTAGACCATTCTAAGCCTTTAGAATACTCTCTTAACCATTATACACTTGTTAGAACGTCCAAGGACTCATCCTACACTCTCTACGTCCATTAGGGTACCAAGCAATGTTTAGGATCATTCTAAATGTTCGTATATGTCTTAATACAGATTCCTATACCATTCTAAGCCTTTAGATTACTCTCTTAACCATTCTACACTTGTTAGAACCTCCAAGGACTCATGCTACACCCTCTAAGTCCCTTCGGGTACCAAGCAATGTTTAGAATCATTCTAATGGTTCTTATAAGTCCTAATACACATTCCTAGACCAATCTATGCCTTTAGAATACTCTGTTAACCATTCTAAACTTGTTAGAACATCCAAGGACTCATGCTACATCCTCTACGTCCCTTGGGGTACCAAGCAATGTTTAGGATCTTCTAATGGTTCTTATAAGTCCTAATACACATTCCTAGACCAATCTATGCCTTTAGAATACTCTCTTAACCATTCTAAACTTGTTAGAACCTCCAAGGACTCATGCTACATCCTCTACGTCCCTTGGTGTACCAAGCAATGTTTAGGATCATTCTAATGGTTCTTATAAGTCCTAATACACATTCCTAGACCATTCTAACCCTTTAGAATACTCTCTTAACCATTATACACTTGTTAGAACGTCCAAGGACTCATCCTACACTCTCTACGTCCATTAGGGTACCAAGCAATGTTTAGGATCATTCTAAATGTTCGTATATGTCTTAATACACATATCTAGACCATTCTAAGCCTTTAGAATACTCTCTTAACCATTCTACACTTGTTAGAACCTCCAAGGACTCATGCTACACCCTCTAAGTCCCTTCGGGTACCAAGCAATGTTTAGAATCATTCTAATGGTTCTTATAAGTCCTAATACACATTCCTAGACCAATCTATGCCTTTAGAATACTCTGTTAACCATTCTAAACTTGTTAGAACATCCAAGGACTCATGCTACATCCTCTACGTCCCTTGGGGTACCAAGCAATGTTTAGGATCTTCTAATGGTTCTTATAAGTCCTAATACACATTCCTAGACCAATCTATGCCTTTAGAATACTCTCTTAACCATTCTAAACTTGTTAGAACCTCCAAGGACTCATGCTACATCCTCTACGTCCCTTGGTGTACCAAGCAATGTTTAGGATCATTCTAATGGTTCTTATAAGTCCTAATACACATTCGTAGACCATTCTAAGCCTTTAGAATACTCTCTTAACCATTCTACACTTGTTAGAACCTCCAAGGAATCATGCTACACCCTCTACGTCCCTTGGGGTACCAAGCAATGTTTAGGATCATTCTAATGGTTCTTATATGTCCTAATACACATTCCTAGACCATTCTATGCCTTTAGAATACTCTCTTAACCATTCTACACTTGTTAGAACCTCCAAGGACTCATGCTACACCCTCTACGTCCCTTGGTGTACCAAGCAATGTTTAGGATCATACTAATGGTTCTTATAAGTCCTAATACACATTCCTAGACCATTCTAAGCCTTTAGAATACTCTCTTAACCATTCTACACTTGTTAGAACCTCCAAGGACTCATGCTACACCCTCTACGTCCCTTACGATACCAAGCAATGTTTAGGTTCATTCTAATGGTTCTTATAGGTCCTAATACACATTCCTAGACCATTCTAAGCCTTTAGAATACTCTCATAACCATTCTACACTTGTTAGAACCTCCAAGGAATTATGCTACACCCTCTACGTCCCTTGGGGTACCAAGCAATGTCTAGGATCTTCTAATGGTTCTTAGAAGTCCTAATACACATTCCTAGACCAATCTATGCCTTTAGAATACTCTCTTAACCATTCTAAACTTGTTAGAACCTCCAAGGAATCATGCTACACCCTCTACGTCCCTTGGGGTACCAAGCAATGTTTAGGATCATTCTAATGGTTCTTATAAGTCCTAATACACATTCCTAGACCATTCTAAGCCTTTAGAATACTCTCTTAACCATTATACACTTGTTAGAACGTCCAAGGACTCATCCTACACTCTCTACGTCCATTAGGGTACCAAGCAATGTTTAGGATCATTCTAAATGTTCGTATATGTCTTAATACAGATTCCTATACCATTCTAAGCCTTTAGATTACTCTCTTAACCATTCTACACTTGTTAGAACCTCCAAGGACTCATGCTACACCCTCTAAGTCCCTTCGGGTACCAAGCAATGTTTAGAATCATTCTAATGGTTCTTATAAGTCCTAATACACATTCCTAGACCAATCTATGCCTTTAGAATACTCTGTTAACCATTCTAAACTTGTTAGAACATCCAAGGACTCATGCTACATCCTCTACGTCCCTTGGGGTACCAAGCAATGTTTAGGATCTTCTAATGGTTCTTATAAGTCCTAATACACATTCCTAGACCAATCTATGCCTTTAGAATACTCTCTTAACCATTCTAAACTTGTTAGAACCTCCAAGGACTCATGCTACATCCTCTACGTCCCTTGGTGTACCAAGCAATGTTTAGGATCATTCTAATGGTTCTTATAAGTCCTAATACACATTCCTAGACCATTCTAACCCTTTAGAATACTCTCTTAACCATTATACACTTGTTAGAACGTCCAAGGACTCATCCTACACTCTCTACGTCCATTAGGGTACCAAGCAATGTTTAGGATCATTCTAAATGTTCGTATATGTCTTAATACACATATCTAGACCATTCTAAGCCTTTAGAATACTCTCTTAACCATTCTACACTTGTTAGAACCTCCAAGGACTCATGCTACACCCTCTAAGTCCCTTCGGGTACCAAGCAATGTTTAGAATCATTCTAATGGTTCTTATAAGTCCTAATACACATTCCTAGACCAATCTATGCCTTTAGAATACTCTGTTAACCATTCTAAACTTGTTAGAACATCCAAGGACTCATGCTACATCCTCTACGTCCCTTGGGGTACCAAGCAATGTTTAGGATCTTCTAATGGTTCTTATAAGTCCTAATACACATTCCTAGACCAATCTATGCCTTTAGAATACTCTCTTAACCATTCTAAACTTGTTAGAACCTCCAAGGACTCATGCTACATCCTTTACGTCCCTTGGTGTACCAAGCAATGTTTAGGATCATTCTAATGGTTCTTATAAGTCCTAATACACATTCGTAGACCATTCTAAGCCTTTAGAATACTCTCTTAACCATTCTACACTTGTTAGAACCTCCAAGGAATCATGCTACACCCTCTACGTCCCTTGGGGTACCAAGCAATGTTTAGGATCATTCTAATGGTTCTTATATGTCCTAATACACATTCCTAGACCATTCTATGCCTTTAGAATACTCTCTTAACCATTCTACACTTGTTAGAACCTCCAAGGACTCATGCTACACCCTCTACGTCCCTTGGTGTACCAAGCAATGTTTAGGATCATACTAATGGTTCTTATAAGTCCTAATACACATTCCTAGACCATTCTAAGCCTTTAGAATACTCTCTTAACCATTCTACACTTGTTAGAACCTCCAAGGACTCATGCTACACCCTCTACGTCCCTTACGATACCAAGCAATGTTTAGGTTCATTCTAATGGTTCTTATAAGTCCTAATACACATTCCTAGACCATTCTAAGCCTTTAGAATACTCTCATAACCATTCTACACTTGTTAGAACCTCCAAGGAATTATGCTACACCCTCTACGTCCCTTGGGGTACCAAGCAATGTCTAGGATCTTCTAATGGTTCTTAGAAGTCCTAATACACATTCCTAGACCAATCTATGCCTTTAGAATACTCTCTTAACCATTCTAAACTTGTTAGAACCTCCAAGGAATCATGCTACACCCTCTACGTCCCTTGGGGTACCAAGCAATGTTTAGGATCATTCTAATGGTTCTTATAAGTCCTAATACACATTCCTAGACCATTCTAAGCCTTTAGAATACTCTCTTAACCATTATACACTTGTTAGAACGTCCAAGGACTCATCCTACACTCTCTACGTCCATGAGGGTACCAAGCAATGTTTAGGATCATTCTAAATGTTCGTATATGTCTTAATACAGATTCCTATACCATTCTAAGCCTTTAGATTACTCTCTTAACCATTCTACACTTGTTAGAACCTCCAAGGACTCATGCTACACCCTCTAAGTCCCTTCGGGTACCAAGCAATGTTTAGAATCATTCTAATGGTTCTTATAAGTCCTAATACACATTCCTAGACCAATCTATGCCTTTAGAATACTCTGTTAACCATTCTAAACTTGTTAGAACATCCAAGGACTCATGCTACATCCTCTACGTCCCTTGGGGTACCAAGCAATGTTTAGGATCTTCTAATGGTTCTTATAAGTCCTAATACACATTCCTAGACCAATCTATGCCTTTAGAATACTCTCTTAACCATTCTAAACTTGTTAGAACCTCCAAGGACTCATGCTACATCCTCTACGTCCCTTGGTGTACCAAGCAATGTTTAGGATCATTCTAATGGTTCTTATAAGTCCTAATACACATTCCTAGACCATTCTAAGCCTTTAGAATACTCTCTTAACCATTATACACTTGTTAGAACGTCCAAGGACTCATCCTACACTCTCTACGTCCATTAGGGTACCAAGCAATGTTTAGGATCATTCTAAATGTTCGTATATGTCTTAATACACATATCTAGACCATTCTAAGCCTTTAGAATACTCTCTTAACCATTCTACACTTGTTAGAACCTCCAAGGACTCATGCTACACCCTCTAAGTCCCTTCGGGTACCAAGCAATGTTTAGAATCATTCTAATGGTTCTTATAAGTCCTAATACACATTCCTAGACCAATCTATGCCTTTAGAATACTCTGTTAACCATTCTAAACTTGTTAGAACATCCAAGGACTCATGCTACATCCTCTACGTCCCTTGGGGTACCAAGCAATGTTTAGGATCTTCTAATGGTTCTTATAAGTCCTAATACACATTCCTAGACCATTCTAATCCTTTAGAATACTCTCTTAACCATTCTACACTTGTTAGAACCTCCAAGGACTCATGCAACACCCTCTACCTCCCTTGGGGTACCAAGCAATGTTTAGGATCATTCTAATGGTTCTTATAAGTCCTAATACACATTCCTAGACCTTTCTATGCCTTTAGATTACTCTCTTAACCATTCTACACTTGTTAGAACCTCCAAGGACTCATGCTACACCCTCTATGTCCCTTGGGGTACCAAGCAATGTTTAGGATCATTCTAATGGTTCTTATAAGTCCTAATACACATTCCTAGACCATTCTAAGCCTTTAGAATACTCTCATAACCATTCTACACTTGTTAGAACTCCAACGAATCATGCTACACCCTCTACGTCCCTTGGGGTACCAAGCAATGTTTACGATCATTCTAATGGTTCTTATAAGTCCTAATACACATTCCTAGACCATTCTAAGCCTTTAGAATACTCTCATAACCATTCTACACTTGTTAGAACCTCCAAGGAATCATGCTACACCCTCTACGTCCCTTGGGGTACCAAGCAATGTTTAGGATCATTCTAATGGTTCTTATAAGTCCTAATACACATTCCTAGACCATTCTAAGGCTTTAGAATACTCTCATAACCATTCTACACTTGTTAGAACTCCAAGGAATCATGCTACACCCTCTACGTCCCTTGGGGTACCAAGCAATGTTTAGGATCATTCTAATGGTTCTTATAAGTCCTAATACACATTCCTAGACCATTCTAAGCCTTTAGAATACTCTCATAACCATTCTACACTTGTTAGAACCTCCAAGGAATCATGCTACACCCTCTACGTCCCTTGGGGTACCAAGCAATGTTTAGGATCATTCTAATGGTTCTTATAAGTCCTAATACACATTCCTAGACCATTCTAAGCCTTTAGAATACTCTCATAATCATTCTACACTTGTTAGAACCTCCAAGGAATCATGCTACACCCTCTACGTCCCTTGGGGTACCAAGCAATGTTTAGGATAATTCTAATGGTTCTTATAAGTCCTAATACACATTCCTAGACCATTCTAAGCCTTTAGAATACTCTCTTAACCATTATACACTTGTTAGAACCTCCAAGGAAATATGCTACACCCTCTACGTCCCTTACGATACCAAGCAATGTTTAGGTTCATTCTAATGGTTCTTATAAGTCCTAATACACATTCCTAGACCATTCTAAGCCTTTAGAATACTCTCATAACCATTCTACACTTGTTAGAACCTCCAAGGAATTATGCTACACCCTCTACGTCCCTTGGGGTACCAAGCTACGTTTAGGATCTTCTAATGGTTCTTATAAGTCCTAATACACATTCCTAGACCAATCTATGCCTTTAGAGAACTCTCTTAACCATTCTACACTTGTTAGAACCTCCAAGGACTCATGCTACACCATCTACGTCCCTTGGGGTACCAAGCAATGTTTAGGATCATTCTAATGGTTCTTATAAGTCCTAATAAACATTCCTAGACAATTCTAAGCCTTTAGAGAACTCTCTTAACCATTCTACACTTGTTAGAACCTCCAAGGACTCATGCTACACCATCTACGTCCCTTGGGGTACCAAGCAATGTTTAGGATCATTCTAATGGTTCTTATAAGTCCTAATACACATTCCTAGACCATTCTAAGCCTTTAGAATACTCTTATAACCATTCTACACTTGTTAGAACCTCCAAGGAATCATGCTACACCCAATACGTCCCTTGGGGTACCAAGCAATGTTTAGGATCATTCTAATGGTTCTTATAAGTCCTAATACACATTCCTAGACCATTCTAAGCCTTTAGAATACTCTCTTAACCATTATACACTTGTTAGAACCTCCAAGGAAATATGCTACACCCTCTACGTCCCTTACGATACCAAGCAATGTTTAGGTTCATTCTAATGGTTCTTATAAGTCCTAATACACATTCCTAGACCATTCTAAGCCTTTAGAATACTCTCATAACCATTCTACACTTGTTAGAACCTCCAAGGAATTATGCTACACCCTCTACGTCCCTTGGGGTACCAAGCTACGTTTAGGATCTTCTAATGGTTCTTATAAGTCCTAATACACATTCCTAGACCAATCTATGCCTTTAGAGAACTCTCTTAACCATTCTACACTTGTTAGAACCTCCAAGGACTCATGCTACACCATCTACGTCCCTTGGGGTACCAAGCAATGTTTAGGATCATTCTAATGGTTCTTATAAGTCCTAATAAACATTCCTAGACAATTCTAAGCCTTTAGAGAACTCTCTTAACCATTCTAAACTTGTTAGAACCTCCAAGGACTCATGCTACATCCTCTACGTCCCTTGGTGTACCAAGCAATGTTTAGGATCATTCTAATGGTTCTTATAAGTCCTAATACACATTCCTAGACCATTCTAAGCCTTTAGAATACTCTCTTAACCATTATACACTTGTTAGAACGTCCAAGGACTCATCCTACACTCTCTACGTCCATTAGGGTACCAAGCAATGTTTAGGATCATTCTAAATGTTCGTATATGTCTTAATACACATATCTAGACCATTCTAAGCCTTTAGAATACTCTCTTAACCATTCTACACTTGTTAGAACCTCCAAGGACTCATGCTACACCCTCTAAGTCCCTTCGGGTACCAAGCAATGTTTAGAATCATTCTAATGGTTCTTATAAGTCCTAATACACATTCCTAGACCAATCTATGCCTTTAGAATACTCTGTTAACCATTCTAAACTTGTTAGAACATCCAAGGACTCATGCTACATCCTCTACGTCCCTTGGGGTACCAAGCAATGTTTAGGATCTTCTAATGGTTCTTATAAGTCCTAATACACATTCCTAGACCATTCTAATCCTTTAGAATACTCTCTTAACCATTCTACACTTGTTAGAACCTCCAAGGACTCATGCAACACCCTCTACCTCCCTTGGGGTACCAAGCAATGTTTAGGATCATTCTAATGGTTCTTATAAGTCCTAATACACATTCCTAGACCTTTCTATGCCTTTAGATTACTCTCTTAACCATTCTACACTTGTTAGAACCACCAAGGACTCATGCTACACCCTCTATGTCCCTTGGGGTACCAAGCAATGTTTAGGATCATTCTAATGGTTCTTATAAGTCCTAATACACATTCCTAGACCATTCTAAGCCTTTAGAATACTCTCATAACCATTCTACACTTGTTAGAACTCCAACGAATCATGCTACACCCTCTACGTCCCTTGGGGTACCAAGCAATGTTTACGATCATTCTAATGGTTCTTATAAGTCCTAATACACATTCCTAGACCATTCTAAGCCTTTAGAATACTCTCATAACCATTCTACACTTGTTAGAACCTCCAAGGAATCATGCTACACCCTCTACGTCCCTTGGGGTACCAAGCAATGTTTAGGATCATTCTAATGGTTCTTATAAGTCCTAATACACATTCCTAGACCATTCTAAGGCTTTAGAATACTCTCATAACCATTCTACACTTGTTAGAACTCCAAGGAATCATGCTACACCCTCTACGTCCCTTGGGGTACCAAGCAATGTTTAGGATCATTCTAATGGTTCTTATAAGTCCTAATACACATTCCTAGACCATTCTAAGCCTTTAGAATACTCTCATAACCATTCTACACTTGTTAGAACCTCCAAGGAATCATGCTACACCCTCTACGTCCCTTGGGGTACCAAGCAATGTTTAGGATCATTCTAATGGTTCTTATAAGTCCTAATACACATTCCTAGACCATTCTAAGCCTTTAGAATACTCTCATAATCATTCTACACTTGTTAGAACCTCCAAGGAATCATGCTACACCCTCTACGTCCCTTGGGGTACCAAGCAATGTTTAGGATAATTCTAATGGTTCTTATAAGTCCTAATACACATTCCTAGACCATTCTAAGCCTTTAGAATACTCTCTTAACCATTATACACTTGTTAGAACCTCCAAGGAAATATGCTACACCCTCTACGTCCCTTACGATACCAAGCAATGTTTAGGTTCATTCTAATGGTTCTTATAAGTCCTAATACACATTCCTAGACCATTCTAAGCCTTTAGAATACTCTCATAACCATTCTACACTTGTTAGAACCTCCAAGGAATTATGCTACACCCTCTACGTCCCTTGGGGTACCAAGCTACGTTTAGGATCTTCTAATGGTTCTTATAAGTCCTAATACACATTCCTAGACCAATCTATGCCTTTAGAGAACTCTCTTAACCATTCTACACTTGTTAGAACCTCCAAGGACTCATGCTACACCATCTACGTCCCTTGGGGTACCAAGCAATGTTTAGGATCATTCTAATGGTTCTTATAAGTCCTAATAAACATTCCTAGACAATTCTAAGCCTTTAGAGAACTCTCTTAACCATTCTACACTTGTTAGAACCTCCAAGGACTCATGCTACACCATCTACGTCCCTTGGGGTACCAAGCAATGTTTAGGATCATTCTAATGGTTCTTAGAAGTCCTAATACACATTCCTAGACCAATCTATGCCTTTAGAATACTCTCTTAACCATTCTAAACTTGTTAGAACCTCCAAGGAATCATGCTACACCCTCTACGTCCCTTGGGGTACCAAGCAATGTTTAGGATCATTCTAATGGTTCTTATAAGTCCTAATACACATTCCTAGACCATTCTAAGCCTTTAGAATACTCTCTTAACCATTATACACTTGTTAGAACGTCCAAGGACTCATCCTACACTCTCTACGTCCATGAGGGTACCAAGCAATGTTTAGGATCATTCTAAATGTTCGTATATGTCTTAATACAGATTCCTATACCATTCTAAGCCTTTAGATTACTCTCTTAACCATTCTACACTTGTTAGAACCTCCAAGGACTCATGCTACACCCTCTAAGTCCCTTCGGGTACCAAGCAATGTTTAGAATCATTCTAATGGTTCTTATAAGTCCTAATACACATTCCTAGACCAATCTATGCCTTTAGAATACTCTGTTAACCATTCTAAACTTGTTAGAACATCCAAGGACTCATGCTACATCCTCTACGTCCCTTGGGGTACCAAGCAATGTTTAGGATCTTCTAATGGTTCTTATAAGTCCTAATACACATTCCTAGACCAATCTATGCCTTTAGAATACTCTCTTAACCATTCTAAACTTGTTAGAACCTCCAAGGACTCATGCTACATCCTCTACGTCCCTTGGTGTACCAAGCAATGTTTAGGATCATTCTAATGGTTCTTATAAGTCCTAATACACATTCCTAGACCATTCTAAGCCTTTAGAATACTCTCTTAACCATTATACACTTGTTAGAACGTCCAAGGACTCATCCTACACTCTCTACGTCCATTAGGGTACCAAGCAATGTTTAGGATCATTCTAAATGTTCGTATATGTCTTAATACACATATCTAGACCATTCTAAGCCTTTAGAATACTCTCTTAACCATTCTACACTTGTTAGAACCTCCAAGGACTCATGCTACACCCTCTAAGTCCCTTCGGGTACCAAGCAATGTTTAGAATCATTCTAATGGTTCTTATAAGTCCTAATACACATTCCTAGACCAATCTATGCCTTTAGAATACTCTGTTAACCATTCTAAACTTGTTAGAACATCCAAGGACTCATGCTACATCCTCTACGTCCCTTGGGGTACCAAGCAATGTTTAGGATCTTCTAATGGTTCTTATAAGTCCTAATACACATTCCTAGACCATTCTAATCCTTTAGAATACTCTCTTAACCATTCTACACTTGTTAGAACCTCCAAGGAATCATGCTACACCCTCTACGTCCCTTGGGGTACCAAGCAATGTTTAGGATAATTCTAATGGTTCTTATAAGTCCTAATACACATTCCTAGACCATTCTAAGCCTTTAGAATACTCTCTTAACCATTATACACTTGTTAGAACCTCCAAGGAAATATGCTACACCCTCTACGTCCCTTACGATACCAAGCAATGTTTAGGTTCATTCTAATGGTTCTTATAAGTCCTAATACACATTCCTAGACCATTCTAAGCCTTTAGAATACTCTCATAACCATTCTACACTTGTTAGAACCTCCAAGGAATTATGCTACACCCTCTACGTCCCTTGGGGTACCAAGCTACGTTTAGGATCTTCTAATGGTTCTTATAAGTCCTAATACACATTCCTAGACCAATCTATGCCTTTAGAGAACTCTCTTAACCATTCTACACTTGTTAGAACCTCCAAGGACTCATGCTACACCATCTACGTCCCTTGGGGTACCAAGCAATGTTTAGGATCATTCTAATGGTTCTTATAAGTCCTAATAAACATTCCTAGACAATTCTAAGCCTTTAGAGAACTCTCTTAACCATTCTAAACTTGTTAGAACCTCCAAGGACTCATGCTACATCCTCTACGTCCCTTGGTGTACCAAGCAATGTTTAGGATCATTCTAATGGTTCTTATAAGTCCTAATACACATTCCTAGACCATTCTAAGCCTTTAGAATACTCTCTTAACCATTATACACTTGTTAGAACGTCCAAGGACTCATCCTACACTCTCTACGTCCATTAGGGTACCAAGCAATGTTTAGGATCATTCTAAATGTTCGTATATGTCTTAATACACATATCTAGACCATTCTAAGCCTTTAGAATACTCTCTTAACCATTCTACACTTGTTAGAACCTCCAAGGACTCATGCTACACCCTCTAAGTCCCTTCGGGTACCAAGCAATGTTTAGAATCATTCTAATGGTTCTTATAAGTCCTAATACACATTCCTAGACCAATCTATGCCTTTAGAATACTCTGTTAACCATTCTAAACTTGTTAGAACATCCAAGGACTCATGCTACATCCTCTACGTCCCTTGGGGTACCAAGCAATGTTTAGGATCTTCTAATGGTTCTTATAAGTCCTAATACACATTCCTAGACCATTCTAATCCTTTAGAATACTCTCTTAACCATTCTACACTTGTTAGAACCTCCAAGGACTCATGCAACACCCTCTACCTCCCTTGGGGTACCAAGCAATGTTTAGGATCATTCTAATGGTTCTTATAAGTCCTAATACACATTCCTAGACCTTTCTATGCCTTTAGATTACTCTCTTAACCATTCTACACTTGTTAGAACCTCCAAGGACTCATGCTACACCCTCTATGTCCCTTGGGGTACCAAGCAATGTTTAGGATCATTCTAATGGTTCTTATAAGTCCTAATACACATTCCTAGACCATTCTAAGCCTTTAGAATACTCTCATAACCATTCTACACTTGTTAGAACTCCAACGAATCATGCTACACCCTCTACGTCCCTTGGGGTACCAAGCAATGTTTACGATCATTCTAATGGTTCTTATAAGTCCTAATACACATTCCTAGACCATTCTAAGCCTTTAGAATACTCTCATAACCATTCTACACTTGTTAGAACCTCCAAGGAATCATGCTACACCCTCTACGTCCCTTGGGGTACCAAGCAATGTTTAGGATCATTCTAATGGTTCTTATAAGTCCTAATACACATTCCTAGACCATTCTAAGGCTTTAGAATACTCTCATAACCATTCTACACTTGTTAGAACTCCAAGGAATCATGCTACACCCTCTACGTCCCTTGGGGTACCAAGCAATGTTTAGGATCATTCTAATGGTTCTTATAAGTCCTAATACACATTCCTAGACCATTCTAAGCCTTTAGAATACTCTCATAACCATTCTACACTTGTTAGAACCTCCAAGGAATCATGCTACACCCTCTACGTCCCTTGGGGTACCAAGCAATGTTTAGGATCATTCTAATGGTTCTTATAAGTCCTAATACACATTCCTAGACCATTCTAAGCCTTTAGAATACTCTCATAATCATTCTACACTTGTTAGAACCTCCAAGGAATCATGCTACACCCTCTACGTCCCTTGGGGTACCAAGCAATGTTTAGGATAATTCTAATGGTTCTTATAAGTCCTAATACACATTCCTAGACCATTCTAAGCCTTTAGAATACTCTCTTAACCATTATACACTTGTTAGAACCTCCAAGGAAATATGCTACACCCTCTACGTCCCTTACGATACCAAGCAATGTTTAGGTTCATTCTAATGGTTCTTATAAGTCCTAATACACATTCCTAGACCATTCTAAGCCTTTAGAATACTCTCATAACCATTCTACACTTGTTAGAACCTCCAAGGAATTATGCTACACCCTCTACGTCCCTTGGGGTACCAAGCTACGTTTAGGATCTTCTAATGGTTCTTATAAGTCCTAATACACATTCCTAGACCAATCTATGCCTTTAGAGAACTCTCTTAACCATTCTACACTTGTTAGAACCTCCAAGGACTCATGCTACACCATCTACGTCCCTTGGGGTACCAAGCAATGTTTAGGATCATTCTAATGGTTCTTATAAGTCCTAATAAACATTCCTAGACAATTCTAAGCCTTTAGAGAACTCTCTTAACCATTCTACACTTGTTAGAACCTCCAAGGACTCATGCTACACCATCTACGTCCCTTGGGGTACCAAGCAATGTTTAGGATCATTCTAATGGTTCTTAGAAGTCCTAATACACATTCCTAGACCAATCTATGCCTTTAGAATACTCTCTTAACCATTCTAAACTTGTTAGAACCTCCAAGGAATCATGCTACACCCTCTACGTCCCTTGGGGTACCAAGCAATGTTTAGGATCATTCTAATGGTTCTTATAAGTCCTAATACACATTCCTAGACCATTCTAAGCCTTTAGAATACTCTCTTAACCATTATACACTTGTTAGAACGTCCAAGGACTCATCCTACACTCTCTACGTCCATGAGGGTACCAAGCAATGTTTAGGATCATTCTAAATGTTCGTATATGTCTTAATACAGATTCCTATACCATTCTAAGCCTTTAGATTACTCTCTTAACCATTCTACACTTGTTAGAACCTCCAAGGACTCATGCTACACCCTCTAAGTCCCTTCGGGTACCAAGCAATGTTTAGAATCATTCTAATGGTTCTTATAAGTCCTAATACACATTCCTAGACCAATCTATGCCTTTAGAATACTCTGTTAACCATTCTAAACTTGTTAGAACATCCAAGGACTCATGCTACATCCTCTACGTCCCTTGGGGTACCAAGCAATGTTTAGGATCTTCTAATGGTTCTTATAAGTCCTAATACACATTCCTAGACCAATCTATGCCTTTAGAATACTCTCTTAACCATTCTAAACTTGTTAGAACCTCCAAGGACTCATGCTACATCCTCTACGTCCCTTGGTGTACCAAGCAATGTTTAGGATCATTCTAATGGTTCTTATAAGTCCTAATACACATTCCTAGACCATTCTAAGCCTTTAGAATACTCTCTTAACCATTATACACTTGTTAGAACGTCCAAGGACTCATCCTACACTCTCTACGTCCATTAGGGTACCAAGCAATGTTTAGGATCATTCTAAATGTTCGTATATGTCTTAATACACATATCTAGACCATTCTAAGCCTTTAGAATACTCTCTTAACCATTCTACACTTGTTAGAACCTCCAAGGACTCATGCTACACCCTCTAAGTCCCTTCGGGTACCAAGCAATGTTTAGAATCATTCTAATGGTTCTTATAAGTCCTAATACACATTCCTAGACCAATCTATGCCTTTAGAATACTCTGTTAACCATTCTAAACTTGTTAGAACATCCAAGGACTCATGCTACATCCTCTACGTCCCTTGGGGTACCAAGCAATGTTTAGGATCTTCTAATGGTTCTTATAAGTCCTAATACACATTCCTAGACCATTCTAATCCTTTAGAATACTCTCTTAACCATTCTACACTTGTTAGAACCTCCAAGGACTCATGCAACACCCTCTACCTCCCTTGGGGTACCAAGCAATGTTTAGGATCATTCTAATGGTTCTTATAAGTCCTAATACACATTCCTAGACCTTTCTATGCCTTTAGATTACTCTCTTAACCATTCTACACTTGTTAGAACCTCCAAGGACTCATGCTACACCCTCTATGTCCCTTGGGGTACCAAGCAATGTTTAGGATCATTCTAATGGTTCTTATAAGTCCTAATACACATTCCTAGACCATTCTAAGCCTTTAGAATACTCTCATAACCATTCTACACTTGTTAGAACTCCAACGAATCATGCTACA
This sequence comes from Crotalaria pallida, assembly GCA_037953625.1. Classification (NCBI taxonomy): domain Eukaryota; kingdom Viridiplantae; phylum Streptophyta; class Magnoliopsida; order Fabales; family Fabaceae; genus Crotalaria; species Crotalaria pallida. Next base: position 102,203,488 of record CM075654.1, on the reverse strand, counting down.
CCCTCTACGTCCCTTGGGGTACCAAGCAATGTTTACGATCATTCTAATGGTTCTTATAAGTCCTAATACACATTCCTAGACCATTCTAAGCCTTTAGAATACTCTCATAACCATTCTACACTTGTTAGAACCTCCAAGGAATCATGCTACACCCTCTACGTCCCTTGGGGTACCAAGCAATGTTTAGGATCATTCTAATGGTTCTTATAAGTCCTAATACACATTCCTAGACCATTCTAAGGCTTTAGAATACTCTCATAACCATTCTACACTTGTTAGAACTCCAAGGAATCATGCTACACCCTCTACGTCCCTTGGGGTACCAAGCAATGTTTAGGATCATTCTAATGGTTCTTATAAGTCCTAATACACATTCCTAGACCATTCTAAGCCTTTAGAATACTCTCATAACCATTCTACACTTGTTAGAACCTCCAAGGAATCATGCTACACCCTCTACGTCCCTTGGGGTACCAAGCAATGTTTAGGATCATTCTAATGGTTCTTATAAGTCCTAATACACATTCCTAGACCATTCTAAGCCTTTAGAATACTCTCATAATCATTCTACACTTGTTAGAACCTCCAAGGAATCATGCTACACCCTCTACGTCCCTTGGGGTACCAAGCAATGTTTAGGATAATTCTAATGGTTCTTATAAGTCCTAATACACATTCCTAGACCATTCTAAGCCTTTAGAATACTCTCTTAACCATTATACACTTGTTAGAACCTCCAAGGAAATATGCTACACCCTCTACGTCCCTTACGATACCAAGCAATGTTTAGGTTCATTCTAATGGTTCTTATAAGTCCTAATACACATTCCTAGACCATTCTAAGCCTTTAGAATACTCTCATAACCATTCTACACTTGTTAGAACCTCCAAGGAATTATGCTACACCCTCTACGTCCCTTGGGGTACCAAGCTACGTTTAGGATCTTCTAATGGTTCTTATAAGTCCTAATACACATTCCTAGACCAATCTATGCCTTTAGAGAACTCTCTTAACCATTCTACACTTGTTAGAACCTCCAAGGACTCATGCTACACCATCTACGTCCCTTGGGGTACCAAGCAATGTTTAGGATCATTCTAATGGTTCTTATAAGTCCTAATAAACATTCCTAGACAATTCTAAGCCTTTAGAGAACTCTCTTAACCATTCTACACTTGTTAGAACCTCCAAGGACTCATGCTACACCATCTACGTCCCTTGGGGTACCAAGCAATGTTTAGGATCATTCTAATGGTTCTTATAAGTCCTAATACACATTCCTAGACCATTCTAAGCCTTTAGAATACTCTCATAACCATTCTACACTTGTTAGAACCTCCAAGGAATCATGCTACACCCTCTACGTCCCTTGGGGTACCAAGCAATGTTTAGGATCATTCTAATGGTTCTTATAAGTCCTAATACACATTCCTAGACCATTCTAAGCCTTTAGAATACTCTCATAACCATTCTACACTTGTTAGAACCTCCAAGGAATCATGCTACACCCTCTACGTCCCTTGGGGTACCAAGCAATGTTTAGGATCATTCTAATGGTTCTTATATGTCCTAATACACATTCCTAGACCATTCTATGCCTTTAGAATACTCTCTTAACCATTCTACACTTGTTAGAACCTCCAAGGACTCATGCTACACCCTCTACGTCCCTTGGGGTACCAAGCAATGTTTAGGATCATACTAATGGTTCTTATAAGTCCTAATACACATTCCTAGACCATTCTAATCCTTTAGAATACTCTCTTAACCATTCTACACTTGTTAGAACCTCCAAGGAATTATGCTACACCCTCTACGTCCCTTGGGGTACCAAGCAATGTTTAGGATCATTCTAATGGTTCTTATAAGTCCTAATACACATTCCTAGACCATTCTAAGCCTTTAGAATACTCTCATAACCATTCTACACTTGTTAGAACCTCCAAGGAATCATGCTACACCCTCTACGTCCCTTGGGGTACCAAGCAATGTTTAGGATCATTCTAATGGTTCTTATAAGTCCTAATACACATTCCTAGACCATTCTAAGCCTTTAGAATACTCTCATAACCATTCTACACTTGTTAGAACCTCCAAGGAATCATGCTACACCCTCTACGTCCCTTGGGGTACCAAGCAATGTTTAGGATCATTCTAATGGTTCTTATAAGTCCTAATACACATTCCTAGACCATTCTAAGCCTTTAGAATACTCTCATAACCATTCTACACTTGTTAGAACCTCCAAGGAATCATGCTACACCCTCTACGTCCCTTGGGGTACCAAGCAATGTTTAGGATCATTCTAATGGTTCTTATAAGTCCTAATACACATTCCTAGACCATTCTAAGCCTTTAGAATACTCTCATAACCATTCTACACTTGTTAGAACCTCCAAGGAATCATGCTACACCCTCTACGTCCCTTGGGGTACCAAGCAATGTTTAGGATAATTCTAATGGTTCTTATAAGTCCTAATACACATTCCTAGACCATTCTAAGCCTTTAGAATACTCTCTTAACCATTATACACTTGTTAGAACCTCCAAAGAATTATGCTACACCCTCTACGTCCTTTACGATACCAAGCAATGTTTAGGTTCATTCTAATGGTTCTTATAAGTCCTAATACACATTCCTAGACCATTTAAAGCCTTTAGAATACTCTCATAACCATTCTACACTTGTTAGAACCTCCAAGGAATAATGCTACACCCTCTACGTCCCTTGGGGTACCAAGCAATGTTTAGGATCTTCTAATGGTTCTTATAAGTCCTAATACACATTCCTAGACCAATCTATGCCTTTAGAATACTCTCTTAACCATTCTACACTTGTTAGAACCTCCAAGGAATCATGCTACACCCTCTACGTCCCTTGGGGTACCAAGCAATGTTTAGGATCATTCTAATGGTTCTTATATGTCCTAATACACATTCCTAGACCATTCTATGCCTTTAGAATACTCTCTTAACCATTCTACACTTCTTAGAACCTCCAAGGACTCATGCTACACCCTCTACGTCCCTTCGTGTACCAAGCAATGTTTAGGATCATTCTAATGGTTCTTATAAGTCCTAATACACATTCCTAGACCATTCTAAGCCTTTAGAATACTCTCTTAACCATTCTACACTTGTTAGAACCTCCAAGGACTCATGCTACATCCTCTACGTCCATTAGGGTACCAAGCAATGTTTAGGATCATTCTAAATGTTCGTATATGTCTTAATACAGATTCCTAGACCATTCTAAGCCTTTAGATTACTCTCTTAACCATTCTACACTTGTTAGAACCTCCAAGGACTCATGCTACACCCTCTAAGTCCCTTCGGGTACCAAGCAATGTTTAGAATCATTCTAATGGTTCTTATAAGTCCTAATACACATTCCTAGACCAATCTATGCCTTTAGAATACTCTCTTAACCATTCTAAACTTGTTAGAACCTCCAAGGACTCATGCTACATCCTCTACGTCCCTTGGTGTACCAAGCAATGTTTAGGATCATACTAATGGTTCTTATAAGTCCTAATACACATTCCTAGACCATTCTAAGCCTTTAGAATACTCTCTTAACCATTCTACACTTGTTAGAACCTCCAAGGACTCATGCTACACCCTCTACGTCCCTTCGTGTACCAAGCAATGTTTAGGATCATACTAATGGTTCTTATAAGTCCTAATACACATTCCTTGACCATTCTAATCCTTTAGAATACTCTCTTAACCATTCTACACTTGTTAGAACCTCCAAGGAATCATGCTACACCCTCTACGTCCCTTGGGGTACCAAGCAATGTTTAGGATCATTCTAATGGTTCTTATAAGTCCTAATACACATTCCTAGACCATTCTAAGCCTTTAGAATACTCTCATAACCATTCTACACTTGTTAGAACCTCCAAGGAATCATGCTACACCCTCTACGTCCCTTGGGGTACCAAGCAATGTTTAGGATCATTCTAATGGTTCTTATAAGTCCTAATACACATTCCTAGACCATTCTAAGCCTTTAGAATACTCTCATAACCATTCTACACTTGTTAGAACCTCCAAGGAATCATGCTACACCCTCTACGTCCCTTGGGGTACCAAGCAATGTTTAGGATAATTCTAATGGTTCTTATAAGTCCTAATACACATTCCTAGACCATTCTAAGCCTTTAGAATACTCTCTTAACCATTATACACTTGTTAGAACCTCCAAAGAATTATGCTACACCCTCTACGTCCTTTACGATACCAAGCAATGTTTAGGTTCATTCTAATGGTTCTTATAAGTCCTAATACACATTCCTAGACCATTTAAAGCCTTTAGAATACTCTCATAACCATTCTACACTTGTTAGAACCTCCAAGGAATAATGCTACACCCTCTACGTCCCTTGGGGTACCAAGCAATGTTTAGGATCTTCTAATGGTTCTTATAAGTCCTAATACACATTCCTGGACCAATCTATGCCTTTAGAATACTCTCTTAACCATTCTACACTTGTTAGAACCTCCAAGGAATCATGCTACACCCTCTACGTCCCTTGGGGTACCAAGCAATGTTTAGGATCATTCTAATGGTTCTTATATGTCCTAATACACATTCCTAGACCATTCTATGCCTTTAGAATACTCTCTTAACCATTCTACACTTCTTAGAACCTCCAAGGACTCATGCTACACCCTCTACGTCCCTTCGTGTACCAAGCAATGTTTAGGATCATTCTAATGGTTCTTATAAGTCCTAATACACATTCCTAGACCATTCTAAGCCTTTAGAATACTCTCTTAACCATTCTACACTTGTTAGAACCTCCAAGGACTCATGCTACATCCTCTACGTCCATTAGGGTACCAAGCAATGTTTAGGATCATTCTAAATGTTCGTATATGTCTTAATACAGATTCCTAGACCATTCTAAGCCTTTAGATTACTCTCTTAACCATTCTACACTTGTTAGAACCTCCAAGGACTCATGCTACACCCTCTAAGTCCCTTCGGGTACCAAGCAATGTTTAGAATCATTCTAATGGTTCTTATAAGTCCTAATACACATTCCTAGACCAATCTATGCCTTTAGAATACTCTCTTAACCATTCTAAACTTGTTAGAACCTCCAAGGACTCATGCTACATCCTCTACGTCCCTTGGTGTACCAAGCAATGTTTAGGATCATACTAATGGTTCTTATAAGTCCTAATACACATTCCTAGACCATTCTAAGCCTTTAGAATACTCTCTTAACCATTCTACACTTGTTAGAACCTCCAAGGACTCATGCTACACCCTCTACGTCCCTTCGTGTACCAAGCAATGTTTAGGATCATACTAATGGTTCTTATAAGTCCTAATACACATTCCTTGACCATTCTAATCCTTTAGAATACTCTCTTAACCATTCTACACTTGTTAGAACCTCCAAGGAATCATGCTACACCCTCTACGTCCCTTGGGGTACCAAGCAATGTTTAGGATCATTCTAATGGTTCTTATAAGTCCTAATACACATTCCTAGACCATTCTAAGCCTTTAGAAAACTCTCATAACCATTCTACACTTGTTAGAACCTCCAAGGAATCATGCTACACCCTCTACGTCCCTTGGGGTACCAAGCAATGTTTAGGATCATTCTAATGGTTCTTATAAGTCCTAATACACATTACTAGACCATTCTAAGCCTTTATAATACTCTCTTAACCATTCTACACTTGTTAGAACCTCCAAGGACTCATTCTACACCCTCTACGTCCCTTCGGGTACCAAGCAATGCTTAGGATCATTCTAATGGCTCTTATAAGTCCTCATACACATTCCTAGACCATTCTATGCCTTTAGAATACTCTCTTAACCATTCTAAACTTGTTAGAACCTCCAAGGACTCATGCTACACCCTCTACGTCCCTTGGTGTACCAACCAATGTTTAGGATCATACTAATGGTTCTTATAAGTCCTAATACACATTCCTAGACCATTCTAAGCCTTTAGAATACTCTCTTAACCATTCTACACTTGTTAGAACCTCCAAGGACTCATGCTACACCCTCTACGTCCCTTACGATACCAAGCAATGTTTAGGTTCATTCTAATGGTTCTTATAAGTCCTAATACACATTCCTAGACCATTCTAAGCCTTTAGAATACTCTCATAACCATTCTACACTTGTTAGAACCTCCAAGGAATTATGCTACACCCTCTACGTCCCTTGGGGTACCAAGCAATGTCTAGGATCTTCTAATGGTTCTTATAAGTCCTAATACACATTCCTAGACCAATCTATGCCTTTAGAATACTCTCTTAACCATTCTAAACTTGTTAGAACCTCCAAGGAATCATGCTACACCCTCTACGTCCCTTGGGGTACCAAGCAATGTTTAGGATCATTCTAATGGTTCTTATAAGTCCTAATACACATTCCTAGACCATTCTAAGCCTTTAGAATACTCTCTTAACCATTATACACTTGTTAGAACGTCCAAGGACTCATCCTACACTCTCTACGTCCATTAGGGTACCAAGCAATGTTTAGAGTCATTCTAAATGTTCGTATATGTCTTAATACAGATTCCTATACCATTCTAAGCCTTTAGATTACTCTCTTAACCATTCTACACTTGTTAGAACCTCCAAGGACTCATGCTACACCCTCTAAGTCCCTTCGGGTACCAAGCAATGTTTAGAATCATTCTAATGGTTCTTATAAGTCCTAATACACATTCCTAGACCAATCTATGCCTTTAGAATACTCTGTTAACCATTCTAAACTTGTTAGAACATCCAAGGACTCATGCTACATCCTCTACGTCCCTTGGGGTACCAAGCAATGTTTAGGATCTTCTAATGGTTCTTATAAGTCCTAATACACATTCCTAGACCAATCTATGCCTTTAGAATACTCTCTTAACCATTCTAAACTTGTTAGAACCTCCAAGGACTCATGCTACATCCTCTACGTCCCTTGGTGTACCAAGCAATGCTTAGGATCATTCTAATGGTTCTTATAAGTCCTAATACACATTCGTAGACCATTCTAAGCCTTTAGAATACTCTCTTAACCATTATACACTTGTTAGAACGTCCAAGGACTCATCCTACACTCTCTACGTCCATTAGGGTACCAAGCAATGTTTAGGATCATTCTAAATGTTCGTATATGTCTTAATACACATATCTAGACCATTCTAAGCCTTTAGAATACTCTCTTAACCATTCTACACTTGTTAGAACCTCCAAGGAATCATGCTACACCCTCTACGTCCCTTGGGGTACCAAGCAATGTTTAGGATCATTCTAATGGTTCTTATATGTCCTAATACACATTCCTAGACCATTCTATGCCTTTAGAATACTCTCTTAACCATTCTACACTTCTTAGAACCTCCAAGGACTCATGCTACACCCTCTACGTCCCTTCGTGTACCAAGCAATGTTTAGGATCATTCTAATGGTTCTTATAAGTCCTAATAAACATTCCTAGACAATTCTAAGCCTTTAGAGAACTCTCTTAACCATTCTACACTTGTTAGAACCTCCAAGGACTCATGCTACACCATCTACGTCCCTTGGGGTACCAAGCAATGTTTAGGATCATTCTAATGGTTCTTATAAGTCCTAATACACATTCCTAGACCATTCTAAGCCTTTAGAATACTCTCTTAACCATTCTACACTTGTTAGAACCTCCAAGGACTCATGCAACACCCTCTACGTCCCTTGGGGTACCAAGCAATGTTTAGGATCATTCTAATGGTTCTTATAAGTCCTAATACACATTCCTAGACCTTTCTATGCCTTTAGATTACTCTCTTAACCATTCTACACTTGTTAGAACCTCCAAGGACTCATGCTACACCCTCTACGTCCCTTGGGGTACCAAGCAATGTTTAGGATCATTCTAATGGTTCTTATAAGTCCTAATACACATTCCTAGACCATTCTAAGCCTTTAGAATACTCTCATAACCATTCTACACTTGTTAGAACTCCAACGAATCATGCTACACCCTCTACGTCCCTTGGGGTACCAAGCAATGTTTAAGATCATTCTAATGGTTCTTATAAGTCCTAATACACATTCCTAGACCATTCTAAGCCTTTAGAATACTCTCATAACCATTCTACACTTGTTAGAACCTCCAAGGAATCATGCTACACCCTCTACGTCCCTTGGGGTACCAAGCAATGTTTAGGATCATTCTAATGGTTCTTATAAGTCCTAATACACATTCCTAGACCATTCTAAGGCTTTAGAATACTCTCATAACCATTCTACACTTGTTAGAACTCCAAGGAATCATGCTACACCCTCTACGTCCCTTGGGGTACCAAGCAATGTTTAGGATCATTCTAATGGTTCTTATAAGTCCTAATACACATTCCTAGACCATTCTAAGCCTTTAGAATACTCTCATAACCATTCTACACTTGTTAGAACCTCCAAGGAATCATGCTACACCCTCTACGTCCCTTGGGGTACCAAGCAATGTTTAGGATCATTCTAATGGTTCTTATAAGTCCTAATACACATTCCTAGACCATTCTAAGCCTTTAGAATACTCTCATAACCATTCTACACTTGTTAGAACCTCCAAGGAATCATGCTACACCCTCTACGTCCCTTGGGGTACCAAGCAATGTTTAGGATAATTCTAATGGTTCTTATAAGTCCTAATACACATTCCTAGACCATTCTAAGCCTTTAGAATACTCTCTTAACCATTATACACTTGTTAGAACCTCCAAGGAAATATGCTACACCCTCTACGTCCCTTACGATACCAAGCAATGTTTAGGTTCATTCTAATGGTTCTTATAAGTCCTAATACACATTCCTAGACCATTCTAAGACTTTAGAATACTCTCATAACCATTCTACACTTGTTAGAACCTCCAAGGAATTATGCTACACCCTCTACGTCCCTTGGGGTACCAAGCTACGTTTAGGATCTTCTAATGGTTCTTATAAGTCCTAATACACATTCCTAGACCAATCTATGCCTTTAGAGAACTCTCTTAACCATTCTACACTTGTTAGAACCTCCAAGGACTCATGCTACACCATCTACGTCCCTTAGGGTACCAAGCAATGTTTAGGATCATTCTAATGGTTCTTATAAGTCCTAATAAACATTCCTAGACAATTCTAAGCCTTTAGAGAACTCTCTTAACCATTCTACACTTGTTAGAACCTCCAAGGACTCATGCTACACCATCTACGTCCCTTGGGGTACCAAGCAATGTTTAGGATCATTCTAATGGTTCTTATAAGTCCTAATACACATTCCTAGACCATTCTAAGCCTTTAGAATACTCTCATAACCATTCTACACTTGTTAGAACCTCCAAGGAATCATGCTACACCCTCTACGTCCCTTGGGGTACCAAGCAATGTTTAGGATCATTCTAATGGTTCTTATAAGTCCTAATACACATTCCTAGACCATTCTAAGCCTTTAGAATACTCTCATAACCATTCTACACTTGTTAGAACCTCCAAGGAATCATGCTACACCCTCTACGTCCCTTGGGGTACCAAGCAATGTTTAGGATCATTCTAATGGTTCTTATATGTCCTAATACACATTCCTAGACCATTCTATGCCTTTAGAATACTCTGTTAACCATTCTACACTTGTTAGAACCTCCAAGGACTCATGCTACACCCTCTACGTCCCTTGGGGTACCAAGCAATGTTTAGGATCATACTAATGGTTCTTATAAGTCCTAATACACATTCCTAGACCATTCTAATCCTTTAGAATACTCTCTTAACCATTCTACACTTGTTAGAACCTCCAAGGAATTATGCTACACCCTCTACGTCCCTTGGGGTACCAAGCAATGTTTAGGATCATTCTAATGGTTCTTATAAGTCCTAATACACATTCCTAGACCATTCTAAGCCTTTAGAATACTCTCATAACCATTCTACACTTGTTAGAACCTCCAAGGAATCATGCTACACCCTCTACGTCCCTTGGGGTACCAAGCAATGTTTAGGATCATTCTAATGGTTCTTATAAGTCCTAATACACATTCCTAGACCATTCTAAGCCTTTAGAATACTCTCATAACCATTCTACACTTGTTAGAACCTCCAAGGAATCATGCTACACCCTCTACGTCCCTTGGGGTACCAAGCAATGTTTAGGATCATTCTAATGGTTCTTATAAGTCCTAATACACATTCCTAGACCATTCTAAGCCTTTAGAATACTCTCATAACCATTCTACACTTGTTAGAACCTCCAAGGAATCATGCTACACCCTCTACGTCCCTTGGGGTACCAAGCAATGTTTAGGATCATTCTAATGGTTCTTATAAGTCCTAATACACATTCCTAGACCATTCTAAGCCTTTAGAATACTCTCATAACCATTCTACACTTGTTAGAACCTCCAAGGAATCATGCTACACCCTCTACGTCCCTTGGGGTACCAAGCAATGTTTAGGATCATTCTAATGGTTCTTATATGTCCTAATACACATTCCTAGACCATTCTATGCCTTTAGAATACTCTGTTAACCATTCTACACTTGTTAGAACCTCCAAGGACTCATGCTACACCCTCTACGTCCCTTGGGGTACCAAGCAATGTTTAGGATCATACTAATGGTTCTTATAAGTCCTAATACACATTCCTAGACCATTCTAATCCTTTAGAATACTCTCTTAACCATTCTACACTTGTTAGAACCTCCAAGGAATTTTGCTACACCCTCTACGTCCCTTGGGGTACCAAGCAATGTTTAGGATCATTCTAATGGTTCTTATAAGTCCTAATACACATTCCTAGACCATTCTAAGCCTTTAGAATACTCTCATAACCATTCTACACTTGTTAGAACCTCCAAGGAATCATGCTACACCCTCTACGTCCCTTGGGGTACCAAGCAATGTTTAGGATAATTCTAATGGTTCTTATAAGTCCTAATACACATTCCTAGACCATTCTAAGCCTTTAGAATACTCTCTTAACCATTATACACTTGTTAGAACCTCCAAGGAAATATGCTACACCCTCTACGTCCCTTACGATACCAAGCAATGTTTAGGTTCATTCTAATGGTTCTTATATGTCCTAATACACATTCCTAGACCATTCTATGCCTTTAGAATACTCTCATAACCATTCTACACTTGTTAGAACCTCCAAGGAATTATGCTACACCCTCTACGTCCCTTGGGGTACCAAGCTACGTTTAGGATCTTCTAATGGTTCTTATAAGTCCTAATACACATTCCTAGACCAATCTATGCCTTTAGAGAACTCTCTTAACCATTCTACACTTGTTAGAACCTCCAAGGACTCATGCTACACCATCTACGTCCCTTGGGGTACCAAGCAATGTTTAGGATCATTCTAATGGTTCTTATAAGTCCTAATAAACATTCCTAGACAATTCTAAGCCTTTAGAGAACTCTCTTAACCATTCTACACTTGTTAGAACCTCCAAGGACTCATGCTACACCATCTACGTCCCTTGGGGTACCAAGCAATGTTTAGGATCATTCTAATGGTTCTTATAAGTCCTAATACACATTCCTAGACCATTCTAAGCCTTTAGAATACTCTCATAACCATTCTACACTTGTTAGAACCTCCAAGGAATCATGCTACACCCTCTACGTCCCTTGGGGTACCAAGCAATGTTTAGGATAATTCTAATGGTTCTTATAAGTCCTAATATACATTCCTAGACCATTCTAAGCCTTTAGAATACTCTCATAACCATTCTACACTTGTTAGAACCTCCAAGGAATCATGCTACACCCTCTACGTCCCTTGGGGTACCAAGCAATGTTTAGGATCATTCTAATGGTTCTTATATGTCCTAATACACATTCCTAGACCATTCTATGCCTTTAGAATACTCTGTTAACCATTCTACACTTGTTAGAACCTCCAAGGACTCATGCTACACCCTCTACGTCCCTTGGGGTACCAAGCAATGTTTAGGATCATACTAATGGTTCTTATAAGTCCTAATACACATTCCTAGACCATTCTAATCCTTTAGAATACTCTCTTAACCATTCTACACTTGTTAGAACCTCCAAGGAATTTTGCTACACCCTCTACGTCCCTTGGGGTACCAAGCAATGTTTAGGATCATTCTAATGGTTCTTATAAGTCCTAATACACATTCCTAGACCATTCTAAGCCTTTAGAATACTCTCATAACCATTCTACACTTGTTAGAACCTCCAAGGAATCATGCTACACCCTCTACGTCCCTTGGGGTACCAAGCAATGTTTAGGATAATTCTAATGGTTCTTATAAGTCCTAATACACATTCCTAGACCATTCTAAGCCTTTAGAATACTCTCTTAACCATTATACACTTGTTAGAACCTCCAAGGAAATATGCTACACCCTCTACGTCCCTTACGATACCAAGCAATGTTTAGGTTCATTCTAATGGTTCTTATATGTCCTAATACACATTCCTAGACCATTCTATGCCTTTAGAATACTCTCATAACCATTCTACACTTGTTAGAACCTCCAAGGAATTATGCTACACCCTCTACGTCCCTTGGGGTACCAAGCTACGTTTAGGATCTTCTAATGGTTCTTATAAGTCCTAATACACATTCCTAGACCAATCTATGCCTTTAGAGAACTCTCTTAACCATTCTACACTTGTTAGAACCTCCAAGGACTCATGCTACACCATCTACGTCCCTTGGGGTACCAAGCAATGTTTAGGATCATTCTAATGGTTCTTATAAGTCCTAATAAACATTCCTAGACAATTCTAAGCCTTTAGAGAACTCTCTTAACCATTCTACACTTGTTAGAACCTCCAAGGACTCATGCTACACCATCTACGTCCCTTGGGGTACCAAGCAATGTTTAGGATCATTCTAATGGTTCTTATAAGTCCTAATACACATTCCTAGACCATTCTAAGCCTTTAGAATACTCTCATAACCATTCTACACTTGTTAGAACCTCCAAGGAATCATGCTACACCCTCTACGTCCCTTGGGGTACCAAGCAATGTTTAGGATCATTCTAATGGTTCTTATAAGTCCTAATACACATTCCTAGACCATTCTAAGCCTTTAGAATACTCTCATAACCATTCTACACTTGTTAGAACCTCCAAGGAATCATGCTACACCCTCTACGTCCCTTGGGGTACCAAGCAATGTTTAGGATCATTCTAATGGTTCTTATATGTCCTAATACACATTCCTAGACCATTCTATGCCTTTAGAATACTCTGTTAACCATTCTACACTTGTTAGAACCTCCAAGGACTCATGCTACACCCTCTACGTCCCTTGGGGTACCAAGCAATGTTTAGGATCATACTAATGGTTCTTATAAGTCCTAATACACATTCCTAGACCATTCTAATCCTTTAGAATACTCTCTTAACCATTCTACACTTGTTAGAACCTCCAAGGAATTATGCTACACCCTCTACGTCCCTTGGGGTACCAAGCAATGTTTAGGATCATTCTAATGGTTCTTATAAGTCCTAATACACATTCCTAGACCATTCTAAGCCTTTAGAATACTCTCATAACCATTCTACACTTGTTAGAACCTCCAAGGAATCATGCTACACCCTCTACGTCCCTTGGGGTACCAAGCAATGTTTAGGATCATTCTAATGGTTCTTATAAGTCCTAATACACATTCCTAGACCATTCTAAGCCTTTAGAATACTCTCATAACCATTCTACACTTGTTAGAACCTCCAAGGAATCATGCTACACCCTCTACGTCCCTTGGGGTACCAAGCAATGTTTAGGATCATTCTAATGGTTCTTATAAGTCCTAATACACATTCCTAGACCATTCTAAGCCTTTAGAATACTCTCATAACCATTCTACACTTGTTAGAACCTCCAAGGAATCATGCTACACCCTCTACGTCCCTTGGGGTACCAAGCAATGTTTAGGATCATTCTAATGGTTCTTATAAGTCCTAATACACATTCCTAGACCATTCTAAGCCTTTAGAATACTCTCATAACCATTCTACACTTGTTAGAACCTCCAAGGAATCATGCTACACCCTCTACGTCCCTTGGGGTACCAAGCAATGTTTAGGATCATTCTAATGGTTCTTATATGTCCTAATACACATTCCTAGACCATTCTATGCCTTTAGAATACTCTGTTAACCATTCTACACTTGTTAGAACCTCCAAGGACTCATGCTACACCCTCTACGTCCCTTGGGGTACCAAGCAATGTTTAGGATCATACTAATGGTTCTTATAAGTCCTAATACACATTCCTAGACCATTCTAATCCTTTAGAATACTCTCTTAACCATTCTACACTTGTTAGAACCTCCAAGGAATTTTGCTACACCCTCTACGTCCCTTGGGGTACCAAGCAATGTTTAGGATCATTCTAATGGTTCTTATAAGTCCTAATACACATTCCTAGACCATTCTAAGCCTTTAGAATACTCTCATAACCATTCTACACTTGTTAGAACCTCCAAGGAATCATGCTACACCCTCTACGTCCCTTGGGGTACCAAGCAATGTTTAGGATAATTCTAATGGTTCTTATAAGTCCTAATACACATTCCTAGACCATTCTAAGCCTTTAGAATACTCTCTTAACCATTATACACTTGTTAGAACCTCCAAGGAAATATGCTACACCCTCTACGTCCCTTACGATACCAAGCAATGTTTAGGTTCATTCTAATGGTTCTTATATGTCCTAATACACATTCCTAGACCATTCTATGCCTTTAGAATACTCTCATAACCATTCTACACTTGTTAGAACCTCCAAGGAATTATGCTACACCCTCTACGTCCCTTGGGGTACCAAGCTACGTTTAGGATCTTCTAATGGTTCTTATAAGTCCTAATACACATTCCTAGACCAATCTATGCCTTTAGAGAACTCTCTTAACCATTCTACACTTGTTAGAACCTCCAAGGACTCATGCTACACCATCTACGTCCCTTGGGGTACCAAGCAATGTTTAGGATCATTCTAATGGTTCTTATAAGTCCTAATAAACATTCCTAGACAATTCTAAGCCTTTAGAGAACTCTCTTAACCATTCTACACTTGTTAGAACCTCCAAGGACTCATGCTACACCATCTACGTCCCTTGGGGTACCAAGCAATGTTTAGGATCATTCTAATGGTTCTTATAAGTCCTAATACACATTCCTAGACCATTCTAAGCCTTTAGAATACTCTCATAACCATTCTACACTTGTTAGAACCTCCAAGGAATCATGCTACACCCTCTACGTCCCTTGGGGTACCAAGCAATGTTTAGGATAATTCTAATGGTTCTTATAAGTCCTAATATACATTCCTAGACCATTCTAAGCCTTTAGAATACTCTCATAACCATTCTACACTTGTTAGAACCTCCAAGGAATCATGCTACACCCTCTACGTCCCTTGGGGTACCAAGCAATGTTTAGGATCATTCTAATGGTTCTTATATGTCCTAATACACATTCCTAGACCATTCTATGCCTTTAGAATACTCTGTTAACCATTCTACACTTGTTAGAACCTCCAAGGACTCATGCTACACCCTCTACGTCCCTTGGGGTACCAAGCAATGTTTAGGATCATACTAATGGTTCTTATAAGTCCTAATACACATTCCTAGACCATTCTAATCCTTTAGAATACTCTCTTAACCATTCTACACTTGTTAGAACCTCCAAGGAATTATGCTACACCCTCTACGTCCCTTGGGGTACCAAGCAATGTTTAGGATCATTCTAATGGTTCTTATAAGTCCTAATACACATTCCTAGACCATTCTAAGCCTTTAGAATACTCTCATAACCATTCTACACTTGTTAGAACCTCCAAGGAATCATGCTACACCCTCTACGTCCCTTGGGGTACCAAGCAATGTTTAGGATCATTCTAATGGTTCTTATAAGTCCTAATACACATTCCTAGACCATTCTAAGCCTTTAGAATACTCTCATAACCATTCTACACTTGTTAGAACCTCCAAGGAATCATGCTACACCCTCTACGTCCCTTGGGGTACCAAGCAATGTTTAGGATCATTCTAATGGTTCTTATAAGTCCTAATACACATTCCTAGACCATTCTAAGCCTTTAGAATACTCTCATAACCATTCTACACTTGTTAGAACCTCCAAGGAATCATGCTACACCCTCTACGTCCCTTGGGGTACCAAGCAATGTTTAGGATCATTCTAATGGTTCTTATAAGTCCTAATACACATTCCTAGACCATTCTAAGCCTTTAGAATACTCTCATAACCATTCTACACTTGTTAGAACCTCCAAGGAATCATGCTACACCCTCTACGTCCCTTGGGGTACCAAGCAATGTTTAGGATAATTCTAATGGTTCTTATAAGTCCTAATACACATTCCTAGACCATTCTAAGCCTTTAGAATACTCTCTTAACCATTATACACTTGTTAGAACCTCCAAGGAATTATGCTACACCCTCTACGTCCTTTACGATACCAAGCAATGTTTAGGTTCATTCTAATGGTTCTTATAAGTCCTAATACACATTCCTAGACCATTCTAAGCCTTTAGAATACTCTCATAACCATTCTACACTTGTTAGAACCTCCAAGGAATAATGCTACACCCTCTACGTCCCTTGGGGTACCAAGCAATGTTTAGGATCTTCTAATGGTTCTTATAAGTCCTAATACACATTCCTAGACCAATCTATGCCTTTAGAATACTCTCTTAACCATTCTACACTTGTTAGAACCTCCAAGGAATCATGCTACACCCTCTACGTCCCTTGGGGTACCAAGCAATGTTTAGGATCATTCTAATGGTTCTTATATGTCCTAATACACATTCCTAGACCATTCTATGCCTTTAGAGTACTCTCTTAACCATTCTACACTTCTTAGAACCTCCAAGGACTCATGCTACACCCTCTACGTCCCTTCGTGTACCAAGCAATGTTTAGGATCATTCTAATGGTTCTTATAAGTCCTAATACACATTCCTAGACCATTCTAAGCCTTTAGAATACTCTCTTAACCATTCTACACTTGTTATAACCTCCAAGGACTCATGCTACATCCTCTACGTCCATTAGGGTACCAAGCAATGTTTAGGATCATTCTAAATGTTCGTATATGTCTTAATACAGATTCCTAGACCATTCTAAGCCTTTAGATTACTCTCTTAACCATTCTACACTTGTTAGAACCTCCAAGGAATTATGCTACACCCTCTACGTCCCTTGGGGTACCAAGCTACGTTTAGGATCTTCTAATGGTTCTTATAAGTCCTAATACACATTCCTAGACCAATCTATGCCTTTAGAGAACTCTCTTAACCATTCTACACTTGTTAGAACCTCCAAGGACTCATGCTACACCATCTACGTCCCTTGGGGTACCAAGCAATGTTTAGGATCATTCTAATGGTTCTTATAAGTCCTAATAAACATTCCTAGACAATTCTAAGCCTTTAGAGAACTCTCTTAACCATTCTACACTTGTTAGAACCTCCAAGGACTCATGCTACACCATCTACGTCCCTTGGGGTACCAAGCAATGTTTAGGATCATTCTAATGGTTCTTATAAGTCCTAATACACATTCCTAGACCATTATAAGCCTTTAGAATACTCTCATAACCATTCTACACTTGTTAGAACCTCCAAGGAATCATGCTACACCCTCTACGTCCCTTGGGGTACCAAGCAATGTTTAGGATCATTCTAATGGTTCTTATAAGTCCTAATACACATTCCTAGACCATTCTAAGCCTTTAGAATACTCTCATAACCATTCTACACTTGTTAGAACCTCCAAGGAATCATGCTACACCCTCTACGTCCCTTGGGGTACCAAGCAATGTTTAGGATCATTCTAATGGTTCTTATATGTCCTAATACACATTCCTAGACCATTCTATGCCTTTAGAATACTCTGTTAACCATTCTACACTTGTTAGAACCTCCAAGGACTCATGCTACACCCTCTACGTCCCTTGGGGTACCAAGCAATGTTTAGGATCATACTAATGGTTCTTATAAGTCCTAATACACATTCCTAGACCATTCTAATCCTTTAGAATACTCTCTTAACCATTCTACACTTGTTAGAACCTCCAAGGAATTATGCTACACCCTCTACGTCCCTTGGGGTACCAAGCAATGTTTAGGATCATTCTAATGGTTCTTATAAGTCCTAATACACATTCCTAGACCATTCTAAGCCTTTAGAATACTCTCATAACCATTCTACACTTGTTAGAACCTCCAAGGAATCATGCTACACCCTCTACGTCCCTTGGGGTACCAAGCAATGTTTAGGATCATTCTAATGGTTCTTATAAGTCCTAATACACATTCCTAGACCATTCTAAGCCTTTAGAATACTCTCATAACCATTCTACACTTGTTAGAACCTCCAAGGAATCATGCTACACCCTCTACGTCCCTTGGGGTACCAAGCAATGTTTAGGATCATTCTAATGGTTCTTATAAGTCCTAATACACATTCCTAGACCATTCTAAGCCTTTAGAATACTCTCATAACCATTCTACACTTGTTAGAACCTCCAAGGAATCATGCTACACCCTCTACGTCCCTTGGGGTACCAAGCAATGTTTAGGATCATTCTAATGGTTCTTATAAGTCCTAATACACATTCCTAGACCATTCTAAGCCTTTAGAATACTCTCATAACCATTCTACACTTGTTAGAACCTCCAAGGAATCATGCTACACCCTCTACGTCCCTTGGGGTACCAAGCAATGTTTAGGATAATTCTAATGGTTCTTATAAGTCCTAATACACATTCCTAGACCATTCTAAGCCTTTAGAATACTCTCTTAACCATTATACACTTGTTAGAACCTCCAAGGACTCATGCTACACCCTCTACGTCCCTTCGTGTACCAAGCAATGTTTAGGATCATACTAATGGTTCTTATAAGTCGTAATACACATTCCTTGACCATTCTAATCCTTTAGAATACTCTCATAACCATTCTACACTTGTTAGAACCTCCAAGGAATAATGCTACACCCTCTACGTCCCTTGGGGTACCAAGCAATGTTTAGGATCTTCTAATGGTTCTTATAAGTCCTAATACACATTCCTAGACCAATCTATGCCTTTAGAATACTCTCTTAACCATTCTACACTTGTTAGAACCTCCAAGGAATCATGCTACACCCTCTACGTCCCTTGGGGTACCAAGCAATGTTTAGGATCATTCTAATGGTTCTTATATGTCCTAATACACATTCCTAGACCATTCTATGCCTTTAGAATACTCTCTTAACCATTCTACACTTCTTAGAACCTCCAAGGACTCATGCTACACCCTCTACGTCCCTTCGTGTACCAAGCAATGTTTAGGATCATTCTAATGGTTCTTATAAGTCCTAATACACATTCCTAGACCATTCTATGCCTTTAGAATACTCTGTTAACCATTCTACACTTGTTAGAACCTCCAAGGACTCATGCTACACCCTCTACGTCCCTTGGGGTACCAAGCAATGTTTAGGATCATTCTAATGGTTCTTATAAGTCCTAATACACATTCCTAGACCATTCTAAGCCATTAGAATACTCTCATAACCATTCTACACTTGTTAGAACCTCCAAGGAATCATGCTACACCCTCTACGTCCCTTGGGGTACCAAGCAATGTTTAGGATCATTCTAATGGTTCTTATAAGTCCTAATACACATTCCTAGACCATTCTAAGCCTTTAGAATACTCTCTTAACCATTCTACACTTGTTAGAACCTCCAAGGAATCATGCTACACCCTCTACGTCCCTTCGGGTACCAAGCAATGTTTAGGATCATTCTAATGGTTCTTATAAGTCCTAATACACATTCCTAGATCATTCTAAGCCTTTAGAATACTCTCTTAACCATTATACACTTGTTAGAACGTCCAAGGACTCATGCTACACCCTCTACGTCCCTTGGGGTACCAAGCAAAGTTTAGGATCATTCTAATGGTTCTTATAAGTCCTAATACACATTCCTAGACCATTCTAATCCTTTAGAATACTCTCTTAACCATTCTACACTTGTTAGAACCTCCAAGGAATTATGCTACACCCTCTACGTCCCTTGGGGTACCAAGCAATGTTTAGGATCATTCTAATGGTTCTTATAAGTCCTAATACACATTCCTAGACCATTCTAAGCCTTTAGAATACTCTCATAACCATTCTACACTTGTTAGAACCTCCAAGGAATCATGCTACACCCTCTACGTCCCTTGGGGTACCAAGCAATGTTTAGGATCATTCTAATGGTTCTTATAAGTCCTAATACACATTCCTAGACCATTCTAAGCCTTTAGAATACTCTCATAACCATTCTACACTTGTTAGAACCTCCAAGGAATCATGCTACACCCTCTACGTCCCTTGGGGTACCAAGCAATGTTTAGGATCATTCTAATGGTTCTTATAAGTCCTAATACACATTCCTAGACCATTCTAAGCCTTTAGAATACTCTCATAACCATTCTACACTTGTTAGACCCTCCAAGGACTCATGCTACACCCTCTACGTCCCTTGGTGTACCAAGCAATGTTTAGGATCATACTAATGGTTCTTATAACTCCTAATACACATTCCTAGACCATTCTAAGCCTTTAGAATACTCTCTTAACCATTCTACACTTGTTAGAACCTCCAAGGACTCATGCTACACCCTCTACGTCCCTTCGTGTACCAAGCAATGTTTAGGATCATACTAATGGTTCTTATAAGTCCTAATACACATTCCTTGACCATTCTAATCCTTTAGAATACTCTCTTAACCATTCTACACTTGTTAGAACCTCCAAGGAATCATGCTACACCCTCTACGTCCCTTGGGGTACCAAGCAATGTTTAGGATCATTCTAATGGTTCTTATAAGTCCTAATACACATTCCTAGACCATTCTAAGCCTTTAGAAAACTCTCATAACCATTCTACACTTGTTAGAACCTCCAAGGAATCATGCTACACCCTCTACGTCCCTTGGGGTACCAAGCAATGTTTAGGATCATTCTAATGGTTCTTATAAGTCCTAATACACATTCCTAGACCATTCTATGCCTTTAGAATACTCTCTTAACCATTATACACTTGTTAGAACCTCCAAGGAATTATACTACACCCTCTACGTCCCTTGGGGTACCAAGCAATGTTTAGGATCTTCTAATGGTTCTTATAAGTCCTAATACACATTCCTAGACCAATCTATGCCTTTAGAATACTCTCTTAACCATTCTACACTTCTTAGAACCTCCAAGGAATCATGCTACACCCTCTACGTCCCTTGGGGTACCAAGCAATGTTTAGGATCATTCTAATGGTTCTTATATGTCCTAATACACATTCCTAGACCATTCTATGCCTTTAGAATACTCTGTTAACCATTCTACACTTGTTAGAACCTCCAAGGACTCATGCTACACCCTCTACGTCCCTTGGGGTACCAAGCAATGTTTAGGATCATTCTAATGGTTCTTATAAGTCCTAATACACATTCCTAGACCATTCTAAGCCTTTAGAATACTCTCATAACCATTCTACACTTGTTAGAACCTCCAAGGAATCATGCTACACCCTCTACGTCCCTTGGGGTACCAAGCAATGTTTAGGATCATTCTAATGGTTCTTATAAGTCCTAATACACATTCCTAGACCATTCTATGCCTTTAGAATACTCTTTTAACCATTATACACTTGTTAGAACCTCCAAGGAATTATGCTACACCCTCTACGTCCCTTGGGGTACCAAGCAATGTTTAGGATCTTCTAATGGTTCTTATAAGTCCTAATACACATTCCTAGACCAATCTATGCCTTTAGAATACTCTCTTAACCATTCTACACTTCTTAGAACCTCCAAGGAATCATGCTACACCCTCTACGTCCCTTGGGGTACCAAGCAATGTTTAGGATCATTCTAATGGTTCTTATAAGTCCTAATACACATTCCTAGACCATTCTAAGCCTTTAGAATACTCTCATAACCATTCTACACTTGTTAGAACCTCCAAGGAATCATGCTACACCCTCTACGTCCCTTGGGGTACCAAGCAATGTTTAGGATCATTCTAATGGTTCTTATAAGTCCTAATACACATTCCTAGACCATTCTAAGCCTTTAGAAAACTCTCATAACCATTCTACACTTGTTAGAACGTCCAAGGAATCATGCTACACCCTCTACGTCCCTTGGGGTACCAAGCAATGTTTAGGATCATTCTAATGGTTCTTATAAGTCCTAATACACATTCCTAAACCATTCTAAGCCTTTAGAAAACTCTCATAACCATTCTACACTTGTTAGAACCTCCAAGGAATCATGCTACACCCTCTACGTCCCTTGGGGTACCAAGCAATGTTTAGGATCATTCTAATGGTTCTTATAAGTCCTAATACACATTCCTAGACCATTCTAAGCCTTTAGAATACTCTCATAACCATTCTACACTTGTTAGAACCTCCAAGGAATCATGCTACACCCTCTACGTCCCTTGGGGTACCAAGCAATGTTTAGGATCATTCTAATGGTTCTTATAAGTCCTAATACACATTCCTAGACCATTCTAAGCCTTTAGAAAACTCTCATAACCATTCTACACTTGTTAGAACGTCCAAGGAATCATGCTACACCCTCTACGTCCCTTGGGGTACCAAGCAATGTTTAGGATCATTCTAATGGTTCTTATAAGTCCTAATACACATTCCTAGACCATTCTAAGCCTTTAGAATACTCTCATAACCATTCTACACTTGTTAGAACCTCCAAGGAATCATGCTACACCCTCTACGTCCCTTGGGGTACCAAGCAATGTTTAGGATCATTCTAATGGTTCTTATAAGTCCTAATACACATTCCTAGACCATTCTAAGCCTTTAGAAAACTCTCATAACCATTCTACACTTGTTAGAACGTCCAAGGAATCATGCTACACCCTCTACGTCCCTTGGGGTACCAAGCAATGTTTAGGATCATTCTAATGGTTCTTATAAGTCCTAATAAACATTCCTAGACCATTCTAAGCCTTTAGAGAACTCTCTTAACCATTCTACACTTGTTAGAACCTCCAAGGACTCATGCTACACCCTCTACGTCCCTTGGGGTACCAAGCAATGTTTAGGATCATTCTAATGGTTCTTATATGTCCTAATACACATTCCTAGACCATTCTATGCCTTTAGAATACTCTCTTAACCATTCTACACTTCTTAGAACCTCCAAGGACTCATGCTACACCCTCTACGTCCCTTCGTGTACCAAGCAATGTTTAGGATCATTCTAATGGTTCTTATAAGTCCTAATACACATTCCTAGACCATTCTAAGCCTTTAGAATACTCTCTTAACCATTCTACACTTGTTAGAACCTCCAAGGACTCATGCTACATCCTCTACGTCCATTAGGGTACCAAGCAATGTTTAGGATCATTCTAAATGTTCGTATATGTCTTAATACAGATTCCTAGACCATTCTAAGCCTTTAGATTACTCTCTTAACCATTCTACACTTGTTAGAACCTCCAAGGACTCATGCTACACCCTCTAAGTCCCTTCGGGTACCAAGCAATGTTTAGAATCATTCTAATGGTTCTTATAAGTCCTAATACACATTCCTAGACCAATCTATGCCTTTAGAATACTCTCTTAACCATTCTAAACTTGTTAGAACCTCCAAGGACTCATGCTACATCCTCTACGTCCCTTGGTGTACCAAGCAATGTTTAGGATCATACTAATGGTTCTTATAACTCCTAATACACATTCCTAGACCATTCTAAGCCTTTAGAATACTCTCTTAACCATTCTACACTTGTTAGAACCTCCAAGGACTCATGCTACACCCTCTACGTCCCTTCGTGTACCAAGCAATGTTTAGGATCATACTAATGGTTCTTATAAGTCCTAATACACATTCCTTGACCATTCTAATCCTTTAGAATACTCTCTTAACCATTCTACACTTGTTAGAACCTCCAAGGAATCATGCTACACCCTCTACATCCCTTGGGGTACCAAGCAATGTTTAGGATCATTCTAATGGTTCTTATAAGTCCTAATACACATTCCTAGACCATTCTAAGCCTTTAGAAAACTCTCATAACCATTCTACACTTGTTAGAACCTCCAAGGAATCATGCTACACCCTCTACGTCCCTTGGGGTACCAAGCAATGTTTAGGATCATTCTAATGGTTCTTATAAGTCCTAATACACATTCCTAGACCATTCTATGCCTTTAGAATACTCTCTTAACCATTATACACTTGTTAGAACCTCCAAGGAATTATGCTACACCCTCTACGTCCCTTGGGGTACCAAGCAATGTTTAGGATCTTCTAATGGTTCTTATAAGTCCTAATACACATTCCTAGACCAATCTATGCCTTTAGAATACTCTCTTAACCATTCTACACTTCTTAGAACCTCCAAGGAATCATGCTACACCCTCTACGTCCCTTGGGGTACCAAGCAATGTTTAGGATCATTCTAATGGTTCTTATAAGTCCTAATACACATTCCTAGACCATTCTAAGCCTTTAGAATACTCTCATAACCATTCTACACTTGTTAGAACCTCCAAGGAATCATGCTACACCCTCTACGTCCCTTGGGGTACCAAGCAATGTTTAGGATCATTCTAATGGTTCTTATAAGTCCTAATACACATTCCTAGACCATTCTAAGCCTTTAGAAAACTCTCATAACCATTCTACACTTGTTAGAACGTCCAAGGAATCATGCTACACCCTCTACGTCCCTTGGGGTACCAAGCAATGTTTAGGATCATTCTAATGGTTCTTATAAGTCCTAATACACATTCCTAGACCATTCTATGCCTTTAGAATACTCTCTTAACCATTCTACACTTCTTAGAACCTCCAAGGACTCATGCTACACCCTCTACGTCCCTTCGTGTACCAAGCAATGTTTAGGATCATTCTAATGGTTCTTATAAGTCCTAATACACATTCCTAGACCATTCTAAGCCTTTAGAATACTCTCTTAACCATTCTACACTTGTTAGAACCTCCAAGGACTCATGCTACATCCTCTACGTCCATTAGGGTACCAAGCAATGTTTAGGATCATTCTAAATGTTCGTATATGTCTTAATACAGATTCCTAGACCATTCTAAGCCTTTAGAATACTCTCTTAACCATTCTACACTTGTTAGAACCTCCAAGGACTCATGCTACACCCTCTACGTCCCTTCGTGTACCAAGCAATGTTTAGGATTATACTAATGGTTCTTATAAGTCCAAATAAACATTCCTAGACCATTCTAAGCCTTTAGAGAACTCTCTTAACCATTCTACACTTGTTAGAACCTCCAAGGACTCATGCTACACCCTCTACGTCCCTTCGTGTACCAAGCAATGTTTAGGATTATACTAATGGTTCTTATAAGTCCAAATAAACATTCCTAGACAATTCTAATCCTTTAGAATACTCTCTTAACCATTCTACACTTGTTAGAACCTCCAAGGAATCATGCTACACCCTCTACGTCCCTTGGGGTACCAAGCAATGTTTAGGATCATTCTAATGGTTCTTATAAGTCCTAATACACATTCCTAGACCATTCTAAGCCTTTAGAAAACTCTCATAACCATTCTACACTTGTTAGAACCTCCAAGGAATCATGCTACACCCTCTACGTCCCTTGGGGTACCAAGCAATGTTTAGGATCATTCTAATGGTTCTTATAAGTCCTAATACACATTCCTAGACCATTCTATGCCTTTAGAATACTCTCTTAACCATTATACACTTGTTAGAACCTCCAAGGAATTATGCTACACCCTCTACGTCCCTTGGGGTACCAAGCAATGTTTAGGATCTTCTAATGGTTCTTATAAGTCCTAATACACATTCCTAGACCAATCTATGCCTTTAGAATACTCTCTTAACCATTCTACACTTCTTAGAACCTCCAAGGAATCATGCTACACCCTCTACGTCCCTTGGGGTACCAAGCAATGTTTAGGATCATTCTAATGGTTCTTATAAGTCCTAATACACATTCCTAGACCATTCTAAGCCTTTAGAATACTCTCATAACCATTCTACACTTGTTAGAACCTCCAAGGAATCATGCTACACCCTCTACGTCCCTTGGGGTACCAAGCAATGTTTAGGATCATTCTAATGGTTCTTATAAGTCCTAATACACATTCCTAGACCATTCTAAGCCTTTAGAAAACTCTCATAACCATTCTACACTTGTTAGAACGTCCAAGGAATCATGCTACACCCTCTACGTCCCTTGGGGTACCAAGCAATGTTTAGGATCATTCTAATGGTTCTTATAAGTCCTAATACACATTCCTAGACCATTCTATGCCTTTAGAATACTCTCTTAACCATTCTACACTTCTTAGAACCTCCAAGGACTCATGCTACACCCTCTACGTCCCTTCGTGTACCAAGCAATGTTTAGGATCATTCTAATGGTTCTTATAAGTCCTAATACACATTCCTAGACCATTCTAAGCCTTTAGAATACTCTCTTAACCATTCTACACTTGTTAGAACCTCCAAGGACTCATGCTACATCCTCTACGTCCATTAGGGTACCAAGCAATGTTTAGGATCATTCTAAATGTTCGTATATGTCTTAATACAGATTCCTAGACCATTCTAAGCCTTTAGAATACTCTCTTAACCATTCTACACTTGTTAGAACCTCCAAGGACTCATGCTACACCCTCTACGTCCCTTCGTGTACCAAGCAATGTTTAGGATTATACTAATGGTTCTTATAAGTCCAAATAAACATTCCTAGACCATTCTAAGCCTTTAGAGAACTCTCTTAACCATTCTACACTTGTTAGAACCTCCAAGGACTCATGCTACACCCTCTACGTCCCTTCGTGTACCAAGCAATGTTTAGGATTATACTAATGGTTCTTATAAGTCCAAATAAACATTCCTAGACAATTCTAAGCCTTTAGAGAACTCTCTTAACCATTCTACACTTGTTAGAACCTCCAAGGACTCATGCTACACCATCTCCGTCCCTTGGGGTACCAAGCTATGTTTAGGATCATTCTAACGGTTCTTATAAGTCCTAATACACATTCCTAGACCATTCTAAGCCTTTAGAATACTCTCTTAACCATTCTACACTTGTTAGAACCTCCAAGGACTCATGCTACACCCTCTACGTCCCTTGCGGTACCAAGCAATGTTTAGGATAATTCTAATGGTTCTTATAAGTCCTAATACACATTCCTAGACCATTCTAAGCCTTTAGAATACTCTCTTAACCATTATACACTTGTTAGAACCTCCAAGGAATTATGCTACACCCTCTACGTCCCTTACGATACCAAGCAATGTTTAGGTTCATTCTAATGGTTCTTATAAGTCCTAATACACATTCCTAGACCATTCTAAGCCTTTAGAATACTCTCATAACCATTCTACACTTGTTAGAACCTCCAAGGAATTATGCTACACCCTCTACGTCCCTTGGGGTACCAAGCAATGTTTAGGATCATTCTAATGGTTCTTATAAGTCCTAATACACATTCCTAGACCATTCTAAGCCTTTAGAAAACTCTCATAACCATTCTACACTTGTTAGAACCTCCAAGGAATCATGCTACACCCTCTACGTCCCTTGGGGTACCAAGCAATGTTTAGGATCATTCTAATGGTTCTTATAAGTCCTAATACACATTCCTAGACCATTCTAAGCCTTTAGAATACTCTCATAACCATTCTACACTTGTTAGAACCTCCAAGGAATCATGCTACACCCTCTACGTCCCTTGGGGTACCAAGCAATGTTTAGGATCATTCTAATGGTTCTTATATGTCCTAATACACATTCCTAGACCATTCTATGCCTTTAGAATACTCTCTTAACCATTCTACACTTCTTAGAACCTCCAAGGACTCATGCTACACCCTCTACGTCCCTTCGTGTACCAAGCAATGTTTAGGATCATTCTAATGGTTCTTATAAGTCCTAATAAACATTCCTAGACAATTCTAAGCCTTTAGAGAACTCTCTTAACCATTCTACACTTGTTAGAACCTCCAAGGACTCATGCTACACCCTCTACGTCCCTTGGGGTACCAAGCAATGTTTAGGATCATTCTAATGGTTCTTATAAGTCCTAATAAACATTCCTAGACCATTCTAAGCCTTTAGAGAACTCTCTTAACCATTCTACACTTGTTAGAACCTCCAAGGACTCATGCTACACCCTCTACGTCCCTTGGGGTACCAAGCAATGTTTAGGATCATTCTAATGGTTCTTATAAGTCCTAATACACATTCCTAGACCTTTCTATGCCTTTAGATTACTCTCTTAACCATTCTACACTTGTTAGAACCTCCAAGGACTCATGCTACACCCTCTACGTCCCTTGGGGTACCAAGCAATGTTTAGGATCATTCTAATGGTTCTTATAAGTCCTAATAAACATTCCAAGACCATTCTAAGCCTTTAGAGAACTCTCTTAACCATTCTACACTTGTTAGAACCTCCAAGGACTCATGCTACACCCTCTACGTCCCTTGGGGTACCAAGCAATGTTTAGGATCATTCTAATGGTTCTTATAAGTCCTAATACACATTCCTAGACCTTTCTATGCCTTTAGATTACTCTCTTAACCATTCTACACTTGTTAGAACCTCCAAGGACTCATGCTACACCCTCTACGTCCCTTGGGGTACCAAGCAATGTTTAGGATCATTCTAATGGTTCTTATAAGTCCTAATAAACATTCCTAGACCATTCTAAGCCTTTAGAGAACTCTCTTAACCATTCTACACTTGTTAGAACCTCCAAGGACTCATGCTACACCCTCTACGTCCCTTGGGGTACCAAGCAATGTTTAGGATCATTCTAATGGTTCTTATAAGTCCTAATACACATTCCTAGACCTTTCTATGCCTTTAGATTACTCTCTTAACCATTCTACACTTGTTAGAACCTCCAAGGACTCATGCTACACCCTCTACGTCCCTTGGGGTACCAAGCAAAGTTTAGGATCATTCTAATGGTTCTTATAAGTCCTAATACACATTCCTAGACCATTCTATGCCTTTAGAATACTCTCTTAACCATTCTACACTTGTTAGAACCTCCAAGGACTCATGCTACACCCTCTACGTCCCTTGGGGTACCAAGCAATGTTTAGGATCATACTAATGGTTCTTATAAGTCCTAATACACATTCCTAGACCATTCTAATCCTTTAGAATACTCTCTTAACCATTCTACACTTGTTAGAACCTCCAAGGAATCATGCTACACCCTCTACGTCCCTTGGGGTACCAAGCAATGTTTAGGATCATTCTAATGGTTCTTATAAGTCCTAATACACATTCCTAGACCATTCTAATCGTTTAGAATACTCTCTTAAACATTCTACACTTGTTAGAACCTCCAAGGAATCATGCTACACCCTCTACGTCCCTTGGGGTACCAAGCAATGTTTAGGATCATTCTAATGGTTCTTATAAGTCCTAATACACATTCCTAGACCATTCTAAGCCTTTAGAATACTCTCATAACCATTCTACACTTGTTAGAACCTCCAAGGAATCATGCTACACCCTCTACGTCCCTTGGGGTACCAAGAATGTTTAGGATCATTCTAATGGTTCTTATAAGTCCTAATACACATTCCTAGACCATTCTAAGCCTTTAGAATACTCTCATAACCATTCTACACTTGTTAGAACCTCCAAGGAATCATGCTACACCCTCTACGTCCCTTGGGGTACCAAGCAATGTTTAGGATCATTCTAATGGTTCTTATAAGTCCTAATAAACATTCCTAGACCATTCTAAGCCTTTAGAGAACTCTCTTAACCATTCTACACTTGTTAGAACCTCCAAGGACTCATGCTACACCCTTTACGTCCCTTGGGGTACCAAGCAATGTTTAGGATCATTCTAATGGTTCTTATAAGTCCTAATACACATTCCTAGACCTTTCTATGCCTTTAGATTACTCTCTTAACCATTCTACACTTGTTAGAACCTCCAAGGACTCATGCTACACCCTCTACGTCCCTTGGGGTACCAAGCAATGTTTAGGATCATTCTAATGGTTCTTATAAGTCCTAATACACATTCCTAGACCATTCTATGCCTTTAGAATACTCTCTTAACCATTCTACACTTGTTAGAACCTCCAAGGACTCATGCTACACCCTCTACGTCCCTTGGGGTACCAAGCAATGTTTAGGATCATACTAATGGTTCTTATAAGTCCTAATACACATTCCTAGACCATTCTAATCCTTTAGAATACTCTCTTAACCATTCTACACTTGTTAGAACCTCCAAGGAATCATGCTACACCCTCTACGTCCCTTGGGGTACCAAGCAATGTTTAGGATCATGCTAATGGTTCTTATCAGTCCTAATACACATTCCTAGACCATTCTAATCGTTTAGAATACTCTCTTAACCATTCTACACTTGTTAGAACCTCCAAGGAATCATGCTACACCCTCTACGTCCCTTGGGGTACCATGCAATGTTTAGGATCATTCTAATGGTTCTTATAAGTCCTAATACACATTCCTAGACCATTCTAAGCCTTTAGAATACTCTCATAACCATTCTACACTTGTTAGAACCTCCAAGGAATCATGCTACACCCTCTACGTCCCTTGGGGTACCAAGAATGTTTAGGATCATTCTAATGGTTCTTATAAGTCCTAATACACATTCCTAGACCATTCTAAGCCTTTAGAATACTCTCATAACCATTCTACACTTGTTAGAACCTCCAAGGAATCATGCTACACCCTCTACGTCCCTTGGGGTACCAAGCAATGTTTAGGATCATTCTAATGGTTCTTATATGTCCTAATACACATTCCTAGACCATTCTATGCCTTTAGAATACTCTCTTAACCATTCTACACTTCTTAGAACCTCCAAGGACTCATGCTACACCCTCTACGTCCCTTCGTGTACCAAGCAATGTTTAGGATCATTCTAATGGTTCTTATAAGTCCTAATAAACATTCCTAGACAATTCTAAGCCTTTAGAGAACTCTCTTAACCATTCTACACTTGTTAGAACCTCCAAGGACTCATGCTACACCATCTACGTCCCTTGGGGTACCAAGCAATGTTTAGGATCATTCTAATGGTTCTTATAAGTCCTAATACACATTCCTAGACCATTCTAAGCCTTTAGAATACTCTCTTAACCATTCTACACTTGTTAGAACCTCCAAGGACTCATGCTACACCCTCTACGTCCCTTGGGGTACCAAGCAATGTTTAGGATCATTCTAATGGTTCTTATAAGTCCTAATAAACATTCCTAGACCATTCTAAGCCTTTAGAGAACTCTCTTAACCATTCTACACTTGTTAGAACCTCCAAGGACTCATGCTACACCCTCTACGTCCCTTGGGGTACCAAGCAATGTTTAGGATCATTCTAATGGTTTTTATAAGTCCTAATACACATTCCTAGACCTTTCTATGCCTTTAGATTACTCTCTTAACCATTCTACACTTGTTAGAACCTCCAAGGACTCATGCTACACCCTCTACGTCCCTTGGGGTACCAAGCAATGTTTAGGATCATTCTAATGGTTCTTATAAGTCCTAATACACATTCCTAGACCATTCTATGCCTTTAGAATACTCTCTTAACCATTCTACACTTGTTAGAACCTCCAAGGACTCATGCTACACCCTCTACGTCCCTTGGGGTACCAAGCAATGTTTAGGATCATACTAATGGTTCTTATAAGTCCTAATACACATTCCTAGACCATTCTAATCCTTTAGAATACTCTCTTAACCATTCTACACTTGTTAGAACCTCCAAGGAATCATGCTACACCCTCTACGTCCCTTGGGGTACCAAGCAATGTTTAGGATCATTCTAATGGTTCTTATAAGTCCTAATACACATTCCTAGACCATTCTAAGCCTTTAGAAAACTCTCATAACCATTCTACACTTGTTAGAACCTCCAAGGAATCATGCTACACCCTCTACGTCCCTTGGGGTACCAAGCAATGTTTAGGATCATTCTAATGGTTTTTATAAGTCCTAATACACATTCCTAGACCTTTCTATGCCTTTAGATTACTCTCTTAACCATTCTACACTTGTTAGAACCTCCAAGGACTCATGCTACACCCTCTACGTCCCTTGGGGTACCAAGCAATGTTTAGGATCATTCTAATGGTTCTTATAAGTCCTAATACACATTCCTAGACCATTCTATGCCTTTAGAATACTCTCTTAACCATTCTACACTTGTTAGAACCTCCAAGGACTCATGCTACACCCTCTACGTCCCTTGGGGTACCAAGCAATGTTTAGGATCATACTAATGGTTCTTATAAGTCCTAATACACATTCCTAGACCATTCTAATCCTTTAGAATACTCTCTTAACCATTCTACACTTGTTAGAACCTCCAAGGAATCATGCTACACCCTCTACGTCCCTTGGGGTACCAAGCAATGTTTAGGATCATTCTAATGGTTCTTATATGTCCTAATACACATTCCTAGACCATTCTATGCCTTTAGAATACTCTCTTAACCATTCTACACTTCTTAGAACCTCCAAGGACTCATGCTACACCCTCTACGTCCCTTCGTGTACCAAGCAATGTTTAGGATCATTCTAATGGTTCTTATAAGTCCTAATAAACATTCCTAGACCATTCTAAGCCTTTAGAGAACTCTCTTAACCATTCTACACGTGTTAGAACCTCCAAGGACTCATGCTACACCCTCTACGTCCCTTCGTGTACCAAGCAATGTTTAGGATCATTCTAATGGTTCTTATAAGTCCTAATACACATTCCTAGACCATTCTAAGCGTTTAGAATACTCTCTTAACCATTCTACACTTGTTAGAACCTCCAAGGAATCATGCTACACCCTCTACGTCCCTTGGGGTACCAAGCAATGTTTAGGATCATTCTAATGGTTCTTATAAGTCCTAATACACATTCCTAGACCATTCTAAGCCTTTAGAATACTCTCTTAACCATTCTACACTTGTTAGAACCTCCAAGGAATCATGCTACACCCTCTACGTCCCTTGGGGTACCAAGCAATGTTTAGGATCATTCTAATGGTTCTTATAAGTCCTAATACACATTCCTAGACCATTCTAAGCCTTTAGAATACTCTCTTAACCATTCTACACTTGTTAGAACCTCCAAGGAATCATGCTACCCCTCTACGTCCCTTCGAGTACCAAGCAATATTTAGGATCATTCTAATGGTTCTTCTAAGTCCTAATACACATTCCTAGATCATTCTAAGCCTTTAGAATACTCTCTTAACCATTATACACTTGTTAGAACGTCCAAGGACTCATGCTACACCCTCTACGTCCCTTGGGGTACCAAGCAATGTTTAGGATCATTCTAATGGTTCTTCTAAGTCCTAATACACATTCTTAGACCATTCTAAGCCTTTAGATTACTCTCTTAACCATTCTACACTTGTTAGAACCTCCAAGGACTCATGCTACACCCTCTACGTCCCTTGGGGCACCAAGCAATATTTAGGATCATTCTAATGGTTCTTCTAAGTCCTAATACACATTCCTAGACCTTTCTATGCCTTTAGATTACTCTCTTAACCATTCTACACTTGTTAGAACCTCCAAGGACTCATGCTACACCCTCTACGTCCCTTGGGGCACCAAGCAATATTTAGGATCATTCTAATGGTTCTTATAAGTCCTAATACACATTCCTAGACCATTCTAAGCCTTTAGAATACTCTCTTAACCATTCTACACTTGTTAGAACCTCCAAGGACTCATGCTACACCCACTACGTCCCTTGGGGTACCAAGCAATGTTTAGGATCATACTAATGGTTCTTATAAGTCCTAATACACATTCCTAGACCATTCTAAGCCTTTAGAATACTCTCTTAACCATTATACACTTGTTAGAACCTCCAAGGAATCATGCTACACCCTCTACGACCCTTCGTGTACCAAGCAATGTTCAGGATCATTCTAATGGTTCTTATAAGTCCTAATACACATTCCTAGACCATTCTAATCGTTTAGAATACTCTCTTAACCATTCTACACTTGTTAGAACCTCCAAGGAATCCTGCTACACCCTCTACGTCCCTTGGGATACCAAGCAATGTTTAGGATCATTCTAATGGTTCTTATAAGTCCTAATACACATTCCTAGACCATTCTAAGCCTTTAGAATACTCTCTTAACCATTATACACTTGTTAGAAAGTCCAAGGACTCATGCTACACCCTCTAAGTCCCTTGGGGTACCAAGCAATGTTTAGGATCATACTAATGGTTCTTATAAGTCCTAATACACATTCCTAGACCATTCTAAGTCTTTAGAATACTCTCTTAACTATTCTACACTTGTTAGAACCTCCAAGGACTCATGCTACACCCTCTACGTCCCTTGGGGTACCAAGCAATGTTTAGGATCATTCTAATGGTTCTTATAAGTCCTAATACACATTCCTAGACCATTCTAAGCCTTTAGAATACTCTCTTAACCATTATACACTTGTTAGAACCTCCAAGGAATCATGCTACACCCTCTACGTCCCTTCGTGTACCAAGCAATGTTTAGGATCATTCTAATGGTTCTTATAAGTCCTAATAAACATTCCTAGACCATTCTAAGCCTTTAGAGAACTCTCTTAACCATTCTACACTTGTTAGAACCTCCAAGGACTCATGCTACACCATCTACGTCCCTTGGGGTACCAAGCAATGTTTAGGATCATTCTAATGGTTCTTCTAAGTCCTAATACACATTCCTAGATCATTCTAAGCCTTTAGAATACTCTCTTAACCATTATACACTTGTTAGAATGTCCAAGGACTCATGCTACACCCTCTACGTCCCTTGGGGTACCAAGCAATGTTTAGGATCATTCTAATGGTTCTTCTAAGTCCTAATACACATTCCTAGACCTTTCTATGCCTTTAGATTACTCTCTTAACCATTCTACACTTGTTAGAACCTCCAAGGACTCATGCTACACCCTCTACGTCCCTTGGGGCACCAAGCAATATTTAGGATCATTCTAATGGTTCTTATAAGTCCTAATACACATTCCTAGACCATTCTATGCCTTTAGAATACTCTCTTAACCATTCTACACTTGTTAGAACCTCCAAGGACTCATGCTACACCCTCTACGTCCCTTGGGGTACCAAGCAATGTTTAGGATCATACTAATGGTTCTTATAAGTCCTAATACACATTCCTAGACCATTCTAAGCCTTTAGAATACTCTCTTAACCATTCTACACTTGTTAGAACCTCCAAGGACTCATGCTACACCCTCTACGTCCCTTGGGGTACCAAGCAATGTTTAGGATCATACTAATGGTTCTTATAAGTCCTAATACACAATCCTAGACCATTCTAAGCCTTTAGAATACTCTCTTAACCATTCTACACTTGTTAGAACCTCCAAGGAATCATGCTACACCCTCTACGTCCCTTGGGGTACCAAGCAATGTTTAGGATCATTCTAATGGTTCTTATAAGTCCTAATACACATTCCTTGACCATTCTAAGCCTTTAGAATACTCTCATAACCATTCTCCACTTGTTAGAACCTCCAAGGAATCATGCTACACCCTCTACGTCCCTTGGGGTACCAAGCAATGTTTAGGATCATTCTAATGGTTCTTCTAAGTCCTAATACACATTCCTAGACCATTCTAAACCTTTAGAATACTCTCTTAACCATTATACACTTGTTAGAACGTCCAAGGACTCATCCTACACTCTCTACGTCCATTAGGGTACCAAGCAATGTTTAGGATCATTCTAAATGTTCGTATATGTCTTAATACACATTCCTAGACCATTCTAAGCCTTTAGATTACTCTCTTAACCATTCTACGCTTGTTAAAACCTCCAAGGACTCATGCTACACCCTTTAAGTCCCTTCGGTTACCAAGCAATGTTTAGGATCATTCTAATGGTTCTTATAAGTCCTAATACACATTCCTAGACCATTCTAATCGTTTAGAATACTCTCTTAACCATTCTACACTTGTTAGAACCTCCAAGGAATCCTGCTACACCCTCTACGTCCCTTGGGATACCAAGCAATGTTTAGGATCATTCTAATGGTTCTTATAAGTCCTAATACACATTCCTAGACCATTCTAAGCCTTTAGAATACTCTCTTAACCATTATACACTTGTTAGAAAGTCCAAGGACTCATGCTACACCCTCTAAGTCCCTTGGGGTACCAAGCAATGTTTAGGATCATACTAATGGTTCTTATAAGTCCTAATACACATTCCTAGACCATTCTAAGTCTTTAGAATACTCTCTTAACTATTCTACACTTGTTAGAACCTCCAAGGACTCATGCTACACCCTCTACGTCCCTTGGGGTACCAAGCAATGTTTAGGATCATTCTAATGGTTCTTATAAGTCCTAATACACATTCCTAGACCATTCTAAGCCTTTAGAATACTCTCTTAACCATTATACACTTGTTAGAACCTCCAAGGAATCATGCTACACCCTCTACGTCCCTTCGTGTACCAAGCAATGTTTAGGATCATTCTAATGGTTCTTATAAGTCCTAATAAACATTCCTAGACCATTCTAAGCCTTTAGAGAACTCTCTTAACCATTCTACACTTGTTAGAACCTCCAAGGACTCATGCTACACCATCTACGTCCCTTGGGGTACCAAGCAATGTTTAGGATCATTCTAATGGTTCTTCTAAGTCCTAATACACATTCCTAGATCATTCTAAGCCTTTAGAATACTCTCTTAACCATTATACACTTGTTAGAATGTCCAAGGACTCATGCTACACCCTCTACGTCCCTTGGGGTACCAAGCAATGTTTAGGATCATTCTAATGGTTCTTCTAAGTCCTAATACACATTCCTAGACCTTTCTATGCCTTTAGATTACTCTCTTAACCATTCTACACTTGTTAGAACCTCCAAGGACTCATGCTACACCCTCTACGTCCCTTGGGGCACCAAGCAATATTTAGGATCATTCTAATGGTTCTTATAAGTCCTAATACACATTCCTAGACCATTCTATGCCTTTAGAATACTCTCTTAACCATTCTACACTTGTTAGAACCTCCAAGGACTCATGCTACACCCTCTACGTCCCTTGGGGTACCAAGCAATGTTTAGGATCATACTAATGGTTCTTATAAGTCCTAATACACATTCCTAGACCATTCTAAGCCTTTAGAATACTCTCTTAACCATTCTACACTTGTTAGAACCTCCAAGGACTCATGCTACACCCTCTACGTCCCTTGGGGTACCAAGCAATGTTTAGGATCATACTAATGGTTCTTATAAGTCCTAATACACAATCCTAGACCATTCTAAGCCTTTAGAATACTCTCTTAACCATTCTACACTTGTTAGAACCTCCAAGGAATCATGCTACACCCTCTACGTCCCTTGGGGTACCAAGCAATGTTTAGGATCATTCTAATGGTTCTTATAAGTCCTAATACACATTCCTTGACCATTCTAAGCCTTTAGAATACTCTCATAACCATTCTCCACTTGTTAGAACCTCCAAGGAATCATGCTACACCCTCTACGTCCCTTGGGGTACCAAGCAATGTTTAGGATCATTCTAATGGTTCTTCTAAGTCCTAATACACATTCCTAGACCATTCTAAACCTTTAGAATACTCTCTTAACCATTATACACTTGTTAGAACGTCCAAGGACTCATCCTACACTCTCTACGTCCATTAGGGTACCAAGCAATGTTTAGGATCATTCTAAATGTTCGTATATGTCTTAATACACATTCCTAGACCATTCTAAGCCTTTAGATTACTCTCTTAACCATTCTACGCTTGTTAAAACCTCCAAGGACTCATGCTACACCCTTTAAGTCCCTTCGGTTACCAAGCAATGTTTAGGATCATTCTAATGGTTCTAATAAGTCCTAATACACATTCCTAGACCATTCTAATCGTTTAGAATACTCTCTTAACCATTCTACACTTGTTAGAACCTCCAAGGAATCATGCTACACCCTCTACGTCCCTTGGGATACCAAGCAATGTTTAGGATCATTCTAATGGTTCTTATAAGTCCTAATCCACATTCCTAGACCATTCTAAGCCTTTAGAATACTCTCTTAACCATTATACACTTGTTAGAAAGTCCAAGGACTCATGCTACACCCTCTAAGTCCCTTGGGGTACCAAGCAATGTTTAGGATCATACTAATGGTTCTTATAAGTCCTAATACACATTCCTAGACCATTCTAAGTCTTTAGAATACTCTCTTAACTATTCTACACTTGTTAGAACCTCCAAGGACTCATGCTACACCCTCTACGTCCCTTGGGGTACCAAGCAATGTTTAGGATCATTCTAATGGTTCTTATAAGTCCTAATACACATTCCTAGACCATTCTTAGCCTTTAGAGTACTCTCTTAACCATTCTACACTTGTTAGAACCTCCAAGGAATCATGCTACACCCTCTACGTCCCTTGGGGTACCAAGCAATGTTTAGGAT
Organism: Crotalaria pallida; assembly: GCA_037953625.1. Classification (NCBI taxonomy): domain Eukaryota; kingdom Viridiplantae; phylum Streptophyta; class Magnoliopsida; order Fabales; family Fabaceae; genus Crotalaria; species Crotalaria pallida. Next base: position 102,164,966 of record CM075654.1, on the reverse strand, counting down.
CATTCTAATGGTTCTTCTAGAACCTCCAAGGAATCATGCTACACCCTCTACGTCCCTTGGGGTACCAAGCAATGTTTAGGATCATTCTAATGGTTCTTATAAGTCCTAATACACATTCCTAGACCATTCTATGCCTTTAGAATACTCTCTTAACCATTATACACTTGTTAGAATGTCCAAGGACTCATGCTACACCCTCTACGTCCCTTGGGGTACCAAGCAATGTTTAGGATCATTCTAATGGTTCTTCTAAGTCCTAATACACATTCCTAGACCTTTCTATGCCTTTAGATTACTCTCTTAACCATTCTACACTTGTTAGAACCTCCAAGGACTCATGCTACACCCTCTACGTCCCTTGGGGCACCAAGCAATATTTAGGATCATTCTAATGGTTCTTCTAAGTCCTAATACACATTCCTAGACCATTCTAAGCCTTTAGAATACTCTCTTAACCATTCTACACTTGTTAGAATGTCCAAGGACTCATGCTACACCCTCTACGTCCCTTGGGGTACCAAGCAATGTTTAGGATCATTCTAATGGTTCTTCTAAGTCCTAATACACATTCCTAGATCATTCTAAGCCTTTAGAATACTCTCTTAACCATTATACACTTGTTAGAATGTCCAAGGACTCATGCTACACCCTCTACGTCCCTTGGGGTACCAAGCAATGTTTAGGATCATTCTAATGGTTCTTCTAAGTCCTAATACACATTCCTAGACCTTTCTATGCCTTTAGATTACTCTCTTAACCATTCTACACTTGTTAGAACCTCCAAGGACTCATGCTACACCCTCTACGTCCCTTGGGGCACCAAGCAATATTTAGGATCATTCTAATGGTTCTTCTAAGTCCTAATACACATTCCTAGACCATTCTAAGCCTTTAGAATACTCTCTTAACCATTATACACTTGTTAGAACCTCCAAGGAATCATGCTACACCCTCTACGACCCTTCGTGTACCAAGCAATGTTTAGGATCATTCTAATGGTTCTTATAAGTCCTAATACACATTCCTAGACCATTCTAATCGTTTAGAATACTCTCTTAACCATTCTACACTTGTTAGAACCTCCAAGGAATCATGCTACACCCTCTACGTCCCTTGGGATACCAAGCAATGTTTAGGATCATTCTAATGGTTCTTATAAGTCCTAATACACATTCCTAGACCATTCTAAGCCTTTAGAATACTCTCTTAACCATTATACACTTGTTAGAATGTCCAAGGACTCATGCTACACCCTCTACGTCCCTTGGGGTACCAAGCAATGTTTAGGATCATTCTAATGGTTCTTCTAAGTCCTAATACACATTCCTAGATCATTCTAAGCCTTTAGAATACTCTCTTAACTATTATACACTTGTTAGAATGTCCAAGGACTCATGCTACACCCTCTACGTCCCTTGGGGTACCAAGCAATGTTTAGGATCATTCTAATGGTTCTTCTAAGTCCTAATACACATTCCTAGACCTTTCTATGCCTTTAGATTACTCTCTTAACCATTCTACACTTGTTAGAACCTCCAAGGACTCATGCTACACCCTCTACGTCCCTTGGGGCACCAAGCAATATTTAGGATCATTCTAATGGTTCTTCTAAGTCCTAATACACATTCCTAGACCTTTCTATGCCTTTAGATTACTCTCTTAACCATTCTACACTTGTTAGAACCTCCAAGGACTCATGCTACACCCTCTACGTCCCTTGGGGCACCAAGCAATATTTAGGATCATTCTAATGGTTCTTATAAGTCCTAATACACATTCCTAGACCATTCTATGCCTTTAGAATACTCTCTTAACCATTCTACACTTGTTAGAACCTCCAAGGAATCATGCTACACCCTCTACGTCCCTTGGGGTACCAAGCAATGTTTAGGATCATTCTAATGGTTCTTCTAAGTCCTAATACACATTCCTAGATCATTCTAAGCCTTTAGAATACTCTCTTAACCATTATACACTTGTTAGAACGTCCAAGGACTCATGCTACACCCTCTACATCCCTTGGGGTACCAAGCAAAGTTTAGGATCATTCTAATGGTTCTTATAAGTCCTAATACACATTCCTAGACCATTCTAAGCCTTTAGAATACTCTCTTAACCATTCTACACTTGTTAGAACCTCCAAGGACTCATGCTACACCCTCTACGTCCCTTGGGGTACCAAGCAATGTTTAGGATCATTCTAATGGTTCTTATAAGTCCTAATACACATTCCTAGACCATTCTATGCCTTTAGAATACTCTCTTAACCATTCTACACTTGTTAGAACCTCCAAGGACTCATGCTACACCCTCTACGTCCCTTGGGGTACCAAGCAATGTTTAGGATCATTCTAATGGTTCTTCTAGAACCTCCAAGGAATCATGCTACACCCTCTACGTCCCTTGGGGTACCAAGCAATGTTTAGGATCATTCTAATGGTTCTTATAAGTCCTAATACACATTCCTAGACCATTCTTAGCCTTTAGAGTACTCTCTTAACCATTCTACACTTGTTAGAACCTCCAAGGAATCATGCTACACCCTCTACGTCCCTTGGGGTACCAAGCAATGTTTAGGATCATTCTAATGGTTCTTCTAGAACCTCCAAGGAATCATGCTACACCCTCTACGTCCCTTGGGGTACCAAGCAATGTTTAGGATCATTCTAATGGTTCTTATAAGTCCTAATACACATTCCTAGACCATTCTATGCCTTTAGAATACTCTCTTAACCATTATACACTTGTTAGAATGTCCAAGGACTCATGCTACACCCTCTACGTCCCTTGGAGTACCAAGCAATGTTTAGGATCATTCTAATGGTTCTTCTAAATCCTAATACACATTCCTAGACCTTTCTATGCCTTTAGATTACTCTCTTAACCATTCTACACTTGTTAGAACCTCCAAGGACTCATGCTACACCCTCTACGTCCCTTGGGGCACCAAGCAATATTTAGGATCATTCTAATGGTTCTTCTAAGTCCTAATACACATTCCTAGATCATTCTAAGCCTTTAGAATACTCTCTTAACCATTATACACTTGTTAGAATGTCCAAGGACTCATGCTACACCCTCTACGTCCCTTGGGGTACCAAGCAATGTTTAGGATCATTCTAATGGTTCTTCTAAGTCCTAATACACATTCCTAGATCATTCTAAGCCTTTAGAATACTCTCTTAACCATTATACACTTGTTAGAATGTCCAAGGACTCATGCTACACCCTCTATGTCCCTTGGGGTACCAAGCAATGTTTAGGATCATTCTAATGGTTCTTCTAAGTCCTAATACACATTCCTAGACCTTTCTATGCCTTTAGATTACTATCTTAACCATTCTACACTTGTTAGAACCTCCAAGGACTCATGCTACACCCTCTACGTCCCTTGGGGCACCAAGCAATATTTAGGATCATTCTAATGGTTCTTCAAAGTCCTAATACACATTCCTAGACCTTTCTATGCCTTTAGATTACTCTCTTAACCATTCCACACTTGTTAGAACCTCCAAGGACTCATGCTACACCCTCTACGTCCCTTGGGGCACCAAGCAATATTTAGGATCATTCTAATGGTTCTTATAAGTCCTAATACACATTCCAAGACCATTCTATGCCTTTAGAATACTCTCTTAACCATTCTACACTTGTTAGAACCTCCAAGGACTCATGCTACACCCTCTACGTCCCTTGGGGTACCAAGCAATGTTTAGGATCATTCTAATGGTTCTTCTAAGTCCTAATACACATTCCTAGATCATTCTAAGCCTTTAGAATACTCTCTTAACCATTATACACTTGTTAGAATGTCCAAGGACTCATGCTACACCCTCTACGTCCCTTGGGGTACCAAGCAATGTTTAGGATCATTCTAATGGTTCTTCTAAGTCCTAATACACATTTCTAGACCTTTCTATGCCTTTAGATTACTCTCTTAACCATTCTACACTTGTTAGAACCTCCAAGGACTCATGCTACACCCTCTACGTCCCTTGGGGCACCAAGCAATATTTAGGATCATTCTAATGGTTCTTCTAAGTCCTAATACACATTCCTAGACCTTTCTATGCCTTTAGATTACTCTCTTAACCATTCTACACTTGTTAGAACCTCCAAGGACTCATGCTACACCCTCTACGTCCCTTGGGGCACCAAGCAATATTTAGGATCATTCTAATGGTTCTTATAAGTCCTAATACACATTCCTAGACCATTCTATGCCTTTAGAATACTCTCTTAACCATTCTACACTTGTTAGAACCTCCAAGGAATCATGCTACACCCTCTACGTCCCTTGGGGTACCAAGCAATGTTTAGGATCATTCTAATGGTTCTTCTAAGTCCTAATACACATTCCTAGATCATTCTAAGCCTTTAGAATACTCTCTTAACCATTATACACTTGTTAGAACGTCCAAGGACTCATGCTACACCCTCTACATCCCTTGGGGTACCAAGCAAAGTTTAGGATCATTCTAATGGTTCTTATAAGTCCTAATACACATTCCTAGACCATTCTAAGCCTTTAGAATACTCTCTTAACCATTCTACACTTGTTAGAACCTCCAAGGACTCATGCTACACCCTCTACGTCCCTTGGGGTACCAAGCAATGTTTAGGATCATTCTAATGGTTCTTATAAGTCCTAATACACATTCCTAGACCATTCTATGCCTTTAGAATACTCTCTTAACCATTCTACACTTGTTAGAACCTCCAAGGACTCATGCTACACCCTCTACGTCCCTTGGGGTACCAAGCAATGTTTAGGATCATTCTAATGGTTCTTATAAGTCCTAATACACATTCCTAGACCATTCTAAGCCTTTAGAATACTCTCTTAACCATTCTACACTTGTTAGAACCTCCAAGGAATCATGCTACACCCTCTACGTCCCTTGGGGTACCAAGCAATGTTTAGGATCATTCTAATGGTTCTTATAAGTCCTAATACACATTCCTAGACCATTCTATGCCTTTAGAATACTCTCTTAACCATTCTACACTTGTTAGAACCTCCAAGGACTCATGCTACACCCTCTACGTCCCTTGGGGTACCAAGCAATGTTTAGGATCATTCTAATGGTTCTTATAAGTCCTAATACACATTCCTAGACCATTCTATGCCTTTAGAATACTCTCTTAACCATTCTACACTTGTTAGAACCTCCAAGGACTCATGCTACACCCTCTACGTCCCTTGGGGTACCAAGCAATGTTTAGGATCATTCTAATGGTTCTTATAAGTCCTAATACACATTCCTAGACCATTCTAAGCCTTTAGAATACTCTCTTAACCATTCTACACTTGTTAGAACCTCCAAGGAATCATGCTACACCCTCTACGTCCCTTGGGGTACCAAGCAATGTTTAGGATCATTCTAATGGTTCTTATAAGTCCTAATACACATTCCTAGACCATTCTATGCCTTTAGAATACTCTCTTAACCATTCTACACTTGTTAGAACCTCCAAGGACTCATGCTACACCCTCTACGTCCCTTGGGGTAACAAGCAATGTTTAGGATTATATTAATGGTTCTTATAAGTCCTAATACACATTCCTAGACCATTCTAAGCCTTTAGAATACTCTCTTAACCATTCTACACATGTTAGAACCTCCAAGGACTCTTGCTACACCGTCTAAGTTCCTTGGGCTACCCAGCAATGTTTAGGATCATACTAATGGTTCTTATAAGTCCTAATACACATTCCTAGACCATTCTAAGCCTTTAGAATACTCTCTTAACCATTCTACACTTGTTAGAACCTCCAAGGAATCATGCTACACCCTCTACGTCCCTTGGGGTACCAAGCAATGTTTAGGATCATTCTAATGGTTCTTATAAGTCCTAATACACATTCCTAGACCATTCTTAGCCTTTAGAGTACTCTCTTAACCATTCTACACTTGTTAGAACCTCCAAGGAATCATGCTACACCCTCTACGTCCCTTGGGGTACCAAGCAATGTTTAGGATCATTCTAATGGTTCTTCTAGAACCTCCAAGGAATCATGCTACACCCTCTACGTCCCTTGGGGTACCAAGCAATGTTTAGGATCATTCTAATGGTTCTTCTAAGTCCTAATACACATTGCTAGATCATTCTAAGCCTTTAGAATACTCTCTTAACCATTATACACTTGTTAGAACGTCCAAGGACTCATGCTACACCCTCTACGTCCCTTGGGGTACCAAGCAAAGTTTAGGATCATTCTAATGGTTCTTATAAGTCCTAATACACATTCCTAGACCATTCTATGCCTTTAGAATACTCTCTTAACCATTCTACACTTGTTAGAACCTCCAAGGACTCATGCTACACCCTCTACGTCCCTTGGGGTACCAAGCAATGTTTAGGATCATTCTAATGGTTCTTCTAAGTCCTAATACACATTCCTAGATCATTCTAAGCCTTTAGAATACTCTCTTAACCATTATACACTTGTTAGAACGTCCAAGGACTCATGCTACACCCTCTACGTCCTTTGGGGTACCAAGCAAAGTTTAGGATCATTCTAATGGTTCTTATAAGTCCTAATACACATTCCTAGACCATTCTATGCCTTTAGAATACTCTCTTAACCATTCTACACTTGTTAGAACCTCCAAGGACTCATGCTACACCCTCTACGTCCCTTGGGGTACCAAGCAATGTTTAGGATCATACTAATGGTTCTTATAAGTCCTAATACACATTCCTAGACAATTCTAAGCCTTTAGAATACTCTCTTAACCATTCTACACTTGTTAGAACCTCCAAGGACTCATGCTACACCCTCTACGTCCCTTGGGGTACCAAGCAATGTTTAGGATCATACTAATGGTTCTTATAAGTCCTAATACACATTCCTAGACCATTCTAAGCCTTTAGAATACTCTCTTAACCATTCTACACTTGTTAGAACCTCCAAGGAATCATGCTACACCCTCTACGTCCCTTCGGGTACCAAGCAATGTTTAGGATCATTCTAATGGTTCTTATAAGTCCTAATACACATTCCTAGACCATTCTAAGCCTTTAGAATACTCTCTTAACCATTCTACACTTGTTAGAACCTCCAAGGAATCATGCTACACCCTCTACGTCCCTTCGGGTACAAAGCAATGTTTAGGATCATTCTAATGGTTCTTCTAAGTCCTAATACACATTCCTAGATCATTCTAAGCCTTTAGAATACTCTCTTAACCATTATACACTTGTTAGAACGTCCAAGGACTCATGCTACACCCTCTACGTCCCTTGGGGTACCAAGCAAAGTTTAGGATCATTCTAATGGTTCTTATAAGTCCTAATACACATTCCTAGACCATTCTATGCCTTTAGAATACTCTCTTAACCATTCTACACTTGTTAGAACCTCCAAGGAATCATGCTACACCCTCTACGTCCCTTGGGGTACCAAGCAATGTTTAGGATCATTCTAATGGTTCTTATAAGTCCTAATACACATTCCTAGACCATTCTAAGCCTTTAGAATACTCTCTTAACCATTCTACACTTGTTAGAACCTCCAAGGAATCATGCTACACCCTCTACGTCCCTTGGGGTACCAAGCAATGTTTAGGATCATTCTAATGGTTCTTATAAGTCCTAATACACATTCCTAGACCATTCTAAGCCTTTAGAATACTCTCTTAACCATTCTACACTTGTTAGAACCTCCAAGGAATCATGCTACCCCTCTACGTCCCTTCGAGTACCAAGCAATATTTAGGATCATTCTAATGGTTCTTATAAGTCCTAATACACATTCCTAGATCATTCTAAGCCTTTAGAATACTCTCTTAACCATTATACACTTGTTAGAACGTCCAAGGACTCATGCTACACCCTCTATGTCCCTTGGGGTACCAAGCAATGTTTAGGATCATTCTAATGGTTCTTCTTAGTCCTAATACACATTCCTAGACCATTCTAAGCCTTTAGAATACTCTCTTAACCATTCTACACTTGTTAGAACCTCCAAGGACTCATGCTACACCCTCTACGTCCCTTGGGGTACCAAGCAATGTTTAGGATCATTCTAATGGTTCTTATAAGTCCTAATACACATTCCTAGACCATTCTATGCCTTTATAATACTCTCTTAACCATTCTACACTTGTTAGAACCTCCAAGGAATCATGCTACACCCTCTACGTCCCTTGGGGTACCAAGCAATGTTTAGGATCATACTAATGGTTCTTATAAGTCCTAATACACATTCCTAGACCATTCTAAGCCTTTAGAATACTCTCTTAACCATTCTACACATGTTAGAACCTCCAAGGACTCTTGCTACACCCTCTACGTCCCTTGGGGTACCCAGCAATGTTTAGGATCATACTAATGGTTCTTATAAGTCCTAATACACATTCCTAGACCATTCTAAGCCTTTAGAATACTCTCTTAACCATTCTACACTTGTTAGAACCTCCAAGGAATCATGCTACACCCTCTACGTCCCTTGGGGTACCAAGCAATGTTTAGGATCATTCTAATGGTTCTTATAAGTCCTAATACACATTCCTAGACCATTCTAAGCCTTTAGAATACTCTCTTAACCATTCTACACTTGTTAGAACCTCCAAGGAATCATGCTACACCCTCTACGTCCCTTCGGGTACCAAGCAATGTTTAGGATCATTCTAATGGTTCTTATAAGTCCTAATACACATTCCTAGATCATTCTAAGCCTTTAGAATACTCTCTTAACCATTATACACTTGTTAGAACGTCCAAGGACTCATGCTACACCCTCTACGTCCCTTGGGGTACCAAGCAAAGTTTAGGATCATTCTAATGGTTCTTATAAGTCCTAATACACATTCCTAGACCATTCTATGCCTTTAGAATACTCTCTTAACCATTCTACACTTGTTAGAACCTCCAAGGACTCATGCTACACCCTCTACGTCCCTTGGGGTACCAAGCAATGTTTAGGATCATACTAATGGTTCTTATAAGTCCTAATACACATTCCTAGACAATTCTATGCCTTTAGAATACTCTCTTAACCATTCTACACTTGTTAGAACCTCCAAGGACTCATGCTACACCCTCTACGTCCCTTGGGGTACCAAGCAATGTTTAGGATCATACTAATGGTTCTTATAAGTCCTAATACACATTCCTAGACAATTCTAAGCCTTTAGAATACTCTCTTAACCATTCTACACATGTTAGAACGTCCAAGGACTCATGCTACACCCTCTACGTCCCTTGGGGTACCAAGCAATGTTTAGGATCATTCTAATGGTTCTTATAAGTCCTAATACACATTCCTAGACCATTCTAAGCCTTTAGAATACTCTCTTAACCATTCTACACTTGTTAGAACCTCCAAGGAATCATGCTACACCCTCTACGTCCCTTCGGGTACCAAGCAATGTTTAGGATCATTCTAATGGTTCTTCTAAGTCCTAATACACATTCCTAGATCATTCTAAGCCTTTAGAATACTCTCTTAACCATTATACACTTGTTAGAACGTCCAAGGACTCATGCTACACCCTCTACGTCCCTTGGGGTACCAAGCAAAGTTTAGGATCATTCTAATGGTTCTTATAAGTCCTAATACACATTCCTAGACCATTCTATGCCTTTAGAATACTCTCTTAACCATTCTACACTTGTTAGAACCTCCAAGGACTCATGCTACACCCTCTACGTCCCTTGGGGTACCAAGCAATGTTTAGGATCATACTAATGGTTCTTATAAGTCCTAATACACATTCCTAGACAATTCTAAGCCTTTAGAATACTCTCTTAACCATTCTACACTTGTTAGAACCTCCAAGGACTCATGCTACACCCTCTACGTCCCTTGGGGTACCAAGCAATGTTTAGGATCATACTAATGGTTCTTATAAGTCCTAATACACATTCCTAGACAATTCTAAGCCTTTAGAATACTCTCTTAACCATTCTACACATGTTAGAACGTCCAAGGACTCATGCTACACCCTCTACGTCCCTTGGGGTACCCAGCAATGTTTAGGATCATACTAATGGTTCTTATAAGTCCTAATACACATTCCTAGACAATTCTAAGCATTTAGAATACTCTCTTAACCATTCTACACTTGTTAGAACCTCCAAGGAATCATGCTACACCCTCTACGTCCCTTGGGGTACCAAGCAATGTTTAGGATCATTCTAATGGTTCTTCTAAGTCCTAATACACATTCCTAGATCATTCTAAGCCTTTAGAATACTCTCTTAACCATTATACACTTGTTAGAACCTCCAAGGAATCATGCTACACCCTCTACGTCCCTTGGGGTACCAAGCAAAGTTTAGGATCATTCTAATGGTTCTTATAAGTCCTAATACACATTCCTAGACCATTCTATGCCTTTAGAATACTCTCTTAACCATTCTACACTTGTTAGAACCTCCAAGGACTCATGCTACACCCTCTACGTCCCTTGGGGTACCAAGCAATGTTTAGGATCATACTAATGGTTCTTATAAGTCCTATTACACATTCCTAGACAATTCTAAGCCTTTAGAATACTCTCTTAACCATTATACACTTGTTAGAACGTCCAAGGACTCATGCTACACCCTCTACGTCCCTTGGGGTACCAAGCAAAGTTTAGGATCATTCTAATGGTTCTTATAAGTCCTAATACACATTCCTAGATCATTCTAAGCCTTTAGAATACTCTCTTAACCATTATACACTTGTTAGAACGTCCAAGGACTCATGCTACACCCTCTACGTCCCTTGGGGTACCAAGCAATGTTTAGGATCATTCTAATGGTTCTTCTTAGTCCTAATACACATTCCTAGACCATTCTAAGCCTTTAGAATACTCTCTTAACCATTCTACACTTGTTAGAACCTCCAAGGACTCATGCTACACCCTCTACGTCCCTTGGGGTACCAAGCAATGTTTAGGATCATTCTAATGGTTCTTATAAGTCCTAATACACATTCCTAGACCATTCTATGCCTTTAGAATACTCTCTTAACCATTCTACACTTGTTAGAACCTCCAAGGACTCATGCTACACCCTCTACGTCCCTTGGGGTACGAAGCAATGTTTAGGATCATACTAATGGTTCTTATAAGTCCTAATACACATTCCTAGACCATTCTAAGCCTTTAGAATACTCTCTTAACCATTCTACACATGTTAGAACCTCCAAGGACTCTTGCTACACCGTCTACGTCCCTTGGGGTACCCAGCAATGTTTAGGATCATACTAATGGTTCTTATAAGTCCTAATACACATTCCTAGACCATTCTAAGCCTTTAGAATACTCTATTAACCATTCTACACTTGTTAGAACCTCCAAGGAATCATGCTACACCCTCTACGTCCCTTGGGGTACCAAGCAATGTTTAGGATCATTCTAATGGTTCTTATAAGTCCTAATACACATTCCTAGACCATTCTAAGCCTTTAGAATACTCTCTTAACCATTCTACACTTGTTAGAACCTCCAAGGAATCATGCTACACCCTCTACGTCCCTTCGGGTACCAAGCAATGTTTAGGATCATTCTAATGGTTCTTCTAAGTCCTAATACACATTCCTAGATCATTCTAAGCCTTTAGAATACTCTCTTAACCATTATACACTTGTTAGAACGTCCAAGGACTCATGCTACACCCTCTACGTCCCTTGGGGTACCAAGCAAAGTTTAGGATCATTCTAATGGTTCTTATAAGTCCTAATACACATTCCTAGACCATTCTATGCCTTTAGAATACTCTCTTAACCATTCTACACTTGTTAGAACCTCCAAGGACTCATGCTACACCCTCTACGTCCCTTGGGGTACCAAGCAATGTTTAGGATCATTCTAATGGTTCTTATAAGTCCTAATACACATTCCTAGACAATTCTAAGCCTTTAGAATACTCTCTTAACCATTCTACACTTGTTAGAACCTCCAAGGACTCATGCTACACCCTCTACGTCCCTTGGGGTACCAAGCAATGTTTAGGATCATACTAATGGTTCTTATAAGTCCTAATACACATTCCTAGACAATTCTAAGCCTTTAGAATACTCTCTTAACCATTCTACACTTGTTAGAACCTCCAAGGACTCATGCTACACCCTCTACGTCCCTTGGGGCACCAAGCAATATTTAGGATCATACTAATGGTTCTTATAAGTCCTAATACACATTCCTAGACCATTCTAAGCCTTTAGAATACTCTCTTAACCATTCTACACTTGTTAGAACCTCCAAGGAATCATGCTACACCCTCTACGTCCCTTCGGGTACCAAGCAATGTTTAGGATCATTCTAATGGTTCTTATAAGTCCTAATACACATTCCTAGACCATTCTAAGCCTTTAGAATACTCTCTTAACCATTCTACACTTGTTAGAACCTCCAAGGAATCATGCTACACCCTCTACGTCCCTTCGTGTACCAAGCAATGTTTAGGATCATTCTAATGGTTCTTCTAAGTCCTAATACACATTCCTAGATCATTCTAAGCCTTTAGAATACTCTCTTAACCATTATACACTTGTTAGAACGTCCAAGGACTCATGCTACACCCTCTACGTCCCTTGGGGTACCAAGCAAAGTTTAGGATCATTCTAATGGTTCTTATAAGTCCTAATACACATTCCTAGACCATTCTATGCCTTTAGAATACTCTCTTAACCATTCTACACTTGTTAGAACCTCCAAGGACTCATGCTACACCCTCTACGTCCCTTGGGGTACCAAGCAATGTTTAGGATCATTCTAATGGTTCTTATAAGTCCTAATACACATTCCTAGACAATTCTAAGCCTTTAGAATACTCTCTTAACCATTCTACACTTGTTAGAACCTCCAAGGACTCATGCTACACCCTCTACGTCCCTTGGGGTACCAAGCAATGTTTAGGATCATACTAATGGTTCTTATAAGTCCTAATACACATTCCTAGACAATTCTAAGCCTTTAGAATACTCTCTTAACCATTCTACACTTGTTAGAACCTCCAAGGACTCATGCTACACCCTCTACGTCCCTTGGGGCACCAAGCAATATTTAGGATCATACTAATGGTTCTTATAAGTCCTAATACACATTCCTAGACCATTCTAAGCCTTTAGAATACTCTCTTAACCATTCTACACTTGTTAGAACCTCCAAGGAATCATGCTACACCCTCTACGTCCCTTGGGGTACCAAGCAATGTTTAGGATCATTCTAATGGTTCTTATAAGTCCTAATACACATTCCTAGACCATTCTAAGCCTTTAGAATACTCTCTTAACCATTCTACACTTGTTAGAACCTCCAAGGACTCATGCTACACCCTCTACGTCCCTTGGGGCACCAAGCAATATTTAGGATCATACTAATGGTTCTTATAAGTCCTAATACACATTCCTAGACCATTCTAAGCCTTTAGAATACTCTCTTAACCATTCTACACTTGTTAGAACCTCCAAGGAATCATGCTACACCCTCTACGTCCCTTGGGGTACGAAGCAATGTTTAGGATCATACTAATGGTTCTTATAAGTCCTAATACACATTCCTAGACCATTCTAAGCCTTTAGAATACTCTCTTAACCATTCTACACATGTTAGAACCTCCAAGGACTCTTGCTACACCGTCTACGTCCCTTGGGGTACCCAGCAATGTTTAGGATCATACTAATGGTTCTTATAAGTCCTAATACACATTCCTAGACCATTCTAAGCCTTTAGAATACTCTCTTAACCATTCTACACTTGTTAGAACCTCCAAGGAATCATGCTACACCCTCTACGTCCCTTGGGGTACCAAGCAATGTTTAGGATCATTCTAATGGTTCTTATAAGTCCTAATACACATTCCTAGACCATTCTAAGCCTTTAGAATACTCTCTTAACCATTCTACACTTGTTAGAACCTCCAAGGAATCATGCTACACCCTCTACGTCCCTTCGGGTACCAAGCAATGTTTAGGATCATTCTAATGGTTCTTCTAAGTCCTAATACACATTCCTAGATCATTCTAAGCCTTTAGAATACTCTCTTAACCATTATACACTTGTTAGAACGTCCAAGGACTCATGCTACACCCTCTACGTCCCTTGGGGTACCAAGCAAAGTTTAGGATCATTCTAATGGTTCTTATAAGTCCTAATACACATTCCTAGACCATTCTATGCCTTTAGAATACTCTCTTAACCATTCTACACTTGTTAGAACCTCCAAGGACTCATGCTACACCCTCTACGTCCCTTGGGGTACCAAGCAATGTTTAGGATCATTCTAATGGTTCTTATAAGTCCTAATACACATTCCTAGACAATTCTAAGCCTTTAGAATACTCTCTTAACCATTCTACACTTGTTAGAACCTCCAAGGACTCATGCTACACCCTCTACGTCCCTTGGGGTACCAAGCAATGTTTAGGATCATACTAATGGTTCTTATAAGTCCTAATACACATTCCTAGACAATTCTAAGCCTTTAGAATACTCTCTTAACCATTCTACACTTGTTAGAACCTCCAAGGACTCATGCTACACCCTCTACGTCCCTTGGGGCACCAAGCAATATTTAGGATCATACTAATGGTTCTTATAAGTCCTAATACACATTCCTAGACCATTCTAAGCCTTTAGAATACTCTCTTAACCATTCTACACTTGTTAGAACCTCCAAGGAATCATGCTACACCCTCTACGTCCCTTCGGGTACCAAGCAATGTTTAGGATCATTCTAATGGTTCTTATAAGTCCTAATACACATTCCTAGACCATTCTAAGCCTTTAGAATACTCTCTTAACCATTCTACACTTGTTAGAACCTCCAAGGAATCATGCTACACCCTCTACGTCCCTTCGTGTACCAAGCAATGTTTAGGATCATTCTAATGGTTCTTCTAAGTCCTAATACACATTCCTAGATCATTCTAAGCCTTTAGAATACTCTCTTAACCATTATACACTTGTTAGAACGTCCAAGGACTCATGCTACACCCTCTACGTCCCTTGGGGTACCAAGCAAAGTTTAGGATCATTCTAATGGTTCTTATAAGTCCTAATACACATTCCTAGACCATTCTATGCCTTTAGAATACTCTCTTAACCATTCTACACTTGTTAGAACCTCCAAGGACTCATGCTACACCCTCTACGTCCCTTGGGGTACCAAGCAATGTTTAGGATCATTCTAATGGTTCTTATAAGTCCTAATACACATTCCTAGACAATTCTAAGCCTTTAGAATACTCTCTTAACCATTCTACACTTGTTAGAACCTCCAAGGACTCATGCTACACCCTCTACGTCCCTTGGGGTACCAAGCAATGTTTAGGATCATACTAATGGTTCTTATAAGTCCTAATACACATTCCTAGACAATTCTAAGCCTTTAGAATACTCTCTTAACCATTCTACACTTGTTAGAACCTCCAAGGACTCATGCTACACCCTCTACGTCCCTTGGGGCACCAAGCAATATTTAGGATCATACTAATGGTTCTTATAAGTCCTAATACACATTCCTAGACCATTCTAAGCCTTTAGAATACTCTCTTAACCATTCTACACTTGTTAGAACCTCCAAGGAATCATGCTACACCCTCTACGTCCCTTCGGGTACCAAGCAATGTTTAGGATCATTCTAATGGTTCTTATAAGTCCTAATACACATTCCTAGACCATTCTAAGCCTTTAGAATACTCTCTTAACCATTCTACACTTGTTAGAACCTCCAAGGAATCATGCTACACCCTCTACGTCCCTTCGGGTACCAAGCAATGTTTAGGATCATTCTAATGGTTCTTCTAAGTCCTAATACACATTCCTAGATCATTCTAAGCCTTTAGAATACTCTCTTAACCATTATACACTTGTTAGAACGTCCAAGGACTCATGCTACACCCTCTACGTCCCTTGGGGTACCAAGCAAAGTTTAGGATCATTCTAATGGTTCTTATAAGTCCTAATACACATTCCTGGACCATTCTATGCCTTTAGAATACTCTCTTAACCATTCTACACTTGTTAGAACCTCCAAGGACTCATGCTACACCCTCTACGTCCCTTGGGGTACCAAGCAATGTTTAGGATCATTCTAATGGTTCTTATAAGTCCTAATACACATTCCTAGACAATTCTAAGCCTTTAGAATACTCTCTTAACCATTCTACACTTGTCAGAACCTCCAAGGACTCATGCTACACCCTCTACGTCCCTTGGGGTACCAAGCAATGTTTAGGATCATACTAATGGTTCTTATAAGTCCTAATACACATTCCTAGACAATTCTAAGCCTTTAGAATACTCTCTTAACCATTCTACACTTGTTAGAACCTCCAAGGACTCATGCTACACCCTCTACGTCCCTTGGGGTACCAAGCAATGTTTAGGATCATACTAATGGTTCTTATAAGTCCTAATACACATTCCTAGACAATTCTAAGCCTTTAGAATACTCTCTTAACCATTCTACACTTGTTAGAACCTCCAAGGACTCATGCTACACCCTCTACGTCCCTTGGGGTACCAAGCAATGTTTAGGATCATACTAATGGTTCTTATAAGTCCTAATACACATTCCTAGACAATTCTAAGCCTTTAGAATACTCTCTTAACCATTCTACACATGTTAGAACGTCCAAGGACTCATGCTACACCCTCTACGTCCCTTGGGGTACCCAGCAATGTTTAGGATCATACTAATGGTTCTTATAAGTCCTAATACACATTCCTAGACAATTCTAAGCATTTAGAATACTCTCTTAACCATTCTACACTTGTTAGAACCTCCAAGGAATCATGCTACACCCTCTACGTCCCTTGGGGTACCAAGCAATGTTTAGGATCATTCTAATGGTTCTTCTAAGTCCTAATACACATTCCTAGATCATTCTAAGCCTTTAGAATACTCTCTTAACCATTATACACTTGTTAGAACCTCCAAGGAATCATGCTACACCCTCTACGTCCCTTGGGGTACCAAGCAAAGTTTAGGATCATTCTAATGGTTCTTATAAGTCCTAATACACATTCCTAGACCATTCTATGCCTTTAGAATACTCTCTTAACCATTCTACACTTGTTAGAACCTCCAAGGACTCATGCTACACCCTCTACGTCCCTTGGGGTACCAAGCAAAGTTTAGGATCATTCTAATGGTTCTTATAAGTCCTAATACACATTCCTAGACCATTCTATGCCTTTAGAATACTCTCTTAACCATTCTACACTTGTTAGAACCTCCAAGGACTCATGCTACACCCTCTACGTCCCTTGGGGTACCAAGCAATGTTTAGGATCATACTAATGGTTCTTATAAGTCCTATTACACATTCCTAGACAATTCTAAGCCTTTAGAATACTCTCTTAACCATTATACACTTGTTAGAACGTCCAAGGACTCATGCTACACCCTCTACGTCCCTTGGGGTACCAAGCAAAGTTTAGGATCATTCTAATGGTTCTTATAAGTCCTAATACACATTCCTAGATCATTCTAAGCCTTTAGAATACTCTCTTAACCATTATACACTTGTTAGAACGTCCAAGGACTCATGCTACACCCTCTACGTCCCTTGGGGTACCAAGCAATGTTTAGGATCATTCTAATGGTTCTTCTTAGTCCTAATACACATTCCTAGACCATTCTAAGCCTTTAGAATACTCTCTTAACCATTCTACACTTGTTAGAACCTCCAAGGACTCATGCTACACCCTCTACGTCCCTTGGGGTACCAAGCAATGTTTAGGATCATTCTAATGGTTCTTATAAGTCCTAATACACATTCCTAGACCATTCTATGCCTTTAGAATACTCTCTTAACCATTCTACACTTGTTAGAACCTCCAAGGACTCATGCTACACCCTCTACGTCCCTTGGGGTACGAAGCAATGTTTAGGATCATACTAATGGTTCTTATAAGTCCTATTACACATTCCTAGACAATTCTAAGCCTTTAGAATACTCTCTTAACCATTATACACTTGTTAGAACGTCCAAGGACTCATGCTACACCCTCTATGTCCCTTGGGGTACCAAGCAAAGTTTAGGATCATTCTAATGGTTCTTATAAGTCCTAATACACATTCCTAGATCATTCTAAGCCTTTAGAATACTCTCTTAACCATTATACACTTGTTAGAACGTCCAAGGACTCATGCTACACCCTCTACGTCCCTTGGGGTACCAAGCAATGTTTAGGATCATTCTAATGGTTCTTCTTAGTCCTAATACACATTCCTAGACCATTCTAAGCCTTTAGAATACTCTCTTAACCATTCTACACTTGTTAGAACCTCCAAGGACTCATGCTACACCCTCTACGTCCCTTGGGGTACCAAGCAATGTTTAGGATCATTCTAATGGTTCTTATAAGTCCTAATACACATTCCTAGACCATTCTATGCCTTTAGAATACTCTCTTAACCATTCTACACTTGTTAGAACCTCCAAGGACTCATGCTACACCCTCTACGTCCCTTGGGGTACGAAGCAATGTTTAGGATCATACTAATGGTTCTTATAAGTCCTAATACACATTCCTAGACCATTCTAAGCCTTTAGAATACTCTCTTAACCATTCTACACATGTTAGAACCTCCAAGGACTCTTGCTACACCGTCTACGTCCCTTGGGGTACCCAGCAATGTTTAGGATCATACTAATGGTTCTTATAAGTCCTAATACACATTCCTAGACCATTCTAAGCCTTTAGAATACTCTCTTAACCATTCTACACTTGTTAGAACCTCCAAGGAATCATGCTACACCCTCTACGTCCCTTGGGGTACCAAGCAATGTTTAGGATCATTCTAATGGTTCTTATAAGTCCTAATACACATTCCTAGACCATTCTAAGCCTTTAGAATACTCTCTTAACCATTCTACACTTGTTAGAACCTCCAAGGAATCATGCTACACCCTCTACGTCCCTTCGGGTACCAAGCAATGTTTAGGATCATTCTAATGGTTCTTCTAAGTCCTAATACACATTCCTAGATCATTCTAAGCCTTTAGAATACTCTCTTAACCATTATACACTTGTTAGAACGTCCAAGGACTCATGCTACACCCTCTACGTCCCTTGGGGTACCAAGCAAAGTTTAGGATCATTCTAATGGTTCTTATAAGTCCTAATACACATTCCTAGACCATTCTATGCCTTTAGAATACTCTCTTAACCATTCTACACTTGTTAGAACCTCCAAGGACTCATGCTACACCCTCTACGTCCCTTGGGGTACCAAGCAATGTTTAGGATCATTCTAATGGTTCTTATAAGTCCTAATACACATTCCTAGACAATTCTAAGCCTTTAGAATACTCTCTTAACCATTCTACACTTGTTAGAACCTCCAAGGACTCATGCTACACCCTCTACGTCCCTTGGGGTACCAAGCAATGTTTAGGATCATACTAATGGTTCTTATAAGTCCTAATACACATTCCTAGACAATTCTAAGCCTTTAGAATACTCTCTTAACCATTCTACACTTGTTAGAACCTCCAAGGACTCTTGCTACACCGTCTACGTCCCTTGGGGTACCAAGCAATGTTTAGGATCATACTAATGGTTCTTATAAGTCCTAATACACATTCCTAGACCATTCTAAGCCTTTAGAATACTCTCTTAACCATTCTACACTTGTTAGAACCTCCAAGGAATCATGCTACACCCTCTACGTCCCTTGGGGTACCAAGCAATGTTTAGGATCATTCTAATGGTTCTTATAAGTCCTAATACACATTCCTAGACCATTCTAAGCCTTTAGAATACTCTCTTAACCATTCTACACTTGTTAGAACCTCCAAGGAATCATGCTACACCCTCTACGTCCCTTCGGGTACCAAGCAATGTTTAGGATCATTCTAATGGTTCTTCTAAGTCCTAATACACATTCCTAGATCATTCTAAGCCTTTAGAATACTCTCTTAACCATTATACACTTGTTAGAACGTCCAAGGACTCATGCTACACCCTCTACGTCCCTTGGGGTACCAAGCAATCTTTAGGATCATTCTAATGGTTCTTATAAGTCCTAATACACATTCCTAGACAATTCTAAGCCTTTAGAATACTCTCTTAACCATTCTACACTTGTTAGAACCTCCAAGGACTCATGCTACACCCTCTACGTCCCTTGGGGTACCAAGCAATGTTTAGGATCATACTAATGGTTCTTATAAGTCCTAATACACATTCCTAGACAATTCTAAGCCTTTAGAATACTCTCTTAACCATTCTACACTTGTTAGAACCTCCAAGGACTCTTGCTACACCCTCTACGTCCCTTGGGGTACCCAGCAATGTTTAGGATCATACTAATGGTTCTTATAAGTCCTAATACACATTCCTAGACCATTCTATGCCTTTAGAATACTCTCTTAACCATTCTACACTTGTTAGAACCTCCAAGGACTCATGCTACACCCTCTACGTCCCTTGGGGTACCAAGCAATGTTTAGGATCATTCTAATGGTTCTTATAAGTCCTAATACACATTCCTAGACCATTCTAAGCCTTTAGAATACTCTCTTAACCATTCTACACTTGTTAGAACCTCCAAGGAATCATGCTACACCCTCTACGTCCCTTCGGGTACCAAGCAATGTTTAGGATCATTCTAATGGTTCTTCTAAGTCCTAATACACATTCCTAGATCATTCTAAGCCTTTAGAATACTCTCTTAACCATTATACACTTGTTAGAACGTCCAAGGACTCATGCTACACCCTCTACGTCCCTTGGGGTACCAAGCAATCTTTAGGATCATTCTAATGGTTCTTATAAGTCCTAATACACATTCCTAGACAATTCTAAGCCTTTAGAATACTCTCTTAACCATTCTACACTTGTTAGAACCTCCAAGGACTCATGCTACACCCTCTACGTCCCTTGGGGTACCAAGCAATGTTTAGGATCATACTAATGGTTCTTATAAGTCCTAATACACATTCCTAGACAATTCTAAGCCTTTAGAATACTCTCTTAACCATTCTACACTTGTTAGAACCTCCAAGGACTCTTGCTACACCCTCTACGTCCCTTGGGGTACCCAGCAATGTTTAGGATCATACTAATGGTTCTTATAAGTCCTAATACACATTCCTAGACCATTCTATGCCTTTAGAATACTCTCTTAACCATTCTACACTTGTTAGAACCTCCAAGGACTCATGCTACACCCTCTACGTCCCTTGGGGTACCAAGCAATGTTTAGGATCATTCTAATGGTTCTTATAAGTCCTAATACACATTCCTAGACAATTCTAAGCCTTTAGAATACTCTCTTAACCATTCTACACTTGTTAGAACCTCCAAGGACTCATGCTACACCCTCTACGTCCCTTGGGGTACCAAGCAATGTTTAGGATCATACTAATGGTTCTTATAAGTCCTAATACACATTCCTAGACAATTCTAAGCCTTTAGAATACTCTCTTAACCATTCTACACTTGTTAGAACCTCCAAGGACTCTTGCTACACCCTCTACGTCCCTTGGGGTACCCAGCAATGTTTAGGATCATACTAATGGTTCTTATAAGTCCTAATACACATTCCTAGACCATTCTATGCCTTTAGAATACTCTCTTAACCATTCTACACTTGTTAGAACCTCCAAGGACTCATGCTACACCCTCTACGTCCCTTGGGGTACCAAGCAATGTTTTGGATCATTCTAATGGTTCTTATAAGTCCTAATACACATTCCTAGACCATTCTAAGCCTTTAGAATACTCTCTTAACCATTCTACACTTGTTAGAATCTCCAAGGAATCATGCTACACCCTCTACGTCCCTTCGGGTACCAAGCAATGTTTAGGATCATTCTAATGGTTCTTCTAAGTCCTAATACACATTCCTAGATCATTCTAAGCCTTTAGAATACTCTCTTAACCATTATACACTTGTTAGAACGTCCAAGGACTCATGCTACACCCTCTACGTCCCTTGGGGTACCAAGCAATCTTTAGGATCATTCTAATGGTTCTTATAAGTCCTAATACACATTCCTAGACAATTCTAAGCCTTTAGAATACTCTCTTAACCATTCTACACTTGTTAGAACCTCCTTGGATTCATGCTACACCCTCTAAGTCCCTTGGGGTACCAAGCAATGTTTAGGATCATACTAATGGTTCTTATAAGTCCTAATACACATTCCTAGACAATTCTAAGCCTTTAGAATACTCTCTTAACCATTCTACACTTGTTAGAACCTCCAAGGAATCATGCTACACCCTCTACGTCCCTTGGGGTACCAAGCAAAGTTTAGGATCATTCTAATGGTTCTTATAAGTCCTAATACACATTCCTAGACCATTCTATGCCTTTAGAATACTCTCTAAACCATTCTACACTTGTTAGAACCTCCAAGGACTCATGCTACACCCTCTACGTCCCTTGGGGTACCAAGCCATGTTTAGGATCATACTAATGGTTCTTATAAGTCCTAATACACATTCCTAGACAATTCTAAGCCTTTAGAATACTCTCTTAACCATTCTACACTTGTTAGAACCTCCAAGGACTCATGCTACACCCTCTACGTCCCTTGGGGTACCAAGCCATGTTTAGGATCATACTAATGGTTCTTATAAGTCCTAATACACATTCCTAGACAATTCTAAGCCTTTAGAATACTCTCTTAACCATTCTACACTTGTTAGAACCTCCAAGGACTCATGCTACACCCTCTACGTCCCTTGGGGTACCAAGCAATGTTTAGGATCATACTAATGGTTCTTATAAGTCCTAATACACATTCCTAGACAATTCTAAGCCTTTAGAATACTCTCTTAACCATTCTACACTTGTTAGAACCTCCAAGGAATCATGCTACACCCTCTACGTCCCTTCGGGTACCAAGCAATGTTTAGGATCATTCTAATGGTTCTTCTAAGTCCTAATACACATTCCTAGATCATTCTAAGCCTTTAGAATACTCTCTTAACCATTATACACTTGTTAGAACCTCCAAGTAATCATGCTACACCCTCTACGTCCCTTCGGGTACCAAGCAATGTTTAGGATCATACTAATGGTTCTTATAAGTCCTAATACACATTCCTAGACAATTCTAAGCCTTTAGAATACTCTCTTAACCATTCTACACTTGTTAGAACCTCCTTGGATTCATGCTACACCCTCTAAGTCCCTTGGGGTACCAAGCAATGTTTAGGATCATACTAATGGTTCTTATAAGTCCTAATACACATTCCTAGACAATTCTAAGCCTTTAGAATACTCTCTTAACCATTCTACACTTGTTAGAACCTCCAAGGACTCATGCTACACCCTCTACGTCCCTTGGGGTACCAAGCCATGTTTAGGATCATACTAATGGTTCTTATAAGTCCTAATACACATTCCTAGACAATTCTAAGCCTTTAGAATACTCTCTTAACCATTCTACACTTGTTAGAACCTCCAAGGAATCATGCTACACCCTCTACGTCCCTTGGGGTACCAAGCAATGTTTAGGATCATACTAATGGTTCTTATAAGTCCTAATACACATTCCTAGACAATTCTAAGCCTTTAGAATACTCTCTTAACCATTCTACACTTGTTAGAACCTCCAAGGAATCATGCTACACCCTCTACGTCCCTTGGGGTACCAAGCAATGTTTAGGATCATTCTAATGGTTCTTCTAAGTCCTAATACACATTCCTAGATCATTCTAAGCCTTTAGAATACTCTCTTAACCATTATACACTTGTTAGAACGTCCAAGGACTCATGCTACACCCTCTAGGTCCCTTGGGGTACCAAGCAAAGTTTAGGATCATTCTAATGGTTCTTATAAGTCCTAATACACATTCCTAGACCATTCTATGCCTTTAGAATACTCTCTAAACCATTCTACACTTGTTAGAACCTCCAAGGACTCATGCTACACCCTCTACGTCCCTTGGGGTACCAAGCCATGTTTAGGATCATACTAATGGTTCTTATAAGTCCTAATACACATTCCTAGACAATTCTAAGCCTTTAGAATACTCTCTTAACCATTCTACACTTGTTAGAACCTCCAAGGAATCATGCTACACCCTCTACGTCCCTTGGGGTACCAAGCAATGTTTAGGATCATACTAATGGTTCTTATAAGTCCTAATACACATTCCTAGACAATTCTAAACCTTTAGAATACTCTCTTAACCATTCTACACTTGTTAGAACCTCCAAGGAATCATGCTACACCCTCTACGTCCCTTGGGGTACCAAGCAATGTTTAGGATCATTCTAATGGTTCTTCTAAGTCCTAATACACATTCCTAGATCATTCTAAGCCTTTAGAATACTCTCTTAACCATTATACACTTGTTAGAACGTCCAAGGACTCATGCTACACCCTCTAGGTCCCTTGGGGTACCAAGCAAAGTTTAGGATCATTCTAATGGTTCTTATAAGTCCTAATACACATTCCTAGACCATTCTATGCCTTTAGAATACTCTCTAAACCATTCTACACTTGTTAGAACCTCCAAGGACTCATGCTACACCCTCTACGTCCCTTGGGGTACCAAGCCATGTTTAGGATCATACTAATGGTTCTTATAAGTCCTAATACACATTCCTAGACAATTCTAAGCCTTTAGAATACTCTCTTAACCATTCTACACTTGTTAGAACCTCCAAGGACTCATGCTACACCCTCTACGTCCCTTGGGGTACCAAGCCATGTTTAGGATCATACTAATGGTTCTTATAAGTCCTAATACACATTCCTAGACAATTCTAAGCCTTTAGAATACTCTCTTAACCATTCTACACTTGTTAGAACCTCCAAGGACTCATGCTACACCCTCTACGTCCCTTGGGGTACCAAGCCATGTTTAGGATCATACTAATGGTTCTTATAAGTCCTAATACACATTCCTAGACAATTCTAAGCCTTTAGAATACTCTCTTAACCATTCTACACTTGTTAGAACCTCCAAGGAATCATGCTACACCCTCTACGTCCCTTGGGGTACCAAGCAATGTTTAGGATCATACTAATGGTTCTTATAAGTCCTAATACACATTCCTAGACAATTCTAAGCCTTTAGAATACTCTCTTAACCATTCTACACTTGTTAGAACCTCCAAGGAATCATGCTACACCCTCTACGTCCCTTGGGGTACCAAGCAATGTTTAGGATCATTCTAATGGTTCTTCTAAGTCCTAATACACATTCCTAGATCATTCTAAGCCTTTAGAATACTCTCTTAACCATTATACACTTGTTAGAACGTCCAAGGACTCATGCTACACCCTCTAGGTCCCTTGGGGTACCAAGCAAAGTTTAGGATCATTCTAATGGTTCTTATAAGTCCTAATACACATTCCTAGACCATTCTATGCCTTTAGAATACTCTCTAAACCATTCTACACTTGTTAGAACCTCCAAGGACTCATGCTACACCCTCTACGTCCCTTGGGGTACCAAGCCATGTTTAGGATCATACTAATGGTTCTTATAAGTCCTAATACACATTCCTAGACAATTCTAAGCCTTTAGAATACTCTCTTAACCATTCTACACTTGTTAGAACCTCCAAGGACTCATGCTACACCCTCTACGTCCCTTGGGGTACCAAGCCATGTTTAGGATCATACTAATGGTTCTTATAAGTCCTAATACACATTCCTAGACAATTCTAAGCCTTTAGAATACTCTCTTAACCATTCTACACTTGTTAGAACCTCCAAGGACTCATGCTACACCCTCTACGTCCCTTGGGGTACCAAGCCATGTTTAGGATCATACTAATGGTTCTTATAAGTCCTAATACACATTCCTAGACAATTCTAAGCCTTTAGAATACTCTCTTAACCATTCTACACTTGTTAGAACCTCCAAGGACTCATGCTACACCCTCTACGTCCCTTGGGGTACCAAGCAATGTTTAGGATCATTCTAATGGTTCTTATAAGTCCTAATACACATTCCTAGACCATTCTAAGCCTTTAGAATACTCTCTTAACCATTCTACACTTGTTAGAACCTCCAAGTAATCATGCTACACCCTCTACGTCCCTTCGGGTACCAAGCAATGTTTAGGATCATTCTAATGGTTCTTCTAAGTCCTAATACACATTCCTAGATCATTCTAAGCCTTTAGAATACTCTCTTAACCATTATACACTTGTTAGAACGTCCAAGGAATCATGCTACACCCTCTACGTCCCTTGGGGTACCAAGCAATGTTTAGGATCATTCTAATGGTTCTTCTAAGTCCTAATACACATTCCTAGATCATTCTAAGCCTTTAGAATACTCTCTTAACCATTATAAACTTGTTAGAACGTCCAAGGACTCATGCTACACAGTCTACGTCCCTTGGGGTACCAAGCAAAGTTTAGGATCATTCTAATGGTTCTTATAAGTCCTAATACACATTCCTAGACCATTCTATGCCTTCAGAATACTCTCTTAACCATTCTACACTTGTTAGAACCTCCAAGGACTCATGCTACACCCTCTACGTCCCTTGGGGTACCAAGCAATGTTTAGGATCATACTAATGGTTCTTATAAGTCCTAATACACATTCCTAGACAATTCTAAGCCTTTAGAATACTCTCTTAACCATTCTACACTTGTTAGAACCTCCAAGGAATCATGCTACACCCTCTACGTCCCTTGGGGTACCAAGCAATGTTTAGGATCATTCTAATGGTTCTTCTAAGTCCTAATACACATTCCTAGATCATTCTAAGCCTTTAGAATACTCTCTTAACCATTATACACTTGTTAGAACGTCCAAGGACTCATGCTACACAGTCTACGTCCCTTGGGGTACCAAGCAAAGTTTAGGATCATTCTAATGGTTCTTATAAGTCCTAATACACATTCCTAGACCATTCTATGCCTTCAGAATACTCTCTTAACCATTCTACACTTGTTAGAACCTCCAAGGACTCATGCTACACCCTCTACGTCCCTTGGGGTACCAAG
Organism: Crotalaria pallida; assembly: GCA_037953625.1. Lineage (NCBI taxonomy): Eukaryota > Viridiplantae > Streptophyta > Magnoliopsida > Fabales > Fabaceae > Crotalaria > Crotalaria pallida. Next base: position 102,138,076 of record CM075654.1, on the reverse strand, counting down.
CAATGTTTAGGATCATACTAATGGTTCTTATAAGTCCTAATACACATTCCTAGACAATTCTAAGCCTTTAGAATACTCTCTTAACCATTCTACACTTGTTAGAACCTCCAAGGAATCATGCTACACCCTCTACGTCCCTTGGGGTACCAAGCAATGTTTAGGATCATTCTAATGGTTCTTCTAAGTCCTAATACACATTCCTAGATCATTCTAAGCCTTTAGAATACTCTCTTAACCATTATACACTTGTTAGAACGTCCAAGGACTCATGCTACACCCTCTAAGTCCCTTGGGGTACCAAGCAAAGTTTAGGATCATTCTAATGGTTCTTATAAGTCCTAATACACATTCCTAGACCATTCTATGCCTTTAGAATACTCTCTAAACCATTCTACACTTGTTAGAACCTCCAAGGACTCATGCTACACCCTCTACGTCCTTTGGGGTACCAAGCCATGTTTAGGATCATACTAATGGTTCTTATAAGTCCTAATACACATTCCTAGACAATTCTAAGCCTTTAGAATACTCTCTTAACCATTCTACACTTGTTAGAACCTCCAAGGACTCATGCTACACCCTCTACGTCCCTTGGGGTACCAAGCAATGTTTAGGATCATACTAATGGTTCTTATAAGTCCTAATACACATTCCTAGACCATTCTAAGCCTTTAGAATACTCTCTTAACCATTCTACACTTGTTAGAACCTCTAAGGAATCATGCTACACCCTCTACGTCCCTTGGGGTACCAAGCAATGTTTAGGATCATTCTAATGGTTCTTATAAGTCCTAATACACATTCCTAGACCATTCTAAGCCTTTAGAATACTCTCTTAACCATTCTACACTTGTTAGAACCTCCAAGTAATCATGCTACACCCTCTACGTCCCTTCGGGTACCAAGCAATGTTTAGGATCATTCTAATGGTTCTTCTAAGTCCTAATACACATTCCTAGATCATTCTAAGCCTTTAGAATACTCTCTTAACCATTATACACTTGTTAGAACGTCCAAGGAATCATGCTACACCCTCTACGTCCCTTGGGGTACCAAGCAATGTTTAGGATCATTCTAATGGTTCTTCTAAGTCCTAATACACATTCCTAGATCATTCTAAGCCTTTAGAATACTCTCTTAACCATTATACACTTGTTAGAACGTCCAAGGACTCATGCTACACAGTCTACGTCCCTTGGGGTACCAAGCAAAGTTTAGGATCATTCTAATGGTTCTTATAAGTCCTAATACACATTCCTAGACCATTCTATGCCTTCAGAATACTCTCTTAACCATTCTACACTTGTTAGAACCTCCAAGGACTCATGCTACACCCTCTACGTCCCTTGGGGTACCAAGCAATGTTTAGGATCATACTAATGGTTCTTATAAGTCCTAATACACATTCCTAGACAATTCTAAGCCTTTAGAATACTCTCTTAACCATTCTACACTTGTTAGAACCTCCAAGGACTCATGCTACACCCTCTACGTCCCTTGGGGTACCAAGCAATGTTTAGGATCATACTAATGGTTCTTATAAGTCCTAATACACATTCCTAGACCATTCTAAGCCTTTAGAATACTCTCTTAACCATTCTACACTTGTTAGAACCTCCAAGGACTCATGCTACACCCTCTACGTCCCTTGGGGTACCAAGCAATGTTTAGTATCATTCTAATTGTTCTTATAAGTCCTAATACACATTCCTAGACCATTCTATGCCTTTAGAATACTCTCTTAACCATTCTACACTTGTTAGAACCTCCAAGGACTCATGCTACACCCTCTACGTCCCTTGGGGTACCAAGCAATGTTTAGGATCATTCTAATGGTTCTTATAAGTCCTAATACACATTCCTAGACCATTCTATGCCTTTAGAATACTCTCTTAACCATTCTACACTTGTTAGAACCTCCAAGGACTCATGCTACACCCTCTACGTCCCTTGGGGTACCAAGCAATGTTTAGGATCATACTAATGGTTCTTATAAGTCCTAATACACATTCCTAGATCATTCTATGCCTTTAGAATACTCTCTTAACCATTCTACACTTGTTAGAACCTCCAAGGACTCATGCTACACCCTCTACGTCCCTTCGGGTACCAAGCAATGTTTAGGATCATTCTAATGGTTCTTCTAAGTCCTAATACACATTCCTAGATCATTCTAAGCCTTTAGAATACTCTCTTAACCATTCTACACTTGTTAGAACGTCCAAGGACTCATGCTACACCCTCTACGTCCCTTGGGGTACCAAGCAATGTTTAGGATCATACTAATGGTTCTTATAAGTCCTAATACACATTCCTAGACCATTCTAAGCCTTTAGAATACTCTCTTAACCATTCTACACTTGTTAGAACCTCCAAGGAATCATGCTACACCCTCTACGTCCCTTGGGGTACCAAGCAATGTTTAGGATCATTCTAATGGTTCTTATAAGTCCTAATACACATTCCTAGACCATTCTAAGCCTTTAGAATACTCTCTTAACCATTCTACACTTGTTAGAACCTCCAAGTAATCATGCTACACCCTCTACGTCCCTTCGGGTACCAAGCAATGTTTAGGATCATACTAATGGTTCTTATAAGTCCTAATACACATTCCTAGACAATTCTAAGCCTTTAGAATACTCTCTTAACCATTCTACACTTGTTAGAACCTCCAAGGACTCATGCTACACCCTCTACGTCCCTTGGGGTACCAAGCAATGTTTAGGATCATACTAATGGTTCTTATAAGTCCTAATACACATTCCTAGACAATTCTAAGCCTTTAGAATACTCTCTTAACCATTATACACTTGTTAGAACCTCCAAGGAATCATGCTAAACCCTCTACGTCCCTTGGGGTACCAAGCAATGTTTAGGATCATTCTAATGGTTCTTCTAAGTCCTAATACACATTCCTAGATCATTCTAAGCCTTTAGAATACTCTCTTAACCATTATACACTTGTTAGAACGTCCAAGGACTCATGCTACACCCTCTAAGTCCCTTGGGGTACCAAGCAAAGTTTAGGATCATTCTAATGGTTCTTATAAGTCCTAATACACATTCCTAGACCATTCTATGCCTTTAGAATACTCTCTTAACCATTATACACTTGTTAGAACCTCCAAGGACTCATGCTACATCCTCTACGTCCCTTGGGGTACCAAGCAATGTTTAGGATCATACTAATGGTTCTTATAAGTCCTAATACACATTCCTAGACAATTCTAAGCCTTTAGAATACTCTCTTAACCATTCTACACTTGTTAGAACCTCCAAGGACTCATGCTACACCCTCTACGTCCCTTGGGGTACCAAGCAATGTTTAGGATCATACTAATGGTTCTTATAAGTCCTAATACACATTCCTAGACCATTCTAAGCCTTTAGAATACTCTCTTAACCATTCTACACTTGTTAGAACCTCCAAGGACTCATGCTACACCCTCTACGTCCCTTGGGGTACCAAGCAATGTTTAGTATCATTCTAATTGTTCTTATAAGTCCTAATACACATTCCTAGACCATTCTATGCCTTTAGAATACTCTCTTAACCATTCTACACTTGTTAGAACCTCCAAGGACTCATGCTACACCCTCTACGTCCCTTGGGGTACCAAGCAATGTTTAGGATCATTCTAATGGTTCTTATAAGTCCTAATACACATTCCTAGACCATTCTATGCCTTTAGAATACTCTCTTAACCATTCTACACTTGTTAGAACCTCCAAGGACTCATGCTACACCCTCTACGTCCCTTGGGGTACCAAGCAATGTTTAGGATCATACTAATGGTTCTTATAAGTCCTAATACACATTCCTAGATCATTCTATGCCTTTAGAATACTCTCTTAACCATTCTACACTTGTTAGAACCTCCAAGGACTCATGCTACACCCTCTACGTCCCTTCGGGTACCAAGCAATGTTTAGGATCATTCTAATGGTTCTTCTAAGTCCTAATACACATTCCTAGATCATTCTAAGCCTTTAGAATACTCTCTTAACCATTCTACACTTGTTAGAACGTCCAAGGACTCATGCTACACCCTCTACGTCCCTTGGGGTACCAAGCAATGTTTAGGATCATACTAATGGTTCTTATAAGTCCTAATACACATTCCTAGACCATTCTAAGCCTTTAGAATACTCTCTTAACCATTCTACACTTGTTAGAACCTCCAAGGAATCATGCTACACCCTCTACGTCCCTTGGGGTACCAAGCAATGTTTAGGATCATTCTAATGGTTCTTATAAGTCCTAATACACATTCCTAGACCATTCTAAGCCTTTAGAATACTCTCTTAACCATTCTACACTTGTTAGAACCTCCAAGTAATCATGCTACACCCTCTACGTCCCTTCGGGTACCAAGCAATGTTTAGGATCATACTAATGGTTCTTATAAGTCCTAATACACATTCCTAGACAATTCTAAGCCTTTAGAATACTCTCTTAACCATTCTACACTTGTTAGAACCTCCAAGGACTCATGCTACACCCTCTACGTCCCTTGGGGTACCAAGCAATGTTTAGGATCATACTAATGGTTCTTATAATACCTAATACACATTCCTAGACAATTCTAAGCCTTTAGAATACTCTCTTAACCATTATACACTTGTTAGAACCTCCAAGGAATCATGCTAAACCCTCTACGTCCCTTGGGGTACCAAGCAATGTTTAGGATCATTCTAATGGTTCTTCTAAGTCCTAATACACATTCCTAGATCATTCTAAGCCTTTAGAATACTCTCTTAACCATTATACACTTGTTAGAACGTCCAAGGACTCATGCTACACCCTCTAAGTCCCTTGGGGTACCAAGCAAAGTTTAGGATCATTCTAATGGTTCTTATAAGTCCTAATACACATTCCTAGACCATTCTATGCCTTTAGAATACTCTCTTAACCATTATACACTTGTTAGAACCTCCAAGGACTCATGCTACATCCTCTACGTCCCTTGGGGTACCAAGCAATGTTTAGGATCATACTAATGGTTCTTATAAGTCCTAATACACATTCCTAGACAATTCTAAGCCTTTAGAATACTCTCTTAACCATTCTACACTTGTTAGAACCTCCAAGGACTCATGCTACACCCTCTACGTCCCTTGGGGTACCAAGCAATGTTTAGGATCATACTAATGGTTCTTATAAGTCCTAATACACATTCCTAGACCATTCTAAGCCTTTAGAATACTCTCTTAACCATTCTACACTTGTTAGAACCTCCAAGGTATCATGCTACACCCTCTACATCCCTTGGGGTACCAAGCAATGTTTAGGATCATTCTAATGGTTCTTATAAGTCCTAATACACATTCCTAGACCATTCTAAGCCTTTAGAATACTCTCTTAACCATTCTACACTTGTTAGAACCTCCAAGTAATCATGCTACACCCTCTACGTCCCTTCGGGTACCAAGCAATGTTTAGGATCATTCTAATGGTTCTTCTAAGTCCTAATACACATTCCTAGATCATTCTAAGCCTTTAGAATACTCTCTTAACCATTATACACTTGTTAGAACGTCCAAGGAATCATGCTACACCCTCTACGTCCCTTGGGGTACCAAGCAATGTTTAGGATCATTCTAATGGTTCTTCTAAGTCCTAATACACATTCCTAGATCATTCTAAGCCTTTAGAATACTCTCTTAACCATTATACACTTGTTAGAACGTCCAAGGAATCATGCTACACCCTCTACGTCCCTTGGGGTACCAAGCAATGTTTAGGATCATTCTAATGGTTCTTATAAGTCCTAATACACATTCCTAGACCATTCTATGCCTTTAGAATACTCTCTTAACCATTCTACACTTGTTAGAACCTCCAAGGACTCATGCTACACCCTCTACGTCCCTTGGGGTACCAAGCAATGTTTAGGATCATACTAATGGTTCTTATAAGTCCTAATACACATTCCTAGACCATTCTATGCCTTTAGAATACTGTCTTAACCATTCTACACTTGTTAGAACCTCCAAGGACTCATGCTACACCCTCTACGTCCCTTGGGTTACCAAGCAATGTTTAGGATCATTCTAATGGTTCTTCTAAGTCCTAATACACATTCCTAGATCATTCTAAGCCTTTAGAATACTCTCTTAACCATTATACACTTGTTAGAACGTCCAAGGACTCATGCTACACCCTGTACGTCCCTTGGGGTACCAAGCAATGTTTAGGATCATACTAATGGTTCTTATAAGTCCTAATACACATTCCTAGACCATTCTAAGCCTTTAGAATACTCTCTTAACCATTCTACACTTGTTAGAACCTCCAAGGAATCATGCTACACCCTCTACGTCCCTTGGGGTACCAAGCAATGTTTAGGATCATTCTAATGGTTCTTATAAGTCCTAATACACATTCCGAGACCATTCTATGCCTTTAGAATACTCTCTTAACCATTCTACACTTGTTAGAACCTCCAAGTAATCATGCTAGACCCTCTACGTCCCTTCGGGTACCAAGCAATGTTTAGGATCATACTAATGGTTCTTATAAGTCCTAATACACATTCCTAGACAATTCTAAGCCTTTAGAATACTCTCTTAACCATTCTACACTTGTTAGAACCTCCAAGGAATCATGCTACACCCTCTACGTCCCTTCGGGTACCAAGCAATGTTTAGGATCATACTAATGGTTCTTATAAGTCCTAATACACATTCCTAGACAAGTCTAAGCCTTTAGAATACTCTCTTAACCATTCTACACTTGTTAGAACCTCCAAGGACTCATGCTACACCCTCTACGTCCCTGGGGGTACCAAGCAATGTTTAGGATCATACTAATGGTTCTTATAAGTCCTAATACACATTCCTAGACAATTCTAAGCCTTTAGAATACTCTCTTAACCATTCTACACTTGTTAGAACCTCCAAGGAATCATGCTAAACCCTCTACGTCCCTTGGGGTACCAAGCAATGTTTAGGATCATTCTAATGGTTCTTCTAAGTCCTAATACACATTCCTAGATCATTCTAAGCCTTTAGAATACTCTCTTAACCATTCTACACTTGTTAGAACCTCCAAGGAATCATGCTAAACCCTCTACGTCCCTTGGGGTACCAAGCAATGTTTAGGATCATTCTAATGGTTCTTCTAAGTCCTAATACACATTCCTAGATCATTCTAAGCCTTTAGAATACTCTCTTAACCATTATACACTTGTTAGAACGTCCAAGGAATCATGCTACACCCTCTACGTCCCTTGGGGTACCAAGCAATGTTTAGGATCATTCTAATGGTTCTTCTAAGTCCTAATACACATTCCTAGATCATTCTAAGCCTTTAGAATACTCTCTTAACCATTATACACTTGTTAGAACGTCCAAGGACTCATGCTACACCCTCTATGTCCCTTGGGGTACCAAGCAATGTTTAGTATCATTCTAATTGTTCTTATAAGTCCTAATACACATTCCTAGACCATTCTATGCCTTTAGAATACTCTCTTAACCATTCTACACTTGTTAGAACCTCCAAGGACTCATGCTACACCCTCTACGTCCCTTGGGGTACCAAGCAATGTTTAGGATCATTCTAATGGTTCTTATAAGTCCTAATACACATTCCTAGACCATTCTATGCCTTTAGAATACTCTCTTAACCATTATACACTTGTTAGAACCTCCAAGGAATCATGCTACACCCTCTACGTCCCTTCGGGTACCAAGCAATGTTTAGGATCATTCTAATGGTTCTTCTAAGTCCTAATACACATTCCTAGATCATTCTAAGCCTTTAGAATACTCTCTTAACCATTATACACTTGTTAGAACGTCCAAGGACTCATGCTACACCCTCTACGTCCCTTGGGGTACCAAGCAAAGTTTAGGATCATTCTAATGGTTCTTATAAGTCCTAATACACATTCCTAGACCATTTTATGCCTTTAGAATACTCTCTTAACCATTCTACACTTGTTAGAACCTCCAAGGACTCATGCTACACCCTCTACGTCCCTTGGGGTACCAAGCAATGTTTAGGATCATACTAATGGTTCTTATAAGTCCTAATACACATTCCTAGACAATTCTAAGCCTTTAGAATACTCTCTTAACCATTCTACACTTGTTAGAACCTCCAAGGACTCATGCTACACCCTCTACGTCCCTTGGGGTACCAAGCAATGTTTAGGATCATACTAATGGTTCTTATAAGTCCTAATACACATTCCTAGACAATTTTAAGCCTTTAGAATACTCTCTTAACCATTCTACACTTGTTAGAACCTCCAAGGAATCATGCTACACCCTCTACGTCCCTTGGGGTACCAAGCAATGTTTAGGATCATTCTAATGGTTCTTCTAAGTCCTAATACACATTCCTAGATCATTCTAAGCCTTTAGAATACTCTCTTAACCATTATACACTTGTTAGAACGTCCAAGGACTCATGCTACACCCTCTACGTCCCTTGGGGTACCAAGCAAAGTTTAGGATCATTCTAATGGTTCTTATAAGTCCTAATACACATTCCTAGACCATTCTATGCCTTTAGAATACTCTCTTAACCATTCTACACTTGTTAGAACCTCCAAGGACTCATGCTACACCCTCTACGTCCCTTGGGGTACCAAGCCATGTTTAGGATCATACTAATGGTTCTTATAAGTCCTAATACACATTCCTAGACAATTCTAAGCCTTTAGAATACTCTCTTAACCATTCTACACTTGTTAGAACCTCCAAGGACTCATGCTACACCCTCTACGTCCCTTGGGGTACCAAGCAATGTTTAGGATCATACTAATGGTTCTTATAAGTCCTAATACACATTCCTAGACCATTCTAAGCCTTTAGAATACTCTCTTAACCATTCTACACTTGTTAGAACCTCCAAGGAATCATGCTACACCCTCTACGTCCCTTGGGGTACCAAGCAATGTTTAGGATCATTCTAATGGTTCTTATAAGTCCAAATACACATTCCTAGACCATTCTAAGCCTTTAGAATACTCTCTTAACCATTCTACACTTGTTAGAACCTCCAAGGAATCATGCTACACCCTCTACGTCCCTTCGGGTACCAAGCAATGTTTAGGATCATTCTAATGGTTCTTCTAAGTCCTAATACACATTCCTAGATCATTCTAAGCCTTTAGAATACTCTCTTAACCATTATACACTTGTTAGAACGTCCAAGGAATCATGCTACACCCTCTACGTCCCTTGGGGTAACAAGCAATGTTTAGGATCATTCTAATGGTTCTTCTAAGTCCTAATACACATTCCTAGATCATTCTAAGCCTTTAGAATACTCTCTTAACCATTATACACTTGTTAGAACGTCCAAGGACTCATGCTACACCCTCTACGTCCCTTGGGGTACCAAGCAAAGTTTAGGATCATTCTAATGGTTCTTATAAGTCCTAATACACATTCCTAGACCATTCTATGCCTTTAGAATACTCTCTTAACCATTCTACACTTGTTAGAACCTCCAAGGACTCATGCTACACCCTCTACGTCCCTTGGGGTACCAAGCAATGTTTAGGATCATACTAATTGTTCTTATAAGTCCTAATACACATTCCTAGACCATTCTAAGCCTTTAGAATACTCTCTTAACCATTCTACACTTGTTAGAACCTCCAAGGACTCATGCTACACCCTCTACGTCCCTTGGGGTACCAAGCAATGTTTAGGATCATACTAATGGTTCTTATAAGTCCTAATACACATTCCTAGACAATTCTAAGCCTTTAGAATACTCTCTTAACCATTCTACACTTGTTAGAACCTCCAAGGAATCATGCTACACCCTCTACGTCCCTTGGGGTACCAAGCAATGTTTAGGATCATTCTAATGGTTCTTCTAAGTCCTAATACACATTCCTAGATCATTCTAAGCCTTTAGAATACTCTCTGAACCATTATACACTTGTTAGAACCTCCAAGGACTCATGCTACACCCTCTACGACCCTTGGGGTACCAAGCAATGTTTAAGATCATTCTAATGGTTCTTATAAGTCCTAATACACATTCCTAGACCATTCTAAGCCTTTAGAATACTCTCATAACCATTCTACACTTGTTAGAACCTCCAAGGACTCATGCTACACCCTCTACGTCCCTTGGGGTACCAAGCAATGTTTAGGATCATACTAATGGTTCTTATAAGTCCTAATACACATTCCTAGACCATTCTAAGCCTTTAGAATACTCTCTTAACCATTCTACACTTGTTAGAACCTCCAAGGAATCTTGCTACACCCTCTACGTCCCTTGGGGTACCAAGCAATGTTTAGGATCATTCTAATGGTTCTTATAAGTTCTAATACACATTCCTAGACCATTCTAAGCCTTTAGAATACTCTCATAACCATTCTACACTTGTTAGAACCTCCAAGGAATCATGCTACACCCTCTACGTCCCTTGGGGTACCAAGCAATGTTTAGGATCATTCTAATGGTTCTTCTTAGTCCTAATACACATTCCTAGATCATTCTATGCCTTTAGAATACTCTCTTAACCATTATACACTTGTTAGAACGTCCAAGGACTCATGCTACACCCTCTACGTCCCTTGGGGTACCAAGCAATGTTTAGGATCATACTAATGGTTCTTATAAGTCCTAATACACATTCCTAGATCATTCTAAGCCTTTAGAATACTCTCTTAACCATTATACACTTGTTTGAACGTCCAAGGACTCATGCTACACCCTCTACGTCCCTTGGGGTACCAAGCAATGTTTAGGATCATTCTAATGGTTCTTCTAAGTCCGAATACACATTCCTAGACCATTCTAAGCCTTTAGAATACTCTCTTAACCATTCTACACTTGTTAGAACCTCCAAGAACTCATGCTACACCCTCTACGTCCCTTGGGGTACCAAGCAATGTTTAGGATCATTCTAATGGTTCTTATAAGTCCTAATACACGTTCCTAGACCATTCTATGCCTTTAGAATACTCTCTTAACCATTCTACACTTGTTAGAACCTCCAAGGACTCATGCACACCCTCTACGTCCCTTGGGGTACCAAGCATTGTTTAGGATCATTCTAATGGTTCTTCTAAGTCCTAATACACATTCCTAGACCATTCTAAGCCTTTAGAATACTCTCTTAACCATTCTACACTTGTTAGAACCTCCAAGGAATCTTGCTACACCCTCTACGTCCCTTGGGGTACCAAGCAATGTTTAGGATCATTCTAATGGTTCTTATAAGTCCTAATACACGTTCCTAGACCATTCTATGCCTTTAGAATACTCTCTTAACCATTCTACACTTGTTAGAACCTCCAAGGAATCTTGCTACACCCTCTACGTCCCTTGGGGTACCAAGCAATGTTTAGGATCATACTAATGGTTCTTATAAGTCCTAATACACATTCCTAGACCATTCTAAGCCTTTAGAATACTCTCTTAACCATTCTACACTTGTTAGAACCTCCAAGGAATCTTGCTACACCCTCTACGTCCCTTGGGGTACCAAGCAATGTTTAGGATCATTCTAATGGTTCTTATAAGTCCTAATACACATTCCTAGACCATTCTATGCCTTTAGAATACTCTCTTAACCATTCTACATTTGTTAGAACCTCCAAGGACTCATGCTACACCCTCTACGTCCCTTGGGGTACCAAGCAATGTTTAGGATCATACTAATTGTTCTTATAAGTCCTAATACACATTCCTAGACCATTCTAAGCCTTTAGAATACTCTCTTAACCATTCTACACATATTAGAAACTCCAAGGACTCTTGCTACACCGTCTACGTCCCTTGGGGTACCCAGCAATGTTTAGGATCATACTAATTGTTCTTATAAGTCCTAATACACATTCCTAGACCATTCTAAGCCTTTAGAATACTCTCTTAACCATTCTACACTTGTTAGAACCTCCAAGTAATCATGCTACACCCTCTACGTCCCTTCGGGTACCAAGCAATGTTTAGGATCATACTAATGGTTCTTATAAGTCCTAATACACATTCCTAGACAATTCTAAGTCTTTAGAATACTCTCTTAACCATTCTACACTTGTTAGAACCTCCAAGGAATCATGCTAAACCCTCTACGTCCCTTGGGGTACCAAGCAATGTTTAGGATCATTCTAATGGTTCTTCTAAGTCCTAATACACATTCCTAGACCATTCTAAGCCTTTAGAATACTCTCTTAACCATTCTACACTTGTTAGAACCTCCAAGAACTCATGCTACACCCTCTACGTCCCTTGGGGTACCAAGCAATGTTTAGGATCATTCTAATGGTTCTTATAAGTCCTAATACACGTTCCTAGACCATTCTATGCCTTTAGAATACTCTCTTAACCATTCTACACTTGTTAGAACCTCCAAGGACTCATGCACACCCTCTACGTCCCTTGGGGTACCAAGCATTGTTTAGGATCATTCTAATGGTTCTTCTAAGTCCTAATACACATTCCTAGACCATTCTAAGCCTTTAGAATACTCTCTTAACCATTCTACACTTGTTAGAACCTCCAAGGAATCTTGCTACACCCTCTACGTCCCTTGGGGTACCAAGCAATGTTTAGGATCATTCAAATGGTTCTTATAAGTCCTAATACACATTCCTAGACCATTCTAAGCCTTTAGAATACTCTCATAACCATTCTACACTTGTTAGAACCTCCAAGGAATCATGCTACACCCTCTACGTCCCTTGGGGTACCAAGGAATGTTTAGGATCATTCTAATGGTTCTTCTTAGTCCTAATACACATTCCTAGATCATTCTATGCCTTTAGAATACTCTCTTAACCATTATACACTTGTTAGAACGTCCAAGGACTCATGCTACACCCTCTACGTCCCTTGGGGTACCAAGCAATGTTTAGGATCATTCTAATGGTTCTTATAAGTCCTAATACACGTTCCTAGACCATTCTATGCCTTTAGAATACTCTCTTAACCATTCTACACTTGTTAGAACCTCCAAGGACTCATGCACACCCTCTACATCCCTTGGGGTACCAAGCATTGTTTAGGATCATTCTAATGGTTCTTCTAAGTCCTAATACACATTCCTAGACCATTCTAAGCCTTTAGAATACTCTCTTAACCATTCTACACTTGTTAGAACCTCCAAGGAATCTTGCTACACCCTCTACGTCCCTTGGGGTACCAAGCAATGTTTAGGATCATACTAATGGTTCTTATAAGTCCTAATACACATTCCTAGACAATTCTAAGCCTTTAGAATACTCTCTTAACCATTCTACACTTGTTAGAACCTCCAAGGAATCATGCTAAACCCTCTACGTCCCTTGGGGTACCAAGCAATGTTTAGGATCATTCTAATGGTTCTTATAAGTCCTAATACACGTTCCTAGACCATTCTATGCCTTTAGAATACTCTCTTAACCATTCTACACTTGTTAGAACCTCCAAGGACTCATGCACACCCTCTACGTCCCTTGGGGTACCAAGCATTGTTTAGGATCATTCTAATGGTTCTTCTAAGTCCTAATACACATTCCTAGACCATTCTAAGCCTTTAGAATACTCTCTTAACCATTCTACACTTGTTAGAACCTCCAAGGAATCTTGCTACACCCTCTACGTCCCTTGGGGTACCAAGCAATGTTTAGGATCATTCTAATGGTTCTTATAAGTCCTAATACACGTTCCTAGACCATTCTATGCCTTTAGAATACTCTCTTAACCATTCTACACTTGTTAGAACCTCCAAGGACTCATGCACACCCTCTACATCCCTTGGGGTACCAAGCATTGTTTAGGATCATTCTAATGGTTCTTCTAAGTCCTAATACACATTCCTAGACCATTCTAAGCCTTTAGAATACTCTCTTAACCATTCTACACTTGTTAGAACCTCCAAGGAATCTTGCTACACCCTCTACGTCCCTTGGGGTACCAAGCAATGTTTAGGATCATACTAATGGTTCTTATAAGTCCTAATACACATTCCTAGACCATTCTAAGCCTTTAGAATACTCTCTTAACCATTCTACACTTGTTAGAACCTCCAAGGAATCTTGCTACACCCTCTACGTCCCTTGGGGTACCAAGCAATGTTTAGGATCATTCTAATGGTTCTTATAAGTCCTAATACACATTCCTAAACCATTCTAAGCCTTTAGAATACTCTCTTAACCATTCTACACTTGTTAGAACCTCCAAGTAATCATGCTACACCCTCTACGTCCCTTCGGGTACCAAGCAATGTTTAGGATCATACTAATGGTTCTTATAAGTCCTAATACACATTCCTAGACAATTCTAAGCCTTTAGAATACTCTCTTAACCATTCTACACTTGTTAGAACCTCCAAGGACTCATGCTACACCCTCTACGTCCCTTGGGGTACCAAGCAATGTTTAGGATCATACTAATGGTTCTTATAAGTCCTAATACACATTCCTAGACAATTCTAAGCCTTTAGAATACTCTCTTAACCATTATACACTTGTTAGAACCTCCAAGGAATCATGCTAAACCCTCTACGTCCCTTGGGGTACCAAGCAATGTTTAGGATCATTCTAATGGTTCTTCTAAGTCCTAATACACATTCCTAGATCATTCTAAGCCTTTAGAATACTCTCTTAACCATTATACACTTGTTAGAACGTCCAAGGACTCATGCTACACCCTCTAAGTCCCTTGGGGTACCAAGCAAAGTTTAGGATCATTCTAATGGTTCTTATAAGTCCTAATACACATTCCTAGACCATTCTATGCCTTTAGAATACTCTCTTAACCATTATACACTTGTTAGAACCTCCAAGGACTCATGCTACATCCTCTACGTCCCTTGGGGTACCAAGCAATGTTTAGGATCATACTAATGGTTCTTATAAGTCCTAATACACATTCCTAGACAATTCTAAGCCTTTAGAATACTCTCTTAACCATTCTACACTTGTTAGAACCTCCAAGGACTCATGCTACACCCTCTACGTCCCTTGGGGTACCAAGCAATGTTTAGGATCATACTAATGGTTCTTATAAGTCCTAATACACATTCCTAGACCATTCTAAGCCTTTAGAATACTCTCTTAACCATTCTACACTTGTTAGAACCTCCAAGGACTCATGCTACACCCTCTACGTCCCTTGGGGTACCAAGCAATGTTTAGTATCATTCTAATTGTTCTTATAAGTCCTAATACACATTCCTAGACCATTCTATGCCTTTAGAATACTCTCTTAACCATTCTACACTTGTTAGAACCTCTAAGGACTCATGCTACACCCTCTACGTCCCTTGGGGTACCAAGCAATGTTTAGGATCATTCTAATGGTTCTTATAAGTCCTAATACACATTCCTAGACCATTCTATGCCTTTAGAATACTCTCTTAACCATTCTACACTTGTTAGAACCTCCAAGGACTCATGCTACACCCTCTACGTCCCTTGGGGTACCAAGCAATGTTTAGGATCATACTAATGGTTCTTATAAGTCCTAATACACATTCCTAGATCATTCTATGCCTTTAGAATACTCTCTTAACCATTCTACACTTGTTAGAACCTCCAAGGACTCATGCTACACCCTCTACGTCCCTTCGGGTACCAAGCAATGTTTAGGATCATTCTAATGGTTCTTCTAAGTCCTAATACACATTCCTAGATCATTCTAAGCCTTTAGAATACTCTCTTAACCATTCTACACTTGTTAGAACGTCCAAGGACTCATGCTACACCCTCTACGTCCCTTGGGGTACCAAGCAATGTTTAGGATCATACTAATGGTTCTTATAAGTCCTAATACACATTCCTAGACCATTCTAAGCCTTTAGAATACTCTCTTAACCATTCTACACTTGTTAGAACCTCCAAGGAATCATGCTACACCCTCTACGTCCCTTGGGGTACCAAGCAATGTTTAGGATCATTCTAATGGTTCTTATAAGTCCTAATACACATTCCTAGACCATTCTAAGCCTTTAGAATACTCTCTTAACCATTCTACACTTGTTAGAACCTCCAAGTAATCATGCTACACCCTCTACGTCCCTTCGGGTACCAAGCAATGTTTAGGATCATACTAATGGTTCTTATAAGTCCTAATACACATTCCTAGACAATTCTAAGCCTTTAGAATACTCTCTTAACCATTCTACACTTGTTAGAACCTCCAAGGACTCATGCTACACCCTCTACGTCCCTTGGGGTACCAAGCAATGTTTAGGATCATACTAATGGTTCTTATAAGTCCTAATACACATTCCTAGACAATTCTAAGCCTTTAGAATACTCTCTTAACCATTATACACTTGTTAGAACCTCCAAGGAATCATGCTAAACCCTCTACGTCCCTTGGGGTACCAAGCAATGTTTAGGATCATTCTAATGGTTCTTCTAAGTCCTAATACACATTCCTAGATCATTCTAAGCCTTTAGAATACTCTCTTAACCATTATACACTTGTTAGAACGTCCAAGGACTCATGCTACACCCTCTAAGTCCCTTGGGGTACCAAGCAAAGTTTAGGATCATTCTAATGGTTCTTATAAGTCCTAATACACATTCCTAGACCATTCTATGCCTTTAGAATACTCTCTTAACCATTATACACTTGTTAGAACCTCCAAGGACTCATGCTACATCCTCTACGTCCCTTGGGGTACCAAGCAATGTTTAGGATCATACTAATGGTTCTTATAAGTCCTAATACACATTCCTAGACAATTCTAAGCCTTTAGAATACTCTCTTAACCATTCTACACTTGTTAGAACCTCCAAGGACTCATGCTACACCCTCTACGTCCCTTGGGGTACCAAGCAATGTTTAGGATCATACTAATGGTTCTTATAAGTCCTAATACACATTCCTAGACCATTCTAAGCCTTTAGAATACTCTCTTAACCATTCTACACTTGTTAGAACCTCCAAGGAATCATGCTACACCCTCTACATCCCTTGGGGTACCAAGCAATGTTTAGGATCATTCTAATGGTTCTTATAAGTCCTAATACACATTCCTAGACCATTCTAAGCCTTTAGAATACTCTCTTAACCATTCTACACTTGTTAGAACCTCCAAGTAATCATGCTACACCCTCTACGTCCCTTCGGGTACCAAGCAATGTTTAGGATCATTCTAATGGTTCTTCTAAGTCCTAATACACATTCCTAGATCATTCTAAGCCTTTAGAATACTCTCTTAACCATTATACACTTGTTAGAACGTCCAAGGAATCATGCTACACCCTCTACGTCCCTTGGGGTACCAAGCAATGTTTAGGATCATTCTAATGGTTCTTCTAAGTCCTAATACACATTCCTAGATCATTCTAAGCCTTTAGAATACTCTCTTAACCATTATACACTTGTTAGAACGTCCAAGGAATCATGCTACACCCTCTACGTCCCTTGGGGTACCAAGCAATGTTTAGGATCATTCTAATGGTTCTTATAAGTCCTAATACACATTCCTAGACCATTCTATGCCTTTAGAATACTCTCTTAACCATTCTACACTTGTTAGAACCTCCAAGGACTCATGCTACACCCTCTACGTCCCTTGGGGTACCAAGCAATGTTTAGGATCATACTAATGGTTCTTATAAGTCCTAATACACATTCCTAGACCATTCTATGCCTTTAGAATACTGTCTTAACCATTCTACACTTGTTAGAACCTCCAAGGACTCATGCTACACCCTCTACGTCCCTTGGGTTACCAAGCAATGTTTAGGATCATTCTAATGGTTCTTCTAAGTCCTAATACACATTCCTAGATCATTCTAAGCCTTTAGAATACTCTCTTAACCATTATACACTTGTTAGAACGTCCAAGGACTCATGCTACACCCTGTACGTCCCTTGGGGTACCAAGCAATGTTTAGGATCATACTAATGGTTCTTATAAGTCCTAATACACATTCCTAGACCATTCTAAGCCTTTAGAATACTCTCTTAACCATTCTACACTTGTTAGAACCTCCAAGGAATCATGCTACACCCTCTACGTCCCTTGGGGTACCAAGCAATGTTTAGGATCATTCTAATGGTTCTTATAAGTCCTAATACACATTCCTAGACCATTCTATGCCTTTAGAATACTCTCTTAACCATTCTACACTTGTTAGAACCTCCAAGTAATCATGCTAGACCCTCTACGTCCCTTCGGGTACCAAGCAATGTTTAGGATCATACTAATGGTTCTTATAAGTCCTAATACACATTCCTAGACAATTCTAAGCCTTTAGAATACTCTCTTAACCATTCTACACTTGTTAGAACCTCCAAGGAATCATGCTACACCCTCTACGTCCCTTCGGGTACCAAGCAATGTTTAGGATCATACTAATGGTTCTTATAAGTCCTAATACACATTCCTAGACAAGTCTAAGCCTTTAGAATACTCTCTTAACCATTCTACACTTGTTAGAACCTCCAAGGACTCATGCTACACCCTCTACGTCCCTGGGGGTACCAAGCAATGTTTAGGATCATACTAATGGTTCTTATAAGTCCTAATACACATTCCTAGACAATTCTAAGCCTTTAGAATACTCTCTTAACCATTCTACACTTGTTAGAACCTCCAAGGAATCATGCTAAACCCTCTACGTCCCTTGGGGTACCAAGCAATGTTTAGGATCATTCTAATGGTTCTTCTAAGTCCTAATACACATTCCTAGATCATTCTAAGCCTTTAGAATACTCTCTTAACCATTCTACACTTGTTAGAACCTCCAAGGAATCATGCTAAACCCTCTACGTCCCTTGGGGTACCAAGCAATGTTTAGGATCATTCTAATGGTTCTTCTAAGTCCTAATACACATTCCTAGATCATTCTAAGCCTTTAGAATACTCTCTTAACCATTATACACTTGTTAGAACGTCCAAGGAATCATGCTACACCCTCTACGTCCCTTGGGGTACCAAGCAATGTTTAGGATCATTCTAATGGTTCTTCTAAGTCCTAATACACATTCCTAGATCATTCTAAGCCTTTAGAATACTCTCTTAACCATTATACACTTGTTAGAACGTCCAAGGACTCATGCTACACCCTCTATGTCCCTTGGGGTACCAAGCAATGTTTAGTATCATTCTAATTGTTCTTATAAGTCCTAATACACATTCCTAGACCATTCTATGCCTTTAGAATACTCTCTTAACCATTCTACACTTGTTAGAACCTCCAAGGACTCATGCTACACCCTCTACGTCCCTTGGGGTACCAAGCAATGTTTAGGATCATTCTAATGGTTCTTATAAGTCCTAATACACATTCCTAGACCATTCTATGCCTTTAGAATACTCTCTTAACCATTATACACTTGTTAGAACCTCCAAGGAATCATGCTACACCCTCTACGTCCCTTCGGGTACCAAGCAATGTTTAGGATCATTCTAATGGTTCTTCTAAGTCCTAATACACATTCCTAGATCATTCTAAGCCTTTAGAATACTCTCTTAACCATTATACACTTGTTAGAACGTCCAAGGACTCATGCTACACCCTCTACGTCCCTTGGGGTACCAAGCAAAGTTTAGGATCATTCTAATGGTTCTTATAAGTCCTAATACACATTCCTAGACCATTTTATGCCTTTAGAATACTCTCTTAACCATTCTACACTTGTTAGAACCTCCAAGGACTCATGCTACACCCTCTACGTCCCTTGGGGTACCAAGCAATGTTTAGGATCATACTAATGGTTCTTATAAGTCCTAATACACATTCCTAGACAATTCTAAGCCTTTAGAATACTCTCTTAACCATTCTACACTTGTTAGAACCTCCAAGGACTCATGCTACACCCTCTACGTCCCTTGGGGTACCAAGCAATGTTTAGGATCATACTAATGGTTCTTATAAGTCCTAATACACATTCCTAGACAATTTTAAGCCTTTAGAATACTCTCTTAACCATTCTACACTTGTTAGAACCTCCAAGGAATCATGCTACACCCTCTACGTCCCTTGGGGTACCAAGCAATGTTTAGGATCATTCTAATGGTTCTTCTAAGTCCTAATACACATTCCTAGATCATTCTAAGCCTTTAGAATACTCTCTTAACCATTATACACTTGTTAGAACGTCCAAGGACTCATGCTACACCCTCTACGTCCCTTGGGGTACCAAGCAAAGTTTAGGATCATTCTAATGGTTCTTATAAGTCCTAATACACATTCCTAGACCATTCTATGCCTTTAGAATACTCTCTTAACCATTCTACACTTGTTAGAACCTCCAAGGACTCATGCTACACCCTCTACGTCCCTTGGGGTACCAAGCCATGTTTAGGATCATACTAATGGTTCTTATAAGTCCTAATACACATTCCTAGACAATTCTAAGCCTTTAGAATACTCTCTTAACCATTCTACACTTGTTAGAACCTCCAAGGACTCATGCTACACCCTCTACGTCCCTTGGGGTACCAAGCAATGTTTAGGATCATACTAATGGTTCTTATAAGTCCTAATACACATTCCTAGACCATTCTAAGCCTTTAGAATACTCTCTTAACCATTCTACACTTGTTAGAACCTCCAAGGAATCATGCTACACCCTCTACGTCCCTTGGGGTACCAAGCAATGTTTAGGATCATTCTAATGGTTCTTATAAGTCCAAATACACATTCCTAGACCATTCTAAGCCTTTAGAATACTCTCTTAACCATTCTACACTTGTTAGAACCTCCAAGGAATCATGCTACACCCTCTACGTCCCTTCGGGTACCAAGCAATGTTTAGGATCATTCTAATGGTTCTTCTAAGTCCTAATACACATTCCTAGATCATTCTAAGCCTTTAGAATACTCTCTTAACCATTATACACTTGTTAGAACGTCCAAGGAATCATGCTACACCCTCTACGTCCCTTGGGGTAACAAGCAATGTTTAGGATCATTCTAATGGTTCTTCTAAGTCCTAATACACATTCCTAGATCATTCTAAGCCTTTAGAATACTCTCTTAACCATTATACACTTGTTAGAACGTCCAAGGACTCATGCTACACCCTCTACGTCCCTTGGGGTACCAAGCAAAGTTTAGGATCATTCTAATGGTTCTTATAAGTCCTAATACACATTCCTAGACCATTCTATGCCTTTAGAATACTCTCTTAACCATTCTACACTTGTTAGAACCTCCAAGGACTCATGCTACACCCTCTACGTCCCTTGGGGTACCAAGCAATGTTTAGGATCATACTAATTGTTCTTATAAGTCCTAATACACATTCCTAGACCATTCTAAGCCTTTAGAATACTCTCTTAACCATTCTACACTTGTTAGAACCTCCAAGGACTCATGCTACACCCTCTACGTCCCTTGGGGTACCAAGCAATGTTTAGGATCATACTAATGGTTCTTATAAGTCCTAATACACATTCCTAGACAATTCTAAGCCTTTAGAATACTCTCTTAACCATTCTACACTTGTTAGAACCTCCAAGGAATCATGCTACACCCTCTACGTCCCTTGGGGTACCAAGCAATGTTTAGGATCATTCTAATGGTTCTTCTAAGTCCTAATACACATTCCTAGATCATTCTAAGCCTTTAGAATACTCTCTGAACCATTATACACTTGTTAGAACCTCCAAGGACTCATGCTACACCCTCTACGACCCTTGGGGTACCAAGCAATGTTTAAGATCATTCTAATGGTTCTTATAAGTCCTAATACACATTCCTAGACCATTCTAAGCCTTTAGAATACTCTCATAACCATTCTACACTTGTTAGAACCTCCAAGGACTCATGCTACACCCTCTACGTCCCTTGGGGTACCAAGCAATGTTTAGGATCATACTAATGGTTCTTATAAGTCCTAATACACATTCCTAGACCATTCTAAGCCTTTAGAATACTCTCTTAACCATTCTACACTTGTTAGAACCTCCAAGGAATCTTGCTACACCCTCTACGTCCCTTGGGGTACCAAGCAATGTTTAGGATCATTCTAATGGTTCTTATAAGTTCTAATACACATTCCTAGACCATTCTAAGCCTTTAGAATACTCTCATAACCATTCTACACTTGTTAGAACCTCCAAGGAATCATGCTACACCCTCTACGTCCCTTGGGGTACCAAGCAATGTTTAGGATCATTCTAATGGTTCTTCTTAGTCCTAATACACATTCCTAGATCATTCTATGCCTTTAGAATACTCTCTTAACCATTATACACTTGTTAGAACGTCCAAGGACTCATGCTACACCCTCTACGTCCCTTGGGGTACCAAGCAATGTTTAGGATCATACTAATGGTTCTTATAAGTCCTAATACACATTCCTAGATCATTCTAAGCCTTTAGAATACTCTCTTAACCATTATACACTTGTTTGAACGTCCAAGGACTCATGCTACACCCTCTACGTCCCTTGGGGTACCAAGCAATGTTTAGGATCATTCTAATGGTTCTTCTAAGTCCGAATACACATTCCTAGACCATTCTAAGCCTTTAGAATACTCTCTTAACCATTCTACACTTGTTAGAACCTCCAAGAACTCATGCTACACCCTCTACGTCCCTTGGGGTACCAAGCAATGTTTAGGATCATTCTAATGGTTCTTATAAGTCCTAATACACGTTCCTAGACCATTCTATGCCTTTAGAATACTCTCTTAACCATTCTACACTTGTTAGAACCTCCAAGGACTCATGCACACCCTCTACGTCCCTTGGGGTACCAAGCATTGTTTAGGATCATTCTAATGGTTCTTCTAAGTCCTAATACACATTCCTAGACCATTCTAAGCCTTTAGAATACTCTCTTAACCATTCTACACTTGTTAGAACCTCCAAGGAATCTTGCTACACCCTCTACGTCCCTTGGGGTACCAAGCAATGTTTAGGATCATTCTAATGGTTCTTATAAGTCCTAATACACGTTCCTAGACCATTCTATGCCTTTAGAATACTCTCTTAACCATTCTACACTTGTTAGAACCTCCAAGGAATCTTGCTACACCCTCTACGTCCCTTGGGGTACCAAGCAATGTTTAGGATCATACTAATGGTTCTTATAAGTCCTAATACACATTCCTAGACCATTCTAAGCCTTTAGAATACTCTCTTAACCATTCTACACTTGTTAGAACCTCCAAGGAATCTTGCTACACCCTCTACGTCCCTTGGGGTACCAAGCAATGTTTAGGATCATTCTAATGGTTCTTATAAGT
The DNA here is from genome assembly GCA_037953625.1 of Crotalaria pallida. Lineage (NCBI taxonomy): Eukaryota > Viridiplantae > Streptophyta > Magnoliopsida > Fabales > Fabaceae > Crotalaria > Crotalaria pallida. The sequence continues at coordinate 102,114,944 of CM075654.1, read as the reverse complement.
CCTAATACACATTCCTAGACCATTCTATGCCTTTAGAATACTCTCTTAACCATTCTACATTTGTTAGAACCTCCAAGGACTCATGCTACACCCTCTACGTCCCTTGGGGTACCAAGCAATGTTTAGGATCATACTAATTGTTCTTATAAGTCCTAATACACATTCCTAGACCATTCTAAGCCTTTAGAATACTCTCTTAACCATTCTACACATATTAGAAACTCCAAGGACTCTTGCTACACCGTCTACGTCCCTTGGGGTACCCAGCAATGTTTAGGATCATACTAATTGTTCTTATAAGTCCTAATACACATTCCTAGACCATTCTAAGCCTTTAGAATACTCTCTTAACCATTCTACACTTGTTAGAACCTCCAAGTAATCATGCTACACCCTCTACGTCCCTTCGGGTACCAAGCAATGTTTAGGATCATACTAATGGTTCTTATAAGTCCTAATACACATTCCTAGACAATTCTAAGTCTTTAGAATACTCTCTTAACCATTCTACACTTGTTAGAACCTCCAAGGAATCATGCTAAACCCTCTACGTCCCTTGGGGTACCAAGCAATGTTTAGGATCATTCTAATGGTTCTTCTAAGTCCTAATACACATTCCTAGACCATTCTAAGCCTTTAGAATACTCTCTTAACCATTCTACACTTGTTAGAACCTCCAAGAACTCATGCTACACCCTCTACGTCCCTTGGGGTACCAAGCAATGTTTAGGATCATTCTAATGGTTCTTATAAGTCCTAATACACGTTCCTAGACCATTCTATGCCTTTAGAATACTCTCTTAACCATTCTACACTTGTTAGAACCTCCAAGGACTCATGCACACCCTCTACGTCCCTTGGGGTACCAAGCATTGTTTAGGATCATTCTAATGGTTCTTCTAAGTCCTAATACACATTCCTAGACCATTCTAAGCCTTTAGAATACTCTCTTAACCATTCTACACTTGTTAGAACCTCCAAGGAATCTTGCTACACCCTCTACGTCCCTTGGGGTACCAAGCAATGTTTAGGATCATTCTAATGGTTCTTATAAGTCCTAATACACATTCCTAGACCATTCTAAGCCTTTAGAATACTCTCATAACCATTCTACACTTGTTAGAACCTCCAAGGAATCATGCTACACCCTCTACGTCCCTTGGGGTACCAAGGAATGTTTAGGATCATTCTAATGGTTCTTCTTAGTCCTAATACACATTCCTAGATCATTCTATGCCTTTAGAATACTCTCTTAACCATTATACACTTGTTAGAACGTCCAAGGACTCATGCTACACCCTCTACGTCCCTTGGGGTACCAAGCAATGTTTAGGATCATTCTAATGGTTCTTATAAGTCCTAATACACGTTCCTAGACCATTCTATGCCTTTAGAATACTCTCTTAACCATTCTACACTTGTTAGAACCTCCAAGGACTCATGCACACCCTCTACATCCCTTGGGGTACCAAGCATTGTTTAGGATCATTCTAATGGTTCTTCTAAGTCCTAATACACATTCCTAGACCATTCTAAGCCTTTAGAATACTCTCTTAACCATTCTACACTTGTTAGAACCTCCAAGGAATCTTGCTACACCCTCTACGTCCCTTGGGGTACCAAGCAATGTTTAGGATCATACTAATGGTTCTTATAAGTCCTAATACACATTCCTAGACAATTCTAAGCCTTTAGAATACTCTCTTAACCATTCTACACTTGTTAGAACCTCCAAGGAATCATGCTAAACCCTCTACGTCCCTTGGGGTACCAAGCAATGTTTAGGATCATTCTAATGGTTCTTATAAGTCCTAATACACGTTCCTAGACCATTCTATGCCTTTAGAATACTCTCTTAACCATTCTACACTTGTTAGAACCTCCAAGGACTCATGCACACCCTCTACGTCCCTTGGGGTACCAAGCATTGTTTAGGATCATTCTAATGGTTCTTCTAAGTCCTAATACACATTCCTAGACCATTCTAAGCCTTTAGAATACTCTCTTAACCATTCTACACTTGTTAGAACCTCCAAGGAATCTTGCTACACCCTCTACGTCCCTTGGGGTACCAAGCAATGTTTAGGATCATTCTAATGGTTCTTATAAGTCCTAATACACATTCCTAGACCATTCTAAGCCTTTAGAATACTCTCATAACCATTCTACACTTGTTAGAACCTCCAAGGAATCATGCTACACCCTCTACGTCCCTTGGGGTACCAAGGAATGTTTAGGATCATTCTAATGGTTCTTCTTAGTCCTAATACACATTCCTAGATCATTCTATGCCTTTAGAATACTCTCTTAACCATTATACACTTGTTAGAACGTCCAAGGACTCATGCTACACCCTCTACGTCCCTTGGGGTACCAAGCAATGTTTAGGATCATACTAATGGTTCTTATAAGTCCTAATACACATTCCTAGACAATTCTAAGCCTTTAGAATACTCTCTTAACCATTCTACACTTGTTAGAACCTCCAAGGAATCATGCTAAACCCTCTACGTCCCTTGGGGTACCAAGCAATGTTTAGGATCATACTAATGGTTCTTATAAGTCCTAATACACATTCCTAGATCATTCTAAGCCTTTAGAATACTCTCTTAACCATTATACACTTGTTTGAACGTCCAAGGACTCATGCTACACCCTCTACGTCCCTTGGGGTACCAAGCAATGTTTAGGATCATACTAATGGTTCTTCTAAGTCCTAATACACATTCCTAGACCATTCTATGCCTTTAGAATACTCTCTTAACCATTCTACACTTGTTAGAACCTCCAAGGACTCATGCTACACCCTCTACGTCCCTTAGGGTACCAAGCAATGTTTAGGATCATACTAATTGTTCTTATAAGTCCTAATACACATTCCTAGACCATTCTAAGCCTTTAGAATACTCTCTTAACCATTCTACACTTGTTAGAACCTCCAAGGACTCATGCTACACCCTCTACGTCCCTTGGGGTACCAAGCAATGTTTAGGATCATACTAATGGTTCTTATAAGTCCTAATACACATTCCTAGACAATTCTAAGCCTTTAGAATACTCTCTTAACCATTCTACACTTGTTAGAACCTCCAAGGAATCATGCTACACCCTCTACGTCCCTTGGGGTACCAAGCAATGTTTAGGATCATTCTAATGGTTCTTCTAAGTCCTAATACACATTCCTAGATCATTCTAAGCCTTTAGAATACTCTCTTAACTATTATACACTTGTTAGAACCTCCAAGGACTCATGCTACACCCTCTACGACCCTTGGGGTACCAAGCAATGTTTAAGATCATTCTAATGGTTCTTATAAGTCCTAATACACATTCCTAGACCATTCTAAGCCTTTAGAATACTCTCATAACCATTCTACACTTGTTAGAACCTCCAAGGAATCATGCTACACCCTCTACGTCCCTTGGGGTACCAAGGAATGTTTAGGATCATTCTAATGGTTCTTCTTAGTCCTAATACACATTCCTAGATCATTCTATGCCTTTAGAATACTCTCTTAACCATTATACACTTGTTAGAACGTCCAAGGACTCATGCTACACCCTCTACGTCCCTTGGGGTACCAAGCAATGTTTAGGATCATACTAATGGTTCTTATAAGTCCTAATACACATTCCTAGACAATTCTAAGCCTTTAGAATACTCTCTTAACCATTCTACACTTGTTAGAACCTCCAAGGAATCATGCTAAACCCTCTACGTCCCTTGGGGTACCAAGCAATGTTTAGGATCATACTAATGGTTCTTATAAGTCCTAATACACATTCCTAGATCATTCTAAGCCTTTAGAATACTCTCTTAACCATTATACACTTGTTTGAACGTCCAAGGACTCATGCTACACCCTCTACGTCCCTTGGGGTACCAAGCAATGTTTAGGATCATACTAATGGTTCTTCTAAGTCCTAATACACATTCCTAGACCATTCTATGCCTTTAGAATACTCTCTTAACCATTCTACACTTGTTAGAACCTCCAAGGACTCATGCTACACCCTCTACGTCCCTTAGGGTACCAAGCAATGTTTAGGATCATACTAATTGTTCTTATAAGTCCTAATACACATTCCTAGACCATTCTAAGCCTTTAGAATACTCTCTTAACCATTCTACACTTGTTAGAACCTCCAAGGACTCATGCTACACCCTCTACGTCCCTTGGGGTACCAAGCAATGTTTAGGATCATACTAATGGTTCTTATAAGTCCTAATACACATTCCTAGACAATTCTAAGCCTTTAGAATACTCTCTTAACCATTCTACACTTGTTAGAACCTCCAAGGAATCATGCTACACCCTCTACGTCCCTTGGGGTACCAAGCAATGTTTAGGATCATTCTAATGGTTCTTCTAAGTCCTAATACACATTCCTAGATCATTCTAAGCCTTTAGAATACTCTCTTAACTATTATACACTTGTTAGAACCTCCAAGGACTCATGCTACACCCTCTACGACCCTTGGGGTACCAAGCAATGTTTAAGATCATTCTAATGGTTCTTATAAGTCCTAATACACATTCCTAGACCATTCTAAGCCTTTAGAATACTCTCATAACCATTCTACACTTGTTAGAACCTCCAAGGACTCATGCTACACCCTCTACGTCCCTTGGGGTACCAAGCAATGTTTAGGATCATACTAATGGTTCTTATAAGTCCTAATACACATTCCTAGACCATTCTAAGCCTTTAGAATACTCTCTTAACAATTCTACACTTGTTAGAACCTCCAAGGAATCTTGCTACACCCTCTACGTCCCTTGGGGTACCAAGCAATGTTTAGGATCATTCTAATGGTTCTTATAAGTCCTAATACACATTCCTAGACCATTCTAAGCCTTTAGAATACTCTCATAACCATTCTACACTTGTTAGAACCTCCAAGGAATCATGCTACACCCTCTACGTCCCTTGGGGTACCAAGGAATGTTTAGGATCATTCTAATGGTTCTTCTTAGTCCTAATACACATTCCTAGATCATTCTATGCCTTTAGAATACTCTCTTAACCATTATACACTTGTTAGAACGTCCAAGGACTCATGCTACACCCTCTACGTCCCTTGGGGTACCAAGCAATGTTTAGGATCATACTAATGGTTCTTATAAGTCCTAATACACATTCCTAGACAATTCTAAGCCTTTAGAATACTCTCTTAACCATTCTACACTTGTTAGAACCTCCAAGGAATCATGCTAAACCCTCTACGTCCCTTGGGGTACCAAGCAATGTTTAGGATCATACTAATGGTTCTTATAAGTCCTAATACACATTCCTAGATCATTCTAAGCCTTTAGAATACTCTCTTAACCATTATACACTTGTTTGAACGTCCAAGGACTCATGCTACACCCTCTACGTCCCTTGGGGTACCAAGCAATGTTTAGGATCATACTAATGGTTCTTCTAAGTCCTAATACACATTCCTAGACCATTCTATGCCTTTAGAATACTCTCTTAACCATTCTACACTTGTTAGAACCTCCAAGGACTCATGCTACACCCTCTACGTCCCTTAGGGTACCAAGCAATGTTTAGGATCATACTAATTGTTCTTATAAGTCCTAATACACATTCCTAGACCATTCTAAGCCTTTAGAATACTCTCTTAACCATTCTACACTTGTTAGAACCTCCAAGGACTCATGCTACACCCTCTACGTCCCTTGGGGTACCAAGCAATGTTTAGGATCATACTAATGGTTCTTATAAGTCCTAATACACATTCCTAGACAATTCTAAGCCTTTAGAATACTCTCTTAACCATTCTACACTTGTTAGAACCTCAAAGGAATCATGCTACACCCTCTACGTCCCTTGGGGTACCAAGCAATGTTTAGGATCATTCTAATGGTTCTTCTAAGTCCTAATACACATTCCTAGATCATTCTAAGCCTTTAGAATACTCTCTTAACTATTATACACTTGTTAGAACCTCCAAGGACTCATGCTACACCCTCTACGACCCTTGGGGTACCAAGCAATGTTTAAGATCATTCTAATGGTTCTTATAAGTCCTAATACACATTCCTAGACCATTCTAAGCCTTTAGAATACTCTCATAACCATTCTACACTTGTTAGAACCTCCAAGGACTCATGCTACACCCTCTACGTCCCTTGGGGTACCAAGCAATGTTTAGGATCATACTAATGGTTCTTATAAGTCCTAATACACATTCCTAGACCATTCTAAGCCTTTAGAATACTCTCTTAACAATTCTACACTTGTTAGAACCTCCAAGGAATCTTGCTACACCCTCTACGTCCCTTGGGGTACCAAGCAATGTTTAGGATCATTCTAATGGTTCTTATAAGTCCTAATACACATTCCTAGACCATTCTAAGCCTTTAGAATACTCTCATAACCATTCTACACTTGTTAGAACCTCCAAGGAATCATGCTACACCCTCTACGTCCCTTGGGGTACCAAGGAATGTTTAGGATCATTCTAATGGTTCTTCTTAGTCCTAATACACATTCCTAGATCATTCTATGCCTTTAGAATACTCTCTTAACCATTATACACTTGTTAGAACGTCCAAGGACTCATGCTACACCCTCTACGTCCCTTGGGGTACCAAGCAATGTTTAGGATCATTCTAATGGTTCTTATAAGTCCTAATACACATTCCTAGACCATTCTATGCCTTTAGAATACTCTCTTAACCATTCTACATTTGTTAGAACCTCCAAGGACTCATGCTACACCCTCTACGTCCCTTGGGGTGCCAAGCAATGTTTAGGATCATACTAATTGTTCTTATAAGTCCTAATACACATTCCTAGACCATTCTAAGCCTTTAGAATACTCCCTTAACCATTCTACACATGTTAGAACCTCCAAGGACTCTTGCTACACCGTCTACGTCCCTTGGGGTACCCAGCAATGTTTAGGATCATACTAATGGTTCTTATAAGTCCTAATACACATTCCTAGACCATTCTAAGCCTTTAGAATACTCTCTTAACCATTCTACACTTGTTAGAACCTCCAAGGAATCATGCTACACCCTCTACGACCCTTGGGGTACCAAGCAATGTTAAAATCATTCTAATGGTTCTTATAAGTCCTAATACACATTCCTAGACCATTCTAAGCCTTTAGAATACTCTCATAACCATTCTACACTTGTTAGAACCTCCAAGGACTCATGCTACACCCTCTACGTCCCTTGGGGTACCAAGCAATGTTTAGGATCATACTAATGGTTCTTATAAGTCCTAATACACATTCCTAGACCATTCTAAGCCTTTAGAATACTCTCTTAACCATTCTACACTTGTTAGAACCTCCAAGGAATCATGCTACACCCTCTACGTCCCTTCGGGTACCAAGCAATGTTTAGGATCATTCTAATGGTTCTTCTAAGTCCTAATACACATTCCTAGATCATTCTATGCCTTTAGAATACTCTCTTAACCATTATACACTTGTTAGAACGTCCAAGGACTCATGCTACACCCTCTACGTCCCTTGGGGTACCAAGCAAAGTTTAGGATCATTCTAATGGTTCTTCTTAGTCCTAATACACATTCCTAGACCATTCTAAGCCTTTAGAATACTCTCTTAACCATTCTACACTTCTTAGAACCTCCAAGGACTCATGCTACACCCTCTACGTCCCTTGGGGTACCAAACAATGTTTAGGATCATTCTAATGGTTCTTATAAGTCCTAATACACATTCCTAGACCATTCTATGCCTTTAGAATACTCTCTTAACCATTCTACACTTGTTAGAACCTCCAAGGACTCATGCTACACCCTCTACGTCCCTTGGGGTACCAAGCAATGTTTAGGATCATACTAATGGTTCTTATAAGTCCTAATACACATTCCTAGACCATTCTAAGCCTTTAGAATACTCTCTTAACCATTCTACACATGTTAGAACCTCCAAGGACTCTTGCTACACCGTCTACGTCCCTTGGGGTACCCAGCAATGTTTAGGATCATACTAATGGTTCTTATAAGTCCTAATACACATTCCTAGACCATTCTAAGCCTTTAGAATACTCTCTTAACCATTCTACACTTGTTAGAACCTCCAAGGAATCATGCTACACCCTCTACGACCCTTGGGGTACCAAGCAATGTTAAAATCATTCTAATGGTTCTTATAAGTCCTAATACACATTCCTAGACCATTCTAAGCCTTTAGAATACTCTCATAACCATTCTACACTTGTTAGAACCTCCAAGGACTCATGCTACACCCTCTACGTCCCTTGGGGTACCAAGCAATGTTTAGGATCATACTAATGGTTCTTATAAGTCCTAATACACATTCCTAGACCATTCTAAGCCTTTAGAATACTCTCTTAACCATTCTACACTTGTTAGAACCTCCAAGGAATCTTGCTACACCCTCTACGTCCCTTGGGGTACCAAGCAATGTTTAGGATCATTCTAATGGTTCTTATAAGTCCTAATAAACATTCCTAGACCATTCTAAGCCTTTAGAATACTCTCATAACCATTCTACACTTGTTAGAACCTCCAAGGACTCATGCTACACCCTCTACATCCCTTGGGGTACCAAGCAATGTTTAGGATCATACTAATGGTTCTTATAAGTCCTAATACACATTCCTAGACCATTCTAAGCCTTTAGAATACTCTCTTAACCATTATACACTTGTTTGAACGTCCAAGGACTCATGCTACACCCTCTACGTCCCTTGGGGTACCAAGCAATGTTTAGGATCATTCTAATGGTTCTTCTAAGTCCTAATACACATTCCTAGACCATTCTAAGCCTTTAGAATACTCTCATAACCATTCTACACTTGTCAGAACCTCCAAGGAATCATGCTACACCCTCTATGTCCCTTGGGGTACCAAGCAATGTTTAGGATCATTCTAATGGTTCTTCTAAGTCCTAATACACATTCCTAGATCATTCTAAGCCTTTAGAATATTCTCTTAACCATTATACACTTGTTTGAACGTCCAAGGACTCATGCTACACCCTCTACGTCCCTTGGGGTACCAAGCAATGTTTAGGATCATTCTAATGGTTCTTCTAAGTCCTAATACACATTCCTAGACCATTCTAAGCCTTTAGAATACTCTCATAACCATTCTACACTTGTCAGAACCTCCAAGGAATCATGCTACACCCTCTACGTCCCTTGGGGTACCAAGCAATGTTTAGGATCATTCTAATGGTTCTTATAAGTCCTAATACACATTCCTAGACTATTCTATGCCTTTAGAATACTCTCTTAACCATTCTACACTTGTTAGAACCTCCAAGGAATCATGCTACACCCTCTATGACCCTTGGGGTACCAAGCAATGTTAAAATCATTCTAATGGTTCTTATAAGTCCTAATACACATTCCTAGACCATTCTAAGCCTTTAGAATACTCTCATAACCATTCTACACTTGTTAGAACCTCCAAGGACTCATGCTACACCCTCTACATCCCTTGGGGTACCAAGCAATGTTTAGGATCATACTAATGGTTCTTATAAGTCCTAATACACATTCCTAGACCATTCTAAGCCTTTAGAATACTCTCTTAACCATTCTACACTTGTTAGAACCTCCAAGGAATCTTGCTACACCCTCTACGTCCCTTCGGGTACCAAGCAATGTTTAGGATCATTCTAATGGTTCTTATAAGTCCTAATACACATTCCTAGACCATTCTAAGCCTTTAGAATACTCTCAGAACCATTCTACACTTGTTAGAACCTCCAAGGAATCATGCTACACCCTCTACGTCCCTTGGGGTACCAAGCAATGTTTAGGATCATTCTAATGGTTCTTCTAAGTCCTAATACACATTCCAAGATCATTCTAAGCCTTTAGAATACTCTCTTAACCATTATACACTTGTTTGAACGTCCAAGGACTCATGCTACACCCTCTACGTCCCTTGGGGTACCAAGCAATGTTTAGGATCATTCTAATGGTTCTTATAAGTCCTAATAAACATTCCTAGACCATTCTAAGCCTTTAGAATACTCTCATAACCATTCTACACTTGTTAGAACCTCCAAGGACTCATGCTACACCCTCTACATCCCTTGGGGTACCAAGCAATGTTTAGGATCATACTAATGGTTCTTATAAGTCCTAATACACATTCCTAGACCATTCTAAGCCTTTAGAATACTCTCTTAACCATTCTACACTTGTTAGAACCTCCAAGGAATCTTGCTACACCCTCTACGTCCCTTGGGGTACCAAGCAATGTTTAGGATCATTCTAATGGTTCTTATAAGTCCTAATAAACATTCCTAGACCATTCTAAGCCTTTAGAATACTCTCATAACCATTCTACACTTGTTAGAACCTCCAAGGACTCATGCTACACCCTCTACATCCCTTGGGGTACCAAGCAATGTTTAGGATCATACTAATGGTTCTTATAAGTCCTAATACACATTCCTAGACCATTCTAAGCCTTTAGAATACTCTCTTAACCATTATACACTTGTTTGAATGTCCAAGGACTCATGCTACACCCTCTACGTCCCTTGGGGTACCAAGCAATGTTTAGGATCATTCTAATGGTTCTTCTAAGTCCTAATACACATTCCTAGACCATTCTAAGCCTTTAGAATACTCTCATAACCATTCTACACTTGTCAGAACCTCCAAGGAATCATGCTACACCCTCTACGTCCCTTGGGGTACCAAGCAATGTTTAGGATCATTCTAATGGTTCTTCTAAGTCCTAATACACATTCCTAGATCATTCTAAGCCTTTAGAATATTCTCTTAACCATTATACACTTGTTTGAAAGTCCAAGGACTCATGCTACACCCTCTACGTCCCTTGGGGTACCAAGCAATGTTTAGGATCATTCTAATGGTTCTTCTAAGTCCTAATACACATTCCTAGACCATTCTAAGCCTTTAGAATACTCTCATAACCATTCTACACTTGTCAGAACCTCCAAGGAATCATGCTACACCCTCTACGTCCCTTGGGGTACCAAGCAATGTTTAGGATCATTCTAATGGTTCTTATAAGTCCTAATACACATTCCTAGACCATTCTATGCCTTTAGAATACTCTCTTAACCATTCTACACTTGTTAGAACCTCCAAGGAATCATGCTACACCCTCTATGACCCTTGGGGTACCAAGCAATGTTAAAATCATTCTAATGGTTCTTATAAGTCCTAATACACATTCCTAGACCATTCTAAGCCTTTAGAATACTCTCATAACCATTCTACACTTGTTAGAACCTCCAAGGACTCATGCTACACCCTCTACATCCCTTGGGGTACCAAGCAATGTTTAGGATCATACTAATGGTTCTTATAAGTCCTAATACACATTCCTAGACCATTCTAAGCCTTTAGAATACTCTCTTAACCATTCTACACTTGTTAGAACCTCCAAGGAATCTTGCTACACCCTCTACGTCCCTTGGGGTACCAAGCAATGTTTAGGATCATTCTAATGGTTCTTATAAGTCCTAATACACATTCCTAGACCATTCTAAGCCTTTAGAATACTCTCAGAACCATTCTACACTTGTTAGAACCTCCAAGGAATCATGCTACACCCTCTACGTCCCTTGGGGTACCAAGCAATGTTTAGGATCATTCTAATGGTTCTTCTAAGTCCTAATACACATTCCAAGATCATTCTAAGCCTTTAGAATACTCTCTTAACCATTATACACTTGTTTGAACGTCCAAGGACTCATGCTACACCCTCTACGTCCCTTGGGGTACCAAGCAATGTTTAGGATCATTCTAATGGTTCTTCTAAGTCCGAATACACATTCCTAGACCATTCTAAGCCTTTAGAATACTCTCTTAACCATTCTACACTTGTTAGAACCTCCAAGAACTCATGCTACACCCTCTACGTCCCTTGGGGTACCAAGCAATGTTTAGGATCATTCTAATGGTTCTTATAAGTCCTAATACACGTTCCTAGACCATTCTATGCCTTTAGAATACTCTCTTAACCATTCTACACTTGTTAGAACCTCCAAGGACTCATGCACACCCTCTACGTCCCTTGGGGTACCAAGCATTGTTTAGGATCATTCTAATGGTTCTTCTAAGTCCTAATACACATTCCTAGACCATTCTAAGCCTTTAGAATACTCTCTTAACCATTCTACACTTGTTAGAACCTCCAAGGACTCATGCTACACCCTCTACGTCCCTTGGGGTACCAAGCAATGTTTAGGATCATTCTAATGGTTCTTATAAGTCCTAATACACATTCCTAGACCATTCTATGCCTTTAGAATACTCTCTTAACCATTCTACACTTGTTAGAACCTCCAAGGAATCTTGCTACACCCTCTACGTCCCTTGGGGTACCAAGCAATGTTTAGGATCATTCTAATGGTTCTTATAAGTCCTAATACACGTTCCTAGACCATTCTAAGCCTTTAGAATACTCTCATAACCATTCTACACTTGTTAGAACCTCCAAGGACTCATGCTACACCCTCAACGTCCCTTGGGGTACCAAGCAATGTTTAGGATCATACTAATGGTTCTTATAAGTCCTAATACACATTCCTAGACCATTCTAAGCCTTTAGAATACTCTCTTAACCATTCTACACATGTTAGAACCTCCAAGGACTTTTCCTACACCGTCTACGTCCCTTGGGGTACCCAGCAATGTTAAGGATCATACTAATGGTTCTTATAAGTCCTAATACACATTCCTAGACCATTCTAAGCCTTTAGAATACTCTCTTAACCATTCTACACTTGTTAGAACCTCCAAGGAATCATGCTACACCCTCTACGTCCCTTCGGGTACCAAGCAATGTTTAGGATCATTCTAATGGTTCTTCAAAGTCCTAATACACATTCCTAGTTCATTCTAAGCCTTTAGAATACTCTCTTAACCATTATACACTTGTTAGAACTTCCAAGGACTCATGCTACACCCTCTACGTCCCTTGGGGTACCAAGCAATGTTTAGGATCATTCTAATGGTTCTTCTAAGTCCTAATACACATTCCTAGACCATTCTAAGCCTTTAGAATACTCTCTTAACCATTCTACACTTGTTAGAACCTCCAAGGACTCATGCTACACCCTCTACGTCCCTTGGGGTACCAAGCAATGTTTAGGATCATTCTAATGGTTCTTATAAGTCCTAATACACATTCCTAGACCATTCTATGCCTTTAGAATACTCTCTTAACCATTCTACACTTGTTAGAACCTCCAAGGACTCATGCTACACCCTCTACGTCCCTTGGGGTACCAAGCAATGTTTAGGATCATACTAATGGTTCTTATAAGTCCTAATACACATTCCTAGACCATTCTAAGCCTTTAGAATACTCTCTTAACCATTCTACACATGTTAGAACCTCCAAGGACTCTTGCTACACCGTCTACGTCCCTTGGGGTACCCAGCAATGTTTAGGATCATACTAATGGTTCTTATAAGTCCTAATACACATTCCTAGACCATTCTAAGCCTTTAGAATACTCTCTTAACCATTCTACACTTGTTAGAACCTCCAAGGAATCATGCTACACCCTCTACGACCCTTGGGGTACCAAGCAATGTTTAAGATCATTCTAATGGTTCTTATAAGTCCTAATACACATTCCTAGACCATTCTAAGCCTTTAGAATACTCTCATAACCATTCTACACTTGTTAGAACCTCCAAGGACTCATGCTACACCCTCTACGTCCCTTGGGGTACCAAGCAATGTTTAGGATCATACTAATGGTTCTTATAAGTCCTAATACACATTCCTAGACCATTCTAAGCCTTTAGAATACTCTCTTAACCATTCTACACTTGTTAGAACCTCCAAGGAATCATGCTACACCCTCTACGTCCCTTGGGGTACCAAGCAATGTTTAGGATCATTCTAATAGTTCTTATAAGTCCTAATACACATTCCTAGACCATTCTAAGCCTTTAGAATACTCTCATAACCATTCTACACTTGTCAGAACCTCCAAGGAATCATGCTACACCCTCTACGTCCCTTGGGGTACCAAGCAATGTTTAGGATCATTCTAATGGTTTTTATAAGTCCTAATACACATTCCTAGACCATTCTATGCCTTTAGAATACTCTCTTAACCATTCTACACTTGTTAGAACCTCCAAGGAATCATGCTACACCCTCTACGACCCTTGGGGTACCAAGCAATGTTTAAGATCATTCTAATGGTTCTTATAAGTCCTAATACACATTCCTAGACCATTCTAAGCCTTTAGAATACTCTCATAACCATTCTACACTTGTTAGAACCTCCGAGGACTCTTGCTACACCGTCTACGTCCCTTGGGGTACCCAGCAATGTTTAGGATCATTCTAATGGTTCTTATAAGTCCTAATACACATTCCTAGACCATTCTAAGCCTTTAGAATACTCTCTTAACCATTCTACACTTGTTAGAACCTCCAAGGACTCATGCTACACCCTCTACGTCCCTTGGGGTACCAAGCAATGTTTAGGATCATTTTAATGGTTCTTATAAGTCCTAATACACATTCCTAGACCATTCTAAGCCTTTAGAATACTCTCTTAACCATTCTACACTTGTTAGAACCTCCAAGGACTCATGCTACACCCTCTACGTTCCTCGGGGTACCAAGAAATGTCTAGGATCATTCTAATGGTTCTTCTAAGTCCTAATACACATTCCTAGACCATTCTAAGCCTTTAGAATACTCTCTTAACCATTCTACACTTTTTAGAACCTCCAAGGACTCATGCTACACCCTCTACGTCCCTTGGGGTACCAAGCAATGTTTAGGATCATTCTAATGGTTCTTATAAATCCTAATACACATTCCTAGACCATTCTATGCCTTTAGAATACTCTCTTAACCATTCTACACTTGTTAGAACCTCCAAGGACTCATGCTACACCCTCTACGTCCCTTGGGGTACCAAGCAATGTTTAGGATCATACTAATGGTTCTTATAAGTCCTAATACACATTCCTAGACCATTCTAAGCCTTTAGAATACTCTCTTAACCATTCTACACATGTTAGAACCTCCAAGGACTCTTCCAACACCGTCTACGTCCCATGGGGTACCCAGCAATGTTTAAGATCATACTAATGGTTCTTATAAGTCCTAATACACATTCCTAGACCATTCTAAGCCTTTAGAATACTCTCTTAACCATTCTACACTTGTTAGAACCTCCAAGGAATCATGCTACACCCTCTACGTCCCTTCGGGTACCAAGCAATGTTTAGGATCATTCTAATGGTTCTTCTAAGTCCTAATACACATTCCTAGTCCATTCTAAGCCTTTAGAATACTCTCTTAACCATTCTACACTTGTTAGAACCTCCAAGGACTCATGCTACACCCTCTACGTCCCTTAGGGTACAATGCAATGTTTAGGATCATTCTAATGGTTTTTATAAGTCCTAATACACATTCCTAGACCATTCTAAGCCTTTAGAATACTCTATTAACCATTCTACACTTGTTAGAACCTCCAAGGACTCATGCTACACCCTCTACGTCCCTTGGGGTACCAAGCAATGTTTAGGATCATTCTAATGGTTCTTCTAAGTCCTAATACACATTCCTAGACCATTCTAAGCCTTTAGAATACTCTCTTAACCATTCTACACTTGTTAGAACCTCAAAGGACTCATGCTACACCCTCTACGTCCCTTGGGGTACCAAGCAATGTTTAGGATCATTCTAATGGTTCTTATAAGTCCTAATACACATTCCTAGACCATTCTATGCCTTTAGAATACTCTCTTAACCATTCTACACTTGTTAGAACCTCCAAGGACTCATGCTACACCCTCTACGTCCCTTGGGGTACCAAGCAATGTTTAGGATCATTCTAATGGTTCTTATAAGTCCTAATACACGTTCCTAGACCATTCTATGCCTTTAGAATACTCTCTTAACCATTCTACACTTGTTAGAACCTCCAAGGACTCATGCACACCCTCTACGTCCCTTGGGGTACCAAGCATTGTTTAGGATCATTCTAATGGTTCTTCTAAGTCCTAATACACATTCCTAGACCATTCTAAGCCTTTAGAATACTCTCTTAACCATTCTACACTTTTTAGAACCTCCAAGGACTCATGCTACACCTTCTACGTCCCTTGGGGTACCAAGCAATGTTTAGGATCATTCTAATGGTTCTTATAAATCCTAATACACATTCCTAGACCATTCTATGCCTTTAGAATACTCTCTTAACCATTCTACACTTGTTAGAACCTCCAAGGACTCATGCTACACCCTCTACGTCCCTTGGGGTACCAAGCAATGTTTAGGATCATACTAATGGTTCTTATAAGTCCTAATACACATTCCTAGACCATTCTAAGCCTTTAGAATACTCTCTTAACCATTCTACACATGTTAGAACCTCCAAGGACTCTTCCAACACCGTCTACGTCCCATGGGGTACCCAGCAATGTTTAGGATCATACTAATGGTTCTTATAAGTCCTAATACACATTCCTAGACCATTCTAAGCCTTTAGAATACTCTCTTAACCATTCTACACTTGTTAGAACCTCCAAGGAATCATGCTACACCCTCTACGTCCCTTCGGGTACCAAGCAATGTTTAGGATCATTCTAATGGTTCTTCTAAGTCCTAATACACATTCCTAGTCCATTCTAAGCCTTTAGAATACTCTCTTAACCATTATACACTTGTTAGAACTTCCAAGGACTCATGCTACACCCTCTACGTCCCTTGGGGTACCAAGCAATGTTTAGGATCATTCTAATGGTTCTTCTAAGTCCTAATACACATTCCTAGACCATTCTAAGCCTTTAGAATACTCTCTTAACCATTCTACACTTGTTAGAATCTCCAAGGACTCATGCTACACCCTCTACGTCCCTTGGGGTACCAAGCAATGTTTAGGATCATTCTAATGGTTCTTATAAGTCCTAATACACATTCCTAGACCATTCTATGCCTTTAGAATACTCTCTTAACCATTCTACACTTGTTAGAACCTCCAAGGACTCATGCTACACCCTCTACGTCCCTTGGGGTACCAAGCAATGTTTAGGATCATTCTAATGGTTCTTATAAGTCCTAATACACGTTCCTAGACCATTCTATGCCTTTAGAATACTCTCTTAACCATTCTACACTTGTTAGAACCTCCAAGGACTCATGCACACCCTCTACGTCCCTTGGGGTACCAAGCATTGTTTAGGATCATTCTAATGGTTCTTCTAAGTCCTAATACACATTCCTAGACCATTCTAAGCCTTTAGAATACTCTCTTAACCATTCTACACTTGTTAGAACCTCCAAGGACTCATGCTACACCCTCTACGTCCCTTGGGGTACCAAGCAATGTTTAGGATCATTCTAATGGTTCTTATAAGTCCTAATACACATTCCTAGACCATTCTATGCCTTTAGAATACTCTCTTAACCATTCTACACTTGTTAGAACCTCCAAGGAATCTTGCTACACCCTCTACGTCCCTTGGGGTACCAAGCAATGTTTAGGATCATTCTAATGGTTCTTATAAGTCCTAATACACGTTCCTAGACCATTCTAAGCCTTTAGAATACTCTCATAACCATTCTACACTTGTTAGAACCTCCAAGGACTCATGCTACACCCTCAACGTCCCTTGGGGTACCAAGCAATGTTTAGGATCATACTAATGGTTCTTATAAGTTCTAATACACATTCCTAGACCATTCTAAGCCTTTAGAATACTCTCTTAACCATTCTACACATGTTAGAACCTCCAAGGACTCTTCCTACACCGTCTACGTCCCTTGGGGTACCCAGCAATGTTAAGGATCATACTAATGGTTCTTATAAGTCCTAATACACATTCCTAGACCATTCTAAGCCTTTAGAATACTCTCTTAACCATTCTACACTTGTTAGAACCTCCAAGGAATCATGCTACACCCTCTACGTCCCTTCGGGTACCAAGCAATGTTTAGGATCATTCTAATGGTTCTTCAAAGTCCTAATACACATTCCTAGTTCATTCTAAGCCTTTAGAATACTCTCTTAACCATTATACACTTGTTAGAACTTCCAAGGACTCATGCTACACCCTCTACGTCCCTTGGGGTACCAAGCAATGTTTAGGATCATTCTAATGGTTCTTCTAAGTCCTAATACACATTCCTAGACCATTCTAAGCCTTTAGAATACTCTCTTAACCATTCTACACTTGTTAGAACCTCCAAGGACTCATGCTACACCCTCTACGTCCCTTGGGGTACCAAGCAATGTTTAGGATCATTCTAATGGTTCTTATAAGTCCTAATACACATTCCTAGACCATTCTATGCCTTTAGAATACTCTCTTAACCATTCTACACTTGTTAGAACCTCCAAGGACTCATGCTACACCCTCTACGTCCCTTGGGGTACCAAGCAATGTTTAGGATCATACTAATGGTTCTTATAAGTCCTAATACACATTCCTAGACCATTCTAAGCCTTTAGAATACTCTCTTAACCATTCTACACATGTTAGAACCTCCAAGGACTCTTGCTACACCGTCTACGTCCCTTGGGGTACCCAGCAATGTTTAGGATCATACTAATGGTTCTTATAAGTCCTAATACACATTCCTAGACCATTCTAAGCCTTTAGAATACTCTCTTAACCATTCTACACTTGTTAGAACCTCCAAGGAATCATGCTACACCCTCTACGACCCTTGGGGTACCAAGCAATGTTTAAGATCATTCTAATGGTTCTTATAAGTCCTAATACACATTCCTAGACCATTCTAAGCCTTTAGAATACTCTCATAACCATTCTACACTTGTTAGAACCTCCAAGGACTCATGCTACACCCTCTACGTCCCTTGGGGTACCAAGCAATGTTTAGGATCATACTAATGGTTCTTATAAGTCCTAATACACATTCCTAGACCATTCTAAGCCTTTAGAATACTCTCTTAACCATTCTACACTTGTTAGAACCTCCAAGGAATCATGCTACACCCTCTACGTCCCTTGGGGTACCAAGCAATGTTTAGGATCATTCTAATAGTTCTTATAAGTCCTAATACACATTCCTAGACCATTCTAAGCCTTTAGAATACTCTCATAACCATTCTACACTTGTCAGAACCTCCAAGGAATCATGCTACACCCTCTACGTCCCTTGGGGTACCAAGCAATGTTTAGGATCATTCTAATGGTTCTTATAAGTCCTAATACACATTCCTAGACCATTCTATGCCTTTAGAATACTCTCTTAACCATTCTACACTTGTTAGAACCTCCAAGGAATCATGCTACACCCTCTACGACCCTTGGGGTACCAAGCAATGTTTAAGATCATTCTAATGGTTCTTATAAGTTCTAATACACATTCCTAGACCATTCTAAGCCTTTAGAATACTCTCATAACCATTCTACACTTGTTAGAACCTCCGAGGACTCTTGCTACACCGTCTACGTCCCTTGGGGTACCCAGCAATGTTTAGGATCATTCTAATGGTTCTTATAAGTCCTAATACACATTCCTAGACCATTCTAAGCCTTTAGAATACTCTCTTAACCATTCTACACTTGTTAGAACCTCCAAGGACTCATGCTACACCCTCTACGTCCCTTGGGGTACCAAGCAATGTTTAGGATCATTTTAATGGTTCTTATAAGTCCTAATACACATTCCTAGACCATTCTAAGCCTTTAGAATACTCTCTTAACCATTCTACACTTGTTAGAACCTCCAAGGACTCATGCTACACCCTCTACGTTCCTCGGGGTACCAAGAAATGTCTAGGATCATTCTAATGGTTCTTCTAAGTCCTAATACACATTCCTAGACCATTCTAAGCCTTTAGAATACTCTCTTAACCATTCTACACTTTTTAGAACCTCCAAGGACTCATGCTACACCCTCTACGTCCCTTGGGGTACCAAGCAATGTTTAGGATCATTCTAATGGTTCTTATAAGTCCTAATACACATTCCTAGACCATTCTATGCCTTTAGAATACTGTCTTAACCATTCTACACTTGTTAGAACCTCCAAGGACTCATGCTACACCCTCTACGTCCCTTGGGGTACCAAGCAATGTTTAGGATCATACTAATGGTTCTTATAAGTCCTAATACACATTCCTAGACCATTCTAAGCCTTTAGAATACTCTCTTAACCATTCTACACATGTTAGAACCTCCAAGGACTCTTGCTACACCGTCTACGTCCCTTGGGGTACCCAGCAATGTTTAGGATCATACTAATGGTTCTTATAAGTCCTAATACACATTCCTAGACCATTCTAAGCCTTTAGAATACTCTCTTAACCATTCTACACTTGTTAGAACCTCCAAGGAATCATGCTACACCCTCTACGACCCTTGGGGTACCAAGCAATGTTTAAGATCATTCTAATGGTTCTTATAAGTCCTAATACACATTCCTAGACCATTCTAAGCCTTTAGAATACTCTCATAACCATTCTACACTTGTTAGAACCTCCAAGGACTCATGCTACACCCTCTACGTCCCTTGGGGTACCAAGCAATGTTTAGGATCATACTAATGGTTCTTATAAGTCCTAATACACATTCCTAGACCATTCTAAGCCTTTAGAATACTCTCTTAACCATTCTACACTTGTTAGAACCTCCAAGGAATCATGCTACACCCTCTACGTCCCTTGGGGTACCAAGCAATGTTTAGGATCATTCTAATAGTTCTTATAAGTCCTAATACACATTCCTAGACCATTCTAAGCCTTTAGAATACTCTCATAACCATTCTACACTTGTCAGAACCTCCAAGGAATCATGCTACACCCTCTACGTCCCTTGGGGTACCAAGCAATGTTTAGGATCATTCTAATGGTTCTTATAAGTCCTAATACACATTCCTAGACCATTCTATGCCTTTAGAATACTCTCTTAACCATTCTACACTTGTTAGAACCTCCAAGGAATCATGCTACACCCTCTACGACCCTTGGGGTACCAAGCAATGTTTAAGATCATTCTAATGGTTCTTATAAGTCCTAATACACATTCCTAGACCATTCTAAGCCTTTAGAATACTCTCATAACCATTCTACACTTGTTAGAACCTCCGAGGACTCTTGCTACACCGTCTACGTCCCTTGGGGTACCCAGCAATGTTTAGGATCATTCTAATGGTTCTTATAAGTCCTAATACACATTCCTAGACCATTCTAAGCCTTTAGAATACTCTCTTAACCATTCTACACTTGTTAGAACCTCCAAGGACTCATGCTACACCCTCTACGTCCCTTGGGGTACCAAGCAATGTTTAGGATCATTTTAATGGTTCTTATAAGGCCTAATACACATTCCTAGACCATTCTAAGCCTTTAGAATACTCTCTTAACCATTCTACACTTGTTAGAACCTCCAAGGACTCATGCTACACCCTCTACGTTCCTCGGGGTACCAAGAAATGTCTAGGATCATTCTAATGGTTCTTCTAAGTCCTAATACACATTCCTAGACCATTCTAAGCCTTTAGAATACTCTCTTAACCATTCTACACTTTTTAGAACCTCCAAGGACTCATGCTACACCCTCTACGTCCCTTGGGGTACCAAGCAATGTTTAGGATCATTCTAATGGTTCTTATAAGTCCTAATACACATTCCTAGACCATTCTATGCCTTTAGAATACTCTCTTAACCATTCTACACTTGTTAGAACCTCCAAGGACTCATGCTACACCCTCTACGTCCCTTGGGGTACCAAGCAATGTTTAGGATCATACTAATGGTTCTTATAAGTCCTAATACACATTCCTAGACCATTCTAAGCCTTTAGAATACTCTCTTAACCATTCTACACATGTTAGAACCTCCAAGGACTCTTGCTACACCGTCTACGTCTCTTGGGGTACCCAGCAATGTTTAGGATCATACTAATGGTTCTTATAAGTCCTAATACACATTCCTAGACCATTCTAAGCCTTTAGAATACTCTCTTAACCATTCTACACTTGTTAGAACCTCCAAGGAATCATGCTACACCCTCTACGACCCTTGGGGTACCAAGCAATGTTTAAGATCATTCTAATGGTTCTTATAAGTCCTAATACACATTCCTAGACCATTCTAAGCCTTTAGAATACTCTCATAACCATTCTACACTTGTTAGAACCTCCAAGGACTCATGCTACACCCTCTACGTCCCTTGGGGTACCAAGCAATGTTTAGGATCATACTAATGGTTCTTATAAGTCCTAATACACATTCCTAGACCATTCTAAGCCTTTAGAATACTCTCTTAACCATTCTACACTTGTTAGAACCTCCAAGGAATCATGCTACACCCTCTACGTCCCTTGGGGTACCAAGCAATGTTTAGGATCATTCTAATAGTTCTTATAAGTCCTAATACACATTCCTAGACCATTCTAAGCCTTTAGAATACTCTCATAACCATTCTACACTTGTCAGAACCTCCAAGGAATCATGCTACACCCTCTACGTCCCTTGGGGTACCAAGCAATGTTTAGGATCATTCTAATGGTTCTTATAAGTCCTAATACACATTCCTAGACCATTCTATGCCTTTAGAATACTCTCTTAACCATTCTACACTTGTTAGAACCTCCAAGGAATCATGCTACACCCTCTACGACCCTTGGGGTACCAAGCAATGTTTAAGATCATTCTAATGGTTCTTATAAGTCCTAATACACATTCCTAGACCATTCTAAGCCTTTAGAATACTCTCATAACCATTCTACACTTGTTAGAACCTCCGAGGACTCTTGCTACACCGTCTACGTCCCTTGGGGTACCCAGCAATGTTTAGGATCATTCTAATGGTTCTTATAAGTCCTAATACACATTCCTAGACCATTCTAAGCCTTTAGAATACTCTCTTAACCATTCTACACTTGTTAGAACCTCCAAGGACTCATGCTACACCCTCTACGTCCCTTGGGGTACCAAGAAATGTCTAGGATCATTCTAATGGTTCTTATAAATCCTAATACACATTCCTAGACCATTCTATGCCTTTAGAATACTCTCTTAACCATTCTACACTTGTTAGAACCTCCAAGGACTCTTCCTACACCGTCTACGTCCCATGGGGTACCCAGCAATGTTTAGGATCATACTAATGGTTCTTATAAGTCCTAATACACATTCCTAGACCATTCTAAGCCTTTAGAATACTCTCTTAACCATTCTACACTTGTTAGAACCTCCAAGGAATCATGCTACACCCTCTACGTCCCTTCGGGTACCAAGCAATGTTTAGGATCATTCTAATGGTTCTTCTAAGTCCTAATACACATTCCTAGTCCATTCTAAGCCTTTAGAATACTCTCTTAACCATTATACACTTGTTAGAACGTCCAAGGACTCATGCTACACCCTTTACGTCCCTTGGGGTACCAAGCAATGTTTAGGATCATTCTAATGGTTCTTCTAAGTCCTAATACACATTCCTAGACCATTCTATGCCTTTAGAATACTCTCTTAACCATTCTACACATGTTAGAACCTCCAAGGACTCTTCCTACACCGTCTACGTCCCATGGGGTACCCAGCAATGTTTAGGATCATACTAATGGTTCTTATAAGTCCTAATACACATTCCTAGATCATTCTAAGCCTTTAGAATACTCTCTTAACCATTCTACACTTGTTAGAACCTCCAAGGAATCATGCTACACCCTCTACGTCCCTTCGGGTACCAAGCAATGTTTAGGATCATTCTAATGGTTCTTCTAAGTCCTAATACACATTCCTAGACCATTCTAAGCCTTTAGAATACTCTCATAACCATTCTACACTTGTTAGAACCTCCAAGGACTCATGCTACACCCTCTACGTCCCTTGGGGTACCAAGCAATGTTTAGGATCATTCTAATGGTTCTTATAAGTCCTAATACACATTCCTAGACCATTCTAAGCCTTTAGAATACTCTCTTAACCATTCTACACTTGTTAGAACCTCCAAGGAATCATGCTACACCCTCTACGTCCCTTGGGGTACCAAGCAATGTTTAGGATCATACTAATGGTTCTTATAAGTCCTAATACACATTCCTAGACCATTCTAAGCCTTTAGAATACTCTCTTAACCATTCTACACATGTTAGAACCTCCAAGGACTCTTCCTACACCGTCTACGTCCCATAGGGTACCCAGCAATGTTTAGGATCATACTAATGGTTCTTATAAGTCCTAATACACATTCCTAGACCATTCTAAGCCTTTAGAATACTCTCTTAACCATTCTACACTTGTTAGAACCTCCAAGGAATCATGCTACACCCTCTACGTCCCTTCGGGTGCCAAGCAATGTTTAGGATCATTCTAATGGTTCTTCTAAGTCCTAATACACATTCCTAGTCCATTCTAAGCCTTTAGAATACTCTCTTAACCATTCTACACATGTTAGAACCTCCAAGGACTCTTCCTACACCGTCTACGTCCCATGGGGTACCCAGCAATGTTTAGGATCATACTAATGGTTCTTATAAGTCCTAATACACATTCCTAGACCATTCTAAGCCTTTAGAATACTCTCTTAACCATTCTACACTTGTTAGAACCTCCAAGGAATCATGCTACACCCTCTACGTCCCTTCGGGTACCAAGCAATGTTTAGGATCATTCTAATGGTTCTTCTAAGTCCTAATACACATTCCTAGTCCATTCTAAGCCTTTAGAATACTCTCTTAACCATTATACACTTGTTAGAACGTCCAAGGACTCATGCTACACCCTCTACGTCCCTTGGGGTACCAAGCAATGTTTAGGATCATTCTAATGGTTCTTCTAAGTCCTAATACACATTCCTAGACCATTCTAAGCCTTTAGAATACTCTCTTAACCATTCTACACTTGTTAGAACCTCCAAGGACTCATGCTACACCCTCTACGTCCCTTGGGGTACCAAGCAATGTTTAGGATCATTCTAATGGTTCTTATAAGTCCTAATACACATTCCTAGACCATTCTATGCCTTTAGAATACTCTCTTAACCATTCTACACTTGTTAGAACCTCCAAGGACTCATGCTACACCCTCTACGTCCCTTGGGGTACCAAGCAATGTTTAGGATCATTCTAATGGTTCTTATAAGTCCTAATACACATTCCTAGACCATTCTATGCCTTTAGAATACTCTCTTAACCATTCTACACTTGTTAGAACCTCCAAGGACTCATGCTACACCCTCTACGTCCCTTGGGGTACCAAGCAATGTTTAGGATCATACTAATGGTTCTTATAAGTCCTAATACACATTCCTAGACCATTCTAAGCCTTTAGAATACTCTCTTAACCATTCTACACATGTTAGAACCTCCAAGGACTCTTGCTACACCGTCTCCGTCCCTTGGGGTACCCAGCAATGTTTAGGATCATACTAATGGTTCTTATAAGTCCTAATACACATTCCTAGACCATTCTAAGCCTTTAGAATACTCTCTTAACCATTCTACACTTGTTAGAACCTCCAAGGAATCATGCTACACCCTCTACGACCCTTGGGGTACCAAGCAATGTTTAAGATCATTCTAATGGTTCTTATAAGTCCTAATACACATTCCTAGACCATTCTAAGCCTTTAGAATACTCTCATAACCATTCTACACTTGTTAGAACCTCCAAGGACTCATGCTACACCCTCTACGTCCCTTGGGGTACCAAGCAATGTTTAGGATCATACTAATGGTTCTTATAAGTCCTAATACACATTCCTAGACCATTCTAAGCCTTTAGAATACTCTCTTAACCATTCTACACTTGTTAGAACCTCCAAGGAATCATGCTACACCCTCTACGTCCCTTGGGGTACCAAGCAATGTTTAGGATCATTCTAATGGTTCTTATAAGTCCTAATACACATTCCTAGACCATTCTAAGCCTTTAGAATACTCTCATAACCATTCTACACTTGTCAGAACCTCCAAGGAATCATGCTACACCCTCTACGTCCCTTGGGGTACCAAGCAGTGTTTAGGATCATTCTAATGGTTCTTATAAGTCCTAATACACATTCCTAGACAATTCTAAGCCTTTAGAATACACTCTTAACTATTATACACTTGTTAGAACGTCCAAGGACTCATGCTACACCCTCTACGTCCCTTGGGGTACCAAGCAATGTTTAGGATCATTTTAATGGTTCTTCTAAGTCCTAATACACATTCCTAGACCATTCTAAGCCTTTAGAATACTCTCTTAACCATTCTACACTTGTTAGAACCTCCAAGGACTCATGCTACACCCTCTACGTCCCTTGGGGTACCAAGCAATGTTTAGGATGATACTAATGGTTCTTATAAGTCCTAATACACATTCCTAGACCATTCTAAGCCTTTAGAATACTCTCTTAACCATTCTACACATGTTAGAACCTCCAAGGACTCTTGCTACACCGTCTACGTCCCTTGGGGTACCCAGCAATGTTTAGGATCATTCTAATGGTTCTTATAAGTCCTAATACACATTCCTAGACCATTCTATGCCTTTAGAATACTCTCTTAACCATTCTACACTTGTTAGAACCTCCAAGGACTCATGCTACACCCTCTACGTCCCTTGGGGTACCAAGCAATGTTTAGGATCATACTAATGGTTCTTATAAGTCCTAATACACATTCCTAGACCATTCTAAGCCTTTAGAATACTCTCTTAACCATTCTACACTTGTTAGAACCTCCAAGGAATCATGCTACACCCTCTACGTCCCTTGGGGTACCAAGCAATGTTTAGGATCATTCTAATGGTTCTTATAAGTCCTAATACACATTCCTAGACCATTCTAAGCCTTTAGAATACTCTCTTAACCATTCTACACTCGTTAGAACCTCCAAGGACTCATGCTACACCCTCTACGTCCCTTGGGGTACCAAGCAATGTTTAGGATCATACTAATGGTTCTTATAAGTCCTAATACACATTCCTAGACCATTCTAAGCCTTTAGAATACTCTCTTAACCATTCTACACTTGTTAGAACCTCCAAGGAATCATGCTACACCCTCTACGTCCCTTGGGGTACCAAGCAATGTTTAGGATCATTCTAATGGTTCTTATAAGTCCTAATACACATTCCTAGACCATTCTAAGCCTTTAGAATACTCTCTTAACCATTCTACACTTGTTAGAACCTCCAAGGAATCATGCTACACCCTCTACGTCCCTTCGGGTACCAAGCAATGTTTAGGATCATTCTAATGGTTCTTCTAAGTCCTAATACACATTCCTAGACCATTCTAAGCCTTTAGAATACTCTCTTAACCATTCTACACTTGTTAGAACCTCCAAGGACTCAGGCTACACCCTCTACGTCCCTTGGGGTACCAAGCAATGTTTAGGATCATTCTAATGGTTCTTATAAATCCTAATACACATTCCTAGACCATTCTATGCCTTTAGAATACTCTCTTAACCATTCTACACTTGTTAGAACCTACAAGGAATCATGCTACACCCTCTACGTCCCTTGGGGTACCAAGCAATGTTTAGGATCATACTAATGGTTCTTATAAGTCCTAATACACATTCCTAGACCATTCTAAGCCTTTAGAATACTCTCATAACCATTCTACAGTTGTTAGAACCTCCAAGGACTCATGCTACACCCTCTACGTCCCTTGGGGTACCAAGCAATGTTTAGGATCATTCTAATGGTTCTTCTAAGTCCTAATACACATTCCTAGATCATTCTAAGCCTTTAGAATACTCTCTTAACCATTATACACTTGTTAGAACGTCCAAGGACTCATGCTACACCCTCTACGTCCTTTGGGGTACAAGGCAAAGTTTAGGATCATTCTAATGGTTCTTATAAGTCCTAATACACATTCCTAGACCATTCTATGCCTTTAGAATACTCTCTTAACCATTCTACACTTGTTAGAACCTCCAAGGACTCATGCTACACCCTCTACGTCCCTTGGGGTACAAAGCAATGTTTAGGATCATACTAATGGTTCTTATAAGTCCTAATACACATTCCTAGACCATTCTAAGCCTTTAGAATACTCTCTTAACCATTATACACTTGTTAGAACCTCCAAGGAATCATGCTACACCCTCTACGTCCCTTGGGGTACCAAGCAATGTTTAGGATCATTCTAATGGTTCTTATAAGTCCTAATACACATTCCTAGACCATTCTAAGCCTTTAGAATACTCTCTTAACCATTCTACACTTGTTCATACCTCCAAGGACTCATGCTACACCCTCTACGTCCCTTGGGGTACCAAGCAATGTTTAGGATCATTCTAATGGATCTTATAAGTCCTAATACACATTCCTAGACCATTCTAAGCCTTTAGAATACTCTCTTAACCATTCTACACTTGTTAGAACCTCCAGGGACTCATGCTACACCCTCTACGTCCCTTGGGGTACCAAGCAATGTTTAGGATCATTCTA
The DNA here is from genome assembly GCA_037953625.1 of Crotalaria pallida. NCBI lineage: Eukaryota > Viridiplantae > Streptophyta > Magnoliopsida > Fabales > Fabaceae > Crotalaria > Crotalaria pallida. The sequence goes on along the minus strand of CM075654.1, from coordinate 102,086,581 downwards.
ATGGTTCTTCTAAGTCCTAATACACATTCCTAGACCATTCTAAGCCTTAAGAATACTATCTTAACCATTCTACACATGTTAGAACCTCCAAGGACTCTTGCTACACCGTCTACGTCCCTTCGGGTACCAAGCAATGTTTAGGATCATTCTAATGGTTCTTATAAATCCTAATACACATTCCTAGACCATTCTATGCCTTTAGAATACTCTCTTAACCATTCTACACTTGTTAGAACCTCCAAGGACTCATGCTACACCCTCTACGTCCCTTGGGGTACCAAGCAATGTTTAGGATCATACTAATGGTTCTTATAAGTCCTAATACACATTCCTAGACCATTCTAAGCCTTTAGAATACTATCTTAACCATTCTACACATGTTAGAACCTCCAAGGACTCTTGCTACACCGTCTACGTCCCTTCGGGTACCAAGCAATGTTTAGGATCATTCTAATGGTTCTTCTAAGTCCTAATACACATTCTTAGACCATTCTAAGCCTTTAGAATACTCTCTTAACCATTCTACACTTGTTAGAACCTCCAAGGAATAATGCTACACCCTCTACGTCCCTTGGGGTACCAAGAAATGTTAAGGATCATTCTAATGGTTCTTCTAAGTCCTAATACACATTCCTAGACCATTCTAAGCCTTTAGAATACTCTCTTAACCATTCTACACTTGTTCATACCTCCAAGGACTCATGCTACACCCTCTACGTCCCTTGGGGTACCAAGCAATGTTTAGGATCATACTAATGGTTCTTATAAGTCCTAATACACATTCCTAGACCATTCTAAGCCTTTAGAATACTCTCTTAACCATTATACACATGTTAGAACCTCCAAGGACTCTTGCTACACCGTCTACGTCCCTTGGGATACCAAGCAATGTTTAGGATCATACTAATGGTTCTTATAAGTCCTAATACACATTCCTAGACCATTCTAAGCCTTTAGAATACTCTCTTAACCATTCTACACTTGTTAGAACCTCCAAGGACTCTTGCTACACCGTCTACGTCCCTTGGGGTACCAAGCAATGTTAAGGATCATTCTAATGGTTCTTCTAAGTCCTAATACACATTCCTAGACCATTCTAAGCCTTTAGAATACTCTCTTAACCATTCTACACTTGTTAGAACCTCCAAGGAATCATGCTACACCCTCTACGTCCCTTGGGGTACCAAGCAATGTTTAGGATCATTCTAATGGATCTTATAAGTCCTAATACACATTCCTAGACCATTCTAAGCCTTTAGAATACTCTCTTAGCCATTCTACACTTGTTAGAACCTCCAGGGACTCATGCTACACCCTCTACGTCCCTTGGGGTACCAAGCAATGTTTAGGATCATTCTAATGGTTCTTATAAGTCCTAATACACATTCCTAGACCATTCTAAGCCTTTAGAATACTCTCTTAACCATTCTACATTTGTTAGAACCTCCAAGGACTCATGCTACACCCTCTACGTCCCTTGGGGTACCAAGCAATGTTTACGATCATACTAATTGTTCTTATAAGTCCTAATACACATTCCTAGACCATTCTAAGCCTTTAGAATACTCCCTTAACCATTCTACACTTGTTAGAACCTCCAAGGACTCATGCTACACCCTCTACGTCCCTTGGGGTACCAAGCAATGTTTAGGATCATTCTAATGGTTCTTATAAGTCCTAATACACATTCCTAGACAATTCTAAGCCTTTAGAATACTCTCTTAACCATTCTACATTTGTTAGAACCTCCAAGGACTCATGCTACACCCTCTACGTCCCTTCGGGTACCAAGCAATGTTTAGGATCATTCTAATGGTTCTTCTAAGTCCTAATACACATTCCTAGACCATTCTAAGCCTTTAGAATACTCTCTTAACCATTCTACACTTGTTAAAACCTCCAAGGACTCATGCTACACCCTCTACGTCCCTTGGGGTACCAAGCAATGTTTAGGATCATTCTAATGGTTCTTCTAAGTCCTAATACACATTCCTAGACCATTCTAAGCCTTTAGAATACTCTCTTAACCATTCTACACTTGTTCATACCTCCAAGGACTCATGCTACACCCTCTACGTCCCTTGGGGTACCAAGCAATGTTTAGGATCTTCTAATGGTTCTTATAAGTCCTAAAACACATTCCTAGACCATTCTATGCTTTTAGAATACTCTCTTAACCATTCTACACTTGTTAGAACCTCCAAGGACTCATGCTACACCCTCTAAGTCCCTTGGGGTACCAAGCAATGTTTAGGATCATACTAATGGTTCTTATAAGTCCTAATACACATTCCTAGACCATTCTATGCCTTTAGAATACTCTCTTAACCATTCTACACTTGTTAGAACCTCCAAGGACTCATGCTACACCCTCTACGTCCCTTGGGGTACCAAGCAATGTTTAGGATCATACTAATGGTTCTTATAAGTCCTAATACACATTCCTAGACCATTCTAAGCCTTTAGAATACTATCTTAACCATTCTACACATGTTAGAACCTCCAAGGACTCTTGCTACACCGTCTACGTCCCTTCGGGTACCAAGCAATGTTTAGGATCATTCTAATGGTTCTTCTAAGTCCTAATACACATTCCTAGACCATTCTAAGCCTTTAGAATACTCTCTTAACCATTCTACACTTGTTAGAACCTCCAAGGAATTATGCTACACCCTCTACGTCCCTTGGGGTACCAAGAAATGTTAAGGATCATTCTAATGGTTCTTCTAAGTCCTAATACACATTCCTAGACCATTCTAAGCCTTTAGAATACTCTCTTAACCATTCTACACTTGTTCATACCTCCAAGGACTCATGCTACACCCTCTACGTCCCTTGGGGTACCAAGCAATGTTTAGGATCATTCTAATGGTTCTTATAAGTCCTAATACACATTCCTAGACCATTCTATGCCTTTAGAATACTCTCTTAACCATTCTACACTTGTTAGAACCTCCAAGGAATTATGCTACACCCTCTACGTCCCTTGGGGTACCAAGAAATGTTAAGGATCATTCTAATGGTTCTTCTAAGTCCTAATACACATTCCTAGACCATTCTAAGCCTTTAGAATACTCTCTTAACCATTCTACACTTGTTCATACCTCCAAGGACTCATGCTACACCCTCTACGTCCCTTGGGGTACCAAGCAATGTTTAGGATCATTCTAATGGTTCTTATAAGTCCTAATACACATTCCTAGACCATTCTATGCCTTTAGAATACTCTCTTAACCATTCTACACTTGTTAGAACCTCCAAGGACTCATGCTACACCCTCTACGTCCCTTGGGGTACCAAGCAATGTTTAGGATCATACTAATGGTTCTTATAAGTCCTAATACACATTCCTAGACCATTCTAAGCCTTTAGAATACTCTCTTAACCATTATACACATGTTAGAACCTCCAAGGACTCTTGCTACACCGTCTACGTCCCTTGGGATACCAAGCAATGTTTAGGATCATACTAATGGTTCTTATAAGTCCTAATACACATTCCTAGACCATTCTAAGCCTTTAGAATACTCTCTTAACCATTCTACACTTGTTAGAACCTCCAAGGACTCTTGCTACACCGTCTACGTCCCTTGGGGTACCAAGCAATGTTAAGGATCATTCTAATGGTTCTTCTAAGTCCTAATACACATTCCTAGACCATTCTAAGCCTTTAGAATACTCTCTTAACCATTCTACACTTGTTAGAACCTCCAAGGAATCATGCTACACCCTCTACGGCCCTTGGGGTACCAAGCAATGTTTAGGATCATTCTAATGGTTCTTATAAGTCCTAATACACATTCCTAGACCATTCTAAGCCTTTAGAATACTCTCTTAACCATTCTACATTTGTTAGAACCTCCAAGGACTCATGCTACACCCTCTACTTCCCTTGGGGTACCAAGCAATGTTTAGGATCATACTAATTGTTCTTATAAGTCCTAATACACATTCCTAGACTATTCTAAGCCTTTAGAATACTCCCTTAACCATTCTACACTTGTTAGAACCTCCAAGGACTCATGCTACACCCTCTACGTCCCTTGGGGTACCAAGCAATGTTTAGGATCATTCTAATGGTTCTTATAAGTCCTAATACACATTCCTAGACAATTCTAAGCCTTTAGAATACTCTCTTAACCATTCTACATTTGTTAGAACCTCCAAGGACTCATGCTACACCCTCTACGTCCCTTCGGGTACCAAGCAATGTTTAGGATCATTCTAATGGTTCTTCTAAGTCCTAATACACATTCCTAGACCATTCTAGGCCTTTAGAATACTCTCTTAACCATTCTACACTTGTTAAAACCTCCAAGGACTCATGCTACACCCTCTACGTCCCTTGGGGTACCAAGCAATGTTTAGGATCATTCTAATGGTTCTTCTAAGTCCTAATACACATTCCTAGACCATTCTAAGCCTTTAGAATACTCTCTTAACCATTCTACACTTGTTCATACCTCCAAGGACTCATGCTACACCCTCTACGTCCCTTGGGGTACCAAGCAATGTTTAGGATCTTCTAATGGTTCTTATAAGTCCTAAAACACATTCCTAGACCATTCTATGCTTTTAGAATACTCTCTTAACCATTCTACACTTGTTAGAACCTCCAAGGACTCATGCTACACCCTCTAAGTCCCTTGGGGTACCAAGCAATGTTTAGGATCATACTAATGGTTCTTATAAGTCCTAATACATATTCCTAGACCATTCTAAGCCTTTAGAATACTCTCTTAACCATTCTACACTTGTTAGAACCTCCAAGGACTCATGCTACACCCTCTACGTCCCTTGGGGTACCAAGCAATGTTTAGGATCATTCTAATGGTTCTTATAAGTCCTAATACACATTCCTAGACCATTCTAAGCCTTTAGAATACTCTCTTAACCATTCTACACTTGTTAGAACCTCCAAGGACTCATGCTACACCCTCTACGTCCCTTGGGGTACCAAGAAATGTTTAGGATCATTCTAATGGTTCTTCTAAGTCCTAATACACATTCCTAGACCATTCTAAGCCTTTAGAATACTCTCTTAACCATTCTACACTTGTTAGAACCTCCAAGGACTCATGCTACACCCTCTACGTCCCTTGGGGTACCAAGCAATGTTTAGGATCATTCTAATGGTTCTTCTAAGTCCTAATACACATTCCTAGACCATTCTAAGCCTTTAGAATACTCTCGTAACCATACTACACTTGTTAGAATCTCCAAGGACTCATGCTACACCCTCTATGTCCCTTGGGGTACCAAGCAATGTTTAGGATCATTCTAATGGTTCTTCTAAGTCCTAATACTCATTCCTAGACCATTCTAAGCCTTTAGAATACTCTCGTAACCATTCTACACTTGTTAGAACCTCCAAGGACTCATGCTACACCCTCTACGTCCCTTCAGGTACCAAGCAATGTTTAGGATCATTCTAATGGTTCTTCTAAGTCCTAATACACATTCCTAGACCATTCTAAGCCTTTAGAATACTCTCTTAACCATTATACACTTGTTAGAACGTCCAAGGACTCATCCTACACTCTCTACGTCCATTAGGGTACCAAGCAATGTTTAGGATCATTCTAAATGTTCGTATATGTCTTAATACACATTCCTAGACCATTTAAGCCTTTAGATTACTCTCTTAACCATTCTACACATGTTAGAACCTCCAAGGACTCTTGCTACACCGTCTACGTCCCTTGGGGTACCCAGCAATGGTTTGGATCATACGAATGGTTCTTATAAGTCCTAATACACATTCCTAGACCATTCTAAGCCTTTAGAATACTCTCTTAACCATTCTACACTTGTTAGAACCTCCAAGGACTCATGCTACACCCTCTACGTCCCTTGGGGTACCAAGCAATGTTTAGGATCATTCTAATGGTTCTTCTAAGTCCTAATACACATTCCTAGACCATTCTAAGCCTTTAGAATACTCTCTTAACCATTCTACACTTGTTCATACCTCCAAGGACTCATGCTACACCCTCTACGTCCCTTGGGGTACCAAGCAATGTTTAGGATCTTCTAATGGTTCTTATAAGTCCTAAAACACATTCCTAGACCATTCTATGCTTTTAGAATACTCTCTTAACCATTCTACACTTGTTAGAACCTCCAAGGACTCATGCTACACCCTCTAAGTCCATTGGGGTACCAAGCAATGTTTAGGATCATACTAATGGTTCTTATAAGTCCTAATACATATTCCTAGACCATTCTAAGCCTTTAGAATACTCTCTTAACCATTCTACACTTGTTAGAACCTCCAAGGACTCATGCTACACCCTCTACGTCCCTTGGGGTACCAAGCAATGTTTAGGATCATTCTAATGGTTCTTATAAGTCCTAATACACATTCCTAGACCATTCTAAGCCTTTAGAATACTCTCTTAACCATTCTACACTTGTTAGAACCTCCAAGGACTCATGCTACACCCTCTACGTCCCTTGGGGTACCAAGCAATGTTTAGGATCATTCTAATGGTTCTTATAAGTCCTAATACACATTCCTAGACCATTCTAAGCCTTTAGAATACTCTCTTAACCATTCTACACTTGTTAGAACCTCCAAGGACTCATGCTACACCCTCTACGTCCCTTGGGGTACCAAGAAATGTTTAGGATCATTCTAATGGTTCTTCTAAGTCCTAATACACATTCCTAGACCATTCTAAGCCTTTAGAATACTCTCTTAACCATTCTACACTTGTTAGAACCTCCAAGGACTCATGCTACACCCTCTACGTCCCTTGGGGTACCAAGCAATGTTAAGGATCATTCTAATGGTTCTTCTAAGTCCTAATACACATTCCTAGACCATTCTAAGCCTTTAGAATACTCTCTTAACCATTCTACACTTGTTAGAACCTCCAAGGACTCATGCTACACCCTCTACGTCCCTTGGGGTACCAAGCAATGTTTAGGATCATTCTAATGGTTCTTATAAGTCCTAATACACATTCCTAGACCATTCTATGCCTTTAGAATACTCTCTTAACCATTGTACACTTGTTAGAACCTCCAAGGACTCATGCTACACCCTCTACGTCCCTTGGGGTACCAAGCAATGTTTAGGATCATTCTAATGGTTCTTATAAGTCCTAATACACATTCCTAGACCATTCTAAGCCTTTAGAATACTCTCTTAACCATTCTACACTTGTTAGAACCTCCAAGGACTCATGCTACACCCTCTACGTCCCATGGGGTACCAAGCAATGTTTAGGACCATTCTAAGCCTTTAGAATACTCTCTTAACCATTATACACTTGTTAGAACGTCCAAGGACTCATCCTACACTCTCTACGTCCATTAGGGTACCAAGCAATGTTTAGGATCATTCTAAATGTTCGTATATGTCTTAATACACATTCCTAGACCATCTAAGCCTTTAGATTACTCTCTTAACCATTCTACACATGTTAGAACCTCCAAGGACTCTTGCTACACCGTCTACGTCCCTTGGGGTACCCAGCAATGGTTAGGATCATACTAATGGTTCTTATAAGTCCTAATACACATTCCTAGACCATTCTAAGCCTTTAGAATACTCTCTTAACCATTCTACACTTGTTAGAACCTCCAAGGACTCATGCTACACCCTCTACGTCCCTTGGGGTACCAAGCAATGTTAAGGATCATTCTAATGGTTCTTCTAAGTCCTAATACACATTCCTAGACCATTCTAAGCCTTTAGAATACTCTCTTAACCATTCTACACTTGTTAGAACCTCCAAGGACTCATGCTACACCCTCTACGTCCCTTGGGGTACCAAGCAATGTTTAGGATCATTCTAATGGTTCTTATAAGTCCTAATACACATTCCTAGACCATTCTAAGCCTTTAGAATACTCTCTTAACCATTCTACACTTGTTAGAACCTCCAAGGACTCATGCTACACCCTCTACGTCCCTTGGGGTACCAAGAAATGTTTAGGATCATTCTAATGGTTCTTCTAAGTCCTAATACACATTCCTAGACCATTCTAAGCCTTTAGAATACTCTCTTAACCATTCTACACTTGTTAGAACCTCCAAGGACTCATGCTACACCCTCTACGTCCCTTGGGGTACCAAGCAATGTTTAGGATCATTCAATGGTTCTTATAAATCCTAATACACATTCCTAGACCATTCTATGCCTTTAGAATACTCTCTTAACCATTCTACACTTGTTAGAACCTCCAAGAACTCATGCTACACCCTCTACGTCCCTTGGGGTACCAAGCAATGTTTAGGATCATACTAATGGTTCTTATAAGTCCTAATACACATTCCTAGACCATTCTAAGCCTTTAGAATACTCTCTTAACCATTCTACACATGTTAGAACCTCCAAGGACTCTTGCTACACCGTCTACGTCCCTTGGGGTACCCAGCAATGGTTAGGATCATACTAATGGTTCTTATAAGTCCTAATACACATTCCTAGACCATTCTAAGCCTTTAGAATACTCTCTTAACCATTCTACACTTGTTAGAACCTCCAAGGACTCATGCTACACCCTCTACGTCCCTTGGGGTACCAAGCAATGTTAAGGATCATTCTAATGGTTCTTCTAAGTCCTAATACACATTCCTAGACCATTCTAAGCCTTTAGAATACTCTCTTAACCATTCTACACTTGTTAGAACCTCCAAGGAATTATGCTACACCCTCTACGTCCCTTGGGGTACCAAGAAATGTTAAGGATCATTCTAATGGTTCTTCTAAGTCCTAATACACATTCCTAGACCATTCTAAGCCTTTAGAATACTCTCTTAACCATTCTACACTTGTTCATACCTCCAAGGACTCATGCTACACCCTCTACGTCCCTTGGGGTACCAAGCAATGTTTAGGATCATTCTAATGGTTCTTCTAAGTCCTAATACACATTCCTAGACCATTCTATGCCTTTAGAATACTCTCATAACCATTCTACACTTGTTAGAACCTCCAAGGACTCATGCTACACCCTCTACGTCCCTTGGGGTACCAAGCAATGTTTAGGATCATACTAATGGTTCTTATAAGTCCTAATACACATTCCTAGACCATTCTAAGCCTTTAGAATACTCTCTTAACCATTATACACATGTTAGAACCTCCAAGGACTCATGCTACACCCTCTACGTCCCTTGGGGTACCAAGCAATGTTAAGGATCATTCTAATGGTTCTTCTAAGTCCTAATACACATTCCTAGACCATTCTAAGCCTTTAGAATACTCTCTTAACCATTCTACACTTGTTAGAACCTCCAAGGACTCATGCTACACCCTCTACGTCCCTTGGGGTACCAAGCAATGTTTAGGATCATTCTAATGGTTCTTATAAGTCCTAATACACATTCCTAGACCATTCTAAGCCTTTAGAATACTCTCTTAACCATTCTACACTTGTTAGAACCTCCAAGGACTCATGCTACACCCTCTACGTCCCTTGGGGTACCAAGAAATGTTTAGGATCATTCTAATGGTTCTTCTAAGTCCTAATACACATTCCTAGACCATTCTAAGCCTTTAGAATACTCTCTTAACCATTCTACACTTGTTAGAACCTCCAAGGACTCATGCTACACCCTCTACGTCCCTTGGGGTACCAAGCAATGTTTAGGATCATTCAATGGTTCTTATAAATCCTAATACACATTCCTAGACCATTCTATGCCTTTAGAATACTCTCTTAACCATTCTACACTTGTTAGAACCTCCAAGGACTCATGCTACACCCTCTACGTCCCTTGGGGTACCAAGCAATGTTTAGGATCATACTAATGGTTCTTATAAGTCCTAATACACATTCCTAGACCATTCTAAGCCTTTAGAATACTCTCTTAACCATTCTACACATGTTAGAACCTCCAAGGACTCTTGCTACACCGTCTACGTCCCTTGGGGTACCCAGCAATGGTTAGGATCATACTAATGGTTCTTATAAGTCCTAATACACATTCCTAGACCATTCTAAGCCTTTAGAATACTCTCTTAACCATTCTACACTTGTTAGAACCTCCAAGGACTCATGCTACACCCTCTACGTCCCTTGGGGTACCAAGCAATGTTAAGGATCATTCTAATGGTTCTTCTAAGTCCTAATACACATTCCTAGACCATTCTAAGCCTTTAGAATACTCTCTTAACCATTCTACACTTGTTAGAACCTCCAAGGACTCATGCTACACCCTCTACGTCCCTTGGGGTACCAAGCAATGTTAAGGATCATTCTAATGGTTCTTCTAAGTCCTAATACACATTCCTAGACCATTCTAAGCCTTTAGAATACTCTCTTAACCATTCTACACTTGTTAGAACCTCCAAGGAATTATGCTACACCCTCTACGTCCCTTGGGGTACCAAGAAATGTTAAGGATCATTCTAATGGTTCTTCTAAGTCCTAATACACATTCCTAGACCATTCTAAGCCTTTAGAATACTCTCTTAACCATTCTACACTTGTTCATACCTCCAAGGACTCATGCTACACCCTCTACGTCCCTTGGGGTACCAAGCAATGTTTAGGATCATTCTAATGGTTCTTCTAAGTCCTAATACACATTCCTAGACCATTCTATGCCTTTAGAATACTCTCTTAACCATTCTACACTTGTTAGAACCTCCAAGGACTCATGCTACACCCTCTACGTCCCTTGGGGTACCAAGCAATGTTTAGGATCATACTAATGGTTCTTATAAGTCCTAATACACATTCCTAGACCATTCTAAGCCTTTAGAATACTCTCTTAACCATTATACACATGTTAGAACCTCCAAGGACTCATGCTACACCCTCTACGTCCCTTGGGGTACCAAGCAATGTTAAGGATCATTCTAATGGTTCTTCTAAGTCCTAATACACATTCCTAGACCATTCTAAGCCTTTAGAATACTCTCTTAACCATTCTACACTTGTTAGAACCTCCAAGGACTCATGCTACACCCTCTACGTCCCTTGGGGTACCAAGCAATGTTTAGGATCATTCTAATGGTTCTTATAAGTCCTAATACACATTCCTAGACCATTCTAAGCCTTTAGAATACTCTCTTAACCATTCTACACTTGTTAGAACCTCCAAGGACTCATGCTACACCCTCTACGTCCCTTGGGGTACCAAGAAATGTTTAGGATCATTCTAATGGTTCTTCTAAGTCCTAATACACATTCCTAGACCATTCTAAGCCTTTAGAATACTCTCTTAACCATTCTACACTTGTTAGAACCTCCAAGGACTCATGCTACACCCTCTACGTCCCTTGGGGTACCAAGCAATGTTTAGGATCATTCAATGGTTCTTATAAATCCTAATACACATTCCTAGACCATTCTATGCCTTTAGAATACTCTCTTAACCATTCTACACTTGTTAGAACCTCCAAGGACTCATGCTACACCCTCTACGTCCCTTGGGGTACCAAGCAATGTTTAGGATCATACTAATGGTTCTTATAAGTCCTAATACACATTCCTAGACCATTCTAAGCCTTTAGAATACTCTCTTAACCATTCTACACATGTTAGAACCTCCAAGGACTCTTGCTACACCGTCTACGTCCCTTGGGGTACCCAGCAATGGTTAGGATCATACTAATGGTTCTTATAAGTCCTAATACACATTCCTAGACCATTCTAAGCCTTTAGAATACTCTCTTAACCATTCTACACTTGTTAGAACCTCCAAGGACTCATGCTACACCCTCTACGTCCCTTGGGGTACCAAGCAATGTTAAGGATCATTCTAATGGTTCTTCTAAGTCCTAATACACATTCCTAGACCATTCTAAGCCTTTAGAATACTCTCTTAACCATTCTACACTTGTTAGAACCTCCAAGGACTCATGCTACACCCTCTACGTCCCTTGGGGTACCAAGCAATGTTTAGGATCATTCTAATGGTTCTTATAAGTCCTAATACACATTCCTAGACCATTCTAAGCCTTTAGAATACTCTCTTAACCATTCTACACTTGTTAGAACCTCCAAGGACTCATGCTACACCCTCTACGTCCCTTGGGGTACCAAGAAATGTTTAGGATCATTCTAATGGTTCTTCTAAGTCCTAATACACATTCCTAGACCATTCTAAGCCTTTAGAATACTCTCTTAACCATTCTACACTTGTTAGAACCTCCAAGGACTCATGCTACACCCTCTACGTGCCTTGGGGTACCAAGCAATGTTTAGGATCATTCTAATGGTTCTTATAAATCCTAATACACATTCCTAGACCATTCTATGCCTTTAGAATACTCTCTTAACCATTCTACACTTGTTAGAACCTCCAAGGACTCATGCTACACCCTCTACGTCCCTTGGGGTACCAAGCAATGTTTAGGATCATACTAATGGTTCTTATAAGTCCTAATACACATTCCTAGACCATTCTAAGCCTTTAGAATACTCTCTTAACCATTCTACACATGTTAGAACCTCCAAGGACTCTTGCTACACCGTCTACGTCCCTTGGGGTACCCAGCAATGGTTAGGATCATACTAATGGTTCTTATAAGTCCTAATACACATTCCTAGACCATTCTAAGCCTTTAGAATACTCTCTTAACCATTCTACACTTGTTAGAACCTCCAAGGACTCATGCTACACCCTCTACGTCCCTTGGGGTACCAAGCAATGTTTGGGATCATTCTAATGGTTCTTATAAGTCCTAATACACATTCCTAGACCATTCTAAGCCTTTAGAATACTCTCTTAACCATTCTACACTTGTTAGAACCTCCAAGGACTCATGCTACACCCTCTACGTCCCTTGGGGTACCAAGAAATGTTTAGGATCATTCTAATGGTTCTTCTAAGTCCTAATACACATTCCTAGACCATTCTAAGCCTTTAGAATACTCTCTTAACCATTCTACACTTGTTAGAACCTCCAAGGACTCATGCTACACCCTCTACGTCCCTTGGGGTACCAAGCAATGTTTAGGATCATTCTAATGGTTCTTATAAGTCCTAATACACATTCCTAGACCATTCTAAGCCTTTAGAATACTCTCTTAACCATTCTACACTTGTTAGAACCTCCAAGGACTCCTGCTACACCCTCTACGTCCCTTGGGGTACCAAGCAATGTTTAGGATCATTCTAATGGTTCTTATAAGTCCTAATACACATTCCTAGACCATTCTAAGCCTTTAGAATACTCTCTTAACCATTCTACACTTGTTAGAACCTCCAAGGACTCATGCTACACCCTCTACGTCCCTTGGGGTACCAAGCAATGTTTAGGATCATTCTAATGGTTCTTATAAATCCTAATACACATTCCTAGACCATTCTATGCCTTTAGAATACTCTCTTAACCATTCTACACTTGTTAGAACCTCCAAGGACTCATGTTACACCCTCTACGTCCCTTGGGGTACTAAGCAATGTTTAGGATCATACTAATGGTTCTTATAAGTCCTAATACACATTCCTAGACCATTCTAAGCCTTTAGAATACTCTCTTAACCATTCTACACATGTTAGAACCTCCAAGGACTCTTGCTACACCGTCTACGTCCCTTGGGGTACCCAGCAATGGTTAGGATCATACTAATGGTTCTTATAAGTCCTAATACACATTCCTAGACCATTCTAAGCCTTTAGAATACTCTCTTAACCATTCTACACTTGTTAGAACCTCCAAGGACTCATGCTACACCCTCTACGTCCCTTGGGGTACCAAGCAATGTTTGGGATCATTCTAATGGTTCTTATAAGTCCTAATACACATTCCTAGACCATTCTAAGTCTTTAGAATACTCTCTTAACCATTCTACACTTGTTAGAACCTCCAAGGACTCATGCTACACCCTCTACGTCCCTTGGGGTACCAAGAAATGTTTAGGATCATTCTAATGGTTCTTCTAAGTCCTAATACACATTCCTAGACCATTCTAAGCCTTTAGAATACTCTCTTAACCATTCTACACTTGTTAGAACCTCCAAGGACTCATGCTACACCCTCTACGTCCCTTGGGGTACCAAGCAATGTTTAGGATCATTCTAATGGTTCTTATAAGTCCTAATACACATTCCTAGACCATTCTAAGCCTTTAGAATACTCTCTTAACCATTCTACACTTGTTAGAACCTCCAAGGACTCCTGCTACACCCTCTACGTCCCTTGGGGTACCAAGCAATGTTTAGGATCATTCTAATGGTTCTTATAAGTCCTAATACACATTCCTAGACCATTCTAAGCCTTTAGAATACTCTCTTAACCATTCTACACTTGTTAGAACCTCCAAGGACTCATGCTACACCCTCTACGTCGCTTGGGGTACCAAGCAATGTTTAGGATCATTCTAATGGTTCTTCTAAGTCCTAATAAACATTCCTAGACCATTCTAAGCATTTAGAATACTCTCTTAACCATTCTACACTTGTTAGAACCTCCAAGGAATTATGCTACACCCTCTACGTCCCTTGGGGTACCCAGCAATGGTTAGGATCATACTAATGGTTCTTATAAGTCCTAATACACATTCCTAGACCATTCTAACCCTTTAGAATACTCTCTTAACCATTCTACACTTGTTAGAACCTCCAAGGACTCATGCTACACCGTCTACGTCCCTTGGGGTACCCAGCAATGGTTAGGATCATACTAATGGTTCTTATAAGTCCTAATACACATTCCTAGACCATTCTAAGCCTTTAGAATACTCTCTTAACCATTCTACACTTGTTAGAACCTCCAAGGACTCATGCTACACCCTCTACGTCCCTTGGGGTACCAAGCAATGTTAAGGATCATTCTAATGGTTCTTCTAAGTCCTAATACACATTCCTAGACCATTCTAAGCCTTTAGAATACTCTCTTAACCATTCTACACTTGTTAGAACCTCCAAGGACTCCTGCTACACCCTCTACGTCCCTTGGGGTACCAAGCAATGTTTAGGATCATTCTAATGGTTCTTATAAGTCCTAATACACATTCCTAGACCATTCTAAGCCTTTAGAATACTCTCTTAACCATTCTACACTTGTTAGAACCTCCAAGGACTCCTGCTACACCCTCTACGTCCCGTGGGGTACCAAGCAATGTTTAGGATCATTCTAATGGTTCTTATAAGTCCTAATACACATTCCTAGACCATTCTAAGCCTTTAGAATACTCTCTTAACCATTCTACACTTGTTAGAACCTCCAAGGACTCGTGCTACACCGTCTACGTCCCTTGGGGTACCAAGCAATGTTTAGGATCATTCTAATGGTTCTTCTAAGTCCTAATACACATTCCTAGACCATTCTAAGCCTTAAGAATACTCTCTTAACCATTCTACACTTGTTAGAACCTCCAAGGACTCATGCTACACCCTCTACGTCCCTTGGGGTACCAAGCAATGTTAAGGATCATTCTAATGGTTCTTCTAAGTCCTAATACACATTCCTAGACCATTCTAAGCCTTTAGAATACTCTCTTAACCATTCTACACTTGTTAGAACCTCCAAGGACTCCTGCTACACCCTCTACGTCCCTTGGGGTACCAAGCAATGTTTAGGATCATTCTAATGGTTCTTATAAGTCCTAATACACATTCCTAGACCATTCTAAGCCTTTAGAATACTCTCTTAACCATTCTACACTTGTTAGAACCTCCAAGGACTCATGCTACACCCTCTACGTCCCTTGTGGTACCAAGCAATGTTTAGGATCATTCTAATGGTTCTTCTAAGTCCTAATAAACATTCCTAGACCATTCTAAGCGTTTAGAATACTCTCTTAACCATTCTACACTTGTTAGAACCTCCAAGGAATTATGCTACACCCTCTACGTCCCTTGGGGTACCCAGCAATGGTTAGGATCATACTAATGGTTCTTATAAGTCCTAATACACATTCCTAGACCATTCTAACCCTTTAGAATACTCTCTTAACCATTCTACACTTGTTAGAACCTCCAAGGACTCATGCTACACCGTCTACGTCCCTTGGGGTACCCAGCAATGGTTAGGATCATACTAATGGTTCTTATAAGTCCTAATACACATTCCTAGACCATTCTAAGCCTTTAGAATACTCTCTTAACCATTCTACACTTGTTAGAACCTCCAAGGACTCATGCTACACCCTCTACGTCCCTTGGGGTACCAAGCAATGTTAAGGATCATTCTAATGGTTCTTCTAAGTCCTAATACACATTCCTAGGCCATTCTAAGCCTTTAGAATACTCTCTTAACCATTCTACACTTGTTAGAACCTCCAAGGACTCCTGCTACACCCTCTACGTCCCTTGGGGTACCAAGCAATGTTTAGGATCATTCTAATGGTTCTTATAAGTCCTAATACACATTCCTAGACCATTCTAAGCCTTTAGAATACTCTCTTAACCATTCTACACTTGTTAGATCCTCCAAGGACTCATGCTACACCCTCTACGTCCCTTGGGGTACCAAGCAATGTTTAGGATCATTCTAATGGTTCTTCTAAGTCCTAATAAACATTCCTAGACCATTCTAAGCGTTTAGAATACTCTCTTAACCATTCTACACTTGTTAGAACCTCCAAGGAATTATGCTACACCCTCTACGTCCCTTGGGGTACCCAGCAATGGTTAGGATCATACTAATGGTTCTTATAAGTCCTAATACACATTCCTAGACCATTCTAACCCTTTAGAATACTCTCTTAACCATTCTACACTTGTTAGAACCTCCAAGGACTCATGCTACACCGTCTACGTCCCTTGGGGTACCCAGCAATGGTTAGGATCATACTAATGGTTCTTATAAGTCCTAATACACATTCCTAGACCATTCTAAGCCTTTAGAATACTCTCTTAACCATTCTACACTTGTTAGAACCTCCAAGGACTCATGCTACACCCTCTACGTCCCTTGGGGTACCAAGCAATGTTTAGGATCATTCTAATGGTTCTTATAAGTCCTAATACACATTCCTAGACCATTCTAAGCCTTTAGAATACTCTCTTAACCATTCTACACTTGTTAGAACCTCCAAGGACTCCTGCTACACCCTCTACGTCCCTTGGGGTACCAAGCAATGTTTAGGATCATTCTAATGGTTCTTATAAGTCCTAATACACATTCCTAGACCATTCTAAGCCTTTAGAATACTCTCTTAACCATTCTACACTTGTTAGAACCTCCAAGGACTCATGCTACACCCTCTACGTCCCTTGGGGTACCAAGCAATGTTTAGGATCATTCTAATGGTTCTTCTAAGTCCTAATACACATTCCTAGACCATTCTAAGCCTTTAGAATACTCTCTTAACCATTATACACTTGTTAGAACGTCCAAGGACTCATCCTACACTCTCTACGTCCATTAGGGTACCAAGCAATGTTTAGGATCATTCTAAATGTTCGTATATGTCTTAATACACATTCCTAGACCATTTAAGCCTTTAGATTACTCTCTTAACCATTCTACACATGTTAGAACCTCCAAGGACTCTTGCTACACCGTCTACGTCCCTTGGGGTACCCAGCAATGGTTAGGATCATACTAATGGTTCTTATAAGTCCTAATACACATTCCTAGACCATTCTAAGCCTTTAGAATACTCTCTTAACCATTCTACACATGTTAGAACCTCCAAGGACTCATGCTACACCCTCTACGTCCCTTGGGGTACCAAGAAATGTTTAGGATCATTCTAATGGTTCTTCTAAGTCCTAATACACATTCCTAGACCATTCTAAGCCTTTAGAATACTCTCTTAACCATTCTACACTTGTTAGAACCTCCAAGGACTCATGCTACACCCTCTACGTCCCTTGGGGTACCAAGCAATGTTTAGGATCATTCTAATGGTTCTTATAAATCCTAATACACATTCCTAGACCATTCTATGCCTTTAGAATACTCTCTTAACCATTCTACACTTGTTAGAACCTCCAAGGACTCATGCTACACCCTCTACGTCCCTTGGGGTACCAAGCAATGTTTAGGATCATACTAATGGTTCTTATAAGTCCTAATACACATTCCTAGACCATTCTAAGCCTTTAGAATACTCTCTTAACCATTCTACACATGTTAGAACCTCCAAGGACTCTTGCTACACCGTCTACGTCCCTTGGGGTACCCAGCAATGGTTAGGATCATACTAATGGTTCTTATAAGTCCTAATACACATTCCTAGACCATTCTAAGCCTTTAGAATACTCTCTTAACCATTCTACACTTGTTAGAACCTCCAAGGACTCATGCTACACCCTCTACGTCCCTTGGGGTACCAAGCAATGTTTAGGATCATTCTAATGGTTCTTATAAGTCCTAATACACATTCCTAGACCATTCTAAGCCTTTAGAATACTCTCTTAACCATTCTACACTTGTTAGAACCTCCAAGGACTCGTGCTACACCGTCTACGTCCCTTGGGATACCAAGCAATGTTTAGGATCATTCTAATGGTTCTTCTAAGTCCTAATACACATTCCTAGACCATTCTAAGCCTTTAGAATACTCTCTTAACCATTCTACACTTGTTAGAACCTCCAAGGACTCCTGCTACACCCTCTACGTCCCTTGGGGTACCAAGCAATGTTAAGGATCATTCTAATGGTTCTTCTAAGTCCTAATACACATTCCTAGACCATTCTAAGCCTTTAGAATACTCTCTTAACCATTCTACACTTGTTAGAACCTCCAAGGACTCCTGCTACACCCTCTACGTCCCTTGGGGTACCAAGCAATGTTAAGGATCATTCTAATGGTTCTTCTAAGTCCTAATACACATTCCTAGACCATTCTAAGCCTTTAGAATACTCTCTTAACCATTCTACACTTGTTAGAACCTCCAAGGACTCATGCTACACCCTCTACGTCCCTTGGGGTACCAAGCAATGTTTAGGATCATTCTAATGGTTCTTATAAGTCCTAATACACATTCCTAGACCATTCTAAGCCTTTAGAATACTCTCTTAACCATTCTACACTTGTTAGAACCTCCAAGGACTCGTGCTACACCGTCTACGTCCCTTGGGGTACCAAGCAATGTTTAGGATCATTCTAATGGTTCTTCTAAGTCCTAATACACATTCCTAGACCATTCTAAGCCTTTAGAATACTCTCTTAACCATTCTACACTTGTTAGAACCTCCAAGGACTCCTGCTACACCCTCTACGTCCCTTGGGGTACCAAGCAATGTTAAGGATCATTCTAATGGTTCTTCTAAGTCCTAATACACATTCCTAGACCATTCTAAGCCTTTAGAATACTCTCTTAACCATTCTACACTTGTTAGAACCTCCAAGGACTCCTGCTACACCCTCTACGTCCCTTGGGGTACCAAGAAATGTTTAGGATCATTCTAATGGTTCTTCTAAGTCCTAATACACATTCCTAGACCATTCTAAGCCTTTAGAATACTCTCTTAACCATTCTACACTTGTTAGAACCTCCAAGGACTCATGCTACACCGTCTACGTCCCTTGGGGTACCCAGCAATGGTTAGGATCATACTAATGGTTCTTATAAGTCCTAATACACATTCCTAGACCATTCTAAGCCTTTAGAATACTCTCTTAACCATTCTACACTTGTTAGAACCTCCAAGGACTCATGCTACACCCTCTACGTCCCTTGGGGTACCAAGCAATGTTAAGGATCATTCTAATGGTTCTTCTAAGTCCTAATACACATTCCTAGACCATTCTAAGCCTTTAGAATACTCTCTTAACCATTCTACACTTGTTAGAACCTCCAAGGACTCCTGCTACACCCTCTACGTCCCTTGGGGTACCAAGCAATGTTTAGGATCATTCTAATGGTTCTTATAAGTCCTAATACACATTCCTAGACCATTCTAAGCCTTTAGAATACTCTCTTAACCATTCTACACTTGTTAGAACCTCCAAGGACTCATGCTACACCCTCTACGTCCCTTGGGGTACCAAGCAATGTTTAGGATCATTCTAATGGTTCTTCTAAGTCCTAATACACATTCCTAGACCATTCTAAGCCTTTAGAATACTCTCTTAACCATTATACACTTGTTAGAACGTCCAAGGACTCATCCTACACTCTCTACGTCCATTAGGGTACCAAGCAATGTTTAGGATCATTCTAAATGTTCGTATATGTCTTAATACACATTCCTAGACCATTTAAGCCTTTAGATTACTCTCTTAACCATTCTACACATGTTAGAACCTCCAAGGACTCTTGCTACACCGTCTACGTCCCTTGGGGTACCCAGCAATGGTTAGGATCATACTAATGGTTCTTATAAGTCCTAATACACATTCCTAGACCATTCTAAGCCTTTAGAATACTCTCTTAACCATTCTACACATGTTAGAACCTCCAAGGACTCATGCTACACCCTCTACGTCCCTTGGGGTACCAAGAAATGTTTAGGATCATTCTAATGGTTCTTCTAAGTCCTAATACACATTCCTAGACCATTCTAAGCCTTTAGAATACTCTCTTAACCATTCTACACTTGTTAGAACCTCCAAGGACTCATGCTACACCCTCTACGTCCCTTGGGGTACCAAGCAATGTTTAGGATCATTCTAATGGTTCTTATAAATCCTAATACACATTCCTAGACCATTCTATGCCTTTAGAATACTCTCTTAACCATTCTACACTTGTTAGAACCTCCAAGGACTCATGCTACACCCTCTACGTCCCTTGGGGTACCAAGCAATGTTTAGGATCATACTAATGGTTCTTATAAGTCCTAATACACATTCCTAGACCATTCTAAGCCTTTAGAATACTCTCTTAACCATTCTACACATGTTAGAACCTCCAAGGACTCTTGCTACACCGTCTACGTCCCTTGGGGTACCCAGCAATGGTTAGGATCATACTAATGGTTCTTATAAGTCCTAATACACATTCCTAGACCATTCTAAGCCTTTAGAATACTCTCTTAACCATTCTACACTTGTTAGAACCTCCAAGGACTCATGCTACACCCTCTACGTCCCTTGGGGTACCAAGCAATGTTTAGGATCATTCTAATGGTTCTTATAAGTCCTAATACACATTCCTAGACCATTCTAAGCCTTTAGAATACTCTCTTAACCATTCTACACTTGTTAGAACCTCCAAGGACTCGTGCTACACCGTCTACGTCCCTTGGGGTACCAAGCAATGTTTAGGATCATTCTAATGGTTCTTCTAAGTCCTAATACACATTCCTAGACCATTCTAAGCCTTTAGAATACTCTCTTAACCATTCTACACTTGTTAGAACCTCCAAGGACTCCTGCTACACCCTCTACGTCCCTTGGGGTACCAAGCAATGTTAAGGATCATTCTAATGGTTCTTCTAAGTCCTAATACACATTCCTAGACCATTCTAAGCCTTTAGAATACTCTCTTAACCATTCTACACTTGTTAGAACCTCCAAGGACTCCTGCTACACCCTCTACGTCCCTTGGGGTACCAAGAAATGTTTAGGATCATTCTAATGGTTCTTCTAAGTCCTAATACACATTCCTAGACCATTCTAAGCCTTTAGAATACTCTCTTAACCATTCTACACTTGTTAGAACCTCCAAGGACTCATGCTACACCCTCTACGTCCCTTGGGGTACCAAGCAATGTTAAGGATCATTCTAATGGTTCTTCTAAGTCCTAATACACATTCCTAGACCATTCTAAGCCTTTAGAATACTCTCTTAACCATTCTACACTTGTTAGAACCTCCAAGGACTCCTGCTACACCCTCTACGTCCCTTGGGGTACCAAGCAATGTTTAGGATCATTCTAATGGTTCTTATAAGTCCTAATACACATTCCTAGACCATTCTAAGCCTTTAGAATACTCTCTTAACCATTCTACACTTGTTAGAACCTCCAAGGACTCATGCTACACCCTCTACGTCCCTTGTGGTACCAAGAAATGTTTAGGATCATTCTAATGGTTCTTCTAAGTCCTAATAAACATTCCTAGACCATTCTAAGCGTTTAGAATACTCTCTTAACCATTCTACACTTGTTAGAACCTCCAAGGAATTATGCTACACCCTCTACGTCCCTTGGGGTACCCAGCAATGGTTAGGATCATACTAATGGTTCTTATAAGTCCTAATACACATTCCTAGACCATTCTAACCCTTTAGAATACTCTCTTAACCATTCTACACTTGTTAGAACCTCCAAGGACTCATGCTACACCGTCTACGTCCCTTGGGGTACCCAGCAATGGTTAGGATCATACTAATGGTTCTTATAAGTCCTAATACACATTCCTAGACCATTCTAAGCCTTTAGAATACTCTCTTAACCATTCTACACTTGTTAGAACCTCCAAGGACTCATGCTACACCCTCTACGTCCCTTGGGGTACCAAGCAATGTTAAGGATCATTCTAATGGTTCTTCTAAGTCCTAATACACATTCCTAGACCATTCTAAGCCTTTAGAATACTCTCTTAACCATTCTACACTTGTTAGAACCTCCAAGGACTCCTGCTACACCCTCTACGTCCCTTGGGGTACCAAGCAATGTTTAGGATCATTCTAATGGTTCTTATAAGTCCTAATACACATTCCTAGACCATTCTAAGCCTTTAGAATACTCTCTTAACCATTCTACACTTGTTAGAACCTCCAAGGACTCATGCTACACCCTCTACGTCCCTTGGGGTACCAAGCAATGTTTAGGATCATTCTAATGGTTCTTCTAAGTCCTAATAAACATTCCTAGACCATTCTAAGCGTTTAGAATACTCTCTTAACCATTCTACACTTGTTAGAACCTCCAAGGAATTATGCTACACCCTCTACGTCCCTTGGGGTACCCAGCAATGGTTAGGATCATACTAATGGTTCTTATAAGTCCTAATACACATTCCTAGACCATTCTAACCCTTTAGAATACTCTCTTAACCATTCTACACTTGTTAGAACCTCCAAGGACTCATGCTACACCGTCTACGTCCCTTGGGGTACCCAGCAATGGTTAGGATCATACTAATGGTTCGTATAAGTCCTAATACACATTCCTAGACCATTCTAAGCCTTTAGAATACTCTCTTAACCATTCTACACTTGTTAGAACCTCCAAGGACTCATGCTACACCCTCTACGTCCCTTGGGGTACCAAGCAATGTTAAGGATCATTCTAATGGTTCTTCTAAGTCCTAATACACATTCCTAGACCATTCTAAGCCTTTAGAATACTCTCTTAACCATTCTACACTTGTTAGAACCTCCAAGGACTCCTGCTACACCCTCTACGTCCCTTGGGGTACCAAGCAATGTTTAGGATCATTCTAATGGTTCTTATAAGTCCTAATACACATTCCTAGACCATTCTAAGCCTTTAGAATACTCTCTTAACCATTCTACACTTGTTAGAACCTCCAAGGACTCATGCTACACCCTCTACGTCCCTTGGGGTACCAAGCAATGTTTAGGATCATTCTAATGGTTCTTCTAAGTCCTAATACACATTCCTAGACCATTCTAAGCCTTTAGAATACTCTCTTAACCATTATACACTTGTTAGAACGTCCAAGGACTCATCCTACACTCTCTACGTCCATTAGGGTACCAAGCAATGTTTAGGATCATTCTAAATGTTCGTATATGTCTTAATACACATTCCTAGACCATTTAAGCCTTTAGATTACTCTCTTAACCATTCTACACATGTTAGAACCTCCAAGGACTCTTGCTACACCGTCTACGTCCCTTGGGGTACCCAGCAATGGTTAGGATCATACTAATGGTTCTTATAAGTCCTAATACACATTCCTAGACCATTCTAAGCCTTTAGAATACTCTCTTAACCATTTTACACATGTTAGAACCTCCAAGGACTCTTGCTACACCGTCTACGTCCCTTGGGGTACCCAGCAATGGTTAGGATCATACTAATGGTTCTTATAAGTCCTAATACACATTCCTAGACCATTCTAACCCTTTAGAATACTCTCTTAACCATTCTACACTTGTTAGAACCTCCAAGGACTCATGCTACACCGTCTACGTCCCTTGGGGTACCAAGCAATGTTTAGGATCATTCTAATGGTTCTTATAAGTCCTAATACACATTCCTAGACCATTCTAAGCCTTTAGAATACTCTCTTAACCATTCTACACTTGTTAGAACCTCCAAGGACTCATGCTACACCCTCTACGTCCCTTGGGGTACCAAGCAATGTTTAGCATCATTCTAATGGTTCTTCTAAGTCCTAATAAACATTCCTAGACCATTCTAAGCGTTTAGAATACTCTCTTAACCATTCTACACTTGTTAGAACCTCCAAGGAATTATGCTACACCCTCTACGTCCCTTGGGGTACCCAGCAATGGTTAGGATCATACTAATGGTTCTTATAAGTCCTAATACACATTCCTAGACCATTCTAACCCTTTAGAATACTCTCTTAACCATTCTACACTTGTTAGAACCTCCAAGGACTCATGCTACACCGTCTACGTCCCTTGGGGTACCCAGCAATGGTTAGGATCATACTAATGGTTCTTATAAGTCCTAATACACATTCCTAGACCATTCTAAGCCTTTAGAATACTCTTTTAACCATTCTACACTTGTTAGAACCTCCAAGGACTCATGCTACACCCTCTACGTCCCTTGGGGTACCAAGCAATGTTAAGGATCATTCTAATGGTTCTTCTAAGTCCTAATACACATTCCTAGACCATTCTAAGCCTTTAGAATACTCTCTTAACCATTCTACACTTGTTAGAACCTCCAAGGACTCCTGCTACACCCTCTACGTCCCTTGGGGTACCAAGCAATGTTTAGGATCATTCTAATGGTTCTTATAAGTCCTAATACACATTCCTAGACCATTCTAAGCCTTTAGAATACTCTCTTAACCATTCTACACTTGTTAGAACCTCCAAGGACTCCTGCTACACCCTCTACGTCCCTTGGGGTACCAAGCAATGTTTAGGATCATTCTAATGGTTCTTATAAGTCCTAATACACATTCCTAGACCATTCTAAGCCTTTAGAATACTCTCTTAACCATTCTACACTTGTTAGAACCTCCAAGGACTCGTGCTACACCGTCTACGTCCCTTGGGGTACCAAGCAATGTTTAGGATCATTCTAATGGTTCTTCTAAGTCCTAATACACATTCCTAGACCATTCTAAGCCTTAAGAATACTCTCTTAACCATTCTACACTTGTTAGAACCTCCAAGGACTCATGCTACACCCTCTACGTCCCTTGGGGTACCAAGCAATGTTAAGGATCATTCTAATGGTTCTTCTAAGTCCTAATACACATTCCTAGACCATTCTAAGCCTTTAGAATACTCTCTTAACCATTCTACACTTGTTAGAACCTCCAAGGACTCCTGCTACACCCTCTACGTCCCTTGGGGTACCAAGCAATGTTTAGGATCATTCCAATGGTTCTTATAAGTCCTAATACACATTCCTAGACCATTCTAAGCCTTTAGAATACTCTCTTAACCATTCTACACTTGTTAGAACCTCCAAGGACTCATGCTACACCCTCTACGTCCCTTGTGGTACCAAGCAATGTTTAGGATCATTCTAATGGTTCTTCTAAGTCCTAATAAACATTCCTAGACCATTCTAAGCGTTTAGAATACTCTCTTAACCATTCTACACTTGTTAGAACCTCCAAGGAATTATGCTACACCCTCTACGTCCCTTGGGGTACCCAGCAATGGTTAGGATCATACTAATGGTTCTTATAAGTCCTAATACACATTCCTAGACCATTCTAACCCTTTAGAATACTCTCTTAACCATTCTACACTTGTTAGAACCTCCAAGGACTCATGCTACACCGTCTACGTCCCTTGGGGTACCCAGCAATGGTTAGGATCATACTAATGGTTCTTATAAGTCCTAATACACATTCCTAGACCATTCTAAGCCTTTAGAATACTCTCTTAACCATTCTACACTTGTTAGAACCTCCAAGGACTCATGCTACACCCTCTACGTCCCTTGGGGTACCAAGCAATGTTAAGGATCATTCTAATGGTTCTTCTAAGTCCTAATACACATTCCTAGACCATTCTAAGCCTTTAGAATACTCTCTTAACCATTCTACACTTGTTAGAACCTCCAAGGACTCCTGCTACACCCTCTACGTCCCTTGGGGTACCAAGCAATGTTTAGGATCATTCTAATGGTTCTTATAAGTCCTAATACACATTCCTAGACCATTCTAAGCCTTTAGAATACTCTCTTAACCATTCTACACTTGTTAGAACCTCCAAGGACTCATGCTACACCCTCTACGTCCCTTGGGGTACCAAGCAATGTTTAGGATCATTCTAATGGTTCTTCTAAGTCCTAATAAACATTCCTAGACCATTCTAAGCGTTTAGAATACTCTCTTAACCATTCTACACTTGTTAGAACCTCCAAGGAATTATGCTACACCCTCTACGTCCCTTGGGGTACCAAGCAATGGTTAGGATCATACTAATGGTTCTTATAAGTCCTAATACACATTCCTAGACCATTCTAACCCTTTAGAATACTCTCTTAACCATTCTACACTTGTTAGAACCTCCAAGGACTCATGCTACACCGTCTACGTCCCTTGGGGTACCCAGCAATGGTTAGGATCATACTAATGGTTCTTATAAGTCCTAATACACATTCCTAGACCATTCTAAGCCTTTAGAATACTCTCTTAACCATTCTACACTTGTTAGAACCTCCAAGGACTCATGCTACACCCTCTACGTCCCTTGGGGTACCAAGCAATGTTAAGGATCATTCTAATGGTTCTTCTAAGTCCTAATACACATTCCTAGACCATTCTAAGCCTTTAGAATACTCTCTTAACCATTCTACACTTGTTAGAACCTCCAAGGACTCCTGCTACACCCTCTACGTCCCTTGGGGTACCAAGCAATGTTTAGGATCATTCTAATGGTTCTTATAAGTCCTAATACACATTCCTAGACCATTCTAAGCCTTTAGAATACTCTCTTAACCATTCTACACTTGTTAGAACCTCCAAGGACTCATGCTACACCCTCTACGTCCCTTGGGGTACCAAGCAATGTTTAGGATCATTCTAATGGTTCTTCTAAGTCCTAATACACATTCCTAGACCATTCTAAGCCTTTAGAATACTCTCTTAACCATTATACACTTGTTAGAACGTCCAAGGACTCATCCTACACTCTCTACGTCCATTAGGGTACCAAGCAATGTTTAGGATCATTCTAAATGTTCGTATATGTCTTAATACACATTCCTAGACCATTTAAGCCTTTAGATTACTCTCTTAACCATTCTACACATGTTAGAACCTCCAAGGACTCTTGCTACACCGTCTACGTCCCTTGGGGTACCCAGCAATGGTTAGGATCATACTAATGGTTCTTATAAGTCCTAATACACATTCCTAGACCATTCTAACCCTTTAGAATACTCTCTTAACCATTCTACACTTGTTAGAACCTCCAAGGACTCATGCTACACCGTCTACGTCCCTTGGGGTACCCAGCAATGGTTAGGATCATACTAATGGTTCTTATAAGTCCTAATACACATTCCTAGACCATTCTAAGCCTTTAGAATACTCTCTTAACCATTCTACACTTGTTAGAACCTCCAAGGACTCATGCTACACCCTCTACGTCCCTTGGGGTACCAAGCAATGTTAAGGATCATTCTAATGGTTCTTCTAAGTCCTAATACACATTCCTAGACCATTCTAAGCCTTTAGAATACTCTCTTAACCATTCTACACTTGTTAGAACCTCCAAGGACTCCTGCTACACCCTCTACGTCCCTTGGGGTACCAAGCAATGTTTAGGATCATTCTAATGGTTCTTATAAGTCCTAATACACATTCCTAGACCATTCTAAGCCTTTAGAATACTCTCTTAACCATTCTACACTTGTTAGAACCTCCAAGGACTCATGCTACACCCTCTACGTCCCTTGGGGTACCAAGCAATGTTTAGGATCATTCTAATGGTTCTTCTAAGTCCTAATACACATTCCTAGACCATTCTAAGCCTTTAGAATACTCTCTTAACCATTATACACTTGTTAGAACGTCCAAGGACTCATCCTACACTCTCTACGTCCATTAGGGTACCAAGCAATGTTTAGGATCATTCTAAATGTTCGTATATGTCTTAATACACATTCCTAGACCATTTAAGCCTTTAGATTACTCTCTTAACCATTCTACACATGTTAGAACCTCCAAGGACTCTTGCTACACCGTCTACGTCCCTTGGGGTACCCAGCAATGGTTAGGATCATACTAATGGTTCTTATAAGTCCTAATACACATTCCTAGACCATTCTAAGCCTTTAGAATACTCTCTTAACCATTTTACACATGTTAGAACCTCCAAGGACTCTTGCTACACCGTCTACGTCCCTTGGGGTACCCAGCAATGGTTAGGATCATACTAATGGTTCTTATAAGTCCTAATACACATTCCTAGACCATTCTAACCCTTTAGAATACTCTCTTAACCATTCTACACTTGTTAGAACCTCCAAGGACTCATGCTACACCGTCTACGTCCCTTGGAGTACCCAGCAATGGTTAGGATCATACTAATGGTTCTTATAAGTCCTAATACACATTCCTAGACCATTCTAACCCTTTAGAATACTCTCTTAACCATTCTACACTTGTTAGAACCTCCAAGGACTCATGCTACACCCTCTACGTCCCTTGGGGTACCAAGCAATGTTTAGGATCATTCTAATGGTTCTTATAAGTCCTAATACACATTCCTAGACCATTCTAAGCCTTTAGAATACTCTCTTAACCATTCTACACTTGTTAGAACCTCCAAGGACTCATGCTACACCCTCTACGTCCCTTGGGGTACCAAGCAATGTTAAGGATCATTCTAATGGTTCTTCTAAGTCCTAATACACATTCCTAGACCATTCTAAGCCTTTAGAATACTCTCTTAACCATTGTACACTTGTTAGAACC
The DNA here is from genome assembly GCA_037953625.1 of Crotalaria pallida. Lineage (NCBI taxonomy): Eukaryota > Viridiplantae > Streptophyta > Magnoliopsida > Fabales > Fabaceae > Crotalaria > Crotalaria pallida. The sequence goes on along the minus strand of CM075654.1, from coordinate 102,057,709 downwards.
TCCAAGGACTCATGCTACACCCTCTACGTCCCTTGGGGTACCAAGCAATGTTTAGGATCATTCTAATGGTTCTTATAAGTCCTAATACACATTCCTAGACCATTCTAACCCTTTAGAATACTCTCTTAACCATTCTACACTTGTTAGAACCTCCAAGGACTCATGCTACACCCTCTACGTCCCTTGGGGTACCAAGCAATGTTTAGGATCATTCTAATGGTTCTTCTAAGTCCTAATACACATTCCTAGACCATTTTAAGCCTTTAGAATACTCTCGTAACCATTCTACACTTGTTAGAACCTCCAAGGACTCATGCTACACCCTCTACGTCCCTTCAGGTACCAAGCAATGTTTAGGATCATTCTAATGGTTCTTCTAAGTCCTAATACACATTCCTAGACCATTTTAAGCCTTTAGAATACTCTCTTAACCATTATACACTTGTTAGAACGTCCAAGGACTCATCCTACACTCTCTACGTCCATTAGGGTACCAAGCAATGTTTAGGATCATTCTAAATGTTCGTATATGTCTTAATACACATTCCTAGACCATTTAAGCCTTTAGATTACTCTCTTAACCATTCTACACATGTTAGAACCTCCAAGGACTCTTTCTACACCGTCTACGTCCCTTGGGGTACCCAGCAATGGTTAGGATCATACTAATGGTTCTTATAAGTCCTAATACACATTCCTAGACCATTCTAAGCCTTTAGAATACTCTCTTAACCATTTTACACATGTTAGAACCTCCAAGGACTCTTGCTACACCGTCTACGTCCCTTGGGGTACCCAGCAATGGTTAGGATCATACTAATGGTTCTTATAAGTCCTAATACACATTCCTAGACCATTCTAAGCCTTTAGAATACTCTCTTAACCATTCTACACTTGTTAGAACCTCCAAGGACTCATGCTACACCCTCTACGTCCCTTAGGGTACCAAGCAATGTTAAGGATCATTCTAATGGTTCTTTTAAGTCCTAATAAACATTCCTAGACCATTCTAAGCCTTTAGAATACTCTCTTAACCATTCTACACTTGTTAGAACCTCCAAGGACTCATGCTACACCCTCTACGTCCCTTGGGGTACCAAGCAATGTTTCGGATCATTCTAATGGTTCTTATAAGTCCTAATACACATTCCTAGACCATTCTAAGCCTTTAGAATACTCTCATAACCATTCTACACTTGTTAGAACCTCCAAGGACTCATGCTACACCCTCTACGTCCCTTGGGGTACCAAGCAATGTTTAGGATCATTCTAATGGTTCTTCTAAGTCCTAATACACATTCCTAGACCATTCTAAGCTTTTAGAATACTCCCTTAACCATTCTACACTTGTTAGAACCTCCAAGGACTCATGCTACACCCTCTACGTCCCTTCGGGTACCATGCAATATTTAGGAACATTCTAATGGTTCTTCTAAGTCCTAATACACATTCCTAGACCATTCTAAGCCTTTAGAATACTCTCTTAACCATTCTACGCTTGTTAGAACCTCCAAGGACTCATCCTACACTCTCTACGTCCATTAGGGTAACAAGCAATGTTTAGGATCATTCTAAACGTTCGTATATGTCTTAATACACATTCCTAGATCATTCTAAGCCTTTAGATTACTCTCTTAATCATTCTATACTTGTTAGAACCTCCAAGGACTCATGCTACACCCTCTACGTCCCTTGGGGTACCAAGCAATGTTTAGGATCGTTCAAATGGTTCTTATATGTCCTAATACACATTCCTAGACCATTCTAAGACTTTAGAATACTCTCTTAACCATTCTACACTTGTTAGAACCTCCAAGGAATCATGCTACACCCTCTACGTCCCTTGGGGTACCAAGCAATGTTTAGGATCATACTAATGGTTCTTATAAGTCCTAATACACATTCGTAGACCATTCTAAGCCTTTAGAATACTCTCTTAACCATTCTACACTTGTTAGAACCTCCAAGGAATTATGCTACACCCTCTACGTCCCTTGGGGTACCAAGCAATGTTTAGGATCTTCTAATGGTTCTTATAAGTCCTAATACACATTCCTAGACCATTCTATGCCTTTAGAGTACTCTCTTAACCATTCTACACTTTTCTTGGAACCTCCAAGGACTCATGCTACACCCTCTAAGTCCCTTGGGGTACCAAGCAATGTTTAGGATCATACTAATGGTTCTTATAAGTCCTAATACACATTCCTAGACCATTCTAAGCATTTAGAATACTCTCTTAACCATTCTACATTTGTTAGAACCTCCAAGGACTCATGCTACACCCTCTACGTCCCTTGGGGTACCAAGCAATGTTTAGGATCATTCTAATGGTTCTTCTAAGTCCTAATACACATTCCTAGACCATTCTAAGCCTTTAGAATACTCTCTTAACCCTTGTACACTTGTTAGAACCTCCAAGGACTCATGCTACACCCTCTACGTCCCTTGGGGTACCCAGCAATGGTTAGGATCATACTAATGGTTCTTATAAGTCCTAATACACATTCCTAGACCATTCTAAGCCTTTAGAATACTCTCTTAACCATTTTACACATGTTAGAACCTCCAAGGACTCTTGCTACACCGTCTACGTCCCTTGGGGTACCCAGCAATGGTTAGGATCATACTAATGGTTCTTATAAGTCCTAATACACATTCCTAGACCATTCTAAGCCTTTAGAATACTCTCTTAACCATTCTACACTTGTTAGAACCTCCAAGGACTCATGCTACACCCTCTACGTCCCTTAGGGTACCAAGCAATGTTAAGGATCATTCTAATGGTTCTTTTAAGTCCTAATACACATTCCTAGACCATTCTAAGCCTTTAGAATACTCTCTTAACCATTCTACACTTGTTAGAACCTCCAAGGACTCATGCTACACCCTCTACGTCCCTTGGGGTACCAAGCAATGTTTCGGATCATTCTAATGGTTCTTATAAGTCCTAATACACATTCCTAGACCATTCTAAGCCTTTAGAATACTCTCATAACCATTCTACACTTGTTAGAACCTCCAAGGACTCATGCTACACCCTCTAGTCCCTTGGGGTACCAAGCAATGTTTAGGATCATTCTAATGGTTCTTCTAAGTCCTAATACACATTCCTAGACCATTCTAAGCTTTTAGAATACTCCCTTAACCATTCTACACTTGTTAGAACCTCCAAGGACTCATGCTACACCCTCTACGTCCCTTCGGGTACCATGCAATATTTAGGAACATTCTAATGGTTCTTCTAAGTCCTAATACACATTCCCAGACCATTCTAAGCCTTTAGAATACTCTCTTAACCATTCTACGCTTGTTAGAACCTCCAAGGACTCATCCTACACTCTCTACGTCTATTAGGGTAACAAGCAATGTTTAGGATCATTCTAAACGTTCGTATATGTCTTAATACACATTCCTAGATCATTCTAAGCCTTTAGATTACTCTCTTAATCATTCTATACTTGTTAGAACCTCCAAGGACTCATGCTACACCCTCTACGTCCCTTGGGGTACCAAGCAATGTTTAGGATCGTTCAAATGGTTCTTATATGTCCTAATACACATTCCTAGACCATTCTAAGACTTTAGAATACTCTCTTAACCATTCTACACTTGTTAGAACCTCCAAGGAATCATGCTACACCCTCTACGTCCCTTGGGGTACCAAGCAATGTTTAGGATCATACTAATGGTTCTTATAAGTCCTAATACACATTCGTAGACCATTCTAAGCCTTTAGAATACTCTCTTAACCATTCTACACTTGTTAGAACCTCCAAGGAATTATGCTACACCCTCTACGTCCCTTGGGGTACCAAGCAATGTTTAGGATCTTCTAATGGTTCTTATAAGTCCTAATACACATTCCTAGACCATTCTATGCCTTTAGAGTACTCTCTTAACCATTCTACACTTTTCTTGGAACCTCCAAGGACTCATGCTACACCCTCTAAGTCCCTTGGGGTACCAAGCAATGTTTAGGATCATACTAATGGTTCTTATAAGTCCTAATACACATTCCTAGACCATTCTAAGCATTTAGAATACTCTCTTAACCATTCTACATTTGTTAGAACCTCCAAGGACTCACGCTACACCCTCTACGTCCCTTGGGGTACCAAGCAATGTTTAGGATCATTCTAATGGTTCTTCTAAGTCCTAATACACATTCCTAGACCATTCTAAGCCTTTAGAATACTCTCTTAACCCTTGTACACTTGTTAGAACCTCCAAGGACTCATGCTACACCCTCTACGTCCCTTGGGGTACCAAGCAATGTTTAGGATCATTCTAATGGTTCTTATAAGTCCTAATACACATTCCTAGACCATTCTATGCCTTTAGAATACTCTCTTAACCATTCTACACTTGTTAGAACCTCCAAGGACTCATGCTACACCCTCTACGTCCCTTGGGGTACCGAGCAATGTTTAGGATCATTCTAATGGTTCTTATAAGTCCTAATACACATTCCTAGACCATTCTAAGCCTTTAGAATACTCTCTTAACCATTCTACACTTGTTAGAACCTCCAAGGACTCATGTTACACCCTCTACGTCCCTTGGGGTACCAAGCAATGTTTAGGATCATACTAATGGTTCTTATAAGTCCTAATACACATTCCTAGACCATTCTAAGCCTTTAGAATACTCTCTTAACCATTCTACACTTGTTAGAACCTCCAAGGAATTATGCTACACCCTCTACGTCCCTTGGGGTACCAAGCAATGTTTAGGATCTTCTAATGTTTCTTATAAGTCCTAATACACATTCCTAGACCATTCTATGCCTTTAGAATACTCTCTTAACCATTCTACACTTTTCTTAGAACCTCCATGGACTCATGCTACACCCTCTAAGTCCCTTGGGGTACCAAGCAATGTTTAGGATCATACTAATGGTTCTTATAAGTCCTAATACACATTCCTAGACCATTCTAAGCCTTTAGAATACTCTCTTAACCATTGTACACTTGTTAGAACCTCCAAGGACTCATGTTACACCCTCAACGTCCCTTGGGGTACCAAGCAATGTTTAGGATCATTTTAATGGTTCTTCTAAGTCCTAATACACATTCCTAGACCATTCTAAGCCTTTAGAATACTCTCTTAACCATTGTACACTTGTTAGAACCTACAAGGACATTTGCTACACCCACTACGTCCCTTGGGGTACCAAGCAATGTTTAGAGGATCATTCTAATGGTTCTTATAAGTCCTAATACACATTCTAGACCATTCTATGCCTTTAGAATACTCTCTTAACCATTCTACACTTGTTAGAACCTCCAAGGACTCATGCTACACCCTCTACGTCCCTTGGGGTACCAAGCAATGTTTAGAGGATCATTCTAATGGTTCTTATAAGTCCTAATACACATTCCTAGACCATTCTATGCCTTTAGAATACTCTCTTAACCATTCTACACTTGTTAGAACCTCCAAGGACTCATGCTACACCCTCTACGTCCCTTGGGGTACCAAGCAATGTTTAGGATCTTCTAATGTTTCTTATAAGTCCTAATACACATTCCTAGACCATTCTATGCCTTTAGAATACTCTCTTAACCATTCTACACTTTTCTTAGAACCTCCAAGGACTCATGCTACACCCTCTAAGTCCCTTGGGGTACCAAGCAATGTTTAGGATCATACTAATGGTTCTTATAAGTCCTAATACACATTCCTAGACCATTCTAAGCATTTAGAATACTCTCTTAACCATTCTACATTTGTTAGAACCTCCAAGGACTCATGCTACACCCTCTACGTCCCTTGGGGTACCAAGCAATGTTTAGGATCATTCTAATGGTTCTTCTAAGTCCTAATACACATTCCTAGACCATTCTAAGCCTTTAGAATACTCTCTTAACCCTTGTACACTTGTTAGAACCTCCAAGGACTCATGCTACACCCTCTACGTCCCTTGGGGTACCAAGCAATGTTTAGGATCATTCTAATGGTTCTTATAAGTCCTAATACACATTCCTAGACCATTCTATGCCTTTAGAATACTCTCTTAACCATTCTACACTTGTTAGAACCTCCAAGGACTCATGCTACACCCTCTACGTCCCTTGGGGTACCGAGCAATGTTTAGGATCATTCTAATGGTTCTTATAAGTCCTAATACACATTCCTAGACCATTCTAAGCCTTTAGAATACTCTCTTAACCATTCTACACTTGTTAGAACCTCCAAGGACTCATGCTACACCCTCTACGTCCCTTGGGGTACCAAGCAATGTTTAGGATCATACTAATGGTTCTTATAAGTCCTAATACACATTCCTAGACCATTCTAAGCCTTTAGAATACTCTCTTAACCATTCTACACTTGTTAGAACCTCCAAGGAATTATGCTACACCCTCTACGTCCCTTGGGGTACCAAGCAATGTTTAGGATCTTCTAATGTTTCTTATAAGTCCTAATACACATTCCTAGACCATTCTATGCCTTTAGAATACTCTCTTAACCATTCTACACTTTTCTTAGAACCTCCAAGGACTCATGCTACACCCTCTAAGTCCCTTGGGGTACCAAGCAATGTTTAGGATCATACTAATGGTTCTTATAAGTCCTAATACACATTCCTAGACCATTCTAAGCCTTTAGAATACTCTCTTAACCATTCTACACTTGTTAGAACCTCCAAGGACTCATGTTACACCCTCAACGTCCCTTGGGGTACCAAGCAATGTTTAGGATCATTTTAATGGTTCTTCTAAGTCCTAATACACATTCCTAGACCATTCTAAGCCTTTAGAATACTCTCTTAACCATTGTACACTTGTTAGAACCTACAAGGACATTTGCTACACCCACTACGTCCCTTGGGGTGCCAAGCAATGTTTAGAGGATCATTCTAATGGTTCTTATAAGTCCTAATACACATTCCTAGACCATTCTATGCCTTTAGAATACTCTCTTTACCATTCTACACTTGTTAGAACCTCCAAGGACTCATGCTACACCCTCTACGTCCCTTGGGGTACCAAGCAATGTTTAGGATCATTCTAATGGTTCTTATAAGTCCTAATACACATTCCTAGACCATTCTAAGCCTTTAGAATACTCTCTTAACCATTCTACACTTGTTAGAACCTCCAAGGACTCATGTTACACCCTCTACGTCCCTTGGGGTACCAAGCAATGTTTAGGATCATTTTAATGGTTCTTCTAAGTCCTAATATACATTCCTAGACCATTCTAAGCCTTTAGAATACTCTCTTAACCATTGTACACTTGTTAGAACCTCCAAGGACTCATGCTACACCCTCTACGTCCCTTGGGGTACCAAGCAATGTTTAGGATCATTCTAATGGTTCTTATAAGTCCTAATACACATTCCTAGACCATTCTAAGCCTTTAGAATACTCTCTTAACCATTGTACACTTGTTAGAACCTCCAAGGACTCATGCTACACCCTCTACGTCCCTTGGGGTACCAAGCATGTTTAGGATCATTCTAATGGTTCTTCTAAGTCCTAATACACATTCCTAGAACATTCTAAGCCTTTAGAATACTCTCTTAACTATTCTACACTTGTTAGAACCTCCAAGGAATTATGCTACACCCTCTACGTCCCTTGGGGTACCAAGCAATGTTTAGGATCTTCTAATGGTTCTTATAAGTCCTAATACACATTCCTAGACCATTCTATTCCTTTAGAATACTCTCTTAACCATTCTACACTTTTCTTAGAACCTCCAAGGACTCATGCTACATCCTCTAAGTCCCTTGGGGTACCAAGCAATGTTTAGGATCATACTAATGGTTCTTATAAGTCCTAATACACATTCCTAGACCATTCTAATCCTTTAGAATACTCTCTTAACCATTCTACACTTGTTAGAACCTCCAAGGACTCATGTTACACCCTCTACGTCCCTTGGGGTACCAAGCAATGTTTAGGATCATTCTAATGGTTCTTCTAAGTCCTAATACACATTCCAAGACCATTCTAAGCCTTTAGAATACTCTCTTAACCATTGTACACTTGTTAGAACCTACAAGGACTCATGCTTCACCCTCTACGTCCCTTAGGGTACCAAGCAATGTTTAGAGGATCATTCTAATGGTTCTTATAAGTCCTAATACACATTCCTAGACCATTCTAAGCCTTTAGAATACTCTCTTAACCATTCTACACTTGTTAGAACCTCCAAGGACTCATGCTACACCCTCTACGTCCCTTGGGGTACCAAGCAATGTTTAGGATCATTCTAATGGTTCTTATAAGTCCTAATACACATTCCTAGACCATTCTAAGCCTTTAGAATACTCTCTTAACCATTCTACACTTGTTAGAACCTCCATGGACTCATGTTACACCCTCTACGTCCCTTGGGGTACCAAGCAATGTTTAGGATCATTTTAATGGTTCTTCTAAGTCCTAATATACATTCCTAGACCATTCTAAGCCTTTAGAATACTCTCTTAACCATTGTACACTTGTTAGAACCTCCAAGGACTCATGCTACACCCTCTACGTCCCTTGGGGTACCAAGCAATGTTTAGGATCATTCTAATGGTTCTTATAAGTCCTAATACACATTCCTAGACCATTCTAAGCCTTTAGAATACTCTCTTAACCATTGTACACTTGTTAGAACCTCCAAGGACTCATGCTACACCCTCTACGTCCCTTGGGGTACCAAGCAATGTTTAGGATCTTCTAATGGTTCTTATAAGTCCTAATACACATTCCTAGACCATTCTAAGCCTTTAGAATACTCTCTTAACCATTGTACACTTGTTAGAACCTCCAAGGACTCATGCTACACCCTCTACGTCCCTTGGGGTACCAAGCATGTTTAGGATCATTCTAATGGTTCTTCTAAGTCCTAATACACATTCCTAGACCATTCTAAGCCTTTAGAATACTCTCTTAACCATTCTACACTTGTTAGAACCTCCAAGGACTCATGCTACACCCTCTATGTCCCTTGGGGTACCAAGCAATGTTTAGGATCATTCTAATGGTTCTTATAAGTCCTAATACACATTCCTAGACTATTCTAAGCCTTTAGAATACTCTCTTAACCATTCTACACTTGTTAGAACCTCCAAGGAATTATGCTACACCCTCTACGTCCCTTGGGGTACCAAGCAATGTTTAGGATCTTCTAATGGTTCTTATAAGTCCTAATACACATTCCTAGACCATTCTATTCCTTTAGAATACTCTCTTAACCATTCTACACTTTTCTTAGAACCTCCAAGGACTCATGTTACACCCTCAACGTCCCTTGGGGTACCAAGCAATGTTTAGGATCATTTTAATGGTTCTTCTAAGTCCTAATACACATTCCTAGACCATTCTAAGCCTTTAGAATACTCTCTTAACCATTGTACACTTGTTAGAACCTACAAGGACATTTGCTACACCCACTACGTCCCTTGGGGTACCAAGCAATGTTTAGAGGATCATTCTAATGGTTCTTATAAGTCCTAATACACATTCCTAGACCATTCTATGCCTTTAGAATACTCTCTTAACCATTCTACACTTGTTAGAACCTCCAAGGACTCATGCTACACCCTCTACGTCCCTTGGGGTACCAAGCAATGTTTAGAGGATCATTCTAATGGTTCTTATAAGTCCTAATACACATTCCTAGACCATTCTATGCCTTTAGAATACTCTCTTAACCATTCTACACTTGTTAGAACCTCCAAGGACTCATGCTACACCCTCTACGTCCCTTGGGGTACCAAGCAATGTTTAGGATCTTCTAATGTTTCTTATAAGTCCTAATACACATTCCTAGACCATTCTAATCCTTTAGAATACTCTCTTAACCATTGTACACTTGTTAGAACCTCCAAGGACTCATGCTACACCCTCTACGTCCCTTGGGGTACCAAGCAATGTTTAGGATCATTTTAATGGTTCTTCTAAGTCCTAATATACATTCCTAGACCATTCTAAGCCTTTAGAATACTCTCTTAACCATTGTACACTTGTTAGAACCTCCAAGGACTCATGCTACACCCTCTACGTCCCTTGGGGTACCAAGCAATGTTTAGGATCATTTTAATGGTTCTTCTAAGTCCTAATATACATTCCTAGACCATTCTAAGCCTTTAGAATACTCTCTTAACCATTGTACACTTGTTAGAACCTCCAAGGACTCATGCTACACCCTCTACGTCCCTTGGGGTACCAAGCAATGTTTAGGATCATTCTAATGGTTCTTATAAGTCCTAATACACATTCCTAGACCATTCTAAGCCTTTAGAATACTCTCTTAACCATTGTACACTTGTTAGAACCTCCAAGGACTCATGCTACACCCTCTACGTCCCTTGGGGTACCAAGCATGTTTAGGATCATTCTAATGGTTCTTCTAAGTCCTAATACACATTCCTAGACCATTCTAAGCCTTTAGAATACTCTCTTAACCATTCTACACTTGTTAGAACCTCCAAGGACTCATGCTACACCCTCTACGTCCCTTGGGGTACCAAGCAATGTTTAGGATCTTCTAATGTCTCTTATAAGTCCTAATACACATTCCTAGACCATTCTAATCCTTTAGAATACTCTCTTAACCATTGTACACTTGTTAGAACCTCCAAGGACTCATGCTACACCCTCTACGTCCCTTGGGGTACCAAGCAATGTTTAGGATCATTTTAATGGTTCTTCTAAGTCCTAATATACATTCCTAGACCATTCTAAGCCTTTAGAATACTCTCTTAACCATTGTACACTTGTTAGAACCTCCAAGGACTCATGCTACACCCTCTACGTCCCTTGGGGTACCAAGCAATGTTTAGGATCATTTTAATGGTTCTTCTAAGTCCTAATATACATTCCTAGACCATTCTAAGCCTTTAGAATACTCTCTTAACCATTGTACACTTGTTAGAACCTCCAAGGACTCATGCTACACCCTCTACGTCCCTTGGGGTACCAAGCAATGTTTAGGATCATTCTAATGGTTCTTATAAGTCCTAATACACATTCCTAGACCATTCTAAGCCTTTAGAATACTCTCTTAACCATTCTACACTTGTTAGAACCTCCAAGGACTCATGCTACACCCTCTACGTCCCTTGGGGTACCAAGCATGTTTAGGATCATTCTAATGGTTCTTCTAAGTCCTAATACACATTCCTAGACCATTCTATGCCTTTAGAATACTCTCTTAACCATTCTACACTTGTTAGAACCTCCAAGGACTCATGCTACACCCTCTACGTCCCTTGGGGTACCAAGCAATGTTTAGGATCTTCTAATGGTTCTTATAAGTCCTAATACACATTCCTAGACCATTCTATTCCTTTAGAATACTCTCTTAACCATTCTACACTTTTCTTAGAACCTCCAAGGACTCATGCTACATCCTCTAAGTCCCTTGGGGTACCAAGCAATGTTTAGGATCATACTAATGGTTCTTATAAGTCCTAATACACATTCCTAGACCATTCTAATCCTTTAGAATACTCTCTTAACCATTCTACACTTGTTAGAACCTCCAAGGACTCATGTTACACCCTCTACGTCCCTTGGGGTACCAAGCAATGTTTAGGATCATTCTAATGGTTCTTCTAAGTCCTAATACACATTCCAAGACCATTCTAAGCCTTTAGAATACTCTCTTAACCATTCTACACTTGTTAGAACCTCCAAGGACTCATGCTACACCCTCTACGTCCCTTGGGGTACCAAGCAATGTTTAGGATCATTCTAATGGTTCTTATAAGTCCTAATACACATTCCTAGACCATTCTAAGCCTTTAGAATACTCTCTTAACCATTCTACACTTGTTAGAACCTCCAAGGAATTATGCTACACCCTCTACGTCCCTTGGGGTACCAAGCAATGTTTAGGATCTTCTAATGGTTCTTATAAGTCCTAATACACATTCCTAGACCATTCTATTCCTTTAGAATACTCTCTTAACCATTCTACACTTTTCTTAGAACCTCCAAGGACTCATGCTACATCCTCTAAGTCCCTTGGGGTACCAAGCAATGTTTAGGATCATACTAATGGTTCTTATAAGTCCTAATACACATTCCTAGACCATTCTAATCCTTTAGAATACTCTCTTAACCATTCTACACTTGTTAGAACCTCCAAGGACTCATGTTACACCCTCTACGTCCCTTGGGGTACCAAGCAATGTTTAGGATCATTCTAATGGTTCTTCTAAGTCCTAATACACATTCCAAGACCATTCTAAGCCTTTAGAATACTCTCTTAACCATTGTACACTTGTTAGAACCTACAAGGACTCATGCTTCACCCTCTACGTCCCTTAGGGTACCAAGAAATGTTTAGGATCATTCTAATGGTTCTTCTAAGTCCTAATACACATTCCTAGACCATTCTAAGTCTTTAGAATACTCTCTTAACCATTGTACACTTGTTAGAACCTCCAAGGACTCATGCTACACCCTCTACGTCCCTTGGGGTACCAAGCATGTTTAGGATCATTCTAATGGTTCTTCTAAGTCCTAATACACATTCCTAGACCATTCTAAGCCTTTAGAATACTCTCTTAACCATTCTACACTTGTTAGAACCTCCAAGGACTCATGTTACACCCTCTACGTCCCTTGGGGTACCAAGCAATGTTTAGGATCATTTTAATGGTTCTTCTAAGTCCTAATATACATTCCTAGACCATTCTAAGCCTTTAGAATACTCTCTTAACCATTGTACACTTGTTAGAACCTCCAAGGACTCATGCTACACCCTCTACGTCCCTTGGGGTACCAAGCAATGTTTAGGATCATTCTAATGGTTCTTATAAGTCCTAATACACATTCCTAGACCATTCTAAGCCTTTAGAATACTCTCTTAACCATTGTACACTTGTTAGAACCTCCAAGGACTCATGCTACACCCTCTACGTCCCTTGGGGTACCAAGCATGTTTAGGATCATTCTAATGGTTCTTCTAAGTCCTAATACACATTCCTAGACCATTCTAAGCCTTTAGAATACTCTCTTAACCATTCTACACTTGTTAGAACCTCCAAGGACTCATGCTACACCCTCTATGTCCCTTGGGGTACCAAGCAATGTTTAGGATCATTCTAATGGTTCTTATAAGTCCTAATACACATTCCTAGACTATTCTAAGCCTTTAGAATACTCTCTTAACCATTCTACACTTGTTAGAACCTCCAAGGAATTATGCTACACCCTCTACGTCCCTTGGGGTACCAAGCAATGTTTAGGATCTTCTAATGGTTCTTATAAGTCCTAATACACATTCCTAGACCATTCTATTCCTTTAGAATACTCTCTTAACCATTCTACACTTTTCTTAGAACCTCCAAGGACTCATGCTACATCCTCTAAGTCCCTTGGGGTACCAAGCAATGTTTAGGATCAAACTAATGGTTCTTATAAGTCCTAATACACATTCCTAGACCATTCTAATCCTTTAGATTACTCTCTTAACCATTCTACACTTGTTAGAACCTCCAAGGACTCATGTTACACCCTCTACGTCCCTTGGGGTACCAAGCAATGTTTAGGATCATTCTAATGGTTCTTCTAAGTCCTAATACACATTCCAAGACCATTCTAAGCCTTTAGAATACTCTCTTAACCATTGTACACTTGTTAGAACCTACAAGGACTCATGCTTCACCCTCTACGTCCCTTGGGGTACCAAGCAATGTTTAGAGGATCATTCTAATGGTTCTTATAAGTCCTAATACACATTCCTAGACCATTTTATGCCTTTAGAATACTCTCTTAACCATTCTACACTTGTTAGAACCTCCAAGGACTCATGCTACACCCTCTACGTCCCTTGGGGTACCAAGCAATGTTTAGGATCATTCTAATGGTTCTTATAAATCCTAATACACATTCCTAGACCATTCTATGCCTTTAGAATACTCTCTTAACCATTCTACACTTGTTAGAACCTCCACGGACTCATGCTACACCCTCTACGTCCCTTGGGGTACCAAGCAATGTTTAGGATCATACTAATGGTTCTTATAAGTCCTAATACACATTCCTAGACCATTCTAAGCCTTTAGAATACTATCTTAACCATTCTACACATGTTAGAACCTCCAAGGACTCTTGCTACACCATCTACGTCCCTTGGGGTACCCAGCAATGTTTAGGATCATACTAATGGTTCTTATAAGTCCTAATACACATTCCTAGACCATTCTAAGCCTTTAGAATACTCTCTTAACCATTCTACACTTGTTAGAACCTCCAAGGACTCATGCTACACCCTCTACGTCCCTTGGAGTACCAAGCAATGTTTAGGATCATTTTAATGGTTCTTATAAGTCCTAATACACATTCCTAGACCATTCTAAGCCTTTAGAATACTCTCTTAACCATTCTACACTTGTTAGAACCTCCAAGGACTCATGCTACACCCTCTACGTCCCATGGGGTACCAAGAAATGTTTAGGATCATTCTAATGGTTCTTCTAAGTCCTAATACACATTCCTAGACCATTCTAAGTCTTTAGAATACTCTCTTAACCATTGTACACTTGTTAGAACCTCCAAGGACTCATGCTACACCCTCTACGTCCCTTGGGGTACCAAGCATGTTTAGGATCATTCTAATGGTTCTTCTAAGTCCTAATACACATTCCTAGACCATTCTAAGCCTTTAGAATACTCTCTTAACCATTCTACACTTGTTAGAACCTCCAAGGACTCATGCTACACCCTCTATGTCCCTTGGGGTACCAAGCAATGTTTAGGATCATTCTAATGGTTCTTATAAGTCCTAATACACATTCCTAGACTATTCTAAGCCTTTAGAATACTCTCTTAACCATTCTACACTTGTTAGAACCTCCAAGGAATTATGCTACACCCTCTACGTCCCTTGGGGTACCAAGCAATGTTTAGGACCTTCTAATGGTTCTTATAAGTCCTAATACACATTCCTAGACCATTCTATGCCTTTAGAATACTCTATTAACCATTCTACACTTGTTAGAACCTCCAAGGACTCATGCTACACCCTCTACGTCCCTTGGGGTACCAAGCAATGTTTAGGATCATTCTAATGGTTCCTTTAAGTCCTAATACACATTCCTAGACCATTCTAAGCCTTTAGAATACTCTCTTAACCATTCTACACTTGTTAGAACCTCCAAGGACTCATGCTACACCCTCTAAGTCCCTTCGGGTACCAAGCAATGTTTAGGAACATTCTAATGGTTCTTCTAAGTCCTAATACACATTCCTAGACCACTTTAAGCCTTTAGAATACTCTCTTAACCATTCTACACTTGTTAGAACCTCCAAGGACTCATCCTACACTCTCTACGTCCATTAGGGTACCAAGCAATGTTTAGGATCATTCTAAATGTTCGTATATGTCTTAATACACATTCCTAGATCATTCTAAGCCTTTAGATTACTCTCTTAATCATTCTATACTTGTTAGAACCTCCAAGGACTCATGCTACACCCTCTACGTCCCTTGGGGTACCAAGCAATGTTTAGGATCGTTCAAATGGTTCTTATATGTCCTAATACACATTCCTAGACCATTCTAAGACTTTAGAATACTCTCTTAACCATTCTACACTTGTTAGAACCTCCAAGGAATCATGCTACACCCTCTACGTCCCTTGGGGTACCAAGCAATGTTTAGGATCATACTAATGGTTCTTATAAGTCCTAATACACATTCCTAGACCATTCTAAGCCTTTAGAATACTCTCTTAACCATTCTACACTTGTTAGAACCTCCAAGGAATTATGCTACACCCTCTACGTCCCTTGGGGTACCAAGCAATGTTTTGGATCTTCTAATGGTTCATATAATTTCTAATACACATTCCTAGACCATTCTATGCCTTTAGAATACTCTCTTAACCATTCTACACTTTTCTTAGAACCTCCAAGGACTCATGCTACACCCTCTACGTCCCTTGGGGTACCAAGCAATGTTTAGGATCATTCTAATGGTTCTTTTAAGTCCTAATACACATTCCTAGACCATTCTAAGCCTTTAGAATACTCTCTTAACCATTCTACACTTGTTAGAACCTCCAAGGACTCATGCTACACCCTCTAAGTCCCTTCGGGTACCAAGCAATGTTTAGGAACATTCTAATGGTTCTTCTAAGTCCTAATACACATTCCTAGACCATTTTAAGCCTTTAGAATACTCTCTTAACCATTCTACACTTGTTAGAACCTCCAAGGACTCATCCTACACTCTCTACGTCCATTAGGGTACCAAGCAATGTTTAGGATCATTCTAAATGTTCGTATATATCTTAATACACATTCCTAGATCATTCTAAGCCTTTAGATTACTCTCTTAATCATTCTATACTTGTTAGAACCTCCAAGGACTCATGCTACACCCTCTACGTCCCTTGGGGTACCAAGCAATGTTTAGGATCGTTCAAATGGTTCTTATATGTCCTAATACACATTCCTAGACCATTCTAAGACTTTAGAATACTCTCTTATCCATTCTACACTTGTTAGAACCTCCAAGGAATCATGCTACACCCTCTACGTCCCTTGGGGTACCAAGCAATGTTTAGGATCATTTTAATGGTTCTTATAAGTCCTAATACACATTCCTAGACCATTCTAAGCCTTTAGAATACTCTCTTAACCATTCTACACTTGTTAGAACCTCCAAGGACTCATGCTACACCCTCTACGTCCCTTGGGGTACCAAGAAATGTTTAGGATCATTCTAATGGTTCTTCTAAGTCCTAATACACATTCCTAGACCATTCTAAGTCTTTAGAATACTCTCTTAACCATTGTACACTTGTTAGAACCTCCAAGGACTCATGCTACACCCTCTACGTCCCTTGGGGTACCCAGCAATGTTTAGGATCATACTAATGGTTCTTATAAGTCCTAATACACATTCCTAGACCATTCTAAGCCTTTAGAATACTCTCTTAACCATTCTACACTTGTTAGAACCTCCAAGGACTCATGCTACACCATCTACGTCCCTTGGGGTACCCAGCAATGTTTAGGATCATACTAATGGTTCTTATAAGTCCTAATACACATTCCTAGACCATTCTAAGCCTTTAGAATACTCTCTTAACCATTCTACACTTGTTAGAACCTCCAAGGACTCATGCTACACCCTCTACGTCCCTTGGAGTACCAAGCAATGTTTAGGATCATTTTAATGGTTCTTATAAGTCCTAATACACATTCCTAGACCATTCTAAGCCTTTAGAATACTCTCTTAACCATTCTACACTTGTTAGAACCTCCAAGGACTCATGCTACACCCTCTACGTCCCTTCGGGTACCAAGCAATGTTTAGGAACATTCTAATGGTTCTTCTAAGTCCTAATACACATTCCTAGACCATTTTAAGCCTTTAGAATACTCTCTTAACCATTCTACACTTGTTAGAACCTCCAAGGACTCATCCTACACTCTCTACGTCCATTAGGGTACCAAGCAATGTTTAGGATCATTCTAAATGTTCGTATATATCTTAATACACATTCCTAGATCATTCTAAGCCTTTAGATTACTCTCTTAATCATTCTATACTTGTTAGAACCTCCAAGGACTCATGCTACACCCTCTACGTCCCTTGGGGTACCAAGCAATGTTTAGGATCGTTCAAATGGTTCTTATATGTCCTAATACACATTCCTAGACCATTCTAAGACTTTAGAATACTCTCTTAACCATTCTACACTTGTTAGAACCTCCAAGGAATCATGCTACACCCTCTACGTCCCTTGGGGTACCAAGCAATGTTTAGGATCATTCTAATGGTTCTTATAAATCCTAATACACATTCCTAGACCATTCTATGCCTTTAGAATACTCTCTTAACCATTCTACACTTGTTAGAACCTCCACGGACTCATGCTACACCCTCTACGTCCCTTGGGGTACCAAGCAATGTTTAGGATCATACTAATGGTTCTTATAAGTCCTAATACACATTCCTAGACCATTCTAAGCCTTTAGAATACTATCTTAACCATTCTACACATGTTAGAACCTCCAAGGACTCTTGCTACACCATCTACGTCCCTTGGGGTACCCAGCAATGTTTAGGATCGTACTAATGGTTCTTATAAGTCCTAATACACATTCCTAGACCATTCTAAGCCTTTAGAATACTCTCTTAACCATTCTACACTTGTTAGAACCTCCAAGGACTCATGCTACACCCTCTACGTCCCTTGGAGTACCAAGCAATGTTTAGGATCATTTTAATGGTTCTTATAAGTCCTAATACACATTCCTAGACCATTCTAAGCCTTTAGAATACTCTCTTAACCATTCTACACTTGTTAGAACCTCCAAGGACTCATGCTACACCCTCTACGTCCCTTGGGGTACCAAGAAATGTTTAGGATCATTCTAATGGTTCTTCTAAGTCCTAATACACATTCCTAGACCATTCTAAGTCTTTAGAATACTCTCTTAACCATTGTACACTTGTTAGAACCTCCAAGGACTCATGATACACCCTCTACGTCCCTTGGGGTACCAAGCATGTTTAGGATCATTCTAATGGTTCTTCTAAGTCCTAATACACATTCCTAGACCATTCTAAGCCTTTAGAATACTCTCTTAACCATTCTACACTTGTTAGAACCTCCAAGGACTCATGCTACACCCTCTATGTCCCTTGGGGTACCAAGCAATGTTTAGGATCATTCTAATGGTTCTTATAAGTCCTAATACACATTCCTAGACTATTCTAAGCCTTTAGAATACTCTCTTAACCATTCTACACTTGTTAGAACCTCCAAGGAATTATGCTACACCCTCTACGTCCCTTGGGGTACCAAGCAATGTTTAGGATCTTCTAATGGTTCTTATAAGTCCTAATACACATTCCTAGACCATTCTATGCCTTTAGAATACTCTATTAACCATTCTACACTTGTTAGAACCTCCAAGGACTCATGCTACACCCTCTACGTCCCTTGGGGTACCAAGCAATGTTTAGGATCATTCTAATGGTTCCTTTAAGTCCTAATACACATTCCTAGACCATTCTAAGCCTTTAGAATACTCTCTTAACCATTCTACACTTGTTAGAACCTCCAAGGACTCATGCTACACCCTCTAAGTCCCTTCGGGTACCAAGCAATGTTTAGGAACATTCTAATGGTTCTTCTAAGTCCTAATACACATTCCTAGACCATTTTAAGACTTTAGAATACTCTCTTAACCATTCTACACTTGTTAGAACCTCCAAGGACTCATCCTACACTCTCTACGTCCATTAGGGTACCAAGCAATGTTTAGGATCATTCTAAATGTTCGTATATGTCTTAATACACATTCCTAGATCATTCTAAGCCTTTAGATTACTCTCTTAATCATTCTATACTTGTTAGAACCTCCAAGGACTCATGCTACACCCTCTACGTCCCTTGGGGTACCAAGCAATGTTTAGGATCGTTCAAATGGTTCTGATATGTCCTAATACACATTCCTAGACCATTCTAAGACTTTAGAATACTCTCTTAACCATTCTACACTTGTTAGAACCTCCAAGGAATCATGCTACACCCTCTACGTCCCTTGGGGTACCAAGCAATGTTTAGGATCATACTAATGGTTCTTATAAGTCCTAATACACATTCCTAGACCATTCTAAGCCTTTAGAATACTCTCTTAACCATTCTACACTTGTTAGAACCTCCAAGGAATTATGCTACACCCTCTATGTCCCTTGGGGTACCAAGCAATGTTTTGGATCTTCTAATGGTTCATATAAGTTCTAATACACATTCCTAGACCATTCTATGCCTTTAGAATACTCTCTTAACCATTCTACACTTTTCTTAGAACCTCCAAGGACTCATGCTACACCCTCTACGTCCCTTGGGGTACCAAGCAATGTTTAGGATCATTCTAATGGTTCTTTTAAGTCCTAATACACATTCCTAGACCATTCTAAGCCTTTAGAATACTCTCTTAACCATTCTACACTTGTTAGAACCTCCAAGGACTCATGCTACACCCTCTAAGTCCCTTCGGGTACCAAGCAATGTTTAGGAACATTCTAATGGTTCTTCTAAGTCCTAATACACATTCCTAGACCATTTTAAGCCTTTAGAATACTCTCTTAACCATTCTACACTTGTTAGAACCTCCAAGGACTCATCCTACACTCTCTACGTCCATTAGGGTACCAAGCAATGTTTAGGATCATTCTAAATGTTCGTATATATCTTAATACACATTCCTAGATCATTCTAAGCCTTTAGATTACTCTCTTAATCATTCTATACTTGTTAGAACCTCCAAGGACTCATGCTACACCCTCTACGTCCCTTGCGGTACCAAGCAATGTTTAGGATCGTTCAAATGGTTCTTATATGTCCTAATACACATTCCTAGACCATTCTAAGACTTTAGAATACTCTCTTAACCATTCTACACTTGTTAGAACCTCCAAGGAATCATGCTACACCCTCTACGTCCCTTGGGGTACCAAGCAATGTTTAGGATCATTTTAATGGTTCTTATAAGTCCTAATACACATTCCTAAACCATTCTAAGCCTTTAGAATACTCTCTTAACCATTCTACACTTGTTAGAACCTCCAAGGACTCATGCTACACCCTCTACGTCCCTTGGGGTACCAAGAAATGTTTAGGATCATTCTAATGGTTCTTCTAAGTCCTAATACACATTCCTAGACCATTCTAAGTCTTTAGAATACTCTCTTAACCATTGTACACTTGTTAGAACCTCCAAGGACTCATGCTACACCCTCTACGTCCCTTGGGGTACCAAGCATGTTTAGGATCATTCTAATGGTTCTTCTAAGTCCTAATACACATTCCTAGACCATTCTAAGCCTTTAGAATACTCTCTTAACCATTCTACACTTGTTAGAACCTCCAAGGACTCATGCTACACCCTCTATGTCCCTTGGGGTACCAAGCAATGTTTAGGATCATTCTAATGGTTCTTATAAGTCCTAATACACATTCCTAGACTATTCTAAGCCTTTAGAATACTCTCTTAACCATTCTACACTTGTTAGAACCTCCAAGGAATTATGCTACACCCTCTACGTCCCTTGGGGTACCAAGCAATGTTTAGGATCTTCTAATGGTTCTTATAAGTCCTAATACACATTCCTAGACCATTCTATGCCTTTAGAATACTCTATTAACCATTCTACACTTGTTAGAACCTCCAAGGACTCATGCTACACCCTCTACGTCCCTTGGGGTACCAAGCAATGTTTAGGATCATTCTAATGGTTCTTTTAAGTCCTAATACACATTCCTAGACCATTCTAATCCTTTAGAATACTCTCTTAACCATTCTACACTTGTTAGAACCTCCAAGGACTCATGTTACACCCTCTACGTCCCTTGGGGTACCAAGCAATGTTTAGGATCATTCTAATGGTTCTTCTAAGTCCTAATACACATTCCAAGACCATTCTAAGCCTTTAGAATACTCTCTTAACCATTGTACACTTGTTAGAACCTACAAGGACTCATGCTTCACCCTCTACGTCCCTTAGGGTACCAAGCAATGTTTAGAGGATCATTCTAATGGTTCTTATAAGTCCTAATACACATTCCTAGACCATTCTAAGCCTTTAGAATACTCTCTTAACCATTCTACACTTGTTAGAACCTCCAAGGACTCATGCTACACCCTCTACGTCCCTTGGGGTACCAAGCAATGTTTAGGATCATTCTAATGGTTCTTATAAGTCCTAATACACATTCCTAGACCATTCTAAGCCTTTAGAATACTCTCTTAACCATTCTACACTTGTTAGAACCTCCAAGGACTCATGTTACACCCTCTACGTCCCTTGGGGTACCAAGCAATGTTTAGGATCATTTTAATGGTTCTTCTAAGTCCTAATATACATTCCTAGACCATTCTAAGCCTTTAGAATACTCTCTTAACCATTGTACACTTGTTAGAACCTCCAAGGACTCATGCTACACCCTCTACGTCCCTTGGGGTACCAAGCAATGTTTAGGATCATTCTAATGGTTCTTATAAGTCCTAATACACATTCCTAGACCATTCTAAGCCTTTAGAATACTCTCTTAACCATTGTACACTTGTTAGAACCTCCAAGGACTCATGCTACACCCTCTACGTCCCTTGGGGTACCAAGCATGTTTAGGATCATTCTAATGGTTCTTCTAAGTCCTAATACACATTCCTAGACCATTCTAAGCCTTTAGAATACTCTCTTAACCATTCTACACTTGTTAGAACCTCCAAGGACTCATGCTACACCCTCTATGTCCCTTGGGGTACCAAGCAATGTTTAGGATCATTCTAATGGTTCTTATAAGTCCTAATACACATTCCTAGACTATTCTAAGCCTTTAGAATACTCTCTTAACCATTCTACACTTGTTAGAACCTCCAAGGAATTATGCTACACCCTCTACGTCCCTTGGGGTACCAAGCAATGTTTAGGATCTTCTAATGGTTCTTATAAGTCCTAATACACATTCCTAGACCATTCTATTCCTTTAGAATACTCTCTTAACCATTCTACACTTTTCTTAGAACCTCCAAGGACTCATGCTACATCCTCTAAGTCCCTTGGGGTACCAAGCAATGTTTAGGATCATACTAATGGTTCTTATAAGTCCTAATACACATTCCTAGACCATTCTAATCCTTTAGAATACTCTCTTAACCATTCTACACTTGTTAGAACCTCCAAGGACTCATGTTACACCCTCTACGTCCCTTGGGGTACCAAGCAATGTTTAGGATCATTCTAATGGTTCTTCTAAGTCCTAATACACATTCCAAGACCATTCTAAGCCTTTAGAATACTCTCTTAACCATTGTACACTTGTTAGAACCTACAAGGACTCATGCTTCACCCTCTACGTCCCTTGGGGTACCAAGCAATGTTTAGAGGATCATTCTAATGGTTCTTATAAGTCCTAATACACATTCCTAGACCATTCTATGCCTTTAGAATACTCTCTTAACCATTCTACACTTGTTAGAACCTCCAAGGACTCATGCTACACCCTCTACGTCCCTTGGGGTACCAAGCAATGTTTAGGATCATTCTAATGGTTCTTATAAATCCTAATACACATTCCTAGACCATTCTATGCCTTTAGAATACTCTCTTAACCATTCTACACTTGTTAGAACCTCCACGGACTCATGCTACACCCTCTACGTCCCTTGGGGTACCAAGCAATGTTTAGGATCATACTAATGGTTCTTATAAGTCCTAATACACATTCCTAGACCATTCTAAGCCTTTAGAATACTATCTTAACCATTCTACACATGTTAGAACCTCCAAGGACTCTTGCTACACCGTCTACGTCCCTTGGGGTACCCAGCAATGTTTAGGATCATACTAATGGTTCTTATAAGTCCTAATACACATTCCAAGACCATTCTAAGCCTTTAGAATACTCTCTTAACCATTCTACACTTGTTAGAACCTCCAAGGACTCATGCTACACGCTCTACGTCCCTTGGAGTACCAAGCAATGTTTAGGATCATTTTAATGGTTCTTATAAGTCCTAATACACATTCCTAGACCATTCTAAGCCTTTAGAATACTCTCTTAACCATTCTACACTTGTTAGAACCTCCAAGGACTCATGCTACACCCTCTACGTCCCTTGGGGTACCAAGAAATGTTTAGGATCATTCTAATGGTTCTTCTAAGTCCTAATACACATTCCTAGACCATTCTAAGTCTTTAGAATACTCTCTTAACCATTGTACACTTGTTAGAACCTCCAAGGACTCATGCTACACCCTCTACGTCCCTTGGGGTACCAAGCAATGTTTAGGATCATTCTAATGGTTCTTTTAAGTCCTAATACACATTCCTAGACCATTCTAAGACTTTAGAATACTCTCTTAACCATTCTACACTTGTTAGAACCTCCAAGGACTCATGCTACACCCTCTAAGTCCCTTCGGGTACCAAGCAATGTTTAGGAACATTCTAATGGTTCTTCTAAGTCCTAATACACATTCCTAGACCATTTTAAGCCTATAGAATACTCTCTTAACCATTCTACACTTGTTAGAACCTCCAAGGACTCATCCTACACTCTCTACGTCCATTAGGGTACCAAGCAATGTTTAGGATCATTCTAAATGTTCGTATATGTCTTAATACACATTCCTAGATCATTCTAAGCCTTTAGATTACTCTCTTAATCATTCTATACTTGTTAGAACCTCCAAGGACTCATGCTACACCCTCTACGTCCCTTGGGGTACCAAGCAATGTTTAGGATCGTTCAAATGGTTCTTATATGTCCTAATACACATTCCTAGACCATTCTAAGACTTTAGAATACTCTCTTAACCATTCTACACTTGTTAGAACCTCCAAGGAATCATGCTACACCCTCTACGTCCCTTGGGTTACCAAGCAATGTTTAGGATCATACTAATGGTTCTTATAAGTCCTAATACACATTCCTAGACCATTCTAAGCCTTTAGAATACTCTCTTAACCATTCTACACTTGTTAGAACCTCCAAGGAATTATGCTACACCCTCTACGTCCCTTGGGGTACCAAGCAATGTTTTGGATCTTCTAATGGTTCATATAAGTTCTAATACACATTCCTAGACCATTCTATGCCTTTAGAATACTCTCTTAACCATTCTACACTTTTCTTAGAACCTCCAAGGACTCATGCTACACCCTCTACGTCCCTTGGGGTACCAAGCAATGTTTAGGATCATTCTAATGGTTCTTTTAAGTCCTAATACACATTCCTAGACCATTCTAAGCCTTTAGAATACTCTCTTAACCATTCTACACTTGTTAGAACCTCCAAGGACTCATGCTACACCCTCTAAGTCCCTTCGGGTACCAAGCAATGTTTAGGAACATTCTAATGGTTCTTCTAAGTCCTAATACACATTCCTATACCATTTTAAGCCTTTAGAATACTCTCTTAACCATTCTACACTTGTTAGAACCTCCAAGGACTCATCCTACACTCTCTACGTCCATTAGGGTACCAAGCAATGTTTAGGATCATTCTAAATGTTCGTATATGTCTTAATACACATTCCTAGATCATTCTAAGCCTTTAGATTACTCTCTTAATCATTCTATACTTGTTAGAACCTCCAAGGACTCATGCTACACCCTCTACGTCCCTTGGGGTACCAAGCAATGTTTAGGATCGTTCAAATGGTTCTTATATGTCCTAATACACATTCCTAGACCATTCTAAGACTTTAGAATACTCTCTTAACCATTCTACACTTGTTAGAACCTCCAAGGAATCATGCTACACCCTCTACGTCCCTTGGGGTACCAAGCAATGTTTAGGATCATTTTAATGGTTCTTATAAGTCCTAATACACATTCCTAGACCATTCTAAGCCTTTAGAATACTCTCTTAACCATTCTACACTTGTTAGAACCTCCAAGGACTCATGCTACACCCTCTACGTCCCTTGGGGTACCAAGAAATGTTTAGGATCATTCTAATGGTTCTTCTAAGTCCTAATAAACATTCCTAGACCATTCTAAGTCTTTAGAATACTCTCTTAACCATTGTACACTTGTTAGAACCTCCAAGGACTCATGCTACACCCTCTACGTCCCTTGGGGTACCAAGCATGTTTAGGATCATTCTAATGGTTCTTCTAAGTCCTAATACACATTCCTAGACCATTCTAAGCCTTTAGAATATTCTCTTAACCATTCTACACTTGTTAGAACCTCCAAGGACTCATGCTACACCCTCTATGTCCCTTGGGGTACCAAGCAATGTTTAGGATCATTCTAATGGTTCTTATAAGTCCTAATACACATTCCTAGACTATTCTAAGCCTTTAGAATACTCTCTTAACCATTCTACACTTGTTAGAACCTCCAAGGAATTATGCTACACCCTCTACGTCCCTTGGGGTACCAAGCAATGTTTAGGATCTTCTAATGGTTCTTATAAGTCCTAATACACATTCCTAGACCATTCTATGCCTTTAGAATACTCTATTAACCATTCTACACTTGTTAGAACCTCCAAGGACTCATGCTACACCCTCTACGTCCCTTGGGGTACCAAGCAATGTTTAGGATCATTCTAATGGTTCTTTTAAGTCCTAATACACATTCCTAGACCATTCTAAGCCTTTAGAATACTCTCTTAACCATTCTACACTTGTTAGAACCTCCAAGGACTCATGCTACACCCTCTAAGTCCCTTCAGGTACCAAGCAATGTTTAGGAACATTCTAATGGTTCTTCTAAGTCCTAATACACATTCCTAGACCATTTTAAGCCTTTAGAATACTCTCTTAACCATTCTACACTTGTTAGAACCTCCAAGGACTCATCCTACACTCTCTACGTCCATTAGGGTACCAAGCAATGTTTAGGATCATTCTAAATGTTCGTATATGTCTTAATACACATTCCTAGATCATTCTAAGCCTTTAGATTACTCTCTTAATCATTCTATACTTGTTAGAACCTCCAAGGACTCATGCTACACCCTCTACGTCCCTTGGGGTACCAAGCAATGTTTAGGATCGTTCAAATGGTTCTTATATGTCCTAATACACATTCCTAGACCATTCTAAGACTTTAGAATACTCTCTTATCCATTCTACACTTGTTAGAACCTCCAAGGAATCATGCTACACCCTCTACGTCCCTTGGGGTACCAAGCAATGTTTAGGATCATACTAATGGTTCTTATAAGTCCTAATACACATTCCTAGACCATTCTAAGCCTTTAGAATACTCTCTTAACCATTCTACACTTGTTAGAACCTCCAAGGAATTATGCTACACCCTCTACGTCCCTTGGGGTACCAAGCAATGTTTTGGATCTTCTAATGGTTCATATAAGTTCTAATACACATTCCTAGACCATTCTATGCCTTTAGAATACTCTCTTAACCATTCTACACTTTTCTTAGAACCTCCAAGGACTCATGCTACACCCTCTACGTCCCTTGGGGTACCAAGCAATGTTTAGGATCATTCTAATGGTTCTTTTAAGTCCTAATACACATTCCTAGACCATTCTAAGCCTTTAGAATACTCTCTTAACCATTCTACACTTGTTAGAACCTCCAAGGACTCATGCTACACCCTCTAAGTCCCTTCGGGTACCAAGCAATGTTTAGGAACATTCTAATGGTTCTTCTAAGTCCTAATACACATTCCTAGACCATTTTAAGCCTTTAGAATACTCTCTTAACCATTCTACACTTGTTAGAACCTCCAAGGACTCATCCTACACTCTCTACGTCCATTAGGGTACCAAGCAATGTTTAGGATCATTCTAAATGTTCGTATATGTCTTAATACACATTCCTAGATCATTCTAAGCCTTTAGATTACTCTCTTAATCATTCTATACTTGTTAGAACCTCCAAGGACTCATGCTACACCCTCTACGTCCCTTGGGGTACCAAGCAATGTTTAGGATCGTTCAAATGGTTCTTATATGTCCTAATACACATTCCTAGACCATTCTAAGACTTTAGAATACTCTCTTAACCATTCTACACTTGTTAGAACCTCCAAGGAATTATGCTACACCCTCTACGTCCCTTGGGGTACCAAGCAATGTTTAGGATCATACTAATGGTTCTTATAAGTCCTAATACACATTCCTAGACCATTCTAAGCCTTTAGAATACTCTCTTAACCATTCTACACTTGTTAGAACCTCCAAGGAATTATGCTACACCCTCTACGTCCCTTGGGGTACCAAGCAATGTTTTGGATCTTCTAATGGTTCATATAAGTTCTAATACACATTCCTAGACCATTCTATGCCTTTAGAATACTCTCTTAACCATTCTACACTTTTCTTAGAACCTCCAAGGACTCATGCTACACCCTCTAAGTCCCTTGGGGTACCAAGCAATGTTTAGGATCATACTAATGGTTCTTATAAGTCCTAATACACATTCCTAGACCATTCTAAGCCTTTAGAATACTCTCTTAACCATTCTACACTTGTTAGAACCTCCAAGGACTCATGTTACACCCTCTACGTCCCTTGGGGTACCAAGCAATGTTTAGGATCATTCTAATGGTTCTTCTAAGTCCTAATACACATTCCTAGACCATTCTAAGCCTTTAGAATACTCTCTTAACCATTCTACACTTGTTAGAAACTCCAAGGACTCATGCTACACCCTCTAAGTCCCTTGGGGTACCAAGAATGTTTAGGATCATACTAATGGTTCTTATAAGTCCTAATACACATTCCTAGACCATTCTAAGCCTTTAGAATACTCTCTTAACCATTCTACACTTTTTAGAACCACCAAGGAATCATGCTACACCCTCTACGTCCCTATGGGTACCAAGCAATGTTTAGGATCATTCTAATGGTTCTTATAAGTCCTAATACACATTCCTAGACCATTCTATGCCTTTAGAATACTCTCTTAACCATTCTAAACTTGTTAGAACCTCCAAGGACTCATGCTACACCCTCTACGTCCCTTGGTGTACCAAGCAATGTTTAGGATTATACTAATGGTTCTTATAAGTCCTAATACACATTCCTAGACCATTCTAAGCCTTTAGAATACTCTCTTAACCATTCTACACTTGTTAGAACCTCCAAGGACTCATGTTACACCCTCTACGTCCCTTGGGGTACCAAGCAATGTTTAGGATCTTCTAATGTTTCTTATAAGTCCTAATACACATTCCTAGACCATTCTATGCCTTTAGAATACTCTCTTAACCATTCTACACTTTTCTTAGAACCTCCAAGGACTCATGCTACACCCTCTAAGTCCCTTGGGGTACCAAGCAATGTTTAGGATCATACTAATGGTTCTTATAAGTCCTAATACACATTCCTAGACCATTCTAAGCCTTTAGAATACTCTCTTAACCATTCTACACTTGTTAGAACCTCCAAGGACTCATGTTACACCCTCTACGTCCCTTGGGGTACCAAGCAATGTTTAGGATCAATCTAATGGTTCTTCTAAGTCCTAATACACATTCCTAGACCATTCTAAGCCTTTAGAATACTCTCTTTACCATTGTACACTTGTTAGAACCTCCAAGGACTCATGCTACACCCTCTACGTCCCTTGGGGTACCAAGCAATGTTTAGGATCATTCTAATGGTTCTTATAAGTCCTAATACACATTCCTAGACCATTCTAAGCCTTTAGAATACTCTCTTAACCATTGTACACTTGTTAGAACCTCCAAGGACTCATGCTACACCCTCTATGTCCCTTGGGGTACCAAGCAATGTTTAGGATCATTCTAATGGTTCTTATAAGTCCTAATACACATTCCTAGACTATTCTAAGCCTTTAGAATACTCTCTTAACCATTCTACACTTGTTAGAACCTCCAAGGAATTATGCTACACCCTCTACGTCCCTTGGGGTACCAAGCAATGTTTAGGATCTTCTAATGGTTCTTATAAGTCCTAATACACATTCCTAGACCATTCTATGCCTGTAGAATACTCTCTTAACCATTCTACACTTTTCTTAGAACCTCCAAGGACTCATGCTACATCCTCTAAGTCCCTTGGGGTACCAAGCAATGTTTAGGATCATACTAATGGTTCTTATAAGTCCTAATACACATTCCTAGACCATTCTAAGCCTTTAGAATACTCTCTTAACCATTCTACACTTGTTAGAACCTCCAAGGACTCATGTTACACCCTCTACGTCCCTTGGGGTACCAAGCAATGTTTAGGATCATTCTAATGGTTCTTCTAAGTCCTAATACACATTCCTAGACCATTCTAAGCCTTTAGAATACTCTCTTAACCATTGTACACTTGTTAGAACCTACAAGGACTCATGCTACACCCTCTACGTCCCTTGGGGTACCAAGCAATGTTTAGGATCATTCTAATGGTTCTTATTAGTCCTAATACACATTCCTAGACCATTCTATGCCTTTAGAATACTCTCTTAACCATTCTACAGTTGTTAGAACCTCCAAGGACTCATGCTACACCCTCTACGTCCCTTGGGGTACCAAGCAATGTTTAGGATCATTCTAATGGTTCTTATAAGTCCTAATACACATTCCTAGACCATTCTAAGCCTTTAGAATACTCTCCTAACCATTGTACACTTGTTAGAACCTCCAAGGACTCATGCTACACCCTCTACGTCCCTTGGGGTACCAAGCATGTTTAGGATCATTCTAATGGTTCTTCTAAGTCCTAATACACATTCCTAGACCATTCTAAGCCTTTAGAATACTCTCTTAACCATTCTACACTTGTTAGAACCTCCAAGGACTCATGCTACACCCTCCATGTCCCTTGGGGTACCAAGCAATGTTTAGGATCAATCTAATGGTTCTTATAAGTCCTAATACACATTCCTAGACTATTCTAAGCCTTTAGAATACTCTCTTAACCATTCTACACTTGTTAGAACCTCCAAGGAATTATGCTACACCCTCTACGTCCCTTGGGGTACCAAGCAATGTTTAGGATCTTCTAATGGTTCTTATAAGTCCTAATACACATTCCTAGACCATTCTATGCCTTTAGAATACTCTCTTAACCATTCTACACTTTTCTTAGAACCTCCAAGGACTCATGCTACATCCTCTAAGTCCCTTGGGGTACCAAGCAATGTTTAGGATCATACTAATGGTTCTTATAAGTCCTAATACACATTCCTAGACCATTCTAAGCCTTTAGAATACTCTCTTAACCATTCTACACTTGTTAGAACCTCCAAGGACTCATGCTACACCCTCTACGTCCCTTGGGGTACCAAGCAATGTTTAGGATCATTCTAATGGTTCTTCTAAGTCCTAATACACATTCCTAGACCATTCTAAGCCTTTAGAATACTCTCTTAACCATTGTACACTTGTTAGAACCTACAAGGACTCATGCTACACCCTCTACGTCCCTTGGGGTACCAAGCAATGTTTAGGATCATTCTAATGGTTCTTATAAGTCCTAATACACATTCCTAGACCATTCTATGCCTTTAGAATACTCTCTTAACCATTCTACACTTGTTAGAACCTCCAAGGACTCATGCTACACCCTCTACGTCCCTTGGGGTACCAAGCAATGTTTAGGATCATTCTAATGGTTCTTATAAGTCCTAATACACATTCCTAGACCATTCTAAGCCTTTAGAATACTCTCTTAACCATTGTACACTTGTTAGAACCTCCAAGGACTCATGCTACACCCTCTACGTCCCTTGGGGTACCAAGCATGTTTAGGATCATTCTAATGGTTCTTCTAAGTCCTAATACACATTCCTAGACCATTCTAAGCCTTTAGAATACTCTCTTAACCATTCTACACTTGTTAGAACCTCCAAGGACTCATGCTACACCCTCCATGTCCCTTGGGGTACCAAGCAATGTTTAGGATCATTCTAATGGTTCTTATAAGTCCTAATACACATTCCTAGACTATTCTAAGCCTTTAGAATACTCTCTTAACCATTCTACACTTGTTGAACCTCCAAGGAATTATGCTACACCCTCTACGTCCCTTGGGGTACCAAGCAATGTTTAGGATCTTCTAATGGTTCTTATAAGTCCTAATACACATTCCTAGACCATTCTATGCCTTTAGAATACTCTCTTAACCATTCTAAACTTGTTAGAACCTCCAAGGAATTATGCTACACCCTCTACGTCCCTTGGGGTACCAAGCAATGTTTAGGATCTTCTAATGGTTCATATAAGTTCTAATACACATTCCTAGACCATTCTATGCCTTTAGAATACTCTCTTAACCATTCTACACTTTTCTTAGAACCTCCAAGGACTCATGCTACACCCTCTAAGTCCCTTGGGGTACCAAGCAATGTTTAGGATCATACTAATGGTTCTTATAAGTCCTAATACACATTCCTAGACCATTCTAAGCCTTTAGAATACTCTCTTAACCATTCTACACTTGTTAGAACCTCCAAGGACTCATGTTACACCCTCTATGTCCCTTGGGGTACCAAGCTATGTTTAGGATCATTCTAATGGTTCTTCTAAGTCCTAATACACATTCCTAGACCATTCTAAGCCTTTAGAATACTCTCTTAACCATTCTACACTTGTTAGAAACTCCAAGGACTCATGCTACACCCTCTAAGTCCCTTGGGGTACCAAGAATGTTTAGGATCATACTAATGGTTCTTATAAGTCCTAATACACATTCCTAGACCATTCTAAGCCTTTAGAATACTCTCTTAACCATTCTACACTTTTTAGAACCACCAAGGAATCATGCTACACCCTCTACGTCCCTATGGGTACCAAGCAATGTTTAGGATCATTCTAATGGTTCTTATAAGTCCTAATACACATTCCTAGACCATTCTATGCCTTTAGAATACTCTCTTAACCATTCTAAACTTGTTAGAACCTCCAAGGACTCATGCTACATCCTCTACGTCCCTTGGTGTACCAAGCAATGTTTAGGATCATACTAATGGTTCTTATAAGTCCTAATACACATTCCTAGACCATTCTAAGCCTTTAGAATACTCTCATAACCATTCTACACTTGTTAGAACCTCCAAGGACTCATGCTACACCCTCTACGTCCCTTGGTGTACCAAGCAATGTTTAGGATCATTCTAATGGTTCTTCTAAGTCCTAATACACATTCCTAGACCATTCTAAGCCTTTAGAATACTCTCTTAACCATTCTACACTTGTTAGAACCTCCAAGGACTCATGCTACACCCTCTACGTCCCTTCGGGTACCAAGCAATATTTAGGAACATTCTAATGGTTCTTCTAAGTCCTAATACACATTCCTAGACCATTCTAAGCCTTTAGAATACTCTTTTAACCATTCTACGCTTGTTAGAACCTCCAAGGAATCATGCTACACCCTCTACGTCCCTATGGGTACCAAGCAATGTTTAGGATCATTCTAATGGTTCTTATAAGTCCTAATACACATTCCTAGACCATTCTAAGCCTTTAGAATACTCTCATAACCATTCTACACTTGTTAGAACCTCCAAGGACTCATGCTACACCCTCTACGTCCCTTGGGGTACCAAGCAATGTTTAGGATCGTTCAAATGGTTCTTATATGTCCTAATACACATTCCTAGACCATTCTAAGACTTTAGAATACTCTCTTAACCATTCTACACTTGTTAGAACCTCCAAGGAATCATGCTACACCCTCTACGTCCCTTGGGGTACCAAGCAATGTTTAGGATCATACTAATGGTTCTTATAAGTCCTAATACACGTTCCTAGACCATTCTAAGCCTTTAGAATACTCTCTTAACCATTCTACACTTGTTAGAACCTCCAAGGAATCATGCTACACCCTCTACGTCCCTTGGGGTACCAAGCAATGTTTAGGATCATAGTAATGGTTCTTATAATTCCTAATACACGTTCCTAGACCATTCTAAGCCTTTAGAATACTCTCTTAACCATTCTACACTTGTTAGAACCTCCAAGGAATTATGCTACACCCTCTACGTCCCTTGGGGTACCAAGCAATGTTTAGGATCATACTAATGGTTCTTATAAGTCCTAATACACGTTCCTAGACCATTCTAAGCCTTTAGAATACTCTCTTAACCATTCTACACTTGTTAGAACCTCCAAGGAATCATGCTACACCCTCTACGTCCCTATGGGTACCAAGCAATGTTTAGGATTATTCTAATGGTACTTATAAGTCCTAATACACATTCCTAGACCATTCTATGCCTTTACAATACTCTCTTAACCATTCTAAACTTGTTAGAACCTCCAAGGACTCATGCTACACCCTCTACGTCCCTTGGGGTACTCAGCAATGTTTAGGATCATACTAATGGTTCTTATAAGTCCTAATACACATTCCTAGACCATTCTAAGCCTTTAGAATACTCTCTTAACCATTCTACACTTGTTAGAACCTCCAAGGAATCATGCTACACCCTCTACGTCCCTTGGGGTACCAAGTAATGTTTAGGATCATTCTAATGGTTCTTATAAGTCCTAATACACATTCCTAAACCATTCTAAGCCTTTAGAATACTCTCATAACCATTCTGCACTTGTTAGAACCTCCAAGGACTCATGCTACACCCTCTACGTCCCTTGGGGTACCAAGCAATGTTTAGGATCATTCTAATGGTTCTTATAAGTCCTAATACACATTCCTAGACCATTCTAAGCCTTTAGAATACTCTCATAACCATTCTGCACTTGTTAGAACCTCCAAGGACTCATGCTACACCCTCTACGTCCCTTGGGGTACCAAGCAATGTTTAGGATCATTCTAAAGGTTCTTCTAAGTCCTAATACACATTCCTAGACCATTCCAAGCCTTTAGAATACTCTCGTAACCATTCTACACTTGTTAGAACCTCCAAGGACTCATGCTACACCCTCTACGTCCCTTCGGGTACCAAGCAATGTTTAGGATCATTCTAATGGTTCTTCTAAGTCCTAATACACATTCCTTGACCATTCTAAGCCTTTAGAATACTCTCATAACCATTCTACACTTGTTAGAACCTCCAAGGACTCATGCTACACCCTCTACGTCCCTTGGGGTACCAAGCAATGTTTAGGATCGTTCAAATGGTTCTTATATGTCCAAATACACATTCCTAGACCATTCTAAGACTTTAGAATACTCTCTTAACCATTCTACACTTGTTAGAACCTGCAAGGAATCATGCTACACCCTCTACGTCCCTTGGGGTACCAAGCAATGTTTAGGATCTTCTAATGGTTCTTATAAGTCCTAATACACATTCCTAGACCATTCTATGCCTTTAGAATACTCTTTTAACCATTCTACACTTTTCTTAGAACCTCCAAGGACTCATGCTACACCCTCTACGTCCCTTGGGTTACGAAGCAATGTTTAGGATCATTCTAATGGTTCTTATAAGTCCTAATACACATTCCTAGACCATTATAAGGTTTTAGAATACTCTCTTAACCATATCACACTTGTTAGAACCTCCAAGGACTCTTGCTACACCCTCTACGTCCCTTTGGGTACCCAGCAATGTTTAGGATCATACTAATGGTTCTTATAAGTCCTAATACACATTCCTAGACCATTCTAAGCCTTTAGATTACTCTCTTAACCATATCACACCTGTTAGAACCTCCAAGGACTCTTGCTACACACTCTACGTCCCTTGGGGTACCAAGCAATGTTTAGGATCATTCTAATGGTTCTTATAAGTCCTAATAGACATTCCTAGACCATTCTAAGCCTTTAGAATACTCTCATAACCATTCTACACTTTTTAGAACCTCCAAGGACTCATGCTACTCCCTCTACGTCCCTTGGGGTACCAAGCAATGTTTAGGATCATTCTAATGTTTCTTCTAAGTCCTAATACACATTCCTAGACCATTCTAAGCCTTTAGAATACTCTCTTAACCATTCTACACTTGTTAGAACCTCCAAGGACTCATGCTACACCCTCTACGTCCCTTCGGGTACCAAGCAATATTTAGGAACATTCTAATGGTTCTTCTAAGTCCTAATACACATTCCTAGACCATTCTAAGCCTTTAGAATACTCTCTTAACCATTCTACGCTTGTTAGAACCTCCAAGGACTCATCCTACACTCTCTACGTCCATTAGGGTACCAAGCAATGTTTAGGATCATTCTAAATGTTCGTATATGTCTTAATACACATTCCTAGATCATTCTAAGCCTTTAGATTACTCTCTTAATCATTCTATACTTGTTAGAACCTCCAAGGACTCATGCTACACCCTCTACGTCCCTTGGGGTACCAAGCAATGTTTAGGATCGTTCAAATGGTTCTTATATGTCCTAATACACATTCCTAGACCATTCTAAGACTTTAGAATACTCTCTTAACCATTCTACACTTGTTAGAACCTCCAAGGAATCATGCTACACCCTCTACGTCCCTTGGGGTACCAAGCAATGTTTAGGATCATACTAATGGTTCTTATAAGTCCTAATACACATTCCTAGACCATTCTAAGCCTTTAGAATACTCTCTTAACCATTCTACACTTGTTAGAACCTCCAAGGAATTATGCTACACCCTCTACGTCCCTTGGGGTACCAAGCAATGTTTAGGATCTTCTAATGGTTCTTATAAGTCCTAATACACATTCCTAGACCATTCTATGCCTTTAGAATACTCTCTTAACCATTCTACACTTTTCTTAGAACCTCCAAGGACTCTTGCTACACCCTCTAAGTCCCTTGGGGTACCAAGCAATGTTTAGGATCATACTAATGGTTCTTATAAGTCCTAATACACATTCCTAGACCATTCTAAGCCTTTAGAATACTCTCTTAACCATTCTACACTTGTTAGAACCTCCAAGGACTCATGTTACACCCTCTACGTCCCTTGGGGTACCAAGCAATGTTTAGGATCATTCTAATGGTTCTTCTAAGTCCTAATACACATTCCTAGACCATTCTAAGCCTTTAGAATACTCTCTTAACCATTGTACACTTGTTAGAACCTCCAAGGACTCATGCTACACCCTCTACGTCCCTTGGGGTACCAAGCAATGTTTAGGATCATTCTAATGGTTCTTCTAAGTCCTAATACACATTCCTAGACCATTCTATGCCTTTAGAATACTCTCTTAACCATTCTACATTTGTTAGAACCTCCAAGAACTCATGCTACACCCTCTACGTCCCTTCGGGTGCCAAGCAATGTTTAGGAACATTCTAATGGTTCTTCTAAGTCGTAATACACATTCCTAGACCATTCTAAGCCTTTAGAATACTCTCTTAACCATTCTACACTTGTTAGAAACTCCAAGGACTCATGCTACACCCTCTAAGTCCCTTGGGGTACCAAGAATGTTTAGGATCATACTAATGGTTCTTATAAGTCCTAATACACATTCCTAGACCATTCTAAGCCTTTAGAATACTCTCTTAACCATTCTACACTTTTTAGAACCACCAAGGAATCATGCTACACCCTCTACGTCCCTATGGGTACCAAGCAATGTTTAGGATCATTCTAATGGTTCTTATAAGTCCTAATACACATTCCTAGACCATTCTATGCCTTTAGAATACTCTCTTAACCATTCTAAACTTGTTAGAACCTCCAAGGACTCATGCTACACCCTCTACGTCGCTTGGTGTACCAAGCAATGTTTAGGATTATACTAATGGTTCTTATAAGTCCTAATACACATTCCTAGACCATTCTAAGCCATTAGAATACTCTCTTAACCATTCTACACTTGTTAGAACCTCCAAGGACTCATGCTACACCCTCTACGTCCCTTGGGGTACCAAGCAATGTTTAGGATCATTCTAATGGTTCTTCTAAGTCCTAATACACATTCCTAGACCATTCTAAGCCTTTAGAATACTCTCGTAACCATTCTACACTTGTTAGAACCTCCAAGGACTCATGCTACACCCTCTACGTCCCTTCGGGTACCAAGCAATGTTTAGGATCATTCTAATGGTTCTTCTAAGTCCTAATACACATTCCTTGACCATTCTAAGCATTTAGAATACTCTCATAATCATTCTACACTTGTTAGAACCTCCAAGGACTCATGCTACACCCTCTACGTCCCTTGGGGTACCAAGCAATGTTTAGGATCGTTCAAATGGTTCTTATATGTCCTAATACACATTCCTAGACCATTCTAAGACTTTAGAATACTCTCTTAACCATTCTACACTTGTTAGAACCTGCAAGGAATCATGCTACACCCTCTACGTCCCTTGGGGTACCAAGCAATGTTTAGGATCTTCTAATGGTTCTTATAAGTCCTAATACACATTCCTAGACCATTCTATGCCTTTAGAATACTCTTTTAACCATTCTACACTTTTCTTAGAACCTCCAAGGACTCTTGCTACACCCTCTAAGTCCCTTGGGGTACCAAGCAATGTTTAGGATCATACTAATGGTTCTTATAAGTCCTAATACACATTCCTAGACCATTCTATGCCTTTAGAATACTCTCTTAACCATTCTACACTTTTCTTAGAACCTCCAAGGACTCTTGCTACACCCTCTAAGTCCCTTGGGGTACCAAGCAATGTTTAGGATCATACTAATGGTTCTTATAAGTCCTAATACACATTCCTAGACCATTCTAAGCCTTTAGAATACTCTCTTAACCATTCTACATTTGTTAGAACCTCCAAGAACTCATGCTACACCCTCTACGTCCCTTCGGGTGCCAAGCAATGTTTAGGAACATTCTAATGGTTCTTCTAAGTCGTAATACACATTCCTAGACCATTCTAAGCCTTTAGAATACTCTCTTAACCTTTCTACACTTGTTAGAAACTCCAAGGACTCATGCTACACCCTCTAAGTCCCTTGGGGTACCAACAATGTTTAGGATCATACTAATGGTTCTTATAAGTCCTAATACACATTCCTAGACCATTCTAAGCCTTTAGAATACTCTCTTAACCATTCTACACTTTTTAGAACCACCAAGGAATCATGCTACACCCTCTACGTCCCTATGGGTACCAAGCAATGTTTAGGATCATTCTAATGGTTCTTATAAGTCCTAATACACATTCCTAGACCATTCTATGCCTTTAGAATACTCTCTTAACCATTCTAAACTTGTTAGAACCTCCAAGGACTCATGCTACACCCTCTACGTCGCTTGGTGTACCAAGCAATGTTTAGGATTATACTAATGGTTCTTATAAGTCCTAATACACATTCCTAGACCATTCTAAGCCATTAGAATACTCTCTTAACCATTCTACACTTGTTAGAACCTCCAAGGACTCATGCTACACCCTCTATGTCCCTTGGGGTACCGAGCAATGTTTAGGATCATTCTAATGGTTCTTATAAGTCCTAATACACATTCCTAGACCATTCTACACTTGTTAGAACCTCCAAGGACTCATGCTACACCCTCTACGTCCCTTGGGGTACCAAGCAATGTTTAGGATCATTCTAATGGTTCTTATAAGTCCTAATACACATTCCTAGACCATTCTAAGCCTTTAGAATACTCTCTTAACCATTGTACACTTGTTAGAACCTCCAAGGACTCATGCTACACCCTCTACGTCCCTTGGGGTACCAAGCCATGTTTAGGATCCTTCTAATGGTTCTTCTAAGTCCTAATACACATTCCTAGACCATTCTAAGCCTTTAGAATACTCTCTTAACCATTCTACACTTGTTAGAACCTCCAAGGACTCATGCTACACCCTCTATGTCCCTTGGGGTACCAAGCAATGTTTAGGATCATTCTAATGGTTCTTCTAAGTCCTAATACACATTCCTAGACCATTCTAAGCCTTTAGAATACTCTCGTAACCATTCTACACTTGTTAGAACCTCCAAGGACTCATGCTACACCATCTACGTCCCTTCGGGTACCAAGCAATGTTTAGGATCATTCTAATTGTTCTTCTAAGTCCTAATACACATTCCTTGACCATTCTAAGCCTTTAGAATACTCTCATAACCATTCTACACTTGTTAGAACCTCCAAGGACTCATGCTACACCCTCTACGTCCCTTGGGGTACCAAGCAATGTTTAGGATCATTCTAATGGTTCTTCTAAGTCCTAATACACATTCCTAGACCATTCTAAGCCTTTAGAATACTCTCGTAACCATTCTACACTTGTTAGAACCTCCAAGGACTCATGCTACACCCTCTACGTCCCTTCGGGTACCAAGCAATGTTTAGGATCATTCTAATGGTTCTTCTAAGTCCTAATACACATTCCTTGACCATTCTAAGCATTTAGAATACTCTCATAATCATTCTACACTTGTTAGAACCTCCAAGGACTCATGCTACACCCTCTACGTCCCTTGGGGTACCAAGCAATGTTTAGGATCATTCAAATGGTTCTTATATGTCCTAATACACATTCCTAGACCATTCTAAGACTTTAGAATACTCTCTTAACCATTCTACACTTGTTAGAACCTGCAAGGAATCATGCTACACCCTCTACGTCCCTTGGGGTACCAAGCAATGTTTAGGATCTTCTAATGGTTCTTATAAGTCCTAATACACATTCCTAGACCATTCTATGCCTTTAGAATACTCTTTTAACCATTCTACACTTTTCTTAGAACCTCCAAGGACTCATGCTACACCCTCTACGTCCCTTGGGTTACGAAGCAATGTTTAGGATCATTCTAATGGTTCTTATAAGTCCTAATACACATTCCTAGACCATTATAAGGCTTTAGAATACTCTCTTAACCATATCACACTTGTTAGAACCTCCAAGGACTCTTGCTACACCCTCTACGTCCCTTGGGGTACCCAGCAATGTCTAGGATCATACTAATGGTTCTTATAAGTCCTAATACACATTCCTAGACCATTCTAAGCCTTAAGAATACTCTCTTAACTATTCTACACTTGTTAGAACCTCCAAGGAATCATGCTACACACTCTATGTCCCTTGGGGTACCGAGCAATGTTTAGGATCATTCTAATGGTTCTTATAAGTCCTAATACACATTCCTAGACCATTCTAAGCCTTTAGAATACTCTCATAACCATTCTACACTTGTTAGAACCTCCAAGGACTCATGCTACACCCTCTACGTCCCTTGGGGTACCAAGCAATGTTTAGGATCGTTCAAATGGTTCTTATATGTCCTAATACACATTCCTAGACCATTCTAAGACTTTAGAATACTCTCTTAACCATGCTACACTTGTTAGAACCTGCAAGGAATCATGCTACACCCTCTACGTCCCTTGGGGTACCAAACAATGTTTAGGATCTTCTAATGGTTCTTATAAGTCCTAATACACATTCCTAGACCATTCTATGCCTTTAGAATACTCTTTTAACCATTCTACACTTTTCTTAGAACCTCCAAGGACTCATGCTACACCCTCTACGTCCCTTGGGTTACGAAGCAATGTTTAGGATCATTCTAATGGTTCTTATAAGTCCTAATACACATTCCTAGACCATTATAAGGCTTTAGAATACTCTCTTAACCATATCACACTTGTTAGAACCTCCAAGGACTCTTGCTACACCCTCTACGTCCCTTGGGGTACCCAGCAATGTTTAGGATCATACTAATGGTTCTTATAAGTCCTAATACACATTCCTAGACCATTCTAAGCCTTAAGAATACTCTCTTAACTATTCTACACTTGTTAGAACCTCCAAGGAATCATGCTACACACTCTACGTCCCTTGGGGTACCGAGCAATGTTTAGGATCATTCTAATGGTTCTTATAAGTCCTAATACACATTCCTAGACCATTCTAAGCCTTTAGAATACTCTCATAACCATTCTACACTTGTTAGAACCGCCAAGGACTCATGCTACACCCTCTACGTCCCTTGGGGTACCAAGCAATGTTTAGGATCATTCTAATGGTTCTTCTAAGTCCTAATACACATTCCTAGACCATTCTAAGCCTTTAGAATACTCTCTTAACCATTCTACACTTGTTAGAACCTCCAAGGACTCATGCTACACCCTCTACGTCCCTTCGGGTACCAAGCAATATTTAGGAACATTCTAATGGTTCTTCTAAGTCCTAATACACATTCCTAGACCATTCTAAGCCTTTAGAATACTCTCTTAACCATTCTACGCTTGTTAGAACCTCCAAGGACTCATCCTACACTCTCTACGTCCATTAGGGTACCAAGCAATGTTTAGGATCATTCTAAATGTTCGTATATGTCTTAATACACATTCCTAGATCATTCTAAGCCTTTAGATTACTCTCTTAATCATTCTATACTTGTTAGAACCTCCAAGGACTCATGCTACACCCTCTACGTCCCTTGGGGTACCAAGCAATGTTTAGGATCGTTCAAATGGTTCTTATATGTCCTAATACACATTCCTAGACCATTCTAAGACTTTAGAATACTCTCTTAACCATTCTACACTTGTTAGAAACTCCAAGGAATCATGCTACACCCTGTACGTCCCTTGGGGTACCAAGCAATGTTTAGGACCATTCTAATGGTTCTTATAAGTCCTAATACACATTCCTAGACCATTCTAAGCCTTTAGAATACTCTCTTAACCATTCTACACTTGTTAGAACCTCCAAGGAATTATGCTACACCCTCTACGTCCCTTGAGGTACCAAGCAATGTTTAGGATCTTCTAATGGTTCTTATAAGTCCTAATACACATTCCTAGACCATTCTATGCCTTTAGAATACTCTCTTAACCATTCTACACTTTTCTTAGAACCTCCAAGGACTCTTGCTACACCCTCTAAGTCCCTTGGGGTACCAAGCAATGTTTAGGATCATTCTAATGGTTCTTATAAGTCCTAATACACATTCCTAGACCATTCTAAGCCTTTAGAATACTCTCTTAACCATTCTACACTTGTTAGAACCTCCAAGGACTCATGATACAGCCTCTACGTCCCTTGGTGTACCAAGCAATGTTTAGGATCATACTAATGGTTCTTATAAGTCCTAATACACATTCCTAGACCATTCTAAGCCTTTAGAATACTCTCTTAACCATTCTACACTTGTTAGAACCTCCAAGGACTCATGTTACACCCTCTACGTCCCTTGGGGTACCAAGCAATGTTTAGGATCATTCTAATGGTTCTTATAAGTCCTAATAAACATTCCTAGACCATTCTATGCCTTTAGAGAACTCTCTTAACCATTCTACACTTGTTAGAACCTCCAAGGACTCATGCTACACCCTCTACGTCCCTTGGGGTACCAAGCAATGTTTAGGATCATTCTAATGGTTCTTATAAGTCCTAATACACATTCCTAGACCATTCTAAGCCTTTAGAATACTCTCTTAACCATTCTACACTTGTTAGAACCTCTAAGGACTCATGCTACACCCTCTACGTCCCTTGGGGTACCAAGCAATATTTAGGATCATTCTAATGGTTCTTATAAGTCCTAATACACATTCCTAGACCATTCTAAGACTTTAGAATACTCTCTTAACCATTCTACACTTGTTAGAACCTGCAAGGAATCATGCTACACCCTCTACGTCCCTTGGGGTACCAAGCAATGTTTAGGATCTTCTAATGGTTCTTATAAGTCCTAATACACATTCCTAGACCATTCTATGCCTTTAGAATACTCTTTTAACCATTCTACACTTTTCTTAGAACCTCCAAGGACTCATGCTACACCCTCTACGTCCCTTGGGTTACGAAGCAATGTTTAGGATCATTCTAATGGTTCTTATAAGTCCTAATACACATTCCTAGACCATTATAAGGCTTTAGAATACTCTCTTAACCATATCACACTTGTTAGAACCTCCAAGGACTCTTGCTACACCCTCTACGTCCCTTGGGGTACCCAGCAATGTCTAGGATCATACTAATGGTTCTTATAAGTCCTAATACACATTCCTAGACCATTCTAAGCCTTAAGAATACTCTCTTAACTATTCTACACTTGTTAGAACCTCCAAGGAATCATGCTACACACTCTATGTCCCTTGGGGTACCGAGCAATGTTTAGGAACATTCTAATGGTTCTTCTAAGTCCTAATACACATTCCTAGACCATTCTAAGCCTTTAGAATACTCTCTTAACCATTCTACGCTTGTTAGAACCTCCAAGGACTCATCCTACACTCTCTACGTCCATTAGGGTACCAAGCAATGTTTAGGATCATTCTAAATGTTCGTATATGTCTTAATACACATTCCTAGATCATTCTAAGCCTTTAGATTACTCTCTTAATCATTCTATACTTGTTAGAACCTCCAAGGACTCATGCTACACCCTCTACGTCCCTTGGGGTACCAAGCAATGTTTAGGATCGTTCAAATGGTTCTTATATGTCCTAATACACATTCCTAGACCATTCTAAGACTTTAGAATACTCTCTTAACCATTCTACACTTGTTAGAAACTCCAAGGAATCATGCTACACCCTGTACGTCCCTTGGGGTACCAAGCAATGTTTAGGACCATTCTAATGGTTCTTATAAGTCCTAATACACATTCCTAGACCATTCTAAGCCTTTAGAATACTCTCTTAACCATTCTACACTTGTTAGAACCTCCAAGGAATTATGCTACACCCTCTACGTCCCTTGAGGTACCAAGCAATGTTTAGGATCTTCTAATGGTTCTTATAAGTCCTAATACACATTCCTAGACCATTCTATGCCTTTAGAATACTCTCTTAACCATTCTACACTTTTCTTAGAACCTCCAAGGACTCTTGCTACACCCTCTAAGTCCCTTGGGGTACCAAGCAATGTTTAGGATCATTCTAATGGTTCTTATAAGTCCTAATACACATTCCTAGACCATTCTAAGCCTTTAGAATACTCTCTTAACCATTCTACACTTGTTAGAACCTCCAAGGACTCATGATACAGCCTCTACGTCCCTTGGTGTACCAAGCAATGTTTAGGATCATACTAATGGTTCTTATAAGTCCTAATACACATTCCTAGACCATTCTAAGCCTTTAGAATACTCTCTTAACCATTCTACACTTGTTAGAACCTCCAAGGACTCATGTTACACCCTCTACGTCCCTTGGGGTACCAAGCAATGTTTAGGATCATTCTAATGGTTCTTATAAGTCCTAATAAACATTCCTAGACCATTCTATGCCTTTAGAGAACTCTCTTAACCATTCTACACTTGTTAGAACCTCCAAGGACTCATGCTACACCCTCTAC
This sequence comes from Crotalaria pallida, assembly GCA_037953625.1. Taxonomy (NCBI): domain Eukaryota; kingdom Viridiplantae; phylum Streptophyta; class Magnoliopsida; order Fabales; family Fabaceae; genus Crotalaria; species Crotalaria pallida. The sequence goes on along the minus strand of CM075654.1, from coordinate 102,013,148 downwards.
GTCCCTTGGGGTACCAAGCAATGTTTAGGATCATTCTAATGGTTCTTATAAGTCCTAATACACATTCCTAGACCATTCTAAGCCTTTAGAATACTCTCTTAACCATTCTACACTTGTTAGAACCTCTAAGGACTCATGCTACACCCTCTACGTCCCTTGGGGTACCAAGCAATATTTAGGATCATTCTAATGGTTCTTATAAGTCCTAATACACATTCCTAGACCATTCTAAGACTTTAGAATACTCTCTTAACCATTCTACACTTGTTAGAACCTGCAAGGAATCATGCTACACCCTCTACGTCCCTTGGGGTACCAAGCAATGTTTAGGATCTTCTAATGGTTCTTATAAGTCCTAATACACATTCCTAGACCATTCTATGCCTTTAGAATACTCTTTTAACCATTCTACACTTTTCTTAGAACCTCCAAGGACTCATGCTACACCCTCTACGTCCCTTGGGTTACGAAGCAATGTTTAGGATCATTCTAATGGTTCTTATAAGTCCTAATACACATTCCTAGACCATTATAAGGCTTTAGAATACTCTCTTAACCATATCACACTTGTTAGAACCTCCAAGGACTCTTGCTACACCCTCTACGTCCCTTGGGGTACCCAGCAATGTCTAGGATCATACTAATGGTTCTTATAAGTCCTAATACACATTCCTAGACCATTCTAAGCCTTAAGAATACTCTCTTAACTATTCTACACTTGTTAGAACCTCCAAGGAATCATGCTACACACTCTATGTCCCTTGGGGTACCGAGCAATGTTTAGGATCATTCTAATGGTTCTTATAAGTCCTAATACACATTCCTAGACCATTCTAAGCCTTTAGAATACTCTCATAACCATTCTACACTTGTTAGAACCTCCAAGGACTCATGCTACACCCTCTACGTCCCTTGGGGTACCAAGCAATGTTTAGGATCGTTCAAATGGTTCTTATATGTCCTAATACACATTCCTAGACCATTCTAAGACTTTAGAATACTCTCTTAACCATGCTACACTTGTTAGAACCTGCAAGGAATCATGCTACACCCTCTACGTCCCTTGGGGTACCAAACAATGTTTAGGATCTTCTAATGGTTCTTATAAGTCCTAATACACATTCCTAGACCATTCTATGCCTTTAGAATACTCTTTTAACCATTCTACACTTTTCTTAGAACCTCCAAGGACTCATGCTACACCCTCTACGTCCCTTGGGTTACGAAGCAATGTTTAGGATCATTCTAATGGTTCTTATAAGTCCTAATACACATTCCTAGACCATTATAAGGCTTTAGAATACTCTCTTAACCATATCACACTTGTTAGAACCTCCAAGGACTCTTGCTACACCCTCTACGTCCCTTGGGGTACCCAGCAATGTTTAGGATCATACTAATGGTTCTTATAAGTCCTAATACACATTCCTAGACCATTCTAAGCCTTAAGAATACTCTCTTAACTATTCTACACTTGTTAGAACCTCCAAGGAATCATGCTACACACTCTACGTCCCTTGGGGTACCGAGCAATGTTTAGGATCATTCTAATGGTTCTTATAAGTCCTAATACACATTCCTAGACCATTCTAAGCCTTTAGAATACTCTCATAACCATTCTACACTTGTTAGAACCGCCAAGGACTCATGCTACACCCTCTACGTCCCTTGGGGTACCAAGCAATGTTTAGGATCATTCTAATGGTTCTTCTAAGTCCTAATACACATTCCTAGACCATTCTAAGCCTTTAGAATACTCTCTTAACCATTCTACACTTGTTAGAACCTCCAAGGACTCATGCTACACCCTCTACGTCCCTTCGGGTACCAAGCAATATTTAGGAACATTCTAATGGTTCTTCTAAGTCCTAATACACATTCCTAGACCATTCTAAGCCTTTAGAATACTCTCTTAACCATTCTACGCTTGTTAGAACCTCCAAGGACTCATCCTACACTCTCTACGTCCATTAGGGTACCAAGCAATGTTTAGGATCATTCTAAATGTTCGTATATGTCTTAATACACATTCCTAGATCATTCTAAGCCTTTAGATTACTCTCTTAATCATTCTATACTTGTTAGAACCTCCAAGGACTCATGCTACACCCTCTACGTCCCTTGGGGTACCAAGCAATGTTTAGGATCGTTCAAATGGTTCTTATATGTCCTAATACACATTCCTAGACCATTCTAAGACTTTAGAATACTCTCTTAACCATTCTACACTTGTTAGAAACTCCAAGGAATCATGCTACACCCTGTACGTCCCTTGGGGTACCAAGCAATGTTTAGGACCATTCTAATGGTTCTTATAAGTCCTAATACACATTCCTAGACCATTCTAAGCCTTTAGAATACTCTCTTAACCATTCTACACTTGTTAGAACCTCCAAGGAATTATGCTACACCCTCTACGTCCCTTGAGGTACCAAGCAATGTTTAGGATCTTCTAATGGTTCTTATAAGTCCTAATACACATTCCTAGACCATTCTATGCCTTTAGAATACTCTCTTAACCATTCTACACTTTTCTTAGAACCTCCAAGGACTCTTGCTACACCCTCTAAGTCCCTTGGGGTACCAAGCAATGTTTAGGATCATTCTAATGGTTCTTATAAGTCCTAATACACATTCCTAGACCATTCTAAGCCTTTAGAATACTCTCTTAACCATTCTACACTTGTTAGAACCTCCAAGGACTCATGATACAGCCTCTACGTCCCTTGGTGTACCAAGCAATGTTTAGGATCATACTAATGGTTCTTATAAGTCCTAATACACATTCCTAGACCATTCTAAGCCTTTAGAATACTCTCTTAACCATTCTACACTTGTTAGAACCTCCAAGGACTCATGTTACACCCTCTACGTCCCTTGGGGTACCAAGCAATGTTTAGGATCATTCTAATGGTTCTTATAAGTCCTAATAAACATTCCTAGACCATTCTATGCCTTTAGAGAACTCTCTTAACCATTCTACACTTGTTAGAACCTCCAAGGACTCATGCTACACCCTCTACGTCCCTTGGGGTACCAAGCAATGTTTAGGATCATTCTAATGGTTCTTATAAGTCCTAATACACATTCCTAGACCATTCTAAGCCTTTAGAATACTCTCTTAACCATTCTACACTTGTTAGAACCTCTAAGGACTCATGCTACACCCTCTACGTCCCTTGGGGTACCAAGCAATATTTAGGATCATTCTAATGGTTCTTATAAGTCCTAATACACATTCCTAGACCATTCTAAGCCTTTAGAATACTCTCTTAACCATTCTACACTTGTTAGAACCTCCAAGGACTCATGTTACACCCTCTACGTCCCTTGGGGTACCAAGCAATGTTTAGGATCATTCTAATGGTTCTTCTAAGTCCTAATGCACATTCCTAGACCATTCTAAGCCTTTAGAATACTCTCTTAACCATTGTACACTTGTTAGAACCTCCAAGGACTCATGCTACACCCTCTACGTCCCTTGGGGTACCAAGCAATGTTTAGGATCATTCTAATGGTTCTTATAAGTCCTAATACACATTCCTAGACCATTCTAAGCCTTTAGAATACTCTATTAACCATTCTACACTTGTTAGAACCTCCAAGGACGCATGCTACACCCTCTACGTCCCTTGGTGTACCAAGCAATGTTTAGGATTATACGAATGGTTCTTATAAGTCCGTATAAACATTCCTAGACCATTCTAAGCCTTTAGAGAACTCTCTTAACCATTCTACACTTGTTAGAACCTCCAAGGACTCATGCTACACCCTCTACGTCCCTTGGGGTACCAAGCAATGTTTAGGATCATTCTAATGGTTCTTATAAGTCCTAATACACATTCCTAGACCATTCTAAGCCTTTAGAATACTCTCTTAACCATTCTACACTTGTTAGAACCTCCAAGGACTCATGCTACACCCTCTACGTCCCTTGGGGTACCAAGCAATGTTTAGGATCATTCTAATGGTTCTTATAAGTCCTAATAAACATTCCTAGACCATTCTAAGCCTTTAGAATACTCTCTTAACCATTCTACACTTGTTAGAACCTCCAAGGACTCATGCTACACCCTCTACGTCCCTTGGGGTACCAAGCAATGTTTAGGATCATTCTAATGGTTCTTATAAGTCCTAATACACATTCCTAGACCATTCTAAGCCTTTAGAATACTCTCTTAACCATTCTACACTTGTTAGAACCTCCAAGGACTCATGCTACACCCTCTACGTCCCTTGGTGTACCAAGCAATGTTTAGGATTATACTAATGGTTCTTATAAGTCCTAATAAACATTCCTAGACCATTCTAAGCCTTTAGAGAACTCTCTTAACCATTCTACACTTGTTAGAACCTCCAAGGACTCATGCTACACCCTCTACGTCCCTTGGGGTACCAAGCAATGTTTAGGATCATTCTAATGGTTCTTATAAGTCCTAATACACATTCCTAGACCATTCTAAGCCTTTAGAATACTCTCTTAACCATTCTACACTTGTTAGAACCTCCAAGGACTCATGCTACACCCTCTACATCCCTTGGTGTACCAAGCAATGTTTAGGATTATACTAATGGTTCTTATAAGTCCTAATAAACATTCCTAGACCATTCTATGCCTTTAGAGAACTCTCTTAACCATTCTACACTTGTTAGAACCTCCAAGGACTCATGCTACACCCTCTACGTCCCTTGGGGTACCAAGCAATGTTTAGGATCATTCTAATGGTTCGTATAAGTCCTAATACACATTCCTAGACCATTCTAAGCCTTTAGAATACTCTCTTAACCATTCTACATTTGTTAGAACCTCCAAGGACTCATGATACAGCCTCTACGTCCCTTGGTGTACCAAGCAATGTTTAGGATCATACTAATGGTTCTTATAAGTCCTAATACACATTCCTAGACCATTCTAAGCCTTTAGAATACTCTCTTAACCATTCTACACTTGTTAGAACCTCCAAGGACTCATGCTACACCCTCTACGTCCCTTGGGGTACCAATCAATGTTTAGGATCATTCTAATGGTTCTTATAAGTCCTAATACACATTCCTAGACCATTCTAAGCCTTTAGAATACTCTCTTAACCATTCTACACTTGTTAGAACCTCCAAGGACTCATGCTACACCCTCTACGTCCCTTGGGGTACAATGCAATGATTAGGATCATTCTAATGGTTCTTATAAGTCCTAATACACATTCCTAGACCATTCTAAGCCTTTAGAATACTCTCTTAACCATTCTACACTTGTTAGAACCTCCAAGGACTCATGCTACACCCTCTACGTCCCTTGGGGTACCAAGCAATGTTTAGGATCATTCTAATGGTTCTTATAAGTCCTAATAAACATTCCTAGACCATTCTAAGCCTTTAGAGAACTCTCTTAACCATTCTACACTTGTTAGAACCTCCAAGGACTCATGCTACACCCTTTACGTCCCTTAGGGTACAATGCAATGTTTAGGATCATTCTAATGGTTTTTATAAGTCCTAATACACATTCCTAGACCATTCTAAGCCTTTAGAATACTCTATTAACCATTCTACACTTGTTAGAACCTCCAAGGACTCATGCTACACCCTCTACGTCCCTTGGTGTACCAAGCAATGTTTAGGATCATTCTAATGGTTCTTATAAGTCCTAATAAACATTCCTAGACCATTCTAAGCCTTTAGAGAACTCTCTTAACCATTCTACACTTGTTAGAACCTCCAAGGACTCATGCTACACCCTTTACGTCCCTTAGGGTACAATGCAATGTTTAGGATCATTCTAATGGTTTTTATAAGTCCTAATACACATTCCTAGACCATTCTAAGCCTTTAGAATACTCTCTTAACCATTCTACATTTGTTAGAACCTCCAAGGACTCATGATACAGCCTCTACGTCCCTTGGTGTACCAAGCAATGTTTAGGATCATACTAATGGTTCTTATAAGTCCTAATACACATTCCTAGACCATTCTAAGCCTTTAGAATACTCTCTTAACCATTCTACACTTGTTAGAACCTCCAAGGACTCATGCTACACCCTCTACGTCCCTTGGGGTACCAAGCAATGTTTAGGATCATTCTAATGGTTCTTATAAGTCCTAATACACATTCCTAGACCATTCTAAGCCTTTAGAATACTCTCTTAACCATTCTACACTTGTTAGAACCTCCAAGGACTCATGCTACACCCTCTACGTCCCTTGGGGTACAATGCAATGATTAGGATCATTCTAATGGTTCTTATAAGTCCTAATACACATTCCTAGACCATTCTAAGCCTTTAGAATACTCTCTTAACCATTCTACACTTGTTAGAACCTCCAAGGACTCATGCTACACCCTCTACGTCCCTTGGGGTACCAAGCAATGTTTAGGATCATTCTAATGGTTCTTATAAGTCCTAATAAACATTCCTAGACCATTCTAAGCCTTTAGAGAACTCTCTTAACCATTCTACACTTGTTAGAACCTCCAAGGACTCATGCTACACCCTCTACGTCCCTTGGGGTACCAAGCAATGTTTAGGATCATTCTAATGGTTCTTATAAGTCCTAATACACATTCCTAGACCATTCTAAGCCTTTAGAATACTCTCTTAACCATTCTACACTTGTTAGAACCTCCAAGGACTCATGCTACATCCTCTACGTCCCTTGGTGTACCAAGCAATGTTTAGGATTATACTAATGGTTCTTATAAGTCCTAATACACATTCCTAGACCATTCTAAGCCTTTAGAATACTCTCTTAACCATTCTACACTTGTTAGAACCTCCAAGGACTCATGCTACACCCTCTACGTCCCTTCGTGTACCAAGCAATGTTTAGGATTATCCCAATGGTTCTTATAAGTCCTAATACACATTCCTAGACCATTCTAAGCCTTTAGAATACTCTCTTAACCATTCTACACTTGTTAGAACCTCCAAGGACTCATGCTACACCCTCTACGTCCCTTGGGGTACAATGCAATGTTTAGGATCATTCTAATGGTTCTTATAAGTCCTAATACACATTCCTAGACCATTCTAAGCCTTTAGAATACTCTCTTAACCATTCTACACTTGTTAGAACCTCCAAGGACTCATGCTACACCCTCTACGTCCCTTGGGGTACCAAGCAATGTTTAGGATGATTCTAATGGTTCTTATCAGTCCCAATACACATTCCTAGACCATTCTAAGCCTTTAGAATACTCTCTTAACCATTCTACACTTGTTAGAACCTCCAAGGACTCATGCTACACCCTCTACGTCCCTTGGTGTACCAAGCAATGTTTAGGATTATACTAATGGTTCTTATAAGTCCTAATAAACATTCCTAGACCATTCTAAGCCTTTAGAGAACTCTCTTAACCATTCTACACTTGTTAGAACCTCCAAGGACTCATGCTACACCCTCTACGTCCCTTGGGGTACCAAGCAATGTTTAGGATCATTCTAATGGTTCTTATAAGTCCTAATACACATTCCTAGACCATTCTAAGCCTTTAGAATACTCTCTTAACCATTCTACACTTGTTAGAACCTCCAAGGACTCATGCTACACCCTCTACGTCCCTTGGTGTACCAAGCAATGTTTAGGATTATACTAATGGTTCTTATAAGTCCTAATAAACATTCCTAGACCATTCTAAGCCTTTAGAGAACTCTCTTAACCATTCTACACTTGTTAGAACCTCCAAGGACTCATGCTACACCCTCTACGTCCCTTGGGGTACCAAGCAATGTTTAGGATCATTCTAATGGTTCTTATAAGTCCTAATACACATTCCTAGACCATTCTAAGCCTTTAGAATACTCTCTTAACCATTCTACACTTGTTAGAACCTCCAAGGACTCATGATACACCCTCTACGTCCCTTGGTGTACCAAGCAATGTTTAGGATCATACTAATGGTTCTTATAAGTCCTAATAAACATTCCTAGACCATTCTAAGCCTTTAGAATACTCTCTTAACCATTCTACACTTGTTAGAACCTCCAAGGACTCATGCTACACCCTCTACGTCCCTTGGTGTACCAAGCAATGTTTAGGATCATTCTAATGGTTCTTATAAGTCCTAATACACATTCCTAGACCATTCTAAGCCTTTAGAATACTCTCTTAACCATTCTACACTTGTTAGAACCTCCAAGGACTCATGCTACACCCTCTACGTCCCTTGGGGTACAATGCAATGATTAGGATCATTCTAATGGTTCTTATAAGTCCTAATACACATTCCTAGACCATTCTAAGCCTTTAGAATACTCTCTTAACCATTCTACACTTGTTAGAACCTCCAAGGACTCATGCTACACCCTCTACGTCCCTTGGGGTACCAAGCAATGTTTAGGATCATTCTAATGGTTCTTATAAGTCCTAATACACATTCCTAGACCATTCTAAGCCTTTAGAATACTCTCTTAACCATTCTACACTTGTTAGAACCTCCAAGGACTCATGCTACACCCTCTACGTCCCTTCGTGTACCAAGCAATGTTTAGGATTATCCCAATGGTTCTTATAAGTCCTAATACACATTCCTAGACCATTCTAAGCCTTTAGAATACTCTCTTAACCATTCTACACTTGTTAGAACCTCCAAGGACTCATGCTACACCCTTTACGTCCCTTAGGGTACAATGCAATGTTTAGGATCATTCTAATGGTTTTTATAAGTCCTAATACACATTCCTAGACCATTCTAAGCCTTTAGAATACTCTATTAACCATTCTACACTTGTTAGAACCTCCAAGGACTCATGCTACACCCTCTACGTCCCTTGGTGTACCAAGCAATGTTTAGGATCATTCTAATGGTTCTTATAAGTCCTAATAAACATTCCTAGACCATTCTAAGCCTTTAGAGAACTCTCTTAACCATTTTTCCATTGTTAGAACCTCCAAGGACTCATGCTACACCCTCTACGTCCCTTGGTGTACCAAGCAATGTTTAGGATCATTCTAATGGTTCTTATAAGTCCTAATACACATTCCTATACCATTCTAAGCCTTTAGAATACTCTCTTAACCATTCTACACTTGTTAGAACCTCCAAGGACTCATGCTACACCCTCTACGTCCCTTGGGGTACAGTGCAATGTTTAGGATCATTCTAATGGTTCTTATAAGTCCTAATAAACATTCCTAGACCATTCTAAGCCTTTAGAGAACTCTCTTAACCATTCTACACTTGTTAGAACCTCCAAGGACTCATGCTACGCCCTCTACGTCCCTTGGGGTACCAAGCAATGTTTAGGATCATTCTAATGGTTCTTATAAGTCCTAATACACATTCCTAGACCATTCTAAGCCTTTAGAATACTCTCTTAACCATTCTACACTTGTTAGAACCTCCAAGGACTCATGCTACACCCTCTACGTCCCTTGGGGTACAATGCAATGTTTAGGATCATTCTAATGGTTCTTATAAGTCCTAATACACATTCCTAGACCATTCTAAGCCTTTAGAATACTCTCTTAACCATTCTACACTTGTTAGAACCTCCAAGGACTCATGCTACACCCTCTACGTCCCTTCGTGTACCAAGCAACGTTTAGGATTATCCCAATGGTTCTTATAAGTCCTAATACACATTCCTAGACAATTCTAAGCCTTTAGAATACTCTATTAACCATTCTACACTTGTTAGAACCTCCAAGGACTCATGCTACACCCTCTACGTCCCTTGGTGTACCAAGCAATGTTTAGGATCATTCTAATGGTTCTTATAAGTCCTAATAAACATTCCTAGACCATTCTAAGCCTTTAGAGAACTCTCTTAACCATTCTACACTTGTTAGAACCTCCAAGGACTCATGCTACACCCTCTACGTCCCTTGGTGTACCAAGCAATGTTTAGGATCATTCTAATGGTTCTTATAAGTCCTAATACACATTCCTATACCATTCTAAGCCTTTAGAATACTCTCTTAACCATTCTACACTTGTTAGAACCTCCAAGGACTCATGCTACACCCTCTACGTCCCTTGGGGTACAGTGCAATGTTTAGGATCATTCTAATGGTTCTTATAAGTCCTAATAAACATTCCTAGACCATTCTAAGCCTTTAGAGAACTCTCTTAACCATTCTACACTTGTTAGAACCTCCAAGGACTCATGCTACACCCTCTACGTCCCTTGGGGTACCAAGCAATGTTTAGGATCATTCTAATGGTTCTTATAAGTCCTAATACACATTCCTAGACCATTCTAAGCCTTTAGAATACTCTCTTAACCATTCTACACTTGTTAGAACCTCCAAGGACTCATGCTACACCCTCTCCGTCCCTTGGGGTACAATGCAATGTTTAGGATCATTCTAATGGTTCTTATAAGTCCTAATACACATTCCTAGACCATTCTAAGCCTTTAGAATACTCTCTTAACCATTCTACACTTGTTAGAACCTCCAAGGACTCATGCTACACCCTCTACGTCCCATGGTGTACCAAGCAATGTTTAGGATTATACCAATGGTTCTTATAAGTCTTAATAAACATTCCTAGACCATTCTAAGCCTTTAGAATACTCTCTTAATCATTCTACACTTGTTAGAACCTCCAAGGACTCATGCTACACCCTCTACGTCCCTTGGGGTACCAAGCAATGTTTAGGATCATTCTAATGGTTCTTATAAGTCCTAATACACATTCCTAGACCATTCTAAGCCTTTAGAATACTCTCTTAACCATTCTACACTTGTTAGAACCTCCAAGGACTCATGCTACACCCTCTACGTCCCTTGGGGTACAATGCAATGTTTAGGATCATTCTAATGGTTCTTATAAGTCCTAATACACATTCCTAGACCATTCTAAGCCTTTAGAATACTCTCTTAACCATTCTACACTTGTTAGAACCTCCAAGGACTCATGCTACACCCTCTACGTCCCTTGGGGTACCAAGCAATGTTTAGGATGATTCTAATGGTTCTTATAAGTCCCAATACACATTCCTAGACCATTCTAAGCCTTTAGAATACTCTCTTAACCATTCTACACTTGTTAGAACCTCCAAGGACTCATGCTACACCCTCTACGTCCCTTCGTGTACCAAGCAACGTTTAGGATTATCCCAATGGTTCTTATAAGTCCTAATACACATTCCTAGACCATTCTAAGCCTTTAGAATACTCTCTTAACCATTCTACACTTGTTAGAACCTCTAAGGACTCATGCTACACCCTTTACGTCCCTTAGGGTACAATGCAATGTTTAGGATCATTCTAATGGTTTTTATAAGTCCTAATACACATTCCTAGACCATTCTAAGCCTTTAGAATACTCTATTAACCATTCTACACTTGTTAGAACCTCCAAGGACTCATGCTACACCCTCTACGTCCCTTGGTGTACCAAGCAATGTTTAGGATCATTCTAATGGTTCTTATAAGTCCTAATAAACATTCCTAGACCATTCTAAGCCTTTAGAGAACTCTCTTAACCATTCTACACTTGTTAGAACCTCCAAGGACTCATGCTACACCCTCTACGTCCCTTGGTGTACCAAGCAATGTTTAGGATCATTCTAATGGTTCTTATAAGTCCTAATACACATTCCTATACCATTCTAAGCCTTTAGAATACTCTCTTAACCATTCTACACTTGTTAGAACCTCCAAGGACTCATGCTACACCCTCTACGTCCCTTGGGGTACAGTGCAATGTTTAGGATCATTCTAATGGTTCTTATAAGTCCTAATAAACATTCCTAGACCATTCTAAGCCTTTAGAGAACTCTCTTAACCATTCTACACTTGTTAGAACCTCCAAGGACTCATGCTACACCCTCTACGTCCCTTGGGGTACCAAGCAATGTTTAGGATCATTCTAATGGTTCTTATAAGTCCTAATACACATTCCTAGACCATTCTAAGCCTTTAGAATACTCTCTTAACCATTCTACACTTGTTAGAACCTCCAAGGACTCATGCTACACCCTCTCCGTCCCTTGGGGTACAATGCAATGTTTAGGATCATTCTAATGGTTCTTATAAGTCCTAATACACATTCCTAGACCATTCTAAGCCTTTAGAATACTCTCTTAACCATTCTACACTTGTTAGAACCTCCAAGGACTCATGCTACACCCTCTACGTCCCATGGTGTACCAAGCAATGTTTAGGATTATACCAATGGTTCTTATAAGTCTTAATAAACATTCCTAAACCATTCTAAGCCTTTAGAATACTCTCTTAATCATTCTACACTTGTTAGAACCTCCAAGGACTCATGCTACACCCTCTACGTCCCTTGGGGTACCAAGCAATGTTTAGGATCATTCTAATGGTTCTTATAAGTCCTAATACACATTCCTAGACCATTCTAAGCCTTTAGAATACTCTCTTAACCATTCTACACTTGTTAGAACCTCCAAGGACTCATGCTACACCCTCTACGTCCCTTGGGGTACAATGCAATGTTTAGGATCATTCTAATGGTTCTTATAAGTCCTAATACACATTCCTAGACCATTCTAAGCCTTTAGAATACTCTCTTAACCATTCTACACTTGTTAGAACCTCCAAGGACTCATGCTACACCCTCTACGTCCCTTGGGGTACCAAGCAATGTTTAGGATGATTCTAATGGTTCTTATAAGTCCCAATACACATTCCTAGACCATTCTAAGCCTTTAGAATACTCTCTTAACCATTCTACACTTGTTAGAACCTCCAAGGACTCATGCTACACCCTCTACGTCCCTTCGTGTACCAAGCAACGTTTAGGATTATCCCAATGGTTCTTATAAGTCCTAATACACATTCCTAGACCATTCTAAGCCTTTAGAATACTCTCTTAACCATTCTACACTTGTTAGAACCTCTAAGGACTCATGCTACACCCTTTACGTCCCTTAGGGTACAATGCAATGTTTAGGATCATTCTAATGGTTTTTATAAGTCCTAATACACATTCCTAGACCATTCTAAGCCTTTAGAATACTCTATTAACCATTCTACACTTGTTAGAACCTCCAAGGACTCATGCTACACCCTCTACGTCCCTTGGTGTACCAAGCAATGTTTAGGATCATTCTAATGGTTCTTATAAGTCCTAATAAACATTCCTAGACCATTCTAAGCCTTTAGAGAACTCTCTTAACCATTCTACACTTGTTAGAACCTCCAAGGACTCATGCTACACCCTCTACGTCCCTTGGTGTACCAAGCAATGTTTAGGATCATTCTAATGGTTCTTATAAGTCCTAATACACATTCCTATACCATTCTAAGCCTGTAGAATACTCTCTTAACCATTCTACACTTGTTAGAACCTCCAAGGACTCATGCTACACCCTCTACGTCCCTTGGGATACAATGCAATGTTTAGGATCATTCTAATGGTTCTTATAAGTCCTAATAAACATTCCTAGACCATTCTAAGCCTTTAGAGAACTATCTTAACCATTCTACACTTGTTAGAACCTCCAAGGACTCATGCTACACCCTCTACGTCCCTTGGGGTACCAAGCAATGTTTAGGATCATTCTAATGGTTCTTATAAGTCCTAATACACATTCCTAGACCATTCTAAGCCTTTAGAATACTCTCTTAACCATTCTACACTTGTTAGAACCTCCAAGGACTCATGCTACACCCTCTACGTCCCTTGGGGTACAATGCAATGTTTAGGATCATTCTAATGGTTCTTATAAGTCCTAATACACATTCCTAGACCATTCTAAACCTTTAGAATACTCTCTTAACCATTCTACACTTGTTAGAACCTCCAAGGACTCATGCTACACCCTCTACGTCCCTTGGTGTACCAAGCAATGTTTAGGATTATACCAATGGTTCTTATAAGTCCTAATACACATTCCTAGACCATTCTAAGCCTTTAGAATACTCTCTTAACCATTCTACACTTGTTAGAACCTCCAAGGACTCATGCTACACCCTCTACGTCCCTTGGGGTACCAAGCAATGTTTAGGATCATTCTAATGGTTCTTATAAGTCCTAATACACATTCCTAGACCATTCTAAGCCTTTAGAATACTCTCTTAACCATTCTACACTTGTTAGAACCTCCAAGGACTCATGCTACACCCTTTACGTCCCTTAGGGTACAATGCAATGTTTAGGATCATTCTAATGGTTCTTATAAGTCCTAATACACATTCCTAGACCATTCTAAGCCTTTAGAATACTCTCTTAACCATTCTACACTTGTTAGAACCTCCAAGGACTCATGCTACACCCTCTACGTCCCTTGGGGTACCAAGCAATGTTTAGGATCATTCTAATGGTTCTTATAAGTCCTAATACACATTCCTAGACCATTCTAAGCCTTTAGAATACTCTCTTAACCATTCTACACTTGTTAGAACCTCCAAGGACTCATGCTACAACCTCTACGTCCCTTGGTGTACCAAGCAATGTTTAGGATTATACTAATGGTTCTTATAAGTCCTAATAAACATTCCTAGACCATTCTAAGCCTTTAGAGAACTCTCTTAACCATTCTACACTTGTTAGAACCTCCAAGGACTCATGCTACACCCTCTACATCCCTTGGGGTACCAAGCAATGTTTAGGATCATTCTAATGGTTCTTATAAGTCCTAATACACATTCCTAGACCATTCTAAGCCTTTAGAATACTCTCTTAACCATTCTACACTTGTTAGAACCTCCAAGGACTCATGCTACACCCTCTACGTCCCTTGGTGTACCAAGCAATGTTTAGGATTATACTAATGGTTCTTATAAGTCCTAATAAACATTCCTAGACCATTCTAAGCCTTTAGAGAACTCTCTTAACCATTCTACACTTGTTAGAACCTCCAAGGACTCATGCTACACCCTCTACGTCCCTTGGGGTACCAAGCAATGTTTAGGATCATTCTAATGGTTCTTATAAGTCCTAATACACATTCCTAGACCATTCTAAGCCTTTAGAATACTCTCTTAACCATTCTACACTTGTTAGAACCTCCAAGGACTCATGATACACCCTCTACGTCCCTTGGTGTACCAAGCAATGTTTAGGATCATACTAATGGTTCTTATAAGTCCTAATACACATTCCTAGACCATTCTAAGCCTTTAGAATACTCTCTTAACCATTCTACACTTGTTAGAACCTCCAAGGACTCATGCTACACCCTCTACGTCCCTTGGGGTACCAAGCAATGTTTAGGATCATTCTAATGGTTCTTATAAGTCCTAATACACATTCCTAGACCATTCTAAGCCTTTAGAATACTCTCTTAACCATTCTACACTTGTTAGAACCTCCAAGGACTCATGCTACACCCTCTACGTCCCTTGGGGTACAATGCAATGTTTAGGATCATTCTAATGGTTCTTATAAGTCCTAATACACATTCCTAGACCATTCTAAGCCTTTAGAATACTCTCTTAACCATTCTACACTTGTTAGAACCTCCAAGGACTCATGCTACACCCTCTACGTCCCTTGGGGTACCAAGCAATGTTTAGGATCATTCTAATGGTTCTTATAAGTCCTAATACACATTCCTAGACCATTCTAAGCCTTTAGAATACTCTCTTAACCATTCTACACTTGTTAGAACCTCCAAGGACTCATGCTACACCCTCTACGTCCCTTCGTGTACCAAGCAATGTTTAGGATCATTCTAATGGTTCTTATAAGTCCTAATAAACATTCCTAGACCATTCTAAGCCTTTAGAGAACTCTCTTAACCATTCTACACTTGTTAGAACCTCCAAGGACTCATGCTACACCCTCTACGTCCCTTGGGGTACAATGCAATGTTTAGGATCATTCTAATGGTTCTTATAAGTCCTAATAAACATTCCTAGACCATTCTAAGCCTTTAGAGAACTCTCCTAACCATTCTACACTTGTTAGAACCTCCAAGGACTCATGCTACACCCTCTACGTCCCTTGGGGTACCAAGCAATGTTTAGGATCATTCTAATGGTTCTTATAAGTCCTAATAAACATTCCTAGACCATTCTAAGCCTTTAGAGAACTCTCTTAACCATTCTACACTTGTTAGAACCTCCAAGGACTCATGCTACACCCTCTACGTCCCTTGGTGTACCAAGCAATGTTTAGGATTATACCAATGGTTCTTATAAGTCCTAATACACATTCCTAGACCATTCTAAGCCTTTAGAATACTCTCTTAACCATTCTACACTTGTTAGAATGACCAAGGACTCATGCTATACCCTCTACGTCCCTTCGGGTACCAATCAATGTTTAGGATCATTCTAATGGTTCTTATAAGTCCTAATACACATTCCTAGACCATTCTAAGCCTTTAGAATACTCTCTTAACCATTCTACACTTGTTAGAACCTCCATGGACTCATGCTACACCCTCTACGTCCCTTGGGGTACAATGCAATGTTTAGGATCATTCTAATGGTTCTTATAAGTCCTAATACACATTCCTAGACCATTCTAAGCCTTTAGAATACTCTATTAACCATTCTACACTTGTTAGAACCTCCAAGGACTCATGCTACACCCTCTACGTCCCTTGGTGTACCAAGCAATGTTTAGGATTATACGAATGGTTCTTATAAGTCCTAATAAACATTCCTAGACCATTCTAAGCCTTTAGAGAACTCTCTTAACCATTCTACACTTGTTAGAACCTCCAAGGACTCATGCTACACCCTCTACGTCCCTTGGGGTACCAAGCAATGTTTAGGATCATTCTAATGGTTCTTATAAGTCCTAATACACATTCCTATACCATTCTAAGCCTTTAGAATACTCTCTTAACCATTCTACACTTGTTAGAACCTCCAAGGACTCATGCTACACCCTCTACGTCCCTTAGGGTACAATGCAATGTTTAGGATCATTCTAATGGTTCTTATAAGTCCTAATACACATTCCTAGACCATTCTAAGCCTTTAGAATACTCTCTTAACCATTATACACTTGTTAGAACCTCCATGGACTCATGCTACACCCTCTACGTCCCTTGGTGTACCAAGCAATGTTTAGGATTATACCAATGGTTCTTATAAGTCCTAAAACACATTCCTAGACCATTCTAAGCCTTTAGAATACTCTCTTAACCATTCTACACTTGTTAGAACCTCCAAGGACTCATGCTACACCCTCTACGTCCCTTGGTGTACCAAGCAATGTTTAGGATTATACGAATGGTTCTTATAAGTCCTAATAAACATTCCTAGACCATTCTAAGCCTTTAGAGAACTCTCTTAACCATTCTACACTTGTTAGAACCTCCAAGGACTTATGCTACACCCTCTACGTCCCTTGGGGTACCAAGCAATGTTTAGGATCATTCTAATGGTTCTTATAAGTCCTAATACACATTCCTAGACCATTCTAAGCCTTTAGAATACTCTCTTAACCATTCTACACTTGTTAGAACCTCCAAGGACTCATGCTACACCCTTTACGTCCCTTAGGGTACAATGCAATGTTTAGGATCATTCTAATGGTTTTTATAAGTCCTAATACACATTCCTAGACCATTCTAAGCCTTTAGAATACTCTATTAACCATTCTACACTTGTTAGAACCTCCAAGGACTCATGCTACACCCTCTACGTCCCTTGGTGTACCAAGCAATGTTTAGGATTATACGAATGGTTCTTATAAGTCCTAATAAACATTCCTAGACTATTCTAAGCCTTTAGAGAACTCTCTTAACCATTCTACACTTGTTAGAACCTCCAAGGACTCATGCTACACCCTCTACGTCCCTTGGGGTACCAAGCAATGTTTAGGATCATTCTAATGGTTCTTATAAGTCCTAATACACATTCCTAGACCATTCTAAGCCTTTAGAATACTCTCTTAACCATTCTTCACTTGTTAGAACCTCCAAGGACTCATGCTACACCCTCTACGTCCCTTGGGGTACAATGCAATGTTTAGGATCATTCTAATGGTTCTTATAAGTCCTAATACACATTCCTAGACCATTCTAAGCCTTTAGAATACTCTCTTAACCTTTCTACACTTGTTAGAACCTCCAACGACTCATGCTACACCCTCTACGTCCCTTGGGGTACCAAGCAATGTTTAGGATCATTCTAATGGTTCTTATAAGTCCTAATACACATTCCTAGACCATTCTAAGCCTTTAGAATACTCTCTTAACCATTCTACACTTGTTAGAACCTCCAACGACTCATGCTACACCCTCTACGTCCCTTGGGGTACCAAGCAATGTTTAGGATCATTCTAATGGTTCTTATAAGTCCTAATACACATTCCTAGACTATTCTAAGCCTTTAGAATACTCTCTTAACCATTCTACACTTGTTAGAACCTCCAAGGACTCATGCTACACCCTCTATGTCCCTTGGGGTACAATGCAATGTTTAGGATCATTCTAATGGTTCTTATAAGTCCTAATACACATTCCTAGACCATTCTAAGCCTTTAGAATACTCTCTTAACCATTCTACACTTGTTAGAACCTCCAAGGACTCATGCTACACCCTCTACGTCCCTTGGGGTACAATGCAATGTTTAGGATCATTCTAATGGTTCTTATAAGTCCTAATACACATTCCTAGACCATTCTAAGCCTTTAGAATACTTTCTTAACCATTCTACACTTGTTAGAACCTCCAAGGACTCATGCTACACCCTCTACATCCCTTGGGGTACCAAGCAATGTTTAGGATCATTCTAATGGTTCTTATAAGTCCTAATACACATTCCTAGACCATTCTAAGCCTTTAGAATACTCTCTTAACCATTCTACACTTGTTAGAACCTCCAAGGACTCATGCTACACCCTCTACGTCCCTTGGGGTACAATGCAATATTTAGGATCATTCTAATGGTTCTTATAAGTCCTAATACACATTCCTAGACCATTCTAAGCCTTTAGAATACTCTCTTAACCATTCTACACTTGTTAGAACCTCCAAGGACTCATGCTACACCCTCTACGTCCCTTGGGGTACCAAGCAATGTTTAGGATCATTCTAATGGTTCTTATAAGTCCTAATACACATTCCTAGACCATTCTAAGCCTTTAGAATACTCTCTTAACCATTCTACACTTGTTAGAACCTCCAAGGACTCATGCTACACCCTCTACGTCCCTTCGTGTACCAAGCAATGTTTAGGATTATCCCAATGGTTCTTATAAGTCCTAATACACATTCCTAGACCATTCTAAGCCTTTAGAATACTCTCTTAACCATTCTACACTTGTTAGAACCTCCAAGGACTCATGCTACACCCTTTACGTCCCTTAGGGTACAATGCAATGTTTAGGATCATTCTAATGGTTTTTATAAGTCCTAATACACATTCCTAGACCATTCTAAGCCTTTAGAATACTCTATTAACAATTCTACACTTGTTAGAACCTCCAAGGACTCATGCTACACCCTCTACGTCCCTTGGTGTACCAAGCAATGTTTAGGATCATTCTAATGGTTCTTATAAGTCCTAATAAACATTCCTAGACCATTCTAAGCCTTTCGAGAACTCTCTTAACCATTCTACACTTGTTAGAACCTCCAAGGACTCATGCTACACCCTCTACGTCCCTTGGTGTACCAAGCAATGTTTAGGATCATTCTAATGGTTCTTATAAGTCCTAATACACATTCCTATACCATTCTAAGCCTTTAGAATACTCTCTTAACCATTCTACACTTGTTAGAACCTCCAAGGACTCATGCTACACCCTCTACGTCCCTTGGGGTACAATGCAATGTTTAGGATCATTCTAATGGTTCTTATAAGTCCTAATACACATTCCTAGACCATTCTAAGCCTTTAGAATACTCTCTTAACCATTCTACACTTGTTAGAACCTCCATGGACTCATGCTACACCCTCTACGTCCCTTGGGGTACAATGCAATGTTTAGGATCATTCTAATGGTTCTTATAAGTCCTAATACACATTCCTAGACCATTCTAAGCCTTTAGAATACTCTATTAACCATTCTACACTTGTTAGAACCTCCAAGGACTCATGCTACACCCTCTACGTCCCTTGGTGTACCAAGCAATGTTTAGGATTATACGAATGGTTCTTATAAGTCCTAATAAACATTCCTAGACCATTCTAAGCCTTTAGAGAACTCTCTTAACCATTCTACACTTGTTAGAACCTCCAAGGACTCATGCTACACCCTCTACGTCCCTTGGGGTACCAAGCAATGTTTAGGATCATTCTAATGGTTCTTATAAGTCCTAATACACATTCCTATACCATTCTAAGCCTTTAGAATACTCTCTTAACCATTCTACACTTGTTAGAACCTCCAAGGACTCATGCTACACCCTCTACGTCCCTTAGGGTACAATGCAATGTTTAGGATCATTCTAATGGTTCTTATAAGTCCTAATACACATTCCTAGACCATTCTAAGCCTTTAGAATACTCTCTTAACCATTATACACTTGTTAGAACCTCCATGGACTCATGCTACACCCTCTACGTCCCTTGGTGTACCAAGCAATGTTTAGGATTATACCAATGGTTCTTATAAGTCCTAAAACACATTCCTAGACCATTCTAAGCCTTTAGAGAACTCTCTTAACCATTCTACACTTGTTAGAACCTCTAAGGACTCATGCTACACCCTCTACGTCCCTTGGTGTACCAAGCAATGTTTAGGATTATACGAATGGTTCTTATAAGTCCTAATAAACATTCCTAGACCATTCTAAGCCTTTAGAGAACTCTCTTAACCATTCTACACTTGTTAGAACCTCCAAGGACTTATGCTACACCCTCTACGTCCCTTGGGGTACCAAGCAATGTTTAGGATCATTCTAATGGTTCTTATAAGTCCTAATACACATTCCTAGACCATTCTAAGCCTTTTGAATACTCTCTTAACCATTCTACACTTGTTAGAACCTCCAAGGACTCATGCTACACCCTTTACGTCCCTTAGGGTACAATGCAATGTTTAGGATCATTCTAATGGTTTTTAAAAGTCCTAATACACATTCCTAGACCATTCTAAGCCTTTAGAATACTCTATTAACCATTCTACACTTGTTAGAACCTCCAAGGACTCATGCTACACCCTCTACGTCCCTTGGTGTACCAAGCAATGTTTAGGATTATACGAATGGTTCTTATAAGTCCTAATAAACATTCCTAGACTATTCTAAGCCTTTAGAGAACTCTCTTAACCATTCTACACTTGTTAGAACCTCCAAGGACTCATGCTACACCCTCTACGTCCCTTGGGGTACCAAGCAATGTTTAGGATCATTCTAATGGTTCTTATAAGTCCTAATACACATTCCTAGACCATTCTAAGCCTTTAGAATACTCTCTTAACCATTCTACACTTGTTAGAACCTCCAAGGACTCATGCTACACCCTCTACGTCCCTTGGGGTACCAAGCAATGTTTAGGATCATTCTAATGGTTCTTATAAGTCCTAATAAACATTCCTAGACCATTCTAAGCCTTTAGAGAACTCTCTTAACCATTCTACACTTGTTAGAACCTCCAAGGACTCATGCTACACCCTCTACGTCCCTTGGGGTACCAAGCAATGTTTAGGATCATTCTAATGGTTCTTATAAGTCCTAATACACATTCCTAGACCATTCTAAGCCTTTAGAATACTCTCTTAACCATTCTACACTTGTTAGAACCTCCAAGGACTCATGCTACATCCTCTACGTCCCTTGGTGTACCAAGCAATGTTTAGGATTATACTAATGGTTCTTATAAGTCCTAATACACATTCCTAGACCATTCTAAGCCTTTAGAATACTCTCTTAACCATTCTACACTTGTTAGAACCTCCAAGGACTCATGCTACACCCTCTACGTCCCTTCGTGTACCAAGCAATGTTTAGGATTATCCCAATGGTTCTTATAAGTCCTAATACACATTCCTAGACCATTCTAAGCCTTTAGAATACTCTCTTAACCATTCTACACTTGTTAGAACCTCCAAGGACTCATGCTACACCCTCTACGTCCCTTGGGGTACAATGCAATGTTTAGGATCATTCTAATGGTTCTTATAAGTCCTAATACACATTCCTAGACCATTCTAAGCCTTTAGAATACTCTCTTAACCATTCTACACTTGTTAGAACCTCCAAGGACTCATGCTACACCCTCTACGTCCCTTGGGGTACCAAGCAATGTTTAGGATGATTCTAATGGTTCTTATCAGTCCCAATACACATTCCTAGACCATTCTAAGCCTTTAGAATACTCTCTTAACCATTCTACACTTGTTAGAACCTCCAAGGACTCATGCTACACCCTCTACGTCCCTTGGTGTACCAAGCAATGTTTAGGATTATACTAATGGTTCTTATAAGTCCTAATAAACATTCCTAGACCATTCTAAGCCTTTAGAGAACTCTCTTAACCATTCTACACTTGTTAGAACCTCCAAGGACTCATGCTACACCCTCTACGTCCCTTGGGGTACCAAGCAATGTTTAGGATCATTCTAATGGTTCTTATAAGTCCTAATACACATTCCTAGACCATTCTAAGCCTTTAGAATACTCTCTTAACCATTCTACACTTGTTAGAACCTCCAAGGACTCATGCTACACCCTCTACGTCCCTTCGTGTACCAAGCAATGTTTAGGATTATCCCAATGGTTCTTATAAGTCCTAATACACATTCCTAGACCATTCTAAGCCTTTAGAATACTCTCTTAACCATTCTACACTTGTTAGAACCTCCAAGGACTCATGCTACACCCTTTACGTCCCTTAGGGTACAATGCAATGTTTAGGATCATTCTAATGGTTCTTATAAGTCCTAATACACATTCCTAGACCATTCTAAGCCTTTAGAATACTCTCTTAACCATTCTACACTTGTTAGAACCTCCAAGGACTCATGCTACACCCTCTACGTCCCTTGGGGTACCAAGCAATGTTTAGGATCATTCTAATGGTTCTTATAAGTCCTAATACACATTCCTAGACCATTCTAAGCCTTTAGAATACTCTCTTAACCATTCTACACTTGTTAGAACCTCCAAGGACTCATGCTACACCCTCTACGTCCCTTCGTGTACCAAGCAATGTTTAGGATTATCCCAATGGTTCTTATAAGTCCTAATACACATTCCTAGACCATTCTAAGCCTTTAGAATACTCTCTTAACCATTCTACACTTGTTAGAACCTCCAAGGACTCATGCTACACCCTTTACGTCCCTTAGGGTACAATGCAATGTTTAGGATCATTCTAATGGTTCTTATAAGTCCTAATACACATTCCTAGACCATTCTAAGCCTTTAGAATACTCTCTTAACCTTTCTACACTTGTTAGAACCTCCAACGACTCATGCTACACCCTCTACGTCCCTTGGGGTACCAAGCAATGTTTAGGATCATTCTAATGGTTCTTATAAGTCCTAATACACATTCCTAGACCATTCTAAGCCTTTAGAATACTCTCTTAACCATTCTACACTTGTTAGAACCTCCAACGACTCATGCTACACCCTCTACGTCCCTTGGGGTACCAAGCAATGTTTAGGATCATTCTAATGGTTCTTATAAGTCCTAATACACATTCCTAGACTATTCTAAGCCTTTAGAATACTCTCTTAACCATTCTACACTTGTTAGAACCTCCAAGGACTCATGCTACACCCTCTATGTCCCTTGGGGTACAATGCAATGTTTAGGATCATTCTAATGGTTCTTATAAGTCCTAATACACATTCCTAGACCATTCTAAGCCTTTAGAATACTCTCTTAACCATTCTACACTTGTTAGAACCTCCAAGGACTCATGCTACACCCTCTACGTCCCTTGGGGTACAATGCAATGTTTAGGATCATTCTAATGGTTCTTATAAGTCCTAATACACATTCCTAGACCATTCTAAGCCTTTAGAATACTCTCTTAACCATTCTACACTTGTTAGAACCTCCAAGGACTCATGCTACACCCTCTACATCCCTTGGGGTACCAAGCAATGTTTAGGATCATTCTAATGGTTCTTATAAGTCCTAATACACATTCCTAGACCATTCTAAGCCTTTAGAATACTCTCTTAACCATTCTACACTTGTTAGAACCTCCAAGGACTCATGCTACACCCTCTACGTCCCTTGGGGTACAATGCAATATTTAGGATCATTCTAATGGTTCTTATAAGTCCTAATACACATTCCTAGACCATTCTAAGCCTTTAGAATACTCTCTTAACCATTCTACACTTGTTAGAACCTCCAAGGACTCATGCTACACCCTCTACGTCCCTTGGGGTACCAAGAAATGTTTAGGATCATTCTAATGGTTCTTATAAGTCCTAATACACATTCCTAGACCATTCTAAGCCTTTAGAATACTCTCTTAACCATTCTACACTTGTTAGAACCTCCAAGGACTCATGCTACACCCTCTACGTCCCTTCGTGTACCAAGCAATGTTTAGGATTATCCCAATGGTTCTTATAAGTCCTAATACACATTCCTAGACCATTCTAAGCCTTTAGAATACTCTCTTAACCATTCTACACTTGTTAGAACCTCCAAGGACTCATGCTACACCCTTTACGTCCCTTAGGGTACAATGCAATGTTTAGGATCATTCTAATGGTTCTTATAAGTCCTAATACACATTCCTAGACCATTCTAAGCCTTTAGAATACTCTCTTAACCTTTCTACACTTGTTAGAACCTCCAACGACTCATGCTACACCCTCTACGTCCCTTGGGGTACCAAGCAATGTTTAGGATCATTCTAATGGTTCTTATAAGTCCTAATACACATTCCTAGACCATTCTAAGCCTTTAGAATACTCTCTTAACCATTCTACACTTGTTAGAACCTCCAACGACTCATGCTACACCCTCTACGTCCCTTGGGGTACCAAGCAATGTTTAGGATCATTCTAATGGTTCTTATAAGTCCTAATACACATTCCTAGACTATTCTAAGCCTTTAGAATACTCTCTTAACCATTCTACACTTGTTAGAACCTCCAAGGACTCATGCTACACCCTCTATGTCCCTTGGGGTACAATGCAATGTTTAGGATCATTCTAATGGTTCTTATAAGTCCTAATACACATTCCTAGACCATTCTAAGCCTTTAGAATACTCTCTTAACCATTCTACACTTGTTAGAACCTCCAAGGACTCATGCTACACCCTCTACGTCCCTTGGGGTACAATGCAATGTTTAGGATCATTCTAATGGTTCTTATAAGTCCTAATACACATTCCTAGACCATTCTAAGCCTTTAGAATACTCTCTTAACCATTCTACACTTGTTAGAACCTCCAAGGACTCATGCTACACCCTCTACATCCCTTGGGGTACCAAGCAATGTTTAGGATCATTCTAATGGTTCTTATAAGTCCTAATACACATTCCTAGACCATTCTAAGCCTTTAGAATACTCTCTTAACCATTCTACACTTGTTAGAACCTCCAAGGACTCATGCTACACCCTCTACGTCCCTTGGGGTACAATGCAATATTTAGGATCATTCTAATGGTTCTTATAAGTCCTAATACACATTCCTAGACCATTCTAAGCCTTTAGAATACTCTCTTAACCATTCTACACTTGTTAGAACCTCCAAGGACTCATGCTACACCCTCTACGTCCCTTGGGGTACCAAGCAATGTTTAGGATCATTCTAATGGTTCTTATAAGTCCTAATACACATTCCTAGACCATTCTAAGCCTTTAGAATACTCTCTTAACCATTCTACACTTGTTAGAACCTCCAAGGACTCATGCTACACCCTCTACGTCCCTTCGTGTACCAAGCAATGTTTAGGATTATCCTAATGGTTCTTATAAGTCCTAATACACATTCCTAGACCATTCTAAGCCTTTAGAATACTCTCTTAACCATTCTACACTTGTTAGAACCTCCAAGGACTCATGCTACACCCTTTACGTCCCTTAGGGTACAATGCAATGTTTAGGATCATTCTAATGGTTTTTATAAGTCCTAATACACATTCCTAGACCATTCTAAGCCTTTAGAATACTCTATTAACAATTCTACACTTGTTAGAACCTCCAAGGACTCATGCTACACCCTCTACGTCCCTTGGTGTACCAAGCAATGTTTAGGATCATTCTAATGGTTCTTATAAGTCCTAATAAACATTCCTAGACCATTCTAAGCCTTTCGAGAACTCTCTTAACCATTCTACACTTGTTAGAACCTCCAAGGACTCATGCTACACCCTCTACGTCCCTTGGTGTACCAAGCAATGTTTAGGATCATTCTAATGGTTCTTATAAGTCCTAATACACATTCCTATACCATTCTAAGCCTTTAGAATACTCTCTTAACCATTCTACACTTGTTAGAACCTCCAAGGACTCATGCTACACCCTCTACGTCCCTTGGGGTACAATGCAATGTTTAGGATCATTCTAATGGTTCTTATAAGTCCTAATAAACATTCCTAGACCATTCTAAGCCTTTAGAGAACTCTCTTAACCATTCTACACTTGTTAGAACCTCCAAGGACTCATGCTACACCCTCTACGTCCCTTGGGGTACCAAGCAATGTTTAGGATCATTCTAATGGTTCTTATAAGTCCTAATACACATTCCTAGACCATTCTAAGCCTTTAGAATACTCTCTTAACCATTCTACACTTGTTAGAACCTCCAAGGACTCATGCTACACCCTCTACGTCCCTTCGTGTACCAAGCAATGTTTAGGATTATCCTAATGGTTCTTATAAGTCCTAATACACATTCCTAGACCATTCTAAGCCTTTAGAATACTCTCTTAACCATTCTACACTTGTTAGAACCTCCAAGGACTCATGCTACACCCTTTACGTCCCTTAGGGTACAATGCAATGTTTAGGATCATTCTAATGGTTTTTATAAGTCCTAATACACATTCCTAGACCATTCTAAGCCTTTAGAATACTCTATTAACAATTCTACACTTGTTAGAACCTCCAAGGACTCATGCTACACCCTCTACGTCCCTTGGTGTACCAAGCAATGTTTAGGATCATTCTAATGGTTCTTATAAGTCCTAATAAACATTCCTAGACCATTCTAAGCCTTTCGAGAACTCTCTTAACCATTCTACACTTGTTAGAACCTCCAAGGACTCATGCTACACCCTCTACGTCCCTTGGTGTACCAAGCAATGTTTAGGATCATTCTAATGGTTCTTATAAGTCCTAATACACATTCCTATACCATTCTAAGCCTTTAGAATACTCTCTTAACCATTCTACACTTGTTAGAACCTCCAAGGACTCATGCTACACCCTCTACGTCCCTTGGGGTACAATGCAATGTTTAGGATCATTCTAATGGTTCTTATAAGTCCTAATAAACATTCCTAGACCATTCTAAGCCTTTAGAGAACTCTCTTAACCATTCTACACTTGTTAGAACCTCCAAGGACTCATGCTACACCCTCTACGTCCCTTGGGGTACCAAGCAATGTTTAGGATCATTCTAATGGCTCTTATAAGTCCTAATACACATTCCTAGACCATTCTAAGCCTTTAGAATACTCTCTTAACCATTCTACACTTGTTAGAACCTCCAAGGACTCATGCTACACCCTCTACGTCCCTTGGGGTACAATGCAATGTTTAGGATCATTCTAATGGTTCTTATAAGTCCTAATACACATTCCTAGACCGTTCTAAGCCTTTAGAATACTCTCTTAACCATTCTACACTTGTTAGAACCTCCAAGGACTCATGCTACACCCTCTATGTCCCTTGGGGTACAATGCAATGTTTAGGATCATTCTAATGGTTCTTATAAGTCCTAATACACATTCCTAGACCATTCTAAGCCTTTAGAATACTCTCTTAACCATTCTACACTTGTTAGAACCTCCAAGGACTCATGCTACACCCTCTACGTCCCTTGGTGTACCAAGCAATGTTTAGGATCATTCTAATGGTTCTTATAAGTCCTAATAAACATTCCTAGACCATTCTAAGCCTTTAGAGAACTCTCTTAACCATTCTACACTTGTTAGAACCTCCAAGGACTCATGCTACACCCTCTACGTCCCTTGGTGTACCAAGCAATGTTTAGGATCATTCTAATGGTTCTTATAAGTCCTAATACACATTCCTATACCATTCTAAGCCTTTAGAATACTCTCTTAACCATTCTACACTTGTTAGAACCTCCAAGGACTCATGCTACACCCTCTACGTCCCTTGGGGTACAATGCAATGTTTAGGATCATTCTAATGGTTCTTATAAGTCCTAATAAACATTCCTAGACCATTCTAAGCCTTTAGAGAACTCTCTTAACCATTCTACACTTGTTAGAACCTCCAAGGACT
Source organism: Crotalaria pallida (assembly GCA_037953625.1). NCBI lineage: Eukaryota > Viridiplantae > Streptophyta > Magnoliopsida > Fabales > Fabaceae > Crotalaria > Crotalaria pallida. The sequence continues at coordinate 101,984,925 of CM075654.1, read as the reverse complement.
CAGGCTACACCCTCTACGTCCCTTGGGGTACAATGCAATGTTTAGGATCATTCTAATGGTTCTTATAAGTCCTAATAAACATTCCTAGACCATTCTAAGCCTTTAGAGAACTCTCTTAACCATTCTACACTTGTTAGAACCTCCAAGGACTCATGCTACACCATCTACGTCCCTTGGGGTACCAAGCAATGTTTAGGATCATTCTAATGGTTCTTATAAGTCCTAATACACATTCCTAGACCATTCTAAGCCTTTAGAATACTCTCTTAACCATTCTACACTTGTTAGAACCTCCAAGGACTCATGCTACACCCTCTACGTCCCTTCGTGTACCAAGCAATGTTTAGGATTATCCCAATGGTTCTTATAAGTCCTAATACACATTCCTAGACCATTCTAAGCCTTTAGAATACTCTCTTAACCATTCTACACTTGTTAGAACCTCCAAGGACTCATGCTACACCCTTTACGTCCCTTAGGGTACAATGCAATGTTTAGGATCATTCTAATGGTCCTTATAAGTCCTAATACACATTCCTAGACCATTCTAAGCCTTTAGAATACTCTCTTAACCTTTCTACACTTGTTAGAACCTCCAACGACTCATGCTACACCCTCTACGTCCCTTGGGGTACCAAGCAATGTTTAGGATCATTCTAATGGTTCTTATAAGTCCTAATACACATTCCTAGACCATTCTAAGCCTTTAGAATACTCTCTTAACCATTCTACACTTGTTAGAACCTCCAACGACTCATGCTACACCCTCTACGTCCCTTGGGGTACCAAGCAATGTTTAGGATCATTCTAATGGTTCTTATAAGTCCTAATACACATTCCTAGACTATTCTAAGCCTTTAGAATACTCTCTTAACCATTCTACACTTGTTAGAACCTCCAAGGACTCATGCTACACCCTCTATGTCCCTTGGGGTACAATGCAATGTTTAGGATCATTCTAATGGTTCTTATAAGTCCTAATACACATTCCTAGACCATTCTAAGCCTTTAGAATACTCTCTTAACCATTCTACACTTGTTAGAACCTCCAAGGACTCATGCTACACCCTCTACGTCCCTTGGGGTACAATGCAATGTTTAGGATCATTCTAATGGTTCTTATAAGTCCTAATACACATTCCTAGACCATTCTAAGCCTTTAGAATACTCTCTTAACCATTCTACACTTGTTAGAACCTCCAAGGACTCATGCTACACCCTCTACATCCCTTGGGGTACCAAGCAATGTTTAGGATCATTCTAATGGTTCTTATAAGTCCTAATACACATTCCTAGACCATTCTAAGCCTTTAGAATACTCTCTTAACCATTCTACACTTGTTAGAACCTCCAAGGACTCATGCTACACCCTCTACGTCCCTTGGGGTACAATGCAATATTTAGGATCATTCTAATGGTTCTTATAAGTCCTAATACACATTCCTAGACCATTCTAAGCCTTTAGAATACTCTCTTAACCATTCTACACTTGTTAGAACCTCCAAGGACTCATGCTACACCCTCTACGTCCCTTGGGGTACCAAGCAATGTTTAGGATCATTCTAATGGTTCTTATAAGTCCTAATACACATTCCTAGACCATTCTAAGCCTTTAGAATACTCTCTTAACCATTCTACACTTGTTAGAACCTCCAAGGACTCATGCTACACCCTCTACGTCCCTTCGTGTACCAAGCAATGTTTAGGATTATCCCAATGGTTCTTATAAGTCCTAATACACATTCCTAGACCATTCTAAGCCTTTAGAATACTCTCTTAACCATTCTACACTTGTTAGAACCTCCAAGGACTCATGCTACACCCTTTACGTCCCTTAGGGTACAATGCAATGTTTAGGATCATTCTAATGGTTTTTATAAGTCCTAATACACATTCCTAGACCATTCTAAGCCTTTAGAATACTCTATTAACAATTCTACACTTGTTAGAACCTCCAAGGACTCATGCTACACCCTCTACGTCCCATGGTGTACCAAGCAATGTTTAGGATCATTCTAATGGTTCTTATAAGTCCTAATAAACATTCCTAGACCATTCTAAGCCTTTCGAGAACTCTCTTAACCATTCTACACTTGTTAGAACCTCCAAGGACTCATGCTACACCCTCTACGTCCCTTGGTGTACCAAGCAATGTTTAGGATCATTCTAATGGTTCTTATAAGTCCTAATACACATTCCTATACCATTCTAAGCCTTTAGAATACTCTCTTAACCATTCTACACTTGTTAGAACCTCCAAGGACTCATGCTACACCCTCTACGTCCCTTGGGGTACAATGCAATGTTTAGGATCATTCTAATGGTTCTTATAAGTCCTAATAAACATTCCTAGACCATTCTAAGCCTTTAGAGAACTCTCTTAACCATTCTACACTTGTTAGAACCTCCAAGGACTCATGCTACACCCTCTACGTCCCTTGGGGTACCAAGCAATGTTTAGGATCATTCTAATGGCTCTTATAAGTCCTAATACACATTCCTAGACCATTCTAAGCCTTTAGAATACTCTCTTAACCATTCTACACTTGTTAGAACCTCCAAGGACTCATGCTACACCCTCTACGTCCCTTGGGGTACAATGCAATGTTTAGGATCATTCTAATGGTTCTTATAAGTCCTAATACACATTCCTAGACCGTTCTAAGCCTTTAGAATACTCTCTTAACCATTCTACACTTGTTAGAACCTCCAAGGACTCATGCTACACCCTCTATGTCCCTTGGGGTACAATGCAATGTTTAGGATCATTCTAATGGTTCTTATAAGTCCTAATACACATTCCTAGACCATTCTAAGCCTTTAGAATACTCTCTTAACCATTCTACACTTGTTAGAACCTCCAAGGACTCATGCTACACCCTCTACGTCCCTTGGTGTACCAAGCAATGTTTAGGATCATTCTAATGGTTCTTATAAGTCCTAATAAACATTCCTAGACCATTCTAAGCCTTTAGAGAACTCTCTTAACCATTCTACACTTGTTAGAACCTCCAAGGACTCATGCTACACCCTCTACGTCCCTTGGTGTACCAAGCAATGTTTAGGATCATTCTAATGGTTCTTATAAGTCCTAATACACATTCCTATACCATTCTAAGCCTTTAGAATACTCTCTTAACCATTCTACACTTGTTAGAACCTCCAAGGACTCATGCTACACCCTCTACGTCCCTTGGGGTACAATGCAATGTTTAGGATCATTCTAATGGTTCTTATAAGTCCTAATAAACATTCCTAGACCATTCTAAGCCTTTAGAGAACTCTCTTAACCATTCTACACTTGTTAGAACCTCCAAGGACTCATGCTACACCCTCTATGTCCCTTGGGGTACAATGCAATGTTTAGGATCATTCTAACGGTTCTTATAAGTCCTAATACACATTCCTAGACCATTCTAAGCCTTTAGAATACTCTCTTAACCATTCTACACTTGTTAGAACCTCCAAGGACTCATGCTACACCCTCTACGTCCCTTGGGGTACAATGCAATGTTTAGGATCATTCTAATGGTTCTTATAAGTCCTAATACACATTCCTAGACCATTCTAAGCCTTTAGAATACTCTCTTAACCATTCTACACTTGTTAGAACCTCCAAGGACTCATGCTACACCCTCTACGTCCCTTGGGGTACCAAGCAATGTTTAGGATCATTCTAATGGTTCTTATAAGTCCTAATACACATTCCTAGACCATTTTAAGCCTTTAGAATACTCTCTTAACCATTCTACACTTGTTAGAACCTCCAAGGACTCATGCTACACCCTCTACGTCCCTTGGGGTACAATGCAATGTTTAGGATCATTCTAATGGTTCTTATAAGTCCTAATACACATTCCTAGATCATTCTAAGCCTTTAGAATACTCTCTTAACCATTCTACACTTGTTAGAACCTCCAAGGACTCATGCTACACCCTCTACGTCCCTTGGGGTACCAAGCAATGTTTAGGATCATTCTAATGGTTCTTATAAGTCCTAATACACATTCCTAGACCATTCTAAGCCTTTAGAATACTCTCTTAACCATTCTACACTTGTTAGAACCTCCAAGGACTCATGCTACACCCTCTACGTCCCTTCGTGTACCAAGCAATGTTTAGGATTATCCCAATGGTTCTTATAAGTCCTAATACACATTCCTAGACCATTCTAAGCCTTTAGAATACTCTCTTAACCATTCTACACTTGTTAGAACCTCCAAGGACTCATGCTACACCCTTTACGTCCCTTAGGGTACAATGCAATGTTTAGGATCATTCTAATGGTTTTTATAAGTCCTAATACACATTCCTAGACCATTCTAAGCCTTTAGAATACTCTATTAACCATTCTACACTTGTTAGAACCTCCAAGGACTCATGCTACACCCTCTACGTCCCTTGGTGTACCAAGCAATGTTTAGGATCATTCTAATGGTTCTTATAAGTCCTAATAAACATTCCTATACCATTCTAAGCCTTTAGAATACTCTCTTAACCATTCTACACTTGTTAGAACCTCCAAGGACTCATGCTACACCCTCTACGTCCCTTGGGGTACAATGCAATGTTTAGGATCATTCTAATGGTTCTTATAAGTCCTAATACACATTCCTAGACCATTCTAAGCCTTTAGAATACTCTCTTAACCATTCTACACTTGTTAGAACCTCCAAGGACTCATGCTACACCCTCTACGTCCCTTGGGGTACCAAGCAATGTTTAGGATCATTCTAATGGTTCTTATAAGTCCTAATACACATTCCTAGACCATTCTAAGCCTTTAGAATACTCTCTTAACCATTCTACACTTGTTAGAACCTCCAAGGACTCATGCTACTTCCTCTACGTCCCTTCGTGTACCAAGCAATGTTTAGGATTATCCCAATGGTTCTTATAAGTCCTAATACACATTCCTAGACCATTCTAAGCCTTTAGAATACTCTCTTAACCATTCTACACTTGTTAGAACCTCCAAGGACTCATGCTACACCCTCTACGTCCCTTGGGGTACAATGCAATGTTTAGGATCATTCTAATGGTTCTTATAAGTCCTAATACACATTCCTAGACCATTCTAAGCCTTTAGAATACTCTCTTAACCATTCTACACTTGTTAGAACCTCCAAGGACTCATGCTACACCCTCTACGTCCCTTGGCGTACCAAGCAATGTTTAGGATTATACCAATGGTTCTTATAAGTCCTAATACACATTCCTAAACCATTCTAAGCCTTTAGAATACTCTCTTAACCATTCTACACTTGTTAGAACCTCCAAGGACTAATGCTACACCCTTTACGTCCCTTAGGGTACAATGCAATGTTTAGGATCATTCTAATGGTTCTTATAAGTCCTAATACACATTCCTAGACCATTCTAAGCCTTTAGAATACTCTATTAACCATTCTACACTTGTTAGAACCTCCAAGGACTCATGCTACACCCTCTACGTCCCTTGGTGTACCAAGCAATGTTTAGGATTATACGAATGGTTCTTATAAGTCCTAATAAACATTCCTAGACCATTCTAAGCCTTTAGAGAACTCTCTTAACCATTCTACACTTGTTAGAACCTCCAAGGACTCATGCTACACCCTCTACGTCCCTTGGTGTACCAAGCAATGTTTAGGATTATACCAATAGTTCTTATAAGTCCTAATACACATTCCTAGACCATTCTAAGCCTTTAGAATACTCTCTTAACCATTCTACACTTGTTAGAACCTCCAAGGACTCATGCTACACCCTCTACGTCCCTTAGGGTACAATGCAATGTTTAGGATCATTCTAATGGTTCTTATAAGTCCTAATACACATTCCTAGACCATTCTAAGCCTTTAGAATACTCTCTTAACCATTATACACTTGTTAGAACCTCCATGGACTCATGCTACACCCTCTACGTCCCTTGGTGTACCAAGCAATGTTTAGGATCATTCTAATGGTTCTTATAAGTCCTAATACACATTCCTAGACCATTCTAAGCCTTTAGAATACTCTCTTAACCATTCTACACTTGTTAGAACCTCCAAGGACTCATGCTACACCCTCTACGTCCCTTCGTGTACCAAGCAATGTTTAGGATTATCCCAATGGTTCTTATAAGTCCTAATACACATTCCTAGACCATTCTAAGCCTTTAGAATACTCTCTTAACCATTCTACACTTGTTAGAACCTCCAAGGACTCATGCTACACCCTTTACGTCCCTTAGGGTACAATGCAATGTTTAGGATCATTCTAATGGTTTTTATAAGTCCTAATACACATTCCTAGACCATTCTAAGCCTTTAGAATACTCTATTAACCATTCTACACTTGTTAGAACCTCCAAGGACTCATGCTACACCCTCTACGTCCCTTGGTGTACCAAGCAATGTTTAGGATCATTCTAATGGTTCTTATAAGTCCTAATAAACATTCCTATACCATTCTAAGCCTTTAGAATACTCTCTTAACCATTCTACACTTGTTAGAACCTCCAAGGACTCATGCTACACCCTCTACGTCCCTTGGGGTACAATGCAATGTTTAGGATCATTCTAATGGTTCTTATAAGTCCTAATACACATTCCTAGACCATTCTAAGCCTTTAGAATACTCTCTTAACCATTCTACACTTGTTAGAACCTCCAAGGACTCATGCTACACCCTCTACGTCCCTTGGGGTACCAAGCAATGTTTAGGATCATTCTAATGGTTCTTATAAGTCCTAATACACATTCCTAGACCATTCTAAGCCTTTAGAATACTCTCTTAACCATTCTACACTTGTTAGAACCTCCAAGGACTCATGCTACTTCCTCTACGTCCCTTCGTGTACCAAGCAATGTTTAGGATTATCCCAATGGTTCTTATAAGTCCTAATACACATTCCTAGACCATTCTAAGCCTTTAGAATACTCTCTTAACCATTCTACACTTGTTAGAACCTCCAAGGACTCATGCTACACCCTCTACGTCCCTTGGGGTACAATGCAATGTTTAGGATCATTCTAATGGTTCTTATAAGTCCTAATACACATTCCTAGACCATTCTAAGCCTTTAGAATACTCTCTTAACCATTCTACACTTGTTAGAACCTCCAAGGACTCATGCTACACCCTCTACGTCCCTTGGCGTACCAAGCAATGTTTAGGATTATACCAATGGTTCTTATAAGTCCTAATACACATTCCTAAACCATTCTAAGCCTTTAGAATACTCTCTTAACCATTCTACACTTGTTAGAACCTCCAAGGACTAATGCTACACCCTTTACGTCCCTTAGGGTACAATGCAATGTTTAGGATCATTCTAATGGTTCTTATAAGTCCTAATACACATTCCTAGACCATTCTAAGCCTTTAGAATACTCTATTAACCATTCTACACTTGTTAGAACCTCCAAGGACTCATGCTACACCCTCTACGTCCCTTGGTGTACCAAGCAATGTTTAGGATTATACGAATGGTTCTTATAAGTCCTAATAAACATTCCTAGACCATTCTAAGCCTTTAGAGAACTCTCTTAACCATTCTACACTTGTTAGAACCTCCAAGGACTCATGCTACACCCTCTACGTCCCTTGGTGTACCAAGCAATGTTTAGGATTATACCAATAGTTCTTATAAGTCCTAATACACATTCCTAGACCATTCTAAGCCTTTAGAATACTCTCTTAACCATTCTACACTTGTTAGAACCTCCAAGGACTCATGCTACACCCTCTACGTCCCTTAGGGTACAATGCAATGTTTAGGATCATTCTAATGGTTCTTATAAGTCCTAATACACATTCCTAGACCATTCTAAGCCTTTAGAATACTCTCTTAACCATTATACACTTGTTAGAACCTCCATGGACTCATGCTACACCCTCTACGTCCCTTGGTGTACCAAGCAATGTTTAGGATTATACCAATGGTTCTTATAAGTCCTAAAACACATTCCTAGACCATTCTAAGCCTTTAGAATACTCTCTTAACCATTCTACACTTGTTAGAACCTCCAAGGACTCATGCTACACCCTCTACGTCCCTTGGGGTACAATGCAATGTTTAGGATCATTCTAATGGTTCTTATAAGTCCTAATACACATTCCTAGACCATTCTAAGCCTTTAGAATACTCTCTTAACCATTCTACACTTGTTAGAACCTCCAAGGACTCATGCTACACCCTCTACGTCCCTTGGTGTACCAAGCAATGTTTAGGATTATACCAATGGTTCTTATAAGTCCTAATCTACATTCCTAGACCATTCTAAGCCTTTAGAATACTCTCTTAACCATTCTACACTTGTTAGAACCTCCAAGGACTAATGCTACACCCTTTACGTCCCTTAGGGTACAATGCAATGTTTAGGATCATTCTAATGGTTTTTATAAGTCCTAATACACATTCCTAGACCATTCTAAGCCTTTAGAATACTCTATTAACCATTCTACACTTGTTAGAACCTCCAAGGACTCATGCTACACCCTCTACGTCCCTTGGTGTACCAAGCAATGTTTAGGATCATTCTAATGGTTCTTATAAGTCCTAATAAACATTCCTAGACCATTCTAAGCCTTCAGAGAACTCTCTTAACCATTCTACACTTGTTAGAACCTCCAAGGACTCATGCTACACCCTCTACGTCCCTTGGTGTACCAAGCAATGTTTAGGATCATTCTAATGGTTCTTATAAGTCCTAATACACATTCCTATACCATTCTAAGCCTTTAGAATACTCTCTTAACCATTCTACACTTGTTAGAACCTCCAAGGACTCATGCTACACCCTCTACGTCCCTTGGGGTACAATGCAATGTTTAGGATCATTCTAATGGTTCTTATAAGTCCTAATAAACATTCCTAGACCATTCTATGCCTTTAGAGAACTCTCTTAACCATTCTACACTTGTTAGAACCTCCAAGGACTCATGCTACACCCTCTACGTCCCTTGGGGTACCAAGCAATGTTTAGGATCATTCTAATGGTTCTTATAAGTCCTAATACACATTCCTAGACCATTCTAAGCCTTTAGAATACTCTCTTAACCATTCTACACTTGTTAGAACCTCCAAGGACTCATGCTACACCCTCTATGTCCCTTGGGGTACAATGCAATGTTTAGGATCATTCTAATGGTTCTTATAAGTCCTAATAAACATTCCTAGACCATTCTAAGCCTTCAGAGAACTCTCTTAACCATTCTACACTTGTTAGAACCTCCAAGGACTCATGCTACACCCTCTACGTCCCTTGGTGTACCAAGCAATATTTAGGATCATTCTAATGGTTCTTATAAGTCCTAATACACATTCCTATACCATTCTAAGCCTTTAGAATACTCTCTTAACCATTCTACACTTGTTAGAACCTCCAAGGACTCATGCTACACCCTCTACGTCCCTTGGGGTACAATGCAATGTTTAGGATCATTCTAATGGTTCTTATAAGTCCTAATAAACATTCCTAGACCATTCTATGCCTTTAGAGAACTCTCTTAACCATTCTACACTTGTTAGAACCTCCAAGGACTCATGCTACACCCTCTACGTCCCTTGGGGTACCAAGCAATGTTTAGGATCATTCTAATGGTTCTTATAAGTCCTAATACACATTCCTAGACCATTCTAAGCCTTTAGAATACTCTCTTAACAATTCTACACTTGTTAGAACCTCCAAGGACTCATGCTACACCCTCTACGTCCCTTGGGGTACAATGCAATGTTTAGGATCATTCTAATGGTTTTTATAAGTCCTAATACACATTCCTAGACCATTCTAAGCCTTTAGAATACTCTATTAACCATTCTACACTTGTTAGAACCTCCAAGGACTCATGCTACACCCTCTACGTCCCTTGGTGTACCAAGCAATGTTTAGGATCATTCTAATGGTTCTTATAAGTCCTAATAAACATTCCTAGACCATTCTAAGCCTTCAGAGAACTCTCTTAACCATTCTACACTTGTTAGAATCTCCAAGGACTCATGCTACACCCTCTACGTCCCTTGGTGTACCAAGCAATGTTTAGGATCATTCTAATGGTTCTTATAAGTCCTAATACACATTCCTATACCATTCTAAGCCTTTAGAATACTCTCTTAACCATTCTACACTTGTTAGAACCTCCAAGGACTCATGCTACACCCTCTACGTCCCTTGGGGTACAATGCAATGTTTAGGATCATTCTAATGGTTCTTATAAGTCCTAATAAACATTCCTAGACCATTCTATGCCTTTAGAGAACTCTCTTAACCATTCTACACTTGTTAGAACCTCCAAGGACTCATGTTACACCCTCTACGTCCCTTGGGGTACCAAGCAATGTTTAGGATCATTCTAATGGTTCTTATAAGTCCTAATACACATTCCTAGACCATTCTAAGCCTTTAGAATACTCTCTTAACCATTCTACACTTGTTAGAACCTCCAAGGACTCATGCTACACCCTCTACGTCCCTTGGGGTACAATGCAATGTTTAGGATCATTCTAATGGTTCTTATAAGTCCTAATAAACATTCCTAGACCATTCTATGCCTTTAGAGAACTCTCTTAACCATTCTACACTTGTTAGAACCTCCAAGGACTCATGCTACACCCTCTACGTCCCTTGGGGTACCAAGCAATGTTTAGGATCATTCTAATGGTTCTTATAAGTCCTAATACACATTCCTAGACCATTCTAAGCCTTTAGAATACTCTCTTAACCATTCTACACTTGTTAGAACCTCCAAGGACTCATGCTACACCCTCTACGTCCCTTGGGGTACAATGCAATGTTTAGGATCATTCTAATGGTTCTTATAAGTCCTAATACACATTCCTAGACCATTCTAAGCCTTTAGAATACTCTCTTAACCATTCTACACTTGTTAGAACCTCCAAGGACTCATGCTACACCCTCTACGTCCCTTTGTGTACCAAGCAATGTTTAGGATTATACCAATGGTTCTTATAAGTCCTAATACACATTCCTAGACCATTCTAAGCCTTTAGAATACTCTCTTAACCATTCTACACTTGTTAGAACCTCCAAGGACTAATGCTACACCCTTTACGTCCCTTAGGGTACAATGCAATGTTTAGGATCATTCTAATGGTTCTTATAAGTCCTAATACACATTCCTAGACCATTCTAAGCCTTTAGAATACTCTATTAACCATTCTACACTTGTTAGAACCTCCAAGGACTCATGCTACACCCTCTACGTCCCTTGGTGTACCAAGCAATGTTTAGGATTATACGAATGGTTCTTATAAGTCCTAATAAACATTCCTAGACCATTCTAAGCCTTTTGGAGAACTCTCTTAACCATTCTACACTTGTTAGAACCTCCATGGACTCATGCTACACCCTCTACGTCCCTTGGGGTACAATGCAATGTTTAGGATCATTCTAATGGTTCTTATAAGTCCTAATACACATTCCTAGACCATTCTAAGCCTTTAGAATACTCTCTTAACCATTATACACTTGTTAGAACCTCCATGGACTCATGCTACACCCTCTACGTCCCTTGGTGTACCAAGCAATGTTTAGGATTATACCAATGGTTCTTATAAGTCCTAAAACACATTCCTAGACCATTCTAAGCCTTTAGAATACTCTCTTAACCATTCTACACTTGTTAGAACCTCCAAGGACTCATGCTACACCCTCTACGTCCCTTGGGGTACCAAGCAATGTTTAGGATCATTCTAATGGTTCTTATAAGTCCTAATACACATTCCTAGACCATTCTAAGCCTTTAGAATACTCTCTTAACCATTCTACACTTGTTAGAACCTCCAAGGACTCATGCTACACCCTCTACGTCCCTTGGGGTACAATGCAATGTTTAGGATCATTCTAATGGTTCTTATAAGTCCTAATACACATTCCTAGACCATTCTAAGCCTTTAGAATACTCTCTTAACCATTCTACACTTGTTAGAACCTCCAAGGACTCATGCTACACCCTCTACGTCCCTTGGGGTACAATGCAATGTTTAGGATCATTCTAATGGTTCTTATAAGTCCTAATACACATTCCTAGACCATTCTAAGCCTATAGAATACTCTCTTAACCATTCTACACTTGTTAGAACCTCCAAGGACTCATGCTACACCCTCTTCGTCCCTTGGGGTACCAAGCAATGTTTAGGATCATTCTAATGGTTCTTATAAGTCCTAATACACATTCCTAGACCATTCTAAGCCTTTAGAATACTCTCTTAACCATTATACACTTGTTAGAACCTCCATGGACTCATGCTACACCCTCTACGTCCCTTGGTGTACCAAGCAATGTTTAGGATTATACCAATGGTTCTTATAAGTCCTAAAACACATTCCTAGACCATTCTAAGCCTTTAGAATACTCTCTTAACCATTCTACACTTGCTAGAACCTCCAAGGACTCATGCTACACCCTCTACGTCCCTTGGGGTACCAAGCAATGTTTAGGATCATTCTAATGGTTCTTATAAGTCCTAATACACATTCCTAGACCATTCTAAGCCTTTAGAATACTCTCTTAACCATTCTACACTTGTTAGAACCTCCAAGGACTCATGCTACACCCTCTACGTCCCTTGGGGTACAATGCAATGTTTAGGATCATTCTAATGGTTCTTATAAGTCCTAATACACATTCCTAGACCATTCTAAGCCTTTAGAATACTCTCTTAACCATTCTACACTTGTTAGAACCTCCAACGACTCATGCTACACCCTCTACGTCCCTTGGGGTACCAAGCAATGTTTAGGATCATTCTAATGGTTCTTATAAGTCCTAATACACATTCCTAGACCATTCTAAACCTTTAGAATACTCTGTTAACCATTCTACACTTGTTAGAACCTCCAAGGACTCATGCTACACCCTCTACGTCCCTTGGGGTACAAGCAATGTTTAGGATTATACGAATGGTTCTTATAAGTCCTAATAAACATTCCTAGACCATTCTAAGCCTTTAGAGAACTCTCTTAACCATTCTACACTTGTTAGAACCTCCAAGGACTCATGCTACGCCCTCTACGTCCCTTGGGGTACCAAGCAATGTTTAGGATCATTCTAATGGTTCTTATAAGTCCTAATACACATTCCTAGACCATTCTAAGCCTTTAGAATACTCTGTTAACCATTCTACACTTGTTAGAACCTCCAAGGACTCATGCTACACCCTCTACGTCCCTTGGGGTACAATGCAATGTTTAGGATCATTCTAATGGTTCTTATAAGTCCTAATACACATTCCTAGACCATTCTAAGCCTTTAGAATACTCTCTTAACCATTCTACACTTGTTAAAACCTCCAACGACTCATGCTACACCCTCTACGTCCCTTGGGGTACCAAGCAATGTTTAGGATCATTCTAATGGTTCTTATAAGTCCTAATACACATTCCTAGTCCATTCTAAGCCTTTAGAATACTCTATTAACCATTCTACACTTGTTAGAACCTCCAAGGACTCATGCTACACCCTCTACGTCCCTTGGTGTACCAAGCAATGTTTAGGATTATACGAATGCTTCTTATAAGTCCTAATACACATTCCTAGACCATTCTAAGCCTTTAGAATACTCTCTTAACCATTCTACACTTGTAAGAACCTCCAAGGACTCATGCTACACCCTCTACGTCCCTTGGCGTACCAAGCAATGTTTAGGATTATACTAATGGTTCTTATAAGTCCTAATAAACATTCCTAGACCATTCTAAGCCTTTAGAGAACTCTCTTAACCATTCTACACTTGTTAGAACCTCCAAGGACTCATGCTACACCATCTACGCCCCTTGGGGTACAAGCAATGTTTAGGATCATTCTAATGGTTCTTATAAGTCCTAAAACACATTCCTAGACAATTCTAAGCCTTTAGAATTCTCTCTTAACCATTCTACACTTGTTAGAACCTCCAAGGACTCATGCTACACCCTCTACGTCCCTTGGGGTACCAAGCAATGTTTAGGATCATTCTAATGGTTCTTATAAGTCCTAATACACATTCCTAGACCATTCTAAGCCTTTAGAATACTCTCTTAACCATTCTACACTTGTTAGAACCTCCAAGAACTCATGCTACACCCTCTACGTCCCTTGGGGTACAATGCAATGTTTAGGATCATTCTAATGGTTCTTATAAGTCCTAATACACATTCCTAGACCATTCTAAGCCTTTAGAATACTCTCTTAACCATTCTACACTTGTTAGAACCTCCAAGGACTCATGCTACACCCTCTACGTCCCTTGGCGTACCAAGCAATGTTTAGGATTATACCAATGGTTCTTATAAGTCCTAATACACATTCCTAAACCATTCTAAGCCTTTAGAATACTCTCTTAACCATTCTACACTTGTTAGAACCTCCAAGGACTAATGCTACACCCTTTACGTCCCTTAGGGTACAATGCAATGTTTAGGATCATTCTAATGGTTCTTATAAGTCCTAATACACATTCCTAGACCATTCTAAGCCTTTAGAATACTCTATTAACCATTCTACACTTGTTAGAACCTCCAAGGACTCATGCTACACCCTCTACGTCCCTTGGTGTACCAAGCAATGTTTAGGATTATACGAATGGTTCTTATAAGTCCTAATAAACATTCCTAGACCATTCTAAGCCTTTAGAGAACTCTCTTAACCATTCTACACTTGTTAGAACCTCCAAGGACTCATGCTACACCCTCTACGTCCCTTGGTGTACCAAGCAATGTTTAGGATTATACCAATAGTTCTTATAAGTCCTAATACACATTCCTAGACCATTCTAAGCCTTTAGAATACTCTCTTAACCATTCTACACTTGTTAGAACCTCCAAGGACTCATGCTACACCCTCTACGTCCCTTAGGGTACAATGCAATGTTTAGGATCATTCTAATGGTTCTTATAAGTCCTAATACACATTCCTAGACCATTCTAAGCCTTTAGAATACTCTCTTAACCATTATACACTTGTTAGAACCTCCATGGACTCATGCTACACCCTCTACGTCCCTTGGTGTACCAAGCAATGTTTAGGATTATACCAATGGTTCTTATAAGTCCTAAAACACATTCCTAGACCATTCTAAGCCTTTAGAATACTCTCTTAACCATTCTACACTTGTTAGAACCTCCAAGGACTCATGCTACACCCTCTACGTCCCTTGGGGTACCAAGCAATGTTTAGGATCATTCTAATGGTTCTTATAAGTCCTAATACACATTCCTAGACCATTCTAAGCCTTTAGAATACTCTCTTAACCATTCTACACTTGTTAGAACCTCCAAGGACTCATGCTACACCCTCTATGTCCCTTGGGGTACAAGCAATGTTTAGGATCATTCTAATGGTTCTTATAAGTCCTAAAACACATTCCTAGACAATTCTAAGCCTTTAGAATTCTCTCTTAACCATTCTACACTTGTTAGAACCTCCAAGGACTCATGCTACACCCTCTACGTCCCTTGGGGTACCAAGCAATGTTTAGGATCATTCTAATGGTTCTTATAAGTCCTAATACACATTCCTAGACCATTCTAAGCCTTTAGAATACTCTCTTAACCATTCTACACTTGTTAGAACCTCCAAGAACTCATGCTACACCCTCTACGTCCCTTGGGGTACAATGCAATGTTTAGGATCATTCTAATGGTTCTTATAAGTCCTAATACACATTCCTAGACCATTCTAAGCCTTTAGAATACTCTCTTAACCATTCTACACTTGTTAGAACCTCCAAGGACTCATGCTACACCCTCTACGTCCCTTGGCGTACCAAGCAATGTTTAGGATTATACCAATGGTTCTTATAAGTCCTAATACACATTCCTAAACCATTCTAAGCCTTTAGAATACTCTCTTAACCATTCTACACTTGTTAGAACCTCCAAGGACTAATGCTACACCCTTTACGTCCCTTAGGGTACAATGCAATGTTTAGGATCATTCTAATGGTTCTTATAAGTCCTAATACACATTCCTAGACCATTCTAAGCCTTTAGAATACTCTATTAACCATTCTACACTTGTTAGAACCTCCAAGGACTCATGCTACACCCTCTACGTCCCTTGGTGTACCAAGCAATGTTTAGGATTATACGAATGGTTCTTATAAGTCCTAATAAACATTCCTAGACCATTCTAAGCCTTTAGAGAACTCTCTTAACCATTCTACACTTGTTAGAACCTCCAAGGACTCATGCTACACCCTCTACGTCCCTTGGTGTACCAAGCAATGTTTAGGATTATACCAATAGTTCTTATAAGTCCTAATACACATTCCTAGACCATTCTAAGCCTTTAGAATACTCTCTTAACCATTCTACACTTGTTAGAACCTCCAAGGACTCATGCTACACCCTCTACGTCCCTTAGGGTACAATGCAATGTTTAGGATCATTCTAATGGTTCTTATAAGTCCTAATACACATTCCTAGACCATTCTAAGCCTTTAGAATACTCTCTTAACCATTATACACTTGTTAGAACCTCCATGGACTCATGCTACACCCTCTACGTCCCTTGGTGTACCAAGCAATGTTTAGGATTATACCAATGGTTCTTATAAGTCCTAAAACACATTCCTAGACCATTCTAAGCCTTTAGAATACTCTCTTAACCATTCTACACTTGTTAGAACCTCCAAGGACTCATGCTACACCCTCTACGTCCCTTGGGGTACCAAGCAATGTTTAGGATCATTCTAATGGTTCTTATAAGTCCTAATACACATTCCTAGACCATTCTAAGCCTTTAGAATACTCTCTTAACCATTCTACACTTGTTAGAACCTCCAAGGACTCATGCTACACCCTCTATGTCCCTTGGGGTACAATGCAATGTTTAGGATCATTCTAATGGTTCTTATAAGTCCTAATAAACATTCCTAGACCATTCTAAGCCTTCAGAGAACTCTCTTAACCATTCTACACTTGTTAGAACCTCCAAGGACTCATGCTACACCCTCTACGTCCCTTGGTGTACCAAGCAATATTTAGGATCATTCTAATGGTTCTTATAAGTCCTAATACACATTCCTATACCATTCTAAGCCTTTAGAATACTCTCTTAACCATTCTACACTTGTTAGAACCTCCAAGGACTCATGCTACACCCTCTACGTCCCTTGGGGTACAATGCAATGTTTAGGATCATTCTAATGGTTCTTATAAGTCCTAATAAACATTCCTAGACCATTCTATGCCTTTAGAATACTCTCTTAACCATTCTACACTTGTTAGAACCTCCAAGGACTCATGCTACACCCTCTACGTCCCTTGGTGTACCAAGCAATGTTTAGGATTATACCAATAGTTCTTATAAGTCCTAATACACATTCCTAGACCATTCTAAGCCTTTAGAATACTCTCTTAACCATTCTACACTTGTTAGAACCTCCAAGGACTCATGCTACACCCTCTACGTCCCTTAGGGTACAATGCAATGTTTAGGATCATTCTAATGGTTCTTATAAGTCCTAATACACATTCCTAGACCATTCTAAGCCTTTAGAATACTCTCTTAACCATTCTACACTTGTTAGAACCTCCAAGGACTAATGCTACACCCTTTACGTCCCTTAGGGTACAATGCAATGTTTAGGATCATTCTAATGGTTCTTATAAGTCCTAATACACATTCCTAGACCATTCTAAGCCTTTAGAATACTCTATTAACCATTCTACACTTGTTAGAACCTCCAAGGACTCATGCTACACCCTCTACGTCCCTTGGTGTACCAAGCAATGTTTAGGATTATACGAATGGTTCTTATAAGTCCTAATAAACATTCCTAGACCATTCTAAGCCTTTAGAGAACTCTCTTAACCATTCTACACTTGTTAGAACCTCCAAGGACTCATGCTACACCCTCTACGTCCCTTGGTGTACCAAGCAATGTTTAGGATTATACCAATAGTTCTTATAAGTCCTAATACACATTCCTAGACCATTCTAAGCCTTTAGAATACTCTCTTAACCATTCTACACTTGTTAGAACCTCCAAGGACTCATGCTACACCCTCTACGTCCCTTAGGGTACAATGCAATGTTTAGGATCATTCTAATGGTTCTTATAAGTCCTAATACACATTCCTAGACCATTCTAAGCCTTTAGAATACTCTCTTAACCATTATACACTTGTTAGAACCTCCATGGACTCATGCTACACCCTCTACGTCCCTTGGTGTACCAAGCAATGTTTAGGATTATACCAATGGTTCTTATAAGTCCTAAAACACATTCCTAGACCATTCTAAGCCTTTAGAATACTCTCTTAACCATTCTACACTTGTTAGAACCTCCAAGGACTCATGCTACACCCTCTACGTCCCTTGGGGTACCAAGCAATGTTTAGGATCATTCTAATGGTTCTTATAAGTCCTAATACACATTCCTAGACCATTCTAAGCCTTTAGAATACTCTCTTAACCATTCTACACTTGTTAGAACCTCCAAGGACTCATGCTACACCCTCTATGTCCCTTGGGGTACAATGCAATGTTTAGGATCATTCTAATGGTTCTTATAAGTCCTAATAAACATTCCTAGACCATTCTAAGCCTTCAGAGAACTCTCTTAACCATTCTACACTTGTTAGAACCTCCAAGGACTCATGCTACACCCTCTACGTCCCTTGGTGTACCAAGCAATATTTAGGATCATTCTAATGGTTCTTATAAGTCCTAATACACATTCCTATACCATTCTAAGCCTTTAGAATACTCTCTTAACCATTCTACACTTGTTAGAACCTCCAAGGACTCATGCTACACCCTCTACGTCCCTTGGGGTACAATGCAATGTTTAGGATCATTCTAATGGTTCTTATAAGTCCTAATAAACATTCCTAGACCATTCTATGCCTTTAGAATACTCTCTTAACCATTCTACACTTGTTAGAACCTCCAAGGACTCATGCTACACCCTCTACGTCCCTTGGTGTACCAAGCAATGTTTAGGATTATACCAATAGTTCTTATAAGTCCTAATACACATTCCTAGACCATTCTAAGCCTTTAGAATACTCTCTTAACCATTCTACACTTGTTAGAACCTCCAAGGACTCATGCTACACCCTCTACGTCCCTTAGGGTACAATGCAATGTTTAGGATCATTCTAATGGTTCTTATAAGTCCTAATACACATTCCTAGACCATTCTAAGCCTTTAGAATACTCTCTTAACCATTATACACTTGTTAGAACCTCCATGGACTCATGCTACACCCTCTACGTCCCTTGGTGTACCAAGCAATGTTTAGGATTATACCAATGGTTCTTATAAGTCCTAAAACACATTCCTAGACCATTCTAAGCCTTTAGAATACTCTCTTAACCATTCTACACTTGTTAGAACCTCCAAGGACTCATGCTACACCCTCTACGTCCCTTGGGGTACCAAGCAATGTTTAGGATCATTCTAATGGTTCTTATAAGTCCTAATACACATTCCTAGACCATTCTAAGCCTTTAGAATACTCTCTTAACCATTCTACACTTGTTAGAACCTCCAAGGACTCATGCTACACCCTCTATGTCCCTTGGGGTACAATGCAATGTTTAGGATCATTCTAATGGTTCTTATAAGTCCTAATAAACATTCCTAGACCATTCTAAGCCTTCAGAGAACTCTCTTAACCATTCTACACTTGTTAGAACCTCCAAGGACTCATGCTACACCCTCTACGTCCCTTGGTGTACCAAGCAATATTTAGGATCATTCTAATGGTTCTTATAAGTCCTAATACACATTCCTATACCATTCTAAGCCTTTAGAATACTCTCTTAACCATTCTACACTTGTTAAAACCTCCAACGACTCATGCTACACCCTCTACGTCCCTTGGGGTACCAAGCAATGTTTAGGATCATTCTAATGGTTCTTATAAGTCCTAATACACATTCCTAGTCCATTCTAAGCCTTTAGAGAACTCTCTTAACCATTCTACACTTGTTAGAACCTCCAAGGACTCATGCTACACCCTCTACGTCCCTTGGTGTACCAAGCAATGTTTAGGATTATACCAATAGTTCTTATAAGTCCTAATACACATTCCTAGACCATTCTAAGCCTTTAGAATACTCTCTTAACCATTCTACACTTGTTAGAACCTCCAAGGACTCATGCTACACCCTCTACGTCCCTTAGGGTACAATGCAATGTTTAGGATCATTCTAATGGTTCTTATAAGTCCTAATACACATTCCTAGACCATTCTAAGCCTTTAGAATACTCTCTTAACCATTATACACTTGTTAGAACCTCCATGGACTCATGCTACACCCTCTACGTCCCTTGGTGTACCAAGCAATGTTTAGGATTATACCAATGGTTCTTATAAGTCCTAAAACACATTCCTAGACCATTCTAAGCCTTTAGAATACTCTCTTAACCATTCTACACTTGTTAGAACCTCCAAGGACTCATGCTACACCCTCTACGTCCCTTGGGGTACAATGCAATGTTTAGGATCATTCTAATGGTTCTTATAAGTCCTAATAAACATTCCTAGACCATTCTATGCCTTTAGAATACTCTCTTAACCATTCTACACTTGTTAGAACCTCCAAGGACTCATGCTACACCCTCTACGTCCCTTGGTGTACCAAGCAATGTTTAGGATTATACCAATAGTTCTTATAAGTCCTAATACACATTCCTAGACCATTCTAAGCCTTTAGAATACTCTCTTAACCATTCTACACTTGTTAGAACCTCCAAGGACTCATGCTACACCCTCTACGTCCCTTAGGGTACAATGCAATGTTTAGGATCATTCTAATGGTTCTTATAAGTCCTAATACACATTCCTAGACCATTCTAAGCCTTTAGAATACTCTCTTAACCATTATACACTTGTTAGAACCTCCATGGACTCATGCTACACCCTCTACGTCCCTTGGTGTACCAAGCAATGTTTAGGATTATACCAATGGTTCTTATAAGTCCTAAAACACATTCCTAGACCATTCTAAGCCTTTAGAATACTCTCTTAACCATTCTACACTTGTTAGAACCTCCAAGGACTCATGCTACACCCTCTACGTCCCTTGGGGTACCAAGCAATGTTTAGGATCATTCTAATGGTTCTTATAAGTCCTAATACACATTCCTAGACCATTCTAAGCCTTTAGAATACTCTCTTAACCATTCTACACTTGTTAGAACCTCCAAGGACTCATGCTACACCCTCTATGTCCCTTGGGGTACAATGCAATGTTTAGGATCATTCTAATGGTTCTTATAAGTCCTAATAAACATTCCTAGACCATTCTAAGCCTTCAGAGAACTCTCTTAACCATTCTACACTTGTTAGAACCTCCAAGGACTCATGCTACACCCTCTACGTCCCTTGGTGTACCAAGCAATATTTAGGATCATTCTAATGGTTCTTATAAGTCCTAATACACATTCCTATACCATTCTAAGCCTTTAGAATACTCTCTTAACCATTCTACACTTGTTAAAACCTCCAACGACTCATGCTACACCCTCTACGTCCCTTGGGGTACCAAGCAATGTTTAGGATCATTCTAATGGTTCTTATAAGTCCTAATACACATTCCTAGTCCATTCTAAGCCTTTAGAGAACTCTCTTAACCATTCTACACTTGTTAGAACCTCCAAGGACTCATGCTACACCCTCTACGTCCCTTGGTGTACCAAGCAATGTTTAGGATTATACCAATAGTTCTTATAAGTCCTAATACACATTCCTAGACCATTCTAAGCCTTTAGAATACTCTCTTAACCATTCTACACTTGTTAGAACCTCCAAGGACTCATGCTACACCCTCTACGTCCCTTAGGGTACAATGCAATGTTTAGGATCATTCTAATGGTTCTTATAAGTCCTAATACACATTCCTAGACCATTCTAAGCCTTTAGAATACTCTCTTAACCATTATACACTTGTTAGAACCTCCATGGACTCATGCTACACCCTCTACGTCCCTTGGTGTACCAAGCAATGTTTAGGATTATACCAATGGTTCTTATAAGTCCTAAAACACATTCCTAGACCATTCTAAGCCTTTAGAATACTCTCTTAACCATTCTACACTTGTTAGAACCTCCAAGGACTCATGCTACACCCTCTACGTCCCTTGGGGTACCAAGCAATGTTTAGGATCATTCTAATGGTTCTTATAAGTCCTAATACACATTCCTAGACCATTCTAAGCCTTTAGAATACTCTCTTAACCATTCTACACTTGTTAGAACCTCCAAGGACTCATGCTACACCCTCTATGTCCCTTGGGGTACAATGCAATGTTTAGGATCATTCTAATGGTTCTTATAAGTCCTAATAAACATTCCTAGACCATTCTAAGCCTTCAGAGAACTCTCTTAACCATTCTACACTTGTTAGAACCTCCAAGGACTCATGCTACACCCTCTACGTCCCTTGGTGTACCAAGCAATATTTAGGATCATTCTAATGGTTCTTATAAGTCCTAATACACATTCCTATACCATTCTAAGCCTTTAGAATACTCTCTTAACCATTCTACACTTGTTAGAACCTCCAAGGACTCATGCTACACCCTCTACGTCCCTTGGGGTACAATGCAATGTTTAGGATCATTCTAATGGTTCTTATAAGTCCTAATAAACATTCCTAGACCATTCTATGCCTTTAGAGAACTCTCTTAACCATTCTACACTTGTTAGAACCTCCAAGGACTCATGCTACACCCTCTACGTCCCTTGGGGTACCAAGCAATGTTTAGGATCATTCTAATGGTTCTTATAAGTCCTAATACACATTCCTAGACCATTCTAAGCCTTTAGAATACTCTCTTAACAATTCTACACTTGTTAGAACCTCCAAGGACTCATGCTACACCCTCTACGTCCCTTGGGGTACAATGCAATGTTTAGGATCATTCTAATGGTTTTTATAAGTCCTAATACACATTCCTAGACCATTCTAAGCCTTTAGAATACTCTATTAACCATTCTACACTTGTTAGAACCTCCAAGGACTCATGCTACACCCTCTACGTCCCTTGGTGTACCAAGCAATGTTTAGGATCATTCTAATGGTTCTTATAAGTCCTAATAAACATTCCTAGACCATTCTAAGCCTTCAGAGAACTCTCTTAACCATTCTACACTTGTTAGAATCTCCAAGGACTCATGCTACACCCTCTACGTCCCTTGGTGTACCAAGCAATGTTTAGGATCATTCTAATGGTTCTTATAAGTCCTAATACACATTCCTATACCATTCTAAGCCTTTAGAATACTCTCTTAACCATTCTACACTTGTTAGAACCTCCAAGGACTCATGCTACACCCTCTACGTCCCTTGGGGTACAATGCAATGTTTAGGATCATTCTAATGGTTCTTATAAGTCCTAATAAACATTCCTAGACCATTCTATGCCTTTAGAGAACTCTCTTAACCATTCTACACTTGTTAGAACCTCCAAGGACTCATGTTACACCCTCTACGTCCCTTGGGGTACCAAGCAATGTTTAGGATCATTCTAATGGTTCTTATAAGTCCTAATACACATTCCTAGACCATTCTAAGCCTTTAGAATACTCTCTTAACCATTCTACACTTGTTAGAACCTCCAAGGACTCATGCTACACCCTCTACGTCCCTTGGGGTACAATGCAATGTTTAGGATCATTCTAATGGTTCTTATAAGTCCTAATAAACATTCCTAGACCATTCTAAGCCTTTAGAATACTCTCTTAACCATTCTACACTTGTTAGAACCTCCAAGGACTCATGCTACACCCTCTACGTCCCTTGGGGTACCAAGCAATGTTTAGGATCATTCTAATGGTTCTTATAAGTCCTAATACACATTCCTAGACCATTCTAAGCCTTTAGAATACTCTCTTAACCATTCTACACTTGTTAGAACCTCCAAGGACTCATGCTACACCCTCTACGTCCCTTGGGGTACAATGCAATGTTTAGGATCATTCTAATGGTTCTTATAAGTCCTAATACACATTCCTAGACCATTCTAAGCCTTTAGAATACTCTCTTAACCATTCTACACTTGTTAGAACCTCCAAGGACTCATGCTACACCCTCTACGTCCCTTTGTGTACCAAGCAATGTTTAGGATTATACCAATGGTTCTTATAAGTCCTAATACACATTCCTAGACCATTCTAAGCCTTTAGAATACTCTCTTAACCATTCTACACTTGTTAGAACCTCCAAGGACTAATGCTACACCCTTTACGTCCCTTAGGGTACAATGCAATGTTTAGGATCATTCTAATGGTTCTTATAAGTCCTAATACACATTCCTAGACCATTCTAAGCCTTTAGAATACTCTATTAACCATTCTACACTTGTTAGAACCTCCAAGGACTCATGCTACACCCTCTACGTCCCTTGGTGTACCAAGCAATGTTTAGGATTATACGAATGGTTCTTATAAGTCCTAATAAACATTCCTAGACCATTCTAAGCCTTTTGGAGAACTCTCTTAACCATTCTACACTTGTTAGAACCTCCATGGACTCATGCTACACCCTCTACGTCCCTTGGGGTACAATGCAATGTTTAGGATCATTCTAATGGTTCTTATAAGTCCTAATACACATTCCTAGACCATTCTAAGCCTTTAGAATACTCTCTTAACCATTATACACTTGTTAGAACCTCCATGGACTCATGCTACACCCTCTACGTCCCTTGGTGTACCAAGCAATGTTTAGGATTATACCAATGGTTCTTATAAGTCCTAAAACACATTCCTAGACCATTCTAAGCCTTTAGAATACTCTCTTAACCATTCTACACTTGTTAGAACCTCCAAGGACTCATGCTACACCCTCTACGTCCCTTGGGGTACCAAGCAATGTTTAGGATCATTCTAATGGTTCTTATAAGTCCTAATACACATTCCTAGACCATTCTAAGCCTTTAGAATACTCTCTTAACCATTCTACACTTGTTAGAACCTCCAAGGACTCATGCTACACCCTCTACGTCCCTTGGGGTACAATGCAATGTTTAGGATCATTCTAATGGTTCTTATAAGTCCTAATACACATTCCTAGACCATTCTAAGCCTTTAGAATACTCTCTTAACCATTCTACACTTGTTAGAACCTCCAAGGACTCATGCTACACCCTCTACGTCCCTTGGGGTACAATGCAATGTTTAGGATCATTCTAATGGTTCTTATAAGTCCTAATACACATTCCTAGACCATTCTAAGCCTATAGAATACTCTCTTAACCATTCTACACTTGTTAGAACCTCCAAGGACTCATGCTACACCCTCTTCGTCCCTTGGGGTACCAAGCAATGTTTAGGATCATTCTAATGGTTCTTATAAGTCCTAATACACATTCCTAGACCATTCTAAGCCTTTAGAATACTCTCTTAACCATTATACACTTGTTAGAACCTCCATGGACTCATGCTACACCCTCTACGTCCCTTGGTGTACCAAGCAATGTTTAGGATTATACCAATGGTTCTTATAAGTCCTAAAACACATTCCTAGACCATTCTAAGCCTTTAGAATACTCTCTTAACCATTCTACACTTGCTAGAACCTCCAAGGACTCATGCTACACCCTCTACGTCCCTTGGGGTACCAAGCAATGTTTAGGATCATTCTAATGGTTCTTATAAGTCCTAATACACATTCCTAGACCATTCTAAGCCTTTAGAATACTCTCTTAACCATTCTACACTTGTTAGAACCTCCAAGGACTCATGCTACACCCTCTACGTCCCTTGGGGTACAATGCAATGTTTAGGATCATTCTAATGGTTCTTATAAGTCCTAATACACATTCCTAGACCATTCTAAGCCTTTAGAATACTCTCTTAACCATTCTACACTTGTTAGAACCTCCAACGACTCATGCTACACCCTCTACGTCCCTTGGGGTACCAAGCAATGTTTAGGATCATTCTAATGGTTCTTATAAGTCCTAATACACATTCCTAGACCATTCTAAGCCTTTAGAATACTCTGTTAACCATTCTACACTTGTTAGAACCTCCAAGGACTCATGCTACACCCTCTACGTCCCTTGGGGTACAAGCAATGTTTAGGATTATACGAATGGTTCTTATAAGTCCTAATAAACATTCCTAGACCATTCTAAGCCTTTAGAGAACTCTCTTAACCATTCTACACTTGTTAGAACCTCCAAGGACTCATGCTACGCCCTCTACGTCCCTTGGGGTACCAAGCAATGTTTAGGATCATTCTAATGGTTCTTATAAGTCCTAATACACATTCCTAGACCATTCTAAGCCTTTAGAATACTCTGTTAACCATTCTACACTTGTTAGAACCTCCAAGGACTCATGCTACACCCTCTACGTCCCTTGGGGTACAATGCAATGTTTAGGATCATTCTAATGGTTCTTATAAGTCCTAATACACATTCCTAGACCATTCTAAGCCTTTAGAATACTCTCTTAACCATTCTACACTTGTTAAAACCTCCAACGACTCATGCTACACCCTCTACGTCCCTTGGGGTACCAAGCAATGTTTAGGATCATTCTAATGGTTCTTATAAGTCCTAATACACATTCCTAGTCCATTCTAAGCCTTTAGAATACTCTATTAACCATTCTACACTTGTTAGAACCTCCAAGGACTCATGCTACACCCTCTACGTCCCTTGGTGTACCAAGCAATGTTTAGGATTATACGAATGCTTCTTATAAGTCCTAATACACATTCCTAGACCATTCTAAGCCTTTAGAATACTCTCTTAACCATTCTACACTTGTAAGAACCTCCAAGGACTCATGCTACACCCTCTACGTCCCTTGGCGTACCAAGCAATGTTTAGGATTATACTAATGGTTCTTATAAGTCCTAATAAACATTCCTAGACCATTCTAAGCCTTTAGAGAACTCTCTTAACCATTCTACACTTGTTAGAACCTCCAAGGACTCATGCTACACCATCTACGCCCCTTGGGGTACAAGCAATGTTTAGGATCATTCTAATGGTTCTTATAAGTCCTAATACACATTCCTAGACAATTCTAAGCCTTTAGAATTCTCTCTTAACCATTCTACACTTGTTAGAACCTCCAAGGACTCATGCTACACCCTCTACGTCCCTTGGGGTACCAAGCAATGTTTAGGATCATTCTAATGGTTCTTATAAGTCCTAATACACATTCCTAGACCATTCTAAGCCTTTAGAATACTCTCTTAACCATTCTACACTTGTTAGAACCTCCAAGAACTCATGCTACACCCTCTACGTCCCTTGGGGTACAATGCAATGTTTAGGATCATTCTAATGGTTCTTATAAGTCCTAATACACATTCCTAGACCATTCTAAGCCTTTAGAATACTCTCTTAACCATTCTACACTTGTTAGAACCTCCAAGGACTCATGCTACACCCTCTATGTCCCTTGGGGTACAATGCAATGTTTAGGATCATTCTAATGGTTCTTATAAGTCCTAATAAACATTCCTAGACCATTCTAAGCCTTCAGAGAACTCTCTTAACCATTCTACACTTGTTAGAACCTCCAAGGACTCATGCTACACCCTCTACGTCCCTTGGTGTACCAAGCAATATTTAGGATCATTCTAATGGTTCTTATAAGTCCTAATACACATTCCTATACCATTCTAAGCCTTTAGAATACTCTCTTAACCATTCTACACTTGTTAGAACCTCCAAGGACTCATGCTACACCCTCTACGTCCCTTGGGGTACAATGCAATGTTTAGGATCATTCTAATGGTTCTTATAAGTCCTAATAAACATTCCTAGACCATTCTAAGCCTTTAGAGAACTCTCTTAACCATTCTACACTTGTTAGAACCTCCAAGGACTCATGCTACACCATCTACGCCCCTTGGGGTACAAGCAATGTTTAGGATCATTCTAATGGTTCTTATAAGTCCTAATACACATTCCTAGACAATTCTAAGCCTTTAGAATTCTCTCTTAACCATTCTACACTTGTTAGAACCGCCAAGGACTCATGCTACACCCTCTACGTCCCTTGGGGTACAATGCAATGTTTAGGATCATTCTAATGGTTCTTATAAGTCCTAATACACATTCCTAGACCATTCTAAGCCATTAGAATACTCTCTTAACCATTCTACACTTGTAAGAACCTCCAAGGACTCATGCTACACCCTCTACGTCCCTTGGGGTACCAAGCAATGTTTAGGATCATTCTAATGGTTCTTATAAGTCCTAATACACATTCCTAGACCATTCTAAGCCTTTAGAATACTCTCTTAACCATTCTACACTTGTTAGAACCTCCAAGGACTCATGCTACACCCTCTACGTCCCTTGGGGTACAATGCAATGTTTAGGATCATTCTAATGGTTCTTATAAGTCCTAATACACATTCCTAGACCATTCTAAGCCTTTAGAATACTCTCTTAACCATTCTACACTTGTTAGAACCTCCAAGGACTCATGCAACACCCTCTACGTCCCTTGGTGTACCAAGCAATGTTTAGGATTATACTAATGGTTCTTATAAGTCCTAATAAACATTCCTAGACCATTCTAAGCCTTTAGAGAACTCTCTTAACCATTCTACACTTGTTAGAACCTCCAAGGACTCATGCTACACCATCTACGCCCCTTGGGGTACAAGCAATGTTTAGGATCATTCTAATGGTTCTTATAAGTCCTAATACACATTCCTAGACAATTCTAAGCCTTTAGAATACTCTCTTAACCATTCTACACTTGTTAGAACCTCCAAGGACTCATGCTACACCCTCTACGTCCCTTGGGGTACAATGCAATGTCTAAGATCATTCTAATGGTTCTTATAAGTCCTAATACACATTCCTAGACCATTCTAAGCCATTAGAATACTCTCTTAACCATTCTACACTTGTAAGAACCTCCAAGGACTCATGCTACACCCTCTACGTCCCTTGGGGTACAATGCAATGTTTAGGATCATTCTAATGGTTCTTATAAGTCCTAATACACATTCCTAGACCATTCTAAGCCTTTAGAATACTCTCTTAACCATTCTACACTTGTTAGAACCTCCAAGGACTCATGCTACACCCTCTACGTCCCTTGGGGTACAATGCAATGTTTAGGATCATTCTAATGGTTCTTATAAGTCCTAATACACATTCCTAGACCATTCTAAGCCTTTAGAATACTCTCTTAACCATTCTACACTTGTTAGAACCTCCAAGGACTCATGCTACACCCTCTACATCCCTTGGGGTACCAAGCAATGTTTAGGATCATTCTAATGGTTCTTATAAGTCCTAATAAACATTCCTAGACCATTCTAAGCCTTTAGAGAACTCTCTTAACCATTCTACACTTGTTAGAACCTCCAAGGACTCATGCTACGCCCTCTATGTCCCTTGGGGTACCAAGGAATGTTTAGGATCATTCTAATGGTTCTTATAAGTCCTAATACACATTCCTAGACCATTCTAAGCCTTTAGAATACTCTGTTAACCATTCTACACTTGTTAGAACCTCCAAGGACTCATGCTACACCCTCTACGTCCCTTGGGGTACAATGCAATGTTTAGGATCATTCTAATGGTTCTTATAAGTCCTAATACACATTCCTAGACCATTCTAAGCCTTTAGAATACTCTCTTAACCATTATACACTTGTTAGAACCTCCATGGACTCATGCTACACCCTCTACGTCCCTTGGTGTACCAAGCAATGTTTAGGATTATACCAATGGTTCTTATAAGTCCTAAAACACATTCCTAGACCATTCTAAGCCTTTAGAATACTCTCTTAACCATTCTACACTTGTTAGAACCTCCAAGGACTCATGCTACACCCTCTACGTCCCTTGGGGTACAGTGCAATGTTTAGGATCATTCTAATGGTTCTTATAAGTCCTAATACACATTCCTAGACCATTCTAAGCCTTTAGAATACTCTCTTAACCATTCTACACTTGTTAGAACCTCCAAGGACTCATGCTACACCCTCTACGTCCCTTGATGTACCAAGCAATGTTTAGGATTATACCAATGGTTCTTATAAGTCCTAATCTACATTCCTAGACCATTCTAAGCCTTTAGAATACTCTCTTAACCATTCTACACTTGTTAGAACCTCCAAGGACTCATGCTACACCCTCTACGTCCCTTGGGGTACCAAGCAATGTTTAGGATCATTCTAATGGTTCTTATAAGTCCTAATACACATTCCTAGACCATTCTAAGCCTTTAGAATACTCTCTTAACCATTCTACACTTGTTAGAACCTCCAAGGACTCATGCTACACCCTCTACGTCCCTTGGGGTACAATGCAATGTTTAGGATCATTCTAATGGTTCTTATAAGTCCTAATACACATTCCTAGACCATTCTAAGCCATTAGAATACTCTCTTAACCATTCTACACTTGTAAGAACCTCCAAGGACTCATGCTACACCCTCTACGTCCCTTGGGGTACCAAGCAATGTTTAGGATCATTCTAATGGTTCTTATAAGTCCTAATACACATTCCTAGACCATTCTAAGCCTTTAGAATACTCTCTTAACCATTCTACACTTGTTAGAACCTCCAAGGACTCATGCTACACCCTCTACGTCCCTTGGGGTACAATGCAATGTTTAGGATCATTCTAATGGTTCTTATAAGTCCTAATACACATTCCTAGACCATTCTAAGCCTTTAGAATACTCTCTTAACCATTCTACACTTGTTAGAACCTCCAACGACTCATGCTACACCCTCTACGTCCCTTGGTGTACCAAGCAATGTTTAGGATTATACTAATGGTTCTTATAAGTCCTAATAAACATTCCTAGACCATTCTAAGCCTTTAGAGAACTCTCTTAACCATTCTACACTTGTTAGAACCTCCAAGGACTCATGCTACACCATCTACGCCCCTTGGGGTACAAGCAATGTTTAGGATCATTCTAATGGTTCTTATAAGTCCTAATACACATTCCTAGACAATTCTAAGCCTTTAGAATACTCTCTTAACCATTCTACACTTGTTAGAACCTCCAAGGACTCATGCTACACCCTCTACGTCCCTTGGGGTACAATGCAATGTTTAAGATCATTCTAATGGTTCTTATAAGTCCTAATACACATTCCTAGACCATTCTAAGCCATTAGAATACTCTCTTAACCATTCTACACTTGTAAGAACCTCCAAGGACTCATGCTACACCCTCTACGTCCCTTGGGGTACAATGCAATGTTTAGGATCATTCTAATGGTTCTTATAAGTCCTAATACACATTCCTAGACCATTCTAAGCCTTTAGAATACTCTCTTAACCATTCTACACTTGTTAGAACCTCCAAGGACTCATGCTACACCCTCTACATCCCTTGGGGTACCAAGCAATGTTTAGGATCATTCTAATGGTTCTTATAAGTCCTAATAAACATTCCTAGACCATTCTAAGCCTTTAGAGAACTCTCTTAACCATTCTACACTTGTTAGAACCTCCAAGGACTCATGCTACGCCCTCTACGTCCCTTGGGGTACCAAGGAATGTTTAGGATCATTCTAATGGTTCTTATAAGTCCTAATACACATTCCTAGACCATTCTAAGCCTTTAGAATACTCTGTTAACCATTCTACACTTGTTAGAACCTCCAAGGACTCATGCTACACCCTCTACGTCCCTTGGGGTACAATGCAATGTTTAGGATCATTCTAATGGTTCTTATAAGTCCTAATACACATTCCTAGACCATTCTAAGCCTTTAGAATACTCTCTTAACCATTATACACTTGTTAGAACCTCCATGGACTCATGCTACACCCTCTACGTCCCTTGGTGTACCAAGCAATGTTTAGGATTATACCAATGGTTCTTATAAGTCCTAAAACACATTCCTAGACCATTCTAAGCCTTTAGAATACTCTCTTAACCATTCTACACTTGTTAGAACCTCCATGGACTCATGCTACACCCTCTACGTCCCTTGGGGTACAGTGCAATGTTTAGGATCATTCTAATGGTTCTTATAAGTCCTAATACACATTCCTAGACCATTCTAAGCCTTTAGAATACTCTCTTAACCATTCTACACTTGTTAGAACCTCCAAGGACTCATGCTACACCCTCTACGTCCCTTGATGTACCAAGCAATGTTTAGGATTATACCAATGGTTCTTATAAGTCCTAATCTACATTCCTAGACCATTCTAAGCCTTTAGAATACTCTCTTAACCATTCTACACTTGTTAGAACCTCCAAGGACTCATGCTACACCCTCTACGTCCCTTGGGGTACCAAGCAATGTTTAGGATCATTCTAATGGTTCTTATAAGTCCTAATACACATTCCTAGACCATTCTAAGCCTTTAGAATACTCTCTTAACCATTCTACACTTGTTAGAACCTCCAAGGACTCATGCTACACCCTCTACGTCCCTTGGGGTACAATGCAATGTTTAGGATCATTCTAATGGTTCTTATAAGTCCTAATACACATTCCTAGACCATTCTAAGCCATTAGAATACTCTCTTAACCATTCTACACTTGTAAGAACCTCCAAGGACTCATGCTACACCCTCTACGTCCCTTGGGGTACCAAGCAATGTTTAGGATCATTCTAATGGTTCTTATAAGTCCTAATACACATTCCTAGACCATTCTAAGCCTTTAGAATACTCTCTTAACCATTCTACACTTGTTAGAACCTCCAAGGACTCATGCTACACCCTCTACGTCCCTTGGGGTACAATGCAATGTTTAGGATCATTCTAATGGTTCTTATAAGTCCTAATACACATTCCTAGACCATTCTAAGCCTTTAGAATACTCTCTTAACCATTCTACACTTGTTAGAACCTCCAAGGACTCATGCTACACCCTCTACGTCCCTTGGTGTACCAAGCAATGTTTAGGATTATACTAATGGTTCTTATAAGTCCTAATAAACATTCCTAGACCATTCTAAGCCTTTAGAGAACTCTCTTAACCATTCTACACTTGTTAGAACCTCTAAGGACTCATGCTACACCATCTACGCCCCTTGGGGTACAAGCAATGTTTAGGATCATTCTAATGGTTCTTATAAGTCCTAATACACATTCCTAGACAATTCTAAGCCTTTAGAATACTCTCTTAACCATTCTACACTTGTTAGAACCTCCAAGGACTCATGCTACACCCTCTACGTCCCTTGGGGTACAATGCAATGTTTAAGATCATTCTAATGGTTCTTATAAGTCCTAATACACATTCCTAGACCATTCTAAGCCATTAGAATACTCTCTTAACCATTCTACACTTGTAAGAACCTCCAAGGACTCATGCTACACCCTCTACGTCCCTTGGGGTACAATGCAATGTTTAGGATCATTCTAATGGTTCTTATAAGTCCTAATACACATTCCTAGACCATTCTAAGCCTTTAGAATACTCTCTTAACCATTCTACACTTGTTAGAACCTCCAAGGACTCATGCTACACCCTCTACGTCCCTTGGGGTACAATGCAATGTTTAGGATCATTCTAATGGTTCTTATAAGTCCTAATACACATTCCTAGACCATTCTAAGCCTTTAGAATACTCTCTTAACCATTCTACACTTGTTATAACCTCCAAGGACTCATGCTACACCCTCTACATCCCTTGGGGTACCAAGCAATGTTTAGGATCATTCTAATGGTTCTTATAAGTCCTAATAAACATTCCTAGACCATTCTAAGCCTTTAGAGAACTCCCTTAACCATTCTACACTTGTTAGAACCTCCAAGGACTCATGCTACGCCCTCTACGTCCCTTGGGGTACCAAGGAATGTTTAGGATCATTCTAATGGTTCTTATAAGTCCTAATACACATTCCTAGACCATTCTAAGCCTTTAGAATACTCTGTTAACCATTCTACACTTGTTAGAACCTCCAAGGACTCATGCTACACCCTCTACGTCCCTTGGGGTACAATGCAATGTTTAGGATCATTCTAATGGTTCTTATAAGTCCTAATACACATTCCTAGACCATTCTAAGCCTTTAGAATACTCTCTTAACCATTATACACTTGTTAGAACCTCCATGGACTCATGCTACACCCTCTACGTCCCTTGGTGTACCAAGCAATGTTTAGGATTATACCAATGGTTCTTATAAGTCTTAAAACACATTCCTAGACCATTCTAAGCCTTTAGAATACTCTCTTAACCATTCTACACTTGTTAGAACCTCCAAGGACTCATGCTACACCCTCTACGTCCCTTGGGGTACAGTGCAATGTTTAGGATCATTCTAATGGTTCTTATAAGTCCTAATACACATTCCTAGACCATTCTAAGCCTTTAGAATACTCTCTTAACCATTCTACACTTGTTAGAACCTCCAAGGACTCATGCTACACCCTCTACGTCCCTTGATGTACCAAGCAATGTTTAGGATTATACCAATGGTTCTTATAAGTCCTAATCTACATTCCTAGACCATTCTAAGCCTTTAGAATACTCTCTTAACCATTCTACACTTGTTAGAACCTCCAAGGACTCATGCTACACCCTCTACGTCCCTTGGGGTACCAAGCAATGTTTAGGATCATTCTAATGGTTCTTATAAGTCCTAATACACATTCCTAGACCATTCTAAGCCTTTAGAATACTCTCTTAACCATTCTACACTTGTTAGAACCTCCAAGGACTCATGCTACACCCTCTACGTCCCTTGGGGTACAATGCAATGTTTAGGATCATTCTAATGGTTCTTATAAGTCCTAATACACATTCCTAGACCATTCTAAGCCTTTAGAATACTCTCTTAACCATTCTACACTTGTTAGAACCTCCAACGACTCATGCTACACCCTCTACGTCCCTTGGGGTACCAAGCAATGTTTAGGATCATTCTAATGGTTCTTATAAGTCCTAATACACATTCCTAGACCATTCTAAGCCTTTAGAATACTCTATTAACCATTCTACACTTGTTAGAACCTCCAAGGACTCATGCTACACCCTCTACGTCCCTTGGGGTACAAGCAATGTTTAGGATTATACGAATGGTTCTTATAAGTCCTAATAAACATTCCTAGACCATTCTAAGCCTTTAGAGAACTCTCTTAACCATTCTACACTTGTTAGAACCTCCAAGGACTCATGCTACGCCCTCTACGTCCCTTGGGGTACCAAGGAATATTTAGGATCATTCTAATGGTTCTTATAAGTCCTAATACACATTCCTAGACCATTCTAAGCCTTTAGAATACTCTGTTAACCATTCTACACTTGTTAGAACCTCCAAGGACTCATGCTACACCCTCTACGTCCCTTGGGGTACAATGCAATGTTTAGGATCATTCTAATGGTTCTTATAAGTCCTAATACACATTCCTAGACCATTCTAAGCCTTTAGAATACTCTCTTAACCATTCTACACTTGTTACAACCTCCAACGACTCATGCTACACCCTCTACGTCCCTTGGGGTACCAAGCAATGTTTAGGATCATTCTAATGGTTCTTATAAGTCCTAATACACATTCCTAGACCATTCTAAGCCTTTAGAATACTCTATTAACCATTCTACACTTGTTAGAACCTCCAAGGACTCATGCTACACCCTCTACGTCCCTTGGGGTACAATGCAATGTTTAGGATCATTCTAATGGTTCTTATAAGTCCTAATACACATTCCTAGACCATTCTAAGCCTTTAGAGAACTCTCTTAACCATTCTACACTTGTTAGAACCTCTAAGGACTCATGCTACACCATCTACGCCCCTTGGGGTACAAGCAATGTTTAGGATCATTCTAATGGTTCTTATAAGTCCTAATACACATTCCTAGACCATTCTAAGCCTTTAGAATACTCTCTTAACCATTCTACACTTGTTAGAACCTCCAACGACTCATGCTACACCCTCTACGTCCCTTGGGGTACCAAGCAATGTTTAGGATCATTCTAATGGTTCTTATAAGTCCTAATACACATTCCTAGACCATTCTAAGCCTTTAGAATACTCTATTAACCATTCTACACTTGTTAGAACCTCCAAGGACTCATGCTACACCCTCTACGTCCCTTGGGGTACAAGCAATGTTTAGGATTATACGAATGGTTCTTATAAGTCCTAATAAACATTCCTAGACCATTCTAAGCCTTTAGAGAACTCTCTTAACCATTCTACACTTGTTAGAACCTCCAAGGACTCATGCTACGCCCTCTACGTCCCTTGGGGTACAATGCAATGTTTAGGATCATTCTAATGGTTCTTATAAGTCCTAATACACATTCCTAGACCATTCTAAGCCTTTAGAATACTCTCTTAACCATTCTACACTTGTTACAACCTCCAACGACTCATGCTACACCCTCTACGTCCCTTGGGGTACCAAGCAATGTTTAGGATCATTCTAATGGTTCTTATAAGTCCTAATACACATTCCTAGACCATTCTAAGCCTTTAGAATACTCTATTAACCATTCTACACTTGTTAGAACCTCCAAGGACTCATGCTACACCCTCTACGTCCCTTGGTGTACCAAGCAATGTTTAGGATTATACGAATGCTTCTTATAAGTCCTAATACACATTCCTAGACCATTCTAAGCCTTTAGAATACTCTCTTAACCATTCTACACTTGTAAGAACCTCCAAGGACTCATGCTACACCCTCTACGTCCCTTGGGGTACCAAGCAATGTTTAGGATCATTCTAATGGTTCTTATAAGTCCTAATACACATTCCTAGACCATTCTAAGCCTTTAGAATACTCTCTTAACCATTCTACACTTGTTAGAACCTCCAAGAACTCATGCTACACCCTCTACGTCCCTAGGGGTACAATGCAATGTTTAGGATCATTCTAATGGTTCTTATAAGTCCTAAACACATTCCTAGACCATTCTAAGCCTTTAGAATACTCTCTTAACCATTCTACACTTGTTAGAACCTCCAAGGACTCATGCTACACCCTCTACGTCCCTTGGTGTACCAAGCAATGTTTAGGATTATACTAATGGTTCTTATAAGTCCTAATAAACATTCCTAGACCATTCTAAGCCTTTAGAGAACTCTCTTAACCATTCTACACTTGTTAGAACCTCCAAGGACTCATGCTACACCATCTACGCCCCTTGGGGTACAAGCAATGTTTAGGATCATTCTAATGGTTCTTATAAGTCCTAATACACATTCCTAGACAATTCTAAGCCTTTAGAATACTCTCTTAACCATTCTACACTTGTTAGAACCTCCAAGGACTCATGCTACACCCTCTACGTCCCTTGGGGTACAATGCAATGTTTAGGATCATTCTAATGGTTCTTATAAGTCCTAATACACATTCCTAGACCATTCTAAGCCATTAGAATACTCTCTTAACCATTCTACACTTGTAAGAACCTCCAAGGACTCATGCTACACCCTCTACGTCCCTTGGGGTACCAAGCAATGTTTAGGATCATTCTAATGGTTCTTATAAGTCCTAATACACATTCCTAGACCATCTAAGCCTTTAGAATACTCTCTTAACCATTCTACACTTGTTAGAACCTCCAAGGACTCATGCTACACCCTCTACGTCCCTTGGGGTACAATGCAATGTTTAGGATCATTCTAATGGTTCTTATAAGTCCTAATACACATTCCTAGACCATTCTAAGCCTTTAGAATACTCTCTTAACCATTCTACACTTGTTAGAACCTCCAAGGACTCATGCTACACCCTCTACGTCCCTTGGTGTACCAAGCAATGTTTAGGATTATACTAATGGTTCTTATAAGTCCTAATAAACATTCCTAGACCATTCTACGCCTTTAGAGAACTCTCTTAACCATTCTACACTTGTTAGAACCTCCAAGGACTCATGCTACACCATCTACGCCCCTTGGGGTACAAGCAATGTTTAGGATCATTCTAATGGTTCTTATAAGTCCTAATACACATTCCTAGACAATTCTAAGCCTTTAGAATACTCTCTTAACCATTCTACACTTGTTAGAACCTCCAAGGACTCATGCTACACCCTCTACGTCCCTTGGGGTACAATGCAATGTTTAGGATCATTCTAATGGTTCTTATAAGTCCTAATACACATTCCTAGACCATTCTAAGCCTTTAGAATACTCTGTTAACCATTCTACACTTGTTAGAACCTCCAAGGACTCATGCTACACCCTCTACGTCCCTTGGGGTACAATGCAATGTTTAGGATCATTCTAATGGTTCTTATAAGTCCTAATACACATTCCTAGACCATTCTAAGCCTTTAGAATACTCTCTTAACCATTCTACACTTGTTACAACCTCCAACGACTCATGCTACACCCTCTACGTCCCTTGGGGTACCAAGCAATGTTTAGGATCATTCTAATGGTTCTTATAAGTCCTAATACACATTCCTAGACCATTCTAAGCCTTTAGAATACTCTATTAACCATTCTACACTTGTTAGAACCTCCAAGGACTCATGCTACACCCTCTACGTCCCTTGGTGTACCAAGCAATGTTTAGGATTATACGAATGCTTCTTATAAGTCCTAATACACATTCCTAGACCATTCTAAGCCTTTAGAATACTCTCTTAACCATTCTACACTTGTAAGAACCTCCAAGGACTCATGCTACACCCTCTACGTCCCTTGGGGTACCAAGCAATGTTTAGGATCATTCTAATGGTTCTTATAAGTCCTAATACACATTCCTAGACCATTCTAAGCCTTTAGAATACTCTCTTAACCATTCTACACTTGTTAGAACCTCCAAGAACTCATGCTACACCCTCTACGTCCCTTGGGGTACAATGCAATGTTTAGGATCATTCTAATGGTTCTTATAAGTCCTAATACACATACCTAGACCATTCTAAGCCTTTAGAATACTCTCTTAACCATTCTACACTTGTTAGAACCTCCAAGGACTCATGCTACACCCTCTACGTCCCTTGGTGTACCAAGCAATGTTTAGGATTATACTAATGGTTCTTATAAGTCCTAATAAACATTCCTAGACCATTCTAAGCCTTTAGAGAACTCTCTTAACCATTCTACACTTGTTAGAACCTCCAAGGACTCATGCTACACCATCTACGCCCCTTGGGGTACAAGCAATGTTTAGGATCATTCTAATGGTTCTTATAAGTCCTAATACACATTCCTAGACAATTCTAAGCCTTTAGAATACTCTCTTAACCATTCTACACTTGTTAGAACCTCCAAGGACTCATGCTACACCCTCTACGTCCCTTGGGGTACAATGCAATGTTTAGGATCATTCTAATGGTTCTTATAAGTCCTAATACACATTCCTAAACCATTCTAAGCCATTAGAATACTCTCTTAACCATTCTACACTTGTAAGAACCTCCAAGGACTCATGCTACACCCTCTACGTCCCTTGGGGTACCAAGCAATGTTTAGGATCATTCTAATGGTTCTTATAAGTCCTAATACACATTCCTAGACCATCTAAGCCTTTAGAATACTCTCTTAACCATTCTACACTTGTTAGAACCTCCAAGGACTCATGCTACACCCTCTACGTCCCTTGGGGTACAATGCAATGTTTAGGATCATTCTAATGGTTCTTATAAGTCCTAATACACATTCCTAGACCATTCTAAGCCTTTAGAATACTCTCTTAACCATTCTACACTTGTTTTAACCTCCAAGGACTCATGCTACACCCTCTACGTCCCTTGGTGTACCAAGCAATGTTTAGGATTATACTAATGGTTCTTATAAGTCCTAATAAACATTCCTAGACCATTCTACGCCTTTAGAGAACTCTCTTAACCATTCTACACTTGTTAGAACCTCCAAGGACTCATGCTACACCATCTACGCCCCTTGGGGTACAAGCAATGTTTAGGATCATTCTAATGGTTCTTATAAGTCCTAATACACATTCCTAGACAATTCTAAGCCTTTAGAATACTCTCTTAACCATTCTACACTTGTTAGAACCTCCAAGGACTCATGCTACACCCTCTACGTCCCTTGGGGTACAATGCAATGTTTAGGATCATTCTAATGGTTCTTATAAGTCCTAATACACATTCCTAGACCATTCTAAGCCATTAGAATACTCTCTTAACCATTCTACACTTGTAAGAACCTCCAAGGACTCATGCTACACCCTCTACGTCCCTTGGGGTACCAAGCAATGTTTAGGATCATTCTAATGGTTCTTATAAGTCCTAATACACATTCCTAGACCATTCTAAGCCTTTAGAATACTCTCTTAACCATTCTACACTTGTTAGAACCTCCAAGGACTCATGCTACACCCTCTACGTCCCTTGGGGTACAATGCAATGTTTAGGATCATTCTAATGGTTCTTATAAGTCCTAATACACATTCCTAGACCATTCTAAGCCTTTAGAATACTCTCTTAACCATTCTACACTTGTTAGAACCTCCAAGGACTCATGCTACACCCTCTACGTCCCTTGGTGTACCAAGCAATGTTTAGGATTATACGAATGGTTCTTATAAGTCCTAATAAACATTCCTAGACCATTCTAAGCCTTTAGAGAACTCTCTTAACCATTCTACACTTGTTAGAACCTCCAAGGACTCATGCTACACCCTCTACGTCCCTTGGGGTACCAAGCAATGTTTAGGATTATTCCAATGGTTCTTATAAGTCCTAATACACATTCCTATACCATTCTAAGCCTTTAGAATACTCTCTTAACCATTCTACACTTGTTAGAACCTCCAAGGACTCATGCTACACCCTCTACGTCCCTTGGGGTACAATGCAATGTTTAGGATCATTCTAATGGTTCTTATAAGTCCTAATAAACATTCCTAGACCATTCTAAGCCTTTAGAGAACTCTCTTAACCATTCTACACTTGTTAGAACCTCCAAGGACTCATGCTACACCCTCTACGTCCCTTGGGGTACCAAGCAATGTTTAGGATCATTCTAATGGTTCTTATAAGTCCTAATACACATTCCTAGACCATTCTAAGCCTTTAGAATACTCTCTTAACCATTCTACACTTGTTAGAACCTCCAAGGACTCATGCTACACCCTCTACGTCCCTTGGGGTACAATGCAATGTTTAGGATCGTTCTAATGGTTCTTATAAGTCCTAATACACATTCCTAGACCATTCTAAGCCTTTAGAATACTCTCTTAACCATTCTACACTTGTTAGAACCTCCAAGGACTCATGCTACACCCTCTACGTCCCTTGGTGTACCAAGCAATGTTTAGGATTATACCAATGGTTCTTATAAGTCCTAATACACATTCCTAGACCATTCTAAGCCTTTAGAATACTCTCTTAACCATTCTACACTTGTTAGAACCTCCAAGGATTAATGCTACACCCTTTACGTCCCTTAGGGTACAATGCAATGTTTAGGATCATTCTAATGGTTCTTATAAGTCCTAATACACATTCCTAGACCATTCTAAGCCTTTAGAATACTCTCTTAACCATTCTACACTTGTTAGAACCTCCAACGACTCATGCTACACCCTCTACGTCCCTTGGGGTACCAAGCAATGTTTAGGATCATTCTAATGGTTCTTATAAGTCCTAATACACATTCCTAGACCATTCTAAGCCTTTAGAATACTCTATTAACCATTCTACACTTGTTAGAACCTCCAAGGACTCATGCTACACCCTCTACGTCCCTTGGGGTACAAGCAATGTTTAGGATTATACGAATGGTTCTTATAAGTCCTAATAAACATTCCTAGACCATTCTAAGCCTTTAGAGAACTCTCTTAACCATTCTACACTTGTTAGAACCTCCAAGGACTCATGCTACGCCCTCTACGTCCCTTAGGGTACCAAGGAATGTTTAGGATCATTCTAATGGTTCTTATAAGTCCTAATACACATTCCTAGACCATTCTAAGCCTTTAGAATACTCTGTTAACCATTCTACACTTGTTAGAACCTCCAAGGACTCATGCTACACCCTCTACGTCCCTTGGGGTACAATGCAATGTTTAGGATCATTCTAATGGTTCTTATAAGTCCTAATACACATTCCTAGACCATTCTAAGCCTTTAGAATACTCTCTTAACCATTCTACACTTGTTACAACCTCCAACGACTCATGCTACACCCTCTACGTCCCTTGGGGTACCAAGCAATGTTTAGGATCATTCTAATGGTTCTTATAAGTCCTAATACACATTCCTAGACCATTCTAAGCCTTTAGAATACTCTATTAACCATTCTACACTTGTTAGAACCTCCAAGGACTCATGCTACACCCTCTACGTCCCTTGGTGTACCAAGCAATGTTTAGGATTATACGAATGCTTCTTATAAGTCCTAATACACATTCCTAGACCATTCTAAGCCTTTAGAATACTCTCTTAACCATTCTACACTTGTAAGAACCTCCAAGGACTCATGCTACACCCTCTACGTCCCTTGGGGTACCAAGCAATGTTTAGGATCATTCTAATGGTTCTTATAAGTCCTAATACACATTCCTAGACCATTCTAAGCCTTTAGAATACTCTCTTAACCATTCTACACTTGTTAGAACCTCCAAGAACTCATGCTACACCCTCTACGTCCCTAGGGGTACAATGCAATGTTTAGGATCATTCTAATGGTTCTTATAAGTCCTAAACACATTCCTAGACCATTCTAAGCCTTTAGAATACTCTCTTAACCATTCTACACTTGTTAGAACCTCCAAGGACTCATGCTACACCCTCTACGTCCCTTGGTGTACCAAGCAATGTTTAGGATTATACTAATGGTTCTTATAAGTCCTAATAAACATTCCTAGACCATTCTAAGCCTTTAGAGAACTCTCTTAACCATTCTACACTTGTTAGAACCTCCAAGGACTCATGCTACACCATCTACGCCCCTTGGGGTACAAGCAATGTTTAGGATCATTCTAATGGTTCTTATAAGTCCTAATACACATTCCTAGACAATTCTAAGCCTTTAGAATACTCTCTTAACCATTCTACACTTGTTAGAACCTCCAAGGACTCATGCTACACCCTCTACGTCCCTTGGGGTACAATGCAATGTTTAGGATCATTCTAATGGTTCTTATAAGTCCTAATACACATTCCTAGACCATTCTAAGCCATTAGAATACTCTCTTAACCATTCTACACTTGTAAGAACCTCCAAGGACTCATGCTACACCCTCTACGTCCCTTGGGGTACCAAGCAATGTTTAGGATCATTCTAATGGTTCTTATAAGTCCTAATACACATTCCTAGACCATCTAAGCCTTTAGAATACTCTCTTAACCATTCTACACTTGTTAGAACCTCCAAGGACTCATGCTACACCCTCTACGTCCCTTGGGGTACAATGCAATGTTTAGGATCATTCTAATGGTTCTTATAAGTCCTAATACACATTCCTAGACCATTCTAAGCCTTTAGAATACTCTCTTAACCATTCTACACTTGTTAGAACCTCCAAGGACTCATGCTACACCCTCTACGTCCCTTGGTGTACCAAGCAATGTTTAGGATTATACTAATGGTTCTTATAAGTCCTAATAAACATTCCTAGACCATTCTACGCCTTTAGAGAACTCTCTTAACCATTCTACACTTGTTAGAACCTCCAAGGACTCATGCTACACCATCTACGCCCCTTGGGGTACAAGCAATGTTTAGGATCATTCTAATGGTTCTTATAAGTCCTAATACACATTCCTAGACAATTCTAAGCCTTTAGAATACTCTCTTAACCATTCTACACTTGTTAGAACCTCCAAGGACTCATGCTACACCCTCTACGTCCCTTGGGGTACA
This sequence comes from Crotalaria pallida, assembly GCA_037953625.1. NCBI lineage: Eukaryota > Viridiplantae > Streptophyta > Magnoliopsida > Fabales > Fabaceae > Crotalaria > Crotalaria pallida. The sequence goes on along the minus strand of CM075654.1, from coordinate 101,941,276 downwards.
ATGCAATGTTTAGGATCATTCTAATGGTTCTTATAAGTCCTAATACACATTCCTAGACCATTCTAAGCCTTTAGAATACTCTGTTAACCATTCTACACTTGTTAGAACCTCCAAGGACTCATGCTACACCCTCTACGTCCCTTGGGGTACAATGCAATGTTTAGGATCATTCTAATGGTTCTTATAAGTCCTAATACACATTCCTAGACCATTCTAAGCCTTTAGAATACTCTCTTAACCATTCTACACTTGTTACAACCTCCAACGACTCATGCTACACCCTCTACGTCCCTTGGGGTACCAAGCAATGTTTAGGATCATTCTAATGGTTCTTATAAGTCCTAATACACATTCCTAGACCATTCTAAGCCTTTAGAATACTCTATTAACCATTCTACACTTGTTAGAACCTCCAAGGACTCATGCTACACCCTCTACGTCCCTTGGTGTACCAAGCAATGTTTAGGATTATACGAATGCTTCTTATAAGTCCTAATACACATTCCTAGACCATTCTAAGCCTTTAGAATACTCTCTTAACCATTCTACACTTGTAAGAACCTCCAAGGACTCATGCTACACCCTCTACGTCCCTTGGGGTACCAAGCAATGTTTAGGATCATTCTAATGGTTCTTATAAGTCCTAATACACATTCCTAGACCATTCTAAGCCTTTAGAATACTCTCTTAACCATTCTACACTTGTTAGAACCTCCAAGAACTCATGCTACACCCTCTACGTCCCTTGGGGTACAATGCAATGTTTAGGATCATTCTAATGGTTCTTATAAGTCCTAATACACATACCTAGACCATTCTAAGCCTTTAGAATACTCTCTTAACCATTCTACACTTGTTAGAACCTCCAAGGACTCATGCTACACCCTCTACGTCCCTTGGTGTACCAAGCAATGTTTAGGATTATACTAATGGTTCTTATAAGTCCTAATAAACATTCCTAGACCATTCTAAGCCTTTAGAGAACTCTCTTAACCATTCTACACTTGTTAGAACCTCCAAGGACTCATGCTACACCATCTACGCCCCTTGGGGTACAAGCAATGTTTAGGATCATTCTAATGGTTCTTATAAGTCCTAATACACATTCCTAGACAATTCTAAGCCTTTAGAATACTCTCTTAACCATTCTACACTTGTTAGAACCTCCAAGGACTCATGCTACACCCTCTACGTCCCTTGGGGTACAATGCAATGTTTAGGATCATTCTAATGGTTCTTATAAGTCCTAATACACATTCCTAAACCATTCTAAGCCATTAGAATACTCTCTTAACCATTCTACACTTGTAAGAACCTCCAAGGACTCATGCTACACCCTCTACGTCCCTTGGGGTACCAAGCAATGTTTAGGATCATTCTAATGGTTCTTATAAGTCCTAATACACATTCCTAGACCATCTAAGCCTTTAGAATACTCTCTTAACCATTCTACACTTGTTAGAACCTCCAAGGACTCATGCTACACCCTCTACGTCCCTTGGGGTACAATGCAATGTTTAGGATCATTCTAATGGTTCTTATAAGTCCTAATACACATTCCTAGACCATTCTAAGCCTTTAGAATACTCTCTTAACCATTCTACACTTGTTTTAACCTCCAAGGACTCATGCTACACCCTCTACGTCCCTTGGTGTACCAAGCAATGTTTAGGATTATACTAATGGTTCTTATAAGTCCTAATAAACATTCCTAGACCATTCTACGCCTTTAGAGAACTCTCTTAACCATTCTACACTTGTTAGAACCTCCAAGGACTCATGCTACACCATCTACGCCCCTTGGGGTACAAGCAATGTTTAGGATCATTCTAATGGTTCTTATAAGTCCTAATACACATTCCTAGACAATTCTAAGCCTTTAGAATACTCTCTTAACCATTCTACACTTGTTAGAACCTCCAAGGACTCATGCTACACCCTCTACGTCCCTTGGGGTACAATGCAATGTTTAGGATCATTCTAATGGTTCTTATAAGTCCTAATACACATTCCTAGACCATTCTAAGCCATTAGAATACTCTCTTAACCATTCTACACTTGTAAGAACCTCCAAGGACTCATGCTACACCCTCTACGTCCCTTGGGGTACCAAGCAATGTTTAGGATCATTCTAATGGTTCTTATAAGTCCTAATACACATTCCTAGACCATTCTAAGCCTTTAGAATACTCTCTTAACCATTCTACACTTGTTAGAACCTCCAAGGACTCATGCTACACCCTCTACGTCCCTTGGGGTACAATGCAATGTTTAGGATCATTCTAATGGTTCTTATAAGTCCTAATACACATTCCTAGACCATTCTAAGCCTTTAGAATACTCTCTTAACCATTCTACACTTGTTAGAACCTCCAAGGACTCATGCTACACCCTCTACGTCCCTTGGTGTACCAAGCAATGTTTAGGATTATACGAATGGTTCTTATAAGTCCTAATAAACATTCCTAGACCATTCTAAGCCTTTAGAGAACTCTCTTAACCATTCTACACTTGTTAGAACCTCCAAGGACTCATGCTACACCCTCTACGTCCCTTGGGGTACCAAGCAATGTTTAGGATTATTCCAATGGTTCTTATAAGTCCTAATACACATTCCTATACCATTCTAAGCCTTTAGAATACTCTCTTAACCATTCTACACTTGTTAGAACCTCCAAGGACTCATGCTACACCCTCTACGTCCCTTGGGGTACAATGCAATGTTTAGGATCATTCTAATGGTTCTTATAAGTCCTAATAAACATTCCTAGACCATTCTAAGCCTTTAGAGAACTCTCTTAACCATTCTACACTTGTTAGAACCTCCAAGGACTCATGCTACACCCTCTACGTCCCTTGGGGTACCAAGCAATGTTTAGGATCATTCTAATGGTTCTTATAAGTCCTAATACACATTCCTAGACCATTCTAAGCCTTTAGAATACTCTCTTAACCATTCTACACTTGTTAGAACCTCCAAGGACTCATGCTACACCCTCTACGTCCCTTGGGGTACAATGCAATGTTTAGGATCATTCTAATGGTTCTTATAAGTCCTAATACACATTCCTAGACCATTCTAAGCCTTTAGAATACTCTCTTAACCATTCTACACTTGTTAGAACCTCCAAGGACTCATGCTACACCCTCTACGTCCCTTGGGGTACAATGCAATGTTTAGGATCATTCTAATGGTTCTTATAAGTCCTAATACACATTCCTAAACCATTCTAAGCCATTAGAATACTCTCTTAACCATTCTACACTTGTAAGAACCTCCAAGGACTCATGCTACACCCTCTACGTCCCTTGGGGTACCAAGCAATGTTTAGGATCATTCTAATGGTTCTTATAAGTCCTAATACACATTCCTAGACCATCTAAGCCTTTAGAATACTCTCTTAACCATTCTACACTTGTTAGAACCTCCAAGGACTCATGCTACACCCTCTACGTCCCTTGGGGTACAATGCAATGTTTAGGATCATTCTAATGGTTCTTATAAGTCCTAATACACATTCCTAGACCATTCTAAGCCTTTAGAATACTCTCTTAACCATTCTACACTTGTTTTAACCTCCAAGGACTCATGCTACACCCTCTACGTCCCTTGGTGTACCAAGCAATGTTTAGGATTATACTAATGGTTCTTATAAGTCCTAATAAACATTCCTAGACCATTCTACGCCTTTAGAGAACTCTCTTAACCATTCTACACTTGTTAGAACCTCCAAGGACTCATGCTACACCATCTACGCCCCTTGGGGTACAAGCAATGTTTAGGATCATTCTAATGGTTCTTATAAGTCCTAATACACATTCCTAGACAATTCTAAGCCTTTAGAATACTCTCTTAACCATTCTACACTTGTTAGAACCTCCAAGGACTCATGCTACACCCTCTACGTCCCTTGGGGTACAATGCAATGTTTAGGATCATTCTAATGGTTCTTATAAGTCCTAATACACATTCCTAGACCATTCTAAGCCATTAGAATACTCTCTTAACCATTCTACACTTGTAAGAACCTCCAAGGACTCATGCTACACCCTCTACGTCCCTTGGGGTACCAAGCAATGTTTAGGATCATTCTAATGGTTCTTATAAGTCCTAATACACATTCCTAGACCATTCTAAGCCTTTAGAATACTCTCTTAACCATTCTACACTTGTTAGAACCTCCAAGGACTCATGCTACACCCTCTACGTCCCTTGGGGTACAATGCAATGTTTAGGATCATTCTAATGGTTCTTATAAGTCCTAATACACATTCCTAGACCATTCTAAGCCTTTAGAATACTCTCTTAACCATTCTACACTTGTTAGAACCTCCAAGGACTCATGCTACACCCTCTACGTCCCTTGGTGTACCAAGCAATGTTTAGGATTATACGAATGGTTCTTATAAGTCCTAATAAACATTCCTAGACCATTCTAAGCCTTTAGAGAACTCTCTTAACCATTCTACACTTGTTAGAACCTCCAAGGACTCATGCTACACCCTCTACGTCCCTTGGGGTACCAAGCAATGTTTAGGATTATTCCAATGGTTCTTATAAGTCCTAATACACATTCCTATACCATTCTAAGCCTTTAGAATACTCTCTTAACCATTCTACACTTGTTAGAACCTCCAAGGACTCATGCTACACCCTCTACGTCCCTTGGGGTACAATGCAATGTTTAGGATCATTCTAATGGTTCTTATAAGTCCTAATAAACATTCCTAGACCATTCTAAGCCTTTAGAGAACTCTCTTAACCATTCTACACTTGTTAGAACCTCCAAGGACTCATGCTACACCCTCTACGTCCCTTGGGGTACCAAGCAATGTTTAGGATCATTCTAATGGTTCTTATAAGTCCTAATACACATTCCTAGACCATTCTAAGCCTTTAGAATACTCTCTTAACCATTCTACACTTGTTAGAACCTCCAAGGACTCATGCTACACCCTCTACGTCCCTTGGGGTACAATGCAATGTTTAGGATCGTTCTAATGGTTCTTATAAGTCCTAATACACATTCCTAGACCATTCTAAGCCTTTAGAATACTCTCTTAACCATTCTACACTTGTTAGAACCTCCAAGGACTCATGCTACACCCTCTACGTCCCTTGGTGTACCAAGCAATGTTTAGGATTATACCAATGGTTCTTATAAGTCCTAATACACATTCCTAGACCATTCTAAGCCTTTAGAATACTCTCTTAACCATTCTACACTTGTAAGAACCTCCAAGGACTCATGCTACACCCTCTACGTCCCTTGGGGTACCAAGCAATGTTTAGGATCATTCTAATGGTTCTTATAAGTCCTAATACACATTCCTAGACCATCTAAGCCTTTAGAATACTCTCTTAACCATTCTACACTTGTTAGAACCTCCAAGGACTCATGCTACACCCTCTACGTCCCTTGGGGTACAATGCAATGTTTAGGATCATTCTAATGGTTCTTATAAGTCCTAATACACATTCCTAGACCATTCTAAGCCTTTAGAATACTCTCTTAACCATTCTACACTTGTTTTAACCTCCAAGGACTCATGCTACACCCTCTACGTCCCTTGGTGTACCAAGCAATGTTTAGGATTATACTAATGGTTCTTATAAGTCCTAATAAACATTCCTAGACCATTCTACGCCTTTAGAGAACTCTCTTAACCATTCTACACTTGTTAGAACCTCCAAGGACTCATGCTACACCATCTACGCCCCTTGGGGTACAAGCAATGTTTAGGATCATTCTAATGGTTCTTATAAGTCCTAATACACATTCCTAGACAATTCTAAGCCTTTAGAATACTCTCTTAACCATTCTACACTTGTTAGAACCTCCAAGGACTCATGCTACACCCTCTACGTCCCTTGGGGTACAATGCAATGTTTAGGATCATTCTAATGGTTCTTATAAGTCCTAATACACATTCCTAGACCATTCTAAGCCATTAGAATACTCTCTTAACCATTCTACACTTGTAAGAACCTCCAAGGACTCATGCTACACCCTCTACGTCCCTTGGGGTACCAAGCAATGTTTAGGATCATTCTAATGGTTCTTATAAGTCCTAATACACATTCCTAGACCATTCTAAGCCTTTAGAATACTCTCTTAACCATTCTACACTTGTTAGAACCTCCAAGGACTCATGCTACACCCTCTACGTCCCTTGGGGTACAATGCAATGTTTAGGATCATTCTAATGGTTCTTATAAGTCCTAATACACATTCCTAGACCATTCTAAGCCTTTAGAATACTCTCTTAACCATTCTACACTTGTTAGAACCTCCAAGGACTCATGCTACACCCTCTACGTCCCTTGGTGTACCAAGCAATGTTTAGGATTATACGAATGGTTCTTATAAGTCCTAATAAACATTCGTAGACCATTCTAAGCCTTTAGAGAACTCTCTTAACCATTCTACACTTGTTAGAACCTCCAAGGACTCATGCTACACCCTCTACGTCCCTTGGGGTACCAAGCAATGTTTAGGATTATTCCAATGGTTCTTATAAGTCCTAATACACATTCCTATACCATTCTAAGCCTTTAGAATACTCTCTTAACCATTCTACACTTGTTAGAACCTCCAAGGACTCATGCTACACCCTCTACGTCCCTTGGGGTACAATGCAATGTTTAGGATCATTCTAATGGTTCTTATAAGTCCTAATAAACATTCCTAGACCATTCTAAGCCTTTAGAGAACTCTCTTAACCATTCTACACTTGTTAGAACCTCCAAGGACTCATGCTACACCCTCTACGTCCCTTGGGGTACCAAGCAATGTTTAGGATCATTCTAATGGTTCTTATAAGTCCTAATACACATTCCTAGACCATTCTAAGCCTTTAGAATACTCTCTTAACCATTCTACACTTGTTAGAACCTCCAAGGACTCATGCTACACCCTCTACGTCCCTTGGGGTACAATGCAATGTTTAGGATCGTTCTAATGGTTCTTATAAGTCCTAATACACATTCCTAGACCATTCTAAGCCTTTAGAATACTCTCTTAACCATTCTACACTTGTTAGAACCTCCAAGGACTCATGCTACACCCTCTACGTCCCTTGGTGTACCAAGCAATGTTTAGGATTATACCAATGGTTCTTATAAGTCCTAATACACATTCCTAGACCATTCTAAGCCTTTAGAATACTCTCTTAACCATTCTACACTTGTTAGAACCTCCAAGGATTAATGCTACACCCTTTACGTCCCTTAGGGTACAATGCAATGTTTAGGATCATTCTAATGGTTCTTATAAGTCCTAATACACATTCCTAGACCATTCTAAGCCTTTAGAATACTCTATTAACCATTCTACACTTGTTAGAACCTCCAAGGACTCATGCTACACCCTCTACGTCCCTTGGTGTACCAAGCAATGTTTAGGATTATACGAATGGTTCTTATAAGTCCTAATAAACATTCCTAGACCATTCTAAGCCTTTAGAGAACTCTCTTAACCATTCTACACTTGTTAGAACCTCCAAGGACTCATGCTACACCCTCTACGTCCCTTGGTGTACCAAGCAATGTTTAAGATTATACCAATGGTTCTTATAAGTCCTAATACACATTCCTAGACCATTCTAAGCCTTTAGAATACTCTCTTAACCATTCTACACTTGTTAGAACCTCCAAGGACTCATGCTACACCCTCTACGTCCCTTAGGGTACAATGCAATGTTTAGGATCATTCTAATGGTTTTTATAAGTCCTAATACACATTCCTAGACCATTCTAAGCCTTTAGAATACTCTATTAACCATTCTACACTTGTTAGAACCTCCAAGGACTCATGCTACACCCTCTACGTCCCTTGGTGTACCAAGCAATGTTTAGGATCATTCTAATGGTTCTTATAAGTCCTAATAAACATTCCTAGACCATTCTAAGCCTTTAGAGAACTCTCTTAACCATTCTACACTTGTTAGAACCTCCAAGGACTCATGCTACACCCTCTACGTCCCTTGGTGTACCAAGCAATGTTTAGGATCATTCTAATGGTTCTTATAAGTCCTAATACACATTCCTATACCATTCTAAGCCTTTAGAATACTCTCTTAACCATTCTACACTTGTTAGAACCTCCAAGGACTCATGCTACACCCTCTACGTCCCTTGGGGTACAATGCAATGTTTAGGATCATTCTAATGGTTCTTATAAGTCCTAATAAACATTCCTAGACCATTCTAAGCCTTTAGAGAACTCTCTTAACCATTCTACACTTGTTAGAACCTCCAAGGACTCATGCTACACCCTCTACGTCCCTTGGGGTACCAAGCAATGTTTAGGATCATTCTAATGGTTCTTATAAGTCCTAATACACATTCCTAGACCATTCTAAGCCTTTAGAATACTCTCTTAACCATTCTACACTTGTTAGAACCTCCAAGGACTCATGCTACACCCTCTACGTCCCTTGGGGTACAATGCAATGTTTAGGATCGTTCTAATGGTTCTTATAAGTCCTAATACACATTCCTAGACCATTCTAAGCCTTTAGAATACTCTCTTAACCATTCTACACTTGTTAGAACCTCCAAGGACTCATGCTACACCCTCTACGTCCCTTGGTGTACCAAGCAATGTTTAGGATTATACCAATGGTTCTTATAAGTCCTAATACACATTCCTAGACCATTCTAAGCCTTTAGAATACTCTCTTAACCATTCTACACTTGTTAGAACCTCCAAGGATTAATGCTACACCCTTTACGTCCCTTAGGGTACAATGCAATGTTTAGGATCATTCTAATGGTTCTTATAAGTCCTAATACACATTCCTAGACCATTCTAAGCCTTTAGAATACTCTATTAACCATTCTACACTTGTTAGAACCTCCAAGGACTCATGCTACACCCTCTACGTCCCTTGGTGTACCAATCAATGTTTAGGATTATACGAATGGTTCTTATAAGTCCTAATAAACATTCCTAGACCATTCTAAGCCTTTAGAGAACTCTCTTAACCATTCTACACTTGTTAGAACCTCCAAGGACTCATGCTACACCCTCTACGTCCCTTGGTGTACCAAGCAATGTTTAAGATTATACCAATGGTTCTTATAAGTCCTAATACACATTCCTAGACCATTCTAAGCCTTTAGAATACTCTCTTAACCATTCTACACTTGTTAGAACCTCCAAGGACTCATGCTACACCCTCTACGTCCCTTAGGGTACAATGCAATGTTTAGGATCATTCTAATGGTTTTTATAAGTCCTAATACACATTCCTAGACCATTCTAAGCCTTTAGAATACTCTATTAACCATTCTACACTTGTTAGAACCTCCAAGGACTCATGCTACACCCTCTACGTCCCTTGGTGTACCAAGCAATGTTTAGGATCATTCTAATGGTTCTTATAAGTCCTAATAAACATTCCTAGACCATTCTAAGCCTTTAGAGAACTCTCTTAACCATTCTACACTTGTTAGAACCTCCAAGGACTCATGCTACACCCTCTACGTCCCTTGGTGTACCAAGCAATGTTTAGGATCATTCTAATGGTTCTTATAAGTCCTAATACACATTCCTATACCATTCTAAGCCTTTAGAATACTCTCTTAACCATTCTACACTTGTTAGAACCTCCAAGGACTCATGCTACACCCTCTACGTCCCTTGGGGTACAATGCAATGTTTAGGATCATTCTAATGGTTCTTATAAGTCCAAATAAACATTCCTAGACCATTCTAAGCCTTTAGAGAACTCTCTTAACCATTCTACACTTGTTAGAACCTCCAAGGACTCATGCTACACCCTCTACGTCCCTTGGGGTACCAAGCAATGTTTAGGATCATTCTAATGGTTCTTATAAGTCCTAATACACATTCCTAGACCATTCTAAGCCTTTAGAATACTCTCTTAACCATTCTACACTTGTTAGAACCTCCAAGGACTCATGCTACACCCTCTACGTCCCTTGGGGTACAATGCAATGTTTAGGATCATTCTAATGGTTCTTATAAGTCCTAATAAACATTCCTAGACCATTCTAAGCCTTTAGAGAACTCTCTTAACCATTCTACACTTGTTAGAACCTCCAAGGACTCATGCTACACCATCTACGCCCCTTGGGGTACAAGCAATGTTTAGGATCATTCTAATGGTTCTTATAAGTCCTAATACACATTCCTAGACAATTCTAAGCCTTTAGAATACTCTCTTAACCATTCTACACTTGTTAGAACCTCCAAGGACTCATGCTACACCCTCTACGTCCCTTGGGGTACAATGCAATGTTTAGGATCATTCTAATGGTTCTTATAAGTCCTAATACACATTCCTAGACCATTCTAAGCCATTAGAATACTCTCTTAACCATTCTACACTTGTAAGAACCTCCAAGGACTCATGCTACACCCTCTACGTCCCTTGGTGTACCAAGCAATGTTTAGGATCATTCTAATGGTTCTTATAAGTCCTAATACACATTCCTAGACCATTCTAAGCCTTTAGAATACTCTCTTAACCATTCTACACTTGTTAGAACCTCCAAGGACTCATGCTACACCCTCTACGTCCCTTGGGGTACAATGCAATGTTTAGGATCATTCTAATGGTTCTTATAAGTCCTAATACACATTCCTAGACCATTCTAAGCCTTTAGAATACTCTCTTAACCATTCTACACTTGTTAGAACCTCCAAGGACTCATGCTACACCCTCTACGTCCCTTGGTGTACCAAGCAATGTTTAGGATTATACGAATGGTTCTTATAAGTCCTAATAAACATTCGTAGACCATTCTAAGCCTTTAGAGAACTCTCTTAACCATTCTACACTTGTTAGAACCTCCAAGGACTCATGCTACACCCTCTACGTCCCTTGGGGTACCAAGCAATGTTTAGGATTATTCCAATGGTTCTTATAAGTCCTAATACACATTCCTATACCATTCTAAGCCTTTAGAATACTCTCTTAACCATTCTACACTTGTTAGAACCTCCAAGGACTCATGCTACACCCTCTACGTCCCTTGGGGTACAATGCAATGTTTAGGATCATTCTAATGGTTCTTATAAGTCCTAATAAACATTCCTAGACCATTCTAAGCCTTTAGAGAACTCTCTTAACCATTCTACACTTGTTAGAACCTCCAAGGACTCATGCTACACCCTCTACGTCCCTTGGGGTACCAAGCAATGTTTAGGATCATTCTAATGGTTCTTATAAGTCCTAATACACATTCCTAGACCATTCTAAGCCTTTAGAATACTCTCTTAACCATTCTACACTTGTTAGAACCTCCAAGGACTCATGCTACACCCTCTACGTCCCTTGGGGTACAATGCAATGTTTAGGATCGTTCTAATGGTTCTTATAAGTCCTAATACACATTCCTAGACCATTCTAAGCCTTTAGAATACTCTCTTAACCATTCTACACTTGTTAGAACCTCCAAGGACTCATGCTACACCCTCTACGTCCCTTGGTGTACCAAGCAATGTTTAGGATTATACCAATGGTTCTTATAAGTCCTAATACACATTCCTAGACCATTCTAAGCCTTTAGAATACTCTCTTAACCATTCTACACTTGTTAGAACCTCCAAGGATTAATGCTACACCCTTTACGTCCCTTAGGGTACAATGCAATGTTTAGGATCATTCTAATGGTTCTTATAAGTCCTAATACACATTCCTAGACCATTCTAAGCCTTTAGAATACTCTATTAACCATTCTACACTTGTTAGAACCTCCAAGGACTCATGCTACACCCTCTACGTCCCTTGGTGTACCAAGCAATGTTTAGGATTATACGAATGGTTCTTATAAGTCCTAATAAACATTCCTAGACCATTCTAAGCCTTTAGAGAACTCTCTTAACCATTCTACACTTGTTAGAACCTCCAAGGACTCATGCTACACCCTCTACGTCCCTTGGTGTACCAAGCAATGTTTAAGATTATACCAATGGTTCTTATAAGTCCTAATACACATTCCTAGACCATTCTAAGCCTTTAGAATACTCTCTTAACCATTCTACACTTGTTAGAACCTCCAAGGACTCATGCTACACCCTCTACGTCCCTTAGGGTACAATGCAATGTTTAGGATCATTCTAATGGTTTTTATAAGTCCTAATACACATTCCTAGACCATTCTAAGCCTTTAGAATACTCTATTAACCATTCTACACTTGTTAGAACCTCCAAGGACTCATGCTACACCCTCTACGTCCCTTGGTGTACCAAGCAATGTTTAGGATCATTCTAATGGTTCTTATAAGTCCTAATAAACATTCCTAGACCATTCTAAGCCTTTAGAGAACTCTCTTAACCATTCTACACTTGTTAGAACCTCCAAGGACTCATGCTACACCCTCTACGTCCCTTGGTGTACCAAGCAATGTTTAGGATCATTCTAATGGTTCTTATAAGTCCTAATACACATTCCTATACCATTCTAAGCCTTTAGAATACTCTCTTAACCATTCTACACTTGTTAGAACCTCCAAGGACTCATGCTACACCCTCTACGTCCCTTGGGGTACAATGCAATGTTTAGGATCATTCTAATGGTTCTTATAAGTCCTAATAAACATTCCTAGACCATTCTAAGCCTTTAGAGAACTCTCTTAACCATTCTACACTTGTTAGAACCTCCAAGGACTCATGCTACACCCTCTACGTCCCTTGGGGTACCAAGCAATGTTTAGGATCATTCTAATGGTTCTTATAAGTCCTAATACACATTCCTAGACCATTCTAAGCCTTTAGAATACTCTCTTAACCATTCTACACTTGTTAGAACCTCCAAGGACTCATGCTACACCCTCTACGTCCCTTGGGGTACAATGCAATGTTTAGGATCGTTCTAATGGTTCTTATAAGTCCTAATACACATTCCTAGACCATTCTAAGCCTTTAGAATACTCTCTTAACCATTCTACACTTGTTAGAACCTCCAAGGACTCATGCTACACCCTCTACGTCCCTTGGTGTACCAAGCAATGTTTAGGATTATACCAATGGTTCTTATAAGTCCTAATACACATTCCTAGACCATTCTAAGCCTTTAGAATACTCTCTTAACCATTCTACACTTGTTAGAACCTCCAAGGATTAATGCTACACCCTTTACGTCCCTTAGGGTACAATGCAATGTTTAGGATCATTCTAATGGTTCTTATAAGTCCTAATACACATTCCTAGACCATTCTAAGCCTTTAGAATACTCTATTAACCATTCTACACTTGTTAGAACCTCCAAGGACTCATGCTACACCCTCTACGTCCCTTGGTGTACCAAGCAATGTTTAGGATTATACGAATGGTTCTTATAAGTCCTAATAAACATTCCTAGACCATTCTAAGCCTTTAGAGAACTCTCTTAACCATTCTACACTTGTTAGAACCTCCAAGGACTCATGCTACACCCTCTACGTCCCTTGGTGTACCAAGCAATGTTTAAGATTATACCAATGGTTCTTATAAGTCCTAATACACATTCCTAGACCATTCTAAGCCTTTAGAATACTCTCTTAACCATTCTACACTTGTTAGAACCTCCAAGGACTCATGCTACACCCTCTACGTCCCTTAGGGTACAATGCAATGTTTAGGATCATTCTAATGGTTTTTATAAGTCCTAATACACATTCCTAGACCATTCTAAGCCTTTAGAATACTCTATTAACCATTCTACACTTGTTAGAACCTCCAAGGACTCATGCTACACCCTCTACGTCCCTTGGTGTACCAAGCAATGTTTAGGATCATTCTAATGGTTCTTATAAGTCCTAATAAACATTCCTAGACCATTCTAAGCCTTTAGAGAACTCTCTTAACCATTCTACACTTGTTAGAACCTCCAAGGACTCATGCTACACCCTCTACGTCCCTTGGTGTACCAAGCAATGTTTAGGATCATTCTAATGGTTCTTATAAGTCCTAATACACATTCCTATACCATTCTAAGCCTTTAGAATACTCTCTTAACCATTCTACACTTGTTAGAACCTCCAAGGACTCATGCTACACCCTCTACGTCCCTTGGGGTACAATGCAATGTTTAGGATCATTCTAATGGTTCTTATAAGTCCAAATAAACATTCCTAGACCATTCTAAGCCTTTAGAGAACTCTCTTAACCATTCTACACTTGTTAGAACCTCCAAGGACTCATGCTACACCCTCTACGTCCCTTGGGGTACCAGGCAATGTTTAGGATCATTCTAATGGTTCTTATAAGTCCTAATACACATTCCTAGACCATTCTAAGCCTTTAGAATACTCTCTTAACCATTCTACACTTGTTAGAACCTCCAAGGACTCATGCTACACCCTCTACGTCCCTTGGGGTACAATGCAATGTTTAGGATCATTCTAATGGTTCTTATAAGTCCTAATACACATTCCTAGACCATTCTAAGCCTTTAGAATACTCTCTTAACCATTCTACACTTGTTAGAACCTCCAAGGACTCATGCTACACCCTCTACGTCCCTTGGTGTACCAAGCAATGTTTAGGATTATACCAATGGTTCTTATAAGTCCTAATACACATTCCTAGACCATTCTAAGCCTTTAGAATACTCTCTTAACCATTCTACACTTGTTAGAACCTCCAAGGACTAATGCTACACCCTTTACGTCCCTTAGGGTACAATGCAATGTTTAGGATCATTCTAATGGTTCTTATAAGTCCTAATACACATTCCTAGACCATTCTAAGCCTTTAGAATACTCTATTAACCATTCTACACTTGTTAGAACCTCCAAGGACTCATGCTACACCCTCTACGTCCCTTGGTGTACCAAGCAATGTTTAGGATTATACGAATGGTTCTTATAAGTCCTAATAAACATTCCTAGACCATTCTAAGCCTTTAGAGAACTCTCTTAACCATTCTACACTTGTTAGAACCTCCAAGGACTCATGCTACACCCTCTACGTCCCTTGGTGTACCAAGCAATGTTTAGGATTATACCAATGGTTCTTATAAGTCCTAATACACATTCCTAGACCATTCTAAGCCTTTAGAATACTCTCTTAACCATTCTACACTTGTTAGAACCTCCAAGGACTCATGCTACACCCTCTATGTCCCTTAGGGTACAATGCAATGTTTAGGATCATTCTAATGGTTCTTATAAGTCCTAATACACATTCCTAGACCATTCTAAGCCTTTAGAATACTCTCTTAACCATTATACACTTGTTAGAACCTCCATGGACTCATGCTACACCCTCTACGTCCCTTGGTGTACCAAGCAATGTTTAGGATTATACCAATGGTTCTTATAAGTCCTAAAACACATTCCTAGACCATTCTAAGCCTTTAGAATACTCTCTTAACCATTCTACACTTGTTAGAACCTCCAAGGACTCATGCTACACCCTCTACGTCCCTTGGGGTACAATGCAATGTTTAGGATCATTCTAATGGTTCTTATAAGTCCTAATACACATTCCTAGACCATTCTAAGCCTTTAGAATACTCTCTTAACCATTCTACACTTGTTAGAACCTCCAAGGACTCATGCTACACCCTCTACGTCCCTTGGTGTACCAAGCAATGTTTAGGATTATACCAATGGTTCTTATAAGTCCTAATACACATTCCTAGACCATTCTAAGCCTTTAGAATACTCTCTTAACCATTCTACACTTGTTAGAACCTCCAAGGACTAATGCTACACCCTTTACGTCCCTTAGGGTACAATGCAATGTTTAGGATCATTCTAATGGTTTTTATAAGTCCTAATACACATTCCTAGACCATTCTAAGCCTTTAAAATACTCTATTAACCATTCTACACTTGTTAGAACCTCCAAGGACTCATGCTACACCCTCTACGTCCCTTGGTGTACTAAGCAATGTTTAGGATCATTCTAATGGTTCTTATAAGTCCTAATAAACATTCCTAGACCATTCTAAGCCTTTAGAGAACTTTCTTAACCATTCTACACTTTTTAGAACCTCCAAGGACTCATGCTACACCCTCTACGTCCCTTGGTGTACCAAGCAATGTTTAGGATCATTCTAATGGTTCTTATAAGTCCTAATACACATTCCTATACCATTCTAAGACTTTAGAATACTCTCTTAACCATTCTACACTTGTTAGAACCTCCAAGGACTCATGCTACACCCTCTACGTCCCTTGGGGTACAATGCAATGTTTAGGATCATTCTAATGGTTCTTATAAGTCCTAATAAACATTCCTAGACCATTCTATGCCTTTAGAGAACTCTCTTAACCATTCTACACTTGTTAGAACCTCCAAGGACTCATGCTACACCCTCTACGTCCCTTGGGGTACCAAGCAATGTTTAGGATCATTCTAATGGTTCTTATAAGTCCTAATACACATTCCTAGACCATTCTAAGCCTTTAGAATACTCTCTTAACCATTCTACACTTGTTAGAACCTCCAAGGACTCATGCTACACCCTCTACGTCCCTTGGGGTACAATGCAATGTTTAGGATCATTCTAATGGTTCTTATAAGTCCTAATACACATTCCTAGACCATTCTAAGCCTTTAGAATACTCTCTTAACCATTCTACACTTGTTAGAACCTCCAAGGACTCATGCTACACCCTCTACGTCCCTTGGGGTACCAAGCAATGTTTAGGATTATACCAATGGTTCTTATAAGTCCTAATACACATTCCTAGACCATTCTAAGCCTTTAGAATACTCTCTTAACCATTCTACACTTGTTAGAACCTCCAAGGACTAATGCTACACCCTTTACGTCCCTTAGGGTACAATGCAATGTTTAGGATCATTCTAATGGTTCTTATAAGTCCTAATACACATTCCTAGACCATTCTAAGCCTTAAGAATACTCTATTAACCATTCTACACTTGTTAGAACCTCCAAGGACTCATGCTACACCCTCTACGTCCCTTAGGGTACAATGCAATGTTTAGGATCATTCTAATGGTTCTTATAAGTCCTAATACACATTCCTAGACCATTCTAAGCCTTTAGAATACTCTCTTAACCATTATACACTTGTTAGAACCTCCATGGACTCATGCTACATCCTCTACGTCCCTTGGTGTACCAAGCAATGTTTAGGATTATACCAATGGTTCTTATAAGTCCTAAAACACATTCCTAGACCATTCTAAGCCTTTAGAATACACTCTTAACCATTCTACACTTGTTAGAACCTCCAAGGACTCATGCTACACCCTCTACGTCCCTTGGGGTACCAAGCAATGTTTAGGATCATTCTAATGGTTCTTATAAGTCCTAATACACATTCCTAGACCATTCTAAGCCTTTAGAATACTCTCTTAACCATTCTACACTTGTTAGAACCTCCAAGGACTCATGCTACACCCTCTACGTCCCTTGGGGTACAATGCAATGTTTAGGATCATTCTAATGGTTCTTATAAGTCCTAATACACATTCCTAGACCATTCTAAGCCTTTAGAATACTCTCTTAACCATTCTACACTTGTTAGAACCTCCAACGACTCATGCTACACCCTCTACGTCCCTTGGGGTACCAAGTAATGTTTAGGATCATTCTAATGGTTCTTATAAGTCCTAATACACATTCCTAGACCATTCTAAGCCTTTAGAATACTCTATTAACCATTCTACACTTGTTAGAACCTCCAAGGACTCATGCTACACCCTCTACGTCCCTTGGGGTACAAGCAATGTTTAGGATTATAAGAATGGTTCTTATAAGTCCTAATAAACATTCCTAGACCATTCTAAGCCTTTAGAGAACTCTCTTAACCATTCTACACTTGTTAGAACCTCCAAGGACTAATGCTACGCCCTCTACGTCCCTTGGGGTACCAAGGAATGTTTAGGATCATTCTAATGGTTCTTATAAGTCCTAATACACATTCCTAGACCATTCTAAGCCTTTAGAATACTCTGTTAAACATTCTACACTTGTTAGAACCTCCAAGGACTCATGCTACACCCTCTACGTCCCTTGGGGTACAATGCAATGTTTAGGATCATTGTAATGGTTCTTATAAGTCCTAATACACATTCCTAGACCATTCTAAGCCTTTAGAATACTCTCTTAACCATTCTAAACTTGTTACAACCTCCAACGACTCATGCTACACCCTCTACGTCCCTTGGGGTACCAAGCAATGTTTAGGATCATTCTAATGGTTCTTATAAGTCCTAATACACATTCCTAGACCATTCTAAGCCTTTAGAATACTCTATTAACCATTCTACACTTGTTAGAACCTCCAAGGACTCATGCTACACCCTCTACGTCCCTTGGTGTACCAAGCAATGTTTAGGATTATACGAATGCTTCTTATAAGTCCTAATACACATTCCTAGACCATTCTAAGCCTTTAGAATACTCTCTTAACCATTCTACACTTGTAAGAACCTCCAAGGACTCATGCTACACCCTCTACGTCCCTTGGGGTACCAAGCAATGTTTAGGATCATTCTAATGGTTCTTATAAGTCCTAATACACATTCCTAGACCATTCTAAGCCTTTAGAATACTCTCTTAACCATTCTACACTTGTTAGAACCTCCAAGAACTCATGCTAAACCCTCTACGTCCCTTGGGGTACAATGCAATGTTTAGGATCATTCTAATGGTTCTTATAAGTCCTAATACACATTCCTAGACCATTCTAAGCCTTTAGAATACTCTCTTAACCATTCTACACTTGTTAGAACCTCCAAGGACTCATGCTACATCCTCTACGTCCCTTGGTGTACGAAGCAATGTTTAGGATTATACTAATGGTTCTTATAAGTCCTAATAAACATTCCTAGACCATTCTAAGCCTTTAGAGAACTCTCTTAACCATTCTACACTTGTTAGAACCTCCATGGACTCATGCTACACCCTCTACGTCCCTTGGGGTACCAAGCAATGTTTAGGATCATTCTAATGGTTCTTATAAGTCCTAATACACATTCCTATACCATTCTAAGCCTTTAGAATACTCTCTTAACCATTCTACACTTGTTAGAACCTCCAAGGACTCATGCTACACCCTCTACGTCCCTTAGGGTACAATGCAATGTTTAGGATCATTCTAATGGTTCTTATAAGTCCTAATACACATTCCTAGACCATTCTAAGCCTTGAGAATACTCTCTTAACCATTATACACTTGTTAGAACCTCCATGGACTCATGCTACACCCTCTACGTCCCTTGGTGTACCAAGCAATGCTTAGGATTATACCAATGGTTCTTATAAGTCCTAAAACACATTCCTAGACCATTCTAAGCCTTTAGAATACTCTCTTAACCATTCTACACTTGTTAGAACCTCCAAGGACTCATGCTACACCCTCTACGTCCCTTGGGGTACCAAGCAATGTTTAGGATCATTCTAATGGTTCTTATAAGTCCTAATACACATTCCTAGACCATTCTAAGCCTTTAGAATACTCTCTTAACCATTCTACACTTGTTAGAACCTCCAAGGACTCATGCTACACCCTCTACGTCCCTTGGGGTACAATGCAATGTTTAGGATCATTCTAATGGTTCTTATAAGTCCTAATACACATTCCTAGACCATTCTAAGCCTTTAGAATACTCTCTTAACCATTCTACACTTGTTAGAACCTCCAACGACTCATGCTACACCCTCTACGTCCCTTGGGGTACCAAGCAATGTTTAGGATCATTCTAATGGTTCTTATAAGTCCTAATACACATTCCTAGACCATTCTAAGCCTTTAGAATACTCTATTAACCATTCTACACTTGTTAGAACCTCCAAGGACTCATGCTACACCCTCTACGTCCCTTGGGGTACAAGCAATGTTTAGGATTATACGAATGGTTCTTATAAGTCCTAATAAACATTCCTAGACCATTCTAAGCCTTTAGAGAACTCTCTTAACCATTCTACACTTGTTAGAACCTCCAAGGACTCATGCTACGCCCTCTACGTCCCTTGGGGTACCAAGGAATGTTTAGGATCATTCTAATGGTTCTTATAAGTCCTAATACACATTCCTAGACCATTCTAAGCCTTTAGAATACTCTGTTAAACATTCTACACTTGTTAGAACCTCCAAGGACTCATGCTACACCCTCTACGTCCCTTGGGGTACAATGCAATGTTTAGGATCATTGTAATGGTTCTTATAAGTCCTAATACACATTCCTAGACCATTCTAAGCCTTTAGAATACTCTCTTAACCATTCTACACTTGTTACAACCTCCAACGACTCATGCTACACCCTCTACGTCCCTTGGGGTACCAAGCAATGTTTAGGATCATTCTAATGGTTCTTATAAGTCCTAATACACATTCCTATACCATTCTAAGCCTTTAGAATACTCTCTTAACCATTCTACACTTGTTAGAACCTCCAAGGACTCATGCTACACCCTCTACGTCCCTTAGGGTACAATGCAATGTTTAGGATCATTCTAATGGTTCTTATAAGTCCTAATACACATTCCTAGACCATTCTAAGCCTTTAGAATACTCTCTTAACCATTATACACTTGTTAGAACCTCCATGGACTCATGCTACACCCTCTACGTCCCTTGGTGTACCAAGCAATGTTTAGGATTATACCAATGGTTCTTATAAGTCCTAAAACACATTCCTAGACCATTCTAAGCCTTTAGAATACACTCTTAACCATTCTACACTTGTTAGAACCTCCAAGGACTCATGCTACACCCTCTACGTCCCTTGGGGTACCAAGCAATGTTTAGGATCATTCTAATGGTTCTTATAAGTCCTAATACACATTCCTAGACCATTCTAAGCCTTTAGAATACTCTCTTAACCATTCTACACTTGTTAGAACCTCCAAGGACTCATGCTACACCCTCTACGTCCCTTGGGGTACAATGCAATGTTTAGGATCATT
Source organism: Crotalaria pallida (assembly GCA_037953625.1). Classification (NCBI taxonomy): domain Eukaryota; kingdom Viridiplantae; phylum Streptophyta; class Magnoliopsida; order Fabales; family Fabaceae; genus Crotalaria; species Crotalaria pallida. The sequence goes on along the minus strand of CM075654.1, from coordinate 101,920,428 downwards.
CTAATGGTTCTTATAAGTCCTAATACACATTCCTAGACCATTCTAAGCCTTTAGAATACTCTCTTAACCATTCTACACTTGTTAGAACCTCCAACGACTCATGCTACACCCTCTACGTCCCTTGGGGTACCAAGTAATGTTTAGGATCATTCTAATGGTTCTTATAAGTCCTAATACACATTCCTAGACCATTCTAAGCCTTTAGAATACTCTATTAACCATTCTACACTTGTTAGAACCTCCAAGGACTCATGCTACACCCTCTACGTCCCTTGGGGTACAAGCAATGTTTAGGATTATAAGAATGGTTCTTATAAGTCCTAATAAACATTCCTAGACCATTCTAAGCCTTTAGAGAACTCTCTTAACCATTCTACACTTGTTAGAACCTCCAAGGACTCATGCTACGCCCTCTACGTCCCTTGGGGTACCAAGGAATGTTTAGGATCATTCTAATGGTTCTTATAAGTCCTAATACACATTCCTAGACCATTCTAAGCCTTTAGAATACTCTGTTAAACATTCTACACTTGTTAGAACCTCCAAGGACTCATGCTACACCCTCTACGTCCCTTGGGGTACAATGCAATGTTTAGGATCATTGTAATGGTTCTTATAAGTCCTAATACACATTCCTAGACCATTCTAAGCCTTTAGAATACTCTCTTAACCATTCTAAACTTGTTACAACCTCCAACGACTCATGCTACACCCTCTACGTCCCTTGGGGTACCAAGCAATGTTTAGGATCATTCTAATGGTTCTTATAAGTCCTAATACACATTCCTAGACCATTCTAAGCCTTTAGAATACTCTATTAACCATTCTACACTTGTTAGAACCTCCAAGGACTCATGCTACACCCTCTACGTCCCTTGGTGTACCAAGCAATGTTTAGGATTATACGAATGCTTCTTATAAGTCCTAATACACATTCCTAGACCATTCTAAGCCTTTAGAATACTCTCTTAACCATTCTACACTTGTTACAACCTCCAAGGACTCATGCTACACCCTCTACGTCCCTTGGGGTACCAAGCAATGTTTAGGATCATTCTAATGGTTCTTATAAGTCCTAATACACATTCCTAGACCATTCTAAGCCTTTAGAATACTCTCTTAACCATTCTACACTTGTTAGAACCTCCAAGAACTCATGCTACACCCTCTACGTCCCTTGGGGTACAATGCAATGTTTAGGATCATTCTAATGGTTCTTATAAGTCCTAATACACATTCCTAGACCATTCTAAGCCTTTAGAATACTCTCTTAACCATTCTACACTTGTTAGAACCTCCAAGGACTCATGCTACACCCTCTACGTCCCTTGGTGTACGAAGCAATGTTTAGGATTATACTAATGGTTCTTATAAGTCCTAATAAACATTCCTAGACCATTCTAAGCCTTTAGAGAACTCTCTTAACCATTCTACACTTGTTAGAACCTCCATGGACTCATGCTACACCCTCTACGTCCCTTGGGGTACCAAGCAATGTTTAGGATCATTCTAATGGTTCTTATAAGTCCTAATACACATTCCTATACCATTCTAAGCCTTTAGAATACTCTCTTAACCATTCTACACTTGTTAGAACCTCCAAGGACTCATGCTACACCCTCTACGTCCCTTAGGGTACAATGCAATGTTTAGGATCATTCTAATGGTTCTTATAAGTCCTAATACACATTCCTAGACCATTCTAAGCCTTTAGAATACTCTCTTAACCATTATACACTTGTTAGAACCTCCATGGACTCATGCTACACCCTCTACGTCCCTTGGTGTACCAAGCAATGTTTAGGATTATACCAATGGTTCTTATAAGTCCTAAAACACATTCCTAGACCATTCTAAGCCTTTAGAATACTCTCTTAACCATTCTACACTTGTTAGAACCTCCAAGGACTCATGCTACACCCTCTACGTCCCTTGGGGTACCAAGCAATGTTTAGGATCATTCTAATGGTTCTTATAAGTCCTAATACACATTCCTAGACCTTTCTAATCCTTTAGAATACTCTCTTAACCATTCTACACTTGTTAGAATCTCCAAGGACTCATGCTACACCCTCTACGTCCCTTGGGGTACCAAGCAATGTTTAGGATCATTCTAATGGTTCTTATAAGTCCTAATACACATTCCTAGACCATTCTAAGCCTTTAGAATACTCTCTTAACCATTCTACACTTGTTAGAACCTCCAAGGACTCATGCTACACCCTCTACGTCCCTTGGGGTACCAAGCAATGTTTAGGATCATTCTAACGGTTCTTATAAGTCCTAATACACATTCCTAGACCATTCTAAGCCTTTAGAATACTCTCTTAACCATTCTACACTTGTTAGAACCTTTAAGGACTCATGCTACACCATCTACGTCCCTTGGGGTACCAAGCAATGTTTAGGATCATTCTAATGGTTCTTATAAGTCCTAATACACATTCCTAGACCATTCTAAGCCTTTAGAATACTCTCTTAACCATTCTACACTTGTTAGAACCTCCAAGGACTCATGCTACACCCTCTACGTCCCTTGGGGTACAATGCAATGTTTAGGATCATTCTAATGGTTCTTATAAGTCCTAATACACATTCCTAGACCATTCTAAGCCTTTAGAATACTCTCTTAACCATTCTACACTTGTTAGAACCTCCAACGACTCATGCTACACCCTCTACGTCCCTTGGGGTACCAAGTAATGTTTAGGATCATTCTAATGGTTCTTATAAGTCCTAATACACATTCCTAGACCATTCTAAGCCTTTAGAATACTCTATTAACCATTCTACACTTGTTAGAACCTCCAAGGACTCATGCTACACCCTCTACGTCCCTTGGGGTACAAGCAATGTTTAGGATTATAAGAATGGTTCTTATAAGTCCTAATAAACATTCCTAGACCATTCTAAGCCTTTAGAGAACTCTCTTAACCATTCTACACTTGTTAGAACCTCCAAGGACTCATGCTACGCCCTTTACGTCCCTTGGGGTACCAAGCAATGTTTAGGATCATTCTAATGGTTCTTATAAGTCCTAATACACATTCCTAGACCATTCTAAGCCTTTAGAATACTCTCTTAACCATTCTACACTTGTTAGAACCTTTAAGGACTCATGCTACACCATCTACGTCCCTTGGGGTACCAAGCAATGTTTAGGATCATTCTAATGGTTCTTATAAGTCCTAATACACATTCCTAGACCGTTCTAAGCCTTTAGAATACTCTCTTAACCATTCTACACTTGTTAGAACCTCCAAGGACTCATGCTACACCCTCTACGTCCCTTGGTGTACGAAGCAATGTTTAGGATTATACTAATGGTTCTTATAAGTCCTAATAAACATTCCTAGACCATTCTAAGCCTTTAGAGAACTCTCTTAACCATTCTACACTTGTTAGAACCTCCATGGACTCATGCTACACCCTCTACGTCCCTTGGTGTACCAAGCAATGTTTAGGATCATTCTAATGGTTCTTATAAGTCCTAATACACATTCCTATACCATTCTAAGCCTTTAGAATACTCTCTTAACCATTCTACACTTGTTACAACCTCCAAGGACTCATGCTACACCCTCTACGTCCCTTGGGGTACCAAGCAATGTTTAGGATCATTCTAATGGTTCTTATAAGTCCTAATACACATTCCTAGACCATTCTAAGCCTTTAGAATACTCTCTTAACCATTCTACACTTGTTAGAACCTCCAAGAACTCATGCTACACCCTCTACGTCCCTTGGGGTACAATGCAATGTTTAGGATCATTCTAATGGTTCTTATAAGTCCTAATACACATTCCTAGACCATTCTAAGCCTTTAGAATACTCTCTTAACCATTCTACACTTGTTAGAACCTCCAAGGACTCATGCTACACCCTCTACGTCCCTTGGTGTACGAAGCAATGTTTAGGATTATACTAATGGTTCTTATAAGTCCTAATAAACATTCCTAGACCATTCTAAGCCTTTAGAGAACTCTCTTAACCATTCTACACTTGTTAGAACCTCCATGGACTCATGCTACACCCTCTACGTCCCTTGGTGTACCAAGCAATGTTTAGGATCATTCTAATGGTTCTTATAAGTCCTAATACACATTCCTATACCATTCTAAGCCTTTAGAATACTCTCTTAACCATTCTACACTTGTTAGAACCTCCAAGGACTCATGCTACACCCTCTACGTCCCTTAGGGTACAATGCAATGTTTAGGATCATTCTAATGGTTCTTATAAGTCCTAATACACATTCCTAGACCATTCTAAGCCTTTAGAATACTCTCTTAACCATTATACACTTGTTAGAACCTCCAAGAACTCATGCTACACCCTCTACGTCCCTTGGGGTACAATGCAATGTTTAGGATCATTCTAATGGTTCTTATAAGTCCTAATACACATTCCTAGACCATTCTAAGCCTTTAGAATACTCTCTTAACCATTCTACACTTGTTAGAACCTCCAAGGACTCATGCTACACCCTCTACGTCCCTTGGTGTACGAAGCAATGTTTAGGATTATACTAATGGTTCTTATAAGTCCTAATAAACATTCCTAGACCATTCTAAGCCTTTAGAGAACTCTCTTAACCATTCTACACTTGTTAGAACCTCCATGGACTCATGCTACACCCTCTACGTCCCTTGGGGTACCAAGCAATGTTTAGGATCATTCTAATGGTTCTTATAAGTCCTAATACACATTCCTATACCATTCTAAGCCTTTAGAATACTCTCTTAACCATTCTACACTTGTTAGAACCTCCAAGGACTCATGCTACGCCCTCTACGTCCCTTGGGGTACCAAGGAATGTTTAGGATCATTCTAATGGTTCTTATAAGTCCTAATACACATTCCTAGACCATTCTAAGCCTTTAGAATACTCTGTTAAACATTCTACACTTGTTAGAACCTCCAAGGACTCATGCTACACCCTCTACGTCCCTTGGGGTACAATGCAATGTTTAGGATCATTGTAATGGTTCTTATAAGTCCTAATACACATTCCTAGACCATTCTAAGCCTTTAGAATACTCTCTTAACCATTCTAAACTTGTTACAACCTCCAACGACTCATGCTACACCCTCTACGTCCCTTGGGGTACCAAGCAATGTTTAGGATCATTCTAATGGTTCTTATAAGTCCTAATACACATTCCTAGACCATTCTAAGCCTTTAGAATACTCTATTAACCATTCTACACTTGTTAGAACCTCCAAGGACTCATGCTACACCCTCTACGTCCCTTGGTGTACCAAGCAATGTTTAGGATTATACGAATGCTTCTTATAAGTCCTAATACACATTCCTAGACCATTCTAAGCCTTTAGAATACTCTCTTAACCATTCTACACTTGTTACAACCTCCAAGGACTCATGCTACACCCTCTACGTCCCTTGGGGTACCAAGCAATGTTTAGGATCATTCTAATGGTTCTTATAAGTCCTAATACACATTCCTAGACCATTCTAAGCCTTTAGAATACTCTCTTAACCATTCTACACTTGTTAGAACCTCCAAGAACTCATGCTACACCCTCTACGTCCCTTGGGGTACAATGCAATGTTTAGGATCATTCTAATGGTTCTTATAAGTCCTAATACACATTCCTAGACCATTCTAAGCCTTTAGAATACTCTCTTAACCATTCTACACTTGTTAGAACCTCCAAGGACTCATGCTACACCCTCTACGTCCCTTGGTGTACGAAGCAATGTTTAGGATTATACTAATGGTTCTTATAAGTCCTAATAAACATTCCTAGACCATTCTAAGCCTTTAGAGAACTCTCTTAACCATTCTACACTTGTTAGAACCTCCATGGACTCATGCTACACCCTCTACGTCCCTTGGTGTACCAAGCAATGTTTAGGATCATTCTAATGGTTCTTATAAGTCCTAATACACATTCCTATACCATTCTAAGCCTTTAGAATACTCTCTTAACCATTCTACACTTGTTAGAACCTCCAAGGACTCATGCTACACCCTCTACGTCCCTTAGGGTACAATGCAATGTTTAGGATCATTCTAATGGTTCTTATAAGTCCTAATACACATTCCTAGACCATTCTAAGCCTTTAGAATACTCTCTTAACCATTATACACTTGTTAGAACCTCCAAGAACTCATGCTACACCCTCTACGTCCCTTGGGGTACAATGCAATGTTTAGGATCATTCTAATGGTTCTTATAAGTCCTAATACACATTCCTAGACCATTCTAAGCCTTTAGAATACTCTCTTAACCATTCTACACTTGTTAGAACCTCCAAGGACTCATGCTACACCCTCTACGTCCCTTGGTGTACGAAGCAATGTTTAGGATTATACTAATGGTTCTTATAAGTCCTAATAAACATTCCTAGACCATTCTAAGCCTTTAGAGAACTCTCTTAACCATTCTACACTTGTTAGAACCTCCATGGACTCATGCTACACCCTCTACGTCCCTTGGGGTACCAAGCAATGTTTAGGATCATTCTAATGGTTCTTATAAGTCCTAATACACATTCCTATACCATTCTAAGCCTTTAGAATACTCTCTTAACCATTCTACACTTGTTAGAACCTCCAAGGACTCATGCTACACCCTCTACGTCCCTTAGGGTACAATGCAATGTTTAGGATCATTCTAATGGTTCTTATAAGTCCTAATACACATTCCTAGACCATTCTAAGTCTTTAGAATACTCTCTTAACCATTATACACTTGTTAGAACCTCCATGGACTCATGCTACACCCTCTACGTCCCTTGGTGTACCAAGCAATGTTTAGGATTATACCAATGGTTCTTATAAGTCCTAAAACACATTCCTAGACCATTCTAAGCCTTTAGAATACTCTCTTAACCATTCTACACTTGTTAGAACCTCCAAGGACTCATGCTACACCCTCTACGTCCCTTGGGGTACCAAGCAATGTTTAGGATCATTCTAATGGTTCTTATAAGTCCTAATACACATTCCTAGACCATTCTAAGCCTTTAGAATACTCTCTTAACCATTCTACACTTGTTAGAACCTCCAAGGACTCATGCTACACCCTCTACGTCCGTTGGGGTACAATGCAATGTTTAGGATCATTCTAATGGTTCTTATAAGTCCTAATACACATTCCTAGACCATTCTAAGCCTTTAGAATACTCTCTTAACCATTCTACACTTGTTAGAACCTCCAACGACTCATGCTACACCCTCTACGTCCCTTGGGGTACCAAGTAATGTTTAGGATCATTCTAATGGTTCTTATAAGTCCTAATACACATTCCTAGACCATTCTAAGCCTTTAGAATACTCTATTAACCATTCTACACTTGTTAGAACCTCCAAGGACTCATGCTACACCCTCTACGTCCCTTGGGGTACAAGCAATGTTTAGGATTATAAGAATGGTTCTTATAAGTCCTAATAAACATTCCTAGACCATTCTAAGCCTTTAGAGAACTCTCTTAACCATTCTACACTTGTTAGAACCTCCAAGGACTCATGCTACGCCCTCTACGTCCCTTGGGGTACCAAGGAATGTTTAGGATCATTCTAATGGTTCTTATAAGTCCTAATACACATTCCTAGACCATTCTAAGCCTTTAGAATACTTTGTTAAACATTCTACACTTGTTAGAACCTCCAAGGACTCTTGCTACACCCTCTACGTCCCTTGGGGTACAATGCAATGTTTAGGATCATTGTAATGGTTCTTATAAGTCCTAATACACATTCCTAGACCATTCTAAGCCTTTAGAATACTCTCTTAACCATTCTAAACTTGTTACAACCTCCAACGACTCATGCTACACCCTCTACGTCCCTTGGGGTACCAAGCAATGTTTAGGATCATTCTAATGGTTCTTATAAGTCCTAATACACATTCCTAGACCATTCTAAGCCTTTAGAATACTCTATTAACCATTCTACACTTGTTAGAACCTCCAAGGACTCATGCTACACCCTCTACGTCCCTTGGTGTACCAAGCAATGTTTAGGATTATACGAATGCTTCTTATAAGTCCTAATACACATTCCTAGACCATTCTAAGCCTTTAGAATACTCTCTTAACCATTCTACACTTGTTACAACCTCCAAGGACTCATGCTACACCCTCTACGTCCCTTGGGGTACCAAGCAATGTTTAGGATCATTCTAATGGTTCTTATAAGTCCTAATACACATTCCTAGACCATTCTAAGCCTTTAGAATACTCTCTTAACCATTCTACACTTGTTAGAACCTCCAAGAACTCATGCTACACCCTCTACGTCCCTTGGGGTACAATGCAATGTTTAGGATCATTCTAATGGTTCTTATAAGTCCTAATACACATTCCTAGACCATTCTAAGCCTTTAGAATACTCTCTTAACCATTCTACACTTGTTAGAACCTCCAAGGACTCATGCTACACCCTCTACGTCCCTTGGTGTACGAAGCAATGTTTAGGATTATACTAATGGTTCTTATAAGTCCTAATAAACATTCCTAGACCATTCTAAGCCTTTAGAGAACTCTCTTAACCATTCTACACTTGTTAGAACCTCCATGGACTCATGCTACACCCTCTACGTCCCTTGGGGTACCAAGCAATGTTTAGGATCATTCTAATGGTTCTTATAAGTCCTAATACACATTCCTATACCATTCTAAGCCTTTAGAATACTCTCTTAACCATTCTACACTTGTTAGAACCTCCAAGGACTCATGCTACACCCTCTACGTCCCTTAGGGTACAATGCAATGTTTAGGATCATTCTAATGGTTCTTATAAGTCCTAATACACATTCCTAGACCATTCTAAGCCTTTAGAATACTCTCTTAACCATTATACACTTGTTAGAACCTCCATGGACTCATGCTACACCCTCTACGTCCCTTGGTGTACCAAGCAATGTTTAGGATTATACCAATGGTTCTTATAAGTCCTAAAACACATTCCTAGACCATTCTAAGCCTTTAGAATACTCTCTTAACCATTCTACACTTGTTAGAACCTCCAAGGACTCATGCTACACCCTCTATGTCCCTTGGGGTACCAAGCAATGTTTAGGATCATTCTAATGGTTCTTATAAGTCCTAATACACATTCCTAGACCATTCTAAGCCTTTAGAATACTCTCTTAACCATTCTACACTTGTTAGAACCTCCAAGGACTCATGCTACACCCTCTACGTCCGTTGGGGTACAATGCAATGTTTAGGATCATTCTAATGGTTCTTATAAGTCCTAATACACATTCCTAGACCATTCTAAGCCTTTAGAATACTCTCTTAACCATTCTACACTTGTTAGAACCTCCAACGACTCATGCTACACCCTCTACGTCCCTTGGGGTACCAAGCAATGTTTAGGATCATTCTAATGGTTCTTATAAGTCCTAATACACATTCCTAGACCATTCTAAGCCTTTAGAATACTCTATTAACCATTCTACACTTGTTAGAACCTCCAAGGACTCATGCTACACCCTCTACGTCCCTTGGGGTACAAGCAATGTTTAGGATTATACGAATGGTTCTTATAAGTCCTAATAAACATTCCTAGACCATTCTAAGCCTTTAGAGAACTCTCTTAACCATTCTACACTTGTTAGAACCTCCAAGGACTCATGCTACGCCCTCTACGTCCCTTGGGGTACCAAGGAATGTTTAGGGTCATTCTAATGGTTCTTATAAGTCCTAATACACATTCCTAGACCATTCTAAGCCTTTAGAATACTCTGTTAAACATTCTACACTTGTTAGAACCTCCAAGGACTCATGCTACACCCTCTACGTCCCTTGGGGTACAATGCAATGTTTAGGATCATTGTAATGGTTCTTATAAGTCCTAATACACATTCCTAGACCATTCTAAGCCTTTAGAATACTCTCTTAACCATTCTACACTTGTTACAACCTCCAACGACTCATGCTACACCCTCTACGTCCCTTGGGGTACCAAGCAATGTTTAGGATCATTCTAATGGTTCTTATAAGTCCTAATACACATTCCTAGACCATTCTAAGCCTTTAGAATACTCTATTAACCATTCTACACTTGTTAGAACCTCCAAGGACTCATGCTACACCCTCTACGTCCCTTGGTGTACCAAGCAATGTTTAGGATTATACGAATGCTTCTTATAAGTCCTAATACACATTCCTAGACCATTCTAAGCCTTTAGAATACTCTCTTAACCATTCTACACTTGTAAGAACCTCCAAGGACTCATGCTACACCCTCTACGTCCCTTGGGGTACCAAGCAATGTTTAGGATCATTCTAATGGTTCTTATAAGTCCTAATACACATTCCTAGACCATTCTAAGCCTTTAGAATACTCTCTTAACCATTCTACACTTGTTAGAACCTCCAAGAACTCATGCTACACCCTCTACGTCCCTTGGGGTACAATGCAATGTTTAGGATCATTCTAATGGTTCTTATAAGTCCTAATACACATTCCTAGACCATTCTAAGCCTTTAGAATACTCTCTTAACCATTCTACACTTGTTAGAACCTCCAAGAACTCATGCTACACCCTCTACGTCCCTTGGGGTACAAAGCAATGTTTAGGATCATTCTAATGGTTCTTATAAGTCCTAATACACATTCCTAGACCATTCTAAGCCTTTAGAATACTCTCTTAACCATTCTACACTTGTTAGAACCTCCAAGGACTCATGCTACACCCTCTACGTCCCTTGGTGTACGAAGCAATGTTTAGGATTATACTAATGGTTCTTATAAGTCCTAATAAACATTCCTAGACCATTCTAAGCCTTTAGAGAACTCTCTTAACCATTCTACACTTGTTAGAACCTCCATGGACTCATGCTACACCCTCTACGTCCCTTGGGGTACCAAGCAATGTTTAGGATCATTCTAATGCTTCTTATAAGTCCTAATACACATTCCTATACCATTCTAAGCCTTTAGAATACTCTCTTAACCATTCTACACTTGTTAGAACCTCCAAGGACTCATGCTACACCCTCTACGTCCCTTGGGGTACCAAGCAATGTTTAGGATCATTGTAATGGTTCTTATAAGTTCTAATACACATTCCTAGACCATTCTAAGCCTTTAGAATACTCTCTTAACCATTCTACACTTGTTACAACCTCCAACGACTCATGCTACACCCTCTACGTCCCTTGGGGTACCAAGCAATGTTTAGGATCATTCTAATGGTTCTTATAAGTCCTAATACACATTCCTAGACCATTCTAAGCCTTTAGAATACTCTATTAACCATTCTACACTTGTTAGAACCTCCAAGGACTCATGCTACACCCTCTACGTCCCTTGGTGTACCAAGCAATGTTTAGGATTATACGAATGCTTCTTATAAGTCCTAATACACATTCCTAGACCATTCTAAGCCTTTAGAATACTCTCTTAACCATTCTACACTTGTAAGAACCTCCAAGGACTCATGCTACACCCTCTACGTCCCTTGGGGTACCAAGCAATGTTTAGGATCATTCTAATGGTTCTTATAAGTCCTAATACACATTCCTAGACCATTCTAAGCCTTTAGAATACTCTCTTAACCATTCTACACTTGTTAGAACCTCCAAGAACTCATGCTACACCCTCTACGTCCCTTGGGGTACAATGCAATGTTTAGGATCATTCTAATGGTTCTTATAAGTCCTAATACACATTCCTAGACCATTCTAAGCCTTTAGAATACTCTCTTAACCATTCTACACTTGTTAGAACCTCCAAGGACTCATGCTACACCCTCTACGTCCCTTGGTGTACGAAGCAATGTTTAGGATTATACTAATGGTTCTTATAAGTCCTAATAAACATTCCTAGACCATTCTAAGCCTTTAGAGAACTCTCTTAACCATTCTACACTTGTTAGAACCTCCAAGGACTCATGCTACACCATCTACGCCCCTTGGGGTACAAGCAATGTTTAGGATCATTCTAATGGTTCTTATAAGTCCTAATACACATTCCTAGACAATTCTAAGCCTTTAGAATACTCTCTTAACCATTCTACACTTGTTAGAACCTCCAAGGACTCATGCTACACCCTCTACGTCCCTTGGGGTACAATGCAATGTTTAGGATCATTCTAATGGTTCTTATAAGTCCTAATACACATTCCTAGACCATTCTAAGCCATTAGAATACTCTCTTAACCATTCTACACTTGTAAGAACCTCCAAGGACTCATGCTACACCCTCTACGTCCCTTGGGGTACCAAGCAATGTTTAGGATCATTCTAATGGTTCTTATAAGTCCTAATACACATTCTTAGACCATTCTAAGCCTTTAGAATACTCTCTTAACCATTCTACACTTGTAAGAACCTCCAAGGACTCATGCTACACCCTCTACGTCCCTTGGGGTACAATGCAATGTTTAGGATCATTCTAATGGTTCTTATAAGTCCTAATACACATTCCTAGACCATTCTAAGCCATTAGAATACTCTCTTAACCATTCTACACTTGTAAGAACCTCCAAGGACTCATGCTACACCCTCTACGTCCCTTGGGGTACCAAGCAATGTTTAGGATCATTCTAATGGTTCTTATAAGTCCTAATACACATTCTTAGACCATTCTAAGCCTTTAGAATACTCTCTTAACCATTCTACACTTGTTAGAACCTCCAAGGACTCATGCTACACCCTCTACGTCCCTTGGGGTACAATGCAATGTTTAGGATCATTCTAATGGTTCTTATAAGTCCTAATACACATTCCTAGACCATTCTAAGCCTTTAGAATACTCTCTTAACCATTCTACACTTGTTAGAACCTCCAAGGACTCATGCTACACCCTCTACGTCCCTTGGGGTACAATGCAATGTTTAGGATCATTCTAATGGTTCTTATAAGTCCTAATACACATTCCTAGACCATTCTAAGCCATTAGAATACTCTCTTAACCATTCTACACTTGTAAGAACCTCCAAGGACTCATGCTACACCCTCTACGTCCCTTGGGGTACCAAGCAATGTTTAGGATCATTCTAATGGTTCTTATAAGTCCTAATACACATTCCTAGACCATTCTAAGCCTTTAGAATACTCTCTTAACCATTCTACACTTGTTAGAACCTCCAAGGACTCATGCTATACCCTCTACGTCCCTTGGGGTACAATGCAATGTTTAGGATCATTCTAATGGTTCTTATAAGTCCTAATACACATTCCTAGACCATTCTAAGCCTTTAGAATACTCTCTTAACCATTCTACACTTGTTAGAACCTCCAAGGACTCATGCTACACCCTCTACGTCCCTTGGTGTACCAAGCAATGTTTAGGAATATACCAATGGTTCTTATAAGTCCTAATACACATTCCTAGACCATTCTAAGCCTTTAGAATACTCTCTTAACCATTCTACACTTGTTAGAACCTCCAAGGACTAATGCTACACCCTTTACGTCCCTTAGGGTACAATGCAATGTTTAGGATCATTCTAATGGTTCTTATAAGTCCTAATACACATTCCTAGACCATTCTAAGCCTTTAGAATACTCTATTAACCATTCTACACTTGTTAGAACCTCCAAGGACTCATGCTACACCCTCTACGTCCCTTGGGGTACCAAGCAATGTTTAGGATCATTCTAATGGTTCTTATAAGTCCTAATACACATTCCTAGACCATTCTAAGCCTTTAGAATACTCTCTTAACCATTCTACACTTGTTAGAACCTCCAAGGACTCATGCTACACCCTCTACGTCCCTTGGTGTACCAAGCAATGTTTAGGATTATACTAATGGTTCTTATAAGTCCTAATAAACATTCCTAGACCATTCTAAGCCTTTAGAGAACTCTCTTAACCATTCTACACTTGTTAGAACCTCCAAGGACTCATGCTACACCCTCTACGTCCCTTGGGGTACCAAGCAATGTTTAGGATCATTCTAATGGTTCTTATAAGTCCTAATACACATTCCTAGACCATTCTAAGCCTTTAGAATACTCTCTTAACCATTATACACTTGTTAGAACCTCCAAGGACTCATGCTACACCCTCTACGTCCCTTGGGGTACAATACAATGTTTAGGATCATTCTAATGGTTCTTATAAGTCCTAATACACATTCCTAGACCATTCTAAGCCTTTAGAATACTCTCTTAACCATTCTACACTTGTTAGAACCTCCAAGGACTCATGCTACACCCTCTACGTCCCTTGGGGTACAAGTAATGTTTAGGATCATTCTAATGGTTCTTATAAGTCCTAATACACATTCCTAGACAATTCTAAGCCATTAGAATACTCTCTTAACCATTCTACACTTATTAGAACCTCCAAGGACTCATGCTACACCCTCTATGTCCCTTGGGTTACAATGCAATGTTTAGGATCATTCTAATGGTTCTTATAAGTCCTAATACACATTCCTAGACCATTCTAAGCCTTTAGAATACTCTCTTAACCATTCTACACTTGTTAGAACCTCCAAGGACTCATGCTACACCCTCTACGTCCCTTGGTGTACCAAGCAATGTTTAGGATTATACTAATGGTTCTTATAAGTCCTAATAAACATTCCTAGACCATTCTAATCCTTTAGAGAACTCTCTTAACCATTCTACACTTATTAGAACCTCCAAGGACTCATGCTACACCCTCTATGTCCCTTGGGTTACAATGCAATGTTTAGGATCATTCTAATGGTTCTTATAAGTCCTAATACACATTCCTAGACCATTCTAAGCCTTTAGAATACTCTCTTAACCATTCTACACTTGTTAGAACCTCCAAGGACTCATGCTACACCCTCTACGTCCCTTGGTGTACCAAGCAATGTTTAGGATTATACTAATGGTTCTTATAAGTCCTAATAAACATTCCTAGACCATTCTAAGCCTTTAGAGAACTCTCTTAACCATTCTACACTTGTTAGAAACTCCAAGGACTCATGCTACACCCTCTACGTCCCTTGGGGTACCAAGCAATGTTTAGGATCATTCTAATGGTTCTTATAAGTCCTAATACACATTCCTAGACCATTCTAAGCCTTTAGAATACTCTCTTAACCATTCTACACTTGTTAGAACCTCCAAGGACTCATGCTACACCCTCTACGTCCCTTGGGGTACAATGCAATGTTTAGGATCACTCTAATGGTTCTTATAAGTCCTAATACACATTCCTAGACCATTCTAAGCCATTAGAATACTCTCTTAACCATTCTACACTTGTAAGAACCTCCAAGGACTCATGCTACACCCTCTACGTCCCTTGGGGTACCAAGCAATGTTTATAATCATTCTAATGGTTCTTATAAGTCCTAATACACATTCCTAGACCATTCTAAGCCTTTAGAATACTCTCTTAACCATTCTACACTTGTTAGAACCTCCAAGGACTCATGCTACACCCTCTACGTCCCTTGGGGTACAATGCAATGTTTAGGATCATTCTAATGGTTCTTATAATTCCTAATACACATTCCTAGACCATTCTAAGCCTTTAGAATACTCTCTTAACCATTCTACACTTGTTAGAACCTCCAAGGACTCATGCTACACCCTCTATGTCCCTTGGTGTACCAAGCAATGTTTAGGATTATACTAATGGTTCTTATAAGTCCTAATAAACATTCCTAGACCATTCTAAGCCTTTAGAGAACTCTCTTAACCATTCTACACTTGTTAGAACCTCCAAGGACTCATGCTACACCCTCTACGTCCCTTGGGGTACCAAGCAATGTTTAGGATCATTCTAATGGTTCTTATAAGTCCTAATACACATTCCTAGACCATTCTAAGCCTTTAGAATACTCTCTTAACCATTCTACACTTGTTAGAACCTCCAAGGACTCATGCTACACCCTCTACGTCCCTTGGGGTACAATGCAATGTTTAGGATCATTCTAATGGTTCTTATAAGTAATAATACACATTCCTAGACCATTCTAAGCCTTTAGAATACTCTCTTAACCATTCTACACTTGTTAGAACCTCCAAGGATTCATGCTACACCCTCTACGTCCCTTGGGGTACAATGCAATGTTTAGGATCATTCTAATGGTTCTTATAAGTCCTAATACACATTCCTAGACTATTCTAAGCCTTTAGAATACTCTCTTAACCATTCTACACTTGTTAGAACCTCCAAGGCCTCATGCTACACCCTCTACGTCCCTTGGTGTACCAAGCAATGTTTAGGATTATACTAATGGTTCTTATAAGTCCTAATAAACATTCCTAGACCATTCTAAGCCTTTAGAGAACTCTCTTAACCATTCTATACTTGTTAGAACCTCCAAGGACTCATGCTACACCCTCTACGTCCCTTGGGGTACCAAGCAATGTTTAGGATCATTCTAATGGTTCTTATAAGTCCTAATACACATTCCTAGACCATTCTAAGCCTTTAGAATACTCTCTTAACCATTCTACACTTGTTAGAACCTCCAAGGACTCATGCTACACCCTCTACGTCCCTTGGTGTACCAAGCAATGTTTAGGATTATACTAATGGTTCTTATAAGTCCTAATAAACATTCCTAGACCATTCTAAGCCTTTAGAGAACTCTCTTAACCATTCTACACTTGTTAGAAACTCCAAGGACTCATGCTACACCCTCTACGTCCCTTGGGGTACCAAGCAATGTTTAGGATCATTCTAATGGTTCTTATAAGTCCTAATACACATTCCTAGACCATTCTAAGCCTTTAGAATACTCTCTTAACCATTCTACACTTGTTAGAAACTCCAAGGACTCATGCTACACCCTCTACGTCCCTTGGGGTACCAAGCAATGTTTAGGATCATTCTAATGGTTCTTATAAGTCCTAATACACATTCCTAGACCATTCTAAGCCTTTAGAGAACTCTCTTAACCATTCTACACTTGTTAGAAACTCCAAGGACTCATGCTACACCCTCTACGTCCCTTGGGGTACCAAGCAATGTTTAGGATCATTCTAATGGTTCTTATAAGTCCTAATACACATTCCTAGACCATTCTAAGCCTTTAGAATACTCTCTTAACCATTCTACACTTGTTAGAACCTCCAAGGACTCATGCTACACCCTCTACGTCCCTTGGGGTACAATGCAATGTTTAGGATCATTCTAATGGTTCTTATAAGTCCTAATACACATTCCTAGACCATTCTAAGCCATTAGAATACTCTCTTAACCATTCTACACTTGTAAGAACCTCCAAGGACTCATGCTACACCCTCTACGTCCCTTGGGGTACCAAGCAATGTTTAGGATCATTCTAATGGTTCTTATAAGTCCTAATACACATTCCTAGACCATTCTAAGCCTTTAGAATACTCTCTTAACCATTCTACACTTGTTAGAACCTCCAAGGACTCATGCTACACCCTCTACGTCCCTTGGGGTACAATGCAATGTTTAGGATCATTCTAATGGTTCTTATAAGTCCTAATACACATTCCTAGACCATTCTAAGCCATTAGAATACTCTCTTAACCATTCTACACTTGTAAGAACCTCCAAGGACTCATGCTACACCCTCTACGTCCCTTGGGGTACCAAGCAATGTTTAGGATCATTCTAATGGTTCTTATAAGTCCTAATACACATTCCTAGACCATTCTAAGCCTTTAGAATACTCTCTTAACCATTCTACACTTGTTAGAACCTCCAAGGACTCATGCTACACCCTCTACGTCCCTTGGGGTACAATGCAATGTTTAGGATCATTCTAATGGTTCTTATAAGTCCTAATACACATTCCTAGACCATTCTAAGCCTTTAGAATACTCTCTTAACCATTCTACACTTGTTAGAACCTCCAAGGACTCATGCTACACCCTCTACGTCCCTTGGGGTACAATGCAATGTTTAGGATCATTCTAATGGTTCTTATAAGTCCTAATACACATTCCTAGACCATTCTAAGCCTTTAGAATACTCTCTTAACCATTCTACACTTGTTAGAACCTCCAAGGACTCATGCTACACCCTCTACGTCCCTTGGGGTACAATGCAATGTTTAGGATCACTCTAATGGTTCTTATAAGTCCTAATACACATTCCTAGACCATTCTAAGCCATTAGAATACTCTCTTAACCATTCTACACTTGTAAGAACCTCCAAGGACTCATGCTACACCCTCTACGTCCCTTGGGGTACCAAGCAATGTTTATAATCATTCTAATGGTTCTTATAAGTCCTAATACACATTCCTAGACCATTCTAAGCCTTTAGAATACTCTCTTAACCATTCTACACTTGTTAGAACCTCCAAGGACTCATGCTACACCCTCTACGTCCCTTGGTGTACCAAGCAATGTTTAGGATTATACTAATGGTTCTTATAAGTCCTAATAAACATTCCTAGACCATTCTAAGCCTTTAGAGAACTCTCTTAACCATTCTACACTTGTTAGAACCTCCAAGGACTCATGCTACACCCTCTACGTCCCTTGGGGTACAAGCAATGTTTAGGATCATTCTAATGGTTCTTATAAGTCCTAATACACATTCCTAGACCATTCTAAGCCTTTCGAATACTCTCTTAACCATTCTACACTTGTTAGAACCTCCAAGGACTCATGCTACACCCTCTACGTCCCTTGGTGTACCAAGCAATGTTTAGGATTATACTAATGGTTCTTATAAGTCCTAATAAACATTCCTAGACCATTCTAAGCCTTTAGAGAACTCTCTTAACCATTCTACACTTGTTAGAACCTCCAAGGACTCATGCTACACCCTCTACGTCCCTTGGGGTACAAGCAATGTTTAGGATCATTCTAATGGTTCTTATAAGTCCTAATACACATTCCTAGACCATTCTAAGCCTTTCGAATACTCTCTTAACCATTCTACACTTGTTAGAACCTCCAAGGACTCATGCTACACCCTCTACGTCCCTTGGTGTACCAAGCAATGTTTAGGATTATACTAATGGTTCTTATAAGTCCTAATAAACATTCCTAGACCATTCTAAGCCTTTAGAGAACTCTCTTAACCATTCTACACTTGTTAGAACCTCCAAGGACTCATGCTACACCCTCTACGTCCCTTGGGGTAACAAGCAATGTTTAGGATCATTCTAATGGTTCTTATAAGTCCTAATACACATTCCTAGACCATTCTAAGCCTTTAGAATACTCTCTTAACCATTCTACACTTGTTAGAACCTCCAAGGACTCATGCTACACCCTCTACGTCCCTTGGGGTACCAAGCAATGTTTAGGATCATTCTAATGGTTCTTATAAGTCCTAATACACATTCCTAGACCATTCTAAGCCTTTAGAATACTCTCTTAACCATTCTACACTTGTTAGAACCTCCAAGGACTCATGCTACACCCTCTACGTCCCTTGGGGTACAATGCAATGTTTAGGATCATTCTAATGGTTCTTATAAGTCCTAATACACATTCCTAGACCATTCTAAGCCATTAGAATACTCTCTTAACCATTCTACACTTGTAAGAACCTCCAAGGACTCATGCTACACCCTCTACGTCCCTTGGGGTACCAAGCAATGTTTAGGATCATTCTAATGGTTCTTATAAGTCCTAATACACATTCCTAGACCATTCTAAGCCTTTAGAATACTCTCTTAACCATTCTACACTTGTTAGAACCTCCAAGGACTCATGCTACACCCTCTACGTCCCTTGGGGTACAATGCAATGTTTAGGATCATTCTAATGGTTCTTATAAGTCCTAATACACATTCCTAGACCATTCTAAGCCTTTAGAATACTCTCTTAACCATTCTACACTTGTTAGAACCTCCAAGGACTCATGCTACACCCTCTACGTCCCTTGGGGTACAATGCAATGTTTAGGATCACTCTAATGGTTCTTATAAGTCCTAATACACATTCCTAGACCATTCTAAGCCATTAGAATACTCTCTTAACCATTCTACACTTGTAAGAACCTCCAAGGACTCATGCTACACCCTCTACGTCCCTTGGGGTACCAAGCAATGTTTATAATCATTCTAATGGTTCTTATAAGTCCTAATACACATTCCTAGACCATTCTAAGCCTTTAGAATACTCTCTTAACCATTCTACACTTGTTAGAACCTCCAAGGACTCATGCTACACCCTCTACGTCCCTTGGTGTACCAAGCAATGTTTAGGATTATACTAATGGTTCTTATAAGTCCTAATAAACATTCCTAGACCATTCTAAGCCTTTAGAGAACTCTCTTAACCATTCTACACTTGTTAGAACCTCCAAGGACTCATGCTACACCCTCTACGTCCCTTGGGGTACAAGCAATGTTTAGGATCATTCTAATGGTTCTTATAAGTCCTAATACACATTCCTAGACCATTCTAAGCCTTTCGAATACTCTCTTAACCATTCTACACTTGTTAGAACCTCCAAGGACTCATGCTACACCCTCTACGTCCCTTGGTGTACCAAGCAATGTTTAGGATTATACTAATGGTTCTTATAAGTCCTAATAAACATTCCTAGACCATTCTAAGCCTTTAGAGAACTCTCTTAACCATTCTACACTTGTTAGAAACTCCAAGGACTCATGCTGCACCCTCTACGTCCCTTGGGGTACCAAGCAATGTTTAGGATCATTCTAATGGTTCTTATAAGTCCTAATACACATTCCTAGACCATTCTAAGCCTTTAGAATACTCTCTTAACCATTCTACACTTGTTAGAACCTCCAAGGACTCATGCTACACCCTCTACGTCCCTTGGGGTACAATGCAATGTTTAGGATCACTCTAATGGTTCTTATAAGTCCTAATACACATTCCTAGACCATTCTAAGCCATTAGAATACTCTCTTAACCATTCTACACTTGTAAGAACCTCCAAGGACTCATGCTACACCCTCTACGTCCCTTGGGGTACCAAGCAATGTTTATAATCATTCTAATGGTTCTTATAAGTCCTAATACACATTCCTAGACCATTCTAAGCCTTTAGAATACTCTCTTAACCATTCTACACTTGTTAGAACCTCCAAGGACTCATGCTACACCCTCTACGTCCCTGGGGGTACAATGCAATGTTTAGGATCATTCTAATGGTTCTTATAATTCCTAATACACATTCCTAGACCATTCTAAGCCTTTAGAATACTCTCTTAACCATTCTACACTTGTTAGAACCTCCAAGGACTCATGCTACACCCTCTACGTCCCTTGGTGTACCAAGCAATGTTTAGGATTATACTAATGGTTCTTATAAGTCCTAATAAACATTCCTAGACCATTCTAAGCCTTTAGAGAACTCTCTTAACCATTCTACACTTGTTAGAACCTCCAAGGACTCATGCTACACCCTCTACGTCCCTTGGGGTACAAGCAATGTTTAGGATCATTCTAATGGTTCTTATAAGTCCTAATACACATTCCTAGACCATTCTAAGCCTTTCGAATACTCTCTTAACCATTCTACACTTGTTAGAACCTCCAAGGACTCATGCTACACCCTCTACGTCCCTTGGTGTACCAAGCAATGTTTAGGATTATACTAATGGTTCTTATAAGTCCTAATAAACATTCCTAGACCATTCTAAGCCTTTAGAGAACTCTCTTAACCATTCTACACTTGTTAGAAACTCCAAGGACTCATGCTGCACCCTCTACGTCCCTTGGGGTACCAAGCAATGTTTAGGATCATTCTAATGGTTCTTATAAGTCCTAATACACATTCCTAGACCATTCTAAGCCTTTAGAATACTCTCTTAACCATTCTACACTTGTTAGAACCTCCAAGGACTCATGCTACACCCTCTACGTCCCTTGGGGTACAATGCAATGTTTAGGATCACTCTAATGGTTCTTATAAGTCCTAATACACATTCCTAGACCATTCTAAGCCATTAGAATACTCTCTTAACCATTCTACACTTGTAAGAACCTCCAAGGACTCATGCTACACCCTCTACGTCCCTTGGGGTACCAAGCAATGTTTATAATCATTCTAATGGTTCTTATAAGTCCTAATACACATTCCTAGACCATTCTAAGCCTTTAGAATACTCTCTTAACCATTCTACACTTGTTAGAACCTCCAAGGACTCATGCTACACCCTCTACGTCCCTTGGGGTACAATGCAATGTTTAGGATCATTCTAATGGTTCTTATAATTCCTAATACACATTCCTAGACCATTCTAAGCCTTTAGAATACTCTCTTAACCATTCTACACTTGTTAGAACCTCCAAGGACTCATGCTACACCCTCTACGTCCCTTGGTGTACCAAGCAATGTTTAGGATTATACTAATGGTTCTTATAAGTCCTAATAAACATTCCTAGACCATTCTAAGCCTTTAGAGAACTCTCTTAACCATTCTACACTTGTTAGAAACTCCAAGGACTCATGCTGCACCCTCTACGTCCCTTGGGGTACCAAGCAATGTTTAGGATCATTCTAATGGTTCTTATAAGTCCTAATACACATTCCTAGACCATTCTAAGCCTTTAGAATACTCTCTTAACCATTCTACACTTGTTAGAACCTCCAAGGACTCATGCTACACCCTCTACGTCCCTTGGGGTACAATGCAATGTTTAGGATCACTCTAATGGTTCTTATAAGTCCTAATACACATTCCTAGACCATTCTAAGCCATTAGAATACTCTCTTAACCATTCTACACTTGTAAGAACCTCCAAGGACTCATGCTACACCCTCTACGTCCCTTGGGGTACCAAGCAATGTTTATAATCATTCTAATGGTTCTTATAAGTCCTAATACACATTCCTAGACCATTCTAAGCCTTTAGAATACTCTCTTAACCATTCTACACTTGTTAGAACCTCCAAGGACTCATGCTACACCCTCTACGTCCCTTGGGGTACAATGCAATGTTTAGGATCATTCTAATGGTTCTTATAATTCCTAATACACATTCCTAGACCATTCTAAGCCTTTAGAATACTCTCTTAACCATTCTACACTTGTTAGAACCTCCAAGGACTCATGCTACACCCTCTACGTCCCTTGGTGTACCAAGCAATGTTTAGGATTATACTAATGGTTCTTATAAGTCCTAATAAACATTCCTAGACCATTCTAAGCCTTTAGAGAACTCTCTTAACCATTCTACACTTGTTAGAACCTCCAAGGACTCATGCTACACCCTCTACGTCCCTTGGGGTACCAAGCAATGTTTAGGATCATTCTAATGGTTCTTATAAGTCCTAATACACATTCCTAGACCATTCTAAGCCTTTAGAATACTCTCTTAACCATTCTACACTTGTTAGAACCTCCAAGGACTCATGCTACACCCTCTACGTCCCTTGGTGTACCAAGCAATGTTTAGGATTATACTAATGGTTCTTATAAGTCCTAATAAACATTCCTAGACCATTCTAAGCCTTTAGAGAACTCTCTTAACCATTCTACACTTGTTAGAACCTCCAAGGACTCATGCTACACCCTCTACGTCCCTTGGGGTACCAAGCAATGTTTAGGATCATTCTAATGGTTCTTATAAGTCCTAATACACATTCCTAGACCATTCTAAGCCTTTAGAATACTCTCTTAACCATTCTACACTTGTTAGAACCTCCAAGGACTCATGCTACACCCTCTACGTCCCTTGGGGTACAATGCAATGTTTAGGATCATTCTAATGGTTCTTATAAGTAATAATACACATTCCTAGACCATTCTAAGCCTTTAGAATACTCTCTTAACCATTCTACACTTGTTAGAACCTCCAAGGATTCATGCTACACCCTCTACGTCCCTTGGGGTACAATGCAATGTTTAGGATCATTCTAATGGTTCTTATAAGTCCTAATACACATTCCTAGACTATTCTAAGCCTTTAGAATACTCTCTTAACCATTCTACACTTGTTAGAACCTCCAAGGCCTCATGCTACACCCTCTACGTCCCTTGGTGTACCAAGCAATATTTAGGATTATACTAATGGTTCTTATAAGTCCTAATAAACATTCCTAGACCATTCTAAGCCTTTAGAGAACTCTCTTAACCATTCTATACTTGTTAGAACCTCCAAGGACTCATGCTACACCCTCTACGTCCCTTGGGGTACCAAGCAATGTTTAGGATCATTCTAATGGTTCTTATAAGTCCTAATACACATTCCTAGACCATTCTAAGCCTTTAGAATACTCTCTTAACCATTCTACACTTGTTAGAACCTCCAAGGACTCATGCTACACCCTCTACGTCCCTTGGTGTACCAAGCAATGTTTAGGATTATACTAATGGTTCTTATAAGTCCTAATAAACATTCCTAGACCATTCTAAGCCTTTAGAGAACTCTCTTAACCATTCTACACTTGTTAGAAACTCCAAGGACTCATGCTACACCCTCTACGTCCCTTGGGGTACCAAGCAATGTTTAGGATCATTCTAATGGTTCTTATAAGTCCTAATACACATTCCTAGACCATTCTAAGCCTTTAGAATACTCTCTTAACCATTCTACACTTGTTAGAACCTCCAAGGACTCATGCTACACCCTCTACGTCCCTTGGGGTACAATGCAATGTTTAGGATCATTCTAATGGTTCTTATAAGTCCTAATACACATTCCTAGACCATTCTAAGCCATTAGAATACTCTCTTAACCATTCTACACTTGTAAGAACCTCCAAGGACTCATGCTACACCCTCTACGTCCCTTGGGGTACCAAGCAATGTTTAGGATCATTCTAATGGTTCTTATAAGTCCTAATACACATTCCTAGACCATTCTAAGCCTTTAGAATACTCTCTTAACCATTCTACACTTGTTAGAACCTCCAAGGACTCATGCTACACCCTCTACGTCCCTTGGGGTACAATGCAATGTTTAGGATCATTCTAATGGTTCTTATAAGTCCTAATACACATTCCTAGACCATTCTAAGCCTTTAGAATACTCTCTTAACCATTCTACACTTGTTAGAACCTCCAAGGACTCATGCTACACCCTCTACGTCCCTTGGTGTACCAAGCAATGTTTAGGATTATACTAATGGTTCTTATAAGTCCTAATAAACATTCCTAGACCATTCTAAGCCTTTAGAGAACTCTCTTAACCATTCTACACTTGTTAGAACCTCCAAGGACTCATGCTACACCCTCTACGTCCCTTGGGGTAGAAGCAATGTTTAGGATCATTCTAATGGTTCTTATAAGTCCTAATACACATTCCTAGACCATTCTAAGCCTTTCGAATACTCTCTTAACCATTCTACACTTGTTAGAACCTCCAAGGACTCATGCTACACCCTCTACGTCCCTTGGTGTACCAAGCAATGTTTAGGATTATACTAATGGTTCTTATAAGTCCCAATAAACATTCCTAGACCATTCTAAGCCTTTAGAGAACTCTCTTAACCATTCTACACTTGTTAGAACCTCCAAGGACTCATGCTACACCCTCTACGTCCCTTGGGGTAACAAGCAATGTTTAGGATCATTCTAATGGTTCTTATAAGTCCTAATACACATTCCTAGACCATTCTAAGCCTTTAGAATACTCTCTTAACCATTCTACACTTGTTAGAACCTCCAAGGAATCATGCTACACCCTCTACGTCCCTTGGGGTACCAAGCAATGTTTAGGATCATTCTAATGGTTCTTATAAGTCCTAATACACATTCCTAGACCATTCTAAGCCTTTAGAATACTCTCTTAACCATTCTACACTTGTTAGAACCTCCAAGGACTCATGCTACACCCTCTACGTCCCTTGGGGTACAATGCAATGTTTAGGATCACTCTAATGGTTCTTATAAGTCCTAATACACATTCCTAGACCATTCTAAGCCATTAGAATACTCTCTTAACCATTCTACACTTGTTAGAACCTCCAAGGATTCATGCTACACCCTCTACGTCCCTTGGGGTACAATGCAATGTTTAGGATCATTCTAATGGTTCTTATAAGTCCTAATACACATTCCTAGACTATTCTAAGCCTTTAGAATACTCTCCTAACCATTCTACACTTGTTAGAACCTCCAAGGCCTCATGCTACACCCTCTACGTCCCTTGGTGTACCAAGCAATGTTTAGGATTATACTAATGGTTCTTATAAGTCCTAATAAACATTCCTAGACCATTCTAAGCCTTTAGAGAACTCTCTTAACCATTCTATACTTGTTAGAACCTCCAAGGACTCATGCTACACCCTCTACGTCCCTTGGGGTACCAAGCAATGTTTAGGATCATTCTAATGGTTCTTATAAGTCCTAATACACATTCCTAGACCATTCTAAGCCTTTAGAATACTCTCTTAACCATTCTACACTTGTTAGAACCTCCAAGGACTCATGCTACACCCTCTACGTCCCTTGGTGTACCAAGCAATGTTTAGGATTATACTAATGGTTCTTATAAGTCCTAATAAACATTCCTAGACCATTCTAAGCCTTTAGAGAACTCTCTTAACCATTCTACACTTGTTAGAACCTCCAAGGACTCATGCTACACCCTCTACGTCCCTTGGGGTACAAGCAATGTTTAGGATCATTCTAATGGTTCTTATAAGTCCTAATACACATTCCTAGACCATTCTAAGCCTTTCGAATACTCTCTTAACCATTCTACACTTGTTAGAACCTCCAAGGACTCATGCTACACCCTCTACGTCCCTTGGTGTACCAAGCAATGTTTAGGATTATACTAATGGTTCTTATAAGTCCTAATAAACATTCCTAGACCATTCTAAGCCTTTAGAGAACTCTCTTAACCATTCTACACTTGTTAGAACCTCCAAGGACTCATGCTACACCCTCTACGTCCCTTGGGGTAACAAGCAATGTTTAGGATCATTCTAATGGTTCTTATAAGTCCTAATACACATTCCTAGACCATTCTAAGCCTTTAGAATACTCTCTTAACCATTCTACACTTGTTAGAACCTCCAAGGACTCATGCTACACCCTCTACGTCCCTTGGGGTACCAAGCAATGTTTAGGATCATTCTAATGGTTCTTATAAGTCCTAATACACATTCCTAGACCATTCTAAGCCTTTAGAATACTCTCTTAACCATTCTACACTTGTTAGAACCTCCAAGGACTCATGCTACACCCTCTACGTCCCTTGGGGTACAATGCAATGTTTAGGATCACTCTAATGGTTCTTATAAGTCCTAATACACATTCCTAGACCATTCTAAGCCATTAGAATACTCTCTTAACCATTCTACACTTGTTAGAACCTCCAAGGATTCATGCTACACCCTCTACGTCCCTTGGGGTACAATGCAATGTTTAGGATCATTCTAATGGTTCTTATAAGTCCTAATACACATTCCTAGACTATTCTAAGCCTTTAGAATACTCTCCTAACCATTCTACACTTGTTAGAACCTCCAAGGCCTCATGCTACACCCTCTACGTCCCTTGGTGTACCAAGCAATGTTTAGGATTATACTAATGGTTCTTATAAGTCCTAATAAACATTCCTAGACCATTCTAAGCCTTTAGAGAACTCTCTTAACCATTCTATACTTGTTAGAACCTCCAAGGACTCATGCTACACCCTCTACGTCCCTTGGGGTAGCAAGCAATGTTTAGGATCATTCTAATGGTTCTTATAAGTCCTAATACACATTCCTAGACCATTCTAAGCCTTTAGAATACTCTCTTAACCATTCTACACTTGTTAGAACCTCCAAGGACTCATGCTACACCCTCTACGTCCCTTGGTGTACCAAGCAATGTTTAGGATTATACTAATGGTTCTTATAAGTCCTAATAAACATTCCTAGACCATTCTAAGCCTTTAGAGAACTCTCTTAACCATTCTACACTTGTTAGAAACTCCAAGGACTCATGCTACACCCTCTACGTCCCTTGGGGTACCAAGCAATGTTTAGGATCATTCTAATGGTTCTTATAAGTCCTAATACACATTCCTAGACCATTCTAAGCCTTTAGAATACTCTCTTAACCATTCTACACTTGTTAGAACCTCCAAGGACTCATGCTACACCCTCTACGTCCCTTGGGGTACAATGCAATGTTTAGGATCATTCTAATGGTTCTTATAAGTCCTAATACACATTCCTAGACCATTCTAAGCCATTAGAATACTCTCTTAACCATTCTACACTTGTAAGAACCTCCAAGGACTCATGCTACACCCTCTACGTCCCTTGGGGTACCAAGCAATGTTTAGGATCATTCTAATGGTTCTTATAAGTCCTAATACACATTCCTAGACCATTCTAAGCCTTTAGAATACTCTCTTAACCATTCTACACTTGTTAGAACCTCCAAGGACTCATGCTACACCCTCTACGTCCCTTGGGGTACAATGCAATGTTTAGGATCATTCTAATGGTTCTTATAAGTCCTAATACACATTCCTAGACCATTCTAAGCCTTTAGAATACTCTCTTAACCATTCTACACTTGTTAGAACCTCCAAGGACTCATGCTACACCCTCTACGTCCCTTGGTGTACCAAGCAATGTTTAGGATTATACTAATGGTTCTTATAAGTCCTAATAAACATTCCTAGACCATTCTAAGCCTTTAGAGAACTCTCTTAACCATTCTACACTTGTTAGAACCTCCAAGGACTCATGCTACACCCTCTACGTCCCTTGGGGTACAAGCAATGTTTAGGATCATTCTAATGGTTCTTATAAGTCCTAATACACATTCCTAGACCATTCTAAGCCTTTCGAATACTCTCTTAACCATTCTACACTTGTAAGAACCTCCAAGGACTCATGCTACACCCTCTACGTCCCTTGGGGTACCAAGCAATGTTTAGGATCATTCTAATGGTTCTTATAAGTCCTAATACACATTCCTAGACCATTCTAAGCCTTTAGAATACTCTCTTAACCATTCTACACTTGTTAGAACCTCCAAGGACTCATGCTACACCCTCTACGTCCCTTGGGGTACAATGCAATGTTTAGGATCATTCTAATGGTTCTTATAAGTCCTAATACACATTCCTAGACCATTCTAAGCCTTTAGAATACTCTCTTAACCATTCTACACTTGTTAGAACCTCCAAGGACTCATGCAACACCCTCTACGTCCCTTGGTGTACCAAGCAATGTTTAGGATTATACTAATGGTTCTTATAAGTCCTAATAAACATTCCTAGACCATTCTAAGCCTTTAGAGAACTCTCTTAACCATTCTACACTTGTTAGAACCTCCAAGGACTCATGCTACACCCTCTACGTCCCTTGGGGTACAAGCAATGTTTAGGATCATTCTAATGGTTCTTATAAGTCCTAATACACATTCCTAGACCATTCTAAGCCTTTCGAATACTCTCTTAACCATTCTACACTTGTTAGAACCTCCAAGGACTCATGCTACACCCTCTACGTCCCTTGGTGTACCAAGCAATGTTTAGGATTATACTAATGGTTCTTATAAGTCCTAATAAACATTCCTAGACCATTCTAAGCCTTTAGAGAACTCTCTTAACCATTCTACACTTGTTAGAACCTCCAAGGACTCATGCTACACCCTCTACGTCCCTTGGGGTAACAAGCAATGTTTAGGATCATTCTAATGGTTCTTATAAGTCCTAATACACATTCCTAGACCATTCTAAGCCTTTAGAATACTCTCTTAACCATTCTACACTTGTTAGAACCTCCAAGGACTCATGCTACACCCTCTACGTCCCTTGGGGTACCAAGCAATGTTTAGGATCATTCTAATGGTTCTTATAAGTCCTAATACACATTCCTAGACCATTCTAAGCCTTTAGAATAC
Organism: Crotalaria pallida; assembly: GCA_037953625.1. NCBI lineage: Eukaryota > Viridiplantae > Streptophyta > Magnoliopsida > Fabales > Fabaceae > Crotalaria > Crotalaria pallida. The sequence goes on along the minus strand of CM075654.1, from coordinate 101,890,787 downwards.
TCTCTTAACCATTCTACACTTGTTAGAACCTCCAAGGACTCATGCTACACCCTCTACGTCCCTTGGGGTACAATGCAATGTTTAGGATCATTCTAATGGTTCTTATAAGTCCTAATACACATTCCTAGACCATTCTAAGCCTTTAGAATACTCTCTTAACCATTCTACACTTGTTAGAACCTCCAAGGACTCATGCTACACCCTCTACGTCCCTTGGGGTACAATGCAATGTTTAGGATCATTCTAATGGTTCTTATAAGTCCTAATACACATTCCTAGACCATTCTAAGCCTTTAGAATACTCTCTTAACCATTCTACACTTGTTAGAACCTCCAAGGACTCATGCTACACCCTCTACGTCCCTTGGGGTACAATGCAATGTTTAGGATCACTCTAATGGTTCTTATAAGTCCTAATACACATTCCTAGACCATTCTAAGCCATTAGAATACTCTCTTAACCATTCTACACTTGTAAGAACCTCCAAGGACTCATGCTACACCCTCTACGTCCCTTGGGGTACCAAGCAATGTTTATAATCATTCTAATGGTTCTTATAAGTCCTAATACACATTCCTAGACCATTCTAAGCCTTTAGAATACTCTCTTAACCATTCTACACTTGTTAGAACCTCCAAGGACTCATGCTACACCCTCTACGTCCCTTGGTGTACCAAGCAATGTTTAGGATTATACTAATGGTTCTTATAAGTCCTAATAAACATTCCTAGACCATTCTAAGCCTTTAGAGAACTCTCTTAACCATTCTACACTTGTTAGAACCTCCAAGGACTCATGCTACACCCTCTACGTCCCTTGGGGTACAAGCAATGTTTAGGATCATTCTAATGGTTCTTATAAGTCCTAATACACATTCCTAGACCATTCTAAGCCTTTCGAATACTCTCTTAACCATTCTACACTTGTTAGAACCTCCAAGGACTCATGCTACACCCTCTACGTCCCTTGGTGTACCAAGCAATGTTTAGGATTATACTAATGGTTCTTATAAGTCCTAATAAACATTCCTAGACCATTCTAAGCCTTTAGAGAACTCTCTTAACCATTCTACACTTGTTAGAAACTCCAAGGACTCATGCTGCACCCTCTACGTCCCTTGGGGTACCAAGCAATGTTTAGGATCATTCTAATGGTTCTTATAAGTCCTAATACACATTCCTAGACCATTCTAAGCCTTTAGAATACTCTCTTAACCATTCTACACTTGTTAGAACCTCCAAGGACTCATGCTACACCCTCTACGTCCCTTGGGGTACAATGCAATGTTTAGGATCACTCTAATGGTTCTTATAAGTCCTAATACACATTCCTAGACCATTCTAAGCCATTAGAATACTCTCTTAACCATTCTACACTTGTAAGAACCTCCAAGGACTCATGCTACACCCTCTACGTCCCTTGGGGTACCAAGCAATGTTTATAATCATTCTAATGGTTCTTATAAGTCCTAATACACATTCCTAGACCATTCTAAGCCTTTAGAATACTCTCTTAACCATTCTACACTTGTTAGAACCTCCAAGGACTCATGCTACACCCTCTACGTCCCTTGGGGTACAATGCAATGTTTAGGATCATTCTAATGGTTCTTATAATTCCTAATACACATTCCTAGACCATTCTAAGCCTTTAGAATACTCTCTTAACCATTCTACACTTGTTAGAACCTCCAAGGACTCATGCTACACCCTCTACGTCCCTTGGTGTACCAAGCAATGTTTAGGATTATACTAATGGTTCTTATAAGTCCTAATAAACATTCCTAGACCATTCTAAGCCTTTAGAGAACTCTCTTAACCATTCTACACTTGTTAGAACCTCCAAGGACTCATGCTACACCCTCTACGTCCCTTGGGGTACCAAGCAATGTTTAGGATCATTCTAATGGTTCTTATAAGTCCTAATACACATTCCTAGACCATTCTAAGCCTTTAGAATACTCTCTTAACCATTCTACACTTGTTAGAACCTCCAAGGACTCATGCTACACCCTCTACGTCCCTTGGGGTACAATGCAATGTTTAGGATCATTCTAATGGTTCTTATAAGTAATAATACACATTCCTAGACCATTCTAAGCCTTTAGAATACTCTCTTAACCATTCTACACTTGTTAGAACCTCCAAGGAGTCATGCTACACCCTCTACGTCCCTTGGGGTACAATGCAATGTTTAGGATCATTCTAATGGTTCTTATAAGTCCTAATACACATTCCTAGACTATTCTAAGCCTTTAGAATACTCTCTTAACCATTCTACACTTGTTAGAACCTCGAAGGCCTCATGCTACACCCTCTACGTCCCTAGGTGTACCAAGCAATGTTTAGGATCATTCTAATGGTTCTTATAAGTCCTAATACACATTCCTAGACCATTCTAAGCCTTTAGAATACTCTCTTAACCATTCTACACTTGTTAGAACCTCCAAGGACTCATGCTACACCCTCTACGTCCCTTGGGGTACAATGCAATGTTTAGGATCATTCTAATGGTTCTTATAAGTCCTAATACACATTCCTAGACCATTCTAAGCCTTTAGAATACTCTCTTAACCATTCTACACTTGTTAGAACCTCCAAGGACTCATGCTACACCCTCTACGTCCCTTGGGGTACAATGCAATGTTTAGGATCATTCTAATGGTTCTTATAAGTCCTAATACACATTCCTAGACCATTCTAAGCCATTAGAATACTCTCTTAACCATTCTACACTTGTAAGAACCTCCAAGGACTCATACTACACCCTCTACGTCCCTTGGGGTACCAAGCAATGTTTAGGATCATTCTAATGGTTCTTATAAGTCCTAATACACATTCCTAGACCATTCTAAGCCTTTAGAATACTCTCTTAACCATTCTACACTTGTTAGAACCTCCAAGGACTCATGCTACACCCTCTACGTCCCTTGGGGTACAATGCAATGTTTAGGATCATTCTAATGGTTCTTATAAGTCCTAATACACATTCCTAGACCATTCTAAGCCTTTAGAATACTCTCTTAACCATTCTACACTTGTTAGAACCTCCAAGGACTCATGCTACACCCTCTACGTCCCTTGGGGTACCAAGCAATGTTTAGGATCATTCTAATGGTTCTTATAAGTCCTAATACACATTCCTAGACCATTCTAAGCCTTTAGAATACTCTCTTAACCATTCTACACTTGTTAGAACCTCCAAGGACTCATGCTACACCCTCTACATCCCTTGGGGTACAATGCAATGTTTAGGATCATTCTAATGGTTCTTATAAGTCCTAATACACATTCCTAGACCATTCTAAGCCTTTAGAATACTCTCTTAACCATTCTACACTTGTTAGAACCTCCAAGGACTCATGCTACACCCTCTACGTCCCTTGGTGTACCAAGCAATGTTTAGGATTATACTAATGGTTCTTATAAGTCCTAATAAACATTCCTAGACCATTCTAAGCCTTTAGAGAACTCTCTTAACCATTCTACACTTGTTAGAACCTCCAAGGACTCATGCTACACCCTCTACGTCCCTTGGGGTACAAGCAATGTTTAGGATCATTCTAATGGTTCTTATAAGTCCTAATACACATTCCTAGACCATTCTAAGCCTTTCGAATACTCTCTTAACCATTCTACACTTGTTAGAACCTCCAAGGACTCATGCTACACCCTCTACGTCCCTTGGTGTACCAAGCAATGTTTAGGATTATACTAATGGTTCTTATAAGTCCTAATAAACATTCCTAGACCATTCTAAGCCTTTAGAGAACTCTCTTAACCATTCTACACTTGTTAGAACCTCCAAGGACTCATGCTACACCCTCTACGTCCCTTGGGGTAACAAGCAATGTTTAGGATCATTCTAATGGTTCTTATAAGTCCTAATACACATTCCTAGACCATTCTAAGCCTTTAGAATACTCTCTTAACCATTCTACACTTGTTAGAACCTCCAAGGACTCATGCTACACCCTCTACGTCCCTTGGGGTACCAAGCAATGTTTAGGATCATTCTAATGGTTCTTATAAGTCCTAATACACATTCCTAGACCATTCTAAGCCTTTAGAATACTCTCTTAACCATTCTACACTTGTTAGAACCTCCAAGGACTCATGCTACACCCTCTACGTCCCTTGGGGTACAATGCAATGTTTAGGATCATTCTAATGGTTCTTATAAGTCCTAATACACATTCCTAGACCATTCTAAGCCTTTAGAATACTCTCTTAACCATTCTACACTTGTTAGAACCTCCAAGGACTCATGCTACACCCTCTACGTCCCTTGGGGTACAATGCAATGTTTAGGATCATTCTAATGGTTCTTATAAGTCCTAATACACATTCCTAGACCATTCTAAGCCTTTAGAATACTCTCTTAACCATTCTACACTTGTTAGAACCTCCAAGGACTCATGCTACACCCTCTACGTCCCTTGGGGTACAATGCAATGTTTAGGATCACTCTAATGGTTCTTATAAGTCCTAATACACATTCCTAGACCATTCTAAGCCATTAGAATACTCTCTTAACCATTCTACACTTGTAAGAACCTCCAAGGACTCATGCTACACCCTCTACGTCCCTTGGGGTACCAAGCAATGTTTATAATCATTCTAATGGTTCTTATAAGTCCTAATACACATTCCTAGACCATTCTAAGCCTTTAGAATACTCTCTTAACCATTCTACACTTGTTAGAACCTCCAAGGACTCATGCTACACCCTCTACGTCCCTTGGTGTACCAAGCAATGTTTAGGATTATACTAATGGTTCTTATAAGTCCTAATAAACATTCCTAGACCATTCTAAGCCTTTAGAGAACTCTCTTAACCATTCTACACTTGTTAGAACCTCCAAGGACTCATGCTACACCCTCTACGTCCCTTGGGGTACAAGCAATGTTTAGGATCATTCTAATGGTTCTTATAAGTCCTAATACACATTCCTAGACCATTCTAAGCCTTTCGAATACTCTCTTAACCATTCTACACTTGTTACAACCTCCAAGGACTCATGCTACACCCTCTACGTCCCTTGGTGTACCAAGCAATGTTTAGGATTATACTAATGGTTCTTATAAGTCCTAATAAACATTCCTAGACCATTCTAAGCCTTTAGAGAACTCTCTTAACCATTCTACACTTGTTAGAAACTCCAAGGACTCATGCTGCACCCTCTACGTCCCTTGGGGTACCAAGCAATGTTTAGGATCATTCTAATGGTTCTTATAAGTCCTAATACACATTCCTAGACCATTCTAAGCCTTTAGAATACTCTCTTAACCATTCTACACTTGTTAGAACCTCCAAGGACTCATGCTACACCCTCTACGTCCCTTGGGGTACAATGCAATGTTTAGGATCATTCTAATGGTTCTTATAATTCCTAATACACATTCCTAGACCATTCTAAGCCTTTAGAATACTCTCTTAACCATTCTACACTTGTTAGAACCTCCAAGGACTCATGCTACACCCTCTACGTCCCTTGGTGTACCAAGCAATGTTTAGGATTATACTAATGGTTCTTATAAGTCCTAATAAACATTCCTAGACCATTCTAAGCCTTTAGAGAACTCTCTTAACCATTCTACACTTGTTAGAACCTCCAAGGACTCATGCTACACCCTCTACGTCCCTTGGGGTACAATGCAATGTTTAGGATCACTCTAATGGTTCTTATAAGTCCTAATACACATTCCTAGACCATTCTAAGCCATTAGAATACTCTCTTAACCATTCTACACTTGTAAGAACCTCCAAGGACTCATGCTACACCCTCTACGTCCCTTGGGGTACCAAGCAATGTTTATAATCATTCTAATGGTTCTTATAAGTCCTAATACACATTCCTAGACCATTCTAAGCCTTTAGAATACTCTCTTAACCATTCTACACTTGTTAGAACCTCCAAGGACTCATGCTACACCCTCTACGTCCCTTGGTGTACCAAGCAATGTTTAGGATTATACTAATGGTTCTTATAAGTCCTAATAAACATTCCTAGACCATTCTAAGCCTTTAGAGAACTCTCTTAACCATTCTACACTTGTTAGAACCTCCAAGGACTCATGCTACACCCTCTACGTCCCTTGGGGTACAAGCAATGTTTAGGATCATTCTAATGGTTCTTATAAGTCCTAATACACATTCCTAGACCATTCTAAGCCTTTCGAATACTCTCTTAACCATTCTACACTTGTTACAACCTCCAAGGACTCATGCTACACCCTCTACGTCCCTTGGTGTACCAAGCAATGTTTAGGATTATACTAATGGATCTTATAAGTCCTAATAAACATTCCTAGACCATTCTAAGCCTTTAGAGAACTCTCTTAACCATTCTACACTTGTTAGAAACTCCAAGGACTCATGCTGCACCCTCTACGTCCCTTGGGGTACCAAGCAATGTTTAGGATCATTCTAATGGTTCTTATAAGTCCTAATACACATTCCTAGACCATTCTAAGCCTTTAGAATACTCTCTTAACCATTCTACACTTGTTAGAACCTCCAAGGACTCATGCTACACCCTCTACGTCCCTTGGGGTACAATGCAATGTTTAGGATCACTCTAATGGTTCTTATAAGTCCTAATACACATTCCTAGACCATTCTAAGCCATTAGAATACTCTCTTAACCATTCTACACTTGTAAGAACCTCCAAGGACTCATGCTACACCCTCTACGTCCCTTGGGGTACCAAGCAATGTTTATAATCATTCTAATGGTTCTTATAAGTCCTAATACACATTCCTAGACCATTCTAAGCCTTTAGAATACTCTCTTAACCATTCTACACTTGTTAGAACCTCCAAGGACTCATGCTACACCCTCTACGTCCCTTGGGGTACAATGCAATGTTTAGGATCATTCTAATGGTTCTTATAATTCCTAATACACATTCCTAGACCATTCTAAGCCTTTAGAATACTCTCTTAACCATTCTACACTTGTTAGAACCTCCAAGGACTCATGCTACACCCTCTACGTCCCTTGGTGTACCAAGCAATGTTTAGGATTATACTAATGGTTCTTATAAGTCCTAATAAACATTCCTAGACCATTCTAAGCCTTTAGAGAACTCTCTTAACCATTCTACACTTGTTAGAACCTCCAAGGACTCATGCTACACCCTCTACGTCCCTTGGGGTACCAAGCAATGTTTAGGATCATTCTAATGGTTCTTATAAGTCCTAATACACATTCCTAGACCATTCTAAGCCTTTAGAATACTCTCTTAACCATTCTACACTTGTTAGAACCTCCAAGGACTCATGCTACACCCTCTACGTCCCTTGGGGTACAATGCAATGTTTAGGATCATTCTAATGGTTCTTATAAGTAATAATACACATTCCTAGACCATTCTAAGCCTTTAGAATACTCTCTTAACCATTCTACACTTGTTAGAACCTCCAAGGATTCATGCTACACCCTCTACGTCCCTTGGGGTACAATGCAATGTTTAGGATCATTCTAATGGTTCTTATAAGTCCTAATACACATTCCTAGACTATTCTAAGCCTTTAGAATACTCTCTTAACCATTCTACACTTGTTAGAACCTCGAAGGCCTCATGCTACACCCTCTACGTCCCTAGGTGTACCAAGCAATGTTTAGGATCATTCTAATGGTTCTTATAAGTCCTAATACACATTCCTAGACCATTCTAAGCCTTTAGAATACTCTCTTAACCATTCTACACTTGTTAGAACCTCCAAGGACTCATGCTACACCCTCTACGTCCCTTGGGGTACAATGCAATGTTTAGGATCATTCTAATGGTTCTTATAAGTCCTAATACACATTCCTAGACCATTCTAAGCCTTTAGAATACTCTCTTAACCATTCTACACTTGTTAGAACCTCCAAGGACTCATGCTACACCCTCTACGTCCCTTGGGGTACAATGCAATGTTTAGGATCATTCTAATGGTTCTTATAAGTCCTAATACACATTCCTAGACCATTCTAAGCCATTAGAATACTCTCTTAACCATTCTACACTTGTAAGAACCTCCAAGGACTCATACTACACCCTCTACGTTCCTTGGGGTACCAAGCAATGTTTAGGATCATTCTAATGGTTCTTATAAGTCCTAATACACATTCCTAGACCATTCTAAGCCTTTAGAATACTCTCTTAACCATTCTACACTTGTTAGAACCTCCAAGGACTCATGCTACACCCTCTACGTCCCTTGGGGTACAATGCAATGTTTAGGATCATTCTAATGGTTCTTATAAGTCCTAATACACATTCCTAGACCATTCTAAGCCTTTAGAATACTCTCTTAACCATTCTACACTTGTTAGAACCTCCAAGGACTCATGCTACACCCTCTACGTCCCTTGGTGTACCAAGCAATGTTTAGGATTATACTAATGGTTCTTATAAGTCCTAATAAACATTCCTAGACCATTCTAAGCCTTTAGAGAACTCTCTTAACCATTCTACACTTGTTAGAACCTCCAAGGACTCATGCTACACCCTCTACGTCCCTTGGGGTACAAGCAATGTTTAGGATCATTCTAATGGTTCTTATAAGTCCTAATACACATTCCTAGACCATTCTAAGCCTTTCGAATACTCTCTTAACCATTCTACACTTGTTAGAACCTCCAAGGACTCATGCTACACCCTCTACGTCCCTTGGTGTACCAAGCAATGTTTAGGATTAGACTAATGGTTCTTATAAGTCCTAATAAACATTCCTAGACCATTCTAAGCCTTTAGAGAACTCTCTTAACCATTCTACACTTGTTAGAAACTCCAAGGACTCATGCTACACCCTCTACGTCCCTTGGGGTACCAAGCAATGTTTAGGATCATTCTAATGGTTCTTATAAGTCCTAATACACATTCCTAGACCATTCTAAGCCTTTAGAATACTCTCTTAACCATTCTACACTTGTTAGAACCTCCAAGGACTCATGCTACACCCTCTACGTCCCTTGGTGTACCAAGCAATGTTTAGGATTATACTAATGGTTCTTATAAGTCCTAATAAACATTCCTAGACCATTCTAAGCCTTTAGAGAACTCTCTTAACCATTCTACACTTGTTAGAAACTCCAAGGACTCATGCTACACCCTCTACGTCCCTTGGGGTACCAAGCAATGTTTAGGATCATTCTAATGGTTCTTATAAGTCCTAATACACATTCCTAGACCATTCTAAGCCTTTAGAATACTCTCTTAACCATTCTACACTTGTTAGAACCTCCAAGGACTCATGCTACACCCTCTACGTCCCTTGGGGTACAATGCAATGTTTAGGATCATTCTAATGGTTCTTATAAGTCCTAATACACATTCCTAGACCATTCTAAGCCATTAGAATACTCTCTTAACCATTCTACACTTGTAAGAACCTCCAAGGACTCATACTACACCCTCTACGTCCCTTGGGGTACCAAGCAATGTTTAGGATCATTCTAATGGTTCTTATAAGTCCTAATACACATTCCTAGACCATTCTAAGCCTTTAGAATACTCTCTTAACCATTCTACACTTGTTAGAACCTCCAAGGACTCATGCTACACCCTCTACGTCCCTTGGGGTACAATGCAATGTTTAGGATCATTCTAATGGTTCTTATAAGTCCTAATACACATTCCTAGACCATTCTAAGCCTTTAGAATACTCTCTTAACCATTCTACACTTGTTAGAACCTCCAAGGACTCATGCTACACCCTCTACGTCCCTTGGTGTACCAAGCAATGTTTAGGATTATACTAATGGTTCTTATAAGTCCTAATAAACATTCCTAGACCATTCTAAGCCTTTAGAGAACTCTCTTAACCATTCTACACTTGTTAGAACCTCCAAGGACTCATGCTACACCCTCTACGTCCCTTGGGGTACAAGCAATGTTTAGGATCATTCTAATGGTTCTTATAAGTCCAAATACACATTCCTAGACCATTCTAAGCCTTTCGAATACTCTCTTAACCATTCTACACTTGTTAGAACCTCCAAGGACTCATGCTACACCCTCTACGTCCCTTGGTGTACCAAGCAATGTTTAGGATTAGACTAATGGTTCTTATAAGTCCTAATAAACATTCCTAGACCATTCTAAGCCTTTAGAGAACTCTCTTAACCATTCTACACTTGTTAGAACCTCCAAGGACTCATGCTACACCCTCTACGTCCCTTGGGGTACCAAGCAATGTTTAGGATCATTCTAATGGTTCTTATAAGTCCTAATACACATTCCTAGACCATTCTAAGCCTTTAGAATACTCTCTTAACCATTCTACACTTGTTAGAACCTCCAAGGACTCATGCTACACCCTCTACGTCCCTTGGGGTACCAAGCAATGTTTAGGATCATTCTAATGGTTCTTATAAGTCCTAATACACATTCCTAGACCATTCTAAGCCTTTAGAATACTCTCTTAACCATTCTACACTTGTTAGAACCTCCAAGGACTCATGCTACACCCTCTACGTCCCTTGGGGTACAATGCAATGTTTAGGATCATTCTAATGGTTCTTATATGTAATAATACACATTCCTAGACCATTCTAAGCCTTTAGAATACTCTCTTAACCATTCTACACTTGTTAGAACCTCCAAGGATTCATGCTACACCCTCTACGTCCCTTGGGGTACAATGCAATGTTTAGGATCATTCTAATGGTTCTTATAAGTCCTAATACACATTCCTAGACCATTCTAAGCCTTTAGAATACTCTCTTAACCATTCTACACTTGTTAGAACCTCCAAGGCCTCATGCTACACCCTCTACGTCCCTTGGTGTACCAAGCAATGTTTAGGATTATACTAATGGTTCTTATAAGTCCTAATAAACATTCCTAGACCATTCTAAGCCTTTAGAGAACTCTCTTAACCATTCTACACTGGTTAGAAACTCCAAGGACTCATGCTACACCCTCTACGTCCCTTGGGGTACCAAGCAATGTTTAGGATCATTCTAATGGTTCTTATAAGTCCTAATACACATTCCTAGACCATTCTAAGCCTTTAGAATACTCTCTTAACCATTCTACACTTGTTAGAACCTCCAAGGACTCATGCTACACCCTCTACGTCCCTTGGTGTACCAAGCAATGTTTAGGATTATACTAATGGTTCTTATAAGTCCTAATAAACATTCCTAGACCATTCTAAGCCTTTAGAGAACTCTCTTAACCATTCTACACTTGTTAGAAACTCCAAGGACTCATGCTACACCCTCTACGTCCCTTGGGGTACCAAGCAATGTTTAGGATCATTCTAATGGTTCTTATAAGTCCTAATACACATTCCTAGACCATTCTAAGCCTTTAGAATACTCTCTTAACCATTCTACACTTGTTAGAACCTCCAAGGACTCATGCTACACCCTCTACGTCCCTTGGGGTACAATGCAATGTTTAGGATCATTCTAATGGTTCTTATAAGTCCTAATACACATTCCTAGACCATTCTAAGCCATTAGAATACTCTCTTAACCATTCTACACTTGTAAGAACCTCCAAGGACTCATACTACACCCTCTACGTCCCTTGGGGTACCAAGCAATGTTTAGGATCATTCTAATGGTTCTTATAAGTCCTAATACACATTCCTAGACCATTCTAAGCCTTTAGAATACTCTCTTAACCATTCTACACTTGTTAGAACCTCCAAGGACTCATGCTACACCCTCTACGTCCCTTGGGGTACAATGCAATGTTTAGGATCATTCTAATGGTTCTTATAAGTCCTAATACACATTCCTAGACCATTCTAAGCCTTTAGAATACTCTCTTAACCATTCTACACTTGTTAGAACCTCCAAGGACTCATGCTACACCCTCTACGTCCCTTGGTGTACCAAGCAATGTTTAGGATTATACTAATGGTTCTTATAAGTCCTAATAAACATTCCTAGACCATTCTAAGCCTTTAGAGAACTCTCTTAACCATTCTACACTTGTTAGAACCTCCAAGGACTCATGCTACACCCTCTACGTCCCTTGGGGTACAAGCAATGTTTAGGATCATTCTAATGGTTCTTATAAGTCCTAATACACATTCCTAGACCATTCTAAGCCTTTCGAATACTCTCTTAACCATTCTACACTTGTTAGAACCTCCAAGGACTCATGCTACACCCTCTACGTCCCTTGGTGTACCAAGCAATGTTTAGGATTAGACTAATGGTTCTTATAAGTCCTAATAAACATTCCTAGACCATTCTAAGCCTTTAGAGAACTCTCTTAACCATTCTACACTTGTTAGAAACTCCAAGGACTCATGCTACACCCTCTACGTCCCTTGGGGTACCAAGCAATGTTTAGGATCATTCTAATGGTTCTTATAAGTCCTAATACACATTCCTAGACCATTCTAAGCCTTTAGAATACTCTCTTAACCATTCTACACTTGTTAGAACCTCCAAGGACTCATGCTACACCCTCTACGTCCCTTGGTGTACCAAGCAATGTTTAGGATTATACTAATGGTTCTTATAAGTCCTAATAAACATTCCTAGACCATTCTAAGCCTTTAGAGAACTCTCTTAACCATTCTACACTTGTTAGAAACTCCAAGGACTCATGCTACACCCTCTACGTCCCTTGGGGTACCAAGCAATGTTTAGGATCATTCTAATGGTTCTTATAAGTCCTAATACACATTCCTAGACCATTCTAAGCCTTTAGAATACTCTCTTAACCATTCTACACTTGTTAGAACCTCCAAGGACTCATGCTACACCCTCTACGTCCCTTGGGGTACAATGCAATGTTTAGGATCATTCTAATGGTTCTTATAAGTCCTAATACACATTCCTAGACCATTCTAAGCCATTAGAATACTCTCTTAACCATTCTACACTTGTAAGAACCTCCAAGGACTCATACTACACCCTCTACGTCCCTTGGGGTACCAAGCAATGTTTAGGATCATTCTAATGGTTCTTATAAGTCCTAATACACATTCCTAGACCATTCTAAGCCTTTAGAATACTCTCTTAACCATTCTACACTTGTTAGAACCTCCAAGGACTCATGCTACACCCTCTACGTCCCTTGGGGTACAATGCAATGTTTAGGATCATTCTAATGGTTCTTATAAGTCCTAATACACATTCCTAGACCATTCTAAGCCTTTAGAATACTCTCTTAACCATTCTACACTTGTTAGAACCTCCAAGGACTCATGCTACACCCTCTACGTCCCTTGGTGTACCAAGCAATGTTTAGGATTATACTAATGGTTCTTATAAGTCCTAATAAACATTCCTAGACCATTCTAAGCCTTTAGAGAACTCTCTTAACCATTCTACACTTGTTAGAACCTCCAAGGACTCATGCTACACCCTCTACGTCCCTTGGGGTACAAGCAATGTTTAGGATCATTCTAATGGTTCTTATAAGTCCTAATACACATTCCTAGACCATTCTAAGCCTTTCGAATACTCTCTTAACCATTCTACACTTGTTAGAACCTCCAAGGACTCATGCTACACCCTCTACGTCCCTTGGTGTACCAAGCAATGTTTAGGATTAGACTAATGGTTCTTATAAGTCCTAATAAACATTCCTAGACCATTCTAAGCCTTTAGAGAACTCTCTTAACCATTCTACACTTGTTAGAAACTCCAAGGACTCATGCTACACCCTCTACGTCCCTTGGTGTACGAAGCAATGTTTAGGATTATACTAATGGTTCTTATAAGTCCTAATAAACATTCCTAGACCATTCTAAGCCTTTAGAGAACTCTCTTAACCATTCTACACTTGTTAGAACCTCCAAGGACTCATGCTACACCCTCTACGTCCCTTGGTGTACCAAGCAATGTTTAGGATTAGACTAATGGTTCTTATAAGTCCTAATAAACATTCCTAGACCATTCTAAGCCTTTAGAGAACTCTCTTAACCATTCTACACTTGTTAGAAACTCCAAGGACTCATGCTACACCCTCTACGTCCCTTGGGGTACCAAGCAATGTTTAGGATCATTCTAATGGTTCTTATAAGTCCTAATACACATTCCTAGACCATTCTAAGCCTTTAGAATACTCTCTTAACCATTCTACACTTGTTAGAACCTCCAAGGACTCATGCTACACCCTCTACGTCCCTTGGTGTACCAAGCAATGTTTAGGATTATACTAATGGTTCTTATAAGTCCTAATAAACATTCCTACACCATTCTAAGCCTTTAGAGAACTCTCTTAACCATTCTACACTTGTTAGAAACTCCAAGGACTCATGCTACACCCTCTACGTCCCTTGGGGTACCAAGCAATGTTTAGGATCATTCTAATGGTTCTTATAAGTCCTAATACACATTCCTAGACCATTCTAAGCCTTTAGAATACTCTCTTAACCATTCTACACTTGTTAGAACCTCCAAGGACTCATGCTACACCCTCTACGTCCCTTGGGGTACAATGCAATGTTTAGGATCATTCTAATGGTTCTTATAAGTCCTAATACACATTCCTAGACCATTCTAAGCCATTAGAATACTCTCTTAACCATTCTACACTTGTAAGAACCTCCAAGGACTCATACTACACCCTCTACGTCCCTTGGGGTACCAAGCAATGTTTAGGATCATTCTAATGGTTCTTATAAGTCCTAATACACATTCCTAGACCATTCTAAGCCTTTAGAATACTCTCTTAACCATTCTACACTTGTTAGAACCTCCAAGGACTCATGCTACACCCTCTACGTCCCTTGGGGTACAATGCAATGTTTAGGATCATTCTAATGGTTCTTATAAGTCCTAATACACATTCCTAGACCATTCTAAGCCTTTAGAATACTCTCTTAACCATTCTACACTTGTTAGAACCTCCAAGGACTCATGCTACACCCTCTACGTCCCTTGGTGTACCAAGCAATGTTTAGGATTATACTAATGGTTCTTATAAGTCCTAATAAACATTCCTAGACCATTCTAAGCCTTTAGAGAACTCTCTTAACCATTCTACACTTGTTAGAACCTCCAAGGACTCATGCTACACCCTCTACGTCCCTTGGGGTACAAGCAATGTTTAGGATCATTCTAATGGTTCTTATAAGTCCTAATACACATTCCTAGACCATTCTAAGCCTTTCGAATACTCTCTTAACCATTCTACACTTGTTAGAACCTCCAAGGACTCATGCTACACCCTCTACGTCCCTTGGTGTACCAAGCAATGTTTAGGATTAGACTAATGGTTCTTATAAGTCCTAATAAACATTCCTAGACCATTCTAAGCCTTTAGAGAACTCTCTTAACCATTCTACACTTGTTAGAAACTCCAAGGACTCATGCTACACCCTCTACGTCCCTTGGGGTACCAAGCAATGTTTAGGATCATTCTAATGGTTCTTATAAGTCCTAATACACATTCCTAGACCATTCTAAGCCTTTAGAATACTCTCTTAACCATTCTACACTTGTTAGAACCTCCAAGGACTCATGCTACACCCTCTACGTCCCTTGGTGTACCAAGCAATGTTTAGGATTATACTAATGGTTCTTATAAGTCCTAATAAACATTCCTAGACCATTCTAAGCCTTTAGAGAACTCTCTTAACCATTCTACACTTGTTAGAAACTCCAAGGACTCATGCTACACCCTCTACGTCCCTTGGGGTACCAAGCAATGTTTAGGATCATTCTAATGGTTCTTATAAGTCCTAATACACATTCCTAGACCATTCTAAGCCTTTAGAATACTCTCTTAACCATTCTACACTTGTTAGAACCTCCAAGGACTCATGCTACACCCTCTACGTCCCTTGGGGTACAATGCAATGTTTAGGATCATTCTAATGGTTCTTATAAGTCCTAATACACATTCCTAGACCATTCTAAGCCATTAGAATACTCTCTTAACCATTCTACACTTGTAAGAACCTCCAAGGACTCATACTACACCCTCTACGTCCCTTGGGGTACCAAGCAATGTTTAGGATCATTCTAATGGTTCTTATAAGTCCTAATACACATTCCTAGACCATTCTAAGCCTTTAGAATACTCTCTTAACCATTCTACACTTGTTAGAACCTCCAAGGACTCATGCTACACCCTCTACGTCCCTTGGGGTACAATGCAATGTTTAGGATCATTCTAATGGTTCTTATAAGTCCTAATACACATTCCTAGACCATTCTAAGCCTTTAGAATACTCTCTTAACCATTCTACACTTGTTAGAACCTCCAAGGACTCATGCTACACCCTCTACGTCCCTTGGTGTACCAAGCAATGTTTAGGATTATACTAATGGTTCTTATAAGTCCTAATAAACATTCCTAGACCATTCTAAGCCTTTAGAGAACTCTCTTAACCATTCTACACTTGTTAGAACCTCCAAGGACTCATGCTACACCCTCTACGTCCCTTGGGGTACAAGCAATGTTTAGGATCATTCTAATGGTTCTTATAAGTCCAAATACACATTCCTAGACCATTCTAAGCCTTTCGAATACTCTCTTAACCATTCTACACTTGTTAGAACCTCCAAGGACTCATGCTACACCCTCTACGTCCCTTGGTGTACCAAGCAATGTTTAGGATTAGACTAATGGTTCTTATAAGTCCTAATAAACATTCCTAGACCATTCTAAGCCTTTAGAGAACTCTCTTAACCATTCTACACTTGTTAGAACCTCCAAGGACTCATGCTACACCCTCTACGTCCCTTGGGGTACCAAGCAATGTTTAGGATCATTCTAATGGTTCTTATAAGTCCTAATACACATTCCTAGACCATTCTAAGCCTTTAGAATACTCTCTTAACCATTCTACACTTGTTAGAACCTCCAAGGACTCATGCTACACCCTCTACGTCCCTTGGGGTACCAAGCAATGTTTAGGATCATTCTAATGGTTCTTATAAGTCCTAATACACATTCCTAGACCATTCTAAGCCTTTAGAATACTCTCTTAACCATTCTACACTTGTTAGAACCTCCAAGGACTCATGCTACACCCTCTACGTCCCTTGGGGTACAATGCAATGTTTAGGATCATTCTAATGGTTCTTATATGTAATAATACACATTCCTAGACCATTCTAAGCCTTTAGAATACTCTCTTAACCATTCTACACTTGTTAGAACCTCCAAGGATTCATGCTACACCCTCTACGTCCCTTGGGGTACAATGCAATGTTTAGGATCATTCTAATGGTTCTTATAAGTCCTAATACACATTCCTAGACCATTCTAAGCCTTTAGAATACTCTCTTAACCATTCTACACTTGTTAGAACCTCCAAGGCCTCATGCTACACCCTCTACGTCCCTTGGTGTACCAAGCAATGTTTAGGATTATACTAATGGTTCTTATAAGTCCTAATAAACATTCCTAGACCATTCTAAGCCTTTAGAGAACTCTCTTAACCATTCTACACTTGTTAGAACCTCCAAGGACTCATGCTACACCCTCTACGTCCCTTGGGGTACAAGCAATGTTTAGGATCATTCTAATGGTTCTTATAAGTCCTAATACACATTCCTAGACCATTCTAAGCCTTTCGAATACTCTCTTAACCATTCTACACTTGTTAGAACCTCCAAGGACTCATGCTACACCCTCTACGTCCCTTGGTGTACCAAGCAATGTTTAGGATTAGACTAATGGTTCTTATAAGTCCTAATAAACATTCCTAGACCATTCTAAGCCTTTAGAGAACTCTCTTAACCATTCTACACTTGTTAGAAACTCCAAGGACTCATGCTACACCCTCTACGTCCCTTGGGGTACCAAGCAATGTTTAGGATCATTCTAATGGTTCTTATAAGTCCTAATACACATTCCTAGACCATTCTAAGCCTTTAGAATACTCTCTTAACCATTCTACACTTGTTAGAACCTCCAAGGACTCATGCTACACCCTCTACGTCCCTTGGTGTACCAAGCAATGTTTAGGATTAGACTAATGGTTCTTATAAGTCCTAATAAACATTCCTAGACCATTCTAAGCCTTTAGAATACTCTCTTAACCATTCTACACTTGTTAGAACCTCCAAGGACTCATGCTACACCCTCTACGTCCCTTGGTGTACCAAGCAATGTTTAGGATTATACTAATGGTTCTTATAAGTCCTAATAAACATTCCTAGACCATTCTAAGCCTTTAGAGAACTCTCTTAACCATTCTACACTTGTTAGAAACTCCAAGGACTCATGCTACACCCTCTACGTCCCTTGGGGTACCAAGCAATGTTTAGGATCATTCTAATGGTTCTTATAAGTCCTAATACACATTCCTAGACCATTCTAAGCCTTTAGAATACTCTCTTAACCATTCTACACTTGTTAGAACCTCCAAGGACTCATGCTACACCCTCTACGTCCCTTGGGGTACAATGCAATCTTTAGGATCATTCTAATGGTTCTTATAAGTCCTAATACACATTCCTAGACCATTCTAAGCCATTAGAATACTCTCTTAACCATTCTACACTTGTAAGAACCTCCAAGGACTCATACTACACCCTCTACGTCCCTTGGGGTACCAAGCAATGTTTAGGATCATTCTAATGGTTCTTATAAGTCCTAATACACATTCCTAGACCATTCTAAGCCTTTAGAATACTCTCTTAACCATTCTACACTTGTTAGAACCTCCAAGGACTCATGCTACACCCTCTACGTCCCTTGGGGTACAATGCAATGTTTAGGATCATTCTAATGGTTCTTATAAGTCCTAATACACATTCCTAGACCATTCTAAGCCTTTAGAATACTCTCTTAACCATTCTACACTTGTTAGAACCTCCAAGGACTCATGCTACACCCTCTACGTCCCTTGGTGTACCAAGCAATGTTTAGGATTATACTAATGGTTCTTATAAGTCCTAATAAACATTCCTAGACCATTCTAAGCCTTTAGAGAACTCTCTTAACCATTCTACACTTGTTAGAACCTCCAAGGACTCATGCTACACCCTCTACGTCCCTTGGGGTACAAGCAATGTTTAGGATCATTCTAATGGTTCTTATAAGTCCAAATACACATTCCTAGACCATTCTAAGCCTTTCGAATACTCTCTTAACCATTCTACACTTGTTAGAACCTCCAAGGACTCATGCTACACCCTCTACGTCCCTTGGTGTACCAAGCAATGTTTAGGATTAGACTAATGGTTCTTATAAGTCCTAATAAACATTCCTAGACCATTCTAAGCCTTTAGAGAACTCTCTTAACCATTCTACACTTGTTAGAACCTCCAAGGACTCATGCTACACCCTCTACGTCCCTTGGGGTACCAAGCAATGTTTAGGATCATTCTAATGGTTCTTATAAGTCCTAATACACATTCCTAGACCATTCTAAGCCTTTAGAATACTCTCTTAACCATTCTACACTTGTTAGAACCTCCAAGGACTCATGCTACACCCTCTACGTCCCTTGGGGTACCAAGCAATGTTTAGGATCATTCTAATGGTTCTTATAAGTCCTAATACACATTCCTAGACCATTCTAAGCCTTTAGAATACTCTCTTAACCATTCTACACTTGTTAGAACCTCCAAGGACTCATGCTACACCCTCTACGTCCCTTGGGGTACAATGCAATGTTTAGGATCATTCTAATGGTTCTTATATGTAATAATACACATTCCTAGACCATTCTAAGCCTTTAGAATACTCTCTTAACCATTCTACACTTGTTAGAACCTCCAAGGATTCATGCTACACCCTCTACGTCCCTTGGGGTACAATGCAATGTTTAGGATCATTCTAATGGTTCTTATAAGTCCTAATACACATTCCTAGACCATTCTAAGCCTTTAGAATACTCTCTTAACCATTCTACACTTGTTAGAACCTCCAAGGCCTCATGCTACACCCTCTACGTCCCTTGGTGTACCAAGCAATGTTTAGGATTATACTAATGGTTCTTATAAGTCCTAATAAACATTCCTAGACCATTCTAAGCCTTTAGAGAACTCTCTTAACCATTCTACACTTGTTAGAACCTCCAAGGACTCATGCTACACCCTCTACGTCCCTTGGGGTACCAAGCAATGTTTAGGATCATTCTAATGGTTCTTATAAGTCCTAATACACATTCCTAGACCATTCTAAGCCTTTAGAATACTCTCTTAACCATTCTACACTTGTTAGAACCTCCAAGGACTCATGCTACACCCTCTACGTCCCTTGGTGTACCAAGCAATGTTTAGGATTATACTAATGGTTCTTATAAGTCCTAATAAACATTCCTAGACCATTCTAAGCCTTTAGAGAACTCTCTTAACCATTCTACACTTGTTAGAAACTCCAAGGACTCATGCTACACCCTCTACGTCCCTTGGGGTACCAAGCAATGTTTAGGATCATTCTAATGGTTCTTATAAGTCCTAATACACATTCCTAGACCATTCTAAGCCTTTAGAATACTCTCTTAACCATTCTACACTTGTTAGAACCTCCAAGGACTCATGCTACACCCTCTACGTCCCTTGGGGTACAATGCAATGTTTAGGATCATTCTAATGGTTCTTATAAGTCCTAATACACATTCCTAGACCATTCTAAGCCATTAGAATACTCTCTTAACCATTCTACACTTGTAAGAACCTCCAAGGACTCATACTACACCCTCTACGTCCCTTGGGGTACCAAGCAATGTTTAGGATCATTCTAATGGTTCTTATAAGTCCTAATACACATTCCTAGACCATTCTAAGCCTTTAGAATACTCTCTTAACCATTCTACACTTGTTAGAACCTCCAAGGACTCATGCTACACCCTCTACGTCCCTTGGGGTACAATGCAATGTTTAGGATCATTCTAATGGTTCTTATAAGTCCTAATACACATTCCTAGACCATTCTAAGCCTTTAGAATACTCTCTTAACCATTCTACACTTGTTAGAACCTCCAAGGACTCATGCTACACCCTCTACGTCCCTTGGTGTACCAAGCAATGTTTAGGATTATACTAATGGTTCTTATAAGTCCTAATAAACATTCCTAGACCATTCTAAGCCTTTAGAGAACTCTCTTAACCATTCTACACTTGTTAGAACCTCCAAGGACTCATGCTACACCCTCTACGTCCCTTGGGGTACAAGCAATGTTTAGGATCATTCTAATGGTTCTTATAAGTCCAAATACACATTCCTAGACCATTCTAAGCCTTTCGAATACTCTCTTAACCATTCTACACTTGTTAGAACCTCCAAGGACTCATGCTACACCCTCTACGTCCCTTGGTGTACCAAGCAATGTTTAGGATTAGACTAATGGTTCTTATAAGTCCTAATAAACATTCCTAGACCATTCTAAGCCTTTAGAGAACTCTCTTAACCATTCTACACTTGTTAGAACCTCCAAGGACTCATGCTACACCCTCTACGTCCCTTGGGGTACCAAGCAATGTTTAGGATCATTCTAATGGTTCTTATAAGTCCTAATACACATTCCTAGACCATTCTAAGCCTTTAGAATACTCTCTTAACCATTCTACACTTGTTAGAACCTCCAAGGACTCATGCTACACCCTCTACGTCCCTTGGGGTACCAAGCAATGTTTAGGATCATTCTAATGGTTCTTATAAGTCCTAATACACATTCCTAGACCATTCTAAGCCTTTAGAATACTCTCTTAACCATTCTACACTTGTTAGAACCTCCAAGGACTCATGCTACACCCTCTACGTCCCTTGGGGTACAATGCAATGTTTAGGATCATTCTAATGGTTCTTATATGTAATAATACACATTCCTAGACCATTCTAAGCCTTTAGAATACTCTCTTAACCATTCTACACTTGTTAGAACCTCCAAGGATTCATGCTACACCCTCTACGTCCCTTGGGGTACAATGCAATGTTTAGGATCATTCTAATGGTTCTTATAAGTCCTAATACACATTCCTAGACCATTCTAAGCCTTTAGAATACTCTCTTAACCATTCTACACTTGTTAGAACCTCCAAGGCCTCATGCTACACCCTCTACGTCCCTTGGTGTACCAAGCAATGTTTAGGATTACACTAATGGTTCTTATAAGTCCTAATAAACATTCCTAGACCATTCTAAGCCTTTAGAGAACTCTCTTAACCATTCTACACTTGTTAGAACCTCCAAGGACTCATGCTACACCCTCTACGTCCCTTGGGGTACCAAGCAATGTTTAGGATCATTCTAATGGTTCTTATAAGTCCTAATACACATTCCTAGACCATTCTAAGCCTTTAGAATACTCTCTTAACCATTCTACACTTGTTAGAACCTCCAAGGACTCATGCTACACCCTCTACGTCCCTTGGGGTACCAAGCAATGTTTAGGATCATTCTAATGGTTCTTATAAGTCCTAATACACATTCCTAGACCATTCTAAGCCTTTAGAATACTCTCTTAACCATTCTACACTTGTTAGAACCTCCAAGGACTCATGCTACACCCTCTACGTCCCTTGGGGTACAATGCAATGTTTAGGATCATTCTAATGGTTCTTATAAGTCCTAATACACATTCCTAGACTATTCTAAGCCTTTAGAATACTCTCTTAACCATTCTACACTTGTTAGAACCTCCAAGGCCTCATGCTACACCCTCTACGTCCCTTGGTGTACCAAGCAATGTTTAGGATTATACTAATGGTTCTTATAAGTCCTAATAAACATTCCTAGACCATTCTAAGCCTTTAGAGAACTCTCTTAACCATTCTACACTTGTTAGAACCTCCAAGGACTCATGCTACACCCTCTACGTCCCTTGGGGTACCAAGCAATGTTTAGGATCATTCTAATGGTTCTTATAAGTCCTAATACACATTCCTAGACCATTCTAAGCCTTTAGAATACTCTCTTAACCATTCTACACTTGTTAGAACCTCCAAGGACTCATGCTACACCCTCTACGTCCCTTGGGGTTCAATGCAATGTTTAGGATCATTCTAATGGTTCTTATAAGTCCTAATACACATTCCTAGACCATTCTAAGCCTTTAGAATACTCTCTAAACCATTCTACACTTGTTAGAACCTCCAAGGACTCATGCTACACCCTCTACGTCCCTTGGTGTACCAAGCAATGTTTAGGATTATACTAATGGTTCTTATAAGTCCTAATAAACATTCCTAGACCATTCTAAGCCTTTAGAGAACTCTCTTAACCATTCTACACTTGTTAGAAACTCCAAGGACTCATGCTACACCCTCTACGTCCCTTGGGGTACCAAGCAATGTTTAGGATCATTCTAATGGTTCTTATAAGTCCTAATACACATTCCTAGACCATTCTAAGCCTTTAGAATACTCTCTTAACCATTCTACACTTGTTAGAACCTCCAAGGACTCATGCTACACCCTCTACGTCCCTTGGGGTACAATGCAATGTTTAGGATCATTCTAATGGTTCTTATAAGTCCTAATACACATTCCTAGACCATTCTAAGCCATTAGAATACTCTCTTAACCATTCTACACTTGTAAGAACCTCCAAGGACTCATGCTACACCCTCTACGTCCCTTGGGGTACCAAGCAATGTTTAGGATCATTCTAATGGTTCTTATAAGTCCTAATACACATTCCTAGACCATTCTAAGCCTTTAGAATACTCTCTTAACCATTCTACACTTGTTAGAACCTCCAAGGACTCATGCTACACCCTCTACGTCCCTTGGGGTTCAATGCAATGTTTAGGATCATTCTAATGGTTCTTATAAGTCCTAATACACATTCCTAGACCATTCTAAGCCTTTAGAGAACTCTCTTAACCATTCTACACTTGTTAGAACCTCCAAGGACTCATGCTACACCCTCTACGTCCCTTGGGGTACAAGCAATGTTTAGGATCATTCTAATGGTTCTTATAAGTCCTAATACACATTCCTAGACCATTCTAAGCCTTTCGAATACTCTCTTAACCATTCTACACTTGTTAGAACCTCCAAGGACTCATGCTACACCCTCTACGTCCCTTGGTGTACCAAGCAATGTTTAGGATTATACTAATGGTTCTTATAAGTCCTAATAAACATTCCTAGACCATTCTAAGCCTTTAGAGAATTCTCTTAACCATTCTACACTTGTTAGAACCTCCAAGGACTCATGCTACACCCTCTACGTCCCTTGGGGTACCAAGCAATGTTTAGGATCATTCTAATGGTTCTTATAAGTCCTAATACACATTCCTAGACCATTCTAAGCCTTTAGAATACTCTCTAAACCATTCTACACTTGTTAGAACCTCCAAGGACTCATGCTACACCCTCTACGTCCCTTGGGGTACAATGCAATGTTTAGGATCATTCTAATGGTTCTTATAAGTAATAATACACATTCCTAGACCATTCTAAGCCTTTAGAATACTCTCTTAACCATTCTACACTTGTTAGAACCTCCAAGGATTCATGCTACACCCTCTACGTCCCTTGGGGTACAATGCAATGTTTAGGATCATTCTAATGGTTCTTATAAGTCCTAATACACATTCCTAGACTATTCTAAGCCTTTAGAATACTCTCTTAACCATTCTACACTTGTTAGAACCTCCAAGGCCTCATGCTACACCCTCTACGTCCCTTGGTGTACCAAGCAATGTTTAGGATTATACTAATGGTTCTTATAAGTCCTAATAAACATTCCTAGACCATTCTAAGCCTTTAGAGAACTCTCTTAACCATTCTACACTTGTTAGAACCTCCAAGGACTCATGCTACACCCTCTACGTCCCTTGGGGTACCAAGCAATGTTTAGGATCATTCTAATGGTTCTTATAAGTCCTAATACACATTCCTAGACCATTCTAAGCCTTTAAAATACTCTCTTAACCATTCTACACTTGTTAGAACCTCCAAGGACTCATGCTACACCCTCTACGTCCCTTGGTGTACCAAGCAATGTTTAGGATTATACTAATGGTTCTTATAAGTCCTAATAAACATTCCTAGACCATTCTAAGCCTTTAGAGAACTCTCTTAACCATTCTACACTTGTTAGAAACTCCAAGGACTCATGCTACACCCTCTACGTCCCTTGGGGTACCAAGCAATGTTTAGGATCATTCTAATGGTTCTTATAAGTCCTAATACACATTCCTAGACCATTCTAAGCCTTTAGAATACTCTCTTAACCATTCTACACTTGTTAGAACCTCCAAGGACTCATGCTACACCCTCTACGTCCCTTGGTGTACCAAGCAATGTTTAGGATTATACTAATGGTTCTTATAAGTCCTAATACACATTCCTAGACCATTCTAAGCCTTTAGAATACTCTCTTAACCATTCTACACTTGTTAGAACCTCCAAGGACTCATGCTACACCCTCTACGTCCCTTGGGGTACAATGCAATGTTTAGGATCATTCTAATGGTTCTTATAAGTCCTAATACACATTCCTAGACCATTCTAAGCCTTTAGAATACTCTCTTAACCATTCTACACTTGTTAGAACCTCCAAGGACTCATGCTACACCCTCTACGTCCCTTGGGGTACAATGCAATGTTTAGGATCATTCTAATGGTTCTTATAAGTCCTAATACACATTCCTAGACCATTCTAAGCCTTTAGAGAACTCTCTTAACCATTCTACACTTGTTAGAAACTCCAAGGACTCATGCTACACCCTCTACGTCCCTTGGGGTACCAAGCAATGTTTAGGATCATTCTAATGGTTCTTATAAGTCCTAATACACATTCCTAGACCATTCTAAGCCTTTAGAATACTCTCTTAACCATTCTACACTTGTTAGAACCTCCAAGGACTAATGCTACACCCTCTACGTCCCATGGGGTACAATGCAATGTTTAGGATCATTCTAATGGTTCTTATAAGTCCTAATACACATTCCTAGACCATTCTAAGCCATTACAATACTCTCTTAACCATTCTACACTTGTAAGAACCTCCAAGGACTCATGCTACACCCTCTACGTCCCTTGGGGTACCAAGCAATGTTTAGGATCATTCTAATGGTTCTTATAAGTCCTAATACACATTCCTAGACCATTCTAAGCCTTTAGAATACTCTCTTAACCATTCTACACTTGTTAGAACCTCCAAGGACTCATGCTACACCCTCTACGTCCCTTGGGGTACAATGCAATGTTTAGGATCATTCTAATGGTTCTTATAAGTCCTAATACACATTCCTAGACCATTCTAAGCCTTTAGAATACTCTCTTAACCATTCTACACTTGTTAGAACCTCCAAGGACTCATGCTACACCCTCTACGTCCCTTGGTGTACCAAGCAATGTTTAGGATTATACTAATGGTTCTTATAAGTCCTAATAAACATTCCTAGACCATTCTAAGCCTTTAGAGAACTCTCTTAACCATTCTACACTTGTTATAACCTCCAAGGACTCATGCTACACCCTCTACGTCCCTTGGGGTACAAGCAATGTTTAGGATCATTCTAATGGTTCTTATAAGTCCTAATACACATTCCTAGACCATTCTAAGCCTTTCGAATACTCTCTTAACCATTCTACACTTGTTAGAACCTCCAAGAACTCATGCTACACCCTCTACGTCCCTTGGTGTACCAAGCAATGTTTAGGATTATACTAATGGTTCTTATAAGTCCTAATAAACATTCCTAGACCATTCTAAGCCTTTAGAGAACTCTCTTAACCATTCTACACTTGTTAGAACCTCCAAGGACTCATGCTACACCCTCTACGTCCCTTGGGGTACCAAGCAATGTTTAGGATCATTCTAATGGTTCTTATAAGTCCTAATACACATTCCTAGACCATTCTAAGCCTTTAGAATACTCTCTTAACCATTATACACTTGTTAGAACCTCCAAGGACTCATGCTACACCCTCTACGTCCCTTAGGGTTCAATGCAATGTTTAGGATCATTCTAATGGTTCTTATAAGTCCTAATACACATTCCTAGACCATTCTAAGCCTTTAGAATACTCTCTTAACCATTCTACACTTGTTAGAACCTCCAAGGACTCATGCTACACCCTCTACGTCCCTTGGTGTACCAAGCAATGTTTAGGATTATACTAATGGTTCTTATAAGTCCTAATAAACATTCCTAGACCATTCTAAGCCTTTAGAATACTCTCTTAACCATTCTACACTTGTTAGAACCTCCAAGGACTCATGCTACACCCTCTACGTCCCTTGGGGTACAAGCAATGTTTAGGATCATTCTAATGGTTCTTATAAGTCCTAATACACATTCCTAGACCATTCTAAGCCTTTCGAATACTCTCTTAACCATTCTACACTTGTTAGAACCTCCAAGGACTCATGCTACGCCCTCTACGTCCCTTGGTGTACCAAGCAATGTTTAGGATTATACTAATGGTTCTTATAAGTCCTAATAAACATTCCTAGACCATTCTAAGCCTTTAGAGAACTCTCTTAACCATTCTACACTTGTTAGAACCTCCAAGGACTCATGCTACACCCTCTACGTCCCTTGGGGTACAAGCAATGTTTAGGATCATTCTAATGGTTCTTATAAGTCCTAATACACATTCCTAGACCATTCTAAGCCTTTCGAATACTCTCTTAACCATTCTACACTTGTTAGAACCTCCAAGGACTCATGCTACACCCTCTACGTCCCTTGGTGTACCAAGCAATGTTTAGGATTATACTAATGGTTCTTATAAGTCCTAATAAACATTCCTAGACCATTCTAAACCTTTAGAGAACTCTCTTAACCATTCTACACTTGTTAGAACCTCCAAGGACTCATGCTACACCCTCTATGTCCCTTGGGGTACCAAGCAATGTTTAGGATCATTCTAATGGTTCTTATAAGTCCTAATACACATTCCTAGACCAATCTAAGCCTTTAGAATACTCTCTTAACCATTCTACACTTGTTAGAACCTCGAAGGACTCATGCTACATCCTCTACGTCCCTTGGGGTACAATGCAATGTTTAGGATCATTCTAATGGATCTTATAAGTCCTAATACACATTCCTAGACCTTTCTAAGCCTTTAGAGAACTCTCTTAACCATTCTACACTTGTTAGAACCTCCAAGGACTCATGCTACACCCTCTACGTCCCTTGGGGTACCAAGCAATGTTTAGGATCATTCTAATGGTTCTTATAAGTCCTAATACACATTCCTAG
Organism: Crotalaria pallida; assembly: GCA_037953625.1. Taxonomy (NCBI): domain Eukaryota; kingdom Viridiplantae; phylum Streptophyta; class Magnoliopsida; order Fabales; family Fabaceae; genus Crotalaria; species Crotalaria pallida. Next base: position 101,862,741 of record CM075654.1, on the reverse strand, counting down.
ACCATTCTAAGCCTTTAGAATACTCTCTTAACCATTCTACACTTGTTAGAACCTCCAAGGACTCATGCTACACCCTCTACGTCCCTTGGGGTACAAAGCAATGTTTAGGATCATTCTAATGGTTCTTATAAGTCCTAATACACATTCCTAGACCATTCTAAGCCTTTAGAATACTCTCTTAACCATTCTACACTTGTTAGAACCTCCAAGGATTCATGCTACACCCTCTACGTCCCTTGGGGTACAATGCAATGTTTAGGATCATTCTAATGGTTCTTATAAGTCCTAATACACATTCCTAGACCATTCTAAGCCATTAGAATACTCTCTTAACCATTCTACACTTGTAAGAACCTCCAAGGACTCATACTACACCCTCTACGTCCCTTGGGGTACCAAGCAATGTTTAGGATCATTCTAATGGTTCTTATAAGTCCTAATACACATTCCTAGACCATTCTAAGCCTTTAGAATACTCTCTTAACCATTCTACACTTGTTAGAACCTCCAAGGACTCATGCTACACCCTCTACGTCCCTTGGGGTACAAGCAATGTTTAGGATCATTCTAATGGTTCTTATAAGTCCTAATACACATTCCTAGACTATTCTAAGCCTTTAGAGTACTCTCTTAACCATTCTACACTTGTTAGAACCTCCAAGGACTCATGCTACACCCTCTACGTCCCTTGGGGTACCAAGCAATGTTTAGGATCATTCTAATGGTTCTTATAAGTCCTAATACACATTCCTAGACCATTCTAAGCCTTTAGAATACTCTCTTAACCATTCTACACTTGTTAGAACCTCCAAGGACTCATGCTACACCCTCTACGTCCCTTGGGGTACAATGCAATGTTTAGGATCATTCTAGTGGTTCTTATAAGTCCTAAAACACATTCCTAGACCATTCTAAGCCTTTAGAATACTCTCTTAACCATTCTACACTTGTTAGAACCTCCAAGGAATCATGCTACACCCTCTACGTCCCTTGGGGTACAATGCAATGTTTAGGATCATTCTAATGGTTCTTATAAGTCCTAATACACATTCCTAGACCATTCTAAGCCTTTAGAGAACTCTCTTAACCATTCTACACTTGTTAGAACCTCCAAGGACTCATGCTACACCCTCTACGTCCCTTAGGGTTCAATGCAATGTTTAGGATCATTCTAATGGTTCTTATAAGTCCTAATACACATTCCTAGACCATTCTAAGCCTTTAGAATACTCTCTTAACCATTCTACACTTGTTAGAACCTCGAAGGACTCATGCTACATCCTCTACGTCCCTTTGGGTACAATGCAATGTTTAGGATCATTCTAATGGATCTTATAAGTCCTAATACACATTCCTAGACCTTTCTAAGCCTTTAGAGAACTCTCTTAACCATTCTACACTTGTTAGAACCTCCAAGGACTCATGCTACACCCTCTACGTCCCTTGGGGTACCAAGCAATGTTTAGGATCATTCTAATGGTTCTTATAAGTCCTAATACACATTCCTAGACCATTCTAAGCCTTTAGAATACTCTCTTAACCATTCTACACTTGTTAGAACCTCCAAGGACTCATGCTACACCCTCTACGTCCCTTGGGGTACAAAGCAATGTTTAGGATCATTCTAATGGTTCTTATAAGTCCTAATACACATTCCTAGACCATTCTAAGCCTTTAGAATACTCTCTTAACCATTCTACACTTGTTAGAACCTCCAAGGATTCATGCTACACCCTCTACGTCCCTTGGGGTACAATGCAATGTTTAGGATCATTCTAATGGTTCTTATAAGTCCTAATACACATTCCTAGACCATTCTAAGCCATTAGAATACTCTCTTAACCATTCTACACTTGTAAGAACCTCCAAGGACTCATACTACACCCTCTACGTCCCTTGGGGTACCAAGCAATGTTTAGGATCATTCTAATGGTTCTTATAAGTCCTAATACACATTCCTAGACCATTCTAAGCCTTTAGAATACTCTCTTAACCATTCTACACTTGTTAGAACCTCCAAGGACTCATGCTACACCCTCTACGTCCCTTGGGGTACAAGCAATGTTTAGGATCATTCTAATGGTTCTTATAAGTCCTAATACACATTCCTAGACTATTCTAAGCCTTTAGAGTACTCTCTTAACCATTCTACACTTGTTAGAACCTCCAAGGACTCATGCTACACCCTCTACGTCCCTTGGGGTACCAAGCAATGTTTAGGATCATTCTAATGGTTCTTATAAGTCCTAATACACATTCCTAGACCATTCTAAGCCTTTAGAATACTCTCTTAACCATTCTACACTTGTTAGAACCTCCAAGGACTCATGCTACACCCTCTACGTCCCTTGGGGTACAATGCAATGTTTAGGATCATTCTAGTGGTTCTTATAAGTCCTAAAACACATTCCTAGACCATTCTAAGCCTTTAGAATACTCTCTTAACCATTCTACACTTGTTAGAACCTCCAAGGACTCATGCTACACCCTCTACGTCCCTTGGGGTACAATGCAATGTTTAGGATCATTCTAATGGTTCTTATAAGTCCTAATACACATTCCTAGACCATTCTAAGCCTTTAGAGAACTCTCTTAACCATTCTACACTTGTTAGAACCTCCAAGGACTCATGCTACACCCTCTACGTCCCTTAGGGTTCAATGCAATGTTTAGGATCATTCTAATGGTTCTTATAAGTCCTAATACACATTCCTAGACCATTCTAAGCCTTTAGAATACTCTCTTAACCATTCTACACTTGTTAGAACCTCCAAGGACTCATGCTACACCCTCTACGTCCCTTGGTGTACCAAGCAATGTTTAGGATTATACTAATGGTTCTTATAAGTCCTAATAAACATTCCTAGACCATTCTAAGCCTTTAGAATACTCTCTTAACCATTCTACACTTGTTAGAACCTCCAAGGACTCATGCTACACCCTCTACGTCCCTTGGGGTACAAGCAATGTTTAGGATCATTCTAATGGTTCTTATAAGTCCTAATACACATTCCTAGACCATTCTAAGCCTTTCGAATACTCTCTTAACCATTCTACACTTGTTAGAACCTCCAAGGACTCATGCTACGCCCTCTACGTCCCTTGGTGTACCAAGCAATGTTTAGGATTATACTAATGGTTCTTATAAGTCCTAATAAACATTCCTAGACCATTCTAAGCCTTTAGAGAACTCTCTTAACCATTCTACACTTGTTAGAACCTCCAAGGACTCATGCTACACCCTCTACGTCCCTTGGGGTACAAGCAATGTTTAGGATCATTCTAATGGTTCTTATAAGTCCTAATACACATTCCTAGACCATTCTAAGCCTTTCGAATACTCTCTTAACTATTCTACACTTGTTAGAACCTCCAAGGACTCATGCTACACCCTCTACGTCCCTTGGTGTTCCAAGCAATGTTTAGGATTATACTAATTGTTCTTATAAGTCCTAATAAACATTCCTAGACCATTCTAAACCTTTAGAGAACTCTCTTAACCATTCTACACTTGTTAGAACCTCCAAGGACTCAAGCTACACCCTCTACGTCCCTTGGGGTACCAAGCAATGTTTAGGATCATTCTAATGGTTCTTATAAGTCCTAATACACATTCCTAGACCAATCTAAGCCTTTAGAATACTCTCTTAACCATTCTACACTTGTTAGAACCTCCAAGGACTCATGCTACATCCTCTACGTCCCTTGGGGTACAATGCAATGTTTAGGATCATTCTAATGGATCTTATAAGTCCTAATACACATTCCTAGACCTTTCTAAGCCTTTAGAGAACTCTCTTAACCATTCTACACTTGTTAGAACCTCCAAGGACTCATGCTACACCCTCTACGTCCCTTGGGGTACCAAGCAATGTTTAGGATCATTCTAATGGTTCTTATAAGTCCTAATACACATTCCTAGACCATTCTAAGCCTTTAGAATACTCTCTTAACCATTCTACACTTGTTAGAACCTCCAAGGACTCATGCTACACCCTCTACGTCCCTTGGGGTACAAAGCAATGTTTAGGATCATTCTAATGGTTCTTATAAGTCCTAATACACATTCCTAGACCATTCTAAGCCTTTAGAATACTCTCTTAACCATTCTACACTTGTTAGAACCTCCAAGGATTCATGCTACACCCTCTACGTCCCTTGGGGTACAATGCAATGTTTAGGATCATTCTAATGGTTCTTATAAGTCCTAATACACATTCCTAGACCATTCTAAGCCATTAGAATACTCTCTTAACCATTCTACACTTGTAAGAACCTCCAAGGACTCATACTACACCCTCTACGTCCCTTGGGGTACCAAGCAATGTTTAGGATCATTCTAATGGTTCTTATAAGTCCTAATACACATTCCTAGACCATTCTAAGCCTTTAGAATACTCTCTTAACCATTCTACACTTGTTAGAACCTCCAATGACTCATGCTACACCCTCTACGTCCCTTGGGGTACAAGCAATGTTTAGGATCATTCTAATGGTTCTTATAAGTCCTAATACACATTCCTAGACTATTCTAAGCCTTTAGAGTACTCTCTTAACCATTCTACACTTGTTAGAACCTCCAAGGACTCATGCTACACCCTCTACGTCCCTTGGGGTACCAAGCAATGTTTAGGATTATTCTAATGGTTCTTATAAGTCCTAATACACATTCCTAGACCATTCTAAGCCTTTAGAATACTCTCTTAACCATTCTACACTTGTTAGAACCTCCAAGGACTCATGCTACACCCTCTACGTCCCTTGGGGTACAATGCAATGTTTAGGATCATTCTAGTGGTTCTTATAAGTCCTAAAACACATTCCTAGACCATTCTAAGCCTTTAGAATACTCTCTTAACCATTCTACACTTGTTAGAACCTCCAAGGACTCATGCTACACCCTCTACGACCCTTGGGGTACAATGCAATGTTTAGGATCATTCTAATGGTTCTTATAAGTCCTAATACACATTCCTAGACCATTCTAAGCCTTTAGAGATCTCTCTTAACCATTCTACACTTGTTAGAACCTCCAAGGACTCATGCTACACCCTCTACGTCCCTTGGGGTACCAAGCAATTTTAGGATCATTCTAATGGTTCTTATAAGTCCTAATAAACATTCCTAGACCATTCTAAGCCTTTAGAGAACTCTCTTAACCATTCTACACTTGTTAGAACCTCCAAGGACTCATGCTACACCCTCTACGTCCCTTGGGGTACCAAGCAATGTTTAGGATCATTCTAATGGTTCTTATAAGTCCTAATACACATTCCTAGACCATTCTAAGCCATTAGAATACTCTCTTAACCATTCTACACTTGTTAGAACCTCCAAGGACTCATGCTACACCCTCTACGTCCCTTGGGGTACCAAGCAATGTTTAGGATCATTCTAATGGTTCTTATAAGTCCTAATACACATTCCTAGACCATTCTAAGCCTTTTGAGTACTCTCTTAACCATTCTACACTTGTTAGAACCTCCAAGGACTCATGCTACACCCTCTACGTCCCTTGGTGTACCAAGCAATGTTTAGGATTATACTAATGGTTCTTATAAGTCCTAATAAACATTCCTAGACCATTCTAAACCTTTAGAGAACTCTCTTAACCATTCTACACTTGTTAGAACCTCCAAGGACTCATGCTACACCCTCTACGTCCCTTGGGGTACCAAGCAATGTTTAGGATCATTCTAATGGTTCTTATAAGTCCTAATACACATTCCTAGACCAATCTAAGCCTTTAGAATACTCTCTTAACCATTCTACACTTGTTAGAACCTCCAAGGACTCATGCTACATCCTCTACGTCCCTTGGGGTACAATGCAATGTTTAGGATCATTCTAATGGATCTTATAAGTCCTAATACACATTCCTAGACCATTCTAAGCCATTAGAATACTCTCTTAACCATTCTACACTTGTTAGAACCTCCAAGGACTCATGCTACACCCTCTACGTCCCTTGGGGTACCAAGCAATGTTTAGGATCATTCTAATGGTTCTTATAAGTCCTAATACACATTCCTAGACTATTCTAAGCCTTTAGAATACTCTCTTAACCATTCTACACTTGTTAGAACCTCCAAGGACTCATGTTACACCCTCTACGTCCCTTGGTGTACCAAGCAATGTTTAGGATTATACTAATGGTTCTTATAAGTCCTAATAAACATTCCTAGACCATTCTAAACCTTTAGAGAACTCTCTTAACCATTCTACACTTGTTAGAACCTCCAAGGACTCATGCTACACCCTCTACGTCCCTTGGGGTACCAAGCAATGTTTAGGATCATTCTAATGGTTCTTATAAGTCCTAATACACATTCCTAGACCAATCTAAGCCTTTAGAATACTCTCTTAACCATTCTACACTTGTTAGAACCTCCAAGGACTCATGCTACATCCTCTACGTCCCTTGGGGTACAATGCAATGTTTAGGATCATTCTAATTGATCTTATAAGTCCTAATACACATTCCTAGACCTTTCTAAGCCTTTAGAGAACTCTCTTAACCATTCTACACTTGTTAGAACCTCCAAGGACTCATGCTACACCCTCTACGTCCCTTGGGGTACCAAGCAATGTTTAGGATCATTCTAATGGTTCTTATAAGTCCTAATACACATTCCTAGACCATTCTAAGCCTTTAGAATACTCTCTTAACCATTCTACACTTGTTAGAACCTCCAAGGACTCATGCTACACCCTCTACGTCCCTTGGGGTACAAAGCAATGTTTAGGATCATTCTAATGGTTCTTATAAGTCCTAATACACATTCCTAGACCATTCTAAGCCTTTAGAATACTCTCTTAACCATTCTACACTTGTTAGAACCTCCAAGGATTCATGCTACACCCTCTACGTCCCTTGGGGTACAATGCAATGTTTAGGATCATTCTAATGGTTCTTATAAGTCCTAATACACATTCCTAGACGATTCTAAGCCTTTAGAATACTCTCTTAACCATTCTACACTTGTTAGAACCTCCAAGGACTCATGCTACACCCTCTACGTCCCTTGGGGTACCAAGCAATGTTTAGGATCATTCTAATGGTTCTTATAAGTCCTAATACACATTCCTAGACCATTCTAAGCCTTTCGAGTACTCTCTTAACCATTCTACACTTGTTAGAACCTCCAAGGACTCATGCTACACCCTCTACGTCCCTTGGTGTACCAAGTAATGTTTAGGATTATACTAATGGTTCTTATAAGTCCTAATAAACATTCCTAGACCATTCTAAACCTTTAGAGAACTCTCTTAACCATTCTACACTTGTTAGAACCTCCAAGGACTCATGCTACACCCTCTACGTCCCTTGGGGTACCAAGCAATGTTTAGGATCATTCTAATGGTTCTTATAAGTCCTAATACACATTCCTAGACCATTCTAAGCCATTAGAATACTCTCTTAACCATTCTACACTTGTTAGAACCTCCAAGGACTCATGCTACACCCTCTACGTCCCTTGGGGTACCAAGCAATGTTTAGGATCATTCTAATGGTTCTTATAAGTCCTAATACACATTCCTAGACCATTCTAAGCCTTTAGAGAACTCTCTTAACCATTCTACACTTGTTAGAACCTCCAAGGACTCATGCTACACCCTCTACGTCCCTTGGGGTACCAAGCAATGTTTAGGATCATTCTAATGGTTCTTATAAGTCCTAATACACATTCCTAGACCAATCTAAGCCTTTAGAATACTCTCTTAACCATTCTACACTTGTTAGAACCTCTAAGGACTCATGCTACATCCTCTACGTCCCTTGGGGTACAATGCAATGTTTAGGATCATTCTAATGGATCTTATAAGTCCTAATACACATTCCTAGACCTTTCTAAGCCTTTAGAGAACTCTCTTAACCATTCTACACTTGTTAGAACCTCCAAGGACTCATGCTACACCCTCTACGTCCCTTGGGGTACCAAGCAATGTTTAGTATCATTCTAATGGTTCTTATAAGTCCTAATACACATTCCTAGACCATTCTAAGCCTTTAGAATACTCTCTTAACCATTCCACACTTGTTAGAACCTCCAAGGATTCATGCTACACCCTCTACGTCCCTTGGGGTACAATGCAATGTTTAGGATCATTCTAATGGTTCTTATAAGTCCTAATACACATTCCTAGACTATTCTAAGCCTTTAGAATACTCTCTTAACCATTCTACACTTGTTAGAACCTCCAAGGACTCATGTTACACCCTCTACGTCCCTTGGTGTACCAAGCAATGTTTAGGATTATACTAATGGTTCTTATAAGTCCTAATAAACATTCCTAGACCATTCTAAGCCTTTAGAGAACTCTCTTAACCATTCTACACTTGTTAGAACCTCCAAGGACTCATGCTACACCCTCTACGTCCCTTGGGGTACAAGCAATGTTTAGGATCATTCTAATGGTTCTTATAAGTCCTAATACACATTCCTAGACCATTCTAAGCCTTTAGAATACTCTCTTAACCATTCTACACTTGTTAGAACCTCCAAGGACTCATGCTACACCCTCTACGTCCCTTGGGGTACCAAGCAATGTTTAGGATCATTCTAATGGTTCTTATAAGTCCTAATACACATTCCTAGACCATTCTAAGCCTTTAGAATACTCTCTTAACCATTCTACACTTGTTAGAACCTCCAAGGACTCATGCTACACCCTCTACGTCCCTTGGGGTACAATGCAATGTTTAGGATCATTCTAGTGGTTCTTATAAGTCCTAAAACACATTCCTAGACCATTCTAAGCCTTTAGAATACTCTCTTAACCATTCTACACTTGTTAGAACCTCCAAGGACTCATGCTACACCCTCTACGTCCCTTGGGGTACAAGCAATGTTTAGGATCATTCTAATGGTTCTTATAAGTCCTAATACACATTCCTAGACTATTCTAAGCCTTTAGAGTACTCTCTTAACCATTCTACACTTGTTAGAACCTCCAAGGACTCATGCTACACCCTCTACGTCCCTTGGGGTACCAAGCAATGTTTAGGATCATTCTAATGGTTCTTATAAGTCCTAATACACATTCCTAGACCATTCTAAGCCTTTAGAATACTCTCTTAACCATTCTACACTTGTTAGAACCTCCAAGGACTCATGCTACACCCTCTACGTCCCTTGGGGTACAATGCAATGTTTAGGATCATTCTAGTGGTTCTTATAAGTCCTAAAACACATTCCTAGACCATTCTAAGCCTTTAGAATACTCTCTTAACCATTCTACACTTGTTAGAACCTCCAAGGAATCATGCTAAACCCTCTACGTCCCTTGGGGTACAATGCAATGTTTAGGATCATTCTAATGGTTCTTATAAGTCCTAATACACATTCCTAGACCATTCTAAGCCTTTAGAGAACTCTCTTAACCATTCTACACTTGTTAGAACCTCCAAGGACTCATGCTACACCCTCTACGTCCCTTAGGGTTCAATGCAATGTTTAGGATCATTCTAATGGTTCTTATAAGTCCTAATACACATTCCTAGACCATTCTAAGCCTTTAGAATACTCTCTTAACCATTCTACACTTGTTAGAACCTCGAAGGACTCATGCTACATCCTCTACGTCCCTTTGGGTACAATGCAATGTTTAGGATCATTCTAATGGATCTTATAAGTCCTAATACACATTCCTAGACCTTTCTAAGCCTTTAGAGAACTCTCTTAACCATTCTACACTTGTTAGAACCTCCAAGGACTCATGCTACACCCTCTACGTCCCTTGGGGTACCAAGCAATGTTTAGGATCATTCTAATGGTTCTTATAAGTCCTAATACACATTCCTAGACCATTCTAAGCCTTTAGAATACTCTCTTAACCATTCTACACTTGTTAGAACCTCCAAGGACTCATGCTACACCCTCTACGTCCCTTGGGGTACAAAGCAATGTTTAGGATCATTCTAATGGTTCTTATAAGTCCTAATACACATTCCTAGACCATTCTAAGCCTTTAGAATACTCTCTTAACCATTCTACACTTGTTAGAACCTCCAAGGATTCATGCTACACCCTCTACGTCCCTTGGGGTACAATGCAATGTTTAGGATCATTCTAATGGTTCTTATAAGTCCTAATACACATTCCTAGACCATTCTAAGCCATTAGAATACTCTCTTAACCATTCTACACTTGTAAGAACCTCCAAGGACTCATACTACACCCTCTACGTCCCTTGGGGTACCAAGCAATGTTTAGGATCATTCTAATGGTTCTTATAAGTCCTAATACACATTCCTAGACCATTCTAAGCCTTTAGAATACTCTCTTAACCATTCTACACTTGTTAGAACCTCCAAGGACTCATGCTACACCCTCTACGTCCCTTGGGGTACAAGCAATGTTTAGGATCATTCTAATGGTTCTTATAAGTCCTAATACACATTCCTAGACTATTCTAAGCCTTTAGAGTACTCTCTTAACCATTCTACACTTGTTAGAACCTCCAAGGACTCATGCTACACCCTCTACGTCCCTTGGGGTACCAAGCAATGTTTAGGATCATTCTAATGGTTCTTATAAGTCCTAATACACATTCCTAGACCATACTAAGCCTTTAGAATACTCTCTTAACCATTCTACACTTGTTAGAACCTCCAAGGACTCATGCTACACCCTCTACGTCCCTTGGGGTACAAAGCAATGTTTAGGATCATTCTAATGGTTCTTATAAGTCCTAATACACATTCCTAGACCATTCTAAGCCTTTAGAATACTCTCTTAACCATTCTACACTTGTTAGAACCTCCAAGGATTCATGCTACACCCTCTACGTCCCTTGGGGTACAATGCAATGTTTAGGATCATTCTAATGGTTCTTATAAGTCCTAATACACATTCCTAGACTATTCTAAGCCTTTAGAATACTCTCTTAACCATTGTACACTTGTTAGAACCTCCAAGGATTCATGCTACACCCTCTACGTCCCTTGGGGTACAATGCAATGTTTAGGATCATTCTAATGGTTCTTATAAGTCCTAATAAACATTCCTAGACTATTCCAAGGACTCATGCTACACCCTCTACGTCCCTTGGTGTACCAAGCAATGTTTAGGATCATTCTAATGGTTCTTATAAGTCCTAATACACATTCCTAGACCATTCTAAGCCTTTAGAGAACTCTCTTAACCATTCTACACTTGTTAGAACCTCCAAGGACTCATGCTACACCCTCTACGTCCCTTGGGGTACAATGCAATGTTTAGGATCATTCTAATGGATCTTATAAGTCCTAATACACATTCCTAGACCTTTCTAAGCCTTTAGAGAACTCTCTTAACCATTCTACACTTGGTCGAACCTCCAAGGACTCATGCTACACCCTCTACGTCCCTTGGGGTACAAAGCAATGTTTAGGATCATTCTAATGGATCTTATAAGTCCTAATACACATTCCTAGACCATTCTAAGCCTTTAGAATACTCTCTTAACCATTGTACACTTGTTAGAACCTCCAAGGATTCATGCTACACCCTCTACGTCCCTTGGGGTACAATGCAATGTTTAGGATCATTCTAATGGATCTTATAAGTCCTAATACACATTCCTAGACCTTTCTAAGCCTTTAGAGAACTCTCTTAACCATTCTACACTTGGTCGAACCTCCAAGGACTCATGCTACACCCTCTACGTCCCTTGGTGTACCAAGCAATGTTTAGGATCATTCTAATGGTTCTTATAAGTCCTAATACACATTCCTAGACCATTCTAAGCCTTTAGAATACTCTCTTAACCATTGTACACTTGTTAGAACCTCCAAGGATTCATGCTACACCCTCTACGTCCCTTGGGGTACAATGCAATGTTTAGGATCATTCTAATGGTTCTTATAAGTCCTAATAAACATTCCTAGACCATTCTAAGCCTTTAGAGAACTCTCTTAACCATTCTACACTTGTTAGAACCTCCAAGGATTCATGCTACACCCTCTACGTCCCTTGGGGTACAATGCAATGTTTAGGATCATTCTAATGGTTCTTATAAGTCCTAATACACATTCCTAGACCATTCTAAGCCTTTAGAATACTCTCTTAACCATTCTACACTTGTTAGAACCTCCAAGGACTCATGCTACACCCTCTACGTCCCTTGGGGTACAAAGCAATGTTTAGGATCATTCTAATGGTTCTTATAAGTCCTAATACACATTCCTAGACCATTCTAAGCCTTTAGAATACTCTCTTAACCATTGTACACTTGTTAGAACCTCCAAGGATTCATGCTACACCCTCTACGTCCCTTGGGGTACAATGCAATGTTTAGGATCATTCTAATGGTTCTTATAAGTCCTAATAAACATTCCTAGACCATTCTAAGCCTTTAGAGAACTCTCTTAACCATTCTACACTTGTTAGAACCTCCAAGGACTCATGCTACACCCTCTACGTCCCTTGGGGTACAATGCAATGTTTAGGATCATTCTAATGGTTCTTATAAGTCCTAATACACATTCCTAGACCATTCTAAGCCATTAGAATACTCTCTTAACCATTCTACACTTGTTAGAACCTCCAAGGACTCATGCTACACCCTCTACGTCCCTTGGGGTACGAAGCAATGTTTAGGATCATTCTAATGGTTCTTATAAGTCCTAATACACATTCCTAGACTATTCTAAGCCTTTAGAATACTCTCTTAACCATTCTACACTTGTTAGAACCTCCAAGGACTCATGCTACACCCTCTACGTCCCTTGGTGTACCAAGCAATGTTTAGGATCATTCTAATGGTTCTTATAAGTCCTAATACACATTCCTAGACCATTCTAAGCCTTTAGAATACTCTCTTAACCATTCTACACTTGTTAGAACCTCCAAGGACTCATGCTACACCCTCTACGTCCCTTGGTGTACCAAGCAATGTTTAGGATTATTCTAATGGTTCTTATAAGTCCTAATACACATTCCTAGACCATTCTAAGCCTTTAGAGAACTCTCTTAACCATTCTACACTTGTTAGAACCTCCAAGGACTCATGCTACACCCTTTACGTCCCTTGGGGTACCAAGCAATGTTTAGGATCATTCTAATGGTTCTTATAAGTCCTAATACACATTCCTAGACCTTTCTAAGCCTTTAGAATACTCTCTTAACCATTCTACACTTGTTAGAACCTCCAAGGACTCATGCTACACCCTGTACGTCCCTTGGTGTACCAAGCAATGTTTAGGATCATTCTAATGGTTCTTATAAGTCCTAATAAACATTCCTAGACCATTCTAAGCCTTTAGAGAACTCTCTTAACCATTCTACACTTGTTAGAACCTCCAAGGACTCATGCTACACCCTCTACGTCCCTTGGGGTACAAAGCAATGTTTAGGATCATTCTAATGGTTCTTATAAGTCCTAATATACATTCCTAGACCATTCTAAGCCTTTAGAATACTCTCTTAACCATTCTACACTTGTTAGAACCTCCAAGGACTCATGCTACACCCTGTACGTCCCTTGGTGTACCAAGCAATGTTTAGGATCATTCTAATGGTTCTTATAAGTCCTAATAAACATTCCTAGACCATTCTAAGCCTTTAGAGAACTCTCTTAACCATTCTACACTTGTTAGAACCTCCAAGGACTCATGCTACACCCTCTACGTCCCTTGGGGTACAAGCAATGTTTAGGATCATTCTAATGGTTCTTATAAGTCCTAATAAACATTCCTAGACCATTCTAAGCCTTTAGAGAACTCTCTTAACCATTCTACACTTGTTAGAACCTCCAAGGACTCATGCTACACCCTTTACGTCCCTTGGGGTACCAAGCAATGTTTAGGATCATTCTAATGGTTCTTATAAGTCCTAATACACATTCCTAGACCATTCTAAGCCTTTAGAATACTCTCTTAACCATTCTACACTTGTTAGAACCTCCAAGGACTCATGCTGCACCCTCTACGTCCCTTGGTGTACCAAGCAATGTTTAGGATTATACTAATGGTTCTTATAAGTCCTAATACACATTCCTAGACCTTTCTAAGCCTTTAGAATACTCTCTTAACCATTCTACACTTGTTAGAACCTCCAAGGACTCATGCTACACCCTCTACGTCCCTTGGGGTACCAAGCAATGTTTAGGATCATTCTAATGGTTCTTATAAGTCCTAATACACATTCCTAGACCTTTCTAAGCCTTTAGAATACTCTCTTAACCATTCTACACTTGTTAGAACCTCCAAGGACTCATGCTACACCCTGTACGTCCCTTGGGGTACAAAGCAATGTTTAGGATCATTCTAATGGTTCTTATAAGTCCTAATAAACAATCCTAGACCTTTCTAAGCCATTAGAATACTCTCTTAACCATTCTACACTTGTTAGAACCTCCAAGGACTCATGCTACACCCTGTACGTCCCTTGGGGTACCAAGCAATGTTTAGGATCATTCTAATGGTTCTTATAAGTCCTAATACACATTCCTAGACCATTCTAAGCCTTTAGAATACTCTCTTAACCATTCTACACTTGTTAGAACCTCCAAGGACACATGCTACACCCTGTACGTCCCTTGGTGTACCAAGCAATGTTTAGGATCATTCTAATAGTTCTTATAAGTCCTAATAAACATTCCTAGACCATTCTAAGCCTTTAGAGAACTCTCTTAACCATTCTACACTTGTTAGAACCTCCAAGGACTCATGCTACACCCTGTACGTCCCTTGGGGTACAAAGCAATGTTTAGGATCGTTCTAATGGTTCTTATAAGTCCTAATAAACATTCCTAGACCTTTCTAAGCCTTTAGAATACTCTCTTAACCATTCTACACTTGTTAGAACCTCCAAGGACTCATGCTACACCCTGTACGTCCCTTGGGGTACCAAGCAATGTTTAGGATCATTCTAATGGTTCTTATAAGTCCTAATACACATTCCTAGACCATTCTAAGCCTTTAGAATACTCTCTTAACCATTCTACACTTGTTAGAACCTCCAAGGACACATGCTACACCCTGTACGTCCCTTGGTGTACCAAGCAATGTTTAGGATCATTCTAATAGTTCTTATAAGTCCTAATAAACATTCCTAGACCATTCTAAGCCTTTAGAGAACTCTCTTAACCATTCTACACTTGTTAGAACCTCCAAGGACTCATGCTACACCCTCTACGTCCCTTGGGGTACAAGCAATGTTTAGGATCATTCTAATGGTTCTTATAAGTCCTAATAAACATTCCTAGACCATTCTAAGCCTTTAGAGAACTCTCTTAACCATTCTACACTTGTTAGAACCTCCAAGGACTCATGCTACACCCTTTACGTCCCTTGGGGTACCAAGCAATGTTTAGGATCATTCTAATGGTTCTTATAAGTCCTAATACACATTCCTAGACCATTCTAAGCCTTTAGAATACTCTCTTAACCATTCTACACTTGTTAGAACCTCCAAGGACTCATGCTGCACCCTCTACGTCCCTTGGTGTACCAAGCAATGTTTAGGATTATACTAATGGTTCTTATAAGTCCTAATACACATTCCTAGACCTTTCTAAGCCTTTAGAATACTCTCTTAACCATTCTACACTTGTTAGAACCTCCAAGGACTCATGCTACACCCTCTACGTCCCTTGGGTTACCAAGCAATGTTTAGGATCATTCTAATGGTTCTTATAAGTCCTAATACACATTCCTAGACCTTTCTAAGCCTTTAGAATACTCTCTTAACCATTCTACACTTGTAAGAACCTCCAAGGACTCATGCTACACCCTGTACGTCCCTTGGGGTACCAAGCAATGTTTAGGATCATTCTAATGGTTCTTATAAGTCCTAATACACATTCCTAGACCTTTCTAAGCCTTTAGAATACTCTCTTAACCATTCTACACTTGTTAGAACCTCCAAGGACTCATGCTACACCCTGTACGTCCCTTGGGGTACCAAGCAATGTTTAGGATCATTCTAATGGTTCTTATAAGTCCTAATACACATTCCTAGACCATTCTAAGCCTTTAGAATACTCTCTTAACCATTCTACACTTGTTAGAACCTCCAAGGACACATGCTACACCCTGTACGTCCCTTGGTGTACCAAGCAATGTTTAGGATCATTCTAATAGTTCTTATAAGTCCTAATAAACATTCCTAGACCATTCTAAGCCTTTAGAGAACTCTCTTAACCATTCTACACTTGTTAGAACCTCCAAGGACTCATGCTACACCCTCTACGTCCCTTGGGGTACAAAGCAATGTTTAGGATCATTCTAATGGTTCTTATAAGTCCTAATACACATTCCTAGACCATTCTAAGCCTTTAGAATACTCTCTTAACCATTCTACACTTGTTAGAACCTCCAAGGACTCATGCTACACCCTATACATCCCTTGGTGTACCAAGCTATGTTTAGGATCATTCTAATGGTTCTTATAAGTCCTAATAAACATTCCTAGACCATTCTAAGCCTTTAGAGAACTCTCTTAACCATTCTACACTTGTTAGAACCTCCAAGGACTCATGCTACACCCTTTACGTCCCTTGGGGTACCAAGCAATGTTTAGGATCATTCTAATGGTTCTTATAAGTCCTAATACACATTCCTAGACCATTCTAAGCCTTTAGAATACTCTCTTAACCATTCTACACTTGTTAGAACCTCCAAGGACTCATGCTGCACCCTCTACGTCCCTTGGTGTACCAAGCAATGTTTAGGATTATACTAATGGTTCTTATAAGTCCTAATACACATTCCTAGACCTTTCTAACCCTTTAGAATACTCTCTTAACCATTCTACACTTGTTAGAACCTCCAAGGACTCATGCTACACCCTCTACGTCCCTTGGGGTACCAAGCAATGTTTAGGATCATTCTAATGGTTCTTATAAGTCCTAATACACATTCCTAGACCTTTCTAAGCCTTTAGAATACTCTCTTAACCATTCTACACTTGTTAGAACCTCCAAGGACTCATGCTACACCCTGTACGTCCCTTGGGGTACCAAGCAATGTTTAGGATCATTCTAATGGTTCTTATAAGTCCTAATACACATTCCTAGACCATTCTAAGCCTTTAGAATACTCTCTTAACCATTCTACACTTGTTAGAACCTCCAAGGACTCATGCTACACCCTGTACGTCCCTTGGTGTACCAAGCAATGTTTAGGATTATACTAATGGTTCTTATAAGTCCTAATAAACATTCCTAGACCATTCTAAGCCTTTAGAGAACTCTCTTAACCATTCTACACTTGTTTGAACCTCCAAGGACTCATGCTACACCCTCTACGTCCCTTGGGGTACCAAGCAATGTTTAGGATCATTCTAATGGTTCTTATAAGTCCTAATACACATTCCTAGACCATTCTAAGCCTTTAGAATACTCTCTTAACCATTCTACACTTGTTAGAACCTCCAAGGACTCATGCTACACCCTGTACGTCCCTTGGTGTACCAAGCAATGTTTAGGATCATTCTAATGGTTCTTATAAGTCCTAATACACATTCCTAGACCATTCTAAGCCTTTAGAATACTCTCTTAACCATTCTACACTTGTTAGAACCTCCAAGGACTCATGCTACACCCTATACGTCCCTTGGTGTACCAAGCAATGTTTAGGATTATACTAATGGTTCTTATAAGTCCTAATACACATTCCTAGACCATTCTAAGCCTTTAGAATACTCTTAACCATTATACACTTGTTAGAACGTCCAAGGACTTATCCTACACTCTCTACGTCCATTAGGGTACCAAGCAATGTTTAGGATCATTCTAAATGTTCGTATATGTCTTAATACACATTCCTATACCATTCTAAGCCTTTAAATTACTCTCTTAACCATTCTACACTTGTTAGAACCTCCAAGGACTCATGCTACACCTTCTAAGTCCCTTCGGGTACCAAGCAATGTTTAGGATCATTCTAATGGTTCTTATAAGTCCTAATACACATTCCTAGACCATTCTAAGCCTTTAGAATACTCTCTTAACCATTCTACACTTGTTAGAACCTCCAAGGACTCATGCTACACCCTCTACGTCCCTTGGGGTACAAAGCAATGTTTAGGATCATTCTAATTGTTCTTATAAGTCCTAATACACATTCTTAGACCATTCTAAGCCTTTAGAATACTCTCTTAACCATTCTACACTTGTTAGAACCTCCAAGGACTCATGTTACACCCTATACGTCCCTTGGTGTACCAAGCAATGTTTAGGATAATACTAATGGTTCTTATAAGTCCTAATAAACATTCCTAGACCATTCTAAGCCTTTAGAGAACTCTCTTAACCATTCTACACTTGTTAGAACCTCCAAGGACTCATGCTATACCCCCTACATCCCTTGGGGTACCAAGCAATGTTTAGGATCATTCTAATGGTTCTTATAAGTCCTAATACACATTCCTAGACCATTCTAAGCCTTTAGAGAACTCTCTTAACCATTCTACACTTGATAGAACCTCCAAGGACTCATGCTACACCCTCTACGTCCCTTGGGGTACCAAGCAATGTTTAGGATCATTCTAATGGTTCTTATAAGTCCTAATACACATTCCTAGACCATTCTAAGCCTTTAGAATACTCTCTTAACCATTCTACACTTGTTAGAACCTCCAAGGACTCATGCTACACCCTCTACGTCCCTTGGTGTACCAAGCAATGTTTAGGATAATACTAATGGTTCTTATAAGTCCTAATAAACACTCCTAGACCATTCTAAGCCTTTAGAGAACTCTCTTAACCATTCTACACTTGTTAGAACCTCCAAGGACTCATGCTACACCCTCTACGTCCCTTGGGGTACCAAGCAATGTTTAGGATCATTCTAATGGTTCTTATAAGTCCTAATACACATTCCTAGACCATTCTAAGCAATGTTTAGGATCATTCTACACGTGTTAGAACCTCCAAGGACTCATGCTACACCCTCTACGTCCCTTGGTGTACCAAGCAATGTTTAGGATTATACTAATGGTTCTTATAAGTCCTAATACACATTCCTAGACCATTCTAAGCCTTTAGAGAACTCTCTTAACCATTCTACACTTGTTAGAACCTCCAAGGACTCATGCTGCACCCTCTACGTCCCTTGGGGTACCAAGCAATGTTTAGGATCATTCTAATGGTTCTTATAAGTCCTAATACACATTCCTAGACCATTCTAAGCCTTTAGAATACTCTCTTAACCATTCTACACTTGTTAGAACCTCCAAGGACTCATGCTACACCCTCTACGTCCCTTGGGGTACCAAGCAATGTTTAGGATCATTCTAATGGTTCTTATAAGTCCTAATACACATTCCTAGACCATTCTAAGCCTTTAGAATACTCTCTTAACCATTCTACACGTGTTAGAACCTCCAACGACTCATGCTACACCCTCTACGTCCCTTGGTGTACCAAGCAATGTTTAGGATTATACTAATGGTTCTTATAAGTCCTAATACACATTCCTAGACCATTCTAAGCCTTTAGAGAACTCTCTTAACCATTCTACACTTGTTAGAACCTCCAAGGACTCATGCTACACCCTCTACGTCCCTTGGGGTACCAAGCAATGTTTAGGATCATTCTAACGGTTCTTATAAGTCCTAATACACATTCCTAGACCATTCTAAGCCTTTAGAGAACTCTCTTAACCATTCTACACTTGTTAGAACCTCCAAGGACTCATGCTACACCCTCTACGTCCCTTGGGGTACCAAGCAATGTTTAGGATCATTCTAATGGTTCTTATAAGTCCTAATACACATTCCTAGACCATTCTAAGCCTTTAGAATACTCTCTTAACCATTCTACACGAGTTAGAACCTCCAAGGACTCATGCTACACCCTCTACGTCCCTTGGTGTACCAAGCAATGTTTAGGATTATACTAATGGTTCTTATAAGTCCTAATACACATTCCTAGACCTTTCTAAGCCTTTAGAATACTCTCTTAACCATTCTACACTTGTTAGAACCTCCAAGGACTCATGCTACACCCTCTACGTCCCTTGGGGTACCAACCAATGTTTAGGATCATTCTAATGGTTCTTATAAGTCCTAATACACATTCCAAGACCTTTCTAAGCCTTTAGAATACTCTCTTAACCATTCTACACTTGTTAGAACCTCCAAGGACTCATGCTACACCCTCTACGCCCCTTGGGGTACAATGCAATGTTTAGGATCATTCTAATGGTTCTTATAAGTCCTAATACACATTCCTAGACCATTCTAAGCCTTTAGAGAACTCTCTTAACCATTCTACACTTGTTAGAACCTCCAAGGACTCATGCTACACCCTCTACGTCCCTTGGGGTACCAAGCAATGTTTAGGATCATTCTAATGGTTCTTATAAGTCCTAATACACATTCCTAGACCATTCTAAGCCTTTAGAATACTCTCTTAACCATTCTACACTTGTTAGAACCTCCAAGGACTCATGCTACACCCTGTACGTCCCTTGGTGTACCAAGCAATGTTTAGGATTATACTAATTGTTCTTATAAGTCCTAATACACATTCCTAGACCATTCTAAGCCTTTAGAATACTCTCTTAACCATTCTACACTTGTTAGAACCTCCAAGGACTCATGCTACACCCTGTACGTCCCTTGGTGTACCAAGCAATGTTTAGGATTATACTAATGGTTCTTATAAGTCCTAATACACATTCCTAGACCTTTCTAAGCCTTTAGAATACTCTCTTAACCATTCTACACTTGTTAGAACCTCCAAGGACTCATGCTACACCCTCTACGTCCCTTGGTGTACCAAGCAATGTTTAGGATAATACTAATGGTTCTTATAAGTCCTAATAAACATTCCTAGACCATTCTAAGTCTTTAGAGAACTCTCTTAACCATTCTACACTTGTTAGAACCTCCCAGGACTCATGCTACACCCTCTACGTCCCTTGGTGTACCAAGCAATGTTTAGGATTATACTAATGGTTCTTATAAGTCCTAATACACATTCCTAGACCTTTCTAAGCCTTTAGAATACTCTCTTAACCATTCTACACTTGTTAGAACCTCCAAGGACTCATGCTACACCCTCTATGTCCCTTGGTGTACCAAGCAATGTTTAGGATAATACTAATGGTTCTTATAAGTCCTAATAAACATTCCTAGACCATTCTAAGCCTTTAGAGAACTCTCTTAACCATTCTACACTTGTTAGAACCTCCAAGGACTCATGCTACACCCTCTACGTCCCTTGGGGTACCAAGCAATGTTTAGGATCATTCTAATGGTTCTTATAAGTCCTAATACACATTCCTAGACCATTCTAAGCCTTTAGAATACTCTCTTAACCATTCTACACTTGTTAGAACCTCCAAGGACTCATGCTACACCCTCTACGTCCCTTGGTGTACCAAGCAATGTTTAGGATAATACTAATGGTTCTTATAAGTCCTAATAAACATTCCTAGACCATTCTAAGCCTTTAGAGAACTCTCTTAACCATTCTACACTTGTTAGAACCTCCAAGGCTCATGCTACACCCTCTACGTCCCTTGGGGTACCAAGCAATGTTTAGGATCATTCTAACGGTTCTTATAAGTCCTAATACACATTCCTAGACCATTCTAAGCCTTTAGAGAACTCTCTTAACCATTCTACACTTGTTAGAACCTCCAAGGACCCATGCTACACCCTCTACGTCCCTTGGGGTACCAAGCAATGTTTAGGATCATTCTAATGGTTTTATAAGTCCTAATACACATTCCTAGACCATTCTAAGCCTTTAGAATACTCTCTTAACCATTCTACACGTGTTAGAACCTCCAAGGACTCATGCTACACCCTCTACGTCCCTTGGTGTACCAAGCAATGTTTAGGATTATACTAATGGTTCTTATACGTCCTAATACACATTCCTAGACCTTTCTAAGCCTTTAGAATACTCTCTTAACCATTCTACAGTTCTTAGAACCTCCAAGGACTCATGCTACACCCTCTACGTCCCTTGGGGTACCAAGCAATGTTTAGGATCATTCTAATGGTTCTTATAAGTCCTAATACACATTCCTAGACCATTCTAAGCCTTTAGAATACTCTCTTAACCATTCTACACGTGTTAGAACCTCCAAGGACTCATGCTACACCCTCTACGTCCCTTGGTGTACCAAGCAATGTTTAGGATTATACTAATGGTTCTTATAAGTCCTAATACACATTCCTAGACCTTTCTAAGCCTTTAGAATACTCTCTTAACCATTCTACACTTCTTAGAACCTCCAAGGACTCATGCTACACCCTCTACGTCCCTTGGGGTACCAAGCAATGTTTAGGATCATTCTAATGGTTCTTATAAGTCCTAATACACATTCCTAGACCATTCTAAGCCTTTAGAATACTCTCTTAACCATTCTACACTTGTTAGAACCTCCAAGGACTCATGCTACACCCTCTACGTCCCTTGGTGTACCAAGCAATGTTCAGGATTATACTAATGGTTCTTATAAGTCCTAATACACATTCCTATACCATTCTAAGCCTTTAGAATACTCTCTTAACCATTCTACACGTGTTAGAACCTCCAAGGACTCATGCTACACCCTCTACGTCCCTTGGTGTACCAAGCAATGTTTAGGATTATACTAATGGTTCTTATAAGTCCTAATACACATTCCAAGACCTTTCTAAGCCTTTAGAATACTCTCTTAACCATTCTACACTTGTTAGAACCTCCAAGGACTCATGCTACACCCTCTACGTCCCTTGGGGTACCAAGCAATGTTTAGGATCATTCTAATGGTTCTTATAAGTCCTAATACACATTCCTAGACCATTCTAAGCCTTTAGAATACTCTCTTAACCATTCTACACTTGTTAGAACCTCCAAGGACTCATGCTACACCCTCTACGTCCCTTGGGGTACAATGCAATGTTTAGGATCATTCTAATGGTTCTTATAAGTCCTAATACACATTCCTAGACCATTCTAAGCCTTTAGAATACTCTCTTAACCATTCTACACTTTTTAGAACCTCCAAGGACTCATGCTACACCCTATATGTCCCTTGGTGTACCAAGCAATGATTAGGATTATACTAATGGTTCTTATAAGTCCTAATAAACATTCCTAGACCATTCTAAGCCTTTAGAGAACTCTCTTAACCATTCTACACTTGTTAGAACCTCCAAGGACTCATGCTACACCCTCTACGTCCCTTGGGGTACCAAGCAATGTTTAGGATCATTCTAATGGTTCTTATAAGTCCTAATACACATTCCTAGACCATTCTAAGCCTTTAGAATACTCTCTTAACCATTCTACACTTGTTAGAACCTCCAAGGACTCATGCTACACCCTGTACGTCCCTTGGTGTACCAAGCAATGTTTAGGATTATACTAATGGTTCTTATAAGTCCTAATAAACATTCCTAGACCATTCTAAACTTTAGAGAACTCTCTTAACCATTCTACACTTGTTAGAACCTCCAAGGACTCATGATACACCCTCTACGTCCCTTGGGGTACCAAGCAATGTTTAGGATCATTCTAATGGTTCTTATAAGTCCTAATACACATTCCTAGACCATTCTAAGCCTTTAGAATACTCTCTTAACCATTCTACACTTGTTAGAACCTCCAAGGACTCATGCTACACCCTCTACGTCCCTTGGGGTACAATGCAATGTTTAGGATCATTCTAATGGTTCTTATAAGTCCTAATACACATTCCTAGACCTTTCTAAGCCTTTAGAATACTCTCTTAACCATTCTACACTTGTTAGAACCTCCAAGGACTCATGCTACACCCTCTACGTCCCTTGGGGTACCAAGCAATGTTTAGGATCATTCTAATGGTTCTTATAAGTCCTAATACACATTCCTAGACCATTCTAAGCCTTTAGAGAACTCTCTTAACCATTCTACACTTGTTAGAACCTCCAAGGACTCATGCTACACCCTCTACGTCCCTTGGGGTACAATGCAATGTTTAGGATCATTCTAATGGTTCTTATAAGTCCTAATACACATTCCTAGACCATTCTAAGCCTTTAGAATACTCTCTTAACCATTCTACACTTGTTAGAACCTCCAAGGACTCATGCTACACCCTCTACGTCCCTTGGGGTACCAAGCAATGTTTAGGATCATTCTAATGGTTCTTATAAGTCCTAATACACATTCCTAGACCATTCTAAGCCTTTAGAGAACTCTCTTAACCATTCTACACTTGTTAGAACCTCCAAGGACTCATGCTACACCCTCTACGTCCCTTGGGGTACAATGCAATGTTTAGGATCATTCTAATGGTTCTTATAAGTCCTAATACACATTCCTAGACCATTCTAAGCCTTTAGAATACTCTCTTAACCATTCTACACTTGTTAGAACCTCCAAGGACTCATGCTACACCCACTACGTCCCTTGGGGTACAATGCAATGTTTAGGATCATTCTAATGGTTCTTATAAGTCCTAATACACATTCCTAGACCATTCTAAGCCTTTAGAATACTCTCTTAACCATTCTACACTTGTTAGAACCTCCAAGGACTCATGCTACACCCTCTACGTCCCTTGGTGTACCAAGCAATGTTCAGGATTATACTAATGGTTCTTATAAGTCCTAATACACATTCCTAGACCTTTCTAAGCCTTTAGAATACTCTCTTAACCATTCTACACTTGTTAGAACCTCCAAGGACTCATGCTACACCCTCTACGTCCCTTGGGGTACCAAGCAATGTTTAGGATCATTCTAATGGTTCTTATAAGTCCTAATACACATTCCTAGACCATTCTAAGCCTTTAGAATACTCTCTTAACCATTCTACACTTGTTAGAACCTCCAAGGACTCATGCTACACCCTCTACGTCCCTTGGGGTACCAAGCAATGTTTAGGATCATTCTAATGGTTCTTATAAGTCCTAATACACATTCCTAGACCATTCTAAGCCTTTAGAGAACTCTCTTAACCATTCTACACTTGTTAGAACCTCCAAGGACTCATGCTACACCCTCTACGTCCCTTGGGGTACAATGCAATGTTTAGGATCATTCTAATGGTTCTTATAAGTCCTAATACACATTCCTAGACCATTCTAAGCCTTTAGAATACTCTCTTAACCATTCTACACGTGTTAGAACCTCCAAGGACTCATGCTACACCCTCTACGTCCCTTGGTGTACCAAGCAATGTTTAGGATTATACTAATGGTTCTTATAAGTCCTAATACACATTCCTAGACCTTTCTAAGCCTTTAGAATACTCTCTTAACCATTCTACACTTGTTAGAACCTCCAAGGACTCATGCTACACCCTCTACGTCCCTTGGGGTACCAAGCAATGTTTAGGATCATTCTAATGGTTCTTATAAGTCCTAATACACATTCCTAGACCATTCTAAGCCTTTAGAGAACTCTCTTAACCATTCTACACTTGTTAGAACCTCCAAGGACTCATGCTACACCCTCTACGTCCCTTGGGGTACAATGCAATGTTTAGGATCATTCTAATGGTTCTTATAAGTCCTAATACACATTCCTAGACCTTTCTAAGCCTTTAGAATACTCTCTTAACCATTCTACACTTGTTAGAACCTCCAAGGACTCATGCTACACCCTCTACGTCCCTTGGGGTACCAAGCAATGTTTAGGATCATTCTAATGGTTCTTATAAGTCCTAATACACATTCCTAGACCATTCTAAGCCTTTAGAATACTCTCTTAACCATTCTACACTTGTTAGAACCTCCAAGGACTCATGCTACACCCTCTACGTCCCTTGGGGTACCAAGCAATGTTTAGGATCATTCTAATGGTTCTTATAAGTCCTAATACACATTCCTAGACCATTCTAAGCCTTTAGAGAACTCTCTTAAC
The DNA here is from genome assembly GCA_037953625.1 of Crotalaria pallida. Lineage (NCBI taxonomy): Eukaryota > Viridiplantae > Streptophyta > Magnoliopsida > Fabales > Fabaceae > Crotalaria > Crotalaria pallida. The sequence continues at coordinate 101,836,960 of CM075654.1, read as the reverse complement.
CATTCTACACTTGTTAGAACCTCCAAGGACTCATGCTACACCCTCTACGTCCCTTGGGGTACAATGCAATGTTTAGGATCATTCTAATGGTTCTTATAAGTCCTAATACACATTCCTAGACCATTCTAAGCCTTTAGAATACTCTCTTAACCATTCTACACGTGTTAGAACCTCCAAGGACTCATGCTACACCCTCTACGTCCCTTGGTGTACCAAGCAATGTTTAGGATTATACTAATGGTTCTTATAAGTCCTAATACACATTCCTAGACCTTTCTAAGCCTTTAGAATACTCTCTTAACCATTCTACACTTGTTAGAACCTCCAAGGACTCATGCTACACCCTCTACGTCCCTTGGGGTACCAAGCAATGTTTAGGATCATTCTAATGGTTCTTATAAGTCCTAATACACATTCCTAGACCATTCTAAGCCTTTAGAGAACTCTCTTAACCATTCTACACTTGTTAGAACCTCCAAGGACTCATGCTACACCCTCTACGTCCCTTGGGGTACAATGCAATGTTTAGGATCATTCTAATGGTTCTTATAAGTCCTAATACACATTCCTAGACCATTCTAAGCCTTTAGAATACTCTCTTAACCATTCTACACTTGTTAGAACCTCCAAGGACTCATGCTACACCCTCTACGTCCCTTGGGGTACCAAGCAATGTTTAGGATCATTCTAATGGTTCTTATAAGTCCTAATACACATTCCTAGACCATTCTAAGCCTTTAGAGAACTCTCTTAACCATTCTACACTTGTTAGAACCTCCAAGGACTCATGCTACACCCTCTACGTCCCTTGGGGTACAATGCAATGTTTAGGATCATTCTAATGGTTCTTATAAGTCCTAATACACATTCCTAGACCATTCTAAGCCTTTAGAATACTCTCTGAACCATTCTACACTTGTTAGAACCTCCAAGGACTCATGCTACACCCACTACGTCCCTTGGGGTACAATGCAATGTTTAGGATCATTCTAATGGTTCTTATAAGTCCTAATACACATTCCTAGACCATTCTAAGCCTTTAGAATACTCTCTTAACCATTCTACACTTGTTAGAACCTCCAAGGACTCATGCTACACCCTCTACGTCCCTTGGTGTACCAAGCAATGTTCAGGATTATACTAATGGTTCTTATAAGTCCTAATACACATTCCTAGACCTTTCTAAGCCTTTAGAATACTCTCTTAACCATTCTACACTTGTTAGAACCTCCAAGGACTCATGCTACACCCTCTACGTCCCTTGGGGTACCAAGCAATGTTTAGGATCATTCTAATGGTTCTTATAAGTCCTAATACACATTCCTAGACCATTCTAAGCCTTTAGAATACTCTCTTAACCATTCTACACTTGTTAGAACCTCCAAGGACTCATGCTACACCCTCTACGTCCCTTGGGGTACCAAGCAATGTTTAGGATCATTCTAATGGTTCTTATAAGTCCTAATACACATTCCTAGACCATTCTAAGCCTTTAGAGAACTCTCTTAACCATTCTACACTTGTTAGAACCTCCAAGGACTCATGCTACACCCTCTACGTCCCTTGGGGTACAATGCAATGTTTAGGATCATTCTAATGGTTCTTATAAGTCCTAATACACATTCCTAGACCATTCTAAGCCTTTAGAATACTCTCTTAACCATTCTACACGTGTTAGAACCTCCAAGGACTCATGCTACACCCTCTACGTCCCTTGGGGTACCAAGCAATGTTTAGGATCATTCTAATGGTTCTTATAAGTCCTAATACACATTCCTAGACCATTCTAAGCCTTTAGAGAACTCTCTTAACCATTCTACACTTGTTAGAACCTCCAAGGACTCATGCTACACCCTCTACGTCCCTTGGGGTACAATGCAATGTTTAGGATCATTCTAATGGTTCTTATAAGTCCTAATACACATTCCTAGACCATTCTAAGCCTTTAGAATACTCTCTTAACCATTCTACACTTGTTAGAACCTCCAAGGACTCATGCTACACCCACTACGTCCCTTGGGGTACAATGCAATGTTTAGGATCATTCTAATGGTTCTTATAAGTCCTAATACACATTCCTAGACCATTCTAAGCCTTTAGAATACTCTCTTAACCATTCTACACTTGTTAGAACCTCCAAGGACTCATGCTACACCCTCTACGTCCCTTGGTGTACCAAGCAATGTTCAGGATTATACTAATGGTTCTTATAAGTCCTAATACACATTCCTAGACCTTTCTAAGCCTTTAGAATACTCTCTTAACCATTCTACACTTGTTAGAACCTCCAAGGACTCATGCTACACCCTCTACGTCCCTTGGGGTACCAAGCAATGTTTAGGATCATTCTAATGGTTCTTATAAGTCCTAATACACATTCCTAGACCATTCTAAGCCTTTAGAATACTCTCTTAACCATTCTACACTTGTTAGAACCTCCAAGGACTCATGCTACACCCTCTACGTCCCTTGGGGTACCAAGCAATGTTTAGGATCATTCTAATGGTTCTTATAAGTCCTAATACACATTCCTAGACCATTCTAAGCCTTTAGAGAACTCTCTTAACCATTCTACACTTGTTAGAACCTCCAAGGACTCATGCTACACCCTCTACGTCCCTTGGGGTACAATGCAATGTTTAGGATCATTCTAATGGTTCTTATAAGTCCTAATACACATTCCTAGACCATTCTAAGCCTTTAGAATACTCTCTTAACCATTCTACACGTGTTAGAACCTCCAAGGACTCATGCTACACCCTCTACGTCCCTTGGTGTACCAAGCAATGTTTAGGATTATACTAATGGTTCTTATAAGTCCTAATACACATTCCTAGACCTTTCTAAGCCTTTAGAATACTCTCTTAACCATTCTACACTTGTTAGAACCTCCAAGGACTCATGCTACACCCTCTACGTCCCTTGGGGTACCAAGCAATGTTTAGGATCATTCTAATGGTTCTTATAAGTCCTAATACACATTCCTAGACCATTCTAAGCCTTTAGAGAACTCTCTTAACCATTCTACACTTGTTAGAACCTCCAAGGACTCATGCTACACCCTCTACGTCCCTTGGGGTACAATGCAATGTTTAGGATCATTCTAATGGTTCTTATAAGTCCTAATACACATTCCTAGACCATTCTAAGCCTTTAGAATACTCTCTTAACCATTCTACACTTGTTAGAACCTCCAAGGACTCATGCTACACCCTCTACGTCCCTTGGGGTACCAAGCAATGTTTAGGATCATTCTAATGGTTCTTATAAGTCCTAATACACATTCCTAGACCATTCTAAGCCTTTAGAGAACTCTCTTAACCATTCTACACTTGTTAGAACCTCCAAGGACTCATGCTACACCCTCTACGTCCCTTGGGGTACAATGCAATGTTTAGGATCATTCTAATGGTTCTTATAAGTCCTAATACACATTCCTAGACCATTCTAAGCCTTTAGAATACTCTCTTAACCATTCTACACTTGTTAGAACCTCCAAGGACTCATGCTACACCCACTACGTCCCTTGGGGTACAATGCAATGTTTAGGATCATTCTAATGGTTCTTATAAGTCCTAATACACATTCCTAGACCATTCTAAGCCTTTAGAATACTCTCTTAACCATTCTACACTTGTTAGAACCTCCAAGGACTCATGCTACACCCTCTACGTCCCTTGGTGTACCAAGCAATGTTCAGGATTATACTAATGGTTCTTATAAGTCCTAATACACATTCCTAGACCTTTCTAAGCCTTTAGAATACTCTCTTAACCATTCTACACTTGTTAGAACCTCCAAGGACTCATGCTACACCCTCTACGTCCCTTGGGGTACCAAGCAATGTTTAGGATCATTCTAATGGTTCTTATAAGTCCTAATACACATTCCTAGACCATTCTAAGCCTTTAGAATACTCTCTTAACCATTCTACACTTGTTAGAACCTCCAAGGACTCATGCTACACCCTCTACGTCCCTTGGGGTACCAAGCAATGTTTAGGATCATTCTAATGGTTCTTATAAGTCCTAATACACATTCCTAGACCATTCTAAGCCTTTAGAGAACTCTCTTAACCATTCTACACTTGTTAGAACCTCCAAGGACTCATGCTACACCCTCTACGTCCCTTGGGGTACAATGCAATGTTTAGGATCATTCTAATGGTTCTTATAAGTCCTAATACACATTCCTAGACCATTCTAAGCCTTTAGAATACTCTCTTAACCATTCTACACGTGTTAGAACCTCCAAGGACTCATGCTACACCCTCTACGTCCCTTGGTGTACCAAGCAATGTTTAGGATTATACTAATGGTTCTTATAAGTCCTAATACACATTCCTAGACCTTTCTAAGCCTTTAGAATACTCTCTTAACCATTCTACACTTGTTAGAACCTCCAAGGACTCATGCTACACCCTCTACGTCCCTTGGGGTACCAAGCAATGTTTAGGATCATTCTAATGGTTCTTATAAGTCCTAATACACATTCCTAGACCTTTCTAATCCTTTAGAATACTCTCTTAACCATTCTACACTTGTTAGAACCTCCAAGGACTCATGCTACACCCTCTACGTCCCTTGGTGTACCAAGCAATGTTCAGGATTATACTAATGGTTCTTATAAGTCCTAATACACATTCCTAGACCTTTCTAAGCCTTTAGAATACTCTCTTAACCATTCTACACTTGTTAGAACCTCCAAGGACTCATGCTACACCCTCTACGTCCCTTGGGGTACCAAGCAATGTTTAGGATCATTCTAATGGTTCTTATAAGTCCTATTACACATTCCTAGACCATTCTAAGCCTTTAGAATACTCTCTTAACCATTCTACACTTGTTAGAACCTCCAAGGACTCATGCTACACCCTCTACGTCCCTTGGGGTACCAAGCAATGTTTAGGATCATTCTAATGGTTCTTATAAGTCCTAATACACATTCCTAGACCATTCTAAGCCTTTAGAGAACTCTCTTAACCATTCTACACTTGTTAGAACCTCCAAGGACTCATGCTACACCCTCTACGTCCCTTGGGGTACCAAGCAATGTTTAGGATCATTCTAATGGTTCTTATAAGTCCTAATACACATTCCTAGACCTTTCTAATCCTTTAGAATACTCTCTTAACCATTCTACACTTGTTAGAACCTCCAAGGACTCATGCTACACCCTCTACGTCCCTTGGTGTACCAAGCAATGTTCAGGATTATACTAATGGTTCTTATAAGTCCTAATACACATTCCTAGACCTTTCTAAGCCTTTAGAATACTCTCTTAACCATTCTACACTTGTTAGAACCTCCAAGGACTCATGCTACACCCTCTACGTCCCTTGGGGTACCAAGCAATGTTTAGGATCATTCTAATGGTTCTTATAAGTCCTAATACACATTCCTAGACCATTCTAAGCCTTTAGAATACTCTCTTAACCATTCTACACTTGTTAGAACCTCCAAGGACTCATGCTACACCCTCTACGTCCCTTGGGGTACCAAGCAATGTTTAGGATCATTCTAATGGTTCTTATAAGTCCTAATACACCTTCCTAGACCATTCTAAGCCTTTAGAATACTCTCTTAACCATTCTACACGTGTTAGAACCTCCAAGGACTCATGCTACACCCTCTACGTCCCTTGGTGTACCAAGCAATGTTTAGGATTATACTAATGGTTCTTATAAGTCCTAATACACATTCCTAGACCTTTCTAAGCCTTTAGAATACTCTCTTAACCATTCTACACTTGTTAGAACCTCCAAGGACTCATGCTACACCCTCTACGTCCCTTGGGGTACCAAGCAATGTTTAGGATCATTCTAATGGTTCTTATAAGTCCTAATACACATTCCTAGACCATTCTAAGCCTTTAGAATACTCTCTTAACCATTCTACACTTGTTAGAACCTCCAAGGACTCATGCTACACCCTCTACGTCCCTTGGGGTACAATGCAATGTTTAGGATCATTCTAATGGTTCTTATAAGTCCTAATACACATTCCTAGACCATTCTAAGCCTTTAGAATACTCTCTTAACCATTCTACACTTGTTAGAACCTCCAAGGACTCATGCTACACCCTATATGTCCCTTGGTGTACCAAGCAATGATTAGGATTATACTAATGGTTCTTATAAGTCCTAATAAACATTCCTAGACCATTCTAAGCCTTTAGAGAACTCTCTTAACCATTCTACACTTGTTAGAACCTCCAAGGACTCATTCTACACCCTCTACGTCCCTTGGGGTACCAAGCAATGTTTAGGATCATTCTAATGGTTCTTATAAGTCCTAATACACATTCCTAGACCTTTCTAATCCTTTAGAATACTCTCTTAACCATTCTACACTTGTTAGAACCTCCAAGGACTCATGCTACACCCTCTACGTCCCTTGGTGTACCAAGCAATGTTCAGGATTATACTAATGGTTCTTATAAGTCCTAATACACATTCCTAGACCTTTCTAAGCCTTTAGAATACTCTCTTAACCATTCTACACTTGTTAGAACCTCCAAGGACTCATGCTACACCCTCTACGTCCCTTGGGGTACCAAGCAATGTTTAGGATCATTCTAATGGTTCTTATAAGTCCTAATACACATTCCTAGACCATTCTAAGCCTTTAGAATACTCTCTTAACCATTCTACACTTGTTAGAACCTCCAAGGACTCATGCTACACCCTCTACGTCCCTTGGGGTACCAAGCAATGTTTAGGATCATTCTAATGGTTCTTATAAGTCCTAATACACATTCCTAGACCATTCTAAGCCTTTAGAATACTCTCTTAACCATTCTACACTTGTTAGAACCTCCAAGGACTCATGCTACACCCTGTACGTCCCTTGGTGTACCAAGCAATGTTTAGGATTATACTAATGGTTCTTATAAGTCCTAATAAACATTCCTAGACCATTCTAAACCTTTAGAGAACTCTCTTAACCATTCTACACTTGTTAGAACCTCCAAGGACTCATGATACACCCTCTACGTCCCTTGGGGTACCAAGCAATGTTTAGGATCATTCTAATGGTTCTTATAAGTCCTAATACACATTCCTAGACCATTCTAAGCCTTTAGAATACTCTCTTAACCATTCTACACTTGTTAGAACCTCCAAGGACTCATGCTACACCCTCTACGTCCCTTGGGGTACAATGCAATGTTTAGGATCATTCTAATGGTTCTTATAAGTCCTAATACACATTCCTAGACCATTCTAAGCCTTTAGAATACTCTCTTAACCATTCTACACTTGTTAGAACCTCCAAGGACTCATGCTACACCCTCTACGTCCCTTGGTGTACCAAGCTATGTTTAGGATTATACTAATGGTTCTTATAAGTCCTAATACACATTCCTAGACCTTTCTAAGCCTTTAGAATACTCTCTTAACCATTCTACACTTGTTAGAACCTCCAAGGACTCATGCTACACCCTCTACGTCCCTTGGGGTACCAAGCAATGTTTAGGATCATTCTAATGGTTCTTATAAGTCCTAATACACATTCCTAGACCATTCTAAGCCTTTAGAATACTCTCTTAACCATTCTACACTTGTTAGAACCTCCAAGGACTCATGCTACACCCTCTACGTCCCTTGGGGTACAATGCAATGTTTAGGATCATTCTAATGGTTCTTATAAGTCCTAATACACATTCCTAGACCATTCTAAGCCTTTAGAATACTCTCTTAACCATTCTACACTTGTTAGAACCTCCAAGGACTCATGCTACACCCTATATGTCCCTTGGTGTACCAAGCAATGATTAGGATTATACTAATGGTTCTTATAAGTCCTAATAAACATTCCTAGACCATTCTAAGCCTTTAGAGAACTCTCTTAACCATTCTACACTTGTTAGAACCTCCAAGGACTCATGCTACACCCTCTACGTCCCTTGGGGTACCAAGCAATGTTTAGGATCATTCTAATGGTTCTTATAAGTCCTAATACACATTCCTAGACCATTCTAAGCCTTTAGAATACTCTCTTAACCATTCTACACTTGTTAGAACCTCCAAGGACTCATGCTACACCCTGTACGTCCCTTGGTGTACCAAGCAATGTTTAGGATTATACTAATGGTTCTTATAAGTCCTAATAAACATTCCTAGACCATTCTAAACCTTTAGAGAACTCTCTTAACCATTCTACACTTGTTAGAACCTCCAAGGACTGATGATACACCCTCTACGTCCCTTGGGGTACCAAGCAATGTTTAGGATTATACTAATGGTTCTTATAAGTCCTAATACACATTCCTAGACCTTTCTAAGCCTTTAGAATACTCTCTTAACCATTCTACACTTGTTAGAACCTCCAAGGACTCATGCTACACCCTCTACGTCCCTTGGGGTACCAAGCAATGTTTAGGATCATTCTAATGGTTCTTATAAGTCCTAATACACATTCCTAGACCTTTCTAATCCTTTAGAATACTCTCTTAACCATTCTACACTTGTTAGAACCTCCAAGGACTCATGCTACACCCTCTACGTCCCTTGGTGTACCAAGCAATGTTCAGGATTATACTAATGGTTCTTATAAGTCCTAATACACATTCCTAGACCTTTCTAAGCCTTTAGAATACTCTCTTAACCATTCTACACTTGTTAGAACCTCCAAGGACTCATGCTACACCCTCTACGTCCCTTGGTGTACCAAGCAATGTTCAGGATTATACTAATGGTTCTTATAAGTCCTAATAAACATTCCTAGACCATTCTAAACCTTTAGAGAACTCTCTTAACCATTCTACACTTGTTAGAACCTCCAAGGACTCATGATACACCCTCTACGTCCCTTGGGGTACCAAGCAATGTTTAGGATCATTCTAATGGTTCTTATAAGTCCTAATACACATTCCTAGACCATTCTAAGCCTTTAGAATACTCTCTTAACCATTCTACACTTGTTAGAACCTCCAAGGACTCATGCTACACCCTCTACGTCCCTTGGGGTACAATGCAATGTTTAGGATCATTCTAATGGTTCTTATAAGTCCTAATACACATTCCTAGACCATTCTAAGCCTTTAGAATACTCTCTTAACCATTCTACACGTGTTAGAACCTCCAAGGACTCATGCTACACCCTCTACGTCCCTTGGTGTACCAAGCTATGTTTAGGATTATACTAATGGTTCTTATAAGTCCTAATACACATTCCTAGACCTTTCTAAGCCTTTAGAATACTCTCTTAACCATTCTACACTTGTTAGAACCTCCAAGGACTCATGCTACACCCTCTACGTCCCTTGGGGTACCAAGCAATGTTTAGGATCATTCTAATGGTTCTTATAAGTCCTAATACACATTCCTAGACCATTCTAAGCCTTTAGAGAACTCTCTTAACCATTCTACACTTTTTAGAACCTCCAAGGACTCATGCTACACCCTCTACGTCCCTTGGGGTACAATGCAATGTTTAGGATCATTCTAATGGTTCTTATAAGTCCTAATACACATTCCTAGACCATTCTAAGCCTTTAGAATACTCTCTTAACCATTCTACACGTGTTAGAACCTCCAAGGACTCATGCTACACCCTCTACGTCCCTTGGTGTACCAAGCTATGTTTAGGATTATACTAATGGTTCTTATAAGTCCTAATAAACATTCCTAGACCATTCTAAACCTTTAGAGAACTCTCTTAACCATTCTACACTTGTTAGAACCTCCAAGGACTCATGCTACACCCTCTACGTCCCTTGGGGTACCAAGCAATGTTTAGGATCATTCTAATGGTTCTTATAAGTCCTAATACACATTCCTAGACCATTCTAAGCCTTTAGAGAACTCTCTTAACCATTCTACACTTGTTAGAACCTCCAAGGACTCATGCTACACCCTCTACGTCCCTTGGGGTACAATGCAATGTTTAGGATCATTCTAATGGTTCTTATAAGTCCTAATACACATTCCTAGACCATTCTAAGCCTTTAGAGAACTCTCTTAACCATTCTACACTTGTTAGAACCTCCAAGGACTCATGCTACACCCTCTACGTCCCTTGGGGTACAATGCAATGTTTAGGATCATTCTAATGGTTCTTATAAGTCCTAATACACATTCCTAGACCATTCTAAGCCTTTAGAATACTCTCTTAACCATTCTACACGTGTTAGAACCTCCAAGGACTCATGCTACACCCTCTACGTCCCTTGGTGTACCAAGCTATGTTTAGGATTATACTAATGGTTCTTATAAGTCCTAATAAACATTCCTAGACCATTCTAAACCTTTAGAGAACTCTCTTAACCATTCTACACTTGTTAGAACCTCCAAGGACTCATGCTACACCCTCTACGTCCCTTGGGGTACCAAGCAATGTTTAGGATCATTCTAATGGTTCTTATAAGTCCTAATACACATTCCTAGACCATTCTAAGCCTTTAGAATACTCTCTTAACCATTCTACACTTGTTAGAACCTCCAAGGACTCATGCTACACCCTGTACGTCCCTTGGTGTACCAAGCAATGTTTAGGATTATACTAATGGTTCTTATAAGTCCTAATAAACATTCCTAGACCATTCTAAACCTTTAGAGAACTCTCTTAACCATTCTACACTTGTTAGAACCTCCAAGGACTGATGATACACCCTCTACGTCCCTTGGGGTACCAAGCAATGTTTAGGATTATACTAATGGTTCTTATAAGTCCTAATACACATTCCTAGACCTTTCTAAGCCTTTAGAATACTCTCTTAACCATTCTACACTTGTTAGAACCTCCAAGGACTCATGCTACACCCTCTACGTCCCTTGGGGTACCAAGCAATGTTTAGGATCATTCTAATGGTTCTTATAAGTCCTAATACACATTCCTAGACCTTTCTAATCCTTTAGAATACTCTCTTAACCATTCTACACTTGTTAGAACCTCCAAGGACTCATGCTACACCCTCTACGTCCCTTGGTGTACCAAGCAATGTTCAGGATTATACTAATGGTTCTTATAAGTCCTAATACACATTCCTAGACCTTTCTAAGCCTTTAGAATACTCTCTTAACCATTCTACACTTGTTAGAACCTCCAAGGACTCATGCTACACCCTCTACGTCCCTTGGTGTACCAAGCAATGTTCAGGATTATACTAATGGTTCTTATAAGTCCTAATAAACATTCCTAGACCATTCTAAACCTTTAGAGAACTCTCTTAACCATTCTACACTTGTTAGAACCTCCAAGGACTCATGATACACCCTCTACGTCCCTTGGGGTACCAAGCAATGTTTAGGATCATTCTAATGGTTCTTATAAGTCCTAATACACATTCCTAGACCATTCTAATCCTTTAGAATACTCTCTTAACCATTCTACACTTGTTAGAACCTCCAAGGACTCATGCTACACCCTCTACGTCCCTTGGTGTACCAAGCAATGTTCAGGATTATACTAATGGTTCTTATAAGTCCTAATACACATTCCTAGACCTTTTTAAGCCTTTAGAATACTCTCTTAACCATTCTACACTTGTTAGAACCTCCAAGGACTCATGCTACACCCTCTACGTCCCTTGGTGTACCAAGCAATGTTCAGGATTATACTAATGGTTCTTATAAGTCCTAATAAACATTCCTAGACCATTCTAAACCTTTAGAGAACTCTCTTAACCATTCTACACTTGTTAGAACCTCCAAGGACTCATGATACACCCTCTACGTCCCTTGGGGTACCAAGCAATGTTTAGGATCATTCTAATGGTTCTTATAAGTCCTAATACACATTCCTAGACCATTCTAAGCCTTTAGAATACTCTCTTAACCATTCTACACTTGTTAGAACCTCCAAGGACTCATGCTACACCCTCTACGTCCCTTGGGGTACAATGCAATGTTTAGGATCATTCTAATGGTTCTTATAAGTCCTAATACACATTCCTAGACCATTCTAAGCCTTTAGAATACTCTCTTAACCATTCTACACGTGTTAGAACCTCCAAGGACTCATGCTACACCCTCTACGTCCCTTGGTGTACCAAGCTATGTTTAGGATTATACTAATGGTTCTTATAAGTCCTAATACACATTCCTAGACCTTTCTAAGCCTTTAGAATACTCTCTTAACCATTCTACACTTGTTAGAACCTCCAAGGACTCATGCTACACCCTCTACGTCCCTTGGGGTACCAAGCAATGTTTAGGATCATTCTAATGGTTCTTATAAGTCCTAATACACATTCCTAGACCATTCTAAGCCTTTAGAGAACTCTCTTAACCATTCTACACTTTTTAGAACCTCCAAGGACTCATGCTACACCCTCTACGTCCCTTGGGGTACAATGCAATGTTTAGGATCATTCTAATGGTTCTTATAAGTCCTAATACACATTCCTAGACCATTCTAAGCCTTTAGAATACTCTCTTAACCATTCTACACGTGTTAGAACCTCCAAGGACTCATGCTACACCCTCTACGTCCCTTGGTGTACCAAGCTATGTTTAGGATTATACTAATGGTTCTTATAAGTCCTAATAAACATTCCTAGACCATTCTAAACCTTTAGAGAACTCTCTTAACCATTCTACACTTGTTAGAACCTCCAAGGACTCATGCTACACCCTCTACGTCCCTTGGGGTACCAAGCAATGTTTAGGATCATTCTAATGGTTCTTATAAGTCCTAATACACATTCCTAGACCATTCTAAGCCTTTAGAGAACTCTCTTAACCATTCTACACTTGTTAGAACCTCCAAGGACTCATGCTACACCCTCTACGTCCCTTGGGGTACAATGCAATGTTTAGGATCATTCTAATGGTTCTTATAAGTCCTAATACACATTCCTAGACCATTCTAAGCCTTTAGAGAACTCTCTTAACCATTCTACACTTGTTAGAACCTCCAAGGACTCATGCTACACCCTCTACGTCCCTTGGGGTACAATGCAATGTTTAGGATCATTCTAATGGTTCTTATAAGTCCTAATACACATTCCTAGACCATTCTAAGCCTTTAGAATACTCTCTTAACCATTCTACACGTGTTAGAACCTCCAAGGACTCATGCTACACCCTCTACGTCCCTTGGTGTACCAAGCTATGTTTAGGATTATACTAATGGTTCTTATAAGTCCTAATACACATTCCTAGACCATTCTAAACCTTTAGAGAACTCTCTTAACCATTCTACACTTGTTAGAACCTCCAAGGACTCATGATACACCCTCTACGTCCCTTGGGGTACCAAGCAATGTTTAGGATCATTCTAATGGTTCTTATAAGTCCTAATACACATTCCTAGACCATTCTAAGCCTTTAGAATACTCTCTTAACCATTCTACACTTGTTAGAACCTCCAAGGACTCATGCTACACCCTCTACGTCCCTTGGGGTACAATGCAATGTTTAGGATCATTCTAATGGTTCTTATAAGTCCTAATACACATTCCTAGACCATTCTAAGCCTTTAGAATACTCTCTTAACCATTCTACACGTGTTAGAACCTCCAAGGACTCATGCTACACCCTCTACGTCCCTTGGTGTACCAAGCTATGTTTAGGATTATACTAATGGTTCTTATAAGTCCTAATACACATTCCTAGACCTTTCTAAGCCTTTAGAATACTCTCTTAACCATTCTACACTTGTTAGAACCTCCAAGGACTCATGCTACACCCTCTACGTCCCTTGGGGTACCAAGCAATGTTTAGGATCATTCTAATGGTTCTTATAAGTCCTAATACACATTCCTAGACCATTCTAAGCCTTTAGAGAACTCTCTTAACCATTCTACACTTGTTAGAACCTCCAAGGACTCATGCTACACCCTCTACGTCCCTTGGGGTACAATGCAATGTTTAGGATCATTCTAATGGTTCTTATAAGTCCTAATACACATTCCTAGACCATTCTAAGCCTTTAGAATACTCTCTTAACCATTCTACACTTGTTAGAACCTCCAAGGACTCATGCTACACCCTCTACGTCCCTTGGTGTACCAAGCAATGTTCAGGATTATACTAATGGTTCTTATAAGTCCTAATACACATTCCTAGACCTTTCTAAGCCTTTAGAATACTCTCTTAACCATTCTACACTTGTTAGAACCTCCAAGGACTCATGCTACACCCTATACGTCCCTTGGTGTACCAAGCAATGTTTAGGATTATACTAATGGTTCTTATAAGTCCTAATACACATTCCTAGACCTTTCTAAGCCTTTAGAATACTCTCTTAACCATTCTACACTTGTTAGAACCTCCAAGGACTCATGCTACACCCTATACGTCCCTTGGTGTACCAAGCAATTTTAGGATTATACTAATGGTTCTTATAAGTCCTAATACACATTCCTAGACCTTTCTAAGCCTTTAGAATACTCTCTTAACCTTCTACACTTGTTAGAACCTCCAAGGACTCATGCTACACCCTCTACGTCCCTTGGGGTACCAAGCAATGTTTAGGATCATTCTAATGGTTCTTATAAGTCCTAATACACATTCCTAGACCATTCTAAGCCTTTAGAATACTCTCTTAACCATTCTACCCTTGTTAGAACCTCCAAGGACTCATGCTACACCCTCTACGTCCCTTGGTGTACCAAGCAATGTTCAGGATTATATTAATGGTTCTTATAAGTCCTAATACACATTCCTAGACCTTTCTAAGCCTTTAGAATACTCTCTTAACCATTCTACACTTGTTAGAACCTCCAAGGACTAATGCTACACCCTCTACGTCCCTTGGGGTACCAAGCAATGTTTAGGATCATTCTAATGGTTCTTATAAGTCCTAATACACATTCCTAGACCATTCTAAGCCTTTAGAATACTCTCTTAACCATTCTACACTTGTTAGAACCTCCAAGGACTCATGCTACACCCTCTACGTCCCTTGGGGTACCAAGCAATGTTTAGGATCATTCTAATGGTTCTTATAAGTCCTAATACACATTCCTAGACCATTCTAAGCCTTTAGAGAACTCTCTTAACCATTCTACACTTGTTAGAACCTCCAAGGACTCATGCTACACCCTCTACGTCCCTTGGGGTACAATGCAATGTTTAGGATCATTCTAATGGTTCTTATAAGTCCTAATACACATTCCTAGACCATTCTAAGCCTTTAGAATACTCTCTTAACCATTCTACACGTGTTAGAACCTCCAAGGACTCATGCTACACCCTCTACGTCCCTTGGTGTACCAAGCAATGTTTAGGATTATACTAATGGTTCTTATAAGTCCTAATACACATTCCTAGACCTTTCTAAGCCTTTAGAATACTCTCTTAACCATTCTACACTTGTTAGAACCTCCAAGGACTCATGCTACACCCTCTACGTCCCTTGGGGTACCAAGCAATGTTTAGGATCATTCTAATGGTTCTTATAAGTCCTAATACACATTCCTAGACCTTTCTAATCCTTTAGAATACTCTCTTAACCATTCTACACTTGTTAGAACCTCCAAGGACTCATGCTACACCCTCTACGTCCCTTGGTGTACCAAGCAATGTTCAGGATTATACTAATGATTCTTATAAGTCCTAATACACATTCCTAGACCTTTCTAAGCCTTTAGAATACTCTCTTAACCATTCTACACTTGTTAGAACCTCCAAGGACTCATGCTACACCCTCTACGTCCCTTGGGGTACCAAGCAATGTTTAGGATCATTCTAATGGTTCTTATAAGTCCTAATACACATTCCTAGACCATTCTAAGCCTTTAGAATACTCTCTTAACCATTCTACACTTGTTAGAACCTCCAAGGACTCATGCTACACCCTCTACGTCCCTTGGGGTACCAAGCAATGTTTAGGATCATTCTAATGGTTCTTATAAGTCCTAATACACATTCCTAGACCATTCTTAGCCTTTAGAGAACTCTCTTAACCATTCTACACTTGTTAGAACCTCCAAGGACTCATGCTACACCCTCTACGTCCCTTGGGGTACCAAGCAATGTTTAGGATCATTCTAATGGTTCTTATAAGTCCTAATACACATTCCTAGACCTTTCTAATCCTTTAGAATACTCTCTTAACCATTCTACACTTGTTAGAACCTCCAAGGACTCATGCTACACCCTCTACGTCCCTTGGTGTACCAAGCAATGTTCAGGATTATACTAATGGTTCTTATAAATCCTAATACACATTCCTAGACCTTTCTAAGCCTTTAGAATACTCTCTTAACCATTCTACACTTGTTAGAACCTCCAAGGACTCATGCTACACCCTCTACGTCCCTTGGGGTACCAAGCAATGTTTAGGATCATTCTAATGGTTCTTATAAGTCCTAATACACATTCCTAGACCATTCTAAGCCTTTAGAATACTCTCTTAACCATTCTACACTTGTTAGAACCTCCAAGGACTCATGCTACACCCTCTACGTCCCTTGGGGTACCAAGCAATGTTTAGGATCATTCTAATGGTTCTTATAAGTCCTAATACACATTCCTAGACCATTCTAAGCCTTTAGAATACTCTCTTAACCATTCTACACTTGTTAGAACCTCCAAGGACTCATGCTACACCCTGTACGTCCCTTGGTGTACCAAGCAATGTTTAGGATTATACTAATGGTTCTTATAAGTCCTAATACACATTCCTAGACCATTCTAAGCCTTTAGAATACTCTCTTAACCATTCTACACTTGTTAGAACCTCCAAGGACTCATGCTACACCCTCTACGTCCCTTGGGGTACCAAGCAATGTTTAGGATCATTCTAATGGTTCTTATAAGTCCTAATACACATTCCTAGACCATTCTAAGCCTTTAGAATACTCTCTTAACCATTCTACACTTGTTAGAACCTCCAAGGACTCATGCTACACCCTCTACGTCCCTTGGGGTACAATGCAATGTTTAGGATCATTCTAATGGTTCTTATAAGTCCTAATACACATTCCTAGACCATTCTAAGCCTTTAGAATACTCTCTTAACCATTCTACACTTGTTAGAACCTCCAAGGACTCATGCTACACCCTCTACGTCCCTTGGTGTACCAAGCAATGTTCAGGATTATACTAATGGTTCTTATAAGTCCTAATACACATTCCTAGACCTTTCTAAGCCTTTAGAATACTCTCTTAACCATTCTACACTTGTTAGAACCTCCAAGGACTCATGCTACACCCTATACGTCCCTTGGTGTACCAAGCAATGTTTAGGATTATACTAATGGTTCTTATAAGTCCTAATACACATTCCTAGACCTTTCTAAGCCTTTAGAATACTCTCTTAACCATTCTACACTTGTTAGAACCTCCAAGGACTCATGCTACACCCTATACGTCCCTTGGTGTACCAAGCAATGTTTAGGATTATACTAATGGTTCTTATAAGTCCTAATACACATTCCTAGACCTTTCTAAGCCTTTAGAATACTCTCTTAACCTTCTACACTTGTTAGAACCTCCAAGGACTCATGCTACACCCTCTACGTCCCTTGGGGTACCAAGCAATGTTTAGGATCATTCTAATGGTTCTTATAAGTCCTAATACACATTCCTAGACCATTCTAAGCCTTTAGAATACTCTCTTAACCATTCTACACTTGTTAGAACCTCCAAGGACTCATGCTACACCCTCTACGTCCCTTGGTGTACCAAGCAATGTTCAGGATTATACTAATGGTTCTTATAAGTCCTAATACACATTCCTAGACCTTTCTAAGC
Source organism: Crotalaria pallida (assembly GCA_037953625.1). Taxonomy (NCBI): domain Eukaryota; kingdom Viridiplantae; phylum Streptophyta; class Magnoliopsida; order Fabales; family Fabaceae; genus Crotalaria; species Crotalaria pallida. Next base: position 101,819,316 of record CM075654.1, on the reverse strand, counting down.
CTTTAGAATACTCTCTTAACCATTCTACACTTGTTAGAACCTCCAAGGACACATGCTACACCCTCTACGTCCCTTGGGGTACCAAGCAATGTTTAGGATCATTCTAATGGTTCTTATAAGTCCTAATACACATTCCTAGACCATTCTAAGCCTTTAGAATACTCTCTTAACCATTCTACACTTGTTAGAACCTCCAAGGACTCATGCTACACCCTCTACGTCCCTTGGGGTACCAAGCAATGTTTAGGATCATTCTAATGGTTCTTATAAGTCCTAATACACATTCCTAGACCATTCTAAGCCTTTAGAGAACTCTCTTAACCATTCTACACTTGTTAGAACCTCCAAGGACTCATGCTACACCCTCTACGTCCCTTGGGGTACCAAGCAATGTTTAGGATCATTCTAATGGTTCTTATAAGTCCTAATACACATTCCTAGACCATTCTAAGCCTTTAGAATACTCTCTTAACCATTCTACACTTGTTAGAACCTCCAAGGACTCATGCTACACCCTCTACGTCCCTTGGGGTACCAAGCAATGTTTAGGATCATTCTAATGGTTCTTATAAGTCCTAATACACATTCCTAGACCATTCTAAGCCTTTAGAGAACTCTCTTAACCATTCTACACTTGTTAGAACCTCCAAGGACTCATGCTACACCCTCTACGTCCCTTGGGGTACAATGCAATGTTTAGGATCGTTCTAATGGTTCTTATAAGTCCTAATACACATTCCTAGACCATTCTAAGCCTTTAGAATACTCTCTTAACCATTCTACACGTGTTAGAACCTCCAAGGACTCATGCTACACCCTCTACGTCCCTTGGTGTACCAAGCAATGTTTAGGATTATACTAATGGTTCTTATAAGTCCTAATACACATTCCTAGACCTTTCTAAGCCTTTAGAATACTCTCTTAACCATTCTACACTTGTTAGAACCTCCAAGGACTCATGCTACACCCTCTACGTCCCTTGGGGTACCAAGCAATGTTTAGGATCATTCTAATGGTTCTTATAAGTCCTAATACACATTCCTAGACCTTTCTAATCCTTTAGAATACTCTCTTAACCATTCTACACTTGTTAGAACCTCCAAGGACTCATGCTACACCATCTACGTCCCTTGGTGTACCAAGCAATGTTCAGGATTATACTAATGGTTCTTATAAGTCCTAATACACATTCCTAGACCTTTCTAAGCCTTTAGAATACTCTCTTAACCATTCTACACTTGTTAGAACCTCCAAGGACTCATGCTACACCCTCTACGTCCCTTGGGGTACCAAGCAATGTTTAGGATCATTCTAATGGTTCTTATAAGTCCTAATACACATTCCTAGACCTTTCTAATCCTTTAGAATACTCTCTTAACCATTCTACACTTGTTAGAACCTCCAAGGACTCATGCTACACCCTCTACGTCCCTTGGTGTACCAAGCAATGTTCAGGATTATACTAATGGTTCTTATAAGTCCTAATACACATTCCTAGACCATTCTAAGCCTTTAGAATACTCTCTTAACCATTCTACACTTGTTAGAACCTCCAAGGACTCATGCTACACCCTCTACGTCCCTTGGTGTACCAAGCAATGTTTAGGATTATACTAATGGTTCTTATAAGTCCTAATACACATTCCTAGACCATTCTAAGCCTTTAGAATACTCTCTTAACCATTCTACACTTGTTAGAACCTCCAAGGACTCATGCTACACCCTCTACGTCCCTTGGGGTACCAAGCAATGTTTAGGATCATTCTAATGGTTCTTATAAGTCCTAATACACATTCCTAGACCATTCTAAGCCTTTAGAATACTCTCTTAACCATTCTACACTTGTTAGAACCTCCAAGGACTCATGCTACACCCTCTACGTCCCTTGGGGTACAATGCAATGTTTAGGATTATACTAATGGTTCTTATAAGTCCTAATACACATTCCTAGACCATTCTAAGCCTTTAGAATACTCTCTTAACCATTCTACACTTGTTAGAACCTCGAAGGACTCATGCTACACCCTATATGTCCCTTGGTGTACCAAGCAATGATTAGGATTATACTAATGGTTCTTATAAGTCCTAATACACATTCCTAGACCATTCTAAGCCTTTAGAATACTCTCTTAACCATTCTACACTTGTTAGAACCTCCAAGGACACATGCTACACCCTCTACGTCCCTTGGGGTACCAAGCAATGTTTAGGATCATTCTAATGGTTCTTATAAGTCCTAATACACATTCCTAGACCATTCTAAGCCTTTAGAATACTCTCTTAACCATTCTACACTTCTTAGAACCTCGAAGGACTCATGCTACACCCTATATGTCCCTTGGTGTACCAAGCAATGATTAGGATTATACTAATGGTTCTTATAAGTCCTAATAAACATTCCTAGACCATTCTAAGCCTTTAGAGAACTCTCTTAACCATTCTACACTTGTTAGAACCTCCAAGGACTCATGCTACACCCTCTACGTCCCTTGGGGTACCAAGCAATGTTTAGGATCATTCTAATGGTTCTTATAAGTCCTAATACACATTCCTAGACCATTCTAAGCCTTTAGAATACTCTCTTAACCATTCTACACTTGTTAGAACCTCCAAGGACTCATGCTACACCCTGTACGTCCCTTGGTGTACCAAGCAATGTTTAGGATCATTCTAATAGTTCTTATAAGTCCTAATACACATTCCTAGACCTTTCTAAGCCTTTAGAATACTCTCTTAACCATTCTACACTTGTTAGAACCTCCAAGGACTCATGCTACACCCTCTACATACCTTGGGGTACCAAGCAATGTTTAGGATCATTCTAATGGTTCTTATAAGTCCTAATACACATTCCTAGACCTTTCTAAGCCTTTAGAATACTCTCTTAACCATTCTACACTTGTTAGAACCTCCAAGGACTCATGCTACACCCTATACGTCCCTTGGTGTACCAAGCAATGTTTAGGATTATACTAATGGTTCTTATAAGTCCTAATAAACATTCCTAGACCATTCTAAGCCTTTAGAGAACTGTCTTAACCATTCTACACTTGTTAGAACCTCCAAGGACTCATGCTACACCCTCTTCGTCCCTTGGGGTACCAAGCAATGTTTAGGATCATTCTAATGGTTCTTATAAGTCCTAATACACATTACTAGACCATTCTAAGACTTTAGAATACTCTCTTAACCATTCTACACTTGTTAGAACCTCCAAGGACTCATGCTACACCCTGTACGTCCCTTGGTGTACCAAGCAATGTTTAGGATTATACTAATGGTTCTTATAAGTCCTAATACACATTCCTAGACCTTTCTAAGCCTTTAGAATACTCTCTTAACCATTCTACACTTGTTAGAACCTCCAAGGACTCATGCTACACCCTATACGTCCCTTGGTGTACCAAGCAATGTTTAGGATTATACTAATGGTTCTTATAAGTCCTAATAAACATTCCTAGACCATTCTAAGCCTTTAGAGAACTGTCTTAACCATTCTACACTTGTTAGAACCTCCAAGGACTCATGCTACACCCTCTACGTCCCTTGGGGTACCAAGCAATGTTTAGGATCATTCTAATGGTTCTTATAAGTCCTAATACACATTCCTAGACCATTCTAAGCCTTTAGAATACTCTCTTAACCATTCTACACTTGTTAGAACCTCCAAGGACTCATGCTACACCCTATATGTCCCTTGGTGTACCAAGCAATGATTAGGATTATACTAATGGTCCTTATAAGTCCTAATAAACATTCCTAGACCATTCTAAGCCTTTAGAGAACTCTCTTAACCATTCTACACTTGTTAGAACCTCCAAGGACTCATGCTACACCCTCTACGTCCCTTGGGGTACCAAGCAATGTTTAGGATCATTCTAATGGTTCTTATAAGTCCTAATACACATTCCTAGACCTTTCTAAGCCTTTAGAATACTCTCTTAACCATTCTACACTTGTTAGAACCTCCAAGGACTCATGCTACACCCTCTACGTCCCTTGGGGTACCAAGCAATGTTTAGGATCATTCTAATGGTTCTTATAAGTCCTAATACACATTCCTAGACCTTTCTAAGCCTTTAGAATACTCTCTTAACCATTCTACACTTGTTAGAACCTCCAAGGACTCATGCTACACCCTCTACGTACCTTGGGGTACCAAGCAATGTTTAGGATCATTCTAATGGTTCTTATAAGTCCTAATACACATTCCTAGACCTTTCTAAGCCTTTAGAATACTCTCTTAACCATTCTACACTTGTTAGAACCTCCAAGGACTCATGCTACACCCTATACGTCCCTTGGTGTACCAAGCAATGTTTAGGATTATACTAATGGTTCTTATAAGTCCTAATACACATTCCTAGACCATTCTAAGCCTTTAGAGAACTGTCTTAACCATTCTACACTTGTTAGAACCTCCAAGGACTCATGCTACACCCTCTACGTCCCTTGGGGTACCAAGCAATGTTTAGGATCATTCTAATGGTTCTTATAAGTCCTAATACACATTCCTAGACCATTCTAAGCCTTTAGAATACTCTCTTAACCATTCTACACTTGTTAGAACCTCCAAGGACTCATGCTACACCCTGTACGTCCCTTGGTGTACCAAGCAATGTTTAGGATTATACTAATGGTTCTTATAAGTCCTAATACACATTCCTAGACCTTTCTAAGCCTTTAGAATACTCTCTTAACCATTCTACACTTGTTAGAACCTCCAAGGACTCATGCTACACCCTATACGTCCCTTGGTGTACCAAGCAATGTTTAGGATTATACTAATGGTTCTTATAAGTCCTAATAAACATTCCTAGACCATTCTAAGCCTTTAGAGAACTGTCTTAACCATTCTACACTTGTTAGAACCTCCAAGGACTCATGCTACACCCTCTACGTCCCTTGGGGTACCAAGAAATGTTTAGGATCATTCTAATGGTTCTTATAAGTCCTAATACACATTCCTAGACCATTCTAAGCCTTTAGAATACTCTCTTAACCATTCTACACTTGTTAGAACCTCCAAGGACTCATGCTACACCCTCTACGTCCCTTGGGGTACAATGCAATGTTTAGGATCATTCTAATGGTTCTTATAAGTCCTAATACACATTCCTAGACCATTCTAAGCCTTTAGAATACTCTCTTAACCATTCTACACTTGTTAGAACCTCCAAGGACTCATGCTACACCCTATATGTCCCTTGGTGTACCAAGCAATGATTAGGATTATACTAATGGTTCTTATAAGTCCTAATAAACATTCCTAGACCATTCTAAGCCTTTAGAGAACTCTCTTAACCATTCTACACTTGTTAGAACCTTTAAGGACTCATGCTACACCCTCTACGTCCCTTGGGGTACCAAGCAATGTTTAGGATCATTCTAATGGTTCTTATAAGTCCTAATACACATTCCTAGACCATTCTAAGCCTTTAGAATACTCTCTTAACCATTCTACACTTGTTAGAACCTCCAAGGACTCATGCTACACCCTCTACGTCCCTTGGTGTACCAAGCAATGTTTAGGATTATACTAATGGTTCTTATAAGTCCTAATACACATTCCTAGACCATTCTAAGCCTTTAGAATACTCTCTTAACCATTCTACACTTGTTAGAACCTCCAAGGACTCATGCTACACCCTCTACGTCCCTTGGGGTACAAAGCAATGTTTAAGATCATTCTAATGGTTCTTATAAGTCCTAATACACATTCCTAGACCATTCTATGCCTTTAGAATACTCTCTTAACCATTCTACACTTGTTAGAACCTCCAAGGAATCATGCTACACCCTTTACGTCCCTTGGCGTACCAAGCTATGTTTAGGATCATTCTAATGGTTCTTATAAGTCCTAATACACATTCCTAGACCATTCTAATCCTTTAGAGAACTCTCTTAACCATTCTACACTTGTTAGAACCTCCAAGGACTCATGCTACACCCTCTACGTCCCTTGGTGTACCAAGCAATGTTTAGGATAATACTAATGGTTCTTATAAGTCCTAATACACGTTCCTAGACCATTCTAAGCCTTTAGAATACTCTCTTAACCATTCTACACTTGTTAGAACCTCAAAGGACTCATGCTACACCCTCCACGTCCCTTGGGGTACAAAGCAATGTTTAGGATCATTCTAATGGTTCTTATAAGTTCTAATACACATTCCTAGACCATTCTATGCCTTTAGAATACTCTCTTAACCATTCTACAGTTGTTAGAACCTCCAAGGAATCATGCTACACCGTCTACGTCCCTTGGGGTACCAAGCAATGTTTAGGATCATTCTAATGGTTCTTATAAGTCCTAATACACATTCCTAGACCATTCTAAGCCTTTAGAATACTCTCTTAACCATGCTACACTTGTTAGAACCTCAAAGGACTCATGCTACACCCTCTACGTCCCTTGGGGTACAAAGCAATGTTTAGGATCATTCTAATGGTTCTTATAAGTCCTAATACACATTCCTAGACCATTCTAAGCCTTTAGAATACTCTCTTAACCATTCTACACTTGTTAGAACCTCCGAGGACTCATGCTACACCGTCTACGTCCCTTGGGGTACCAAGCAATCTTTAGGATCACTCTAATGGTTCTTATAAGTCCTAATACACATTCCTAGACCATTCTAAGCCTTTAGAATACTCTCTTAACCATTATACACTTGTTAGAACGTCCAAGGACTCATCCTACACTCTCTACGTCCATTAGGGTACAAAGTAATGTTTATGATCATTCTAAATGTTCGTATATGTCTTAATACACATTCCTAGACCATTCTAAGCCTTTAGAATACTCTCTTAACCATTCTACACTTGTTAGAACCTCCGAGGACTCATGCTACACCGTCTACGTCCCTTGGGGTACCAAGCAATCTTTAGGATCACTCTAATGGTTCTTATAAGTCCTAATACACATTCCTAGACCATTCTAAGCCTTTAGAATACTCTCTTAACCATTATACACTTGTTAGAACGTCCAAGGACTCATCCTACACTCTCTACGTCCATTAGGGTACAAAGTAATGTTTATGATCATTCTAAATGTTCGTATATGTCTTAATACACATTCCTAGACCATTCTAAGCCTTTAGATTACTCTCTTAACCATTCTACACTTGTTAGAACCTCCAAGGACTCATGCTACACCCTCTAAGTCCCTTGGTGTACCAAGCAATGTTTAGGATTATACTAATGGTTCTTATAAGTCCTAATAAACATTCCTAGACCATTCTAAGCCTTTAGAATACTCTCTTAACCGTTATACACTTGTTAGAACGTCCAAGGACTCATGCTACACCCTCTACTTCCCTTGGGGTACCAAGCAATGTTTAGGATCATACTAATGGTTCTTATAAGTCCTAATACACATTCCTAGACCATTCTAAGCCTTTAGAATACTCTCTTAACCATTCTACACTTGTTAGAACCTCCAAGGACTCATGCTACACCCTCTACGTCCCTTGGGGTACCAAGCAATGTTTAGGATCATTCTAATGGTTCTTATAAGTCCTAATACACATTCCTAGACCATTCTAAGCCTTTAGAATACTCTCTTAACCATTCTACACTTGTTAGAACCTCCAAGGACTCATGCTACACCCTCTACGTCCCTTGGTGTACCAAGCAATGTTTAGGATTATACTAATGGTTCTTATAAGTCCTAATACACATTCCTAGACCTTTCTAAGCCTTTAGAATACTCTCTTAACCATTCTACACTTGTTAGAACCTCCAAGGACTCATGCTACACCCTCTACGTCCCTTGGTGTACCAAGCAATGTTTAGGATTATACTAATGGTTCTTATAAGTCCTAATACACATTCCTAGACCTTTCTAAGCCTTTAGAATACTCTCTTAACCATTCTACACTTGTTAGAATCTCCAAGGACTCATGCTACACCCTCTACGTCCCTTGGGGTACCAAGCAATGTTTAGGATCATTCTAATGGTTCTTATAAGTCCTAATACACATTCCTAGACCATTCTAAGCCTTTAGAATACTCTCTTAACCATTCTACACTTGTTAGAACCTCCAAGGACTCATGCTACACCCTCTACGTCCCTTGGGGTACCAAGCAATGTTTAGGATCATTCTAACGGTTCTTATAAGTCCTAATACACATTCCTAGACCATTCTAAGCCTTTAGAATACTCTCTTAACCATTCTACACTTGTTAGAACCTTTAAGGACTCATGCTACACCATCTACGTCCCTTGGGGTACCAAGCAATGTTTAGGATCATTCTAATGGTTCTTATAAGTCCTAATACTCATTCCTAGACCATTCTAAGCCTTTAGAGAACTCTCTTAACCATTCTACACTTGTTAGAACCTCCAAGGACTCATGCTACACCCTCTACGTCCCTTGGTGTACCAAGCAATGTTTAGGATCATTCTAATGGTTCTTATAAGCCCTAATACACATTCCTAGACCATTCTAAGCCTTTAGAATACTCTCTTAACCATTCTACACTTGTTAGAACCTCCAAGGACTCATGCTACACCCTCTACGTCCCTTGGGGTACAAAGCAATGTTTAGGATCATTCTAATGGTTCTTATAAGTCCTAATACACATTCCTAGACCATTCTATGCCTTTAGAATACTCTCTTAACCATTATACACTTGTTAGAACGTCCAAGGACTCATCCTACACTCTCTACGTCCATTAGGGTACAAAGTAATGTTTATGATCATTCTAAATGTTCGTATATGTCTTAATACACATTCCTAGACCATTCTAAGCCTTTAGATTACTCTCTTAACCATTCTACACTTGTTAGAACCTCCAAGGACTCATGCTACACCCTCTAAGTCCCTTGGTGTACCAAGCAATGTTTAGGATTATACTAATGGTTCTTATAAGTCCTAATACACATTCCTAGACCTTTCTAAGCCTTTAGAATACTCTCTTAACCATTCTACACTTGTTAGAACCTCCAAGGACTCATGCTACACCCTCTACGTCCCTTGGGGTACCAAGCAATGTTTAGGATCATTCTAACGGTTCTTATAAGTCCTAATACACATTCCTAGACCATTCTAAGCCTTTAGAATACTCTCTTAACCATTCTACACTTGTTAGAACCTTTAAGGACTCATGCTACACCATCTACGTCCCTTGGGGTACAAAGCAATGTTTAGGATCATTCTAATGGTTCTTATAAGTCCTAATACACATTCCTAGACCATTCTATGCCTTTAGAATACTCTCTTAACCATTCTACACTTGTTAGAACCTCCAAGGAATCATGCTACACCCTCTACGTCCCTTGGCGTACCAAGCTATGTTTAGGATCATTCTAATGGTTCTTATAAGTCCTAATACACATTCCTAGACCATTCTAATCCTTTAGAGAACTCTCTTAACCATTCTACACTTGTTAGAACCTCCAAGGACTCATGCTACACCCTCTATGTCCCTTGGTGTACCAAGCAATGTTTAGGATAATACTAATGGTTCTTATAAGTCCTAATACACGTTCCTAGACCATTCTAAGCCTTTAGAATACTCTCTTAACCATTCTACACTTGTTAGAACCTCCAAGGACTCATGCTACACCCTCCACGTCCCTTGGGGTACAAAGCAATGTTTAGGATCATTCTAATGGTTCTTATAAGTCCTAATACACATTCCTAGACCATTCTAAGCCTTTAGAATACTCTCTTAACCATTCTACACTTGTTAGAACCTCCGAGGACTCATGCTACACCGTCTACGTCCCTTGGGGTACCAAGCAATCTTTAGGATCATTCTAATGGTTCTTATAAGTCCTAGTACACATTCCTAGACCATTCTAAGCCTTTAGAGAACTCTCTTAACCATTCTACACTTGTTAGAACCTCCAAGGACTCTTGCTACACCCGCTACATCCCTTGGGGTACCAAGCAATGTTTAGGATCATTCTATTGGTTCTTATAAGTCCTAATACACATTCCTAGACCATTCTAAGCCTTTAGAATACTCTCTTAACCATGCTACACTTGTTAGAACCTCAGAGGACTCATGCTACACCCTCTACGTCCCTTGGGGTACAAAGCAATGTTTAGGATCATTCTAATGGTTCTTATCAGTCCTAATACACATTCCTAGACCATTCTAAGCCTTTAGAATACTCTCTTAACCATTCTACACTTGTTAGAACCTCCGAGGACTCATGCTACACCGTCTACGTCCCTTGGGGTACCAAGCAATGTTTAGGATCATTCTAATGGTTCTTATAAGTCCTAATACACATTCCTAGACCATTCTAAGCCTTTAGAATACTCTCTTAACCATTATACACTTGTTAGAACGTCCAAGGACTCATCCTACACTCTCTACGTCCATTAGGGTACAAAGTAATGTTTATGATCATTCTAAATGTTCGTATATGTCTTAATACACATTCCTAGACCATTCTAAGCCTTTAGAATACTCTCTTAACCATTCTACACTTGTTAGAACCTCCAAGGACTCATGCTACACCCTCTACGTCCCTTGGGGTACAAAGCAATGTTTAGGATCATTCTAATGGTTCTTATAAGTCCTAATACACATTCCTAGACCATTCTAAGCCTTTAGAATACTCTCTTAACCATTCTACACTTGTTAGAACCTCCGAGGACTCATGCTACACCGTCTACGTCCCTTGGGGTACCAAGCAATCTTTAGGATCATTCTAATGGTTCTTATAAGTCCTAGTACACATTCCTAGACCATTCTAAGCCTTTAGAGAACTCTCTTAACCATTCTACACTTGTTAGAACCTCCAAGGACTCTTGCTACACCCGCTACATCCCTTGGGGTACCAAGCAATGTTTAGGATCATTCTATTGGTTCTTATAAGTCCTAATACACATTCCTAGACCATTCTAAGCCTTTAGAATACTCTCTTAACCATGCTACACTTGTTAGAACCTCAGAGGACTCATGCTACACCCTCTACGTCCCTTGGGGTACAAAGCAATGTTTAGGATCATTCTAATGGTTCTTATAAGTCCTAATACACATTCCTAGACCATTCTAAGCCTTTAGAATACTCTCTTAACCATTCTACACTTGTTAGAACCTCCGAGGACTCATGCTACACCGTCTACGTCCCTTGGGGTACCGAGCAATGTTTAGGATCATTCTAATGGTTCTTATAAGTCCTAATACACATTCCTAGACCATTCTAAGCCTTTAGAATACTCTCTTAACCATTATACACTTGTTAGAACGTCCAACGACTCATCCTACACTCTCTACGTCCATTAGGGTACAAAGTAATGTTTATGATCATTCTAAATGTTCGTATATGTCTTAATACACATTCCTAGACCATTCTAAGCCTTTAGAATACTCTCTTAACCATTCTACACTTGTTAGAACCTCCAAGGACTCATGCTACACCCTCTACGTCCCTTGGGGTACAAAGCAATGTTTAGGATCATTCTAATGGTTCTTATAAGTCCTAATACACATTCCTAGACCATTCTATGCCTTTAGAATACTCTCTTAACCATTCTACACTTGTTAGAACCTCCACGGAATCATGCTACACCCTCTACGTCCCTTGGCGTACCAAGCTATGTTTAGGATCATTCTAATGGTTCTTATAAGTCCTAATACACATTCCTAGACCATTCTAATCCTTTAGAGAACTCTCTTAACCATTCTACACTTGTTAGAACCTCCAAGTACTCATGTTACACCCTCTACGTCCCTTGGGGTACCAAGCAATGTTTAGGATCATTCTAACGGTTCTTATAAGTCCTAATACACATTCCTAGACCATTCTAAGCCTTTAGAATACTCTCTTAACCATTCTACACTTGTTAGAACCTTTAAGGACTCATGCTACACCATCTACGTCCCTTGGGGTACAAAGCAATGTTTAGGATCATTCTAATGGTTCTTATAAGTCCTAATACACATTCCTAGACCATTCTATGCCTTTAGAATACTCTCTTAACCATTCTACACTTGTTAGAACCTCCAAGGAATCATGCTACACCCTCTACGTCCCTTGGCGTACCAAGCTATGTTTAGGATCATTCTAATGGTTCTTATAAGTCCTAATACACATTCCTAGACCATTCTAATCCTTTAGAGAACTCTCTTAACCATTCTACACTTGTTAGAACCTCCAAGGACTCATGCTACACCCTCTATGTCCCTTGGTGTACCAAGCAATGTTTAGGATAATACTAATGGTTCTTATAAGTCCTAATACACGTTCCTAGACCATTCTAAGCCTTTAGAATACTCTCTTAACCATTCTACACTTGTTAGAACCTCCAAGGACTCATGCTACACCCTCCACGTCCCTTGGGGTACAAAGCAATGTTTAGGATCATTCTAATGGTTCTTATAAGTCCTAATACACATTCCTAGACCATTCTAAGCCTTTAGAATACTCTCTTAACCATTCTACACTTGTTAGAACCTCCGAGGACTCATGCTACACCGTCTACGTCCCTTGGGGTACCAAGCAATCTTTAGGATCATTCTAATGGTTCTTATAAGTCCTAGTACACATTCCTAGACCATTCTAAGCCTTTAGAGAACTCTCTTAACCATTCTACACTTGTTAGAACCTCCAAGGACTCTTGCTACACCCGCTACATCCCTTGGGGTACCAAGCAATGTTTAGGATCATTCTATTGGTTCTTATAAGTCCTAATACACATTCCTAGACCATTCTAAGCCTTTAGAATACTCTCTTAACCATGCTACACTTGTTAGAACCTCAGAGGACTCATGCTACACCCTCTACGTCCCTTGGGGTACAAAGCAATGTTTAGGATCATTCTAATGGTTCTTATCAGTCCTAATACACATTCCTAGACCATTCTAAGCCTTTAGAATACTCTCTTAACCATTCTACACTTGTTAGAACCTCCGAGGACTCATGCTACACCGTCTACGTCCCTTGGGGTACCAAGCAATGTTTAGGATCATTCTAATGGTTCTTATAAGTCCTAATACACATTCCTAGACCATTCTAAGCCTTTAGAATACTCTCTTAACCATTATACACTTGTTAGAACGTCCAAGGACTCATCCTACACTCTCTACGTCCATTAGGGTACAAAGTAATGTTTATGATCATTCTAAATGTTCGTATATGTCTTAATACACATTCCTAGACCATTCTAAGCCTTTAGAATACTCTCTTAACCATTCTACACTTGTTAGAACCTCCAAGGACTCATGCTACACCCTCTACGTCCCTTGGGGTACAAAGCAATGTTTAGGATCATTCTAATGGTTCTTATAAGTCCTAATACACATTCCTAGACCATTCTATGCCTTTAGAATACTCTCTTAACCATTCTACACTTGTTAGAACCTCCAAGGAATCATGCTACACCCTCTACGTCCCTTGGCGTACCAAGCTATGTTTAGGATCATTCTAATGGTTCTTATAAGTCCTAATACACATTCCTAGACCATTCTAAGCCTTTAGAATACTCTCTTAACCATTCTACACTTGTTAGAACCTCCAAGGACTCATCCTACACTCTCTACGTCCATTAGGGTACAAAGTAATGTTTATGATCATTCTAAATGTTCGTATATGTCTTAATACACATTCCTAGACCATTCTAAGCCTTTAGAATACTCTCTTAACCATTCTACACTTGTTAGAACCTCCAAGGACTCATGCTACACCCTCTACGTCCCTTGGGGTACAAAGCAATGTTTAGGATCATTCTAATGGTTCTTATAAGTCCTAATACACATTCCTAGACCATTCTATGCCTTTAGAATACTCTCTTAACCATTCTACACTTGTTAGAACCTCCACGGAATCATGCTACACCCTCTACGTCCCTTGGCGTACCAAGCTATGTTTAGGATCATTCTAATGGTTCTTATAAGTCCTAATACACATTCCTAGACCATTCTAATCCTTTAGAGAACTCTCTTAACCATTCTACACTTGTTAGAATCTCCAAGTACTCATGTTACACCCTCTACGTCCCTTGGTGTACCAAGCAATGTTTAGGATAATACTAATGGTTCTTATAAGTCCTAATACACATTCCTAGACCATTCTAAGACTTTAGAATACTCTCTTAACCATTCTACACTTGTTAGAACCTCCAAGGACTCATGCTACACCCTCTACGTCGCTTGGTGTACCAAGCAATGTTTAGGATCATTCTAATGGTTCTTATAAGTCCTAATACACATTCCTAGACCATTCTAAGCCTTTAGAATACTCTCTTAACCATTCTACACTTGTTAGAACCTCCAAGGACTCATGCTACACCCTCTACGACCCTTGGTGTACCAAGCAATGTTTAGGATTATACTAATGGTTCTTATAAGTCCTAATAGACATTCCTAGACCATTCTAAGCCTTTAGAATACTCTGTTAACTATTCTACACTTGTTAGACCTCCAAGGACTCATGCTACACCCTCTACGTCCCTTGGGGTACCAAGCAATGTTTAGGATCATTCTAATGGTTCTTATAAGTCCTAATACACATTCTTAGACCATTCTAAGCCTTTAGAATACTCTCTTAACCATTCTACACTTGTTAGAACCTTTAAGGACTCATGCTACACCATCTACGTCCCTTGGGGTACCAAGCAATGTTTAGGATCATTCTAATGGTTCTTATAAGTCCTAATACTCATTCCTAGACCATTCTAAGCCTTTAGAGAACTCTCTTAACCATTCTACACTTGTTAGAACCTCCAAGGACTCATGCTACACCCTCTACGTCCCTTGGTGTACCAAGCAATGTTTTGGATCATTCTAATGGTTCTTATAAGCCCTAATACACATTCCTAGACCATTCTAAGCCTTTAGAATACTCTCTTAACCATTCTACACTTGTTAGAACCTCCAAGGACTCATGCTACACCCTCTACGTCCCTTGGGGTACAAAGCAATGTTTAGGATCATTCTAATGGTTCTTATAAGTCCTAATACACATTCCTAGACCATTCTATGCCTTTAGAATACTCTCTTAACCATTCTACACTTGTTAGAACCTCCAAGGAATCATGCTACACCCTCTACGTCCCTTGGCGTACCAAGCTATGTTTAGGATCATTCTAATGGTTCTTATAAGTCCTAATACACATTCCTAGACCATTCTAATCCTTTAGAGAACTCTCTTAACCATTCTACACTTGTTAGAACCTCCAAGGACTCATGCTACACCCTCTACGTCCCTTGGTGTACCAAGCAATGTTTAGGATAATACTAATGGTTCTTATAAGTCCTAATACACATTCCTAGACCATTCTAAGACTTTAGAATACTCTCTTAACCATTCTACACTTGTTAGAACCTCCAAGGACTCATGCTACACCCTCTACGTCCCTTGGTGTACCAAGCAATGTTTAGGATCATTCTAATGGTTCTTATAAGTCCTAATACACATTCCTAGACCATTCTAAGCCTTTAGAATACTCTCTTAACCATTCTACACTTGTTAGAACCTCCAAGGACTCATGCTACACCCTCTACGACCCTTGGTGTACCAAGCAATGTTTAGGATTATACTAATGGTTCTTATAAGTCCTAATAGACATTCCTAGACCATTCTAAGCCTTTAGAATACTCTGTTAACCATTCTACACTTGTTAGACCTCCAAGGACTCATGCTACACCCTCTACGTCCCTTGGGGTACCAAGCAATGTTTAGGATCATTCTAATGGTTCTTATAAGTCCTAATACACATTCTTAGACCATTCTAAGCCTTTAGAATACTCTCTTAACCATTCTACACTTGTTAGAACCTTTAAGGACTCATGCTACACCATCTACGTCCCTTGGGGTACCAAGCAATGTTTAGGATCATTCTAATGGTTCTTATAAGTCCTAATACTCATTCCTAGACCATTCTAAGCCTTTAGAGAACTCTCTTAACCATTCTACACTTGTTAGAACCTCCAAGGACTCATGCTATACCCTCTACGTCCCTTGGTGTACCAAGCAATGTTTAGGATCATTCTAATGGTTCTTATAAGCCCTAATACACATTCCTAGACCATTCTAAGCCTTTAGAATACTCTCTTAACCATTCTACACTTGTTAGAACCTCCAAGGACTCATGCTACACCCTCTACGTCCCTTGGTGTACCAAGCAATGTTTAGGATCATTCTAATGGTTCTTATAAGTCCTAATACACATTCCTAGACCATTCTAAGCCTTTAGAATACTCTCTTAACCATTCTACACTTGTTAGAACCTCCAAGGACTCATGCTACACCCTCTACGTCCCTTGGTGTACCAAGCAATGTTTAGGATGATACTAATGGTTCTT
Organism: Crotalaria pallida; assembly: GCA_037953625.1. Lineage (NCBI taxonomy): Eukaryota > Viridiplantae > Streptophyta > Magnoliopsida > Fabales > Fabaceae > Crotalaria > Crotalaria pallida. The sequence goes on along the minus strand of CM075654.1, from coordinate 101,803,046 downwards.
ATAAGTCCTAATAGACATTCCTAGACCATTCTAAGCCTTTAGAATACTCTGTTAACCATTCTACACTTGTTAGAACCTCCAAGGACTCATGCTACACCCTCTACGTCCCTTGGGGTACCAAGCAATGTTTAGGATCATTCTAATGGTTCTTATAAGTCCTAATACACATTCTTAGACCATTTTAAGCCTTTAGAATACTCTCTTAACCATTATACACTTGTTAGAACCTCCAAGGACTCATGCTACACCCTCTACGTCCCTTGGTGTACCAAGCAATGTTTAGGATTATACTAATGGTTCTTATAAGTCCTAATAGACATTCCTAGACCATTCTAAGCCTTTAGAATACTCTGTTAACCATTCTACACTTGTTAGAACCTCCAAGGACTCATGCTACACCCTCTACGTCCCTTGGGGTACCAAGCAATGTTTAGGATCATTCTAATGGTTCTTATAAGTCCTAATACACATTCCTAGACCATTCTAAGCCTTTAGAATACTCTCTTAACCATTCTACACTTGTTAGAACCTCCAAGGACTCATGCTACACCCTCTACGTCCCTTGGGGTACCAAGCAATGTTTAGGATCATTCTAATGGTTCTTATAAGTCCTAATACACATTCTTAGACCATTCTAAGCCTTTAGAATACTCTCTTAACCATTCTACACTTGTTAGAACCTTTAAGGACTCATGCTACACCATCTACGTCCCTTGGGGTACCAAGCAATGTTTAGGATCATTCTAATGGTTCTTATAAGTCCTAATACTCATTCCTAGACCATTCTAAGCCTTTAGAGAACTCTCTTAACCATTCTACACTTGTTAGAACCTCCAAGGACTCATGCTACACCCTCTACGTCCCTTGGTGTACCAAGCAATGTTTAGGATCATTCTAATGGTTCTTATAAGCCCTAATACACATTCCTAGACCATTCTAAGCCTTTAGAATACTCTCTTAACCATTCTACACTTGTTAGAACCTCCAAGGACTCATGCTACACCCTCTACGTCCCTTGGGGTACAAAGCAATGTTTAGGATCATTCTAATGGTTCTTATAAGTCCTAATACACATTCCTAGACCATTCTATGCCTTTAGAATACTCTCTTAACCATTCTACACTTGTTAGAACCTCCAAGGAATCATGCTACACCCTCTACGTCCCTTGGCGTACCAAGCTATGTTTAGGATCATTCTAATGGTTCTTATAAGTCCTAATACACATTCCTAGACCATTCTAATCCTTTAGAGAACTCTCTTAACCATTCTACACTTGTTAGAACCTCCAAGGACTCATGCTACACCCTCTACGTCCCTTGGTGTACCAAGCAATGTTTAGGAAAATACTAATGGTTCTTATAAGTCCTAATACACATTCCTAGACCATTCTAAGACTTTAGAATACTCTCTTAACCATTCTACACTTGTTAGAACCTCCAAGGACTCATGCTACACCCTCTACGTCCCTTGGTGTACCAAGCAATGTTTAGGATCATTCTAATGGTTCTTATAAGTCCTAATACACATTCCTAGACCATTCTAAGCCTTTAGAATACTCTCTTAACCATTCTACACTTGTTAGAACCTCCAAGGACTCATGCTACACCCTCTACGTCCCTTGGTGTACCAAGCAATGTTTAGGATTATACTAATGGTTCTTATAAGTCCTAATAGACATTCCTAGACCATTCTAAGCCTTTAGAATACTCTGTTAACCATTCTACACTTGTTAGAACCTCCAAGGACTCATGCTACACCCTCTACGTCCCTTGGGGTACCAAGCAATGTTTAGGATCATTCTAATGGTTCTTATAAGTCCTAATACACATTCTTAGACCATTTTAAGCCTTTAGAATACTCTCTTAACCATTCTACACTTGTTAGAACCTTTAAGGACTCATGCTACACCATCTACGTCCCTTGGGGTACCAAGCAATGTTTAGGATCATTCTAATGGTTCTTATAAGTCCTAATACTCATTCCTAGACCATTCTAAGCCTTTAGAGAACTCTCTTAACCATTCTACACTTGTTAGAACCTCCAAGGACTCATGCTACACCCTCTACGTCCCTTGGTGTACCAAGCAATGTTTACGATCATTCTAATGGTTCTTATAAGCCCTAATACACATTCCTAGACCATTCTAAGCCTTTAGAATACTCTCTTAACCATTCTACACTTGTTAGAACCTCCAAGGACTCATGCTACACCCTCTACGTCCCTTGGGGTACAAAGCAATGTTTAGGATCATTCTAATGGTTCTTATAAGTCCTAATACACATTCCTAGACCATTCTATGCCTTTAGAATACTCTCTTAACCATTCTACACTTGTTAGAACCTCCAAGGAATCATGCTACACCCTCTACGTCCCTTGGCGTACCAAGCAATGTTTAGGATCATTCTAATGGTTCTTATATGTCCTAATACACATTCCTAGACCATTCTAAGCCTTTAGAATACTCTCTTAACCATTCTACACTTGTTAGAACCTCCAAGGACTCATGCTACACCCTCTACATCCCTTGGTGTACCAAGCAATGTTTAGGATAATACTAATGGTTCTTATAAGTCCTAATACACATTCCTAGACCATTCTAAGACTTTAGAATACTCTCTTAACCATTCTACACTTGTTAGAACCTCCAAGGACTCATGCTACACCCTCTACGTCCCTTGGTGTACCAAGCAATGTTTAGGATCATTCTAATGGTTCTTATAAGTCCTAATACACATTCCTAGACCATTCTAAGCCTTTAGAATACTCTCTTAACCATTCTACACTTGTTAGAACCTCCAAGGACTCATGCTACACCCTCTACGTCCCTTGGTGTACCAAGCAATGTTTAGGATTATACTAATGGTTCTTATAAGTCCTAATAGACATTCCTAGACCATTCTAAGCCTTTAGAATACTCTGTTAACCATTCTACACTTGTTAGAACCTCCAAGGACTCATGCTACACCCTCTACGTCCCTTGGGGTACCAAGCAATGTTTAGGATCATTCTAATGGTTCTTATAAGTCCTAATACACATTCCTAGACCATTTTAAGCCTTTAGAATACTCTCTTAACCATTCTACACTTGTTAGAACCTTTAAGGACTCATGCTACACCATCTACGTCCCTTGGGGTACCAAGCAATGTTTAGGATCATTCTAATGGTTCTTATAAGTCCTAATACTCATTCCTAGACCATTCTAAGCCTTTAGAATACTCTCTTAACCATTCTACACTTGTTAGAACCTCCAAGGACTCATGCTACACCCTCTACGTCCCTTGGTGTACCAAGCAATGTTTAGGATCATTCTAATGGTTCTTATAAGCCCTAATACACATTCCTAGACCATTCTAAGCCTTTAGAATACTCTCTTAACCATTCTACACTTGTTAGAACCTCCAAGGACTCATGCTACACCCTCTACGTCCCTTGGTGTACCAAGCAATGTTTAGGATTATACTAATGGTTCTTATAAGTCCTAATAGACATTCCTAGACCATTCTAAGCCTTTAGAATACTCTGTTAACCATTCTACACTTGTTAGAACCTCCAAGGACTCATGCTACACCCTCTACGTCCCTTGGGGTACCAAGCAATGTTTAGGATCATTCTAATGGTTCTTATAAGTCCTAATACACATTCCTAGACCATTTTAAGCCTTTAGAATACTCTCTTAACCATTCTACACTTGTTAGAACCTTTAAGGACTCATGCTACACCATCTACGTCCCTTGGGGTACCAAGCAATGTTTAGGATCATTCTAATGGTTCTTATAAGTCCTAATACTCATTCCTAGACCATTCTAAGCCTTTAGAATACTCTCTTAACCATTCTACACTTGTTAGAACCTCCAAGGACTCATGCTACACCCTCTACGTCCCTTGGTGTACCAAGCAATGTTTAGGATCATTCTAATGGTTCTTATAAGCCCTAATACACATTCCTAGACCATTCTAAGCCTTTAGAATACTCTCTTAACCATTCTACACTTGTTAGAACCTCCAAGGACTCATGCTACACCCTCTACGTCCCTTGGGGTACAAAGCAATGTTTAGGATCATTCTAATGGTTCTTATAAGTCCTAATACACATTCCTAGACCATTCTAAGCCTTTAGAATACTCTCCTAACCATTATACACTTGTTAGAACCTCCAAGGAATCATGCTACACCCTCTACGTCCCTTGGGGTACCAAGCAATGTTTAGGATCACTCTAATGGTTCTTATAAGTCCTAATACACATTCCTAGACCATTCTAATCCTTTAGAGAACTCTCTTAACCATTCTACACTTGTTAGAACTTCCAAGGACTCATGCTACACCCTCTACGTCCCTTGGGGTACCAAGAAATGTTTAGGATCATTCTAATGGTTCTTATAAGTCCTAATACACATTTCTAGACCATTCTAAGCCTTTAGAATACTCTCTTAACCATGCTTCACTTGTTAGAACCTCAGAGGACTCATGCTACACCCTCTACGTCCCTTGGGGTACAAAGCAATGTTTAGGATCATTCTAATGGTTCTTATAAGTCCTAATACACATTCCTAGACCATTCTATGCCTTTAGAATACTCTCTTAACCATTCTACACTTGTTAGAACCTCCAAGGAATCATGCTACACCCTCTACGTCCCTTGGCGTACCAAGCAATGTTTAGGATCATTCTAATGGTTCTTATAAGTCCTAATACACATTCCTAGACCATTCTAATCCTTTAGAGAACTCTCTTAACCATTCTATACTTGTTAGAACCTCCAAGGACTCATGCTACACCCTCTACGTCCCTTGGTGTACCAAGCAATGTTTAGGATAATACTAATGGTTCTTATAAGTCCTAATACACATTCCTAGACCATTCTAAGACTTTAGAATACTCTCTTAACCATTCTACACTTGTTAGAACCTCCAAGGACTCATGCCACACCCTCTACGTCCCTTGGTGTACCAAGCAATGTTTAGGATCATTCTAATGGTTCTTATAAGTCCTAATACACATTCCTAGACCATTCTAAGCCTTTAGAATACTCTCTTAACCATTCTACACTTGTTAGAACCTCCAAGGACTCATGCTACACCCTCTACATCCCTTGGTGTACCAAGCAATGTTTAGGATTATACTAATTGTTCTTATAAGTCCTAATAGACATTCCTAGACCATTCTAAGCCTTTAGAATACTCTGTTAACCATTCTACACTTGTTAGAACCTCCAAGGACTCATGCTACACCCTCTACGTCCCTTGGGGTACCAAGCAATGTTTAGGATCATTCTAATGGTTCTTATAAGTCCTAATACACATTCCTAGACCATTTTAAGCCTTTAGAATACTCTCTTAACCATTCTACACTTGTTAGAACCTTTAAGGACTCATGCTACACCATCTACGTCCCTTGGGGTACCAAGCAATGTTTAGGATCATTCTAATGGTTCTTATAAGTCCTAATACTCATTCCTAGACCATTCTAAGCCATTAGAATACTCTCTTAACCATTCTACACTTGTTAGAACCTCCAAGGACTCATGCTACACCCTCTACGTCCCTTGGTGTACCAAGCAATGTTTAGGATCATTCTAATGGTTCTTATAAGCCCTAATACACATTCCTAGACCATTCTAAGCCTTTAGAATACTCTCTTAACCATTCTACACTTGTTAGAACCTCCAAGGACTCATGCTACACCCTCTACGTCCCTTGGTGTACCAAGCAATGTTTAGGATTATACTAATGGTTCTTATAAGTCCTAATAGACATTCCTAGACCATTCTAAGCCTTTAGAATACTCTGTTAACCATTCTACACTTGTTAGAACCTCCAAGGACTCATGCTACACCCTCTACGTCCCTTGGGGTACCAAGCAATGTTTAGGATCATTCTAATGGTTCTTATAAGTCCTAATACACATTCCTAGACCATTTTAAGCCTTTAGAATACTCTCTTAACCATTCTACACTTGTTAGAACCTTTAAGGACTCATGCTACACCATCTACGTCCCTTGGGGTACCAAGCAATGTTTAGGATCATTCTAATGGTTCTTATAAGTCCTAATACTCATTCCTAGACCATTCTAAGCCTTTAGAATACTCTCTTAACCATTCTACACTTGTTAGAACCTCCAAGGACTCATGCTACACCCTCTACGTCCCTTGGTGTACCAAGCAATGTTTAGGATCATTCTAATGGTTCTTATAAGCCCTAATACACATTCCTAGACCATTCTAAGCCTTTAGAATACTCTCTTAACCATTCTACACTTGTTAGAACCTCCAAGGACTCATGCTACACCCTCTACGTCCCTTGGGGTACAAAGCAATGTTTAGGATCATTCTAATGGTTCTTATAAGTCCTAATACACATTCCTAGACCATTCTAAGCCTTTAGAATACTCTCCTAACCATTATACACTTGTTAGAACCTCCAAGGAATCATGCTACACCCTCTACGTCCCTTGGGGTACCAAGCAATGTTTAGGATCACTCTAATGGTTCTTATAAGTCCTAATACACATTCCTAGACCATTCTAATCCTTTAGAGAACTCTCTTAACCATTCTACACTTGTTAGAACTTCCAAGGATTCATGCTACACCCTCTACGTCCCTTGGGGTACCAAGAAATGTTTAGGATCATTCTAATGGTTCTTATAAGTCCTAATACACATTTCTAGACCATTCTAAGCCTTTAGAATACTCTCTTAACCATGCTTCACTTGTTAGAACCTCAGAGGACTCATGCTACACCCTCTACGTCCCTTGGGGTACAAAGCAATGTTTAGGATCATTCTAATGGTTCTTATAAGTCCTAATACACATTCCTAGACCATTCTATGCCTTTAGAATACTCTCTTAACCATTCTACACTTGTTAGAACCTCCAAGGAATCATGCTACACCCTCTACGTCCCTTGGCGTACCAAGCAATGTTTAGGATCATTCTAATGGTTCTTATAAGTCCTAATACACATTCCTAGACCATTCTAATCCTTTAGAGAACTCTCTTAACCATTCTATACTTGTTAGAACCTCCAAGGACTCATGCTACACCCTCTACGTCCCTTGGTGTACCAAGCAATGTTTAGGATAATACTAATGGTTCTTATAAGTCCTAATACACATTCCTAGACCATTCTAAGACTTTAGAATACTCTCTTAACCATTCTACACTTGTTAGAACCTCCAAGGACTCATGCCACACCCTCTACGTCCCTTGGTGTACCAAGCAATGTTTAGGATCATTCTAATGGTTCTTATAAGTCCTAATACACATTCCTAGACCATTCTAAGCCTTTAGAATACTCTCTTAACCATTCTACACTTGTTAGAACCTCCAAGGACTCATGCTACACCCTCTACATCCCTTGGTGTACCAAGCAATGTTTAGGATTATACTAATTGTTCTTATAAGTCCTAATAGACATTCCTAGACCATTCTAAGCCTTTAGAATACTCTGTTAACCATTCTACACTTGTTAGAACCTCCAAGGACTCATGCTACACCCTCTACGTCCCTTGGGGTACCAAGCAATGTTTAGGATCATTCTAATGGTTCTTATAAGTCCTAATACACATTCCTAGACCATTTTAAGCCTTTAGAATACTCTCTTAACCATTCTACACTTGTTAGAACCTTTAAGGACTCATGCTACACCATCTACGTCCCTTGGGGTACCAAGCAATGTTTAGGATCATTCTAATGGTTCTTATAAGTCCTAATACTCATTCCTAGACCATTCTAAGCATTTAGAATACTCTCTTAACCATTCTACACTTGTTAGAACCTCCAAGGACTCATGCTACACCCTCTACGTCCCTTGGTGTACCAAGCAATGTTTAGGATCATTCTAATGGTTCTTATAAGCCCTAATACACATTCCTAGACCATTCTAAGCCTTTAGAATACTCTCTTAACCATTCTACACTTGTTAGAACCTCCAAGGACTCATGCTACACCCTCTACGTCCCTTGGGGTACAAAGCAATGTTTAGGATCATTCTAATGGTTCTTATAAGTCCTAATACACATTCCTAGACCATTCTAAGCCTTTAGAATACTCTCTTAACCATTATACACTTGTTAGAACCTCCAAGGAATCATGCTACACCCTCTACGTCCCTTGGGGTACCAAGCAATGTTTAGGATCATTCTAATGGTTCTTATAAGTCCTAATACACATTCCTAGACCATTCTAATCCTTTAGAGAACTCTCTTAACCATTCTACACTTGTTAGAACCTCCAAGGACTCATGCTACACCCTCTACGTCCCTTGGGGTACCAAGAAATGTTTAGGATCATTCTAATGGTTCTTATAAGTCCTAATACACATTCCTAGACCATTCTAAGCCTTTAGAATACTCTCTTAACCATGCTTCACTTGTTAGAACCTCAGAGGACTCATGCTACACCCTCTACGTCCCTTGGGGTACAAAGCAATGTTTAGGATCATTGTAATGGTTCTTATAAGTCCTAATACACATTCCTAGACCATTCTATGCCTTTAGAATACTCTCTTAACCATTCTACACTTGTTAGAACCTCCAAGGAATCATGCTACACCCTCTACGTCCCTTGGCGTACCAAGCAATGTTTAGGATCATTCTAATGGTTCTTATAAGTCCTAATACACATTCCTAGACCATTCTAATCCTTTAGAGAACTCTCTTAACCATTCTACACTTGTTAGAACCTCCAAGGACTCATGCTACACCCTCTACGTCCCTTGGTGTACCAAGCAATGTTTAGTATAATACTAATGGTTCTTATAAGTCCTAATACACATTCCTAGACCATTCTAAGCCTTTAGAATACTCTCTTAACCATTCTACACTTGTTAGAACCTCCAAGGACTCATGCTACACCCTCTACGTCCCTTGGTGTACCAAGCAATGTTTAGGATTATACTAATGGTTCTTATAAGTCCTAATAGACATTCCTAGACCATTCTAAGCCTTTAGAATACTCTGTTAACCATTCTACACTTGTTAGAACCTCCAAGGACTCATGCTACACCCTCTACGTCCCTTGGGGTACCAAGCAATGTTTAGGATCATTCTAATGGTTCTTATATGTCCTAATACACATTCCTAGACCATTTTAAGCCTTTAGAATACTCTCTTAACCATTCTACACTTGTTAGAACCTTTAAGGACTCATGCTACACCATCTACGTCCCTTGGGGTACCAAGCAATGTTTAGGATCATTCTAATGGTTCTTATAAGTCCTAATACTCATTCCTAGACCATTCTAAGCCTTTAGAATACTCTCTTAACCATTCTACACTTGTTAGAACCTCCAAGGACTCATGCTACACCCTCTACGTCCCTTGGTGTACCAAGCAATGTTTAGGATTATACTAATGGTTCTTATAAGTCCTAATAGACATTCCTAGACCATTCTAAGCCTTTAGAATACTCTGTTAACCATTATACACTTGTTAGACCTCCAAGGACTCATGCTACACCCTCTACGTCCCTTGGGGTACCAAGCAATGTTTAGGATCATTCTAATGGTTCTTATAAGTCCTAATACACATTCTTAGACCATTCTAAGCCTTTAGAATACTCTCTTAACCATTCTACACTTGTTAGAACCTTTAAGGACTCATGCTACACCATCTACGTCCCTTGGGGTACCAAGCAATGTTTAGGATCATTCTAATGGTTCTTATAAGTCCTAATACTCATTCCTAGACCATTCTAAGCCTTTAGAGAACTCTCTTAACCATTCTACACTTGTTAGAACCTCCAAGGACTCATGCTACACCCTCTACGTCCCTTGGTGTACCAAGCAATGTTTAGGATCATTCTAATGGTTCTTATAAGCCCTAATACACATTCCTAGACCATTCTAAGCCTTTAGAATACTCTCTTAACCATTCTACACTTGTTAGAACCTCAGAGGACTCATGCTACACCCTCTACGTCCCTTGGGGTACAAAGCAATGTTTAGGATCATTCTAATGGTTCTTATAAGTCCTAATACACATTCCTAGACCATTCTATGCCTTTAGAATACTCTCTTAACCATTCTACACTTGTTAGAACCTCCAAGGAATCATGCTACACCCTCTACGTCCCTTGGCGTACCAAGCTATGTTTAGGATCATTCTAATGGTTCTTATAAGTCCTAATACACATTCCTAGACCATTCTAATCCTTTAGAGAACTCTCTTAACCATTCTACACTTGTTAGAACCTCCAAGGACTCATGCTACACCCTCTACGTCCCTTGGTGTACCAAGCAATGTTTAGGATAATACTAATGGTTCTTATAAGTCCTAATACACATTCCTAGACCATTCTAAGACTTTAGAATACTCTCTTAACCATTCTACACTTGTTAGAACCTCCAAGGACTCATGCTACACCCTCTACGTCCCTTGGTGTACCAAGCAATGTTTAGGATCATTCTAATGGTTCTTATAAGTCCTAATACACATTCCTAGACCATTCTAAGCCTTTAGAATACTCTCTTAACCATTCTACACTTGTTAGAACCTCCAAGGACTCATGCTACACCCTCTACGTCCCTTGGTGTACCAAGCAATGTTTAGGATTATACTAATGGTTCTTATAAGTCCTAATAGACATTCCTAGACCATTCTAACCCTTTAGAATACTCTGTTAACCATTCTACACTTGTTAGAACCTCCAAGGACTCATGCTACACCCTCTACGTCCCTTGGGGTACCAAGCAATGTTTAGGATCATTCTAATGGTTCTTATATGTCCTAATACACATTCCTAGACCATTCTAAGCCTTTAGAATACTCTCTTAACCATTATACACTTGTTAGAACCTCCAAGGAATCATGCTACACCCTCTACGTCCCTTGGGGTACCAAGCAATGTTTAGGATCATTCTAATGGTTCTTATAAGTCCTAATACACATTCCTAGACCATTCTAATCCTTTAGAGAACTCTCTTAAACATTCTACACTTGTTAGAACCTCCAAGGAATCATGCTACACCCTCTACGTCCCTTGGGGTACCAAGCAATGTTTAGGATCATTCTAATGGTTCTTATAAGTCCTAATACACATTCCTAGACCATTTTAAGCCTTTAGAATACTCTCTTAACCATTCTACACTTGTTAGAACCTTTAAGGACTCATGCTACACCATCTACGTCCCTTGGGGTACCAAGCAATGTTTAGGATCATTCTAATGGTTCTTATAAGTCCTAATACTCATTCCTAGACCATTCTAAGCCTTTAGAATACTCTCTTAACCATTCTACACTTGTTAGAACCTCCAAGGACTCATGCTACACCCTCTACGTCCCTTGGTGTACCAAGCAATGTTTAGGATCATTCTAATGGTTCTTATAAGCCCTAATACACATTCCTAGACCATTCTAAGCCTTTAGAATACTCTCTAAACCATTCTACACTTGTTAGAACCTCCAAGGACTCATGCTACACCCTCTACGTCCCTTGGGGTACAAAGCAATGTTTAGGATCATTCTAATGGTTCTTATAAGTCCTAATACACATTCCTAGACCATTCTAAGCCTTTAGAATACTCTCTTAACCATTATACACTTGTTAGAACCTCCAAGGAATCATGCTACACCCTCTACGTCCCTTGGGGTACCAAGCAATGTTTAGGATCATTCTAATGGTTCTTATAAGTCCTAATACACATTCCTAGACCATTCTAATCCTTTAGAGAACTCTCTTAACCATTCTACACTTGTTAGAACCTCCAAGGACTCATGCTACACCCTCTACGTCCCTTGGGGTACCAAGAAATGTTTAGGATCATTCTAATGGTTCTTATAAGTCCTAATACACATTCCTAGACCATTCTAAGCCTTTAGAATACTCTCTTAACCATGCTTCACTTGTTAGAACCTCAGAGGACTCATGCTACACCCTCTACGTCCCTTGGGGTACAAAGCAATGTTTAGGATCATTCTAATGGTTCTTATAAGTCCTAATACACATTCCTAGACCATTCTATGTCTTTAGAATACTCTCTTAACCATTCTACACTTGTTAGAACCTCCAAGGAATCATGCTACACCCTCTACGTCCCTTGGCGTACCAAGCAATGTTTAGGATCATTCTAATGGTTCTTATAACTCCTAATACACATTCCTAGACCATTCTAATCCTTTAGAGAACTCTCTTAACCATTCTACACTTGTTAGAACCTCCAAGGACTCATGCTACACCCTCTACGTCCCTTGGTGTACCAAGCAATGTTTAGGATAATACTAATGGTTCTTATAAGTCCTAATACACATTCCTAGACCATTCTAAGACTTTAGAATACTCTCTTAACCATTCTACACTTGTTAGAACCTCCAAGGACTCATGCTACACCCTCTACGTCCCTTGGTGTACCAAGCAATGTTTAGGATCATTCTAATGGTTCTTATAAGTCCTAATACACATTCCTAGACCATTCTAAGCCTTTAGAATACTCTCTTAACCATTCTACACTTGTTAGAACCTCCAAGGACTCATGCTACACCCTCTACGTCCCTTGGTGTACCAAGCAATGTTTAGGATTATACTAATGGTTCTTATAAGTCCTAATAGACATTCCTAGACCATTCTAAGCCTTTAGAATACTCTGTTAACCATTCTACACTTGTTAGAACCTCCAAGGACTCATGCTACACCCTCTACGTCCCTTGGGGTACCAAGCAATGTTTAGGATCATTCTAATGGTTCTTATATGTCCTAATACACATTCCTAGACCATTTTAAGCCTTTAGAATACTCTCTTAACCATTCTACACTTGTTAGAACCTTTAAGGACTCATGCTACACCATCTACGTCCCTTGGGGTACCAAGCAATGTTTAGGATCATTCTAATGGTTCTTATAAGTCCTAATACTCATTCCTAGACCATTCTAAGCCTTTAGAATACTCTCTTAACCATTCTACACTTGTTAGAACCTCCAAGGACTCATGCTACACCCTCTACGTCCCTTGGTGTACCAAGCAAAGTTTAGGATTATACTAATGGTTCTTATAAGTCCTAATAGACATTCCTAGACCATTCTAAGCCTTTAGAATACTCTGTTAACCATTCTACACTTGTTAGAACCTCCAAGGACTCATGCTACACCCTCTACGTCCCTTGGGGTACCAAGCAATGTTTAGGATCATTCTAATGGTTCTTATAAGTCCTAATACACATTCCTAGACCATTCTAATCCTTTAGAGAACTCTCTTAAACATTCTACACTTGTTAGAACCTCCAAGGAATCATGCTACACCCTCTACGTCCCTTGGGGTACCAAGCAATGTTTAGGATCATTCTAATGGTTCTTATAAGTCCTAATACACATTCCTAGACCATTTTAAGCCTTTAGAATACTCTCTTAACCATTCTACACTTGTTAGAACCTTTAAGGACTCATGCTACACCATCTACGTCCCTTGGGGTACCAAGCAATGTTTAGGATCATTCTAATGGTTCTTATAAGTCCTAATACTCATTCCTAGACCATTCTAAGCCTTTAGAATACTCTCTTAACCATTCTACACTTGTTAGAACCTCCAAGGACTCATGCTACACCCTCTACGTCCCTTGGTGTACCAAGCAATGTTTAGGATCATTCTAATGGTTCTTATAAGCCCTAATACACATTCCTAGACCATTCTAAGCCTTTAGAATACTCTCTTAACCATTCTACACTTGTTATAACCTCCAAGGACTCATGCTACACCCTCTACGTCCCTTGGTGTACCAAGCAATGTTTAGGATTATACTAATGGTTCTTATAAGTCCTAATAGACATTCCTAGACCATTCTAAGCCTTTAGAATACTCTGTTAACCATTCTACACTTGTTAGAACCTCCAAGGACTCATGCTACACCCTCTACGTCCCTTGGGGTACCAAGCAATGTTTAGGATCATTCTAATGGTTCTTATATGTCCTAATACACATTCCTAGACCATTTTAAGCCTTTAGAATACTCTCTTAACCATTCTACACTTGTTAGAACCTTTAAGGACTCATGCTACACCATCTACGTCCCTTGGGGTACCAAGCAATGTTTAGGATCATTCTAATGGTTCTTATAAGTCCTAATACACATTCTTAGACCATTCTAAGCCTTTAGAATACTCTCTTAACCATTCTACACTTGTTAGAACCTTTAAGGACTCATGCTACACCATCTACGTCCCTTGGGGTACCAAGCAATGTTTAGGATCATTCTAATGGTTCTTATAAGTCCTAATACTCATTCCTAGACCATTCTAAGCCTTTAGAGAACTCTCTTAACCATTCTACACTTGTTAGAACCTCCAAGGACTCATGCTACACCCTCTACGTCCCTTGGTGTACCAAGCAATGTTTAGGATCATTCTAATGGTTCTTATAAGCCCTAATACACATTCCTAGACCATTCTAAGCCTTTAGAATACTCTCTTAACCATTCTACACTTGTTAGAACCTCAGAGGACTCATGCTACACCCTCTACGTCCCTTGGGGTACAAAGCAATGTTTAGGATCATTCTAATGGTTCTTATAAGTCCTAATACACATTCCTAGACCATTCTATGCCTTTAGAATACTCTCTTAACCATTCTACACTTGTTAGAACCTCCAAGGAATCATGCTACACCCTCTACGTCCCTTGGCGTACCAAGCTATGTTTAGGATCATTCTAATGGTTCTTATAAGTCCTAATACACATTCCTAGACCATTCTAATCCTTTAGAGAACTCTCTTAACCATTCTACACTTGTTAGAACCTCCAAGGACTCATGCTACACCCTCTACGTCCCTTGGTGTACCAAGCAATGTTTAGGATAATACTAATGGTTCTTATAAGTCCTAATACACATTCCTAGACCATTCTAAGACTTTAGAATACTCTCTTAACCATTCTACACTTGTTAGAACCTCCAAGGACTCATGCTACACCCTCTACGTCCCTTGGTGTACCAAGCAATGTTTAGGATCATTCTAATGGTTCTTATAAGTCCTAATACACATTCCTAGACCATTCTAAGCCTTTAGAATACTCTCTTAACCATTCTACACTTGTTAGAACCTCCAAGGACTCATGCTACACCCTCTACGTCCCTTGGTGTACCAAGCAATGTTTAGGATTATACTAATGGTTCTTATAAGTCCTAATAGACATTCCTAGACCATTCTAACCCTTTAGAATACTCTGTTAACCATTCTACACTTGTTAGAACCTCCAAGGACTCATGCTACACCCTCTACGTCCCTTGGGGTACCAAGCAATGTTTAGGATCATTCTAATGGTTCTTATATGTCCTAATACACATTCCTAGACCATTCTAAGCCTTTAGAATACTCTCTTAACCATTATACACTTGTTAGAACCTCCAAGGAATCATGCTACACCCTCTACGTCCCTTGGGGTACCAAGCAATGTTTAGGATCATTCTAATGGTTCTTATAAGTCCTAATACACATTCCTAGACCATTCTAATCCTTTAGAGAACTCTCTTAAACATTCTACACTTGTTAGAACCTCCAAGGAATCATGCTACACCCTCTACGTCCCTTGGGGTACCAAGCAATGTTTAGGATCATTCTAATGGTTCTTATAAGTCCTAATACACATTCCTAGACCATTTTAAGCCTTTAGAATACTCTCTTAACCATTCTACACTTGTTAGAACCTTTAAGGACTCATGCTACACCATCTACGTCCCTTGGGGTACCAAGCAATGTTTAGGATCATTCTAATGGTTCTTATAAGTCCTAATACTCATTCCTAGACCATTCTAAGCCTTTAGAATACTCTCTTAACCATTCTACACTTGTTAGAACCTCCAAGGACTCATGCTACACCCTCTACGTCCCTTGGTGTACCAAGCAATGTTTAGGATCATTCTAATGGTTCTTATAAGCCCTAATACACATTCCTAGACCATTCTAAGCCTTTAGAATACTCTCTAAACCATTCTACACTTGTTAGAACCTCCAAGGACTCATGCTACACCCTCTACGTCCCTTGGGGTACAAAGCAATGTTTAGGATCATTCTAATGGTTCTTATAAGTCCTAATACACATTCCTAGACCATTCTAAGCCTTTAGAATACTCTCTTAACCATTATACACTTGTTAGAACCTCCAAGGAATCATGCTACACCCTCTACGTCCCTTGGGGTACCAAGCAATGTTTAGGATCATTCTAATGGTTCTTATAAGTCCTAATACACATTCCTAGACCATTCTAATCCTTTAGAGAACTCTCTTAACCATTCTACACTTGTTAGAACCTCCAAGGACTCATGCTACACCCTCTACGTCCCTTGGGGTACCAAGAAATGTTTAGGATCATTCTAATGGTTCTTATAAGTCCTAATACACATTCCTAGACCATTCTAAGCCTTTAGAATACTCTCTTAACCATGCTTCACTTGTTAGAACCTCAGAGGACTCATGCTACACCCTCTACGTCCCTTGGGGTACAAAGCAATGTTTAGGATCATTCTAATGGTTCTTATAAGTCCTAATACACATTCCTAGACCATTCTATGCCTTTAGAATACTCTCTTAACCATTCTACACTTGTTAGAACCTCCAAGGAATCATGCTACACCCTCTACGTCCCTTGGCGTACCAAGCAATGTTTAGGATCATTCTAATGGTTCTTATAACTCCTAATACACATTCCTAGACCATTCTAATCCTTTAGAGAACTCTCTTAACCATTCTACACTTGTTAGAACCTCCAAGGACTCATGCTACACCCTCTACGTCCCTTGGTGTACCAAGCAATGTTTAGGATAATACTAATGGTTCTTATAAGTCCTAATACACATTCCTAGACCATTCTAAGACTTTAGAATACTCTCTTAACCATTCTACACTTGTTAGAACCTCCAAGGACTCATGCTACACCCTCTACGTCCCTTGGTGTACCAAGCAATGTTTAGGATCATTCTAATGGTTCTTATAAGTCCTAATACACATTCCTAGACCATTCTAAGCCTTTAGAATACTCTCTTAACCATTCTACACTTGTTAGAACCTCCAAGGACTCATGCTACACCCTCTACGTCCCTTGGTGTACCAAGCAATGTTTAGGATTATACTAATGGTTCTTATAAGTCCTAATAGACATTCCTAGACCATTCTAAGCCTTTAGAATACTCTGTTAACCATTCTACACTTGTTAGAACCTCCAAGGACTCATGCTACACCCTCTACGTCCCTTGGGGTACCAAGCAATGTTTAGGATCATTCTAATGGTTCTTATATGTCCTAATACACATTCCTAGACCATTTTAAGCCTTTAGAATACTCTCTTAACCATTCTACACTTGTTAGAACCTTTAAGGACTCATGCTACACCATCTACGTCCCTTGGGGTACCAAGCAATGTTTAGGATCATTCTAATGGTTCTTATAAGTCCTAATACTCATTCCTAGACCATTCTAAGCCTTTAGAATACTCTCTTAACCATTCTACACTTGTTAGAACCTCCAAGGACTCATGCTACACCCTCTACGTCCCTTGGTGTACCAAGCAAAGTTTAGGATTATACTAATGGTTCTTATAAGTCCTAATAGACATTCCTAGACCATTCTAAGCCTTTAGAATACTCTGTTAACCATTCTACACTTGTTAGAACCTCCAAGGACTCATGCTACACCCTCTACGTCCCTTGGGGTACCAAGCAATGTTTAGGATCATTCTAATGGTTCTTATAAGTCCTAATACACATTCCTAGACCATTCTAATCCTTTAGAGAACTCTCTTAAACATTCTACACTTGTTAGAACCTCCAAGGAATCATGCTACACCCTCTACGTCCCTTGGGGTACCAAGCAATGTTTAGGATCATTCTAATGGTTCTTATAAGTCCTAATACACATTCCTAGACCATTTTAAGCCTTTAGAATACTCTCTTAACCATTCTACACTTGTTAGAACCTCCAAGGAATCATGCTACACCCTCTACGTCCCTTGGGGTACCAAGCAATGTTTAGGATCATTCTAATGGTTCTTATAAGTCCTAATACACATTCCTAGACCATTCTAAGCCTTTAGAGAACTCTCTTAACCATTCTACACTTGTTAGAACCTCCAAGGACTCATGCTACACCCTCTACGTCCCTTGGTGTACCAAGCAATGTTTAGGATAATACTAATGGTTCTTATAAGTCCTAATACACATTCCTAGACCATTCTAAGACTTTAGAATACTCTCTTAACCATTCTACACTTGTTAGAACCTCCAAGGACTCATGCTACACCCTCTACGTCCCTTGGTGTACCAAGCAATGTTTAGGATCATTCTAATGGTTCTTATAAGTCCTAATACACATTCCTAGACCATTCTAAGCCTTTAGAATACTCTCTTAACCATTCTACACTTGTTAGAACCTCCAAGGACTCATGCTACACCCTCTACGTCCCTTGGTGTACCAAGCAATGTTTAGGATTATACTAATGGTTCTTATAAGTCCTAATAGACATTCCTAGACCATTCTAAGCCTTTAGAATACTCTGTTAACCATTCTACACTTGTTAGAACCTCCAAGGACTCATGCTACACCCTCTACGTCCCTTGGGGTACCAAGCAATGTTTAGGATCATTCTAATGGTTCTTATATGTCCTAATACACATTCCTAGACCATTTTAAGCCTTTAGAATACTCTCTTAACCATTCTACACTTGTTAGAACCTTTAAGGACTCATGCTACACCATCTACGTCCCTTGGGGTACCAAGCAATGTTTAGGATCATTCTAATGGTTCTTATAAGTCCTAATACTCATTCCTAGACCATTCTAAGCCTTTAGAATACTCTCTTAACCATTCTACACTTGTTAGAACCTCCAAGGACTCATGCTACACCCTCTACGTCCCTTGGTGTACCAAGCAAAGTTTAGGATTATACTAATGGTTCTTATAAGTCCTAATAGACATTCCTAGACCATTCTAAGCCTTTAGAATACTCTGTTAACCATTCTACACTTGTTAGAACCTCCAAGGACTCATGCTACACCCTCTACGTCCCTTGGGGTACCAAGCAATGTTTAGGATCATTCTAATGGTTCTTATAAGTCCTAATACACATTCCTAGACCATTCTAATCCTTTAGAGAACTCTCTTAAACATTCTACACTTGTTAGAACCTCCAAGGAATCATGCTACACCCTCTACGTCCCTTGGGGTACCAAGCAATGTTTAGGATCATTCTAATGGTTCTTATAAGTCCTAATACACATTCCTAGACCATTCTAATCCTTTAGAGAACTCTCTTAACCATTCTACACTTGTTAGAACCTCCAAGGACTCATGCTACACCCTCTACGTCCCTTGGGGTACCAAGAAATGTTTAGGATCATTCTAATGGTTCTTATAAGTCCTAATACACATTCCTAGACCATTCTAAGCCTTTAGAATACTCTCTTAACCATGCTTCACTTGTTAGAACCTCAGAGGACTCATGCTACACCCTCTACGTCCCTTGGGGTACAAAGCAATGTTTAGGATCATTCTAATGGTTCTTATAAGTCCTAATACACATTCCTAGACCATTCTATGCCTTTAGAATACTCTCTTAACCATTCTACACTTGTTAGAACCTCCAAGGAATCATGCTACACCCTCTACGTCCCTTGGCGTACCAAGCAATGTTTAGGATCATTCTAATGGTTCTTATAAGTCCTAATACACATTCCTAGACCATTCTAATCCTTTAGAGAACTCTCTTAACCATTCTACACTTGTTAGAACCTCCAAGGACTCATGCTACACCCTCTACGTCCCTTGGTGTACCAAGCAATGTTTAGGATAATACTAATGGTTCTTATAAGTCCTAATACACATTCCTAGACCATTCTAAGACTTTAGAATACTCTCTTAACCATTCTACACTTGTTAGAACCTCCAAGGACTCATGCTACACCCTCTACGTCCCTTGGTGTACCAAGCAATGTTTAGGATCATTCTAATGGTTCTTATAAGTCCTAATACACATTCCTAGACCATTCTAAGCCTTTAGAATACTCTCTTAACCATTCTACACTTGTTAGAACCTCCAAGGACTCATGCTACACCCTCTACGTCCCTTGGTGTACCAAGCAATGTTTAGGATTATACTAATGGTTCTTATAAGTCCTAATAGACATTCCTAGACCATTCTAAGCCTTTAGAATACTCTGTTAACCATTCTACACTTGTTAGAACCTCCAAGGACTCATGCTACACCCTCTACGTCCCTTGGGGTACCAAGAAATGTTTAGGATCATTCTAATGGTTCTTATAAGTCCTAATACTCATTCCTAGACCATTCTAAGCCTTTAGAATACTCTCTTAACCATTCTACACTTGTTAGAACCTCCAAGGACTCATGCTACACCCTCTACGTCCCTTGGTGTACCAAGCAAAGTTTAGGATTATACTAATGGTTCTTATAAGTCCTAATAGACATTCCTAGACCATTCTAAGCCTTTAGAATACTCTGTTAACCATTCTACACTTGTTAGAACCTCCAAGGACTCATGCTACACCCTCTACGTCCCTTGGGGTACCAAGCAATGTTTAGGATCATTCTAATGGTTCTTATAAGTCCTAATACACATTCCTAGACCATTCTAATCCTTTAGAGAACTCTCTTAAACATTCTACACTTGTTAGAACCTCCAAGGAATCATGCTACACCCTCTACGTCCCTTGGGGTACCAAGCAATGTTTAGGATCATTCTAATGGTTCTTATAAGTCCTAATACACATTCCTAGACCATTTTAAGCCTTTAGAATACTCTCTTAACCATTCTACACTTGTTAGAACCTTTAAGGACTCATGCTACACCATCTACGTCCCTTGGGGTACCAAGCAATGTTTAGGATCATTCTAATGGTTCTTATAAGTCCTAATACACATTCCTAGACCATTCTATGCCTTTAGAATACTCTCTTAACCATTCTACACTTGTTAGAACCTCCAAGGAATCATGCTACACCCTCTACGTCCCTTGGGGTACCAAGCAATGTTTAGGATCATTCTAATGGTTCTTATAAGTCCTAATACACATTCCTAGACCATTCTAATCCTTTAGAGAACTCTCTTAAACATTCTACACTTGTTAGAACCTCCAAGGAATCATGCTACACCCTCTACGTCCCTTGGGGTACCAAGCAATGTTTAGGATCATTCTAATGGTTCTTATAAGTCCTAATACACATTCCTAGACCATTTTAAGCCTTTAGAATACTCTCTTAACCATTCTACACTTGTTAGAACCTTTAAGGACTCATGCTACACCATCTACGTCCCTTGGGGTACCAAGCAATGTTTAGGATCATTCTAATGGTTCTTATAAGTCCTAATACTCATTCCTAGACCATTCTAAGCCTTTAGAATACTCTCTTAACCATTCTACACTTGTTAGAACCTCCAAGGACTCATGCTACACCCTCTACGTCCCTTGGTGTACCAAGCAATGTTTAGGATCATTCTAATGGTTCTTATAAGCCCTAATACACATTCCTAGACCATTCTAAGCCTTTAGAATACTCTCTTAACCATTCTACACTTGTTATAACCTCCAAGGACTCATGCTACACCCTCTACGTCCCTTGGGGTACAAAGCAATGTTTAGGATCATTCTAATGGTTCTTATAAGTCCTAATACACATTCCTAGACCATTCTAAGCCTTTAGAATACTCTCTTAACCATTATACACTTGTTAGAACCTCCAAGGAATCATGCTACACCCTCTACGTCCCTTGGGGTACCAAGCAATGTTTAGGATCATTCTAATGGTTCTTATAAGTCCTAATACACATTCCTAGACCATTCTAATCCTTTAGAGAACTCTCTTAACCATTCTACACTTGTTAGAACCTCCAAGGACTCATGCTACACCCTCTACGTCCCTTGGGGTACCAAGAAATGTTTAGGATCATTCTAATGGTTCTTATAAGTCCTAATACACATTCCTAGACCATTCTAAGCCTTTAGAATACTCTCTTAACCATGCTTCACTTGTTAGAACCTCAGAGGACTCATGCTACACCCTCTACGTCCCTTGGGGTACAAAGCAATGTTTAGGATCATTCTAATGGTTCTTATAAGTCCTAATACACATTCCTAGACCATTCTATGCCTTTAGAATACTCTCTTAACCATTCTACACTTGTTAGAACCTCCAAGGAATCATGCTACACCCTCTACGTCCCTTGGCGTACCAAGCAATGTTTAGGATCATTCTAATGGTTCTTATAAGTCCTAATACACATTCCTAGACCATTCTAATCCTTTAGAGAACTCTCTTAAACATTCTACACTTGTTAGAACCTCCAAGGACTCATGCTACACCCTCTACGTCGCTTGGTGTACCAAGCAATGTTTAGGATAATACTAATGGTTCTTATAAGTCCTAATACACATTCCTAGACCATTCTAAGACTTTAGAATACTCTCTTAACCATTCTACACTTGTTAGAACCTCCAAGGACTCATGCTACACCCTCTACGTCCCTTGGTGTACCAAGCAATGTTTAGGATCATTCTAATGGTTCTTATAAGTCCTAATACACATTCCTAGACCATTCTAAGCCTTTAGAATACTCTCTTAACCATTCTACACTTGTTAGAACCTCCAAGGACTCATGCTACACCCTCTACGTCCCTTGGTGTACCAAGCAATGTTTAGGATTATACTAATGGTTCTTATAAGTCCTAATAGACATTCCTAGACCATTCTAAGCCTTTAGAATACTCTGTTAACCATTCTACACTTGTTAGAACCTCCAAGGACTCATGCTACACCCTCTACGTCCCTTGGGGTACCAAGCAATGTTTAGGATCATTCTAATGGTTCTTATATGTCCTAATACACATTCCTAGACCATTTTAAGCCTTTAGAATACTCTCTTAACCATTCTACACTTGTTAGAACCTTTAAGGACTCATGCTACACCATCTACGTCCCTTGGGGTACCAAGCAATGTTTAGGATCATTCTAATGGTTCTTATAAGTCCTAATACTCATTCCTAGACCATTCTAAGCCTTTAGAATACTCTCTTAACCATTCTACACTTGTTAGAACCTCCAAGGACTCATGCTACACCCTCTACGTCCCTTGGTGTACCAAGCAATGTTTAGGATTATACTAATGGTTCTTATAAGTCCTAATAGACATTCCTAGACCATTCTAAGCCTTTAGAATACTCTGTTAACCATTCTACACTTGTTAGAACCTCCAAGGACTCATGCTACACCCTCTACGTCCCTTGGGGTACCAAGCAATGTTTAGGATCATTCTAATGGTTCTTATAAGCCCTAATACACATTCCTAGACCATTCTAAGCCTTTAGAATACTCTCTTAACCATTCTACACTTGTTAGAACCTCCAAGGACTCATGCTACACCCTCTACGTCCCTTGGGGTACAAAGCAATGTTTAGGATCATTCTAATGGTTCTTATAAGTCCTAATACACATTCCTAGACCATTCTAAGCCTTTAGAATACTCTCTTAACCATTATACACTTGTTAGAACCTCCAAGGAATCATGGTACACCCTCTACGTCCCTTGGGGTACCAAGCAATGTTTAGGATCATTCTAATGGTTCTTATAAGTCCTAATACACATTCCTAGACCATTCTAATCCTTTAGAGAACTCTCTTAACCATTCTACACTTGTTAGAACCTCCAAGGACTCATGTTACACCCTCTACGTCCCTTGGGGTACCAAGAAATGTTTAGGATCATTCTAATGGTTCTTATAAGTCCTAAAACACATTCCTAGACCATTCTAAGCCTTTAGAATACTCTCTTAACCATGCTTCACTTGTTAGAACCTCAGAGGACTCATGCTACACCCTCTACGTCCCTTGGGGTACAAAGCAATGTTTAGGATCATTCTAATGGTTCTTATAAGTCCTAATACACATTCCTAGACCATTCTATGCCTTTAGAATACTCTCTTAACCATTCTACACTTGTTAGAACCTCCAAGGAATCATGCTACACCCTCTACGTCCCTTGGCGTACCAAGCAATGTTTAGGATCATTCTAATGGTTCTTATAAGTCCTAATACACATTCCTAGACCATTCTAATCCTTTAGAGAACTCTCTTAACCATTCTACACTTGTTAGAACCTCCAAGGACTCATGCTACACCCTCTACGTCCCTTGGTGTACCGAGCAATGTTTAGGATAATACTAATGGTTCTTATAAGTCCTAATACACATTCCTAGACCATTCTAAGACTTTAGAATACTCTCTTAACCATTCTACACTTGTTAGAACCTCCAAGGACTCATGCTACACCCTCTACGTCCCTTGGTGTACCAAGCAATGTTTAGGATCATTCTAATGGTTCTTATAAGTCCTAATACACATTCCTAGACCATTCTAAGCCTTTAGAATACTCTCTTAACCATTCTACACTTGTTAGAACCTCCAAGGACTCATGCTACACCCTCTACGTCCCTTGGTGTACCAAGCAATGTTTAGGATTATACTAATGGTTCTTATAAGTCCTAATAGACATTCCTAGACCATTCTAAGCCTTTAGAATACTCTGTTAACCATTCTACACTTGTTAGAACCTCCAAGGACTCATGCTACACCCTCTACGTCCCTTGGGGTACCAAGCAATGTTTAGGATCATTCTAATGGTTCTTATATGTCCTAATACACATTCCTAGACCATTTTAAGCCTTTAGAATACTCTCTTAACCATTCTACACTTGTTAGAACCTTTAAGGACTCATGCTACACCATCTACGTCCCTTGGGGTACCAAGCAATGTTTAGGATCATTCTAATGGTTCTTATAAGTCCTAATACTCATTCCTAGACCATTCTAAGCCTTTAGAATACTCTCTTAACCATTCTACACTTGTTAGAACCTCCAAGGACTCATGCTACACCCTCTACGTCCCTTGGTGTACCAAGCAAT
Source organism: Crotalaria pallida (assembly GCA_037953625.1). Taxonomy (NCBI): domain Eukaryota; kingdom Viridiplantae; phylum Streptophyta; class Magnoliopsida; order Fabales; family Fabaceae; genus Crotalaria; species Crotalaria pallida. Next base: position 101,778,157 of record CM075654.1, on the reverse strand, counting down.
GTTTAGGATCATTCTAATGGTTCTTATAAGCCCTAATACACATTCCTAGACCATTCTAAGCCTTTAGAATACTCTCTTAACCATTCTACACTTTTTAGAACCTCCAAGGACTCATGCTACACCCTCTACGTCCCTTGGGGTACAAAGCAATGTTTAGGATCATTCTAATGGTTCTTATAAGTCCTAATACACATTCCTAAACCATTCTAAGCCTTTAGAACACTCTCTTAACCATTATACACTTGTTAGAACCTCCAAGGAATCATGCTACACCCTCTACGTCCCTTGGGGTACCAAGCAATGTTTAGGATCATTATAATGGTTCTTATAAGTCCTAATACACATTCCTAGACCATTCTAATCCTTTAGAGAACTCTCTTAACCATTCTACACTTGTTAGAACCTCCAAGGACTCATGCTACACCCTCTACGTCCCTTGGGGTACCAAGAAATGTTTAGGATCATTCTAATGGTTCTTATAAGTCCTAATACACATTCCTAGACCATTCTAAGCCTTTAGAATACTCTCTTAACCATGCTTCACTTGTTAGAACCTCAGAGGACTCATGCTACACCCTCTACGTCCCTTGGGGTACAAAGCAATGTTTAGGATCATTCTAATGGTTCTTATAAGTCCTAATACACATTCCTAGATCATTCTAAGCCTTTAGAATACTCTCTTAAACATTCTACACTTGTTAGAACCTCCAAGGACTCATGCTACACCGTCTACGTCCCTTGGGGTACCAAGCAATGTTTAAAATCATTCTAATGGTTCTTATGAGTCCTAATACACATTCCTGGACCATTCTAAGCCTTTAGAATACTCTCTTAACCATTCTACACTTGTTAGAACCTCCAAGGACTCATGCTACACCCTCTACGTCCCTTGGTGTACCAAGCAATGTTTAGGATCATTCTAATGGTTCTTATAAGTCCTAATACACATTCCTAGACCATTCTAAGCCTTTAGAATACTCTGTTAACCATTCTACACTTGTTAGAACCTCCAAGGACTCATGCTACACTCTCTACGTCCCTTGGGGTACCAAGCAATGTTTTGGATCATTCTAATGGTTCATATAAGTCCTAATACACATTCCTAGACCATTCTATGCCTTTAGAATACTCTCTTAACCATTCTACACTTGTTAGAACCTCCAAGGAATCATGCTACACCCTCTACGTCCCTTGGGGTACCAAGCAATGTTTAGGATCATTCTAATGGTTCTTATAAGTCCTAATACTCATTCCTAGACCATTCTAAGCCTTTAGAATACTCTCTTAACCATTCTACACTTGTTAGAACCTCCAAGGACTCATGCTACACCCTCTACGTCCCTTGGGGTACCAAGCAATGTTTAGGATCATTCTAATGGTTCTTATAAGTCCTAATACACATTCCTAGACCATTCTAAGCCTTTAGAATACTCTCTTAACCATGCTTCACTTGTTAGAACCTCAGAGGACTCATGCTACACCCTCTACGTCCCTTGGGGTACAAAGCAATGTTTAGGATCATTCTAATGGTTCTTATAAGTCCTAATACACATTCCTAGACCATTCTAAGCCTTTAGAATACTCTCTTAAACATTCTAAACTTGTTAGAACCTCCAAGGACTCATGCTACACCATCTACGTCCCTTGGGGTACCAAGCAAAGTTTAGGATCATTCTAATGGTTCTTATAAGTCCTAATACTCATTCCTAGACCATTCTAAGCCTTTAGAATACTCTCTTAACCATTCTACACTTGTTAGAACCTCCAAGGACTCATGCTACACCCTCTACGTCCCTTGGTGTACCAAGCAATGTTTAGGATCATTCTAATGGTTCTTATAAGCCCTAATACACATTCCTAGACCATTCTAAGCCTTTAGAATACTCTCTTAACCATTCTACACTTTTTAGAACCTCCAAGGACTCATGCTACACCCTCTACGTCCCTTGGGGTACAAAGCAATGTTTAGGATCATTCTAATGGTTCTTATAAGTCCTAATACACATTCCTAAACCATTCTAAGCCTTTAGAATACTCTCTTAACCATTATACACTTGTTAGAACCTCCAAGGAATCATGCTACACCCTCTACGTCCCTTGGGGTACCAAGCAATGTTTAGGATCATTATAATGGTTCTTATAAGTCCTAATACACATTCCTAGACCATTCTAATCCTTTAGAGAACTCTCTTAACCATTCTACACTTGTTAGAACCTCCAAGGACTCATGCTACACCCTCTACGTCCCTTGGGGTACCAACAATGTTTAGGATCATTCTAATGGTTCTTATTAGTCCTAATACACATTCCTAGACCATTCTAAGCCTTTAGAATACTCTCTTAACCATTCTACACTTGTTAGAACCTCCAAGGATTCATGCTACACCCTCTACGTCCCTTGGGGTACAAAGCAATGTTTAGGATCATTCTAATGGTTCTTATTAGTCCTAATACACATTCCTAGACCATTCTAAGCCTTTAGAATACTCTCTTAACCATTCTACACTTGTTAGAACCTCAGAGGACTCATGCTACACCCTCTACGTCCCTTGGGGTACCAAGCAATGTTTAGGATCATTATAATGGTTCTTATAAGTCCTAATACACATTCCTAGACCATTCTAATCCTTTAGAGAACTCTCTTAACCATTCTACACTTGTTAGAACCTCCAAGGACTCATGCTACACCCTCTACGTCCCTTGGGGTACCAAGAAATGTTTAGGATCATTCTAATGGTTCTTATAAGTCCTAATACACATTCCTAGACCATTCTAAGCCTTTAGAATACTCTCTTAACCATGCTTCACTTGTTAGAACCTCAGAGGACTCATGCTACACCCTCTACGTCCCTTGGGGTACAAAGCAATGTTTAGGATCATTCTAATGGTTCTTATAAGTCCTAATACACATTCCTAGACCATTCTAAGCCTTTAGAATACTCTCTTAACCATGCTTCACTTGTTAGAACCTCAGAGGACTCATGCTACACCGTCTACGTCCCTTGGGGTACCAAGCAATGTTTAAAATCATTCTAATGGTTCTTATGAGTCCTAATACACATTCCTGGACCATTCTAAGCCTTTAGAATACTCTCTTAACCATTCTACACTTGTTAGAACCTCCAAGGACTCATGCTACACCCTCTACGTCCCTTGGGGTACAAAGCAATGTTTAGGATCATTCTAATGGTTCTTATAAGTCCTAATACACATTCCTAGACCATTCTAAGCCTTTAGAATACTCTCTTAACCATGCTACACTTGTTAGAACCTCAGAGGACTCATGCTACACCCTCTACGTCCCTTGGGGTACAAAGCAATGTTTAGGATCATTCTAATGGTTCTTATAAGTCCTAATACACATTCCTAGATCATTCTAAGCCTTTAGAATACTCTCTTAAACATTCTACACTTGTTAGAACCTCCAAGGACTCATGCTACACCGTCTACGTCCCTTGGGGTACCAAGCAATGTTTAAAATCATTCTAATGGTTCTTATGAGTCCTAATACACATTCCTGGACCATTCTAAGCCTTTAGAATACTCTCTTAACCATTCTACACTTGTTAGAACCTCCAAGGACTCATGCTACACCCTCTACGTCCCTTGGGGTACAAAGCAATGTTTAGGATCATTCTAATGGTTCTTATAAGTCCTAATACACATTCCTAGACCATTCTAAGCCTTTAGAATACTCTCTTAACCATGCTACACTTGTTAGAACCTCAGAGGACTCATGCTACACCCTCTACATCCCTTGGGGTACCAAGCAATGTTTAGGATCATTCTAATGGTTCTTATAAGTCCTAATACACATTCCTAGACCATGCTAAGCCTTTAGAATACTCTCTTAACCATTATACACTTGTTAGAACCTCCAAGGACTCATGCTACACCCTCTACGTCCCTTGGGGTACCAAGCAATGTTTAGGATCATACTAATGGTTCTTATTAGTCCTAATACACATTCCTAGACCATTCTAAGCCTTTAGAATACTCTCTTAACCATTCTACACTTGTTAGAACCTCCAAGGACTCATGCTACACCCTCTACGTCCCTTGGGGTACAAAGCAATGTTTAGGATCATTCTAATGGTTCTTATAAGTCCTAATACACATTCCTAGACCATTCTAAGCCTTTAGAATACTCTCTTAAACATTCTACACTTGTTAGAACCTCCAAGGACTCATGCTACACCGTCTACGTCCCTTGGGGTACCAAGCAATGTTTAAAATCATTCTAATGGTTCTTATAAGTCCTAATACACATTCCTAGACCATTCTAAGCCTTTAGAATACTCTCTTAAACATTCTAAACTTGTTAGAACCTCCAAGGACTCATGCTACACCGTCTACGTCCCTTGGGGTACCAAGCAATGTTTAAAATCATTCTAATGGTTCTTATAAGTCTTAATACACATTCCTAGACCATTCTAAGCCTTTAGAATACTCTCTTAACCATTCTACACTTGTTAGAACCTCCAAGGATTCATGCTACACCCTCTACGTCCCTTGGGGTACCAAGCAATGTTTAGGATCATTCTAATGGTTCTTATAAGTCCTAATACACATTCCTAGACCATTCTAAGCCTTTAGAATACTCTCTTAACCATTCTACACTTGTTAGAACCTCCAAGGACTCATGCTACACCGTCTACGTCCCTTGGGGTACCAAGCAATGTTTAAAATCATTCTAATGGTTCTTATGAGTCCTAATACACATTCCTGGACCATTCTAAGCCTTTAGAATACTCTCTTAACCATTCTACACTTGTTAGAACCTCCAAGGACTCATGCTACACCCTCTACGTCCCTTGGGGTACAAAGCAATGTTTAGGATCATTCTAATGGTTCTTATAAGTCCTAATACACATTCCTAGACCATTCTAAGCCTTTAGAATACTCTCTTAACCATGCTACACTTGTTAGAACCTCAGAGGACTCATGCTACACCCTCTACATCCCTTGGGGTACCAAGCAATGTTTAGGATCATTCTAATGGTTCTTATAAGTCCTAATACACATTCCTAGACCATGCTAAGCCTTTAGAATACTCTCTTAACCATTATACACTTGTTAGAACCTCCAAGGACTCATGCTACACCCTCTACGTCCCTTGGGGTACAAAGCAATGTTTAGAATCATTCTAATGGTTCTTATTAGTCCTAATACACATTCCTAGACCATTCTAAGCCTTTAGAATACTCACTTAACCATTCTACACTTGTTAGAACCTCAGAGGACTCATGCTACACCCTCTACATCCCTTGGGGTACCAAGCAATGTTTAGGATCATTCTAATGGTTCTTATAAGTCCTAATACACATTCCTAGACCATGCTAAGCCTTTAGAATACTCTCTTAACCATTATACACTTGTTAGAACCTCCAAGGACTCATGCTACACCCTCTACGTCCCTTGGGGTACCAAGCAATGTTTAGGATCATACTAATGGTTCTTATTAGTCCTAATACACATTCCTAGACCATTCTAAGCCTTTAGAATACTCTCTTAACCATTCTACACTTGTTAGAACCTCCAAGGACTCATGCTACACCCTCTACGTCCCTTGGGGTACCAAGCAATGTTTAAAATCATTCTAATGGTTCTTATAAGTCCTAATACACATTCCTAGACCATTCTAAGCCTTTAGAATACTCTCTTAAACATTCTAAACTTGTTAGAACCTCCAAGGACTCATGCTACACCGTCTACGTCCCTTGGGGTACCAAGCAATGTTTAAAATCATTCTAATGGTTCTTATAAGTCCTAATACACATTCCTAGACCATTCTAAGCCTTTAGAATTCTCTCTTAACCATTCTACACTTGTTAGAACCTCCAAGGACTCATGCTACACCGTCTACATCCCTTGGGGTACCACGCAATGTTTAAAATCATTCTAATGGTTCTTATGAGTCCTAATACACATTCCTGGACCATTCTAAGCCTTTAGAATTCTCTCTTAACCATTCTACACTTGTTAGAACCTCCAAGGACTCATGCTACACCCTCTACGTCCCTTGGGGTACCAAGCAATGTTTAAAATCATTCTAATGGTTCTTATAAGTCCTAATACACATTCCTAGACCATTCTAAGCCTTTAGAATACTCTCTTAAACATTCTAAACTTGTTAGAACCTCCAAGGACTCATGCTACACCGTCTACGTCCCTTGGGGTACCAAGCAATGTTTAAAATCATTCTAATGGTTCTTATAAGTCCTAATACACATTCCTAGACCATTCTAAGCCTTTAGAATACTCTCTTAACCATTCTACACTTGTTAGAACCTCCAAGGATTCATGCTACACCCTCTACGTCCCTTGGGGTACCAACAATGTTTAGGATCATTCTAATGGTTCTTATTAGTCCTAATACACATTCCTAGACCATTCTAAGCCTTTAGAATACTCTCTTAACCATTCTACACTTGTTAGAACCTCCAAGGACTCATGCTACACCCTCTACGTCCCTTGGGGTACAAAGCAATGTTTAGAATCATTCTAATGGTTCTTATTAGTCCTAATACACATTCCTAGACCATTCTAAGCCTTTAGAATACTCACTTAACCATTCTACACTTGTTAGAACCTCAGAGGACTCATGCTACACCCTATACGTCCCTTGGGGTACCAAGCAATGTTTAGGATCATACTAATGGTTCTTATAAGTCCTAATACACATTCCTAGACCATTCTAAGCCTTTAGAATACTCTCTTAACCATGCTACACTTGTTAGAACCTCAGAGGACTCATGCTACACCCTCTACATCCCTTGGGGTACCAAGCAATGTTTAGGATCATTCTAATGGTTCTTATAAGTCCTAATACACATTCCTAGACCATTCTAAGCCTTTAGAATACTCTCTTAACCATTCTACACTTGTTAGAACCTCCAAGGATTCATGCTACACCCTCTACGTCCCTTGGGGTACCAAGCAATGTTTAGGATCATTCTAATGGTTCTTATAAGTCCTAATACACATTCCTAGACCATTCTAAGCCTTTAGAATACTCTCTTAAACATTCTAAACTTGTTAGAACCTCCAAGGACTCATGCTACACCGTCTACGTCCCTTGGGGTACCAAGCAATGTTTAAAATCATTCTAATGGTTCTTATAAGTCCTAATACACATTCCTAGACCATTCTAAGCCTTTAGAATTCTCTCTTAACCATTCTACACTTGTTAGAACCTCCAAGGACTCATGCTACACCGTCTACATCCCTTGGGGTACCACGCAATGTTTAAAATCATTCTAATGGTTCTTATGAGTCCTAATACACATTCCTGGACCATTCTAAGCCTTTAGAATACTCTCTTAACCATTCTACACTTGTTAGAACCTCCAAGGACTCATGCTACACCCTCTACGTCCCTTGGGGTACAAAGCAATGTTTAGGATCATTCTAATGGTTCTTATAAGTCCTAATACACATTCCTAGACCATTCTAAGCCTTTAGAATACTCTCTTAACCATGCTACACTTGTTAGAACCTCAGAGGACTCATGCTACACCCTCTACATCCCTTGGGGTACCAAGCAATGTTTAGGATCATTCTAATGGTTCTTATAAGTCCTAATACACATTCCTAGACCATGCTAAGCCTTTAGAATACTCTCTTAACCATTATACACTTGTTAGAACCTCCAAGGACTCATGCTACACCCTCTACGTCCCTTGGGGTACCAAGCAATGTTTAGGATCATACTAATGGTTCTTATTAGTCCTAATACACATTCCTAGACCATTCTAAGCCTTTAGAATACTCTCTTAACCATTCTACACTTGTTAGAACCTCCAAGGACTCATGCTACACCCTCTACGTCCCTTGGGGTACAAAGCAATGTTTAGGATCATTCTAATGGTTCTTATAAGTCCTAATACACATTCCTAGACCATTCTAAGCCTTTAGAATACTCTCTTAAACATTCTACACTTGTTAGAACCTCCAAGGACTCATGCTACACCGTCTACGTCCCTTGGGGTACCAAGCAATGTTTAAAATCATTCTAATGGTTCTTATAAGTCCTAATACACATTCCTAGACCATTCTAAGCCTTTAGAATACTCTCTTAAACATTCTAAACTTGTTAGAACCTCCAAGGACTCATGCTACACCGTCTACGTCCCTTGGGGTACCAAGCAATGTTTAAAATCATTCTAATGGTTCTTATAAGTCCTAATACACATTCCTAGACCATTCTAAGCCTTTAGAATACTCTCTTAAACATTCTAAACTTGTTAGAACCTCCAAGGACTCATGCTACACCGTCTACGTCCCTTGGGGTACCAAGCAATGTTTAAAATCATTCTAATGGTTCTTATAAGTCCTAATACACATTCCTAGACCATTCTAAGCCTTTAGAATACTCTCTTAACCATTCTACACTTGTTAGAACCTCCAAGGATTCATGCTACACCCTCTACGTCCCTTGGGGTACCAAGCAATGTTTAGGATCATTCTAATGGTTCTTATAAGTCCTAATACACATTCCTAGACCATTCTAAGCCTTTAGAATACTCTCTTAACCATTCTACACTTGTTAGAACCTCCAAGGATTCATGCTACACCCTCTACGTCCCTTGGGGTACCAAGCAATGTTTAGGATCATTCTAATGGTTCTTATAAGTCCTAATACACATTCCTAGACCATTCTAAGCCTTTAGAATACTCTCTTAAACATTCTAAACTTGTTAGAACCTCCAAGGACTCATGCTACACCGTCTACATCCCTTGGGGTACCACGCAATGTTTAAAATCATTCTAATGGTTCTTATAAGTCCTAATACACATTCCTAGACCATTCTAAGCCTTTAGAATACTCTCTTAACCATTCTACACTTGTTAGAACCTCCAAGGATTCATGCTACACCCTCTACGTCCCTTGGGGTACCAACAATGTTTAGGATCATTCTAATGGTTCTTATTAGTCCTAATACACATTCCTAGACCATTCTAAGCCTTTAGAATACTCTCTTAACCATTCTACACTTGTTAGAACCTCCAAGGACTCATGCTACACCCTCTACGTCCCTTGGGGTACAAAGCAATGTTTAGAATCATTCTAATGGTTCTTATTAGTCCTAATACACATTCCTAGACCATTCTAAGCCTTTAGAATACTCACTTAACCATTCTACACTTGTTAGAACCTCAGAGGACTCATGCTACACCCTATACGTCCCTTGGGGTACCAAGCAATGTTTAGGATCATTATAATGGTTCTTATAAGTCCTAATACACATTCCTAGACCATTCTAATCCTTTAGAGAACTCTCTTAACCATTCTACACTTGTTAGAACCTCCAAGGACTCATGCTACACCCTCTACGTCCCTTGGGGTACCAAGAAATGTTTAGGATCATTCTAATGGTTCTTATAAGTCCTAATACACATTCCTAGACCATTCTAAGCCTTTAGAATACTCTCTTAACCATGCTTCACTTGTTAGAACCTCCAAGGATTCATGCTACACCCTCTACGTCCCTTGGGGTACCAACAATGTTTAGGATCATTCTAATGGTTCTTATTAGTCCTAATACACATTCCTAGACCATGCTAAGCCTTTAGAATACTCTCTTAACCATTATACACTTGTTAGAACCTCCAAGGACTCATGCTACACCCTCTACGTCCCTTGGGGTACCAACAATGTTTAGGATCATTCTAATGGTTCTTATTAGTCCTAATACACATTCCTAGACCATTCTAAGCCTTTAGAATACTCTCTTAACCATTCTACACTTGTTAGAACCTCCAAGGACTCATGCTACACCCTCTACGTCCCTTGGGGTACAAAGCAATGTTTAGAATCATTCTAATGGTTCTTATTAGTCCTAATACACATTCCTAGACCATTCTAAGCCTTTAGAATACTCACTTAACCATTCTACACTTGTTAGAACCTCAGAGGACTCATGCTACACCCTCTACGTCCCTTGGGGTACCAAGCAATGTTTAGGATCATTATAATGGTTCTTATAAGTCCTAATACACATTCCTAGATCATTCTAAGCCTTTAGAATACTCTCTTAAACATTCTACACTTGTTAGAACCTCCAAGGACTCATGCTACACCGTCTACGTCCCTTGGGGTACCAAGCAATGTTTAAAATCATTCTAATGGTTCTTATGAGTCCTAATACACATTCCTGGACCATTCTAAGCCTTTAGAATACTCTCTTAACCATTCTACACTTGTTAGAACCTCCAAGGACTCATGCTACACCCTCTACGTCCCTTGGGGTACAAAGCAATGTTTAGGATCATTCTAATGGTTCTTATAAGTCCTAATACACATTCCTAGACCATTCTAAGCCTTTAGAATACTCTCTTAACCATGCTACACTTGTTAGAACCTCAGAGGACTCATGCTACACCCTCTACATCCCTTGGGGTACCAAGCAATGTTTAGGATCATTCTAATGGTTCTTATAAGTCCTAATACACATTCCTAGACCATTCTAAGCCTTTAGAATACTCTCTTAACCATGCTTCACTTGTTAGAACCTCAGAGGACTCATGCTACACCCTCTACGTCCCTTGGGGTACAAAGCAATGTTTAGGATCATTCTAATGGTTCTTATAAATCCTAATACACATTCCTAGATCATTCTAAGCCTTTAGAATACTCTCTTAAACATTCTACACTTGTTAGAACCTCCAAGGACTCATGCTACACCGTCTACGTCCCTTGGGGTACCAAGCAATGTTTAAAATCATTCTAATGGTTCTTATGAGTCCTAATACACATTCCTGGACCATTCTAAGCCTTTAGAATACTCTCTTAACCATTCTACACTTGTTAGAACCTCCAAGGACTCATGCTACACCCTCTACGTCCCTTGGGGTACAAAGCAATGTTTAGGATCATTCTAATGGTTCTTATAAGTCCTAATACACATTCCTAGACCATTCTAAGCCTTTAGAATACTCTCTTAACCATGCTACACTTGTTAGAACCTCAGAGGACTCATGCTACACCCTCTACATCCCTTGGGGTACCAAGCAATGTTTAGGATCATTCTAATGGTTCTTATAAGTCCTAATACACATTCCTAGACCATGCTAAGCCTTTAGAATACTCTCTTAACCATTATACACTTGTTAGAACCTCCAAGGACTCATGCTACACCCTCTACGTCCCTTGGGGTACCAAGCAATGTTTAGGATCATACTAATGGTTCTTATTAGTCCTAATACACATTCCTAGACCATTCTAAGCCTTTAGAATACTCTCTTAACCATTCTACACTTGTTAGAACCTCCAAGGACTCATGCTACACCCTCTACGTCCCTTGGGGTACAAAGCAATGTTTAGGATCATTCTAATGGTTCTTATAAGTCCTAATACACATTCCTAGACCATTCTAAGCCTTTAGAATACTCTCTTAAACATTCTACACTTGTTAGAACCTCCAAGGACTCATGCTACACCGTCTACGTCCCTTGGGGTACCAAGCAATGTTTAAAATCATTCTAATGGTTCTTATAAGTCCTAATACACATTCCTAGACCATTCTAAGCCTTTAGAATACTCTCTTAAACATTCTAAACTTGTTAGAACCTCCAAGGACTCAAGCTACACCGTCTACGTCCCTTGGGGTACCAAGCAATGTTTAAAATCATTCTAATGGTTCTTATAAGTCCTAATACACATTCCTAGACCATTCTAAGCCTTTAGAATACTCTCTTAAACATTCTAAACTTGTTAGAACCTCCAAGGACTCATGCTACACCGTCTACGTCCCTTGGGGTACCAAGCAATGTTTAAAATCATTCTAATGGTTCTTATAAGTCCTAATACACATTCCTAGACCATTCTAAGCCTTTAGAATACTCTCTTAACCATTCTACACTTGTTAGAACCTCCAAGGATTCATGCTACACCCTCTACGTCCCTTGGGGTACCAAGCAATGTTTAGGATCATTCTAATGGTTCTTATAAGTCCTAATACACATTCCTAGACCATTCTAAGCCTTTAGAATACTCTCTTAAACATTCTAAACTTGTTAGAACCTCCAAGGACTCATGCTACACCGTCTACATCCCTTGGGGTACCACGCAATGTTTAAAATCATTCTAATGGTTCTTATAAGTCCTAATACACATTCCTAGACCATTCTAAGCCTTTAGAATACTCTCTTAACCATTCTACACTTGTTAGAACCTCCAAGGATTCATGCTACACCCTCTACGTCCCTTGGGGTACCAACAATGTTTAGGATCATTCTAATGGTTCTTATTAGTCCTAATACACATTCCTAGACCATTCTAAGCCTTTAGAATACTCTCTTAACCATTCTACACTTGTTAGAACCTCCAAGGACTCATGCTACACCCTCTACGTCCCTTGGGGTACAAAGCAATGTTTAGAATCATTCTAATGGTTCTTATTAGTCCTAATACACATTCCTAGACCATTCTAAGCCTTTAGAATACTCACTTAACCATTCTACACTTGTTAGAACCTCAGAGGACTCATGCTACACCCTCTACGTCCCTTGGGGTACCAAGCAATGTTTAGGATCATTATAATGGTTCTTATAAGTCCTAATACACATTCCTAGACCATTCTAATCCTTTAGAGAACTCTCTTAACCATTCTACACTTGTTAGAACCTCCAAGGACTCATGCTACACCCTCTACGTCCCTTGGGGTACCAAGAAATGTTTAGGATCATTCTAATGGTTCTTATAAGTCCTAATACACATTCCTAGACCATTCTAAGCCTTTAGAATACTCTCTTAACCATGCTTCACTTGTTAGAACCTCAGAGGACTCATGCTACACCCTCTACGTCCCTTGGGGTACAAAGCAATGTTTAGGATCATTCTAATGGTTCTTATAAGTCCTAATACACATTCCTAGATCATTCTAAGCCTTTAGAATACTCTCTTAAACATTCTACACTTGTTAGAACCTCCAAGGACTCATGCTACACCGTCTACGTCCCTTGGGGTACCAAGCAATGTTTAAAATCATTCTAATGGTTCTTATGAGTCCTAATACACATTCCTGGACCATTCTAGGCCTTTAGAATACTCTCTTAACCATTATACACTTGTTAGAACCTCCAAGGACTCATGCTACACCCTCTACGTCCCTTGGGGTACAAAGCAATGTTTAGGATCATTCTAATGGTTCTTATAAGTCCTAATACACATTCCTAGACCATTCTAAGCCTTTAGAATACTCTCTTAACCATGCTACACTTGTTAGAACCTCAGAGGACTCATGCTACACCCTCTACATCCCTTGGGGTACCAAGCAATGTTTAGGATCATTCTAATGGTTCTTATAAGTCCTAATACACATTCCTAGACCATGCTAAGCCTTTAGAATACTCTCTTAACCATTATACACTTGTTAGAACCTCCAAGGACTCATGCTACACCCTCTACGTCCCTTGGGGTACCAAGCAATGTTTAGGATCATACTAATGGTTCTTATTAGTCCTAATACACATTCCTAGACCATTCTAAGCCTTTAGAATACTCTCTTAACCATTCTACACTTGTTAGAACCTCCAAGGACTCATGCTACACCCTCTACGTCCCTTGGGGTACAAAGCAATGTTTAGGATCATTCTAATGGTTCTTATAAGTCCTAATACACATTCCTAGACCATTCTAAGCCTTTAGAATACTCTCTTAAACATTCTACAATTGTTAGAACCTCCAAGGACTCATGCTACACCGTCTACGTCCCTTGGGGTACCAAGCAATGTTTAAAATCATTCTAATGGTTCTTATAAGTCCTAATACACATTCCTAGACCATTCTAAGCCTTTAGAATACTCTCTTAACCATTCTACACTTGTTAGAACCTCCAAGGACTCATGCTACACCCTCTACGTCCCTTGGGGTACCAAGCAATGTTTAGGATCATTCTAATGGTTCTTATTAGTCCTAATACACATTCCTAGACCATTCCAAGCCTTTAGAATACTCTCTTAACCATTCTACACTTGTTAGAACCTCCAAGGACTCATGCTACACCCTCTACGTCCCTTGGTGTACCAAGCAATGTTTAGGATCATTCTAATGGTTCTTATAAGCCCTAATACACATTCCTAGACCATTCTAAGCCTTTAGAATACTCTCTTAACCATTCTACACTTCTTAGAACCTCCAAGGACTCATGCTACACCCTCTACGTCCCTTGGGGTACAAAGCAATGTTTAGGATCATTCTAATGGTTCTTATAAGTCCTAATACACATTCCTAGACCATTCTATGCCTTTAGAATACTCTCTTAACCATTCTACACTTGTTAGAACCTCCAAGGAATCATGCTACACCCTCTACGTCCCTTGGGGTACCAAGCAATGTTTAGGATCATTCTAATGGTTCTTATAAGTCCAAATACACATACCTAGACCATTCTAATCCTTTAGAGAACTCTCTTAACCATTCTACACTTGTTAGAACCTCCAAGGACTCATGCTACACCCTCTACGTCCCTTGGGGTACCAAGCAATGTTTAGGATCATTCTAATGGTTCTTATAAGTCCTAATACACATTCCTAGACCATTCTAAGCCTTTAGAATACTCTCTTAACCATTATACACTTGTTAGAACGTCCAAGGACTCATCCTACACTCTCTACGTCCATTACGGTACAAAGTAATGTTTAGGATCATTCTAAATGTTCGTATATATGTCTTAATACACATTCCTAGACCATTCTAAGCCTTTAGATTACTCTCTTAACCATTCTACACTTGTTAGAACCTCCAAGGACTCATGCTACACCCTCTAAGTCCCTTTGTGTACCAAGCAATGTTTAGGATTATACTAATGGTTCTTATAAGTCCTAATAAACATTCCTAGACCATTCTAAGCCTTTAGAATACTCTCTTAACCATTATACACTTGTTAGAACGTCCAAGGACTCATGCTACACCCTCTACGTCCCTTGGGGTACCAAGCAGTGTTTAGGATCATACTAATGGTTCTTATAAGTCCTAATACACATTCCTAGACCATTCTAAGCCTTTAGAATACTCTCTTAACCATTCTACACTTGTTAGAACCTCCAAGGACTCATGCTACACCCTCTACGTCCCTTGGGGTACCAAGCAATGTTTAGGATCATTCTAATGGTTCTTACAAGTCCTAATACACATTCCTAGACCATTCTAAGCCTTTAGAATACTCTCTTAACCATTCTACACTTGTTAGAACCTTTAAGGACTCATGCTACGCCATCTACGTCCCTTGGGGTACCAAGCAATGTTTAGGATCATTCTAATGGTTCTTATAAGTCCTAATACTCATTCCTAGACCATTCTAAGCCTTTAGAGAACTCTCTTAACCATTCTACACTTGTTAGAACCTCCAAGGACTCATGCTACACCCTCTACGTCCCTTGGTGTACCAAGCAATGTTTAGGATCATTCTAATGGTTCTTATAAGACCTAATACACATTCCTAGACCATTCTAAGCCTTTAGAATACTCTCTTAACCATTCTACACTTGTTAGAACCTCCAAGGACTCATGCTACACTCTCTACGTCCCATGGGGTACAAAGCAATGTTTTGGATCATTCTAATGGTTCTTATAAGTCCTAGTACACATTCCTAGACCATTCTATGCCTTTAGAATACTCTCTTCACCATTCTACACTTGTTAGAACCTCCAAGGAATCATGCTACACCCTCTACGTCCCTTGGGGTACCAAGCAATGTTTAGGATCATTCTAATGGTTCTTATAAGTCCTAATACACATACCTAGACCATTCTAATCCTTTAGAGAACTCTCTTAACCATTCTACACTTGTTAGAACCTCCAAGGACTCATGCTACACCGTCTACGTCCCTTGGGGTACCAAGCAATGTTTAGGATCATTCTAATGGTTCTTATAAGTCCTAATACACATTCCTAGACCATTCTAAGCCTTTAGAATACTCTCTTAACCATGCTTCACTTGTTAGAACCTCAGAGGACTCATGCTACACCCTCTACGTCCCTTGGGGTACAAAGCAATGTTTAGGATCATTCTAATGGTTCTTATAAGTCCTAATACACATTCCTAGACCATTCTAAGCCTTTAGAATACTCTCTTAAACATTCTAAACTTGTTAGAACCTCCAAGGACTCATGCTACACCGTCTACGTCCCTTGGGGTACCAAGCAATGTTTAAAATCATTCTAATGGTTCTTATAAGTCCTAATACACATTCCTAGACCATTCTAAGCCTTTAGAATACTCTCTTAACCATTCTACACTTGTTAGAACCTCCAAGGATTCATGCTACACCCTCTACGTCCCTTGGGGTACCAACAATGTTTAGGATCATTCTAATGGTTCTTATTAGTCCTAATACACATTCCTAGACCATTCTAAGCCTTTAGAATACTCTCTTAACCATTCTACAATTGTTAGAACCTCCAAGGACTCATGCTACACCCTCTACGTCCCTTGGGGTACAAAGCAATGTTTAGGATCATTCTAATGGTTCTTATTAGTCCTAATACACATTCCTAGACCATTCTAAGCCTTTAGAATACTCTCTTAACCATTCTACACTTGTTAGAACCTCAGAGGACTCATGCTACACCCTCTACGTCCCTTGGGGTACAAAGCAATGTTTAGGATCATTCTAATGGTTCTTATAAGTCCTAATACACATTCCTAGACCATTCTAAGCCTTTAGAATACTCTCTTAAACATTCTACACTTGTTAGAACCTCCAAGGACTCATGCTACACCGTCTACGTCCCTTGGGGTACCAAGCAATGTTTAAAATCATTCTAATGGTTCTTATAAGTCCTAATACACATTCATAGACCATTCTAAGCCTTTAGAATACTCTCTTAACCATTCTACACTTGTTAGAACCTCCAAGGACTCATGCTACAACCTCTACGTCCCTTGGGGTACCAAGCAATGTTTAGGATCATTCTAATGGTTCTTATTAGTCCTAATACACATTCCTAGACCATTCCAAGCCTTTAGAATACTCTCTTAACAATTCTACACTTGTTAGAACCTCCAAGGACTCATGCTACACCCTCTACGTCCCTTGGGGTACCAAGCAATGTTTAGGATCATTCTAATGGTTCTTATTAGTCCTAATACACATTCCTAGACCATTCTAAGCCTTTAGAATACTCTCTTAACCATTCTACACTTGTTAGAACCTCCAAGGACTCATGCTACACCCTCTACGTCCCTTGGGGTACAAAGCAATGTTTAGGATCATTCTAATGGTTCTTATAAGTCCTAATACACATTCCTAGACCATTCTAAGCCTTTAGAATACTCTCTTAACCATTCTACACTTGTTAGAACCTCCAAGGACTCATGCTACACCCTCTACGTCCCTTGGGGTACAAAGCAATGTTTAGGATCATTCTAATTGTTCTTATAAGTCCTAATACACATTCCTAGACCATTCTAAGCCTTTAGAATACTCTCTTAACCATTATACTCTTGTTAGAACGTCCAAGGACTCATCCTACACGCTCTACGTCCATTAGGGTACCAAGTAATGTTTAGGATCATTCTAAATGTTCGTATATGTCTTAATACACATTCCTAGACCATTCTAAGCCTTTAGATTACTCTCTTAACCATTCTACACATGTTAGAACCTCCAAGGACTCATGCTACACCCTCTAAGTCCCTTGGTGTACCAAGCAATGTTTAGGATTATACTAATGGTTCTTATAAGTCCTAATAAACATTCCTAGACCATTCTAAGCCTTTAGAATACTCTCTTAACCATTATACACTTGTTAGAACGTCCAAGGACTCATGCTACACCCTCTACGTCCCTTGGGGTACCAAGCAATGTTTAGGATCATACTAATGGTTCTTATAAGTCCTAATACACATTCCTATACTATTCAAAGCCTTTAGAATACTCTCTTAACCATTCTACACTTGTTAGAACCTCCAAGGACTCATGCTACACCCTCTACGTCCCTTGGGGTACCAAGCAATGTTTAGGATCATTCTAATGGTTCTTATAAGTCCTAATACACATTCCTAGACCATTCTAAGCCTTTAGAATACTCTCTTAACCATTCTACAGTTGTTAGAACCTTTAAGGACTCATGCTACACCATCTACGTCTCTTGTGGTACCAAGCAATGTTTAGGATCATTCTAATGGTTTTTATAAGTCCTAATACGCATTCCTAGACCATTCAAAGCCTTTAGAGAACTCTCCTAACCATTCTACACTTGTTAGAACCTCCAAGGACTCATGCTACACCCTCTACGTCCCTTGGTGTACCAAGCAATGTTTAGGATCATTCTAATGGTTCTTATAAGTCCTAATACACATTCCTAGACCATTCTAAGCCTTTAGAATACTCTATTAACCATTCTACACTTGTTAGAACCTCCAAGGACTCATGCTACACCCTCTATGTCCCTTGGGGTACAAAGCAATGTTTAGGATCATTCTAATGGTTCTTATAAGTCCTAATACACATTACTGGACCATTCTATGCCCTTAGAATACTCTCTTAACCATTCTACACTTGTTAGAACCTTTAAGGACTCATGCTACACCATCTACGTCTCTTGGGGAACCAAGCAATGTTTAGGATCATTCTAATGGTTTTTATAAGTCCTAATACGCATTCCTAGACCATTCTAAGCCTTTAGAGAACTCTCTTAACCATTCTACACTTGTTAGAACCTCCAAGGACTCATGCTACACCCTCTACGTCCCTTGGTGTACCAAGCAATGTTTAGGATCATTCTAATGGTTCTTATAAGTCCTAATACACATTCCTAGACCATTCTAAGCCATTAGAATACTCTCTTAACCATTATACACTTGTTAGAACGTCCAAGGACTCATCCTACACTGTCTACGTCCATTACGGTACAAAGTAATGTTTAGGATCATTCTAAATGTTCGTATATGTCTTAATACACATTCCTAGACCATTCTAAGCCTTTAGATTACTCTCTTAACCATTCTACACTTGTTAGAACCTCCAAGGACTCATGCTACACCCTCTAAGTCCCTTGGTGTACCAAGCAATGTTTAGGATTATACTAATGGTTCTTATAAGTCCTAATAAACATTCCTAGACCATTCTAAGCCTTTAGAATACTCTCTTAACCATTATACACTTGTTAGAACGTCCAAAGACTCATGCTACACCCTCTACGTCCCTTGGGGTACCAAGCAATGTTTAGGATCATACTAATGGTTCTTAAGTCCTAATACACATTTCTAGACTATTCTAAGCCTTTAGAATACTCTCTTAACCATTCGACACTTGTTAGAACCTCCAAGGACTCATGCTACACCCTCTACGTTCCTTGGGGTACCAAGCAATGTTTAGGATCATTCTAATGGTTCTTATAAGTCCTAATACACATTCCTAGACCATTCTAAGCCTTTAGAATACTCTCTTAACCATTCTACACTTGTTAGAACCTTTAAGGACTCATGCTACACAATCTACGTCCCTTGGGGTACCAAGCAATGTTTAGGATCATTCTAATGGTTCTTATAAGCCCTAATACACAGTCCTAGACCATTCTAAGCCTTTAGAGAACTCTCTTAACCATTCTACACTTGTTAGAACCTCCAAGGACTCATGCTACACCGTCTACGTCCCTTGGGGTACCAAGCAATGTTTAGGATCATTCTAATGGTTCTTATAAGTCCTAATACGCATTCCTAGACCATTCTAAGCCTTTAGAGAACTCTCTTAACCATTCTACACTTGTTAGAACCTCCAAGGACTCATGCTACACCCTCTACGTCCCTTGGTGTACCAAGCAATGTTTAGGATCATTCTAATGGTTCTTATAAGTCCTAATACACATTCCTAGACCATTCTAAGCCATTAGAATACTCTCTTAACCATTATACACTTGTTAGAACGTCCAAGGACTCATCCTACACTGTCTACGTCCATTACGGTACAAAGTAATGTTTAGGATCATTCTAAATGTTCGTATATGTCTTAATACACATTCCTAGACCATTCTAAGCCTTTAGATTACTCTCTTAACCATTCTACACTTGTTAGAACCTCCAAGGACTCATGCTACACCCTCTAAGTCCCTTGGTGTACCAAGCAATGTTTAGGATTATACTAATGGTTCTTATAAGTCCTAATAAACATTCCTAGACCATTCTAAGCCTTTAGAATACTCTCTTAACCATTATACACTTGTTAGAACGTCCAAAGACTCATGCTACACCCTCTACGTCCCTTGGGGTACCAAGCAATGTTTAGGATCATACTAATGGTTCTTAAGTCCTAATACACATTTCTAGACTATTCTAAGCCTTTAGAATACTCTCTTAACCATTCGACACTTGTTAGAACCTCCAAGGACTCATGCTACACCCTCTACGTTCCTTGGGGTACCAAGCAACGTTTAGGATCATTCTAATGGTTCTTATAAGTCCTAATACACATTCCTAGACCATTCTAAGCCTTTAGAATACTCTCTTAACCATTCTACACTTGTTAGAACCTTTAAGGACTCATGCTACACAATCTACGTCCCTTGGGGTACCAAGCAATGTTTAGGATCATTCTAATGGTTCTTATAAGCCCTAATACACAGTCCTAGACCATTCTAAGCCTTTAGAGAACTCTCTTAACCATTCTACACTTGTTAGAACCTCCAAGGACTCATGCTACACCGTCTACGTCCCTTGGGGTACCAAGCAATGTTTAGGATCATTCTAATGGTTCTTATAAGTCCTAATACACATTCCTAGACCATTCTAAGCCTTTAGAATACTCTCTTAACCATTCTACACTTGTAAGAACCTTTAAGGACTCATGCTACACCATCTACGTCCCTTGGGGTACCAAGCAATGTTTAGGATCATTCTAATGGTTCTTATTAGTCCTAATACACATTCCTAGACCATTCCAAGCCTTTAGAATACTCTCTTAACCATTCTACACTTGTTAGAACCTCCAAGGACTCATGCTACACCCTCTACGTCCCTTGGGGTACCAAGCAATGTTTAGGATCATTCTAATGGTTCTTATTAGTCCTAATACACATTCCTAGACCATTCTAAGCCTTTAGAATACTCTCTTAACCATTCTACACTTGTTAGAACCTCCAAGGACTCATGCTACACCCTCTACGTCCCTTGGGGTACAAAGCAATGTTTAGGATCATTCTAATGGTTCTTATAAGTCCTAATACACATTCCTAGACCATTCTAAGCCTTTAGAATACTCTCTTAACCATTCTACACTTGTTAGAACCTCCAAGGACTCATGCTACACCCTCTACGTCCCTTGGGGTACAAAGCAATGTTTAGGATCATTCTAATTGTTCTTATAAGTCCTAATACACATTCCTAGACCATTCTAAGCCTTTAGAATACTCTCTTAACCATTATATTCTTGTTAGAACGTCCAAGGACTCATCCTACACGCTCTACGTCCATTAGGGTACCAAGTAATGTTTAGGATCATTCTAAATGTTCGTATATGTCTTAATACACATTCCTAGACCATTCTAAGCCTTTAGATTACTCTCTTAACCATTCTACACATGTTAGAACCTCCAAGGACTCATGCTACACCCTCTAAGTCCCTTGGTGTACCAAGCAATGTTTAGGATTATACTAATGGTTCTTATAAGTCCTAATAAACATTCCTAGACCATTCTAAGCCTTTAGAATACTCTCTTAACCATTATACACTTGTTAGAACGTCCAAGGACTCATGCTACACCCTCTACGTCCCTTGGGGTACCAAGCAATGTTTAGGATCATACTAATGGTTCTTATAAGTCCTAATAATACACATTCCTATACTATTCTAAGCCTTTAGAATACTCTCTTAACCATTCTACACTTGTTAGAACCTCCAAGGACTCATGCTACACCCTCTACGTCCCTTGGGGTTCCAAGCAATGTTTAGGATCATTCTAATGGTTCTTATAAGTCCTAATACACATTCCTAGACCATTCTAAGCCTTTAGAATACTCTCTTAACCATTCTACAGTTGTTAGAACCTTTAAGGACTCATGCTACACAATCTACGTCTCTTGTGGTACCAAGCAATGTTTAGGATCATTCTAATGGTTTTTATAAGTCCTAATACGCATTCCTAGACCATTCAAAGCCTTTAGAGAACTCTCTTAACCATTCTACACTTGTTAGAACCTCCAAGGACTCATGCTACACCCTCTACGTCCCTTGGTGTACCAAGCAATGTTTAGGATCATTCTAATGGTTCTTATAAGTCCTAATACACATTCCTAGACCATTCTAAGCCTTTAGAATACTCTATTAACCATTCTACACTTGTTAGAACCTCCAAGGACTCATGCTACACCCTCTATGTCCCTTGGGGTACAAAGCAATGTTTAGGATCATTCTAATGGTTCTTATAAGTCCTAATACACATTACTGGACCATTCTATGCCCTTAGAATACTCTCTTAACCATTCTACACTTGTTAGAACCTTTAAGGACTCATGCTACACCATCTACGTCTCTTGGGGAACCAAGCAATGTTTAGGATCATTCTAATGGTTTTTATAAGTCCTAATACGCATTCCTAGACCATTCTAAGCCTTTAGAGAACTCTCTTAACCATTCTACACTTGTTAGAACCTCCAAGGACTCATGCTACACCCTCTACGTCCCTTGGTGTACCAAGCAATGTTTAGGATCATTCTAATGGTTCTTATAAGTCCTAATACACATTCCTAGACCATTCTAAGCCATTAGAATACTCTCTTAACCATTATACACTTGTTAGAACGTCCAAGGACTCATCCTACACTGTCTACGTCCATTACGGTACAAAGTAATGTTTAGGATCATTCTAAATGTTCGTATATGTCTTAATACACATTCCTAGACCATTCTAAGCCTTTAGATTACTCTCTTAACCATTCTACACATGTTAGAACCTCCAAGGACTCATGCTACACCCTCTAAGTCCCTTGGTGTACCAAGCAATGTTTAGGATTATACTAATGGTTCTTATAAGTCCTAATAAACATTCCTAGACCATTCTAAGCCTTTAGAATACTCTCTTAACCATTATACTCTTGTTAGAACGTCCAAAGACTCATGCTACACCCTCTACGTCCCTTGGGGTACCAAGCAATGTTTAGGATCATACTAATGGTTCTTATAAGTCCTAATACACATTCCTAGACCATTCTAAGCCTTTAGATTACTCTCTTAACCATTCTACACTTGTTAGAACCTCCAAGGACTCATGCTACACCCTCTATGTCCCTTGGGGTACAAAGCAATGTTTAGGATCATTCTAATGGTTCTTATAAGTCCTAATACACATTACTGGACCATTCTATGCCCTTAGAATACTCTCTTAACCATTCTACACTTGTTAGAACCTTTAAGGACTCATGCTACACCATCTACGTCTCTTGGGGAACCAAGCAATGTTTAGGATCATTCTAATGGTTTTTATAAGTCCTAATACGCATTCCTAGACCATTCTAAGCCTTTAGAGAACTCTCTTAACCATTCTACACTTGTTAGAACCTCCAAGGACTCATGCTACACCCTCTACGTCCCTTGGTGTACCAAGCAATGTTTAGGATCATTCTAATGGTTCTTATAAGTCCTAATACACATTCCTAGACCATTCTAAGCCATTAGAATACTCTCTTAACCATTATACACTTGTTAGAACGTCCAAGGACTCATCCTACACTGTCTACGTCCATTACGGTACAAAGTAATGTTTAGGATCATTCTAAATGTTCGTATATGTCTTAATACACATTCCTAGACCATTCTAAGCCTTTAGATTACTCTCTTAACCATTCTACACTTGTTAGAACCTCCAAGGACTCATGCTACACCCTCTAAGTCCCTTGGTGTACCAAGCAATGTTTAGGATTATACTAATGGTTCTTATAAGTCCTACTAAACATTCCTAGACCATTCTAAGCCTTTAGAATACTCTCTTAACCATTATACACTTGTTAGAACGTCCAAAGACTCATGCTACACCCTCTACGTCCCTTGGGGTACCAAGCAATGTTTAGGATCATACTAATGGTTCTTAAGTCCTAATACACATTTCTAGACTATTCTAAGCCTTTAGAATACTCTCTTAACCATTCGACACTTGTTAGAACCTCCAAGGACTCATGCTACACCCTCTACGTTCCTTGGGGTACCAAGCAATGTTTAGGATCATTCTAATGGTTCTTATAAGTCCTAATACACATTCCTAGACCATTCTAAGCCTTTAGAATACTCTCTTAACCATTCTACACTTGTTAGAACCTTTAAGGACTCATGCTACACAATCTACGTCCCTTGGGGTACCAAGCAATGTTTAGGATCATTCTAATGGTTCTTATAAGCCCTAATACACAGTCCTAGACCATTCTAAGCCTTTAGAGAACTCTCTTAACCATTCTACACTTGTTAGAACCTCCAAGGACTCATGCTACACCGTCTACGTCCCTTGGGGTACCAAGCAATGTTTAGGATCATTCTAATGGTTCTTATAAGTCCTAATACGCATTCCTAGACCATTCTAAGCCTTTAGAGAACTCTCTTAACCATTCTACACTTGTTAGAACCTCCAAGGACTCATGCTACACCCTCTACGTCCCTTGGTGTACCAAGCAATGTTTAGGATCATTCTAATGGTTCTTATAAGTCCTAATACACATTCCTAGACCATTCTAAGCCATTAGAATACTCTCTTAACCATTATACACTTGTTAGAACGTCCAAGGACTCATCCTACACTGTCTACGTCCATTACGGTACAAAGTAATGTTTAGGATCATTCTAAATGTTCGTATATGTCTTAATACACATTCCTAGACCATTCTAAGCCTTTAGATTACTCTCTTAACCATTCTACACTTGTTAGAACCTCCAAGGACTCATGCTACACCCTCTAAGTCCCTTGGTGTACCAAGCAATGTTTAGGATTATACTAATGGTTCTTATAAGTCCTAATAAACATTCCTAGACCATTCTAAGCCTTTAGAATACTCTCTTAACCATTATACACTTGTTAGAACGTCCAAAGACTCATGCTACACCCTCTACGTCCCTTGGGGTACCAAGCAATGTTTAGGATCATACTAATGGTTCTTAAGTCCTAATACACATTTCTAGACTATTCTAAGCCTTTAGAATACTCTCTTAACCATTCGACACTTGTTAGAACCTCCAAGGACTCATGCTACACCCTCTACGTTCCTTGGGGTACCAAGCAATGTTTAGGATCATTCTAATGGTTCTTATAAGTCCTAATACACATTCCTAGACCATTCTAAGCCTTTAGAATACTCTCTTAACCATTCTACACTTGTTAGAACCTTTAAGGACTCATGCTACACAATCTACGTCCCTTGGGGTACCAAGCAATGTTTAGGATCATTCTAATGGTTCTTATAAGCCCTAATACACAGTCCTAGACCATTCTAAGCCTTTAGAGAACTCTCTTAACCATTCTACACTTGTTAGAACCTCCAAGGACTCATGCTACACCGTCTACGTCCCTTGGGGTACCAAGCAATGTTTAGGATCATTCTAATGGTTCTTATAAGTCCTAATACACATTCCTAGACCATTCTAAGCCTTTAGAATACTCTCTTAACCATTCTACACTTGTAAGAACCTTTAAGGACTCATGCTACACCATCTACGTCCCTTGGGGTACCAAGCAATGTTTAGGATCATTCTAATGGTTCTTATTAGTCCTAATACACATTCCTAGACCATTCCAAGCCTTTAGAATACTCTCTTAACCATTCTACACTTGTTAGAACCTCCAAGGACTCATGCTACACCCTCTACGTCCCTTGGGGTACCAAGCAATGTTTAGGATCATTCTAATGGTTCTTATTAGTCCTAATACACATTCCTAGACCATTCTAAGCCTTTAGAATACTCTCTTAACCATTCTACACTTGTTAGAACCTCCAAGGACTCATGCTACACCCTCTACGTCCCTTGGGGTACAAAGCAATGTTTAGGATCATTCTAATGGTTCTTATAAGTCCTAATACACATTCCTAGACCATTCTAAGCCTTTAGAATACTCTCTTAACCATTCTACACTTGTTAGAACCTCCAAGGACTCATGCTACACCCTCTACGTCCCTTGGGGTACAAAGCAATGTTTAGGATCATTCTAATTGTTCTTATAAGTCCTAATACACATTCCTAGACCATTCTAAGCCTTTAGAATACTCTCTTAACCATTATATTCTTGTTAGAACGTCCAAGGACTCATCCTACACGCTCTACGTCCATTAGGGTACCAAGTAATGTTTAGGATCATTCTAAATGTTCGTATATGTCTTAATACACATTCCTAGACCATTCTAAGCCTTTAGATTACTCTCTTAACCATTCTACACATGTTAGAACCTCCAAGGACTCATGCTACACCCTCTAAGTCCCTTGGTGTACCAAGCAATGTTTAGGATTATACTAATGGTTCTTATAAGTCCTAATAAACATTCCTAGACCATTCTAAGCCTTTAGAATACTCTCTTAACCATTATACACTTGTTAGAACGTCCAAGGACTCATGCTACACCCTCTACGTCCCTTGGGGTACCAAGCAATGTTTAGGATCATACTAATGGTTCTTATAAGTCCTAATAATACACATTCCTATACTATTCTAAGCCTTTAGAATACTCTCTTAACCATTCTACACTTGTTAGAACCTCCAAGGACTCATGCTACACCCTCTACGTCCCTTGGGGTTCCAAGCAATGTTTAGGATCATTCTAATGGTTCTTATAAGTCCTAATACACATTCCTAGACCATTCTAAGCCTTTAGAATACTCTCTTAACCATTCTACAGTTGTTAGAACCTTTAAGGACTCATGCTACACAATCTACGTCTCTTGTGGTACCAAGCAATGTTTAGGATCATTCTAATGGTTTTTATAAGTCCTAATACGCATTCCTAGACCATTCAAAGCCTTTAGAGAACTCTCTTAACCATTCTACACTTGTTAGAACCTCCAAGGACTCATGCTACACCCTCTACGTCCCTTGGTGTACCAAGCAATGTTTAGGATCATTCTAATGGTTCTTATAAGTCCTAATACACATTCCTAGACCATTCTAAGCCTTTAGAATACTCTATTAACCATTCTACACTTGTTAGAACCTCCAAGGACTCATGCTACACCCTCTATGTCCCTTGGGGTACAAAGCAATGTTTAGGATCATTCTAATGGTTCTTATAAGTCCTAATACACATTACTGGACCATTCTATGCCCTTAGAATACTCTCTTAACCATTCTACACTTGTTAGAACCTTTAAGGACTCATGCTACACCATCTACGTCTCTTGGGGAACCAAGCAATGTTTAGGATCATTCTAATGGTTTTTATAAGTCCTAATACGCATTCCTAGACCATTCTAAGCCTTTAGAGAACTCTCTTAACCATTCTACACTTGTTAGAACCTCCAAGGACTCATGCTACACCCTCTACGTCCCTTGGTGTACCAAGCAATGTTTAGGATCATTCTAATGGTTCTTATAAGTCCTAATACACATTCCTAGACCATTCTAAGCCATTAGAATACTCTCTTAACCATTATACACTTGTTAGAACGTCCAAGGACTCATCCTACACTGTCTACGTCCATTACGGTACAAAGTAATGTTTAGGATCATTCTAAATGTTCGTATATGTCTTAATACACATTCCTAGACCATTCTAAGCCTTTAGATTACTCTCTTAACCATTCTACACATGTTAGAACCTCCAAGGACTCATGCTACACCCTCTAAGTCCCTTGGTGTACCAAGCAATGTTTAGGATTATACTAATGGTTCTTATAAGTCCTAATAAACATTCCTAGACCATTCTAAGCCTTTAGAATACTCTCTTAACCATTATACTCTTGTTAGAACGTCCAAAGACTCATGCTACACCCTCTACGTCCCTTGGGGTACCAAGCAATGTTTAGGATCATACTAATGGTTCTTATAAGTCCTAATACACATTCCTAGACCATTCTAAGCCTTTAGATTACTCTCTTAACCATTCTACACTTGTTAGAACCTCCAAGGACTCATGCTACACCCTCTAAGTCCCTTGGTGTACCAAGCAATGTTTAGGATTATACTAATGGTTCTTATAAGTCCTAATAAACATTCCTAGACCATTCTAAGCCTTTAGAATACTCTCTTAACCATTATACACTTGTTAGAACGTCCAAAGACTCATGCTACACCCTCTACGTCCCTTGGGGTACCAAGCAATGTTTAGGATCATACTAATGGTTCTTATAAGTCCTAATACACATTCCTAGACTATTCTAAGCCTTTAGAATACTCTCTTAACCATTCGACACTTGTTAGAACCTCCAAGGACTCATGCTACACCCTCTACGTTCCTTGGGGTACCAAGCAATGTTTAGGATCATTCTAATGGTTCTTATAAGTCCTAATACACATTCCTAGACCATTCTAAGCCTTTAGAATACTCTATTAACCATTCTACACTTGTTAGAACCTCCAAGGACTCATGCTACACCCTCAATGTCCCTTGGGGTACAAAGCAATGTTTAGGATCATTCTAATGGTTCTTATAAGTCCTAATACACATTACTGGACCATTCTATGCCCTTAGAATACTCTCTTAACCATTCTACACTTGTTAGAACCTCCAAGGAATCATGCTACACCCTCTACGTTCCTTGGGGTACCAAGCAATGTTTAGGATCATTCTAATGGTTCTTATAAGTCCTAATAAACATTCCTAGACCATTCTAAGCCTTTAGAATACTCTCTTAACCATTATACTCTTGTTAGAACGTCCAAAGACTCATGCTACACCCTCTACGTCCCTTGGGGTACCAAGCAATGTTTAGGATCATACTAATGGTTCTTATAAGTCCTAATACACATTCCTAGACCATTCTAAGCCTTTAGATTACTCTCTTAACCATTCTACACTTGTTAGAACCTCCAAGGACTCATGCTACACCGTCTACGTCCCTTGGGGAACCAAGCAATGTTTAGGATCATTCTAATGGTTTTTATAAGTCCTAATACGCATTCCTAGACCATTCTAAGCCTTTAGAATACTCTATTAACCATTCTACACTTGTTAGAACCTCCAAGGACTCATGCTACACCCTTTATGTCCCTTGGGGTACAAAGCAATGTTTAGGATCATTCTAATGGTTCTTATAAGTCCTAATACACATTACTGGACCATTCTATGCCCTTAGAATACTCTCTTAACCATTCGACACTTGTTAGAACCTCCAAGGACTCATGCTACACCCTCTACGTTCCTTGGGGTACCAAGCAATGTTTAGGATCATTCTAATGGTTCTTATAAGTCCTAATACACATTCCTAGACCATTCTAAGCCTTTAGAATACTCTCTTAACCATTCTACACTTGTTAGAACCTTTAAGGACTCATGCTACACAATCTACGTCCCTTGGGGTACCAAGCAATGTTTAGGATCATTCTAATGGTTCTTATAAGCCCTAATACACATTCCTAGACCATTCTAAGCCTTTAGAGAACTCTCTTATCCATTCTACACTTGTTAGAACCTCAGAGGACTCATGCTACACCCTCTACGTCCTTTGGGGTACAAAGCAATGTTTAGGATCATTCTAATGGTTCTTATAAGTCCTAATACACATTCCTAGACCATTCTAAGCCTTTAGAATACTCTCTTAACCATTCTACACTTGTTAGAACCTCCAAGGACTCATGCTACACCCTCTATGTCCCTTGGGGTACAAAGCAATGTTTAGGATCATTCTAATGGTTCTTATAAGTTCTAATACACATTCCTGGACCATTCTATGCCTTTAGAATACTCTCTTAACCATTCGACACTTGTTAGAACCTCCAAGGAATCATGCTACACCCTCTACGTCCCTTGGGGTACCAAGCAATGTTTAGGATCATTCTAATGGTTCTTATAAGTCCTAATACACATTCCTAGACCATTCTAAGCCTTTAGAGAACTCTCTTAACCATTCTACACTTGTTAGAACCTCCAAGGACTCATGCTACACCATCTACGTCCCTTGGGGTACCATGCAATGTTTAGGATCATTCTAATGGTTCTTATAAGTCCTAATACACATTCCTAGACCATTCTAAGCCTTTAGAATACTCTCTTAACCATTCTACACTTGTTAGAACCTTTAAGGACTCATGCTACACCATCTACGTCCCTTGGGGTACCAAGCAATGTTTAGGATCATTCTAATGGTTCTTATAAGCCCTAATACACATTCCTAGACCATTCTAAGCCTTTAGAGAACTCTCTTAACCATTCTACACTTGTTAGAACCTCCAAGGACTCATGCTACACCCTCTACGTCCCTTGGTGTACCAAGCAATGTTTAGGATCATTCTAATGGTTCTTATAAGTCCTAATACACATTCCTAGACCATTCTAAGCCTTTAGAATACTCTCTTAACCATTCTACACTTGTTAGAACCTCCAAGGACTCATGCTACACCCTCTACGTCCCTTGGGGTACAAAGCAATGTTTAGGATCATTCTAATGGTTCTTATAAGTCCTAATACACATTCCGAGACCATTCTAAGCCTTTAGAATACTCTCTTAACCATTCTACACTTGTTAGAACCTTTAAGGACTCATGCTACACCCTCTACGTCCCTTGGGGTACCAAGCAATGTTTAGGATCATTCTAATGGTTCTTATAAGTCCTAATACACACTCCTAGACCATTCTAAGCCTTTAGAATACTCTCTTAACCATGCTACACTTGTTAGAACCTCAGAGGACTCATGCTACACCCTCTACGTCCTTTGGGGTACAAAGCAATGTTTAGGATCATTCTAATGGTTCTTATAAGTCCTAATACACATTCCTAGACCATTCTAAGCCTTTAGAATACTCTCTTAACCATTCTACACTTTTTAGAACCTCCAAGGACTCATGCTACACCGTCTACTTCCCTTGGGGTACCAAGCAATGTTTAAAATCATTCTAATGGTTCTTGTAAGTCCTAATACACATTCCTAGACCATTCTAAGCCTTTAGAATACTCTCTTAACCATTATACACTTGTTAGAACGTCCAAGGACTCATCCTACACTCTCTACGTCCATTAGGGTACAAAGTAATGTTTAGGATCATTCTAAATGTTCGTATATGTCTTAATACACATTCCTAGACCATTCTAAGACTTTAGATTACTCTATTAACCATTCTACACTTGTTAGAACCTCCAAGGACTCATGCTACACCCTCTAAGTCCCTTGGTGTACCAAGCAATGTTTAGGATCATTCTAATGGTTCTTATAAGTCCTAATACACATTCCTAGACCATTCTAAGCCTTTAGAATACTCTCTTAACCATTATACACTTGTTAGAACCTCCAAGGACTCATGCTACACCGTCTACTTCCCTTGGGGTACCAAGCAATGTTTAAAATCATTCTAATGGTTCTTATAAGTCCTAATACACATTCCTAGACCATTCTAAGCCTTTAGAATACTTTCTTAACCATTATACTCTTGTTAGAACGTCCAAAGACTCATGCTACACCCTCTACGTCCCTTGGGGTACCAAGCAATGTTTAGGATCATACTAATGGTTCTTATAAGTCCTAATACACATTCCTAGACCATTCTAAGCCTTTAGATTACTCTCTTAACCATTCTACACTTGTTAGAACCTCCAAGGACTCATGCTACACCCTCTAAGTCCCTTGGTGTACCAAGCAATGTTTAGGATCATTCTAATGGTTCTTATAAGTCCTAATACACATTACTGGACCATTCTATGCCCTTAGAATACTCTCTTAACCATTCTACACTTGTTAGAACCTCCAAGGAATCATGCTACACCCTCTATGTTCCTTGGGGTACCAAGCAATGTTTAGGATCATTCTAATGGTTCTTATAAGTCCTAATACACATTCCTAGACCATTCTAAGCCTTTAGAATACTCTCTTAACCATTCTACACTTGTTAGAACCTTTAAGGACTCATGCTACACAATCTACGTCCCTTGGGGTACCAAGCAATGTTTAGGATCATTCTAATGGTTCTTATAAGCCCTAATACACATTCCTAGACCATTCTAAGCCTTTAGAGAACTCTCTTAACCATTCTACACTTGTTAGAACCTCCAAGGACTCATGCTACACCGTCTACGTCCCTTGGGGTACCAAGCAATGTTTAGGATCATTCTAATGGTTCTTATAATTCCTAATACACATTCCTAGACCATTCTAAGCCTTTAGAATACTCTCTTAACCATTCTACACTTGTTAGAACCTTTAAGGACTCATGCTACACCATCTACGTCTCTTGGGGAACCAAGCAATGTTTAGGATCATTTTAATGGTTTTTATAAGTCCTAATACGCATTCCTAGACCATTCTAAGCCTTTAGAGAACTCTCTTAACCATTCTACACTTGTTAGAACCTCCAAGGACTCATGCTACACCCTCTATGTCCCTTGGGGTACAAAGCAATGTTTAGGATCATTCTAATGGTTCTTATAAGTTCTAATACACATTCCTTGACCATTCTATGCCTTTAGAATACTCTCTTAACCATTCTACACTTGTTAGAACCTCCAAGGAATCATGCTACACCCTCTACGTCCCTTGGGGTACCAAGCAATGTTTAGGATCATTCTAATGGTTCTTATAAGTCCTAATACACATTCCTAGACCATTCTAAGCCTTTAGAATACTCTCTTAACCATTCTACACTTGTTAGAACCTCCAAGGACTCATGCTACACCGTCTACTTCCCTTGGGGTACCAAGCAATGTTTAAAATCATTCTAATGGTTCTTATAAGTCCTACTACACATTCCTAGACCATTCTAAGCCTTTAGAATACTCTCTTAACCATTCTACACTTGTTAGAACCTTTAAGGACTCATGCTACACAATCTACGTCCCTTGGGGTACAAAGCAATGTTTAGGATCATTCTAATGGTTCTTATAAGTCCTAATACACATTCCTAGACCATTCTAAGCCTTTAGAATACTCTCTTAACCATTCTACACTTGTTAGAACCTTTAAGGACTCATGCTACACCATCTACGTCTCTTGGGGAACCAAGCAATGTTTAGGATCATTCTAATGGTTTTTATAAGTCCTAATACGCATTCCTAGACCATTCTAAGACTTTAGATTACTCTATTAACCATTCTACACTTGTTAGAACCTCCAAGGACTCATGCTACACCCTCTAAGTCCCTTGGTGTACCAAGCAATGTTTAGGATCATTCTAATGGTTCTTATAAGTCCTAATACACATTCCTAGACCATTCTAAGCCTTTAGAATACTCTCTTAACCATTATACACTTGTTAGAACGTCCAAGGACTCATCCTACACTCTCTACGTCCCATGGGGTACCAAGCAATGTTTAGGATCATTCTAATGGTTCTTATTAGTCCTAATACACATTCCTAGACCATTCTAAGCCTTTAGAATACTCTCTTAACCATTCTACACTTATTAGAACCTCCAAGGAGTCATGCTACACCCTCTACGTCCCTTGGGGTACAAAGCAATGTTTAGCATCATTCTAATGGTTCTTATAAGTACTAATGCACATTCCTAGACCATTCTAAGCCTTTAGAATACTCTCTTAACCATTATACACTTGTTAGAACGTCCAAGGACTCATCCTACACTCTCTACGTCCATTAGGATACCAAGTAATGTTTAGGATCATTCTAAATGTTCGTATATGTCTTAATACACATTCCTAGACCATTCTAAGCCTTTAGATTACTCCCTTAACCATTCTACACTTGTTAGAACCTCCAAGGACTCATGCTACACCCTCTAAGTCCCTTGGTGTACCAAGCAATGTTTAGGATTATACTAATGGTTCTTATAAGTCCTAATAAACATTCCTAGACCATTCTAATCCTTTAGAATACTCTCTTAACCATTCTACACTTGTTAGAACCTCCAAGGACTCATGCTACACCCTCTACGTCCCTTGGGGTACCAAGCAATGTTTAGGATCATTCTAATGGTTCTTATAAGTCCTAATACACATTCCTAGACCATTCTAAGCCTTTAGAATACTCTCTTAACCATTCTACACTTGTTAGAACCTCCAAGGACTCATGCTACACCCTCTACGTCCCTTGGGGTACAAAGCAATGTTTAGGATCATTCTAATGGTTCTTATTAGTCCTAATACACATTCCTAGACCATTCTAAGCCTTTAGAATACTCTCTTAACCATTCTACACTTATTAGAACCTCCAAGGACTCATGCTACACCCTCTACGTCCCTTGGGGTACAAAGCAATGTTTAGCATCATTCTAATGGTTCTTATAAGTACTAATGCACATTCCTCGACCATTCTAAGCCTTTAGAATACTCTCTTAACCATTATACACTTGTTAGAACGTCCAAGGACTCATCCTACACTCTCTACGTCCATTAGGATACCAAGTAATGTTTAGGATCATTCTAAATGTTCGTATATGTCTTAATACACATTCCTAGACCATTCTAAGCCTTTAGATTACTCTCTTAACCATTCTACACTTGTTAGAACCTCCAAGGACTCATGCTACACCCTCTAAGTCCCTTGGTGTACCAAGCAATGTTTAGGATTATACTAATGGTTCTTATAAGTCCTAATAAACATTCCTAGACCATTCTAATCCTTTAGAATACTCTCTTAACCATTCTACACTTGTTAGAACCTCCAAGGACTCATGCTACACCCTCTACGTCCCTTGGGGTACCAAGCAATGTTTAGGATCATTCTAATGGTTCTTATAAGTCCTAATACACATTCCTAGACCATTCTAAGCCTTTAGAATACTCTCTTAACCATTCTACACTTGTTAGAACCTCCAAGGACTCATGCTACACCCTCTACGTCCCTTGGGGTACAAAGCAATGTTTAGGATCATTCTAATGGTTCTTATTAGTCCTAATACACATTCCTAGACCATTCTAAGCCTTTAGAATACTCTCTTAACCATTCTACACTTGTTAGAACCTCCAAGGACTCATGCTACACCGTCTACGTCCCTTGGGGTACCAAGCAATGTTTAGGATCATTCTAACGGTTCTTCTAAGTCCTAATACACATTCCTAGACCATTCTAAGCCTTTAGAGATCTCTCTTAACCATTCTACACTTGTTAGAACCTCCAAGGACTAATGCTACACCGTCTACGTCCCTTGGGGTACAAAGCAATGTTTAGGATCATTCTAATGGTTCTTATAAGTCCTAATACACATTCCTAGACCATTCTAAGCCTTTAGAATACTCTCTTAACCATTCTACACTTGGTCGAACCTCCAAGGACTCATGCTACACCCTCTACGTCCCTTGGGGTACCAAGCAATGTTTAGGATCATTCTAATGGTTCTTATAAGTCCTAATACACATCCCTAGACCATTCTAAGCCTTTAGAATATACTCTCTTAACCATTCTACACTTGTTAGAACCTTTAAGGACTCGTGTTACACCCTCTACGTCCCTTGGGGTACCAAGCAATGTTTAGGATCATTCTAAATGTTCGTATATGTCTTAATACACATTCCTAGACCATTCTAAGCCTTTAGAGAACTCTTTTAACCATTCTACACTTGTTAGAACCTCCAAGGACTCATGCTACACCCGCTACGTCCCTTGGGGTACAAAGCAATGTTTAGGATCATTCTAATGGTTCTTATAAGTCCTAATACACATTCCTAGACCATTCTAAGCCTTTAGAATACTCTCTTAACCATTCTACACTTGGTCGAACCTCCAAGGACTCATGCTACACCCTCTATGTCCCTTGGGGTACCAAGCAATGTTTAGGATCATTCTAATGGTTCTTATAAGTCCTAATACACATTCCTAGACCATTCTAAGCCTTTAGAATACTCTCTTAACCATTCTACACTTGTTAGAACCTTTAAGGACTCGTGTTACACCCTCTACGTCCCTTGGGGTACCAAGCAATGTTTAGGATCATTCTAAATGTTCGTATATGTCTTAATACACATTCCTAGACCATTCTAAGCCTTTAGAGAACTCTCTTAACCATTCTACACTTGTTAGAACCTCCAAGGACTCATGCTACACCCTATACGTCCCTTGGGGTATCAAGCAATGTTTAGGATTATACTAATGGTTCTTATAAGTCCTAATACACATTCCTAGACCATTCTAAGCCTTTAGAATACTCTCTTAACCATTCTACACTTGGTCGAACCTCCAAGGACTCATGCTACACCCTCTATGTCCCTTGGGGTACCAAGCAATGTTTAGGATCATTCTAATGGTTCTTATAAGTCCTAATACACATTCCTAGACCATTCTAAGCCTTTAGAATACTCTCATAACCATTCTACACTTGTTAGAACCTCCAAGGACTCATGCTACACCCTCTATGTCCCTTGGGGTACCAAGCAATGTTTAGGATCATTCTAATGGTTCTTATAAGTCCTAATACACATTCCTAGACCATTCTAAGCCTTTAGAATACTCTCTTAACCATTCTACACTTGTTAGAACCTTTAAGGACTCGTGTTACACCCTCTACGTCCCTTGGGGTACCAAGCAATGTTTAGGATCATTCTAAATGTTCGTATATGTCTTAATACACATTCCTAGACCATTCTAAGCCTGTAGAGAACTCTCTTAACCATTCTACACTTGTTAGAACCTCCAAGGACTCATGCTACACCCTATACGTCCCTTGGGGTATCAAGCAATGTTTAGGATTATACTAATGGTTCTTATAAGTCCTAATACACATTCCTAGACCATTCTAAGCCTTTAGAATACTCTCTTAACCATTCTATACTTGTTAGAACCTCCAAGGACTCATGCTACACCCTCTACGTCGTAAGTCCTAATACACATTCCTAGACCATTCTAAGCCTTTAGAATACTCTCTTAACCATTCTACACTTGTTAGAACCTCCAAGGACTCATGCTACACCCTCTATGTCCCATGGGGTACCAAGCAATGTTTAGGATCATTCTAATGGTTCTTATAAGTGCTAATACACATTCCTAGACCATTCTAAGCCTTTAGAATACTCTCATAACCTTTCTACACTTGTTAGAACCTCCATGGAATCATGCTACACCCTCTACGTCCCTTGGGGTACCAAGCAATGTTTAGGATCATTCTAATGGTTCTTCTAAGTCCTAATACACATTCCTAGACCATTCTAAGCCTTTAGAGATCTCTCTTAACCATTCTACACTTGTTAGAACCTCCAAGGACTAATGCTACACCGTCTACGTCCCTTGGGGTACAAAGCAATGTTTAGGATCATTCTAATGGTTCTTATAAGTCCTAATACACATTCCTAGACCATTCTAAGCCTTTAGAATACTCTCTTAACCATTCTACACTTGGTCGAACCTCCAAGGACTCATGCTACACCCTCTACGTCCCTTGGTGTACCAAGCAATGTTTAGGATCATTCTAATGGTTCTTATAAGTCCTAATACACATTCCTAGACCATTCTATGCCTTTAGAATACTCTCTTAACCATTCTACACTTGTTAGAACCTCCAAGGAATCATGCTACACCCTCTACGTCCCTTGGGGTACCGAGCAATGTTTAGGATCATTCAAATGGTTCTTATAAGTCCTAATACACATTCCTAGACCATTCTAAGCCTTTAGAGAACTCTCTTAACCATTCTACACTTGTTAGAACCTCCTAGGACTCATGCTACACCCTCTACGTCCCTTGGGGTACCAAGCAATGTTTAGGATCATTCTAATGGTTCTTATAAGTCCTAATACACATTCCTAGACCATTCTAAGCCTTTAGAATACTCTCTTAACCATTCTACACTTGTTAGAACCTCCAAGGACTCATGCTACACCCTCTATGTCCCATGGGGTACCAAGCAATGTTTAGGATCATTCTAATGGTTCTTATAAGTCCTAATACACATTCCTAGACCATTCTAAGCCTTTAGAATACTCTCATAACCTTTCTACACTTGTTAGAACCTCCATGGAATCATGCTACACCCTCTACGTCCCTTGGGGTACCAAGCAATGTTTAGGATCATTCTAATGGTTCTTCTAAGTCCTAATACACATTCCTAGACCATTCTAAGCCTTTAGAGATCTCTCTTAACCATTCTACACTTGTTAGAACCTCCAAGGACTAATGCTACATCGTCTACGTCCCTTGGGGTACAAAGCAATGTTTAGGATCATTCTAATGGTTCTTATAAGTCCTAATACACATTCCTAGACCATTCTAAGCCTTTAGAATACTCTCTTAACCATTCTACACTTGGTCGAACCTCCAAGGACTCATGCTACACCCTCTACGTCCCTTGGTGTACCAAGCAATGTTTAGGATCATTCTAATGGTTCTTATAAGTCCTAATACACATTCCTAGACCATTCTATGCCTTTAGAATACTCTCTTAACCATTCTACACTTGTTAGAACCTCCAAGGAATCATGCTACACCCTCTACGTCCCTTGGGGTACCGAGCAATGTTTAGGATCATTCAAATGGTTCTTATAAGTCCTAATACACATTCCTAGACCATTCTAAGCCTTTAGAGAACTCTCTTAACCATTCTACACTTGTTAGAACCTCCTAGGACTCATGCTACACCCTCTACGTCCCTTGGGGTACCAAGCAATGTTTAGGATCATTCTAATGGTTCTTATAAGTCCTAATACACATTCCTAGACCATTCTAAGCCTTTAGAATACCCTCTTAACCATTCTACACTTGTTAGAACCTCCAAGGACTCATGCTACACCCTCTATGTCCCATGGGGTACCAAGCAATGTTTAGGATCATTCTAATGGTTCTTATAAGTCCTAATACACATTCCTAGACCATTCTAAGCCTTTAGAGATCTCTCTTAACCATTCTACACTTGTTAGAACCTCCAAGGACTAATGATACACCGTCTACGTCCCTTGGGGTACAAAGCAATGTTTAGGATCATTCTAATGGTTCTTATAAGTCCTAATACACATTCCTAGACCATTCTAAGCCTTTAGAATACTCTCTTAACCATTCTACACTTGGTCGAACCTCCAAGGACTCATGCTACACCCTCTACGTCCCTTGGTGTACCAAGCAATGTTTAGGATCATTCTAATGGTTCTTATAAGTCCTAATACACATTCCTAGACCATTCTATGCCTTTAGAATACTCTCTTAACCATTCTACACTTGTTAGAACCTCCAAGGAATCATGCTACACCCTCTACGTCCCTTGGGGTACCGAGCAATGTTTAGGATCATTCTAATGGTTCTTATAAGTCCTAATACACATTCCTAGACCATTCTAAGCCTTTAGAGAACTCTCTTAACCATTCTACACTTGTTAGAACCTCCTAGGACTCATGCTACACCCTCTACGTCCCTTGGGGTACCAAGCAATGTTTAGGATCATTCTAATGGTTCTTATAAGTCCTAATACACATTCCTAGACCATTCTAAGCCTTTAGAGATCTCTCTTAACCATTCTACACTTGTTAGAACCTCCAAGGACTAATGATACACCGTCTACGTCCCTTGGGGTACAAAGCAATGTTTAGGATCATTCTAATGGTTCTTATAAGTCCTAATACACATTCCTAGACCATTCTAAGCCTTTAGAATACTCTCTTAACCATTCTACACTTGGTCGAACCTCCAAGGACTCATGCTACACCCTCTACGTCCCTTGGTGTACCAAGCAATGTTTAGGATCATTCTAATGGTTCTTATAAGTCCTAATACACATTCCTAGACCATTCTATGCCTTTAGAATACTCTCTTAACCATTCTACACTTGTTAGAACCTCCAAGGAATCATGCTACACCCTCTACGTCCCTTGGGGTACCGAGCAATGTTTAGGATCATTCAAATGGTTCTTATAAGTCCTAATACACATTCCTAGACCATTCTAAGCCTTTAGAGAACTCTCTTAACCATTCTACACTTGTTAGAACCTCCTAGGACTCATGCTACACCCTCTACGTCCCTTGGGGTACCAAGCAATGTTTAGGATCATTCTAATGGTTCTTATAAGTCCTAATACACATTCCTAGACCATTCTAAGCCTTTAGAATACTCTCTTAACCATTCTACACTTGTTAGAACCTCCAAGGACTCATGCTACACCCTCTATGTCCCATGAGGTACCAAGCAATGTTTAGGATCATTCTAATGGTTCTTATAAGTCCTAATACACATTCCTAGACCATTCTAAGCCTTTAGAATACTCTCATAACCTTTCTACACTTGTTAGAACCTCCATGGAATCATGCTACACCCTCTACGTCCCTTGGGGTACCAAGCAATGTTTAGGATCATTCTAATGGTTCTTCTAAGTCCTAATACACATTCCTAGACCATTCTAAGCCTTTAGAGATCTCTCTTAACCATTCTACACTTGTTAGAACCTCCAAGGACTAATGCTACATCGTCTACGTCCCTTGGGGTACAAAGCAATGTTTAGGATCATTCTAATGGTTCTTATAAGTCCTAATACACATTCCTAGACCATTCTAAGCCTTTAGAATACTCTCTTAACCATTCTACACTTGGTCGAACCTCCATGGACTCATGCTACACCCTCTACGTCCCTTGGTGTACCAAGCAATGTTTAGGATCATTCTAATGGTTCTTATAAGTCCTAATACACATTCCTAGACCATTCTATGCCTTTAGAATACTCTCTTAACCATTCTACACTTGTTAGAACCTCCAAGGAATCATGCTACACCCTCTACGTCCCTTGGGGTACCGAGCAATGTTTAGGATCATTCAAATGGTTCTTATAAGTCCTAATACACATTCCTAGACCATTCTAAGCCTTTAGAGAACTCTCTTAACCATTCTACACTTGTTAGAACCTCCTAGGACTCATGCTACACCCTCTACGTCCCTTGGGGTACCAAGCAATGTTTAGGATCATTCTAATGGTTCTTATAAGTCCTAATACACATTCCTAGACCATTCTAAGCCTTTAGAATACCCTCTTAACCATTCTACACTTGTTAGAACCTCCAAGGACTCATGCTACACCCTCTATGTCCCATGGGGTACCAAGCAATGTTTAGGATCATTCTAATGGTTCTTATAAGTCCTAATACACATTCCTAGACCATTCTAAGCCTTTAGAGATCTCTCTTAACCATTCTACACTTGTTAGAACCTCCAAGGACTAATGATACACCGTCTACGTCCCTTGGGGTACAAAGCAATGTTTAGGATCATTCTAATGGTTCTTATAAGTCCTAATACACATTCCTAGACCATTCTAAGCCTTTAGAATACTCTCTTAACCATTCTACACTTGGTCGAACCTCCAAGGACTCATGCTACACCCTCTACGTCCCTTGGTGTACCAAGCAATGTTTAGGATCATTCTAATGGTTCTTATAAGTCCTAATACACATTCCTAGACCATTCTATGCCTTTAGAATACTCTCTTAACCATTCTACACTTGTTACAACCTCCAAGGAATCATGCTACACCCTCTACGTCCCTTGGGGTACCGAGCAATGTTTAGGATCATTCTAATGGTTCTTATAAGTCCTAATACACATTCCTAGACCATTCTAAGCCTTTAGAGAACTCTCTTAACCATTCTACACTTGTTAGAACCTCCTAGGACTCATGCTACACCCTCTACGTCCCTTGGGGTACCAAGCAATGTTTAGGATCATTCTAATGGTTCTTATAAGTCCTAATACACATTCCTAGACCATTCTAAGCCTTTAGAATACTCTCTTAACCATTCTACACTTGTTAGAACCTCCAAGGACTCATGCTACACCCTCTATGTCCCATGGGGTACCAAGCAATGTTTAGGATCATTCTAATGGTTCTTATAAGTCCTAATACACATTCCTAGACCATTCTAAGCCTTTAGAATACTCTCATAACCTTTCTACACTTGTTAGAACCTCCATGGAATCATGCTACACCCTCTACGTCCCTTGGGGTACCAAGCAATGTTTAGGATCATTCTAATGGTTCTTCTAAGTCCTAATACACATTCCTAGACCATTCTAAGCCTTTAGAGATCTCTCTTAACCATTCTACACTTGTTAGAACCTCCAAGGACTAATGATACACCGTCTACGTCCCTTGGGGTACAAAGCAATGTTTAGGATCATTCTAATGGTTCTTATAAGTCCTAATACACATTCCTAGACCATTCTAAGCCTTTAGAATACTCTCTTAACCATTCTACACTTGGTCGAACCTCCAAGGACTCATGCTACACCCTCTACGTCCCTTGGTGTACCAAGCAATGTTTAGGATCATTCTAATGGTTCTTATAAGTCCTAATACACATTCCTAGACCATTCTATGCCTTTAGAATACTCTCTTAACCATTCTACACTTGTTAGAACCTCCAAGGAATCATGCTACACCCTCTACGTCCCTTGGGGTACCGAGCAATGTTTAGGATCATTCTAATGGTTCTTATAAGTCCTAATACACATTCCTAGACCATTCTAAGCCTTTAGAGAACTCTCTTAACCATTCTACACTTGTTAGAACCTCCTAGGACTCATGCTACACCCTCTACGTCCCTTGGGGTACCAAGCAATGTTTAGGATCATTCTAATGGTTCTTATAAGTCCTAATACACATTCCTAGACCATTCTAAGCCTTTAGAATACTCTCTTAACCATTCTACACTTGTTAGAACCTCCAAGGACTCATGCTACACCCTCTACGTCATAAGTCCTAATACACATTCCTAGACCATTCTAAGCCTTTAGAATACTCCCTTAACCATTCTACACTTGTTAGAACCTCCAAGGACTCATGCTACACCCTCTACGTCCCTTGGGGTACAATGCAATGTTTAGGATCATTCTAATGGTTCTTATAAGTCCTAATACACATTCCTAGACCATTCTAAGCCTTTAGAATACTCTCTTAACCATTCTACACTTGTTAGAACCTCCAAGGACTCATGCTACACCCTATACGTCCCTTGGGGTACCAAGCAATGTTTAGGATCATTCTAATGGTTCTTATAAGTCCTAATACACATTCCTAGACCATTCTAAGCCTTTAGAATACTCTCTTAACCATTCTACACTTGTTAGAACCTCCAAGGACTCATGCTACACCCTCTACGTCATAAGTCCTAATACACATTCCTAGACCATTCTAAGCCTTTAGAATACTCTCTTAACCATTCTACACTTGTTAGAACCTCCAAGGACTCATGCTACACCCTCTACGTCCCTT
Source organism: Crotalaria pallida (assembly GCA_037953625.1). Taxonomy (NCBI): domain Eukaryota; kingdom Viridiplantae; phylum Streptophyta; class Magnoliopsida; order Fabales; family Fabaceae; genus Crotalaria; species Crotalaria pallida. Next base: position 101,734,972 of record CM075654.1, on the reverse strand, counting down.
GGGGTACAATGCAATGTTTAGGATCATTCTAATGGTTCTTATAAGTCCTAATACACATTCCTAGACCATTCTAAGCCTTTAGAATACTCTCTTAACCATTCTACACTTGTTAGAACCTCCAAGGACTCATGCTACACCCTATACGTCCCTTGGGGTACCAAGCAATGTTTAGGATCATTCTAATGGTTCTTATAAGTCCTAATACACATTCCTAGACCATTCTAAGCCTTTAGAATACTCTCTTAACCATTCTACACGTGTTAGAACCTCCAAGGACTCATGCTACACCCTCTACGTCCCTTGGTGTACCAAGCAATGTTTAGGATTATACTAATGGTTCTTATAAGTCCTAATACACATTCCTAGACCATTCTAAGCCTTTAGAATACTCTCTTAACCATTCTACACTTGTTAGAACCTCCAAGGACTCATGCTACACCCTCTACTTCATAAGTCCTAATACACATTCCTAGACCATTCTAAGCCTTTAGAATACTCTCTTAACCATTCTACACTTGTTAGAACCTTTAAGGACTCATGCTACACCATCTACGTCTCTTGGGGTACCAAGCAATGTTTAGGATCATTCTAATGGTTTTTATAAGTCCTAATACGCATTCCTAGACCATTCTAAGCCTTTAGAGAACTCTCTTAACCATTCTACACTTGTTAGAACCTCCAAGGACTCATGCTACACCCTCTACGTCCCTTGGTGTACCAAGCAATGTTTAGGATCATTCTAATGGTTCTTATAAGTCCTAATACACATTCCTAGACCATTCTAAGCCTTTAGAATACTCTCTTAACCATTCTACACTTGTTAGAACCTCCAAGGACTCATGCTACACCCTCTATGTCCCTTGGGGTACAAAGCAATGTTTAGGATCATTCTAAATGTTCGTATATGTCTTAATACACATTCCTAGACCATTCTAAGCCTTTAGAGAACTCTTTTAACCATTCTACACTTGTTAGAACCTCCAAGGACTCATGCTACACCCGCTACGTCCCTTGGGGTACAAAGCAATGTTTAGGATCATTCTAATGGTTCTTATAAGTCCTAATACACATTCCTAGACCATTCTAAGCCTTTAGAATACTCTCTTAACCATTCTACACTTGGTCGAACCTCCAAGGACTCATGCTACACCCTCTACGTCCCTTGGTGTACCAAGCAATGTTTAGGATCATTCTAATGGTTCTTATAAATCCTAATACACATTCCTAGACCATTCAATGCCTTTAGAATACTCTCTTAACCATTCTACACTTGTTAGAACCTCCAAGGAATCATGCTACACCCTCTACGTCCCTTGGGGTACCGAGCAATGTTTAGGATCATTCTAATGGTTCTTATAAGTCCTAATACACATTCCTAGACCATTCTAAGCCTTTAGAGAACTCTCTTAACCATTCTACACTTGTTAGAACCTCCTAGGACTCATGCTACACCCTCTACGTCCCTTGGGGTACCAAGCAATGTTTAGGATCATTCTAATGGTTCTTATAAGTCCTAATACACATTCCTAGACCATTCTAAGCCTTTAGAATACTCTCTTAACCATTCTACACTTGTTAGAACCTCCAAGGACTCATGCTACACCCTCTACGTCATAAGTCCTAATACACATTCCTAGACCATTCTAAGCCTTTAGAATACTCTCTTAACCATTCTACACTTGTTAGAACCTCCAAGGACTCATGCTACACCCTCTACGTCCCTTGGGGTACAATGCAATGTTTAGGATCATTCTAATGGTTCTTATAAGTCCTAATACACATTCCTAGACCATTCTAAGCCTTTAGAGAACTCTCTTAACCATTCTACACTTGTTAGAATCTCCTAGGACTCATGCTACACCCTCTACGTCCCTTGGGGTACCAAGCAATGTTTAGGATCATTCTAATGGTTCTTATAAGTCCTAATACACATTCCTAGACCATTCTAAGCCTTTAGAATACTCTCTTAACCATTCTACACTTGTTAGAACCTCCAAGGACTCATGCTACACCCTCTACGTCATAAGTCCTAATACACATTCCTAGACCATTCTAAGCCTTTAGAATACTCTCTTAACCATTCTACACTTGTTAGAACCTCCAAGGACTCATGCTACACCCTCTACGTCCCTTGGGGTACAATGCAATGTTTAGGATCATTCTAATGGTTCTTATAAGTCCTAATACACATTCCTAGACCATTCTAAGCCTTTAGAATACTCTCTTAACCATTCTACACTTGTTAGAACCTCCAAGGACTCATGCTACACCCTATACGTCCCTTGGTGTACCAAGCAATGTTTAGGATTATACTAATGGTTCTTATAAGTCCTAATACACATTCCTAGACCATTCTAAGCCTTTAGAGAACTCTCTTAACCATTCTACACTTGTTAGAACCTCCTAGGACTCATGCTACACCCTCTACGTCCCTTGGGGTACCAAGCAATGTTTAGGATCATTCTAATGGTTCTTATAAGTCCTAATACACATTCCTAGACCATTCTAAGCCTTTAGAATACTCTCTTAACCATTCTACACTTGTTAGAACCTCCAAGGACTCATGCTACACCCTCTACGTCCCTTGGGGTACCGAGCAATGTTTAGGATCATTCTAATGGTTCTTATAAGTCCTAATACACATTCCTAGACCATTCTAAGCCTTTAGAGAACTCTCTTAACCATTCTACACTTGTTAGAACCTCCTAGGACTCATGCTACACCCTCTACGTCCCTTGGGGTACCAAGCAATGTTTAGGATCATTCTAATGGTTCTTATAAGTCCTAATACACATTCCTAGACCATTCTAAGCCTTTAGAATACTCTCTTAACCATTCTACACTTGTTAGAACCTCCAAGGACTCATGCTACACCCTCTACGTCCCTTGGGGTACAATGCAATGTTTAGGATCATTCTAATGGTTCTTATAAGTCCTAATACACATTCCTAGACCATTCTAAGCCTTTAGAATACTCTCTTAACCATTCTACACTTGTTAGAACCTCCAAGGACTCATGCTACACCCTATACGTCCCTTGGTGTACCAAGAAATGTTTAGGATTATACTAATGGTTCTTATAAGTCCTAATAAACATTCCTAGACCATTCTAAGCCTTTAGAGAACTCTCTTAACCATTCTACACTTGTTAGAACCTCCAAGGATTCATGCTACACCCTCTACGTCCCTTGGGGTACCAAGCAATGTTTAGGATCATTCTAATGGTTCTTATAAGTCCTAATACACATTCCTAGACCATTCTAAGCCTTTAGAATACTCTCTTAACCATTTTACACTTGTTAGAACCTCCAAGGACTCATGCTACACCCTATACGTCCCTTGGTGTACCAAGCAATGTTTAGGATTATACTAATGGTTCTTATAAGTCCTAATACACATTCCTAGACCTTTCTAAGCCTTTAGAATACTCTCTTAACCATTCTACACTTGTTAGAACCTCCAAGGACTCATGCTACACCCTCTACGTCCCTTGGGGTACCAAGCAATGTTTAGGATCATTCTAATGGTTCTTATAAGTCCTAATACACATTCCTAGACCATTCTAAGCCTTTAGAATACTCTCTTAACCATTCTACACTTGTTAGAACCTCCAACGACTCATGCTACACCGTCTACGTCCCTTGGGGTACCAAGCAATGTTTAGGATCATTCTAATGGTTCTTATAAGTCCTAATACACATTCCTAGACCATTCTATGCCTTTAGAATACTCTCTTAACCATTCTACACTTGTTAGAACATCCAAGGAATCATGCTACACCCTCTACGACCCTTGGGGTACAAAGCAATGTTTAGGATCATTCTAATGGTTCTTATAAGTCCTAATACATATTCCTAGACCATTCTAAGCGTTTAGAATACTCTCTTAACCATTCTACACTTGTTAGAACCTCCAAGGACTCATGCTACACCCGCTACGTCCCATGGGGTACCAAGCAATGTTTAGGATCATTCTAATGGTTCTTATAAGTCCTAATACACATTTCTAGACCATTCTAAGCCTTTAGAATACTCTCTTAACCATTCTACACTTGTTAGAACCTCCAAGGACTCATGCTACACCCTCTACGTCCCTTGGGGTACCAAGCAATGTTTAGGATCGTTCTAATGGTTCTTATAAGTCCTAATACACATTCCTAGACCATTCTAAGCCTTTAGACTACTCTCTTAACCATTCTACACGTGTTAGAACCTCCAAGGACTCATGCTACACCCTCTACGTCCCTTGGTGTACCAAGCAATGTTTAGGATTATACTAATGGTTCTTATAAGTCCTAATACACATTCCTAGACCTTTCTAAGCCTTTAGAATACTCTCTTAACCATTCTACACTTGTTAGAACCTCCAAGGACTCATGCTACACCCTCTACGTCCCTTGGGGTACCAAGCAATGTTTAGGATCATTCTAATGGTTCTTATAAGTCCTAATACATATTCCTAGACCTTTCTAAGCCTTTAGAATACTCTCTTAACCATTCTACACTTGTTAGAACCTCCAAGGACTCATGCTACACCCTCTACGTCCCTTGGGGTACCAAGCAATGTTTAGGATCATTCTAATGGTTCTTATAAGTCCTAATACACATTCCTAGACCATTCTAAGCCTTTAGAATACTCTCTTAACCATTCTACACTTGTTAGAACCTCCAAGGACTCATGCTACACCCTCTACGTCCCTTGGGGTACAATGCAATGTTTAGGATCATTCTAATGGTTCTTATAAGTCCTAATACACATTCCTAGACCATTCTAAGCCTTTAGAATACTCTCTTAACCATTCTACACTTGTTAGAACCTCCAAGGACTCATGCTACACCCTATACGTCCCTTGGTGTACCAAGCAATGTTTAGGATTATACTAATGGTTCTTATAAGTCCTAATACACATTCCTAGACCATTCTAAGCCTTTAGAGAACTCTCTTAACCATTCTACACTTGTTAGAACCTCCTAGGACTCATGCTACACCCTCTACGTCCCTTGGGGTACCAAGCAATGTTTAGGATCATTCTAATGGTTCTTATAAGTCCTAATACACATTCCTAGACCATTCTAAGCCTTTAGAATACTCTCTTAACCATTCTACACTTGTTAGAACCTCCAAGGACTCATGCTACACCCTCTACGTCCCTTGGGGTACCGAGCAATGTTTAGGATCATTCTAATGGTTCTTATAAGTCCTAATACACATTCCTAGACCATTCTAAGCCTTTAGAGAACTCTCTTAACCATTCTACACTTGTTAGAACCTCCTAGGACTCATGCTACACCCTCTACGTCCCTTGGGGTACCAAGCAAAGTTTAGGATCATTCTAATGGTTCTTATAAGTCCTAATACACATTCCTAGACCATTCTAAGCCTTTAGAATACTCTCTTAACCATTCTACACTTGTTAGAACCTCCAAGGACTCATGCTACACCCTCTACGTCCCTTGGGGTACCGAGCAATGTTTAGGATCATTCTAATGGTTCTTATAAGTCCTAATACACATTCCTAGACCATTCTAAGCCTTTAGAGAACTCTCTTAACCATTCTACACTTGTTAGAACCTCCTAGGACTCATGCTACACCCTCTACGTCCCTTGGGGTACCAAGCAAAGTTTAGGATCATTCTAATGGTTCTTATAAGTCCTAATAAACATTCCTAGACCATTCTATGCCTTTAGAATACTCTCTTAACCATTCTACACTTGTTAGAACCTCCAAGGACTCATGCTACACCCTCTACGTCCCTTGGGGTACAATGCAATGTTTAGGATCATTCTAATGGTTCTTATAAGTCCTAATACACATTCCTAGACCATTCTAAGCCTTTAGAATACTCTCTTAACCATTCTACACTTGTTAGAACCTCCAAGGACTCATGCTACACCCTATACGTCCCTTGGTGTACCAAGAAATGTTTAGGATTATACTAATGGTTCTTATAAGTCCTAATAAACATTCCTAGACCATTCTAAGCCTTTAGAGAACTCTCTTAACCATTCTACACTTGTTAGAACCTCCAAGGACTCATGCTACACCCTCTACGTCCCTTGGGGTACCAAGCAATGTTTAGGATCATTCTAATGGTTCTTATAAGTCCTAATACACATTCCTAGACCATTCTAAGCCTTTAGAATACTCTCTTAACCATTCTACACTTGTTAGAACCTCCAAGGACTCATGCTACACCGTCTACGTCCCTTGGGGTACCAAGCAATGTTTAGGATCATTCTAATGGTTCTTATAAGTCCTAATACACATTCCTAGACCATTCTATGCCTTTAGAATACTCTCTTAACCATTCTACACTTGTTAGAACATCCAAGGAATCATGCTACACCCTCTACGTCCCTTGGGGTACAAAGCAATGTTTAGGATCATTCTAATGGTTCTTATAAGTCCTAATACATATTCCTAGACCATTCTAAGCGTTTAGAATACTCTCTTAACCATTCTACACTTGTTAGAACCTCCAAGGACTCATGCTACACCCGCTACGTCCCATGGGGTACCAAGCAATGTTTAGGATCATTCTAATGGTTCTTATAAGTCCTAATACACATTTCTAGACCATTCTAAGCCTTTAGAATACTCTCTTAACCATTCTACACTTGTTAGAACCTCCAAGGACTCATGCTACACCCTCTACGTCCCTTGGGGTACCAAGCAATGTTTAGGATCGTTCTAATGGTTCTTATAAGTCCTAATACACATTCCTAGACCATTCTAAGCCTTTAGACTACTCTCTTAACCATTCTACACGTGTTAGAACCTCCAAGGACCCATGCTACACCCTCTACGTCCCTTGGTGTACCAAGCAATGTTTAGGATTATACTAATGGTTCTTATAAGTCCTATTACACATTCCTAGACCTTTCTAAGCCTTTAGAATACTCTCTTAACCATTCTACACTTGTTAGAACCTCCAAGGACTCATGCTACACCCTCTACGTCCCTTGGGGTACCAAGCAATGTTTAGGATCATTCTAATGGTTCTTATAAGTCCTAATACATATTCCTAGACCTTTCTAAGCCTTTAGAATACTCTCTTAACCATTCTACACTTGTTAGAACCTCCAAGGACTCATGCTACACCCTCTACGTCCCTTGGGGTACCAAGCAATGTTTAGGATCATTCTAATGGTTCTTATAAGTCCTAATACACATTCCTAGACCATTCTAAGCCTTTAGAATACTCTATTAACCATTCTACACTTGTTAGAACCTCCAAGGACTCATGCTACACCCTCTACGTCCCTTGGGGTACAATGCAATGTTTAGGATCATTCTAATGGTTCTTATAAGTCCTAATACACATTCCTAGACCATTCTAAGCCTTTAGAATACTCTCTTAACCATTCTACACTTGTTAGAACCTCCAAGGACTCATGCTACACCCTATACGTCCCTTGGTGTACAAAGCAATGTTTAGGATTATACTAATGGTTCTTATAAGTCCTAATACACATTCCTAGACCATTCTAAGCCTTTAGAGAACTCTCTTAACCATTCTACACTTGTTAGAACCTCCTAGGACTCATGCTACACCCTCTACGTCCCTTGGGGTACCAAGTAATGTTTAGGATCATTCTAATGGTTCTTATAAGTCCTAATACACATTCCTAGACCATTCTAAGCCTTTAGAATACTCTCTTAACCATTCTACACTTGTTAGAACCTCCAAGGACTCATGCTACACCCTCTACGTCCCTTGGGGTACCGAGCAATGTTTAGGATCATTCTAATGGTTCTTATAAGTCCTAATACACATTCCTAGACCATTCTAAGCCTTTAGAGAACTCTCTTAACCATTCTACACTTGTTAGAACCTCCTAGGACTCATGCTACACCCTCTACGTCCCTTGGGGTACCAAGCAATGTTTAGGATCATTCTAATGGTTCTTATAAGTCCTAATACATATTCCTAGACCTTTCTAAGCCTTTAGAATACTCTCTTAACCATTCTACACTTGTTAGAACCTCCAAGGACTCATGCTACACCCTCTACGTCCCTTGGGGTACCAAGCAATGTTTAGGATCATTCTAATGGTTCTTATAAGTCCTAATACACATTCCTAGACCATTCTAAGCCTTTAGAATACTCTATTAACCATTCTACACTTGTTAGAACCTCCAAGGACTCATGCTACACCCTCTACGTCCCTTGGGGTACAATGCAATGTTTAGGATCATTCTAATGGTTCTTATAAGTCCTAATACACATTCCTAGACCATTCTAAGCCTTTAGAATACTCTCTTAACCATTCTACACTTGTTAGAACCTCCAAGGACTCATGCTACACCCTATACGTCCCTTGGGGTACCAAGCAATGTTTAGGATCATTCTAATGGTTCTTATAAGTCCTAATACATATTCCTAGACCTTTCTAAGCCTTTAGAATACTCTCTTAACCATTCTACACTTGTTAGAACCTCCAAGGACTCATGCTACACCCTCTACGTCCCTTGGGGTACCAAGCAATGTTTAGGATCATTCTAATGGTTCTTATAAGTCCTAATACACATTCCTAGACCATTCTAAGCCTTTAGAATACTCTATTAACCATTCTACACTTGTTAGAACCTCCAAGGACTCATGCTACACCCTCTACGTCCCTTGGGGTACAATGCAATGTTTAGGATCATTCTAATGGTTCTTATAAGTCCTAATACACATTCCTAGACCATTCTAAGCCTTTAGAATACTCTCTTAACCATTCTACACTTGTTAGAACCTCCAAGGACTCATGCTACACCCTATACGTCCCTTGGTGTACAAAGCAATGTTTAGGATTATACTAATGGTTCTTATAAGTCCTAATACACATTCCTAGACCATTCTAAGCCTTTAGAGAACTCTCTTAACCATTCTACACTTGTTAGAACCTCCTAGGACTCATGCTACACCCTCTACGTCCCTTGGGGTACCAAGTAATGTTTAGGATCATTCTAATGGTTCTTATAAGTCCTAATACACATTCCTAGACCATTCTAAGCCTTTAGAATACTCTCTTAACCATTCTACACTTGTTAGAACCTCCAAGGACTCATGCTACACCCTCTACGTCCCTTGGGGTACCGAGCAATGTTTAGGATCATTCTAATGGTTCTTATAAGTCCTAATACACATTCCTAGACCATTCTAAGCCTTTAGAGAACTCTCTTAACCATTCTACACTTGTTAGAACCTCCTAGGACTCATGCTACACCCTCTACGTCCCTTGGGGTACCAAGCAATGTTTAGGATCATTCTAATGGTTCTTATAAGTCCTAATACACATTCCTAGACCATTCTAAGCCTTTAGAATACTCTCTTAACCATTCTACACTTGTTAGAACCTCCAAGGACTCATGCTACACCCTCTACGTCCCTTGGGGTACAATGCAATGTTTAGGATCATTCTAATGGTTCTTATAAGTCCTAATACACATTCCTAGACCATTCTAAGCCTTTAGAATACTCTCTTAACCATTCTACACTTGTTAGAACCTCCAAGGACTCATGCTACACCCTATACGTCCCTTGGTGTACCAAGCAATGTTTAGGATTATACTAATGGTTCTTATAAGTCCTAATACACATTCCTAGACCATTCTAAGCCTTTAGAGAACTCTCTTAACCATTCTACACTTGTTAGAACCTCCTAGGACTCATGCTACACCCTCTACGTCCCTTGGGGTACCAAGCAATGTTTAGGATCATTCTAATGGTTCTTATAAGTCCTAATACACATTCCTAGACCATTCTAAGCCTTTAGAATACTCTCTTAACCATTCTACACTTGTTAGAACCTCCAAGGACTCATGCTACACCCTCTACGTCCCTTGGGGTACCGAGCAATGTTTAGGATCATTCTAATGGTTCTTATAAGTCCTAATACACATTCCTAGACCATTCTAAGCCTTTAGAGAACTCTCTTAACCATTCTACACTTGTTAGAACCTCCTAGGACTCATGCTACACCCTCTACGTCCCTTGGGGTACCAAGCAAAGTTTAGGATCATTCTAATGGTTCTTATAAGTCCTAATACACATTCCTAGACCATTCTAAGCCTTTAGAATACTCTCTTAACCATTCTACACTTGTTAGAACCTCCAAGGACTCATGCTACACCCTCTACGTCCCTTGGGGTACAATGCAATGTTTAGGATCATTCTAATGGTTCTTATAAGTCCTAATACACATTCCTAGACCATTCTAAGCCTTTAGAATACTCTCTTAACCATTCTACACTTGTTAGAACCTCCAAGGACTCATGCTACACCCTATACGTCCCTTGGTGTACCAAGAAATGTTTAGGATTATACTAATGGTTCTTATAAGTCCTAATAAACATTCCTAGACCATTCTAAGCCTTTAGAGAACTCTCTTAACCATTCTACACTTGTTAGAACCTCCAAGGATTCATGCTACACCCTCTACGTCCCTTGGGGTACCAAGCAATGTTTAGGATCATTCTAATGGTTCTTATAAGTCCTAATACACATTCCTAGACCATTCTAAGCCTTTAGAATACTCTCTTAACCATTCTACACTTGTTAGAACCTCCAACGACTCATGCTACACCGTCTACGTCCCTTGGGGTACCAAGCAATGTTTAGGATCATTCTAATGGTTCTTATAAGTCCTAATAAACATTCCTAGACCATTCTATGCCTTTAGAATACTCTCTTAACCATTCTACACTTGTTAGAACCTCCAAGGACTCATGCTACACCCTCTACGTCCCTTGGGGTACAATGCAATGTTTAGGATCATTCTAATGGTTCTTATAAGTCCTAATACACATTCCTAGACCATTCTAAGCCTTTAGAATACTCTCTTAACCATTCTACACTTGTTAGAACCTCCAAGGACTCATGCTACACCCTATACGTCCCTTGGTGTACCAAGAAATGTTTAGGATTATACTAATGGTTCTTATAAGTCCTAATAAACATTCCTAGACCATTCTAAGCCTTTAGAGAACTCTCTTAACCATTCTACACTTGTTAGAACCTCCAAGGACTCATGCTACACCCTCTACGTCCCTTGGGGTACCAAGCAATGTTTAGGATCATTCTAATGGTTCTTATAAGTCCTAATACACATTCCTAGACCATTCTAAGCCTTTAGAATACTCTCTTAACCATTCTACACTTGTTAGAACCTCCAAGGACTCATGCTACACCGTCTACGTCCCTTGGGGTACCAAGCAATGTTTAGGATCATTCTAATGGTTCTTATAAGTCCTAATACACATTCCTAGACCATTCTATGCCTTTAGAATACTCTCTTAACCATTCTACACTTGTTAGAACATCCAAGGAATCATGCTACACCCTCTACGTCCCTTGGGGTACAAAGCAATGTTTAGGATCATTCTAATGGTTCTTATAAGTCCTAATACATATTCCTAGACCATTCTAAGCGTTTAGAATACTCTCTTAACCATTCTACACTTGTTAGAACCTCCAAGGACTCATGCTACACCCGCTACGTCCCATGGGGTACCAAGCAATGTTTAGGATCATTCTAATGGTTCTTATAAGTCCTAATACACATTTCTAGACCATTCTAAGCCTTTAGAATACTCTCTTAACCATTCTACACTTGTTAGAACCTCCAAGGACTCATGCTACACCCTCTACGTCCCTTGGGGTACCAAGCAATGTTTAGGATCGTTCTAATGGTTCTTATAAGTCCTAATACACATTCCTAGACCATTCTAAGCCTTTAGACTACTCTCTTAACCATTCTACACGTGTTAGAACCTCCAAGGACCCATGCTACACCCTCTACGTCCCTTGGTGTACCAAGCAATGTTTAGGATTATACTAATGGTTCTTATAAGTCCTATTACACATTCCTAGACCTTTCTAAGCCTTTAGAATACTCTCTTAACCATTCTACACTTGTTAGAACCTCCAAGGACTCATGCTACACCCTCTACGTCCCTTGGGGTACCAAGCAATGTTTAGGATCATTCTAATGGTTCTTATAAGTCCTAATACATATTCCTAGACCTTTCTAAGCCTTTAGAATACTCTCTTAACCATTCTACACTTGTTAGAACCTCCAAGGACTCATGCTACACCCTCTACGTCCCTTGGGGTACCAAGCAATGTTTAGGATCATTCTAATGGTTCTTATAAGTCCTAATACACATTCCTAGACCATTCTAAGCCTTTAGAATACTCTATTAACCATTCTACACTTGTTAGAACCTCCAAGGACTCATGCTACACCCTCTACGTCCCTTGGGGTACAATGCAATGTTTAGGATCATTCTAATGGTTCTTATAAGTCCTAATACACATTCCTAGACCATTCTAAGCCTTTAGAATACTCTCTTAACCATTCTACACTTGTTAGAACCTCCAAGGACTCATGCTACACCCTATACGTCCCTTGGTGTACAAAGCAATGTTTAGGATTATACTAATGGTTCTTATAAGTCCTAATACACATTCCTAGACCATTCTAAGCCTTTAGAGAACTCTCTTAACCATTCTACACTTGTTAGAACCTCCTAGGACTCATGCTACACCCTCTACGTCCCTTGGGGTACCAAGTAATGTTTAGGATCATTCTAATGGTTCTTATAAGTCCTAATACACATTCCTAGACCATTCTAAGCCTTTAGAATACTCTCTTAACCATTCTACACTTGTTAGAACCTCCAAGGACTCATGCTACACCCTCTACGTCCCTTGGGGTACCGAGCAATGTTTAGGATCATTCTAATGGTTCTTATAAGTCCTAATACACATTCCTAGACCATTCTAAGCCTTTAGAGAACTCTCTTAACCATTCTACACTTGTTAGAACCTCCTAGGACTCATGCTACACCCTCTACGTCCCTTGGGGTACCAAGCAATGTTTAGGATCATTCTAATGGTTCTTATAAGTCCTAATACATATTCCTAGACCTTTCTAAGCCTTTAGAATACTCTCTTAACCATTCTACACTTGTTAGAACCTCCAAGGACTCATGCTACACCCTCTACGTCCCTTGGGGTACCAAGCAATGTTTAGGATCATTCTAATGGTTCTTATAAGTCCTAATACACATTCCTAGACCATTCTAAGCCTTTAGAATACTCTATTAACCATTCTACACTTGTTAGAACCTCCAAGGACTCATGCTACACCCTCTACGTCCCTTGGGGTACAATGCAATGTTTAGGATCATTCTAATGGTTCTTATAAGTCCTAATACACATTCCTAGACCATTCTAAGCCTTTAGAATACTCTCTTAACCATTCTACACTTGTTAGAACCTCCAAGGACTCATGCTACACCCTATACGTCCCTTGGGGTACCAAGCAATGTTTAGGATCATTCTAATGGTTCTTATAAGTCCTAATACATATTCCTAGACCTTTCTAAGCCTTTAGAATACTCTCTTAACCATTCTACACTTGTTAGAACCTCCAAGGACTCATGCTACACCCTCTACGTCCCTTGGGGTACCAAGCAATGTTTAGGATCATTCTAATGGTTCTTATAAGTCCTAATACACATTCCTAGACCATTCTAAGCCTTTAGAATACTCTATTAACCATTCTACACTTGTTAGAACCTCCAAGGACTCATGCTACACCCTCTACGTCCCTTGGGGTACAATGCAATGTTTAGGATCATTCTAATGGTTCTTATAAGTCCTAATACACATTCCTAGACCATTCTAAGCCTTTAGAATACTCTCTTAACCATTCTACACTTGTTAGAACCTCCAAGGACTCATGCTACACCCTATACGTCCCTTGGTGTACAAAGCAATGTTTAGGATTATACTAATGGTTCTTATAAGTCCTAATACACATTCCTAGACCATTCTAAGCCTTTAGAGAACTCTCTTAACCATTCTACACTTGTTAGAACCTCCTAGGACTCATGCTACACCCTCTACGTCCCTTGGGGTACCAAGTAATGTTTAGGATCATTCTAATGGTTCTTATAAGTCCTAATACACATTCCTAGACCATTCTAAGCCTTTAGAATACTCTCTTAACCATTCTACACTTGTTAGAACCTCCAAGGACTCATGCTACACCCTCTACGTCCCTTGGGGTACCGAGCAATGTTTAGGATCATTCTAATGGTTCTTATAAGTCCTAATACACATTCCTAGACCATTCTAAGCCTTTAGAGAACTCTCTTAACCATTCTACACTTGTTAGAACCTCCTAGGACTCATGCTACACCCTCTACGTCCCTTGGGGTACCAAGCAATGTTTAGGATCATTCTAATGGTTCTTATAAGTCCTAATACACATTCCTAGACCATTCTAAGCCTTTAGAATACTCTCTTAACCATTCTACACTTGTTAGAACCTCCAAGGACTCATGCTACACCCTCTACGTCCCTTGGGGTACAATACAATGTTTAGGATCATTCTAATGGTTCTTATAAGTCCTAATACACATTCCTAGACCATTCTAAGCCTTTAGAATACTCTCTTAAACATTCTACACTTGTTAGAACCTCCAAGGACTCATGCTACACCCTATACGTCCCTTGGTGTACCAAGAAATGTTTAGGATTATACTAATGGTTCTTATAAGTCCTAATAAACATTCCTAGACCATTCTAAGCCTTTAGAGAACTCTCTTAACCATTCTACACTTGTTAGAACCTCCAAGGATTCATGCTACACCCTCTACGTCCCTTGGGGTACCAAGCAATGTTTAGGATCATTCTAATGGTTCTTATAAGTCCTAATACACATTCCTAGAACATTCTAAGCCTTTAGAATACTCTCTTAACCATTCTACACTTGTTAGAACCTCCAAGGACTCATGCTACACCCTATACGTCCCTTGGTGTACCAAGCAATGTTTAGGATTATACTAATGGTTCTTATAAGTCCTAATACACATTCCTAGACCTTTCTAAGCCTTTAGAATACTCTCTTAACCATTCTACACTTGTTAGAACCTCCAAGGACTCATGCTACACCCTCTACGTCCCTTGGGGTACCAAGCAATGTTTAGGATCATTCTAATGGTTCTTATAAGTCCTAATACACATTCCTAGACCATTCTAAGCCTTTAGAATACTCTCTTAACCATTCTACACTTGTTAGAACCTCCAAGGACTCATGCTACACCGTCTACGTCCCTTGGGGTACCAAGCAATGTTTAGGATCATTCTAATTGTTCTTATAAGTCCTAATACACATTCCTAGACCATTCTATGCCTTTAGAATACTCTCTTAACCATTCTACACTTGTTAGAACATCCAAGGAATCATGCTACACCCTCTACGTCCCTTGGGGTACAAAGCAATGTTTAGGATCATTCTAATGGTTCTTATAAGTCCTAATACATATTCCTAGACCATTCTAAGCGTTTAGAATACTCTCTTAACCATTCTACACTTGTTAGAACCTCCAAGGACTCATGCTACACCCGCTACGTCCCATGGGGTACCAAGCAATGTTTAGGATCATTCTAATGGTTCTTATAAGTCCTAATACACATTTCTAGACCATTCTAAGCCTTTAGAATACTCTCTTAACCATTCTACACTTGTTAGAACCTCCAAGGACTCATGCTACACCCTCTACGTCCCTTGGGGTACCAAGCAATGTTTAGGATCGTTCTAATGGTTCTTATAAGTCCTAATACACATTCCTAGACCATTCTAAGCCTTTAGACTACTCTCTTAACCATTCTACACGTGTTAGAACCTCCAAGGACTCATGCTACACCCTCTACGTCCCTTGGTGTACCAAGCAATGTTTAGGATTATACTAATGGTTCTTATAAGTCCTAATACACATTCCTAGACCTTTCTAAGCCTTTAGAATACTCTCTTAACCATTCTACACTTGTTAGAACCTCCAAGGACTCATGCTACACCCTCTACGTCCCTTGGGGTACCAAGCAATGTTTAGGATCATTCTAATGGTTCTTATAAGTCCTAATACATATTCCTAGACCTTTCTAAGCCTTTAGAATACTCTCTTAACCATTCTACACTTGTTAGAACCTCCAAGGACTCATGCTACACCCTCTACGTCCCTTGGGGTACCAAGCAATGTTTAGGATCATTCTAATGGTTCTTATAAGTCCTAATACACATTCCTAGACCATTCTAAGCCTTTAGAATACTCTCTTAACCATTCTACACTTGTTAGAACCTCCAAGGACTCATGCTACACCCTCTACGTCCCTTGGGGTACAATGCAATGTTTAGGATCATTCTAATGGTTCTTATAAGTCCTAATACACATTCCTAGACCATTCTAAGCCTTTAGAATACTCTCTTAACCATTCTACACTTGTTAGAACCTCCAAGGACTCATGCTACACCCTATACGTCCCTTGGTGTACCAAGCAATGTTTAGGATTATACTAATGGTTCTTATAAGTCCTAATACACATTCCTAGACCATTCTAAGCCTTTAGAGAACTCTCTTAACCATTCTACACTTGTTAGAACCTCCTAGGACTCATGCTACACCCTCTACGTCCCTTGGGGTACCAAGCAATGTTTAGTATCATTCTAATGGTTCTTATAAGTCCTAATACACATTCCTAGACCATTCTAAGCCTTTAGAATACTCTCTTAACCATTCTACACTTGTTAGAACCTCCAAGGACTCATGCTACACCCTCTACGTCCCTTGGGGTACCGAGCAATGTTTAGGATCATTCTAATGGTTCTTATAAGTCCTAATACACATTCCTAGACCATTCTAAGCCTTTAGAGAACTCTCTTAACCATTCTACACTTGTTAGAACCTCCTAGGACTCATGCTACACCCTCTACGTCCCTTGGGGTACCAAGCAATGTTTAGGATCATTCTAATGGTTCTTATAAGTCCTAATACACATTCCTAGACCATTCTAAGCCTTTAGAATACTCTCTTAACCATTCTACACTTGTTAGAACCTCCAAGGACTCATGCTACACCCTCTACGTCCCTTGGGGTACAATGCAATGTTTAGGATCATTCTAATGGTTCTTATAAGTCCTAATACACATTCCTAGACCATTCTAAGCCTTTAGAATACTCTCTTAACCATTCTACACTTGTTAGAACCTCCAAGGACTCATGCTACACCCTATACGTCCCTTGGTGTACCAAGAAATGTTTAGGATTATACTAATGGTTCTTATAAGTCCTAATAAACATTCCTAGACCATTCTAAGCCTTTAGAGAACTCTCTTAACCATTCTACACTTGTTAGAACCTCCAAGGATTCATGCTACACCCTCTACGTCCCTTGGGGTACCAAGCAATGTTTAGGATCATTCTAATGGTTCTTATAAGTCCTAATACACATTCCTAGACCATTCTAAGCCTTTAGAATACTCTCTTATCCATTCTACACTTGTTAGAACCTCCAAGGACTCATGCTACACCCTATACGTCCCTTGGTGTACCAAGCAATGTTTAGGATTATACTAATGGTTCTTATAAGTCCTAATACACATTCCTAGACCTTTCTAAGCCTTTAGAATACTCTCTTAACCATTCTACACTTGTTAGAACCTCCAAGGACTCATGATACACCCTCTACGTCCCTTGGGGTACCAAGCAATGTTTAGGATCATTCTAATGGTTCTTATAAGTCCTAATACACATTCCTAGACCATTCTAAGCCTTTAGAATACTCTCTTAACCATTCTACACTTGTTAGAACCTCCAAGGACTCATGCTACACCCTCTACGTCATAAGTCCTAATACACATTCCTAGACCATTCTAAGCCTTTAGAATACTCTCATAACCATTCTACACTTGTTAGAACCTCCAAGGACTCATGCTACACCCTCTACGTCCCTTGGGGTACAATGCAATGTTTAGGATCATTCTAATGGTTCTTATAAGTCCTAATACACATTCCTAGACCATTCTATGCCTTTAGAATACTCTCTTAACCATTCTACACTTGTTAGAACCTCCAAGGACTCATGCTACACCCTCTACGTCCCTTGGTGTACCAAGCAATGTTTAGGATAATACTAATGGTTCTTATAAGTCCTAATAAACATTCCTAGACCATTCTAAGCCTTTAGAGAACTCTCTTAACCATTCTACACTTGTTAGAACCTCCAAGGACTCATGCTACACCCTCTACGTCCCTTGGGGTACCAAGCAATGTTTAGGATCATTCTAATGGTTCTTATAAGTCCTAATACACATTCCTAGACCATTCTAAGCCTTTAGAATACTCTCTTAACCATTCTACACTTGTTAGAACATCCAAGGACTCATGCTACACCCTCTACGTCCCTTGGGGTACCAAGCAATGTTTAGGATCATTCTAATGGTTCTTATAAGTCCTAATACACATTCCTAGACCATTCTAAGCCTTTAGAATACTCTCTTAACCATTCTACAAGTGTTAGAACCTCCAAGGACTCATGCTACACCCTCTACGTCCCTTGGGGTACCAAGCAATGTTTAGGATCATTCTATTGGTTCTTATAAGTCCTAATACACATTCCTAGACCATTCTAAGCCTTTAGAATACTCTCTTAACCATTCTACACTTGTTAGAACCTCCAAGGACTCATGATACACCCTCTACGTCCCTTGGGGTACCAAGCAATGTTTAGGATCATTCTAATGGTTCTTATAAGTCCTAATACACATTCCTAGACCTTTCTAAGCCTTTAGAATACTCTCTTAACCATTCTACAAGTGTTAGAACCTCCAAGGACTCATGCTACACCCTCTACGTCCCTTGGGGTACCAAGCAATGTTTAGGATCATTCTATTGGTTCTTATAAGTCCTAATACACATTCCTAGACCATTCTAAGCCTTTAGAATACTCTCTTAACCATTCTACACTTGTTAGAACCTCCAAGGACTCATGATACACCCTCTACGTCCCTTGGGGTACCAAGCAATGTTTAGGATCATTCTAATGGTTCTTATAAGTCCTAATACACATTCCTAGACCATTCTAAGCCTTTAGAATACTCTCTTAACCATTCTACACTTGTTAGAACCTCCAAGGACTCATGCTACACCCTCTACGTCATAAGTCCTAATACACATTCCTAGACCATTCTAAGCCTTTAGAATACTCTCTTAACCATTCTACACTTGTTAGAACCTCCAAGGACTCATGCTACACCCTCTACGTCCCTTGGGGTACAATGCAATATTTAGGATCATTCTAATGGTTCTTATAAGTCCTAATACACATTCCTAGACCATTCTAAGCCTTTAGAATACTCTCTTAACCATTCTACACGTGTTAGAACCTCCAAGGACCCATGCTACACCCTCTACGTCCCTTGGGGTACCAAGCAATGTTTAGGATCATTCTAATGGTTCTTATAAGTCCTAATACACATTCCTAGACCTTTCTAAGCCTTTAGAATACTCTCTTAACCATTCTACACTTGTTAGAACCTCCAAGGACTCATGCTACACCCTCTACATCCCTTGGGGTACCAAGCAATGTTTAGGATCATTCTATGGTTCTTATAAGTCCTAATACACATTCCTAGACCATTCTAAGCCTTTAGAATACTCTCTTAACCATTCTACACTTGTTAGAACCTCCAAGGACTCATGATACACCCTCTACGTCCCTTGGGGTACCAAGCAATGTTTAGGATCATTCTAATGGTTCTTATAAGTCCTAATACACATTCCTAGACCATTCTAAGCCTTTAGAATACTCTCTTAACCATTCTACACTTGTTAGAACCTCCAAGGACTCATGCTACACCCTCTACGTCATAAGTCCTAATACACATTCCTAGACCATTCTAAGCCTTTAGAATACTCTCATAACCATTCTACACTTGTTAGAACCTCCAAGGACTCATGCTACACCCTCTACGTCCCTTGGGGTAAAATGCAATGTTTAGGATCATTCTAATGGTTCTTATAAGTCCTAATACACATTCCTAGACCATTCTATGCCTTTAGAATACTCTCTTAACCATTCTACACTTGTTAGAACCTCCAAGGACTCATGCTACACCCTCTACGTCCCTTGGTGTACCAAGCAATGTTTAGGATAATACTAATGGTTCTTATAAGTCCTAATAAACATTCCTAGACCATTCTAAGCCTTTAGAGAACTCTCTTAACCATTCTACACTTGTTAGAACCTCCAAGGACTCATGCTACACCCTCTACGTCCCTTGGGGTACCAAGCAATGTTTAGGATCATTCTAATGGTTCTTATAAGTCCTAATACACATTCCTAGACCATTCTAAGCCTTTAGAATACTCTCTTAACCATTCTACACTTGTTAGAACATCCAAGGACTCATGCTACACCCTCTACGTCCCTTGGGGTACCAAGCAATGTTTAGGATCATTCTAATGGTTCTTATAAGTCCTAATACACATTCCTAGACCATTCTAAGCCTTTAGAATACTCTCTTAACCATTCTACACTTGTTAGAACCTCCAAGGACTCATGCTACACCCTCTACGTCATAAGTCCTAATACACATTCCTAGACCATTCTAAGCCTTTAGAATACTCTCTTAACCATTCTACACTTGTTAGAACCTCCAAGGACTCATGCTACACCCTCTACGTCCCTTGGGGTACAATGCAATGTTTAGGATCATTCTAATGGTTCTTATAAGTCCTAATACACATTCCTAGACCATTCTAAGCCTTTAGAATACTCTCTTAACCATTCTACACTTGTTAGAACCTCCAAGGACTCATGCTACACCCTCTACGTCCCTTGGTGTACCAAGCAATGTTTAGGATAATACTAATGGTTCTTATAAGTCCTAATAAACATTCCTAGACCATTCTAAGCCTTTAGAGAACTCTCTTAACCATTCTACACTTGTTAGAACCTCCAAGGACTCATGCTACACCCTCTACGTCCCTTGGGGTACCAAGCAATGTTTAGGATCATTCTAATGGTTCTTATAAGTCCTAATACACATTCCTAGACCATTCTAAGCCTTTAGAATACTCTCTTAACCATTCTACAAGTGTTAGAACCTCCAAGGACTCATGCTACACCCTCTACGTCCCTTGGGGTACCAAGCAATGTTTAGGATCATTCTATTGGTTCTTATAAGTCCTAATACACATTCCTAGACCATTCTAAGCCTTTAGAATACTCTCTTAACCATTCTACACTTGTTAGAACCTCCAAGGACTCATGATACACCCTCTACGTCCCTTGGGGTACCAAGCGATGTTTAGGATCATTCTAATGGTTCTTATAAGTCCTAATACACATTCCTAGACCATTCTAAGCCTTTAGAATACTCTCTTAACCATTCTACACTTGTTAGAACCTCCAAGGACTCATGCTACACCCTCTACGTCATAAGTCCTAATACACATTCCTAGACCATTCTAAGCCTTTAGAATACTCTCTTAACCATTCTACACTTGTTAGAACCTCCAAGGACTCATGCTACACCCTCTACGTCCCTTGGGGTACAATGCAATATTTAGGATCATTCTAATGGTTCTTATAAGTCCTAATACACATTCCTAGACCATTCTAAGCCTTTAGAATACTCTCTTAACCATTCTACACTTGTTAGAACCTCCAAGGACTCATGCTACACCCTATACGTCCCTTGCAATGTTTAGGATCATTCTAATGGTTCTTATAAGTCCTAATACACATTCCTAGACCATTCTAAGCCTTTAGAATACTCTCTTAACCATTCTACACGTGTTAGAACCTCCAAGGACTCATGCTACACCCTCTACGTCCCTTGGTGTACCAAGCAATGTTTAGGATTATACTAATGGTTCTTATAAGTCCTAATACACATTCCTAGACCTTTCTAAGCCTTTAGAATACTCTCTTAACCATTCTACACTTGTTAGAACCTCCAAGGACTCATGCTACACCCTATACGTCCCTTGGGGTACCAAGCAATGTTTAGGATCATTCTAATGGTTCTTATAAGTCCTAATACACATTCCTAGACCATTCTAAGCCTTTAGAATACTCTCTTAACCATTCTACACTTGTTAGAACCTCCAAGGACTCATGATACACCCTCTACGTCCCTTGGGGTACCAAGCAATGTTTAGGATCATTCTAATGGTTCTTATAAGTCCTAATACACATTCCTAGACCATTCTAAGCCTTTAGAATACTCTCTTAACCATTCTACACTTGTTAGAACCTCCAAGGACTCATGCTACACCCTCTACGTCATAAGTCCTAATACACATTCCTAGACCATTCTAAGCCTTTAGAATACTCTCTTAACCATTCTACACTTGTTAGAACCTCCAAGGACTCATGCTACACCCTCTACGTCCCTTGGGGTACAATGCAATATTTAGGATCATTCTAATGGTTCTTATAAGTCCTAATACACATTCCTAGACCATTCTAAGCCTTTAGAATACTCTCTTAACCATTCTACACGTGTTAGAACCTCCAAGGACTCATGCTACACCCTCTACGTCCCTTGGTGTACCAAGCAATGTTTAGGATTATACTAATGGTTCTTATAAGTCCTAATACACATTCCTAGACCTTTCTAAGCCTTTAGAATACTCTCTTAACCATTCTACACTTGTTAGAACCTCCAAGGACTCATGCTACACCCTATACGTCCCTTGGGGTACCAAGCAATGTTTAGGATCATTCTAATGGTTCTTATAAGTCCTAATACACATTCCTAGACCATTCTAAGCCTTTAGAATACTCTCTTAACCATTCTACACTTGTTAGAACCTCCAAGGACTCATGCTACACCCTCTACGTCCCTTGGGGTACAATGCAATGTTTAGGATCATTCTAATGGTTCTTATAAGTCCTAATACACATTCCTAGACCATTCTAAGCCTTTAGAATACTCTCTTAACCATTCTACACTTGTTAGAACCTCCAAGGACTCATGCTACACCCTCTACGTCCCTTGGTGTACCAAGCAATGTTTAGGATAATACTAATGGTTCTTATAAGTCCTAATAAACATTCCTAGAACATTCTAAGCCTTTAGAGAACTCTCTTAACCATTCTACACTTGTTAGAACCTCCAAGGACTCATGCTACACCCTCTACGTCCCTTGGGGTACCAAGCAATGTTTAGGATCATTCTAATGGTTCTTATAAGTCCTAATACACATTCCTAGACCATTCTAAGCCTTTAGAATACTCTCTTAACCATTCTACACTTGTTAGAACATCCAAGGACTCATGCTACACCCTCTACGTCCCTTGGGGTACCAAGCAATGTTTAGGATCATTCTAATGGTTCTTATAAGTCCTAATACACATTCCTAGACCATTCTAAGCCTTTAGAATACTCTCTTAACCATTCTACAAGTGTTAGAACCTCCAAGGACTCATGCTACACCCTCTACGTCCCTTGGGGTACCAAGCAATGTTTAGGATCATTCTATTGGTTCTTATAAGTCCTAATACACATTCCTAGACCATTCTAAGCCTTTAGAATACTCTCTTAACCATTCTACACTTGTTAGAACCTCCAAGGACTCATGATACACCCTCTACGTCCCTTGGGGTACCAAGCAATGTTTAGGATCATTCTAATGGTTCTTATAAGTCCTAATACACATTCCTAGACCATTCTAAGCCTTTAGAATACTCTCTTAACCATTCTACACTTGTTAGAACCTCCAAGGACTCATGCTACACCCTCTACGTCATAAGTCCTAATACACATTCCTAGACCATTCTAAGCCTTTAGAATACTCTCTTAACCATTCTACACTTGTTAGAACCTCCAAGGACTCATGCTACACCCTCTACGTCCCTTGGGGTACAATGCAATATTTAGGATCATTCTAATGGTTCTTATAAGTCCTAATACACATTCCTAGACCATTCTAAGCCTTTAGAATACTCTCTTAACCATTCTACACTTGTTAGAACCTCCAAGGACTCATGCTACACCCTATACGTCCCTTGCAATGTTTAGGATCATTCTAATGGTTCTTATAAGTCCTAATACACATTCCTAGACCATTCTAAGCCTTTAGAATACTCTCTTAACCATTCTACACGTGTTAGAACCTCCAAGGACTCATGCTACACCCTCTACGTCCCTTGGTGTACCAAGCAATGTTTAGGATTATACTAATGGTTCTTATAAGTCCTAATACACATTCCTAGACCATTCTAAGCCTTTAGAATACTCTCTTAACCATTCTACACTTGTTAGAACCTCCAAGGACTCATGCTACACCCTCTACGTCCCTTGGGGTACCGAGCAATGTTTAGGATCATTCTAATGGTTCTTATAAGTCCTAATACACATTCCTAGACCATTCTAAGCCTTTAGAGAACTCTCTTAACCATTCTACACTTGTTAGAACCTCCTAGGACTCATGCTACACCCTCTACGTCCCTTGGGGTACCAAGCAATGTTTAGGATCATTCTAATGGTTCTTATAAGTCCTAATACACATTCCTAGACCATTCTAAGCCTTTAGAATACTCTCTTAACCATTCTACACTTGTTAGAACCTCCAAGGACGCATGCTACACCCTCTACGTCGCTTGGGGTACAATGCAATGTTTAGGATCATTCTAATGGTTCTTATAAGTCCTAATACACATTCCTAGACCATTCTAAGCCTTTAGAATACTCTCTTAACCATTCTACACTTGTTAGAACCTCCAAGGACTCATGCTACACCCTATACGTCCCTTGGTGTACCAAGAAATGTTTAGGATTATACTAATGGTTCTTATAAGTCCTAATAAACATTCCTAGACCATTCTAAGCCTTTAGAGAACTCTCTTAACCATTCTACACTTGTTAGAACCTCCAAGGACTCATGCTACACCCTCTACGTCCCTTGGGGTACCAAGCAATGTTTAGGATCATTCTAATGGTTCTTATAAGTCCTAATACACATTCCTAGACCATTCTAAGCCTTTAGAATACTCTCTTATCCATTCTACACTTGTTAGAACCTCCAAGGACTCATGCTACACCCTGTACGTCCCTTGGTGTACCAAGCAATGTTTAGGATTATACTAATGGTTCTTATAAGTCCTAATACACATTCCTAGACCTTTCTAAGCCTTTAGAATACTCTCTTAACCATTCTACACTTGTTAGAACCTCCAAGGACTCATGCTACACCCTCTACGTCCCTTGGGGTACCAAGCAATGTTTAGGATCATTCTAATGGTTCTTATAAGTCCTAATACACATTCCTAGACCATTCTAAGCCTTTAGAATACTCTCTTAACCATTCTACACTTGTTAGAACCTCCAAGGACTCATGCTACACCCTCTACGTCCCTTGGGGTACAATGCAATGTTTAGGATCATTCTAATGGTTCTTATAAGTCCTAATACACATTCCTAGACCATTCTAAGCCTTTAGAATACTCTCTTAACCATTCTACACTTGTTAGAACCTCCAAGGACTCATGCTACACCCTCTACGTCCCTTGGGGTACAATGCAATGTTTAGGATCATTCTAATGGTTCTTATAAGTCCTAATACACATTCCTAGACCATTCTAAGCCTTTAGAATACTCTCTTAACCATTCTACACTTGTTAGAACCTCCAAGGACTCATGCTACACCCTATACGTCCCTTGGTGTACCAAGCAATGTTTAGGATTATACTAATGGTTCTTATAAGTCCTAATAAACATTCCTAGACCATTCTAAGCCTTTAGAGAACTCTCTTAACCATTCTACACTTGTTAGAACCTCCAAGGACTCATGCTACACCCTCTACGTCCCTTGGGGTACCAAACAATGTTTAGCATCATTCTAATGGTTCTTATAAGTCCTAATACACATTCCTAGACCATTCTACGCCTTTAGAATACTCTCTTAACCATTCTACACTTGTTAGAACCTCCAAGGACTCATGCTACACCCTGTACGTCCCTTGGTGTACCAAGCAATGTTTAGGATTATACTAATGGTTCTTATAAGTCCTAATACACATTCCTAGACCTTTCTAAGCCTTTAGAATACTCTCTTAACCATTCTACACTTGTTAGAACCTCCAAGGACTCATGCTACACCCTCTACGTCCCTTGGGGTACCAAGCAATGTTTAGGATCATTCTATGGTTCTTATAAGTCCTAATACACATTCCTAGACCATTCTAAGCCTTTAGAATACTCTCTTAACCATTCTACACTTGTTAGAACCTCCAAGGACTCATGATACACCCTCTACGTCCCTTGGGGTACCAAGCAATGTTTAGGATCATTCTAATGGTTCTTATAAGTCCTAATACACATTCCTAGACCATTCTAAGCCTTTAGAATACTCTCTTAACCATTCTACACTTGTTAGAACCTCCAAGGACTCATGCTACACCCTCTACGTCATAAGTCCTAATACACATTCCTAGACCATTCTAAGCCTTTAGAATACTCTCTTAACCATTCTACACTTGTTAGAACCTCCAAGGACTCATGCTACACCCTCTACGTCCCTTGGGGTACAATGCAATGTTTAGGATCATTCTAATGGTTCTTATAAGTCCTAATACACATTCCTAGACCATTCTAAGCCTTTAGAATACTCTCTTAACCATTCTACACTTGTTAGAACCTCCAAGGACTCATGCTACACCCTATACGTCCCTTGGTGTACCAAGCAATGTTTAGGATTATACTAATGGTTCTTATAAGTCCTAATAAACATTCCTAGACCATTCTAAGCCTTTAGAGAACTCTCTTAACCATTCTACACTTGTTAGAACCTCCAAGGACTCATGCTACACCCTCTACGTCCCTTGGGGTACCAAACAATGTTTAGAATCATTCTAATGGTTCTTATAAGTCCTAATACACATTCCTAGACCATTCTAAGCCTTTAGAATACTCTCTTAACCATTCTACACTTGTTAGAACCTCCAAGGACTCATGCTACACCCTGTACGTCCCTTGGTGTACCAAGCAATGTTTAGGATTATACTAATGGTTCTTATAAGTCCTAATACACATTCCTAGACCTTTCTAAGCCTTTAGAATACTCTCTTAACCATTCTACACTTGTTAGAACCTCCAAGGACTCATGCTACACCCTCTACGTCCCTTGGGGTACCAAGCAATGTTTAGGATCATTCTATGGTTCTTATAAGTCCTAATACACATTCCTAGACCATTCTAAGCCTTTAGAATACTCTCTTAACCATTCTACACTTGTTAGAACCTCCAAGGACTCATGCTACACCCTATACGTCCCTTGGTGTACCAAGAAATGTTTAGGATTATACTAATGGTTCTTATAAGTCCTAATAAACATTCCTAGACCATTCTAAGCCTTTAGAGAACTCTCTTAACCATTCTACACTTGTTAGAACCTCCAAGGACTCATGCTACACCCTCTACGTCCCTTGGGGTACCAAGCAATGTTTAGGATCATTCTAATGGTTCTTATAAGTCCTAATACACATTCCTAGACCATTCTAAGCCTTTAGAATACTCTCTTATCCATTCTACACTTGTTAGAACCTCCAAGGACTCATGCTACACCCTGTACGTCCCTTGGTGTACCAAGCAATGTTTAGGATTATACTAATGGTTCTTATAAGTCCTAATACACATTCCTAGACCTTTCTAAGCCTTTAGAATACTCTCTTAACCATTCTACACTTGTTAGAACCTCCAAGGACTCATGCTACACCCTCTACGTCCCTTGGGGTACCAAGCAATGTTTAGGATCATTCTAATGGTTCTTATAAGTCCTAATACACATTCCTAGACCATTCTAAGCCTTTAGAATACTCTCTTAACCATTCTACACTTGTTAGAACCTCCAAGGACTCATGCTACACCCTCTACGTCCCTTGGGGTACAATGCAATGTTTAGGATCATTCTAATGGTTCTTATAAGTCCTAATACACATTCCTAGACCATTCTAAGCCTATAGAATACTCTCTTAACCATTCTACACTTGTTAGAACCTCCAAGGACTCATGCTACACCCTCTACGTCCCTTGGGGTACAATGCAATGTTTAGGATCATTCTAATGGTTCTTATAAGTCCTAATACACATTCCTAGACCATTCTAAGCCTTTAGAATACTCTCTTAACCATTCTACACTTGTTAGAACCTCCAAGGACTCATGCTACACCCTATACGTCCCTTGGTGTACCAAGCAATGTTTAGGATTATACTAATGGTTCTTATAAGTCCTAATAAACATTCCTAGACCATTCTAAGCCTTTAGAGAACTCTCTTAACCATTCTACACTTGTTAGAACCTCCAAGGACTCATGCTACACCCTCTACGTCCCTTGGGGTACCAAACAATGTTTAGCATCATTCTAATGGTTCTTATAAGTCCTAATACACATTCCTAGACCATTCTACGCCTTTAGAATACTCTCTTAACCATTCTACACTTGTTAGAACCTCCAAGGACTCATGCTACACCCTGTACGTCCCTTGGTGTACCAAGCAATGTTTAGGATTATACTAATGGTTCTTATAAGTCCTAATACACATTCCTAGACCTTTCTAAGCCTTTAGAATACTCTCTTAACCATTCTACACTTGTTAGAACCTCCAAGGACTCATGCTACACCCTCTACGTCCCTTGGGGTACCAAGCAATGTTTAGGATCATTCTATGGTTCTTATAAGTCCTAATACACATTCCTAGACCATTCTAAGCCTTTAGAATACTCTCTTAACCATTCTACACTTGTTAGAACCTCCAAGGACTCATGATACACCCTCTACGTCCCTTGGGGTACCAAGCAATGTTTAGGATCATTCTAATGGTTCTTATAAGTCCTAATACACATTCCTAGACCATTCTAAGCCTTTAGAATACTCTCTTAACCATTCTACACTTGTTAGAACCTCCAAGGACTCATGCTACACCCTCTACGTCATAAGTCCTAATACACATTCCTAGACCATTCTAAGCCTTTAGAATACTCTCTTAACCATTCTACACTTGTTAGAACCTCCAAGGACTCATGCTACACCCTCTACGTCCCTTGGGGTACAATGCAATGTTTAGGATCATTCTAATGGTTCTTATAAGTCCTAATACACATTCCTAGACCATTCTAAGCCTTTAGAATACTCTCTTAACCATTCTACACTTGTTAGAACCTCCAAGGACTCATGCTACACCCTATACGTCCCTTGGTGTACCAAGCAATGTTTAGGATTATACTAATGGTTCTTATAAGTCCTAATAAACATTCCTAGACCATTCTAAGCCTTTAGAGAACTCTCTTAACCATTCTACACTTGTTAGAACCTCCAAGGACTCATGCTACACCCTCTACGTCCCTTGGGGTACCAAACAATGTTTAGAATCATTCTAATGGTTCTTATAAGTCCTAATACACATTCCTAGACCATTCTAAGCCTTTAGAATACTCTCTTAACCATTCTACACTTGTTAGAACCTCCAAGGACTCATGCTACACCCTGTACGTCCCTTGGTGTACCAAGCAATGTTTAGGATTATACTAATGGTTCTTATAAGTCCTAATACACATTCCTAGACCTTTCTAAGCCTTTAGAATACTCTCTTAACCATTCTACACTTGTTAGAACCTCCAAGGACTCATGCTACACCCTCTACGTCCCTTGGGGTACCAAGCAATGTTTAGGATCATTCTATGGTTCTTATAAGTCCTAATACACATTCCTAGACCATTCTAAGCCTTTAGAATACTCTCTTAACCATTCTACACTTGTTAGAACCTCCAAGGACTCATGCTACACCCTATACGTCCCTTGGTGTACCAAGAAATGTTTAGGATTATACTAATGGTTCTTATAAGTCCTAATAAACATTCCTAGACCATTCTAAGCCTTTAGAGAACTCTCTTAACCATTCTACACTTGTTAGAACCTCCAAGGACTCATGCTACACCCTCTACGTCCCTTGGGGTACCAAGCAATGTTTAGGATCATTCTAATGGTTCTTATAAGTCCTAATACACATTCCTAGACCATTCTAAGCCTTTAGAATACTCTCTTATCCATTCTACACTTGTTAGAACCTCCAAGGACTCATGCTACACCCTGTACGTCCCTTGGTGTACCAAGCAATGTTTAGGATTATACTAATGGTTCTTATAAGTCCTAATACACATTCCTAGACCTTTCTAAGCCTTTAGAATACTCTCTTAACCATTCTACACTTGTTAGAACCTCCAAGGACTCATGCTACACCCTCTACGTCCCTTGGGGTACCAAGCAATGTTTAGGATCATTCTAATGGTTCTTATAAGTCCTAATACACATTCCTAGACCATTCTAAGCCTTTAGAATACTCTCTTAACCATTCTACACTTGTTAGAACCTCCAAGGACTCATGCTACACCCTCTACGTCCCTTGGGGTACAATGCAATGTTTAGGATCATTCTAATGGTTCTTATAAGTCCTAATACACATTCCTAGACCATTCTAAGCCTTTAGAATACTCTCTTAACCATTCTACACTTGTTAGAACCTCCAAGGACTCATGCTACACCCTCTACGTCCCTTGGGGTACAATGCAATGTTTAGGATCATTCTAATGGTTCTTATAAGTCCTAATACACATTCCTAGACCATTCTAAGCCTTTAGAATACTCTCTTAACCATTCTACACTTGTTAGAACCTCCAAGGACTCATGCTACACCCTATACGTCCCTTGGTGTACCAAGCAATGTTTAGGATTATACTAATGGTTCTTATAAGTCCTAATAAACATTCCTAGACCATTCTAAGCCTTTAGAGAACTCTCTTAACCATTCTACACTTGTTAGAACCTCCAAGGACTCATGCTACACCCTCTACGTCCCTTGGGGTACCAAACAATGTTTAGCATCATTCTAATGGTTCTTATAAGTCCTAATACACATTCCTAGACCATTCTACGCCTTTAGAATACTCTCTTAACCATTCTACACTTGTTAGAACCTCCAAGGACTCATGCTACACCCTGTACGTCCCTTGGTGTACCAAGCAATGTTTAGGATTATACTAATGGTTCTTATAAGTCCTAATACACATTCCTAGACCTTTCTAAGCCTTTAGAATACTCTCTTAACCATTCTACACTTGTTAGAACCTCCAAGGACTCATGCTACACCCTCTACGTCCCTTGGGGTACCAAGCAATGTTTAGGATCATTCTATGGTTCTTATAAGTCCTAATACACATTCCTAGACCATTCTAAGCCTTTAGAATACTCTCTTAACCATTCTACACTTGTTAGAACCTCCAAGGACTCATGATACACCCTCTACGTCCCTTGGGGTACCAAGCAATGTTTAGGATCATTCTAATGGTTCTTATAAGTCCTAATACACATTCCTAGACCATTCTAAGCCTTTAGAATACTCTCTTAACCATTCTACACTTGTTAGAACCTCCAAGGACTCATGCTACACCCTCTACGTCATAAGTCCTAATACACATTCCTAGACCATTCTAAGCCTTTAGAATACTCTCTTAACCATTCTACACTTGTTAGAACCTCCAAGGACTCATGCTACACCCTCTACGTCCCTTGGGGTACAATGCAATGTTTAGGATCATTCTAATGGTTCTTATAAGTCCTAATACACATTCCTAGACCATTCTAAGCCTTTAGAATACTCTCTTAACCATTCTACACTTGTTAGAACCTCCAAGGACTCATGCTACACCCTATACGTCCCTTGGTGTACCAAGCAATGTTTAGGATTATACTAATGGTTCTTATAAGTCCTAATAAACATTCCTAGACCATTCTAAGCCTTTAGAGAACTCTCTTAACCATTCTACACTTGTTAGAACCTCCAAGGACTCATGCTACACCCTGTACGTCCCTTGGTGTACCAAGCAATGTTTAGGATTATACTAATGGTTCTTATAAGTCCTAATACACATTCCTAGACCTTTCTAAGCCTTTAGAATACTCTCTTAACCATTCTACACTTGTTAGAACCTCCAAGGACTCATGCTACACCCTCTACGTCCCTTGGGGTACCAAGCAATGTTTAGGATCATTCTATGGTTCTTATAAGTCCTAATACACATTCCTAGACCATTCTAAGCCTTTAGAATACTCTCTTAACCATTCTACACTTGTTAGAACCTCCAAGGACTCATGCTACACCCTATACGTCCCTTGGTGTACCAAGAAATGTTTAGGATTATACTAATGGTTCTTATAAGTCCTAATAAACATTCCTAGACCATTCTAAGCCTTTAGAGAACTCTCTTAACCATTCTACACTTGTTAGAACCTCCAAGGACTCATGCTACACCCTCTACGTCCCTTGGGGTACCAAGCAATGTTTAGGATCATTCTAATGGTTCTTATAAGTCCTAATACACATTCCTAGACCATTCTAAGCCTTTAGAATACTCTCTTATCCATTCTACACTTGTTAGAACCTCCAAGGACTCATGCTACACCCTCTACGTCCCTTGGGGTACAATGCAATGTTTAGGATCATTCTAATGGTTCTTATAAGTCCTAATACACATTCCTAGACCATTCTAAGCCTTTAGAATACTCTCTTAACCATTCTACACTTGTTAGAACCTCCAAGGACTCATGCTACACCCTCTACGTCATAAGTCCTAATACACATTCCTAGACCATTCTAAGCCTTTAGAATACTCTCTTAACCATTCTACACTTGTTAGAACCTCCAAGGACTCATGCTACACCCTATACGTCCCTTGGTGTACCAAGAAATGTTTAGGATTATACTAATGGTTCTTATAAGTCCTAATAAACATTCCTAGACCATTCTAAGCCTTTAGAGAACTCTCTTAACCATTCTACACTTGTTAGAACCTCCAAGGACTCATGCTACACCCTCTACGTCCCTTGGGGTACCAAGCAATGTTTAGGATCATTCTAATGGTTCTTATAAGTCCTAATACACATTCCTAGACCATTCTAAGCCTTTAGAATACTCTCTTATCCATTCTACACTTGTTAGAACCTCCAAGGACTCATGCTACACCCTGTACGTCCCTTGGTGTACCAAGCAATGTTTAGGATTATACTAATGGTTCTTATAAGTCCTAATACACATTCCTAGACCTTTCTAAGCCTTTAGAATACTCTCTTAACCATTCTACACTTGTTAGAACCTCCAAGGACTCATGCTACACCCTCTACGTCCCTTGGGGTACCAAGCAATGTTTAGGATCATTCTAATGGTTCTTATAAGTCCTAATACACATTCCTAGACCATTCTAAGCCTTTAGAATACTCTCTTAACCATTCTACACTTGTTAGAACCTCCAAGGACTCATGCTACACCCTCTACGTCCCTTGGGGTACAATGCAATGTTTAGGATCATTCTAATGGTTCTTATAAGTCCTAATACACATTCCTAGACCATTCTAAGCCTTTAGAATACTCTCTTAACCATTCTACACTTGTTAGAACCTCCAAGGACTCATGCTACACCCTCTACGTCCCTTGGGGTACAATGCAATGTTTAGGATCATTCTAATGGTTCTTATAAGTCCTAATACACATTCCTAGACCATTCTAAGCCTTTAGAATACTCTCTTAACCATTCTACACTTGTTAGAACCTCCAAGGACTCATGCTACACCCTATACGTCCCTTGGTGTACCAAGCAATGTTTAGGATTATACTAATGGTTCTTATAAGTCCTAATAAACATTCCTAGACCATTCTAAGCCTTTAGAGAACTCTCTTAACCATTCTACACTTGTTAGAACCTCCAAGGACTCATGCTACACCCTCTACGTCCCTTGGGGTACCAAACAATGTTTAGCATCATTCTAATGGTTCTTATAAGTCCTAATACACATTCCTAGACCATTCTAAGCCTTTAGAATACTCTCTTAACCATTCTACACTTGTTAGAACCTCCAAGGACTCATGATACACCCTCTACGTCCCTTGGGGTACCAAGCAATGTTTAGGATCATTCTAATGGTTCTTATAAGTCCTAATACACATTCCTAGACCATTCTAAGCCTTTAGAATACTCTCTTAACCATTCTACACTTGTTAGAACCTCCAAGGACTCATGCTACACCCTCTACGTCATAAGTCCTAATACACATTCCTAGACCATTCTAAGCCTTTAGAATACTCTCTTAACCATTCTACACTTGTTAGAACCTCCAAGGACTCATGCTACACCCTCTACGTCCCTTGGGGTACAATGCAATGTTTAGGATCATTCTAATGGTTCTTATAAGTCCTAATACACATTCCTAGACCATTCTAAGCCTTTAGAATACTCTCTTAACCATTCTACACTTGTTAGAACCTCCAAGGACTCATGCTACACCCTATACGTCCCTTGGTGTACCAAGCAATGTTTAGGATTATACTAATGGTTCTTATAAGTCCTAATAAACATTCCTAGACCATTCTAAGCCTTTAGAGAACTCTCTTAACCATTCTACACTTGTTAGAACCTCCAAGGACTCATGCTACACCCTCTACGTCCCTTGGGGTACCAAACAATGTTTAGAATCATTCTAATGGTTCTTATAAGTCCTAATACACATTCCTAGACCATTCTAAGCCTTTAGAATACTCTCTTAACCATTCTACACTTGTTAGAACCTCCAAGGACTCATGCTACACCCTGTACGTCCCTTGGTGTACCAAGCAATGTTTAGGATTATACTAATGGTTCTTATAAGTCCTAATACACATTCCTAGACCTTTCTAAGCCTTTAGAATACTCTCTTAACCATTCTACACTTGTTAGAACCTCCAAGGACTCATGCTACACCCTCTACGTCCCTTGGGGTACCAAGCAATGTTTAGGATCATTCTATGGTTCTTATAAGTCCTAATACACATTCCTAGACCATTCTAAGCCTTTAGAATACTCTCTTAACCATTCTACACTTGTTAGAACATCCAAGGACTCATGCTACACCCTCTACGTCCCTTGGGGTACCAAGCAATGTTTAGGATCATTCTAATGGTTCTTATAAGTCCTAATACACATTCCTAGACCATTCTAAGCCTTTAGAATACTCTCTTAACCATTCTACACGTGTTAGAACCTCCAAGGACTCATGCTACACCCTCTATGTCCCTTGGTGTACCAAGCAATGTTTAGGATTATACTAATGGTTCTTATAAGTCCTAATACACATTCCTAGACCATTCTAAGCCTTTAGAATACTCTCTTAACCATTCTACACGTGTTAGAACCTCCAAGGACTCATGCTACACCCTCTATGTCCCTTGGTGTACCAAGCAATGTTTAGGATTATACTAATGGTTCTTATAAGTCCTAATACACATTCCTAGACCATTCTAAGCCTTTAGAATACTCTCTTAACCATTCTACACTTGTTAGAACCTCCAAGGACTCATGCTACACCCTATACGTCCCTTGGTGTACCAAGAAATGTTTAGGATTATACTAATGGTTCTTATAAGTCCTAATAAACATTCCTAGACCATTCTAAGCCTTTAGAGAACTCTCTTAACCATTCTACACTTGTTAGAACCTCCAAGGACTCATGCTACACCCTCTACGTCCCTTGGGGTACCAAGCAATGTTTAGGATCATTCTAATGGTTCTTATAAGTCCTAATACACATTCCTAGACCATTCTAAGCCTTTAGAATACTCTCTTATCCATTCTACACTTGTTAGAACCTCCAAGGACTCATGCTACACCCTGTACGTCCCTTGGTGTACCAAGCAATGTTTAGGATTATACTAATGGTTCTTATAAGTCCTAATACACATTCCTAGACCTTTCTAAGCCTTTAGAATACTCTCTTAACCATTCTACACTTGTTAGAACCTCCAAGGACTCATGCTACACCCTCTACGTCCCTTGGGGTACCAAGCAATGTTTAGGATCATTCTAATGGTTCTTATAAGTCCTAATACACATTCCTAGACCATTCTAAGCCTTTAGAATACTCTCTTAACCATTCTACACTTGTTAGAACCTCCAAGGACTCATGCTACACCCTCTACGTCCCTTGGGGTACAATGCAATGTTTAGGATCATTCTAATGGTTCTTATAAGTCCTAATACACATTCCTAGACCATTCTAAGCCTTTAGAATACTCTCTTAACCATTCTACACTTGTTAGAACCTCCAAGGACTCATGCTACACCCTCTACGTCCCTTGGGGTACAATGCAATGTTTAGGATCATTCTAATGGTTCTTATAAGTCCTAATACACATTCCTAGACCATTCTAAGCCTTTAGAATACTCTCTTAACCATTCTACACTTGTTAGAACCTCCAAGGACTCATGCTACACCCTATACGTCCCTTGGTGTACCAAGCAATGTTTAGGATTATACTAATGGTTCTTATAAGTCCTAATAAACATTCCTAGACCATTCTAAGCCTTTAGAGAACTCTCTTAACCATTCTACACTTGTTAGAACCTCCAAGGACTCATGCTACACCCTCTACGTCCCTTGGGGTACCAAACAATGTTTAGCATCATTCTAATGGTTCTTATAAGTCCTAATACACATTCCTAGACCATTCTACGCCTTTAGAATACTCTCTTAACCATTCTACACTTGTTAGAACCTCCAAGGACTCATGCTACACCCTGTACGTCCCTTGGTGTACCAAGCAATGTTTAGGATTATACTAATGGTTCTTATAAGTCCTAATACACATTCCTAGACCTTTCTAAGCCTTTAGAATACTCTCTTAACCATTCTACACTTGTTAGAACCTCCAAGGACTCATGCTACACCCTCTACGTCCCTTGGGGTACCAAGCAATGTTTAGGATCATTCTATGGTTCTTATAAGTCCTAATACACATTCCTAGACCATTCTAAGCCTTTAGAATACTCTCTTAACCATTCTACACTTGTTAGAACCTCCAAGGACTCATGATACACCCTCTACGTCCCTTGGGGTACCAAGCAATGTTTAGGATCATTCTAATGGTTCTTATAAGTCCTAATACACATTCCTAGACCATTCTAAGCCTTTAGAATACTCTCTTAACCATTCTACACTTGTTAGAACCTCCAAGGACTCATGCTACACCCTCTACGTCATAAGTCCTAATACACATTCCTAGACCATTCTAAGCCTTTAGAATACTCTCTTAACCATTCTACACTTGTTAGAACCTCCAAGGACTCATGCTACACCCTCTACGTCCCTTGGGGTACAATGCAATGTTTAGGATCATTCTAATGGTTCTTATAAGTCCTAATACACATTCCTAGACCATTCTAAGCCTTTAGAATACTCTCTTAACCATTCTACACTTGTTAGAACCTCCAAGGACTCATGCTACACCCTATACGTCCCTTGGTGTACCAAGCAATGTTTAGGATTATACTAATGGTTCTTATAAGTCCTAATAAACATTCCTAGACCATTCTAAGCCTTTAGAGAACTCTCTTAACCATTCTACACTTGTTAGAACCTCCAAGGACTCATGCTACACCCTCTACGTCCCTTGGGGTACCAAACAATGTTTAGAATCATTCTAATGGTTCTTATAAGTCCTAATACACATTCCTAGACCATTCTAAGCCTTTAGAATACTCTCTTAACCATTCTACACTTGTTAGAACCTCCAAGGACTCATGCTACACCCTGTACGTCCCTTGGTGTACCAAGCAATGTTTAGGATTATACTAATGGTTCTTATAAGTCCTAATACACATTCCTAGACCTTTCTAAGCCTTTAGAATACTCTCTTAACCATTCTACACTTGTTAGAACCTCCAAGGACTCATGCTACACCCTCTACGTCCCTTGGGGTACCAAGCAATGTTTAGGATCATTCTATGGTTCTTATAAGTCCTAATACACATTCCTAGACCATTCTAAGCCTTTAGAATACTCTCTTAACCATTCTACACTTGTTAGAACATCCAAGGACTCATGCTACACCCTCTACGTCCCTTGGGGTACCAAGCAATGTTTAGGATCATTCTAATGGTTCTTATAAGTCCTAATACACATTCCTAGACCATTCTAAGCCTTTAGAATACTCTCTTAACCATTCTACACGTGTTAGAACCTCCAAGGACTCATGCTACACCCTCTATGTCCCTTGGTGTACCAAGCAATGTTTAGGATTATACTAATGGTTCTTATAAGTCCTAATACACATTCCTAGACCTTTCTAAGCCTTTAGAATACTCTCTTAACCATTCTACACTTGTTAGAACCTCCAAGGACTCATGCTACACCCTCTACGTCCCTTGGGGTACCAAGCAATGTTTAGGATCATTCTAATGGTTCTTATAAGTCCTAATACACATTCCTAGACCATTCTAAGCCTTTAGAATACTCTCTTAACCATTCTACACTTGTTAGAACCTCCAAGGACTCATGCTACACCCTATACGTCCCTTGGTGTACCAAGCAATGTTTAGGATTATACTAATGGTTCTTATAAGTCCTAATACACATTCCTAGACCATTCTAAGCCTTTAGAGAACTCTCTTAACCATTCTACACTTGTTAGAACCTCCTAGGACTCATGCTACACCCTCTACGTCCCTTGGGGTACCAAGCAATGTTTAGGATCATTCTAATGGTTCTTATAAGTCCTAATACACATTCCTAGACCATTCTAAGCCTTTAGAATACTCTCTTAACCATTCTACACTTGTTAGAACCTCCAAGGACTCATGCTACACCCTCTACGTCCCTTGGGGTACCGAGCAATGTTTAGGATCATTCTAATGGTACTTATAAGTCCTAATACACATTCCTAGACCATTCTAAGCCTTTAGAGAACTCTCTTAACCATTCTACACTTGTTAGAACCTCCTAGGACTCATGCTACGCCCTCTACGTCCCTTGGGGTACCAAGCAATGTTTAGGATCATTCTAATGGTTCTGATAAGTCCTAATACACATTCCTAGACCATTCTAAGCCTTTAGAATACTCTCTTAACCATTCTACACTTGTTAGAACCTCCAAGGACTCATGCTACACCCTCTACGTCCCTTGGGGTACAATGCAATGTTTAGGATCATTCTAATGGTTCTTATAAGTCCTAATACACATTCCTAGACCATTCTAAGCCTTTAGAATACTCTCTTAACCATTCTACACTTGTTAGAACCTCCAAGGACTCATGCTACACCCTATACGTCCCTTGGTGTACCAAGAAATGTTTAGGATTATACTAATGGTTCTTATAAGTCCTAATAAACATTCCTAGACCATTCTAAGCCTTTAGAGAACTCTCTTAACCATTCTACACTTGTTAGAACCTCCAAGGACTCATGCTACACCCTCTACGTCCCTTGGGGTACCAAGCAATGTTTAGGATCATTCTAATGGTTCTTATAAGTCCTAATACACATTCCTAGACCATTCTAAGCCTTTAGAATACTCTCTTAACCATTCTACACTTGTTAGAACCTCCAAGGACTCATGCTACACCCTCTACGTCCCTTGGTGTACCAAGCAATGTTTAGGATTATACTAATGGTTCTTATAAGTCCTAATACACATTCCTAGACCTTTCTAAGCCTTTAGAATACTCTCTTAACCATTCTACACTTGTTAGAACCTCCAAGGACTCATGCTACACCCTCTACGTCCCTTGGGGTACCAAGCAATGTTTAAGATCATTCTAATGGTTCTTATAAGTCCTAATACACATTCCTAGACCTTTCTAAGCCTTTAGAATACTCTCTTAACCATTCTACACTTGTTAGAACCTCCAAGGACTCATGCTACACCCTCTACGTCCCTTGGGGTACCAAGCAATGTTTAGGATCATTCTAATGGTTCTTATAAGTCCTAATACACATTCCTAGACCATTCTAAGCCTTTAGAATACTCTCTTAACCATTCTACACTTGTTAGAACCTCCAAGGACTCATGCTACACCCTCTACGTCCCTTGGTGTACCAAGCAATGTTTAGGATAATACTGATGGTTCTTATAAGTCCTAATAAACATTCCTAGACCATTCTAAGCCTTTAGAGAACTCTCTTAACCATTCTACACTTGTTAGAACCTCCAAGGACTCATGCTACACC
Source organism: Crotalaria pallida (assembly GCA_037953625.1). Lineage (NCBI taxonomy): Eukaryota > Viridiplantae > Streptophyta > Magnoliopsida > Fabales > Fabaceae > Crotalaria > Crotalaria pallida. Next base: position 101,695,100 of record CM075654.1, on the reverse strand, counting down.
CTCTACGTCCCTTGGGGTACCAAGCAATGTTTAGGATCATTCTAATGGTTCTTATAAGTCCTAATACACATTCCTAGACCATTCTAAGCCTTTAGAATACTCTCTTAACCATTCTACACTTGTTAGAACATCCAAGGACTCATGCTACACCCTCTACGTCCCTTGGGGTACCAAGCAATGTTTAGGATCATTCTAATGGTTCTTATAAGTCCTAATACACATTCCTAGACCATTCTAAGCCTTTAGAATACTCTCTTAACCATTCTACACGTGTTAGAACCTCCAAGGACTCATGCTACACCCTCTACATCCCTTGGTGTACCAAGCAATGTATAGGATTATACTAATGGTTCTTATAAGTCCTAATAAACATTCCTAGACCATTCTAAGCCTTTAGAGAACTCTCTTAACCATTCTACACTTGTTAGAACCTCCAAGGACTCATGCTAAACCCTCTACGTCCCTTGGGGTACCAAGCAATGTTTAGGATCATTCTAATGGTTCTTATAAGTCCTAATACACATTCCTAGACCATTCTAAGCCTTTAGAATACTCTCTTAACCATTCTACAAGTGTTAGAACCTCCAAGGACTCATGCTACACCCTCTACGTCCCTTGGGGTACCAAGCAATGTTTAGGATCATTCTATTGGTTCTTATAAGTCCTAATACACATTCCTAGACCATTCTAAGCCTTTAGAATACTCTCTTAACCATTCTACACTTGTTAGAACCTCCAAGGACTCATGCTACACCCTCTACGTCATAAGTCCTAATACACATTCCTAGACCATTCTAAGCCTTTAGAATACTCTCTTAACCATTCTACACTTGTTAGAACCTCCAAGGACTCATGCTACACCCTCTACGTCCCTTGGGGTACCAAACAATGTTTAGGATCATTCTAATGGTTCTTATAAGTCCTAATACACATTCCTAGACCATTCTAAGCCTTTAGAATACTCTCTTAACCATTCTACACTTGTTAGAACCTCCAAGGACTCATGATACACCCTCTACGTCCCTTGGGGTACCAAGCAATGTTTAGGATCATTCTAATGGTTCTTATAAGTCCTAATACACATTCCTAGACCATTCTAAGCCTTTAGAATACTCTCTTAACCATTCTACACTTGTTAGAACCTCCAAGGACTCATGCTACACCCTCTACGTCATAAGTCCTAATACACATTCCTAGACCATTCTAAGCCTTTAGAATACTCTCTTAACCATTCTACACTTGTTAGAACCTCCAAGGACTCATGCTACACCCTCTACGTCCCTTGGGGTACAATGCAATATTTAGGATCATTCTAATGGTTCTTATAAGTCCTAATACACATTCCTAGACCATTCTAAGCCTTTAGAATACTCTCTTAACCATTCTACACTTGTTAGAACCTCCAAGGACTCATGCTACACCCTATACGTCCCTTGCAATGTTTAGGATCATTCTATTGGTTCTTATAAGTCCTAATACACATTCCTAGACCATTCTAAGCCTTTAGAATACTCTCTTAACCATTCTACACTTGTTAGAACCTCCAAGGACTCATGCTACACCCTCTACGTCATAAGTCCTAATACACATTCCTAGACCATTCTAAGCCTTTAGAATACTCTCTTAACCATTCTACACTTGTTAGAACCTCCAAGGACTCATGCTACACCCTCTACTTCCCTTGGGGTACCAAGCAATGTTTAGGATCATTCTAATGGTTCTTATAAGTCCTAATACACATTCCTAGACCATTCTAAGCCTTTAGAATACTCTCTTAACCATTCTACACTTGTTAGAACCTCCAAGGACTCATGCTACACCCTCTACGTCCCTTGCAATGTTTAGGATCATTCTAATGGTTCTTATAAGTCCTAATACACATTCCTAGACCATTCTAAGCCTTTAGAATACTCTCTTAACCATTCTACACTTGTTAGAACCTCCAAGGACTCATGCTACACCCTCTACGTCCCTTGGGGTACAATGCAATATTTAGGATCATTCTAATGGTTCTTATAAGTCCTAATACACATTCCTAGACCATTCTAAGCCTTTAGAATACTCTCTTAACCATTCTACACTTGTTAGAACCTCCAAGGACTCATGCTACACCCTATACGTCCCTTGCAATGTTTAGGATCATTCTAATGGTTCTTATAAGTCCTAATACACATTCCTAGACCATTCTAAGCCTTTAGAATACTCTCTTAACCATTCTACACGTGTTAGAACCTCCAAGGACTCATGCTACACCCTCTCCGTCCCTTGGTGTACCAAGCAATGTTTAGGATTATACTAATGGTTCTTATAAGTCCTAATACACATTCCTAGACCTTTCTAAGCCTTTAGAATACTCTCTTAACCATTCTACACTTGTTAGAACCTCCAAGGACTCATGCTACACCCTCTACGTCCCTTGGGGTACCAAGCAATGTTTAAGATCATTCTAATGGTTCTTATAAGTCCTAATACACATTCCTAGACCTTTCTAAGCCTTTAGAATACTCTCTTAACCATTCTACACTTGTTAGAACCTCCAAGGACTCATGCTACACCCTCTACGTCCCTTGGGGTACCAAGCAATGTTTAGGATCATTCTAATGGTTCTTATAAGTCCTAATACATATTCCTAGACCATTCTAAGCCTTTAGAATACTCTCTTAACCATTCTACACTTGTTAGAACCTCCAAGGACTCATGCTACACCCTCTACGTCCCTTCGGGTACAATGCAATGTTTAGGATCATTCTAATGGTTCTTATAAGTCCTAATACACATTCCTAGACCATTCTAAGCCTTTAGAATACTCTCTTAACCATTCTACACTTGTTAGAACCTCCAAGGACTCATGCTACACCCTCTACGTCCCTTGGGGTACAATGCAATATTTAGGATCATTCTAATGGTTCTTATAAGTCCTAATACACATTCCTAGACCATTCTAAGCCTTTAGAATACTCTCTTAACCATTCTACACTTGTTAGAACCTCCAAGGACTCATGCTACACCCTATACGTCCCTTGCAATGTTTAGGATCATTCTAATGGTTCTTATAAGTCCTAATACACATTCCTAGACCATTCTAAGCCTTTAGAATACTCTCTTAACCATTCTACACGTGTTAGAACCTCCAAGGACTCATGCTACACCCTCTCCGTCCCTTGGTGTACCAAGCAATGTTTAGGATTATACTAATGGTTCTTATAAGTCCTAATACACATTCCTAGACCTTTCTAAGCCTTTAGAATACTCTCTTAACCATTCTACACTTGTTAGAACCTCCAAGGACTCATGCTACACCCTCTACGTCCCTTGGGGTACCAAGCAATGTTTAAGATCATTCTAATGGTTCTTATAAGTCCTAATACACATTCCTAGACCTTTCTAAGCCTTTAGAATACTCTCTTAACCATTCTACACTTGTTAGAACCTCCAAGGACTCATGCTACACCCTCTACGTCCCTTGGGGTACCAAGCAATGTTTAGGATCATTCTAATGGTTCTTATAAGTCCTAATACATATTCCTAGACCATTCTAAGCCTTTAGAATACTCTCTTAACCATTCTACACTTGTTAGAACCTCCAAGGACTCATGCTACACCCTCTACGTCCCTTCGGGTACAATGCAATGTTTAGGATCATTCTAATGGTTCTTATAAGTCCTAATACACATTCCTAGACCATTCTAAGCCTTTAGAATACTCTCTTAACCATTCTACACTTGTTAGAACCTCCAAGGACTCATGCTACACCCTCTACGTCCCTTCGGGTACAATGCAATGTTTAGGATCATTCTAATGGTTCTTATAAGTCCTAATACACATTCCTAGACCATTCTAAGCCTTTAGAATACTCTCTTAACCATTCTACACTTGTTAGAACCTCCAAGGACTCATGCTACACCCTCTACGTCCCTTGGGGTACAATGCAATGTTTAGGATCATTCTAATGGTTCTTATAAGTCCTAATACACATTCCTAGACCATTCTAAGCCTTTAGAATACTCTCTTAACCATTCTACACTTGTTAGAACCTCCAAGGACTCATGCTACACCCTATACGTCCCTTGGTGTACCAAGCAATGTTTAGGATTATACTAATGGTTCTTATAAGTCCTAATAAACATTCATAGACCATTCTAAGCCTTTAGAGAACTCTCTTAACCATTCTACACTTGTTAGAACCTCCAAGGACTCATGCTACACCCTCTACGTCCCTTGGGGTACCAAGGAATGTTTAGGATCATTCTAATGGTTCTTATAAGTCCTAATACACATTCCTAGACCATTCTAAGCCTTTAGAATACTCTCTTAACCATTCTACACTTGTTAGAACCTCCAAGGACTCATGCTACACCCTGTACGTCCCTTGGTGTACCAAGCAATGTTTAGGATTATACTAATGGTTCTTATAAGTCCTAATACACATTCCTAGACCTTTCTAAGCCTTTAGAATACTCTCTTAACCATTCTACACTTGTTAGAACCTCCAAGGACTCATGCTACACCCTCTACGTCCCTTGGGGTACCAAGCAATGTTTAGGATCATTCTAATGGTTCTTATAAGTCCTAATACACATTCCTAGACCTTTCTAAGCCTTTAGAATACTCTCTTAACCATTCTACACTTGTTAGAACCTCCAAGGACTCATGCTACACCCTCTACGTCCCTTGGGGTACAATGCAATGTTTAGGATCATTCTAATGGTTCTTATAAGTCCTAATACACATTCCTAGACCATTCTAAGCCTTTAGAATACTCTCTTAACCATTCTACACTTGTTAGAACCTCCAAGGACTCATGCTACACCCTCTACGTCCCTTGGGGTACAATGCAATGTTTAGGATCATTCTAATGGTTCTTATAAGTCCTAATACACATTCATAGACCATTCTAAGCCTTTAGAATACTCTCTTAACCATTCTACACTTGTTAGAACCTCCAAGGACTCATGCTACACCCTATACGTCCCTTGGTGTACCAAGCAATGTTTAGGATTATACTTATGGTTCTTATAAGTCCTAATAAACATTCCTAGACCATTCTAAGCCTTTAGAGAACTCTCTTAACCATTCTACACTTGTTAGAACCTCCAAGGACTCATGCTACACCCTCTACGTCCCTTGGGGTACCAAGCAATGTTTAGGATCATTCTAATGGTTCTTATAAGTCCTAATACACATTCCTAGACCATTCTAAGCCTTTAGAATACTCTCTTAACCATTCTACACTTGTTAGAACCTCCAAGGACTCATGCTACACCCTGTACGTCCCTTGGTGTACCAAGCAATATTTAGGATTATACTAATGGTTCTTATAAGTCCTAATACACATTCCTAGACCTTTCTAAGCCTTTAGAATACTCTCTTAACCATTCTACACTTGTTAGAACCTCCAAGGACTCATGCTACACCCTCTACGTCCCTTGGGGTACCAAGCAATGTTTAGGATCATTCTATTGGTTCTTATAAGTCCTAATACACATTCCTAGACCATTCTAAGCCTTTAGAATACTCTCTTAACCATTCTACACTTGTTAGAACCTCCAAGGACTCATGATACACCCTCTACGTCCCTTGGGGTACCAAGCAATGTTTAGGATCATTCTAATGGTTCTTATAAGTCCTAATACACATTCCTAGACCATTCTAAGCCTTTAGAATACTCTCTTAACCATTCTACACTTGTTAGAACCTCCAAGGACTCATGCTACACCCTCTACGTCATAAGTCCTAATACACATTCCTAGACCATTCTAAGCCTTTAGAATACTCTCTTAACCATTCTACACTTGTTAGAACCTCCAAGGACTCATGCTACACCCTCTACGTCCCTTGGGGTACAATGCAATGTTTAGGATCATTCTAATGGTTCTTATAAGTCCTAATACACATTCCTAGACCATTCTAAGCCTTTAGAATACTCTCTTAACCATTCTACACTTGTTAGAACCTCCAAGGACTCATGCTACACCCTATACGTCCCTTGGGGTACCAAGCAATGTTTAGGATCATTCTAATGGTTCTTATAAGTCCTAATACACATTCCTAGACCATTCTAAGCCTTTAGAATACTCTCTTAACCATTCTACACTTGTTAGAACATCCAAGGACTCATGCTACTCCCTCTACGTCCCTTGGGGTACAATGCAATGTTTAGGATCATTCTAGTGGTTCTTATAAGTCCTAATAAACATTCCTAGACCATTCTAAGCCTTTAGAGAACTCTCTTAACCATTCTACACTTGTTAGAACCTCCAAGGACTCATGCTACACCCTCTACGTCCCTTGGGGTACCAAGCAATGTTTAGGATCATTCTAATGGTTCTTATAAGTCCTAATACACATTCCTAGACCATTCTAAGCCTTTAGAATACTCTCTTAACCATTCTACACTTGTTAGAACCTCCAAGGACTCATGCTACACCCTCTACGTCATAAGTCCTAATACACATTCCTAGACCATTCTAAGCCTTTAGAATACTCTCTTAACCATTCTACACTTGTTAGAACCTCCAAGGACTCATGCTACACCCTCTACGTCCCTTGGGGTACAATGCAATGTTTAGGATCATTCTAATGGTTCTTATAAGTCCTAATACACATTCCTAGACCATTCTAAGCCTTTAGAATACTCTCTTAACCATTCTACACTTGTTAGAACCTCCAAGGACTCATGATACACCCTCTACGTCCCTTGGGGTACCAAGCAATGTTTAGGATCATTCTAATGGTTCTTATAAGTCCTAATACACATTCCTAGACCATTCTAAGCCTTTAGAATACTCTCTTAACCATTCTACACTTGTTAGAACCTCCAAGGACTCATGCTACACCCTCTACGTCATAAGTCCTAATACACATTCCTAGACCATTCTAAGCCTTTAGAATACTCTCTTAACCATTCTACACTTGTTAGAACCTCCAAGGACTCATGATACACCCTCTACGTCCCTTGGGGTACCAAGCAATGTTTAGGATCATTCTAATGGTTCTTATAAGTCCTAATACACATTCCTAGACCATTCTAAGCCTTTAGAATACTCTCTTAACCATTCTACACTTGTTAGAACCTCCAAGGACTCATGCTACACCCTCTACGTCATAAGTCCTAATACACATTCCTAGACCATTCTAAGCCTTTAGAATACTCTCTTAACCATTCTACACTTGTTAGAACCTCCAAGGACTCATGCTACACCCTCTACGTCCCTTGGGGTACAATGCAATGTTTAGGATCATTCTAATGGTTCTTATAAGTCCTAATACACATTCCTAGACCATTCTAAGCCTTTAGAATACTCTCTTAACCATTCTACACTTGTTAGAACCTCCAAGGACTCATGCTACACCCTATACGTCCCTTGGGGTACCAAGCAATGTTTAGGATCATTCTAATGGTTCTTATAAGTCCTAATACACATTCCTAGACCATTCTAAGCCTTTAGAATACTCTCTTAACCATTCTACACTTGTTAGAACATCCAAGGACTCATGCTACTCCCTCTACGTCCCTTGGGGTACAATGCAATGTTTAGGATCATTCTAGTGGTTCTTATAAGTCCTAATAAACATTCCTAGACCATTCTAAGCCTTTAGAGAACTCTCTTAACCATTCTACACTTGTTAGAACCTCCAAGGACTCATGCTACACCCTCTACGTCCCTTGGGGTACCAAGCAATGTTTAGGATCATTCTAATGGTTCTTATAAGTCCTAATACACATTCCTAGACCATTCTAAGCCTTTAGAATACTCTCTTAACCATTCTACACTTGTTAGAACCTCCAAGGACTCATGCTACACCCTCTACGTCATAAGTCCTAATACACATTCCTAGACCATTCTAAGCCTTTAGAATACTCTCTTAACCATTCTACACTTGTTAGAACCTCCAAGGACTCATGCTACACCCTCTACGTCCCTTGGGGTACAATGCAATGTTTAGGATCATTCTAATGGTTCTTATAAGTCCTAATACACATTCCTAGACCATTCTAAGCCTTTAGAATACTCTCTTAACCATTCTACACTTGTTAGAACCTCCAAGGACTCATGCTACACCCTCTACGTCATAAGTCCTAATACACATTCCTAGACCATTCTAAGCCTTTAGAATACTCTCTTAACCATTCTACACTTGTTAGAACCTCCAAGGACTCATGCTACACCCTCTACGTCCCTTGGTGTACCAAGCAATGTTTAGGATAATACTAATGGTTCTTATAAGTCCTAATAAACATTCCTAGACCATTCTAAGCCTTTAGAGAACTCTCTTAACCATTCTACACTTGTTAGAACCTCCAAGGACTCATGCTACACCCTCTACGTCCCTTGGGGTACCAAGCAATGTTTAGGATCATTCTAATGGTTCTTATAAGTCCTAATACACATTCCTAGACCATTCTAAGCCTTTAGAATACTCTCTTAACCATTCTACACTTGTTAGAACCTCCAAGGACTCATGATACACCCTCTACGTCCCTTGGGGTACCAAGCAATGTTTAGGATCATTCTAATGGTTCTTATAAGTCCTAATACACATTCCTAGACCATTCTAAGCCTTTAGAATACTCTCTTAACCATTCTACACTTGTTAGAACCTCCAAGGACTCATGCTACACCCTCTACGTCACAAGTCCTAATACACATTCCTAGTCCTTTCTAAGCCTTTAGAATACTCTCTTAACCATTCTACACTTGTTAGAACCTCCAAGGATTCATGCTACACCCTCTACGTCCCTTGGGGTACCAAGCAATGTTTAGGATCATTCTAATGGTTCTTATAAGTCCTAATACACATTCCTAGACCATTCTAAGCCTTTAGAATACTCTCTTAACCATTATACACTTGTTAGAACCTCCAAGGACTCATGCTACACCCTCTACGTCCCTTGGGGTACAATGCAATGTTTAGGATCATTCTAATGGTTCTTATAAGTCCTAATACACATTCCTAGACCATTCTAAGCCTTTAGAATACTCTCTTAACCATTCTACACTTGTTAGAACCTCCAAGGACTCATGCTACACCCTCTACGTCCCTTGGGGTACAATGCAATGTTTAGGATCATTCTAATGGTTCTTATAAGTCCTAATACACATTCCTAGACCATTCTAAGCCTTTAGAATACTCTCTTAACCATTCTACACTTGTTAGAACCTCCAAGGACTCATGCTACACCCTCTACGTCCCTTGGTGTACCAAGCAATGTTTAGGATAATACTAATGGTTCTTATAAGTCCTAATAAACATTCCTAGACCATTCTAAGCCTTTAGAGAACTCTCTTAACCATTCTACACTTGTTAGAACCTCCAAGGACTCATGCTACACCCTCTACGTCCCTTGGGGTACCAAGCAATGTTTAGGATCATTCTAATGGTTCTTATAAGTCCTAATACACATTCCTAGACCATTCTAAGCCTTTAGAATACTCTCTTAACCATTCTACACTTGTTAGAACATCCAAGGACTCATGCTACTCCCTCTACGTCCCTTGGGGTACCAAGCAATGTTTAGGATCATTCTAATGGTTCTTATAAGTCCTAATACACATTCATAGACCATTCTAAGCCTTTAGATTACTCTCTTAACCATTCTACACTTGTTAGAACCTCCAAGGACTCATGCTACACCCTTTACGTCCCTTGGGGTACCAAGCAATGTTTAGGATCATTCTAATGGTTCTTATAAGTCCTAATACACATTCCTAGACCATTCTAAGCCTTTAGAATACTCTCTTAACCATTCTACACTTGTTAGAACATCCAAGGACTCATGCTACTCCCTCTACGTCCCTTGGGGTACCAAGCAATGTTTAGGATCATTCTAATGGTTCTTATAAGTCCTAATACACATTCATAGACCATTCTAAGCCTTTAGATTACTCTCTTAACCATTCTACACTTGTTAGAACCTCCAAGGACTCATGCTACACCCTTTACGTCCCTTGGGGTACCAAGCAATGTTTAGGATCATTCTAATGGTTCTTATAAGTCCTGATACACATTCCTAGACCATTCTAAGCCTTTAGAATACTCTCTTAACCATTCTACACGTGTTAGAACCTCCAAGGACTCATGCTACACCCTCTACGTCCCTTGGTGTTCCAAGCAATGTTTAGGATTATACTCATGGTTCTTATAAGTCCTAATACACATTCCTAGTCCTTTCTAAGCCTTTAGAATACTCTCTTAACCATTCTACACTTGTTAGAACCTCCAAGGATTCATGCTACACCCTCTACGTCCCTTGGGGTACCAAGCAATGTTTAGGATCATTCTAATGGTTCTTATAAGTCCTAATACACATTCCTAGACCATTCTAAGCCTTTAGAATACTCTCTTAACCATTATACACTTGTTAGAACCTCCAAGGACTCATGCTACACCCTCTACGTCCCTTGGGGTACAATGCAATGTTTAGGATCATTCTAATGGTTCTTATAAGTCCTAATACACATTCCTAGACCATTCTAAGCCTTTAGAATACTCTCTTAACCATTCTACACTTGTTAGAACCTCCAAGGACTCATGCTACACCCTCTACGTCCCTTGGGGTACAATGCAATGTTTAGGATCATTCTAATGGTTCTTATAAGTCCTAATACACATTCCTAGACCATTCTAAGCCTTTAGAATACTCTCTTAACCATTCTACACTTGTTAGAACCTCCAAGGACTCATGCTACACCCTCTACGTCCCTTGGTGTACCAAGCAATGTTTAGGATAATACTAATGGTTCTTATAAGTCCTAATAAACATTCCTAGACCATTCTAAGCCTTTAGAGAACTCTCTTAACCATTCTACACTTGTTAGAACCTCCAAGGACTCATGCTACACCCTCTACGTCCCTTGGGGTACCAAGCAATGTTTAGGATCATTCTAATGGTTCTTATAAGTCCTAATACACATTCCTAGACCATTCTAAGCCTTTAGAATACTCTCTTAACCATTCTACACTTGTTAGAACCTCCAAGGACTCATGCTACACCCTGTACGTCCCTTGGTGTACCAAGCAATATTTAGGATTATACTAATGGTTCTTATAAGTCCTAATACACATTCCTAGACCTTTCTAAGCCTTTAGAATACTCTCTTAACCATTCTACACTTGTTAGAACCTCCAAGGACTCATGCTACACCCTCTACGTCCCTTGGGGTACCAAGCAATGTTTAGGATCATTCTATTGGTTCTTATAAGTCCTAATACACATTCCTAGACCATTCTAAGCCTTTAGAATACTCTCTTAACCATTCTACACTTGTTAGAACCTCCAAGGACTCATGATACACCCTCTACGTCCCTTGGGGTACCAAGCAATGTTTAGGATCATTCTAATGGTTCTTATAAGTCCTAATACACATTCCTAGACCATTCTAAGCCTTTAGAATACTCTCTTAACCATTCTACACTTGTTAGAACCTCCAAGGACTCATGCTACACCCTCTACGTCATAAGTCCTAATACACATTCCTAGACCATTCTAAGCCTTTAGAATACTCTCTTAACCATTCTACACTTGTTAGAACCTCCAAGGACTCATGCTACACCCTCTACGTCCCTTGGGGTACAATGCAATGTTTAGGATCATTCTAATGGTTCTTATAAGTCCTAATACACATTCCTAGACCATTCTAAGCCTTTAGAATACTCTCTTAACCATTCTACACTTGTTAGAACCTCCAAGGACTCATGCTACACCCTATACGTCCCTTGGGGTACCAAGCAATGTTTAGGATCATTCTAATGGTTCTTATAAGTCCTAATACACATTCCTAGACCATTCTAAGCCTTTAGAATACTCTCTTAACCATTCTACACTTGTTAGAACATCCAAGGACTCATGCTACTCCCTCTACGTCCCTTGGGGTACCAAGCAATGTTTAGGATCATTCTAATGGTTCTTATAAGTCCTAATACACATTCCTAGACCATTCTAAGCCTTTAGAATACTCTCTTAACCATTCTACACTTGTTAGAACCTCCAAGGATTCATGCTACACCCTCTACGTCCCTTGGGGTACCAAGCAATGTTTAAGATCATTCTAATGGTTCTTTTAAGTCCTAATACACATTCCTAGACCATTCTAAGCCTTTAGAATACTCTCTTAACCATTCTACACTTGTTAGAACCTCCAAGGACTCATGCTACACCCTCTACGTCCCTTGGGGTACAATGCAATGTTTAGGATCATTCTAATGGTTCTTATAAGTCCTAATAAACATTCCTAGACCATTCTAAGCCTTTAGAGAACTCTCTTAACCATTCTACACTTGTTAGAACCTCCAAGGACTCATGCTACACCCTCTACGTCCCTTGGGGTACCAAGCAATGTTTAGGATCATTCTAATGGTTCTTATAAGTCCTAATACACATTCATAGACCATTCTAAGCCTTTAGAATACTCTCTTAACCATTCTACACTTGTTAGAACCTCCAAGGACTCATGCTACACCCTGTACGTCCCTTGGTGTACCAAGCAATGTTTAGGATTATACTAATGGTTCTTATAAGTCCTAATACACATTCCTAGACCTTTCTAAGCCTTTAGAATACTCTCTTAACCATTCTACACTTGTTAGAACCTCCAAGGACTCATGCTACACCCTCTACGTCCCTTGGGGTACCAAGCAATGTTTAGGATCATTCTAATGGTTCTTATAAGTCCTAATACACATTCCTAGACCATTCTAAGCCTTTAGAATACTCTCTTAACCATTATACACTTGTTAGAACCTCCAAGGACTCATGCTACACCCTCTACGTCCCTTGGGGTACAATGCAATGTTTAGGATCATTCTAATGGTTCTTATAAGTCCTAATACACATTCCTAGACCATTCTAAGCCTTTAGACTACTCTCTTAACCATTCTACACTTGTTAGAACCTCCAAGGACTCATGCTACACCCTCTATGTCCCTTGGGGTACAATGCAATGTTTAGGATCATTCTAATGGTTCTTATAAGTCCTAATACACATTCCTAGACCATTCTAAGCCTTTAGAATACTCTCTTAACCATTCTACACTTGTTAGAACCTCCAAGGACTCATGCTACACCCTCTACGTCCCTTGGTGTACCAAGCAATGTTTAGGATAATACTAATGGTTCTTATAAGTCCTAATAAACATTCCTAGACCATTCTAAGCCTTTAGAGAACTCTCTTAACCATTCTACACTTGTTAGAACCTCCAAGGACTCATGCTACACCCTCTACGTCCCTTGGGGTACCAAGCAATGTTTAGGATCATTCTCATGGTTCTTATAAGTCCTAATACACATTCCTAGACCATTCTAAGCCTTTAGAATACTCTCTTAACCATTCTACACTTGTTAGAACATCCAAGGACTCATGCTACTCCCTCTACGTCCCTTGGGGTACCAAGCAATGTTTAGGATCATTCTAATGGTTCTTATAAGTCCTAATACACATTCATAGACCATTCTAAGCCTTTAGATTACTCTCTTAACCATTCTACACTTGTTAGAACCTCCAAGGACTCATGCTACACCCTTTACGTCCCTTGGGGTACCAAGCAATGTTTAGGATCATTCTAATGGTTCTTATAAGTCCTGATACACATTCCTAGACCATTCTAAGCCTTTAGAATACTCTCTTAACCATTCTACACGTGTTAGAACCTCCAAGGACTCATGCTACACCCTCTACGTCCCTTGGTGTACCAAGCAATGTTTAGGATTATACTAATGGTTCTTATAAGTCCTAATACACATTCCTAGACCTTTCTAAGCCTTTAGAATACTCTCTTAACCATTCTACACTTGTTAGAACCTCCAAGGACTCATGCTACACCCTCTACGTCCCTTGGGGTACCAAGCAATGTTTAGGATCATTCTAATGGTTCTTATAAGTCCTAATACACATTCCTAGACCATTCTAAGCCTTTAGAATACTCTCTTAACCATTCTACACTTGTTAGAACCTCCAAGGACTCATGCTACACCCTATACGTCCCTTGGGGTACCAAGCAATGTTTAGGATCATTCTAATGGTTCTTATAAGTCCTGATACACATTCCTAGACCATTCTAAGCCTTTAGAGAACTCTCTTAACCATTCTACACTTGTTAGAACCTCCAAGGACTCATGCTACACCCTCTACGTCCCTTGGGGTACCAAGCAATGTTTAGGATCATTCTAATGGTTCTTATAAGTCCTAATACACATTCCTAGACCATTCTAAGCCTTTAGAATACTCTCTTAACCATTCTACACTTGTTAGAACCTCCAAGGACTCATGCTACACCCTCTACGTCCCTTGGGGTACAATGCAATGTTTAGGATCATTCTAATGGTTCTTATAAGTCCTAATACACATTCCTAGACCATTCTAAGCCTTTAGAATACTCTCTTAACCATTCTACACTTGTTAGAACCTCCAAGGACTCATGCTACACCCTATACGTCCCTTGGGGTACCAAGCAATGTTTAGGATCATTCTAATGGTTCTTATAAGTCCTAATACACATTCCTAGACCATTCTAAGCCTTTAGAATACTCTCTTAACCATTCTACACGTGTTAGAACCTCCAAGGACTCATGCTACACCCTCTACGTCCCTTGGTGTACCAAGCAATGTTTAGGATTATACTAATGGTTCTTATAAGTCCTAATACACATTCCTAGACCTTTCTAAGCCTTTAGAATACTCTCTTAACCATTCTACACTCGTTAGAACCTCCAAGGACTCATGCTACACCCTCTACGTCCCTTGGGGTACCAAGCAATGTTTAAGATCATTCTAATGGTTCTTATAAGTCCTAATACGCATTCCTAGACCTTTCTAAGCCTTTAGAATACTCTCTTAACCATTCTACACTTGTTAGAACCTCCAAGGACTCATGCTACACCCTCTACGTCCCTTGGGGTACCAAGCAATGTTTAGGATCATTCTAATGGTTCTTATAAGTCCTAATACACATTCCTAGACCATTCTAAGCCTTTAAAATACTCTCTTAACCATTCTACACTTGTTAGAACCTCCAAGGACTCATGCTACACCCTCTACGTCCCTTGGGGTACAATGCAATGTTTAGGATCATTCTAATGGTTCTTATAAGTCCTAATACACATTCCTAGACCATTCTAAGCCTTTAGAATACTCTCTTAACCATTCTACACTTGTTAGAACCTCCAAGGACTCATGCTACACCCTCTACGTCCCTTGGGGTACAATGCAATGTTTAGGATCATTCTAATGGTTCTTATAAGTCCTAATACACATTCCTAGACCATTCTAAGCCTTTAGAATACTCTCTTAACCATTCTACACTTGTTAGAACCTCCAAGGACTCATGCTACACCCTCTACGTCCCTTGGGGTACAATGCAATGTTTAGGATCATTCTAATGGTTCTTATAAGTCCTAATACACATTCCTAGACCATTCTAAGCCTTTAGAATACTCTCTTAACCATTCTACACTTGTTAGAACCTCCAAGGACTCATGCTACACCCTCTACGTCCCTTGGTGTACCAAGCAATGTTTAGGATAATACTAATGGTTCTTATAAGTCCTAATAAACATTCCTAGACCATTCTAAGCCTTTAGAGAACTCTCTTAACCATTCTACACTTGTTAGAACCTCCAAGGACTCATGCTACACCCTCTACGTCCCTTGGGGTACCAAGCAATGTTTAGGATCATTCTAATGGTTCTTATAAGTCCTAATACACATTCCTAGACCATTCTAAGCCTTTAGAATACTCTCTTAACCATTCTACACTTGTTAGAACATCCAAGGACTCATGCTACACCCTCTACGTCCCTTGGGGTACCAAGCAATGTTTAGGATCATTCTAATGGTTCTTATAAGTCCTAATACACATTCCTAGACCATTCTAAGCCTTTAGAATACTCTCTTAACCATTCTACACTTGTTAGAACCTCCAAGGACTCATGCTACACCCTATACGTCCCTTGGGGTACCAAGCAATGTTTAGGATCATTCTAATGGTTCTTATAAGTCCTGATACACATTCCTAGACCATTCTAAGCCTTTAGAGAACTCTCTTAACCATTCTACACTTGTTAGAACCTCCAAGGACTCATGCTACACCCTCTACGTCCCTTGGGGTACCAAGCAATGTTTAGGATCATTCTAATGGTTCTTATAAGTCCTAATACACATTCCTAGACCATTCTAAGCCTTTAGAGAACTCTCTTAACCATTCTACACTTGTTAGAACCTCCAAGGACTCATGCTACACCCTCTACGTCCCTTGGGGTACAATGCAATGTTTAGGATCATTCTAATGGTTCTTATAAGTCCTAATACACATTCCTAGACCATTCTAAGCCTTTAGAATACTCTCTTAACCATTCTACACTTGTTAGAACCTCCAAGGACTCATGCTACACCCTATACGTCCCTTGGGGTACCAAGCAATGTTTAGGATCATTCTAATGGTTCTTATAAGTCCTAATACACATTCCTAGACCATTCTAAGCCTTTAGAATACTCTCTTAACCATTCTACACGTGTTAGAACCTCCAAGGACTCATGCTACACCCTCTACGTCCCTTGGTGTACCAAGCAATGTTTAGGATTATACTAATGGTTCTTATAAGTCCTAATACACATTCCTAGACCTTTCTAAGCCTTTAGAATACTCTCTTAACCATTCTACACTCGTTAGAACCTCCAAGGACTCATGCTACACCCTCTACGTCCCTTGGGGTACCAAGCAATGTTTAAGATCATTCTAATGGTTCTTATAAGTCCTAATACGCATTCCTAGACCTTTCTAAGCCTTTAGAATACTCTCTTAACCATTCTACACTTGTTAGAACCTCCAAGGACTCATGCTACACCCTCTACGTCCCTTGGGGTACCAAGCAATGTTTAGGATCATTCTAATGGTTCTTATAAGTCCTAATACACATTCCTAGACCATTCTAAGCCTTTAGAATACTCTCTTAACCATTCTACACTTGTTAGAACCTCCAAGGACTCATGCTACACCCTCTACGTCCCTTGGTGTACCAAGCAATGTTTAGGATAATACTAATGGTTCTTATAAGTCCTAATAAACATTCCTAGACCATTCTAAGCCTTTAGAGAACTCTCTTAACCATTCTACACTTGTTAGAACCTCCAAGGACTCATGCTACATCCTCTACGTCCCTTGGGGTACCAAGCAATGTTTAGGATCATTCTAATGGTTCTTATAAGTCCTAATACACATTCCTAGACCATTCTAAGCCTTTAGAATACTCTCTTAACCATTCTACACTTGTTAGAACATCCAAGGACTCATGCTACTCCCTCTACGTCCCTTGGGGTACCAAGCAATGTTTAGGATCATTCTAATGGTTCTTATAAGTCCTAATACACATTCATAGACCATTCTAAGCCTTTAGATTACTCTCTTAACCATTCTACACTTGTTAGAACCTCCAAGGACTCATGCTACACCCTTTACGTCCCTTGGGGTACCAAGCAATGTTTAGGATCATTCTAATGGTTCTTATAAGTCCTGATACACATTCCTAGACCATTCTAAGCCTTTAGAATACTCTCTTAACCATTCTACACGTGTTAGAACCTCCAAGGACTCATGCTACACCCTCTACGTCCCTTGGTGTACCAAGCAATGTTTAGGATTATACTAATGGTTCTTATAAGTCCTAATACACATTCCTAGACCTTTCTAAGCCTTTAGAATACTCTCTTAACCATTCTACACTTGTTAGAACCTCCAAGGACTCATGCTACACCCTCTACGTCCCTTGGGGTACCAAGCAATGTTTAGGATCATTCTAATGGTTCTTATAAGTCCTAATACACATTCCTAGACCATTCTAAGCCTTTAGAATACTCTCTTAACCATTCTACACTTGTTAGAACCTCCAAGGACTCATGCTACACCCTATACGTCCCTTGGGGTACCAAGCAATGTTTAGGATCATTCTAATGGTTCTTATAAGTCCTGATACACATTCCTAGACCATTCTAAGCCTTTAGAGAACTCTCTTAACCATTCTACACTTGTTAGAACCTCCAAGGACTCATGCTACACCCTCTACGTCCCTTGGGGTACCAAGCAATGTTTAGGATCATTCTAATGGTTCTTATAAGTCCTAATACACATTCCTAGACCATTCTAAGCCTTTAGAATACTCTCTTAACCATTCTACACTTGTTAGAACCTCCAAGGACTCATGCTACACCCTCTACGTCCCTTGGGGTACAATGCAATGTTTAGGATCATTCTAATGGTTCTTATAAGTCCTAATACACATTCCTAGACCATTCTAAGCCTTTAGAATACTCTCTTAACCATTCTACACGTGTTAGAACCTCCAAGGACTCATGCTACACCCTCTACGTCCCTTGGTGTACCAAGCAATGTTTAGGATTATACTAATGGTTCTTATAAGTCCTAATACACATTCCTAGACCTTTCTAAGCCTTTAAAATACTCTCTTAACCATTCTACACTTGTTAGAACCTCCAAGGACTCATGCTACACCCTCTACGTCCCTTGGGGTACCAAGCAATGTTTAGGATCATTCTAATGGTTCTTATAAGTCCTAATACACATTCCTAGACCTTTCTAAGCCTTTAGAATACTCTCTTAACCATTCTACACTTGTTAGAACCTCCAAGGACTCATGCTACACCCTGTACGTCCCTTGGTGTACCAAGCAATGTTTAGGATTATACTAATGGTTCTTATAAGTCCTTATACACATTCCTAGACCTTTCTAAGCCTTTAGAATACTCTCTTAAC
Source organism: Crotalaria pallida (assembly GCA_037953625.1). Taxonomy (NCBI): domain Eukaryota; kingdom Viridiplantae; phylum Streptophyta; class Magnoliopsida; order Fabales; family Fabaceae; genus Crotalaria; species Crotalaria pallida. Next base: position 101,676,338 of record CM075654.1, on the reverse strand, counting down.
CATTCTACACTTGTTAGAACCTCCAAGGACTCATGCTACACCCTCTACGTCCCTTGGGGTACAATGCAATGTTTAGGATCATTCTAATGGTTCTTATAAGTCCTAATACACATTCCTAGACCATTCTAAGCCTTTAGAATACTCTCTTAACCATTCTACACTTGTTAGAACCTCCAAGGACTCATGCTACACCCTATACGTCCCTTGGGGTACCAAGCAATGTTTAGGATCATTCTAATGGTTCTTATAAGTCCTAATACACATTCCTAGACCATTCTAAGCCTTTAGAATACTCTCTTAACCATTCCACACGTGTTAGAACCTCCAAGGACTCATGCTACACCCTCTACGTCCCTTGGTGTACCAAGCAATGTTTAGGATTATACTAATGGTTCTTATAAGTCCTAATACACATTCCTAGACCTTTCTAAGCCTTTAGAATACTCTCTTAACCATTCTACACTTGTTAGAACCTCCAAGGACTCATGCTACACCCTCTACGTCCCTTGGGGTACAATGCAATGTTTAGGATCATTCTAATGGTTCTTATAAGTCCTAATACACATTCCTAGACCATTCTAAGCCTTTAGAATACTCTCTTAACCATTCTACACTTGTTAGAACCTCCAAGGACTCATGCTACACCCTATACGTCCCTTGGGGTACCAAGCAATGTTTAGGATCATTCTAATGGTTCTTATAAGTCCTAATACACATTCCTAGACCATTCTAAGCCTTTAGAATACTCTCTTAACCTTTCTACACGTGTTAGAACCTCCAAGGACTCATGCTACACCCTCTACGTCATAAGTCCTAATACACATTCCTAGACCATTCTAAGCCTTTAGAATACTCTCTTAACCATTCTACACTTGTTAGAACCTCCAAGGACTCATGCTACACCCTCTACGTCCCTTGGGGTACAATGCAATGTTTAGGATCATTCTAATGGTTCTTATAAGTCCTAATACACATTCCTAGACCATTCTAAGCCTTTAGAATACTCTCTTAACCATTCTACACTTGTTAGAACCTCCAAGGACTCATGCTACACCCTCTACGTCCCTTGGGGTACCAAGCAATGTTTAGGATCATTCTAATGGTTCTTATAAGTCCTAATACACATTCCTAGACCATTCTAAGCCTTTAGAATACTCTCTTAACCATTCTACACTTGTTAGAACCTCCAAGGACTCATGCTACACCCTATACGTCCCTTGGGGTACCAAGCAATGTTTAGGATCATTCTAATGGTTCTTATAAGTCCTAATACACATTCCTAGACCATTCTAAACCTTTAGAATACTCTCTTAACCATTCTACACGTGTTAGAACCTCCAAGGACTCATGCTACACCCTCTACGTCCCTTGGTGTACCAAGCAATGTTTAGGATTATACTAATGGTTCTTATAAGTCCTAATACACATTCCTAGACCTTTCTAAGCCTTTAGAATACTCTCTTAACCATTCTACACTTGTTAGAACCTCCAAGGACTCATGCTACACCCTCTACGTCCCTTGGGGTACCAAGCAATGTTTAGGATCATTCTAATGGTTCTTATAAGTCCTAATACACATTCCTAGACCTTTCTAAGCCTTTAGAATACTCTCTTAACCATTCTACACTTGTTAGAACCTCCAAGGACTCATGCTACACCCTCTACGTCCCTTGGGGTACCAAGCAATGTTTAGGATCATTCTAATGGTTCTTATAAGTCCTAATACACATTCCTAGACCATTATAAGCCTTTAGAATACTCTCTTAACCATTCTACACTTGTTAGAACCTCCAAGGACTCATGCTACACCCTCTACGTCCCTTGGGGTACAATGCAATGTTTAGGATCATTCTAATGGTTCTTATAAGTCCTAATACACATTCCTAGACCATTCTAAGCCTTTAGAATACTCTCTTAACCATTCTACACTTGTTAGAACCTCCAAGGACTCATGCTCACCCTATACGTCCCTTGGTGTACCAAGCAATGTTTAGGATTATACTAATGGTTCTTATAAGTCCTAATAAACATTCCTAGACCATTCTAAGCCTTTAGAGAACTCTCTTAACCATTCTACACTTGTTAGAACCTCCAAGGACTCATGCTACACCCTCTACGTCCCTTGGGGTACCAAGCAATGTTTAGGATCATTCTAATGGTTCTTATAAGTCCTAATACACATTCCTAGACTATTCTAAGCCTTTAGAATACTCTCTTAACCATTCTACACTTGTTAGAACCTCCAAGGACTCATGCTACACCCTGTACGTCCCTTGGGGTACCAAGCAATGTTTAGGATCATTCTAATGGTTCTTATAAGTCCTAATACACATTCCTAGACCTTTCTAAGCCTTTAGAATACTCTCTTAACCATTCTACACTTGTTAGAACCTCCAAGGACTCATGCTACACCCTCTACGTCCCTTGGGGTACCAAGCAATGTTTAGGATCATTCTAATGGTTCTTATAAGTCCTAATAAACATTCCTAGACCATTCTAAGCCTTTAGAGAACTCTCTTAACCATTCTACACTTGTTAGAACCTCCAAGGACTCATGCTACACCCTCTACGTCCCTTGGGGTACCAAGCAATGTTTAGGATCATTCTAATGGTTCTTATAAGTCCTGATACACATTCCTAGACCATTCTAAGCCTTTAGAATACTCTCTTAACCATTCTACACTTGTTAGAACCTCCAAGGACTCATGCTACACCCTGTACGTCCCTTGGGGTACCAAGCAATGTTTAGGATCATTCTAATGGTTCTTATAAGTCCTAATAAACATTCCTAGACCTTTCTAAGCCTTTAGAATACTCTCTTAACCATTCTACACTTGTTAGAACCTCCAAGGACTCATGCTACACCCTCTACGTCCCTTGGGGTACAATGCAATGTTTAGGATCATTCTAATGGTTCTTATAAGTCCTAATACACATTCCTAGACCATTCTAAGCCTTTAGAATACTCTCTTAACCATTCTACCCTTGTTAGAACCTCCAAGGACTCATGCTACACCCTATACGTCCCTTGGGGTACCAAGCAATGTTTAGGATCATTCTAATGGTTCTTATAAGTCCTAATACACATTCCTAGACCTTTCTAAGCCTTTAGAATACTCTCTTAACCATTCTACACTTGTTAGAACCTCCAAGGACTCATGCTACACCCTCTACGTCCCTTGGGGTACCAAGCAATGTTTAGGATCATTCTAATGGTTCTTATAAGTCCTAATAAACATTCCTAGACCATTCTAAGCCTTTAGAGAACTCTCTTAACCATTCTACACTTGTTAGAACCTCCAAGGACTCATGCTACACCCTCTACGTCCCTTGGGGTACCAAGCAATGTTTAGGATCATTCTAATGGTTCTTATAAGTCCTAATAAACATTCCTAGACCATTCTAAGCCTTTAGAGAACTCTCTTAACCATTCTACACTTGTTAGAACCTCCAAGGACTCATGCTACACCCTCTACGTCCCTTGGGGTACCAAGCAATGTTTAGGATCATTCTAATGGTTCTTATAAGTCCTGATACACATTCCTAGACCATTCTAAGCCTTTAGAATACTCTCTTAACCATTCTACACTTGTTAGAACCTCCAAGGACTCATGCTACACCCTCTACGTCCCTTGGGGTACCAAGCAATGTTTAGGATCATTCTAATGGTTCTTATAAGTCCTAATACACATTCCTAGACCTTTCTAAGCCTTTAGAATACTCTCTTAACCATTCTACACTTGTTAGAACCTCCAAGGACTCATGCTACACCCTCTACGTCCCTTGGGGTACCAAGCAATGTTTAGGATCATTCTAATGGTTCTTATAAGTCCTAATACACATTCCTAGACCTTTCTAAGCCTTTAGAATACTCTCTTAACCATTCTACACTTGTTAGAACCTCCAAGGACTCATGCTACACCCTCTACGTCCCTTGGGGTACCAAGCAATGTTTAGGATCATTCTAATGGTTCTTATAAGTCCTAATACACATTCCTAGACCATTATAAGCCTTTAGAATACTCTCTTAACCATTCTACACTTGTTAGAACCTCCAAGGACTCATGCTACACCCTCTACGTCCCTTGGGGTACAATGCAATGTTTAGGATCATTCTAATGGTTCTTATAAGTCCTAATACACATTCCTAGACCATTCTAAGCCTTTAGAATACTCTCTTAACCATTCTACACTTGTTAGAACCTCCAAGGACTCATGCTCACCCTATACGTCCCTTGGTGTACCAAGCAATGTTTAGGATTATACTAATGGTTCTTATAAGTCCTAATAAACATTCCTAGACCATTCTAAGCCTTTAGAGAACTCTCTTAACCATTCTACACTTGTTAGAACCTCCAAGGACTCATGCTACACCCTCTACGTCCCTTGGGGTACCAAGCAATGTTTAGGATCATTCTAATGGTTCTTATAAGTCCTGATACACATTCCTAGACCATTCTAAGCCTTTAGAATACTCTCTTAACCATTCTACACTTGTTAGAACCTCCAAGGACTCATGCTACACCCTGTACGTCCCTTGGGGTACCAAGCAATGTTTAGGATCATTCTAATGGTTCTTATAAGTCCTAATAAACATTCCTAGACCTTTCTAAGCCTTTAGAATACTCTCTTAACCATTCTACACTTGTTAGAACCTCCAAGGACTCATGCTACACCCTCTACGTCCCTTGGGGTACAATGCAATGTTTAGGATCATTCTAATGGTTCTTATAAGTCCTAATACACATTCCTAGACCATTCTAAGCCTTTAGAATACTCTCTTAACCATTCTACCCTTGTTAGAACCTCCAAGGACTCATGCTACACCCTATACGTCCCTTGGGGTACCAAGCAATGTTTAGGATCATTCTAATGGTTCTTATAAGTCCTAATACACATTCCTAGACCTTTCTAAGCCTTTAGAATACTCTCTTAACCATTCTACACTTGTTAGAACCTCCAAGGACTCATGCTACACCCTATACGTCCCTTGGGGTACCAAGCAATGTTTAGGATCATTCTAATGGTTCTTATAAGTCCTAATACACATTCCTAGACCTTTCTAAGCCTTTAGAATACTCTCTTAACCATTCTACACTTGTTAGAACCTCCAAGGACTCATGCTACACCCTCTACGTCCCTTGGGGTACCAAGCAATGTTTAGGATCATTCTAATGGTTCTTATAAGTCCTAATAAACATTCCTAGACCATTCTAAGCCTTTAGAGAACTCTCTTAACCATTCTACACTTGTTAGAACCTCCAAGGACTCATGCTACACCCTCTACGTCCCTTGGGGTACCAAGCAATGTTTAGGATCATTCTAATGGTTCTTATAAGTCCTAATACACATTCCTAGACCATTCTAAGCCTTTAGAATACTCTCTTAACCATTCTACACTTGTTAGAACCTCCAAGGACTCATGCTACACCCTGTACGTCCCTTGGGGTACCAAGCAATGTTTAGGATCATTCTAATGGTTCTTATAAGTCCTAATACACATTCCTAGACCTTTCTAAGCCTTTAGAATACTCTCTTAACCATTCTACACTTGTTAGAACCTCCAAGGACTCATGCCACACCCTCTACGTCCCTTGGGGTACCAAGCAATGTTTAGGATCATTCTAATGGTTCTTATAAGTCCTAATACACATTCCTAGACCATTCTAAGCCTTTAGAATACTCTCTTAACCATTCTACCCTTGTTAGAACCTCCAAGGACTCATGCTACACCCTATACGTCCCTTGGGGTACCAAGCAATGTTTAGGATCATTCTAATGGTTCTTATAAGTCCTAATACACATTCCTAGACCATTCTAAGCCTTTAGAATACTCTCTTAACCATTCTACACGTGTTAGAACCTCCAAGGACTCATGCTACACCCTCTACGTCATAAGTCCTAATACACATTCCTAGACCATTCTAAGCCTTTAGAATACTCTCTTAACCATTCTACACTTGTTAGAACCTCCAAGGACTCATGCTACACCCTCTACGTCCCTTGGGGTACAATGCAATGTTTAGGATCATTCTAATGGTTCTTATAAGTCCTAATACACATTCCTAGACCATTATAAGCCTTTAGAATACTCTCTTAACCATTCTACACTTGTTAGAACCTCCAAGGACTCATGCTACACCCTATACGTCCCTTGGGGTACCAAGCAATGTTTAGGATCATTCTAATGGTTCTTATAAGTCCTAATACACATTCCTAGACCATTCTAAGCCTTTAGAATACTCTCTTAACCATTCTACACGTGTTAGAACCTCCAAGGACTCATGCTACACCCTCTACGTCATAAGTCCTAATACACATTCCTAGACCATTCTAAGCCTTTAGAATACTCTCTTAACCATTCTACACTTGTTAGAACCTCCAAGGACTCATGCTACACCCTATACGTCCCTTGGGGTACCAAGCAATGTTTAGGATCATTCTAATGGTTCTTATAAGTCCTAATACACATTCCTAGACCATTCTAAGCCTTTAGAATACTCTCTTAACCATTCTACACTTGTTAGAACCTCCAAGGACTCATGCTACACCCTATACGTCCCTTGGGGTACCAAGCAATGTTTAGGATCATTCTAATGGTTCTTATAAGTCCTAATACACATTCCTAGACCATTCTAAGCCTTTAGAATACTCTCTTAACCATTCTACACGTGTTAGAACCTCCAAGGACTCATGCTACACCCTCTACGTCCCTTGGTGTACCAAGCAATGTTTAGGATTATACTAATGGTTCTTATAAGTCCTAATACACATTCCTAGACCTTTCTAAGCCTTTAGAATACTCTCTTAACCATTCTACACTTGTTAGAACCTCCAAGGACTCATGCTACACCCTCTACGTCCCTTGGGGTACAATGCAATGTTTAGGATCATTCTAATGGTTCTTATAAGTCCTAATACACATTCCTAGACCATTCTAAGCCTTTAGAATACTCTCTTAACCATTCTACACTTGTTAGAACCTCCAAGGACTCATGCTACACCCTATACGTCCCTTGGGGTACCAAGCAATGTTTAGGATCATTCTAATGGTTCTTATAAGTCCTAATACACATTCCTAGACCATTCTAAGCCTTTAGAATACTCTCTTAACCATTCTACACGTGTTAGAACCTCCAAGGACTCATGCTACACCCTCTACGTCATAAGTCCTAACACACATTCCTAGACCATTCTAAGCCTTTAGAATACTCTCTTAACCATTCTACACTTGTTAGAACCTCCAAGGACTCATGCTACACCCTCTACGTCCCTTGGGGTACAATGCAATGTTTAGGATCATTCTAATGGTTCTTATAAGTCCTAATACACATTCCTAGACCATTATAAGCCTTTAGAATACTCTCTTAACCATTCTACACTTGTTAGAACCTCCAAGGACTCATGCTACACCCTATACGTCCCTTGGGGTACCAAGCAATGTTTAGGATCATTCTAATGGTTCTTATAAGTCCTAATACACATTCCTAGACCATTCTAAGCCTTTAGAATACTCTCTTAACCATTCTACACGTGTTAGAACCTCCAAGGACTCATGCTACACCCTCTACGTCATAAGTCCTAATACACATTCCTAGACCATTCTAAGCCTTTAGAATACTCTCTTAACCATTCTACACTTGTTAGAACCTCCAAGGACTCATGCTACACCCTATACGTCCCTTGGGGTACCAAGCAATGTTTAGGATCATTCTAATGGTTCTTATAAGTCCTAATACACATTCCTAGACCATTCTAAGCCTTTAGAATACTCTCTTAACCATTCTACACTTGTTAGAACCTCCAAGGACTCATGCTACACCCTATACGTCCCTTGGGGTACCAAGCAATGTTTAGGATCATTCTAATGGTTCTTATAAGTCCTAATACACATTCCTAGACCATTCTAAGCCTTTAGAATACTCTCTTAACCATTCTACACGTGTTAGAACCTCCAAGGACTCATGCTACACCCTCTACGTCCCTTGGTGTACCAAGCAATGTTTAGGATTATACTAATGGTTCTTATAAGTCCTAATACACATTCCTAGACCTTTCTAAGCCTTTAGAATACTCTCTTAACCATTCTACACTTGTTAGAACCTCCAAGGACTCATGCTACACCCTCTACGTCCCTTGGGGTACAATGCAATGTTTAGGATCATTCTAATGGTTCTTATAAGTCCTAATACACATTCCTAGACCATTCTAAGCCTTTAGAATACTCTCTTAACCATTCTACACTTGTTAGAACCTCCAAGGACTCATGCTACACCCTATACGTCCCTTGGGGTACCAAGCAATGTTTAGGATCATTCTAATGGTTCTTATAAGTCCTAATACACATTCCTAGACCATTCTAAGCCTTTAGAATACTCTCTTAACCATTCTACACGTGTTAGAACCTCCAAGGACTCATGCTACACCCTCTACGTCATAAGTCCTAACACACATTCCTAGACCATTCTAAGCCTTTAGAATACTCTCTTAACCATTCTACACTTGTTAGAACCTCCAAGGACTCATGCTACACCCTCTACGTCCCTTGGGGTACAATGCAATGTTTAGGATCATTCTAATGGTTCTTATAAGTCCTAATACACATTCCTAGACCATTCTAAGCCTTTAGAATACTCTCTTAACCATTCTACACTTGTTAGAACCTCCAAGGACTCATGCTACACCCTCTACGTCCCTTGGGGTACCAAGCAATGTTTAGGATCATTCTAATGGTTCTTATAAGTCCTAATACACATTCCTAGACCATTCTAAGCCTTTAGAATACTCTCTTAACCATTCTACACTTGTTAGAACCTCCAAGGACTCATGCTACACCCTATACGTCCCTTGGGGTACCAAGCAATGTTTAGGATCATTCTAATGGTTCTTATAAGTCCTAATACACATTCCTAGACCATTCTAAGCCTTTAGAATACTCTCTTAACCATTCTACACGTGTTAGAACCTCCAAGGACTCATGCTACACCCTCTACGTCCCTTGGTGTACCAAGCAATGTTTAGGATTATACTAATGGTTCTTATAAGTCCTAATACACATTCCTAGACCTTTCTAAGCCTTTAGAATACTCTCTTAACCATTCTACACTTGTTAGAACCTCCAAGGACTCATGCTACACTCTCTACGTCCCTTGGGGTACCAAGCAATGTTTAGGATCATTCTAATGGTTCTTATAAGTCCTAATACACATTCCTAGACCATTCTAAGCCTTTAGAATACTCTCTTAACCATTCTACACTTGTTAGAACCTCCAAGGACTCATGCTACACCCTATACGTCCCTTGGGGTACCAAGCAATGTTTAGGATCATTCTAATGGTTCTTATAAGTCCTAATACACATTCCTAGACCATTCTAAGCCTTTAGAATACTCTCTTAACCATTCTACACTTGTTAGAACCTCCAAGGACTCATGCTACACCCTCTACGTCCCTTGGGGTACAATGCAATGTTTAGGATCATTCTAATGGTTCTTATAAGTCCTAATACACATTCCTAGACCATTCTAAGCCTTTAGAATACTCTCTTAACCATTCTACACTTGTTAGAACCTCCAAGGACTCATGCTACACCCTATACGTCCCTTGGGGTACCAAGCAATGTTTAGGATCATTCTAATGGTTCTTATAAGTCCTAATACACATTCCTAGACCATTCTAAGCCTTTAGAATACTCTCTTAACCATTCTACACGTGTTAGAACCTCCAAGGACTCATGCTACACCCTCTACGTCATAAGTCCTAATACACATTCCTAGACCATTCTAAGCCTTTAGAATACTCTCTTAACCATTCTACACTTGTTAGAATCTCCAAGGACTCATGCTACACCCTATACGTCCCTTGGGGTACCAAGCAATGTTTAGGATCATTCTAATGGTTCTTATAAGTCCTAATACACATTCCTAGACCATTCTAAGCCTTTAGAATACTCTCTTAACCATTCTACACTTGTTAGAACCTCCAAGGACTCATGCTACACCCTATACGTCCCTTGGGGTACCAAGCAATGTTTAGGATCATTCTAATGGTTCTTATAAGTCCTAATACACATTCCTAGACCATTCTAAGCCTTTAGAATACTCTCTTAACCATTCTACACGTGTTAGAACCTCCAAGGACTCATGCTACACCCTCTACGTCCCTTGGTGTACCAAGCAATGTTTAGGATTATACTAATGGTTCTTATAAGTCCTAATACACATTCCTAGACCTTTCTAAGCCTTTAGAATACTCTCTTAACCATTCTACACTTGTTAGAACCTCCAAGGACTCATGCTACACCCTCTACGTCCCTTGGGGTACAATGCAATGTTTAGGATCATTCTAATGGTTCTTATAAGTCCTAATACACATTCCTAGACCATTCTAAGCCTTTAGAATACTCTCTTAACCATTCTACACTTGTTAGAACCTCCAAGGACTCATGCTACACCCTATACGTCCCTTGGGGTACCAAGCAATGTTTAGGATCATTCTAATGGTTCTTATAAGTCCTAATACACATTCCTAGACCATTCTAAGCCTTTAGAATACTCTCTTAACCATTCTACACGTGTTAGAACCTCCAAGGACTCATGCTACACCCTCTACGTCATAAGTCCTAACACACATTCCTAGACCATTCTAAGCCTTTAGAATACTCTCTTAACCATTCTACACTTGTTAGAACCTCCAAGGACTCATGCTACACCCTCTACGTCCCTTGGGGTACAATGCAATGTTTAGGATCATTCTAATGGTTCTTATAAGTCCTAATACACATTCCTAGACCATTCTAAGCCTTTAGAATACTCTCTTAACCATTCTACACTTGTTAGAACCTCCAAGGACTCATGCTACACCCTCTACGTCCCTTGGGGTACCAAGCAATGTTTAGGATCATTCTAATGGTTCTTATAAGTCCTAATACACATTCCTAGACCATTCTAAGCCTTTAGAATACTCTCTTAACCATTCTACACTTGTTAGAACCTCCAAGGACTCATGCTACACCCTATACGTCCCTTGGGGTACCAAGCAATGTTTAGGATCATTCTAATGGTTCTTATAAGTCCTAATACACATTCCTAGACCATTCTAAGCCTTTAGAATACTCTCTTAACCATTCTACACTTGTTAGAACCTCCAAGGACTCATGCTACACCCTCTACGTCCCTTGGGGTACCAAGCAATGTTTAGGATCATTCTATTGGTTCTTATAAGTCCTAATACACATTCCTAGACCATTCTAAGCCTTTAGAATACTCTCTTAACCATTCTACACTTGTTAGAACCTCGAAGGACTCATGCTACACCCTCTACGTTCCTTGGGGTACAATGCAATGTTTAGGATCATTCTAATGGTTCTTATTAGTCCTAATACACATTCCTAGACCATTCTAAGCCTTTAGAATACTCTCTTAACCATTCTACACTTGTTAGAACCTCCAAGGACTCATGCTACACCCTCTACGTCCCTTGGGGTACCAAGCAATGTTTAGGATTATTCTAATGGTTCTTATAAGTCCTGATACACATTCCTAGACCATTCTAAGCCTTTAGAATACTCTCTTAACCATTCTACACGTGTTAGAACCTCCAAGGACTCATGCTACAACCTCTACGTCATAAGTCCTAATACACATTCCTAGACCATTCTAAGCCTTTAGAATACTCTCTTAACCATTCTACACTTGTTAGAACCTCCAAGGACTCATGCTACACCCTCTACGTCCCTTGGGGTACAATGCAATGTTTAGGATCATTCTAATGGTTCTTATAAGTCCTAATACACATTCCTAGACCATTCTAAGCCTTTAGAATACTCTCTTAACCATTCTACACGTGTTAGAACCTCCAAGGACTCATGCTACACCCTCTACGTCATAAGTCCTAACACACATTCCTAGACCATTCTAAGCCTTTAGAATACTCTCTTAACCATTCTACACTTGTTAGAACCTCGAAGGACTCATGCTACACCCTCTACGTCCCTTGGGGTACAATGCAATGTTTAGGATCATTCTAATGGTTCTTATAAGTCCTAATACACATTCCTAGACCATTCTAAGCCTTTAGAATACTCTCTTAACCATTCTACACTTGTTAGAACCTCCAAGGACTCATGCTACACCCTCTACGTCCCTTGGGGTACCAAGCAATGTTTAGGATCATTCTAATGGTTCTTATAAGTCCTAATACACATTCCTAGACCATTCTAAGCCTTTAGAATACTCTCTTAACCATTCTACACTTGTTAGAACCTCCAAGGACTCATGCTACACCCTATACGTCCCTTGGGGTACCAAGCAATGTTTAGGATCATTCTAATGGTTCTTATAAGTCCTAATACACATTCCTAGACCATTCTAAGCCTTTAGAATACTCTCTTAACCATTCTACACTTGTTAGAACCTCCAAGGACTCATGCTACACCCTCTACGTCCCTTGGGGTACCAAGCAATGTTTAGGATCATTCTATTGGTTCTTATAAGTCCTAATACACATTCCTAGACCATTCTAAGCCTTTAGAATACTCTCTTAACCATTCTACACTTGTTAGAACCTCGAAGGACTCATGCTACACCCTCTACGTTCCTTGGGGTACAATGCAATGTTTAGGATCATTCTAATGGTTCTTATTAGTCCTAATACACATTCCTAGACCATTCTAAGCCTTTAGAATACTCTCTTAACCATTCTACACTTGTTAGAACCTCCAAGGACTCATGCTACACCCTATACGTCCCTTGGGGTACCAAGCAATGTTTAGGATCATTCTAATGGTTCTTATAAGTCCTAATACACATTCCTTGACCATTCTAAACCTTTAGAATACTCTCTTAACCATTCTACACGTGTTAGAACCTCCAAGGACTCATGCTACACCCTCTACGTCCCTTGGGGTACCAAGCAATGTTTAGGATTATTCTAATGGTTCTTATAAGTCCTAATACACATTCCTAGACCATTCTAAGCCTTTTGAATACTCTCTTAACCATTCTACACTTGTTAGAACATCCAAGGACTCATGCTACACCCTCTACGTCCCTTGGTGTACCAAGCAATGTTTAGGATTATACTAATGGTTCTTATAAGTCCTAATAAACATTCCTAGACCATTCTAAGCCTTTAGAGAACTCTCTTAACCATTCTACACTTGTTAGAACCTCCAAGGACTCATGCTACACCCTCTACGTCCCTTGGGGTACCAAGTAATGTTTAGGATCATTCTATTGGTTCTTATAAGTCCTAATACACATTCCTAGACCATTCTAAGCCTTTTGAATACTCTCTTAACCATTCTACACTTGTTAGAACATCCAAGGACTCATGCTACACCCTCTACGTCCCTTGGTGTACCAAGCAATGTTTAGGATTATACTAATGGTTCTTATAAGTCCTAATAAAAATTCCTAGACCATTCTAAGCCTTTAGAGAACTCTCTTAACCATTCTACACTTGTTAGAACCTCCAAGGACTCATGCTACACCCTGTACGTCCCTTGGGGTACCAAGCAATGTTTAGGATCATTCTAATGGTTCTTATAAGTCCTAATACACATTCCTAGACCTTTCTAAGCCTTTAGAATACTCTCTTAACCATTCTACACTTGTTAGAACCTCCAAGGACTCATGCTACACCCTCTACGTCCCTTGGGGTACCAAGCAATGTTTAGGATCATTCTAATGGTTCTTATAAGTCCTAATAAACATTCCTTGACCATTCTAAGCCTTTAGAGAACTCTCTTAACCATTCTACACTTGTTAGAACCTCCAAGGACTCATGCTACACCCTCTACGTCCCTTGGGGTACCAAGCAATGTTTAGGATCATTCTAATGGTTCTTATAAGTCCTAATACACATTCCTAGACCATTCTAAGCCTTTAGAATACTCTCTTAACCATTCTACACTTGTTAGAACCTCCAAGGACTCATGCTACACCCTGTACGTCCCTTGGGGTACCAAGCAATGTTTAGGATCATTCTAATGGTTCTTATAAGTCCTAATACACATTCCTAGACCTTTCTAAGCCTTTAGAATACTCTCTTAACCATTCTACACTTGTTAGAACCTCCAAGGACTCATGCTACACCCTCTACGTCCCTTGGGGTACCAAGCAATGTTTAGGATCATTCTAATGGTTCTTATAAGTCCTAATACACATTCCTAGACCATTCTAAGCCTTTAGAATACTCTCTTAACCATTCTACACTTGTTAGAACCTCCAAGGACTCATGCTACACCCTATACGTCCCTTGGGGTACCAAGCAATGTTTAGGATCATTCTAATGGTTCTTATAAGTCCTAATACACATTCCTAGACCATTCTAAGCCTTTAGAATACTCTCTTAACCATTCTACACGTGTTAGAACCTCCAAGGACTCATGCTACACCCTCTACGTCATAAGTCCTAATACACATTCCTAGACCATTCTAAGCCTTTAGAATACTCTCTTAACCATTCTACACTTGTTAGAACCTCCAAGGACTCATGCTACACCCTCTACGTCCCTTGGGGTACAATGCAATGTTTAGGATCATTCTAATGGTTCTTATAAGTCCTAATACACATTCCTAGACCATTCTAAGCCTTTAGAATACTCTCTTAACCATTCTACACTTGTTAGAACCTCCAAGGACTCATGCTACACCCTCTACGTCCCTTGGGGTACCAAGCAATGTTTAGGATTATTCTAATGGTTCTTATAAGTCCTAATACACATTCCTAGACCATTCTAAGCCTTTTGAATACTCTCTTAACCATTCTACACTTGTTAGAACATCCAAGGACTCATGCTACACCCTCTACGTCCCTTGGTGTACCAAGCAATGTTTAGGATTATACTAATGGTTCTTATAAGTCCTAATAAACATTCCTAGACCATTCTAAGCCTTTAGAGAACTCTCTTAACCATTCTACACTTGTTAGAACCTCCAAGGACTCATGCTACACCCTCTACGTCCCTTGGGGTACCAAGCAATGTTTAGGATCATTCTATTGGTTCTTATAAGTCCTAATACACATTCCTAGACCATTCTAAGCCTTTTGAATACTCTCTTAACCATTCTACACTTGTTAGAACATCCAAGGACTCATGCTACACCCTCTACGTCCCTTGGTGTACCAAGCAATGTTTAGGATTATACTAATGGTTCTTATAAGTCCTAATAAACATTCCTAGACCATTCTAAGCCTTTAGAGAACTCTCTTAACCATTCTACACTTGTTAGAACCTCCAAGGACTCATGCTACACCCTGTACGTCCCTTGGGGTACCAAGCAATGTTTAGGATCATTCTAATGGTTCTTATAAGTCCTAATACACATTCCTAGACCTTTCTAAGCCTTTAGAATACTCTCTTAACCATTCTACACTTGTTAGAACCTCCAAGGACTCATGCTACACCCTCTACGTCCCTTGGGGTACCAAGCAATGTTTAGGATCATTCTAATGGTTCTTATAAGTCCTAATAAACATTCCTTGACCATTCTAAGCCTTTAGAGAACTCTCTTAACCATTCTACACTTGTTAGAACCTCCAAGGACTCATGCTACACCCTCTACGTCCCTTGGGGTACCAAGCAATGTTTAGGATCATTCTAATGGTTCTTATAAGTCCTAATACACATTCCTAGACCATTCTAAGCCTTTAGAATACTCTCTTAACCATTCTACACTTGTTAGAACCTCCAAGGACTCATGCTACACCCTGTACGTCCCTTGGGGTACCAAGCAATGTTTAGGATCATTCTAATGGTTCTTATAAGTCCTAATACACATTCCTAGACCTTTCTAAGCCTTTAGAATACTCTCTTAACCATTCTACACTTGTTAGAACCTCCAAGGACTCATGCTACACCCTCTACGTCCCTTGGGGTACCAAGCAATGTTTAGGATCATTCTAATGGTTCTTATAAGTCCTAATACACATTCCTAGACCATTCTAAGCCTTTAGAATACTCTCTTAACCATTCTACACTTGTTAGAACCTCCAAGGACTCATGCTACACCCTATACGTCCCTTGGGGTACCAAGCAATGTTTAGGATCATTCTAATGGTTCTTATAAGTCCTAATACACATTCCTAGACCATTCTAAGCCTTTAGAATACTCTCTTAACCATTCTACACGTGTTAGAACCTCCAAGGACTCATGCTACACCCTCTACGTCATAAGTCCTAATACACATTCCTAGACCATTCTAAGCCTTTAGAATACTCTCTTAACCATTCTACACTTGTTAGAACCTCCAAGGACTCATGCTACACCCTCTACGTCCCTTGGGGTACAATGCAATGTTTAGGATCATTCTAATGGTTCTTATAAGTCCTAATACACATTCCTAGACCATTCTAAGCCTTTAGAATACTCTCTTAACCATTCTACACTTGTTAGAACCTCCAAGGACTCATGCTACACCCTATACGTCCCTTGGGGTACCAAGCAATGTTTAGGATCATTCTAATGGTTCTTATAAGTCCTAATACACATTCCTAGACCATTCTAAGCCTTTAGAATACTCTCTTAACCATTCTACACGTGTTAGAACCTCCAAGGACTCATGCTACACCCTCTACGTCATAAGTCCTAATACACATTCCTAGACCATTCTAAGCCTTTAGAATACTCTCTTAACCATTCTACACTTGTTAGAACCTCCAAGGACTCATGCTACACCCTATACGTCCCTTGGGGTACCAAGCAATGTTTAGGATCATTCTAATGGTTCTTATAAGTCCTAATACACATTCCTATACCATTCTAAGCCTTTAGAATACTCTCTTAACCATTCTACACGTGTTAGAACCTCCAAGGACTCATGCTACACCCTGTACGTCCCTTGGGGTACAATGCAATGTTTAGGATCATTCTAATGGTTCTTATAAGTCCTAATAAACATTCCTAGACCATTCTAAGCCTTTAGAATACTCTCTTAACCATTCTACACTTGTTAGAACCTCCAAGGACTCATGCTACACCCTCTACGTCCCTTGGGGTACCAAGCAATGTTTAGGATCATTCTAATGGTTCTTATAAGTCCTAATACACATTCCTAGACCTTTCTAAGCCTTTAGAATACTCTCTTAACCATTCTACACTTGTTAGAACCTCCAAGGACTCATGCTACACCCTCTACGTCCCTTGGGGTACCAAGCAATGTTTAGGATCATTCTAATGGTTCTTATAAGTCCTAATACACATTCCTAGACCATTCTAAGCCTTTAGAATACTCTCTTAACCATTCTACACGTGTTAGAACCTCCAAGGACTCATGCTACACCCTATACGTCCCTTGGGGTACCAAGCAATGTTTAGGATCATTCTAATGGTTCTTATAAGTCCTAATACACATTCCTAGACCTTTCTAAGCCTTTAGAATACTCTCTTAACCATTCTACACTTGTTAGAACCTCCAAGGACTCATGCTACACCCTCTACGTCCCTTGGGGTACCAAGCAATGTTTAGGATCATTCTAATGGTTCTTATAAGTCCTAATACACATTCCTAGACCATTCTAAGCCTTTAGAATACTCTCTTAACCATTCTACACGTGTTAGAACCTCCAAGGACTCATGCTACACCCTCTACGTCATAAGTCCTAATACACATTCCTAGACCATTCTAAGCCTTTAGAATACTCTCTTAACCATTCTACACTTGTTAGAACCTCCAAGGACTCATGCTACACCCTATACGTCCCTTGGGGTACCAAGCAATGTTTAGGATCATTCTAATGGTTCTTATAAGTCCTAATACACATTCCTATACCATTCTAAGCCTTTAGAATACTCTCTTAACCATTCTACACGTGTTAGAACCTCCAAGGACTCATGCTACACCCTGTACGTCCCTTGGGGTACAATGCAATGTTTAGGATCATTCTAATGGTTCTTATAAGTCCTAATAAACATTCCTAGACCATTCTAAGCCTTTAGAATACTCTCTTAACCATTCTACACTTGTTAGAACCTCCAAGGACTCATGCTACACCCTCTACGTCCCTTGGGGTACCAAGCAATGTTTAGGATCATTCTAATGGTTCTTATAAGTCCTAATACACATTCCTAGACCTTTCTAAGCCTTTAGAATACTCTCTTAACCATTCTACACTTGTTAGAACCTCCAAGGACTCATGCTACACCCTCTACGTCCCTTGGGGTACCAAGCAATGTTTAGGATCATTCTATTGGTTCTTATAAGTCCTAATACACATTCCTAGACCATTCTAAGCCTTTAGAATACTCTCTTAACCATTCTACACTTGTTAGAACCTCCATGGACTCATGATACACCCTCTACGTCCCTTGGGGTACCAAGCAATGTTTAGGATCATTCTAATGGTTCTTATAAGTCCTAATACACATTCCTAGACCATTCTAAGCCTTTAGAATACTCTCTTAACCATTCTACACTTGTTAGAACCTCCAAGGACTCATGCTACACCCTCTACGTCATAAGTCCTAACACACATTCCTAGACCATTCTAAGCCTTTAGAATACTCTCTTAACCATTCTACACTTGTTAGAACCTCCAAGGACTCATGCTACACCCTATACGTCCCTTGGGGTACCAAGCAATGTTTAGGATCATTCTAATGGTTCTTATAAGTCCTAATACACATTCCTAGACCATTCTAAGCCTTTAGAATACTCTCTTAACCATTCTACACGTGTTAGAACCTCCAAGGACTCATGCTACACCCTCTACGTCATAAGTCCTAATACACATTCCTAGACCATTCTAAGCCTTTAGAATACTCTCTTAACCATTCTACACTTGTTAGAACCTCCAAGGACTCATGCTACACCCTATACGTCCCTTGGGGTACCAAGCAATGTTTAGGATCATTCTAATGGTTCTTATAAGTCCTAATACACATTCCTATACCATTCTAAGCCTTTAGAATACTCTCTTAACCATTCTACACGTGTTAGAACCTCCAAGGACTCATGCTACACCCTGTACGTCCCTTGGGGTACAATGCAATGTTTAGGATCATTCTAATGGTTCTTATAAGTCCTAATAAACATTCCTAGACCATTCTAAGCCTTTAGAATACTCTCTTAACCATTCTACACTTGTTAGAACCTCCAAGGACTCATGCTACACCCTCTACGTCCCTTGGGGTACCAAGCAATGTTTAGGATCATTCTAATGGTTCTTATAAGTCCTAATACACATTCCTAGACCTTTCTAAGCCTTTAGAATACTCTCTTAACCATTCTACACTTGTTAGAACCTCCAAGGACTCATGCTACACCCTCTACGTCCCTTGGGGTACAATGCAATGTTTAGGATCATTCTAATGGTTCTTATAAGTCCTAATACACATTCCTAGACCATTCTAAGCCTTTAGAATACTCTCTTAACCATTCTACACTTGTTAGAACCTCCAAGGACTCATGCTACACCCTATACGTCCCTTGGGGTACCAAGCAATGTTTAGGATCATTCTAATGGTTCTTATAAGTCCTAATACACATTCCTAGACCATTCTAAGCCTTTAGAATACTCTCTTAACCATTCTACACGTGTTAGAACCTCCAAGGACTCATGCTACACCCTCTACGTCATAAGTCCTAATACACATTCCTAGACCATTCTAAGCCTTTAGAATACTCTCTTAACCATTCTACACTTGTTAGAACCTCCAAGGACTCATGCTACACCCTATACGTCCCTTGGGGTACCAAGCAATGTTTAGGATCATTCTAATGGTTCTTATAAGTCCTAATACACATTCCTATACCATTCTAAGCCTTTAGAATACTCTCTTAACCATTCTACACGTGTTAGAACCTCCAAGGACTCATGCTACACCCTGTACGTCCCTTGGGGTACAATGCAATGTTTAGGATCATTCTAATGGTTCTTATAAGTCCTAATAAACATTCCTAGACCATTCTAAGCCTTTAGAATACTCTCTTAACCATTCTACACTTGTTAGAACCTCCAAGGACTCATGCTACACCCTCTACGTCCCTTGGGGTACCAAGCAATGTTTAGGATCATTCTAATGGTTCTTATAAGTCCTAATACACATTCCTAGACCTTTCTAAGCCTTTAGAATACTCTCTTAACCATTCTACACTTGTTAGAACCTCCAAGGACTCATGCTACACCCTCTACGTCCCTTGGGGTACCAAGCAATGTTTAGGATCATTCTAATGGTTCTTATAAGTCCTAATACACATTCCTAGACCATTCTAAGCCTTTAGAATACTCTCTTAACCATTCTACACGTGTTAGAACCTCCAAGGACTCATGCTACACCCTCTACGTCATAAGTCCTAACACACATTCCTAGACCATTCTAAGCCTTTAGAATACTCTCTTAACCATTCTACACTTGTTAGAACCTCCAAGGACTCATGCTACACCCTCTACGTCCCTTGGGGTACAATGCAATGTTTAGGATCATTCTAATGGTTCTTATAAGTCCTAATACACATTCCTAGACCATTCTAAGCCTTTAGAATACTCTCTTAACCATTCTACACGTGTTAGAACCTCCAAGGACTCATGCTACACCCTGTACGTCCCTTGGGGTACAATGCAATGTTTAGGATCATTCTAATGGTTCTTATAAGTCCTAATAAACATTCCTAGACCATTCTAAGCCTTTAGAATACTCTCTTAACCATTCTACACTTGTTAGAACCTCCAAGGACTCATGCTACACCCTCTACGTCCCTTGGGGTACCAAGCAATGTTTAGGATCATTCTAATGGTTCTTATAAGTCCTAATACACATTCCTAGACCTTTCTAAGCCTTTAGAATACTCTCTTAACCATTCTACACTTGTTAGAACCTCCAAGGACTCATGCTACACCCTCTACGTCCCTTGGGGTACCAAGCAATGTTTAGGATCATTCTAATGGTTCTTATAAGTCCTAATACACATTCCTAGACCATTCTAAGCCTTTAGAATACTCTCTTAACCATTCTACACGTGTTAGAACCTCCAAGGACTCATGCTACACCCTCTACGTCCCTTGGGGTACAATGCAATGTTTAGGATCATTCTAATGGTTCTTATTAGTCCTAATACACATTCCTAGACCATTCTAAGCCTTTAGAATACTCTCTTAACCATTCTACACTTGTTAGAACCTCCAAGGACTCATGCTACACCCTCTACGTCCCTTGGGGTACCAAGCAATGTTTAGGATCATTCTAATGGTTCTTATAAGTCCTAATACACATTCCTAGACCATTCTAAGCCTTTAGAATACTCTCTTAACCATTCTACACTTGTTAGAACCTCCAAGGACTCATGCTACACCCTCTACGTCCCTTGGGGTACCAAGCAATGTTTAGGATCATTCTATTGGTTCTTATAAGTCCTAATACACATTCCTAGACCATTCTAAGCCTTTAGAATACTCTCTTAACCATTCTACACTTGTTAGAACCTCCATGGACTCATGATACACCCTCTACGTCCCTTGGGGTACCAAGCAATGTTTAGGATCATTCTAATGGTTCTTATAAGTCCTAATACACATTCCTAGACCATTCTAAGCCTTTAGAATACTCTCTTAACCATTCTACACTTGTTAGAACCTCCAAGGACTCATGCTACACCCTCTACGTCATAAGTCCTAACACACATTCCTAGACCATTCTAAGCCTTTAGAATACTCTCTTAACCATTCTACACTTGTTAGAACCTCCAAGGACTCATGCTACACCCTATACGTCCCTTGGGGTACCAAGCAATGTTTAGGATCATTCTAATGGTTCTTATAAGTCCTAATACACATTCCTAGACCATTCTAAGCCTTTAGAATACTCTCTTAACCATTCTACACGTGTTAGAACCTCCAAGGACTCATGCTACACCCTCTACGTCATAAGTCCTAATACACATTCCTAGACCATTCTAAGCCTTTAGAATACTCTCTTAACCATTCTACACTTGTTAGAACCTCCAAGGACTCATGCTACACCCTATACGTCCCTTGGGGTACCAAGCAATGTTTAGGATCATTCTAATGGTTCTTATAAGTCCTAATACACATTCCTATACCATTCTAAGCCTTTAGAATACTCTCTTAACCATTCTACACGTGTTAGAACCTCCAAGGACTCATGCTACACCCTGTACGTCCCTTGGGGTACAATGCAATGTTTAGGATCATTCTAATGGTTCTTATAAGTCCTAATAAACATTCCTAGACCATTCTAAGCCTTTAGAATACTCTCTTAACCATTCTACACTTGTTAGAACCTCCAAGGACTCATGCTACACCCTCTACGTCCCTTGGGGTACCAAGCAATGTTTAGGATCATTCTAATGGTTCTTATAAGTCCTAATACACATTCCTAGACCTTTCTAAGCCTTTAGAATACTCTCTTAACCATTCTACACTTGTTAGAACCTCCAAGGACTCATGCTACACCCTCTACGTCCCTTGGGGTACCAAGCAATGTTTAGGATCATTCTATTGGTTCTTATAAGTCCTAATACACATTCCTAGACCATTCTAAGCCTTTAGAATACTCTCTTAACCATTCTACACTTGTTAGAACCTCCAAGGACTCATGATACACCCTCTACATCCCTTGGGGTACCAAGCAATGTTTAGGATCATTCTAATGGTTCTTATAAGTCCTAATACACATTCCTAGACCATTCTAAGCCTTTAGAATACTCTCTTAACCATTCTACACTTGTTAGAACCTCGAAGGACTCATGCTACACCCTCTACGTTCCTTGGGGTACAATGCAATGTTTAGGATCATTCTAATGGTTCTTATTAGTCCTAATACACATTCCTAGACCATTCTAAGCCTTTAGAATACTCTCTTAACCATTCTACACTTCTTAGAACCTCCAAGGACTCATGCTACACCCTCTACGTCCCTTGGGGTACCAAGCAATGTTTAGGATCATTCTATTGGTTCTTATAAGTCCTAATACACATTCCTAGACCATTCTAAGCCTTTAGAATACTCTCTTAACCATTCTACACTTGTTAGAACCTCCATGGACTCATGATACACCCTCTACGTCCCTTGGGGTACCAAGCAATGTTTAGGATCATTCTAATGGTTCTTATAAGTCCTAATACACATTCCTAGACCATTCTAAGCCTTTAGAATACTCTCTTAACCATTCTACACTTGTTAGAACCTCCAAGGACTCATGCTACACCCTCTACGTCCCTTGGGGTACCAAGCAATGTTTAGGATCATTCTATTGGTTCTTATAAGTCCTAATACACATTCCTAGACCATTCTAAGCCTTTAGAATACTCTCTTAACCATTCTACACTTGTTAGAACCTCCATGGACTCATGATACACCCTCTACGTCCCTTGGGGTACCAAGCAATGTTTAGGATCATTCTAATGGTTCTTATAAGTCCTAATACACATTCCTAGACCATTCTAAGCCTTTAGAATACTCTCTTAACCATTCTACACTTGTTAGAACCTCCAAGGACTCATGCTACACCCTCTACGTCCCTTGGGGTACCAAGCAATGTTTAGGATCATTCTATTGGTTCTTATAAGTCCTAATACACATTCCTAGATCATTCTAAGCCTTTAGAATACTCTCTTAACCATTCTACACTTGTTAGAACCTCGAAGGACTCATGCTACACCCTCTACGTTCCTTGGGGTACAATGCAATGTTTAGGATCATTCTAATGGTTCTTATTAGTCCTAATACACATTCCTAGACCATTCTAAGCCTTTAGAATACTCTCTTAACCATTCTACACGTGTTAGAACCTCCAAGGACTCATGCTACACCCTCTACGTCATAAGTCCTAATACACATTCCTAGACCATTCTAAGCCTTTAGAATACTCTCTTAACCATTCTACACTTGTTAGAACCTCCAAGGACTCATGCTACACCCTCTACGTCATAAGTCCTAACACACATTCCTAGACCATTCTAAGCCTTTAGAATACTCTCTTAACCATTCTACACTTGTTAGAACCTCCAAGGACTCATGCTACACCCTATACGTCCCTTGGGGTACCAAGCAATGTTTAGGATCATTCTAATGGTTCTTATAAGTCCTAATACACATTCCTAGACCATTCTAAGCCTTTAGAATACTCTCTTAACCATTCTACACGTGTTAGAACCTCCAAGGACTCATGCTACACCCTCTACGTCATAAGTCCTAATACACATTCCTAGACCATTCTAAGCCTTTAGAATACTCTCTTAACCATTCTACACTTGTTAGAACCTCCAAGGACTCATGCTACACCCTATACGTCCCTTGGGGTACCAAGCAATGTTTAGGATCATTCTAATGGTTCTTATAAGTCCTAATACACATTCCTATACCATTCTAAGCCTTTAGAATACTCTCTTAACCATTCTACACGTGTTAGAACCTCCAAGGACTCATGCTACACCCTGTACGTCCCTTGGGGTACAATGCAATGTTTAGGATCATTCTAATGGTTCTTATAAGTCCTAATAAACATTCCTAGACCATTCTAAGCCTTTAGAATACTCTCTTAACCATTCTACACTTGTTAGAACCTCCAAGGACTCATGCTACACCCTCTACGTCCCTTGGGGTACCAAGCAATGTTTAGGATCATTCTAATGGTTCTTATAAGTCCTAATACACATTCCTAGACCTTTCTAAGCCTTTAGAATACTCTCTTAACCATTCTACACTTGTTAGAACCTCCAAGGACTCATGCTACACCCTCTACGTCCCTTGGGGTACCAAGCAATGTTTAGGATCATTCTATTGGTTCTTATAAGTCCTAATACACATTCCTAGACCATTCTAAGCCTTTAGAATACTCTCTTAACCATTCTACACTTGTTAGAACCTCCAAGGACTCATGATACACCCTCTACATCCCTTGGGGTACCAAGCAATGTTTAGGATCATTCTAATGGTTCTTATAAGTCCTAATACACATTCCTAGACCATTCTAAGCCTTTAGAATACTCTCTTAACCATTCTACACTTGTTAGAACCTCGAAGGACTCATGCTACACCCTCTACGTTCCTTGGGGTACAATGCAATGTTTAGGATCATTCTAATGGTTCTTATTAGTCCTAATACACATTCCTAGACCATTCTAAGCCTTTAGAATACTCTCTTAACCATTCTACACTTCTTAGAACCTCCAAGGACTCATGCTACACCCTCTACGTCCCTTGGGGTACCAAGCAATGTTTAGGATCATTCTATTGGTTCTTATAAGTCCTAATACACATTCCTAGACCATTCTAAGCCTTTAGAATACTCTCTTAACCATTCTACACTTGTTAGAACCTCCATGGACTCATGATACACCCTCTACGTCCCTTGGGGTACCAAGCAATGTTTAGGATCATTCTAATGGTTCTTATAAGTCCTAATACACATTCCTAGACCATTCTAAGCCTTTAGAATACTCTCTTAACCATTCTACACTTGTTAGAACCTCCAAGGACTCATGCTACACCCTCTACGTCCCTTGGGGTACCAAGCAATGTTTAGGATCATTCTATTGGTTCTTATAAGTCCTAATACACATTCCTAGACCATTCTAAGCCTTTAGAATACTCTCTTAACCATTCTACACTTGTTAGAACCTCCATGGACTCATGATACACCCTCTACGTCCCTTGGGGTACCAAGCAATGTTTAGGATCATTCTAATGGTTCTTATAAGTCCTAATACACATTCCTAGACCATTCTAAGCCTTTAGAATACTCTCTTAACCATTCTACACTTGTTAGAACCTCCAAGGACTCATGCTACACCCTCTACGTCCCTTGGGGTACCAAGCAATGTTTAGGATCATTCTATTGGTTCTTATAAGTCCTAATACACATTCCTAGATCATTCTAAGCCTTTAGAATACTCTCTTAACCATTCTACACTTGTTAGAACCTCGAAGGACTCATGCTACACCCTCTACGTTCCTTGGGGTACAATGCAATGTTTAGGATCATTCTAATGGTTCTTATTAGTCCTAATACACATTCCTAGACCATTCTAAGCCTTTAGAATACTCTCTTAACCATTCTACACTTGTTAGAACCTCCAAGGACTCATGCTACACCCTCTACGTCCCTTGGGGTACCAAGCAATGTTTAGGATCATTCTATTGGTTCTTATAAGTCCTAATACACATTCCTAGACCATTCTAAGCCTTTAGAATACTCTCTTAACCATTCTACACTTGTTAGAACCTCCAAGGACTCATGCTACACCCTCTACGTCCCTTAGTGTACAAAGCAATGTTTAGGATTATACTAATGGTTCTTATAAGTCCTAATAAACATTCCTAGACCA
Organism: Crotalaria pallida; assembly: GCA_037953625.1. Lineage (NCBI taxonomy): Eukaryota > Viridiplantae > Streptophyta > Magnoliopsida > Fabales > Fabaceae > Crotalaria > Crotalaria pallida. Next base: position 101,650,049 of record CM075654.1, on the reverse strand, counting down.
TTCTAAGCCTTTAGAGAACTCTCTTAACCATTCTACACTTGTAAGAACCTCCAAGGACTCATGCTACACCCTCTACGTCCCTTGGGGTACCAAGCAATGTTTAGGATTATTCTAATGGTTCTTATATGTCCTAATACACATTCCTAGACCATTCTAAGCCTTTTGAATACTCTCTTAACCATTCTACACTTGTTAGAACATCCAAGGACTCATGCTACACCCTCTACGTCCCTTGGTGTACCAAGCAATGTTTAGGATTATACTAATGGTTCTTATAAGTCCTAATAAACATTCCTAGACCATTCTAAGCCTTTAGAGAACTCTCTTAACCATTCTACACTTGTTAGAACCTCCAAGGACTCATGCTACACCCTCTACGTCCCTTGGGGTACCAAGCAATGTTTAGGATCATTCTAATGGTTCTTATAAGTCCTAATACACATTCCTAGACCATTCTAAGCCTTTAGAATACTCTCTTAACCATTCTACACTTGTTAGAACCTCCAAGGACTCATGCTACACCCTCTACGTCCCTTGGGGTACAATGCAATGTTTAGGATCATTCTAATGGTTCTTATAAGTCCTAATACACATTCCTAGACCATTCTAAGCCTTTAGAGAACTCTCCTAACCATTCTACACTTGTTAGAACCTCCAAGGACTCATGCTACACCCTCTACGTCCCTTGGGGTACCAAGCAATGTTTAGGATCATTCTAATGGTTCTTATAAGTCCTAATACACATTCCTAGACCATTCTAAGCCTTTAGAATACTCTCTTAACCATTCTACACTTGTTAGAACCTTCAAGGACTCATGCTCACCCTATACGTCCCTTGGTGTACCAAGCAATGTTTAGGATTATACTAATGGTTCTTATAAGTCCTAATAAACATTCCTAGACCATTCTAAGCCTTTAGAGAACTCTCTTAACCATTCTACACTTGTTAGAACCTCCAAGGACTCATGCTACACCCTCTACGTCCCTTGGGGTACCAAGCAATGTTTAGGATCATTCTATTGGTTCTTATAAGTCCTAATACACATTCCTAGACCATTCTAAGCCTTTAGAATACTCTCTTAACCATTCTACACTTGTTAGAACCTCCAAGGACTCATGATACACCCTCTACGTCCCTTGGGGTACCAAGCAATGTTTAGGATCATTCTAATGGTTCTTATAAGTCCTAATACACATTCCTAGACCATTCTAAGCCTTTAGAATACTATCTTAACCATTCTACACTTGTTAGAACCTCCAAGGACTCATGCTACACCCTCTACGTCCCTTGGGGTACCAAGCAATGTTTAGGATCATTCTATTGGTTCTTATAAGTCCTAATACACATTCCTAGACCATTCTAAGCCTTTAGAATACTCTCTTAACCATTCTACACTTGTTAGAACCTCCAAGGACTCATGATACACCCTCTACGTCCCTTGGGGTACCAAGCAATGTTTAGGATCATTCTAATGGTTCTTATAAGTCCTAATACACATTCCTAGACCATTCTAAGCCTTTAGAATACTCTCTTAACCATTCTACACTTGTTAGAACCTCGAAGGACTCATGCTACACCCTCTACGTTCCTTGGGGTACAATGCAATGTTTAGGATCATTCTAATGGTTCTTATTAGTCCTAATACACATTCCTAGACCATTCTAAGCCTTTAGAATACTCTCGTAACCATTCTACACTTCTTAGAACCTCCAAGGACTCATGCTACACCCTCTACGTCCCTTGGGGTACCAAGCAATGTTTAGGATCATTCTATTGGTTCTTATAAGTCCTAATACACATTCCTAGACCATTCTAAGCCTTTAGAATACTCTCTTAACCATTCTACACTTGTTAGAACCTCCAAGGACTCATGCTACACCCTCTACGTCCCTTGGGGTACCAAGCAATGTTTAGGATCATTCTAATGGTTCTTATAAGTCCTAATACACATTCCTAGACCATTCTAAGCCTTTAGAATACTCTCTTAACCATTCTACACTTGTTAGAACCTTCAAGGACTCATGCTCACCCTATACGTCCCTTGGTGTACCAAGCAATGTTTAGGATTATACTAATGGTTCTTATAAGTCCTAATAAACATTCCTAGACCATTCTAAGCCTTTAGAGAACTCTCTTAACCATTCTACACTTGTTAGAACCTCCAAGGACTCATGATACACCCTCTACGTCCCTTGGGGTACCAAGCAATGTTTAGGATCATTCTAATGGTTCTTATAAGTCCTAATACACATTCCTAGACCATTCTAAGCCTTTAGAATACTCTCTTAACCATTCTACACTTGTTAGAACCTCGAAGGACTCATGCTACACCCTCTACGTTCCTTGGGGTACAATGCAATGTTTAGGATCATTCTAATGGTTCTTATTAGTCCTAATACACATTCCTAGACCATTCTAAGCCTTTAGAATACTCTCGTAACCATTCTACACTTCTTAGAACCTCCAAGGACTCATGCTACAACCTCTACGTCCCTTGGTGTACCAAGCAATGTTTAGGATTATACTAATGGTTCTTATAAGTCCTAATAAACATTCCTAGACCATTCTAAGCCTTTAGAGAACTCTCTTAACCATTCTACACTTGTAAGAACCTCCAAGGACTCTTGCTACACCCTCTACGTCCCTTGGGGTACCAAGCAATGTTTAGGATTATTCTAATGGTTCTTATAAGTCCTAATACACATTCCTAGACCATTCTAAGCCTTTTGAATACTCTCTTAACCATTCTACACTTGTTAGAACATCCAAGGACTCATGCTACACCCTCTACGTCCCTTGGTGTACCAAGCAATATTTAGGATTATACTAATGGTTCTTATAAGTCCTAATAAACATTCCTAGACCATTCTAAGCCTTTAGAGAACTCTCTTAACCATTCTACACTTGTTAGAACCTCCAAGGACTCATGCTACACCCTCTACGTCCCTTGGGTTACCAAGCAATGTTTAGGATCATTCTAATGGTTCTTATAAGTCCTAATACACATTCCTAGACCATTCTAAGCCTTTAGAATACTCTCTTAACCATTCTACACTTGTTAGAACCTCCAAGGACTCATGCTACACCCTCTACGTCCCTTGGGGTACAATGCAATGTTTAGGATCATTCTAATGGTTCTTATAAGTCCTAATACACATTCCTAGACCATTCTAAGCCTTTAGAATACTCTCCTAACCATTCTACACTTGTTAGAAACTCCAAGGACTCATGCTACACCCTCTACGTCCCTTGGGGTACAATGCAATGTTTAGGATCATTCTAATGGTTCTTATAAGTCCTAATACACATTCCTAGACCATTCTAAGCCTTTAGAATACTCTCTTAACCATTCTACACTTGTTAGAACCTCCAAGGACTCATGCTACACCCTCTACGTCCCTTGGGGTACCAAGCAATGTTTAGGATCATTCTAATGGTTCTTATATGTCCTATTACACATTCATAGACCATTTTAAGCCTTTAGAATACTCTCTTAACCATTCTACACTTGTTAGAAACTCCAAGGACTCATGCTACACCCTCTACGTCCCTTGGGGTACAATGCAATGTTTAGGATCATTCTAATGGTTCTTATAAGTCCTAATACACATTCCTAGACCATTCTAAGCCTTTAGAATACTCTCTTAACCATTCTAAACTTGTTAGAACCTCCAAGGACCCATGCTACACCCTCTACGTCCCTTGGGGTACCAAGCAATGTTTAGGATCATTCTATTGGTTCTTATAAGTCCTAATACACATTCCTAGACCATTCTAAGCCTTTAGAATACTCTCTTAACCATTCTACACTTGTTAGAACCTCCAAGGACTCATGCTACACCCTCTACGTCCCTTGGGGTACCAAGTAATGTTTAGGATCATTCTAATGGTTCTTATAAGTCCTAATACACATTCCTAGACCATTCTAAGCCATTGGAATACTCTCTTAACCATTCTACACTTGTTAGAACCTCCAAGGACTCATGCTACACCCTCTACGTCCCTTGGTGTACCAAGCAATGTTTAGGATTATACTAATGGTTCTTATAGGTCCTAATACACATTCCTAGACCTTTCTAAGCCTTTAGAGAACTCTCTTAACCATTCTACACTTGTTAGAACCTCCAAGGACTCATGCTACACCCTCTACGTCCCTTGGTGTACCAAGCAATGTTTAGGATTATACTAATGGTTCTTATAAGTCCTAATAAACATTCCTAGACCATTCTAAGCCTTTAGAGAACTCTCTTAACCATTCTACACTTGCTAGAACCTCCAAGGACTCATGCTACACCCTCTACGTCCCTTGGTGTACCAAGCAATGTTTAAGATCATACTAATGGTTCTTATAAGTCCTAATACACATTCCTAGACCATTCTAAGCCTTTAGAATACTCTCTTAACCATTCTACACTTGTTAGAACCTCCGAGGACTCATGCTACACCCTCTACGTCCCTTGGTGTACCAAGCAATGTTTAGGATCATTCTAATGGTTCTTATAAGTCCTAATACACATTCCTAGACCATTCTAAGCCTTTAGAGAACTCTCTTAACCATTCTACACTTGTTAGAACCTCCAAGGACTCATGCTACACCCTCTACGTCCCTTGGTGTACCAAGCAATGTTTAGGATTATACTAATGGTTCTTATAAGTCCTAATAAACATTCCTAGACCATTCTAAGCCTTTAGAGAACTCTCTTAACCATTCTACACTTGTTAGAACCTCCAAGGACTCATGCTACACCCTCTACGTCCCTTGGGGTACCAAGCAATGTTTAGGATCATTCTAATGGTTCTTATAAGTCCTAATACACATTCCTAGACCATTCTAAGCCTTTAGAGAACTCTCTTAACTATTCTACACTTGTTAGAACCTCCAAGGACTCATGCTACACCCTCTACGTCCCTTGGGGTACCGAGCAATGTTTAGGATCATTCTAATGGTTCTTATAAGTCCTAATACACATTCCTAGACCATTCTAAGCCTTTAGAATACTCCCTTAACAATTCTACACTTGTTAGAACCTCCAAGGACTCATGCTACACCCTCTACGTCCCTTGGGGTACAATGCAATGTTTAGGATCATTCTAATGGTTCTTATAAGTCCTAATACACATTCCTAGACCATTCTAAGCCTTTAGAATACTCTCTTAACCACTCTACACTTGTTAGAACCTCCAAGGACTCATGCTACACCCTCTACGTCCCTTGGTGTACCAAGCAATGTTTAGGATTATACTAATGGTTCTTATAAGTCCTAATAAACATTCCTAGACCATTCTAAGCCTTTAGAGAACTCTCTTAACCATTCTACACTTGCTAGAACCTCCAAGGACTCATGCTACACCCTCTACGTCCCTTGGTGTACCAAGCAATGTTTAAGATCATACTAATGGTTCTTATAAGTCCTAATACACATTCCTAGACCATTCTAAGCCTTTAGAATACTCTCTTAACCATTCTACACTTGTTAGAACCTCCGAGGACTCATGCTACACCCTCTACGTCCCTTGGTGTACCAAGCAATGTTTAGGATCATTCTAATGGTTCTTATAAGTCCTAATACACATTCCTAGACCATTCTAAGCCTTTAGAGAACTCTCTTAACCATTCTACACTTGTTAGAACCTCCAAGGACTCATGCTACACCCTCTACGTCCCTTGGTGTACCAAGCAATGTTTAGGATCATACTAATGGTTCTTATAAGTCCTAATACACATTCCTAGACCATTCTAAGCCTTTAGAATACTCTATTAACCATTCTACACTTGTTAGAACCTCCGAGGACTCATGCTACACCCTCTACGTCCCTTGGTGTACCAAGCAATGTTTAGGATTATACTAATGGTTCTTATAAGTCCTAATAAACATTCCTAGACCATTCTAAGCCTTTAGAGAACTCTCTTAACCATTCTACACTTGTTAGAACCTCCAAGGACTCATGCTACACCCTCTACGTCCCTTGGGGTACCAAGCAATGTTTAGGATCATTCTAATGGTTCTTATAAGTCCTAATACACATTCCTAGACCATTCTAAGCCTTTAGAGAACTCTCATAACCATTCTACACTTGTTATAACCTCCAAGGAATCATGCTACACCCTCTACGTCCCTTGGGGTACCAAGCAATGTTTAGGATCATTCTAATGGTTCTTCTAAGTCCTAATACACATTCCTAGACCATTCTAAGCCTTTAGAATACTCTCTTAACCATTCTACACTTGTTAGAACCTCCGAGGACTCATGCTACACCCTCTACGTCCCTTGGTGTACCAAGCAATGTTTAGGATTATACTAATGGTTCTTATAAGTCCTAATAAACATTCCTAGACCATTCTAAGCCTTTAGAGAACTCTCTTAACCATTCTACACTTGTTAGAACCTCCAAGGACTCATGCTACACCCTCTACGTCCCTTGGGGTACCAAGCAATGTTTAGGATCATTCTAATGGTTCTTATAAGTCCTAATACACATTCCTAGACCATTCTAAGCCTTTAGAGAACTCTCATAACCATTCTACACTTGTTATAACCTCCAAGGAATCATGCTACACCCTCTACGTCCCTTGGGGTACCAAGCAATGTTTAGGATCATTCTAATGGTTCTTCTAAGTCCTAATACACATTCCTAGACCATTCTAAGCCTTTAGAATACTCTCTTAACCATTATGCACTTGTTAGAACGTCCAAGGACTCATCCTACACTCTCTACGTCCATTAGGGTACCAAGCAATGTTTAGGATCATTCTAAATGTTCGTATATGTCTTAATACACATTCCTAGACCATTCTAAGCCTTTAGATTACTCTCTTAACCATTCTACACTTGTTAGAACCTCCAAGGACTCATGCTACACCCTCTAAGTCCCTTCGGGTACCAAGCAATGTTTAGGATCATTCTAATGGTTCTTATTAGTCCTAATACACATTCCTAGACCATTCTAAGCCTTTAGAATACTCTCTTAACCATTCTACACTTGTTAGAACCTCCGAGGACTCATGCTAAACCCTCTACGTCCCTTGGTGTACCAAGCAATGTTTAGGATTATACTAATGGTTCTTATAAGTCCTAATAAACATTCCTAGACCATTCTAAGCCTTTAGAGAACTCTCTTAACCATTCTACACTTGTTAGAACCACCAAGGACTCATGATACACCCTCTACGTCCCTTGGGGTACCAAGCAATGTTTAGGATTATACTAATGGTTCTTATAAGTCCTAATAAACATTCCTAGACCATTCTAAGCCTTTAGAGAACTCTCTTAACCATTCTACACTTGCTAGAACCTCCAAGGACTCATGCTACACCCTCTACGTCCCTTGGTGTACCAAGCAATGTTTAAGATCATACTAATGGTTCTTATAAGTCCTAATACACATTCCTAGACCATTCTAAGCCTTTAGAATACTCTCTTAACCATTCTACACTTGTTAGAACCTCCGAGGACTCATGCTACACCCTCTACGTCCCTTGGTGTACCAAGCAATGTTTAGGATCATTCTAATGGTTCTTATAAGTCCTAATACACATTCCTAGACCATTCTAAGCCTTTAGAGAACTCTCTTAACCATTCTACACTTGTTAGAACCTCCAAGGACTCATGCTACACCCTCTACGTCCCTTGGTGTACCAAGCAATGTTTAGGATTATACTAATGGTTCTTATAAGTCCTAATAAACATTCCTAGACCATTCTAAGCCTTTAGAGAACTCTCTTAACCATTCTACACTTGTTAGAACCTCCAAGGACTCATGCTACACCCTCTACGTCCCTTGGGGTACCAAGCAATGTTTAGGATCATTCTAATGGTTCTTATAAGTCCTAATACACATTCCTAGACCATTCTAAGCCTTTAGAGAACTCTCATAACCATTCTACACTTGTTATAACCTCCAAGGAATCATGCTACACCCTCTACGTCCCTTGGGGTACCAAGCAATGTTTAGGATCATTCTAATGGTTCTTCTAAGTCCTAATACACATTCCTAGACCATTCTAAGCCTTTAGAATACTCTCTTAACCATTATGCACTTGTTAGAACGTCCAAGGACTCATCCTACACTCTCTACGTCCATTAGGGTACCAAGCAATGTTTAGGATCATTCTAAATGTCTTAATACACATTCCTAGACCATTCTAAGCCTTTAGATTACTCTCTTAACCATTCTACACTTGTTAGAACCTCCAAGGACTCATGCTACACCCTCTAAGTCCCTTCGGGTACCAAGCAATGTTTAGGATCATTCTAATGGTTCTTATTAGTCCTAATACACATTCCTAGACCATTCTAAGCCTTTAGAATACTCTCTTAACCATTCTACACTTGTTAGAACCTCCGAGGACTCATGCTAAACCCTCTACGTCCCTTGGTGTACCAAGCAATGTTTAGGATTATACTAATGGTTCTTATAAGTCCTAATAAACATTCCTAGACCATTCTAAGCCTTTAGAGAACTCTCTTAACCATTCTACACTTGTTAGAACCACCAAGGACTCATGATACACCCTCTACGTCCCTTGGGGTACCAAGCAATGTTTAGGATTATACTAATGGTTCTTATAAGTCCTAATAAACATTCCTAGACCATTCTAAGCCTTTAGAGAACTCTCTTAACCATTCTACACTTGTTAGAACCACCAAGGACTCATGATACACCCTCTACGTCCCTTGGGGTACCAAGCAATGTTTAGGATCATTCTAATGGTTCTTATAAGTCCTAATACACATTCCTAGACCATTCTAAGCCTTTAGAATACTCTCTTAACCATTCTACACTTGTTAGAACCTCCAAGGACTCATGCTAAACCCTCTACGTCCCTTGGTGTACCAAGCAATGTTTAGGATTATACTAATGGTTCTTATAAGTCCTAATAAACATTCCTAGACCATTCTAAGCCTTTAGAGAACTCTCTTAACCATTCTACACTTGTTAGAACCACCAAGGACTCATGCTACACCCTCTACGTCCCTTGGGGTACATTGCAATGTTTAGGGTCATTCTAATGGTTCTTATAAGTCCTAATACACATTCCTAGACCATTCTAAGCCTTTAGAGAACTCTCTTAACCATTCTACACTTGTTAGAACCTCCAAGGACTCATGCTACACCCTCTACGTCCCTTGGTGTACCAAGCAATGTTTAGGATCATACTAATGGTTCTTATAAGTCCTAATACACATTCCTAGACCATTCTAAGCCTTTAGAATACTCTCTTAATCATTCTACACTTGTTAGAACCTCCGAGGACTCATGCTACACCCTCTACGTCCCTTGGGGTACCAAGCAATGTTTAGGATTATACTAATGGTTCTTATAAGTCCTAATAAACATTCCTAGACCATTCTAAGCCTTTAGAGAACTCTCTTAACCATTCTACACTTGTTAGAACCACCAAGGACTCATGCTACACCCTCTACGTCCCTTGGTGTACCAAGCAATGTTTAGGATCATACTAATGGTTCTTATAAGTCCTAATACACATTCCTAGACCATTCTAAGCCTTTAGAATACTCTCTTAACCATTCTACACTTGTTAGAACCTCCGAGGACTCATGCTACACCCTCTACGTCCCTTGGGGTACCAAGCAATGTTTAGGATTATACTAATGGTTCTTATAAGTCCTAATAAACATTCCTAGACCATTCTAAGCCTTTAGAGAACTCTCTTAACCATTCTACACTTGTTAGAACCACCAAGGACTCATGATACACCCTCTACGTCCCTTGGGGTACCAAGCAATGTTTAGGATTATACTAATGGTTCTTATAAGTCCTAATAAACATTCCTAGACCATTCTAAGCCTTTAGAGAACTCTCTTAACCATTCTACACTTGTTAGAACCTCCAAGGACTCATGCTACACCCTCTACGTCCCTTGGTGTACCAAGCAATGTTTAGGATCATACTAATGGTTCTTATAAGTCCTAATACACATTCCTAGACCATTCTAAGCCTTTAGAATACTCTCTTAACCATTCTACACTTGTTAGAACCTCCGAGGACTCATGCTACACCCTCTACGTCCCTTGGTGTACCAAGCAATGTTTAGGATTATACTAATGGTTCTTATAAGTCCTAATAAACATTCCTAGACCATTCTAAGCCTTTAGAGAACTCTCTTAACCATTCTACACTTGTTAGAACCTCCAAGGACTCATGCTACACCCTCTACGTCCCTTGGGGTACCAAGCAATGTTTAGGATCATTCTAATGGTTCTTATAAGTCCTAATACACATTCCTAGACCATTCTAAGCCTTTAGAGAACTCTCATAACCATTCTACACTTGTTATAACCTCCAAGGAATCATGCTACACCCTCTACGTCCCTTGGGGTACCAAGCAATGTTTAGGATCATTCTAATGGTTCTTCTAAGTCCTAATACACATTCCTAGACCATTCTAAGCCTTTAGAATACTCTCTTAACCATTATGCACTTGTTAGAACGTCCAAGGACTCATCCTACACTCTCTACGTCCATTAGGGTACCAAGCAATGTTTAGGATCATTCTAAATGTTCGTATATGTCTTAATACACATTCCTAGACCATTCTAAGCCTTTAGATTACTCTCTTAACCATTCTACACTTGTTAGAACCTCCAAGGACTCATGCTACACCCTCTAAGTCCCTTCGGGTACCAAGCAATGTTTAGGATCATTCTAATGGTTCTTATAAGTCCTAATACACATTCCTAGACCATTCTAAGCCTTTGGAGTACTCTCTTAACCATTCTACACTTGTTAGAACCTCCAAGGACTCATGCTACACCCTCTACGTCCCTTGGGGTACAATGAAATGTTTAGGATCATTCTATTGGTTCTTATAAGTCCTAATACACATTCCTAGACCATTCTAAGCCTTTAGAATACTCTCTTAACCATTCTACACTTGTTAGAACCTCCAAGGACTCATGCTACACCCTCTACGTCCCTTGGGGTACATTGCAATGTTTAGGATCATTCTAATGGTTCTTATAAGTCCTAATACACATTCCTAGACCATTCTAAGCCTTTAGAATACTCTCTTAACCATTCTACACTTGTTAGAACCTCCAAGGACTCATGCTACACCCTCTACGTCCCTTGGTGTACCAAGCTATGTTTAGGATTATACTAATGGTTCTTATAAGTCCTAATAAACGTTCCTAGACCATTCTAAGCCTTTAGAGAACTCTCTTAACCATTCTACACTTGTAAGAACCTCCAAGGACTCATGCTACACCCTCTACGTCCCTTGGGGTACCAAGCAATGTTTAGGATCATTCTAATGGTTCTTATAAGTCCAAATACACATTCCTAGACCATTCTAAGCCTTTAGAATACTCTCTTAACCATTCTACACTTGTTAGAACATCCACGGACTCATGCTACACCCTCTACGTCCCTTGGTGTACCAAGCAATGTTTAGGATTATACTAATGGTTCTTATAAGTCCTAATAAACATTCCTAGACCATTCTAAGCCTTTAGAGAACTCTCTTAACCATTCTACACTTGTTAGAACCTCCAAGGACTCATGCTACACCCTCTACGTCCCTTGGGGTACCGAGCAATGTTTAGGATCATTCTAATGGTTCTTATAAGTCCTAATACACATTCCTAGACCATTCTAAGCCTTTAGAATACTCCCTTAACAATTCTACACTTGTTAGAACCTCCAAGGACTCATGCTACACCCTCTACGTCCCTTGGGGTACAATGCAATGTTTAGGATCATTCTAATGGTTCTTATAAGTCCTAATACACATTCCTAGACCATTCTAAGCCTTTAGAGAACTCTCTTAACCATTCTACACTTGTTAGAACCTCCAAGGACTCATGCTACACCCTCTACGTCCCTTGGGGTACCGAGCAATGTTTAGGATCATTCTAATGGTTCTTATAAGTCCTAATACACATTCCTAGACCATTCTAAGCCTTTAGAATACTCCCTTAACAATTCTACACTTGTTAGAACCTCCAAGGACTCATGCTACACCCTCTACGTCCCTTGGGGTACAATGCAATGTTTAGGATCATTCTAATGGTTCTTATAAGTCCTAATACACATTCCTAGACCATTCTAAGCCTTTAGAATACTCTCTTAACCATTCTACACTTGTTAGAACCTCCAAGGACTCATGCTACACCCTCTACGTCCCTTGGGGTACCAAGCAATGTTTAGGATCATTCTATTGGTTCTTATAAGTCCTAATACACATTCCTAGACCATTCTAAGCCTTTAGAATACTCTCTTAACCATTATACACTTGTTAGAACCTCCAAGGACTCATGCTACACCCTCTACGTCCCTTGGTGTACCAAGCAATGTTTAGGATCATTCTATTGGTTCTTATAAGTCCTAATACACATTCCTAGACCATTCTAAGCCTTTAGAGAACTCTCATAACCATTCTACACTTGTTATAACCTCCAAGGAATCATGCTACACCCTCTACGTCCCTTGGGGTACCAAGCAATGTTTAGGATCATTCTAATGGTTCTTCTAAGTCCTAATACACATTCCTAGACCATTCTAAGCCTTTAGAATACTCTCTTAACCATTATACACTTGTTAGAACGTCCAAGGACTCATCCTACACTCTCTACGTCCATTAGGGTACCAAGCAATGTTTAGGATCATTCTAAATGTTCGTATATGTCTTAATACACATTCCTAGACCATTCTAAGCCTTTAGATTACTCTCTTAACCATTCTACACTTGTTATAACCTCCAAGGACTCATGCTACACCCTCTAAGTCCCTTCGGGTACCAAGCAATGTTTAGGATCATTCTAATGGTTCTTATATGTCCTAATACACATTCCTAGACCATTCTAAGCCTCTAGAATACTCTCTTAACCATTCTACACTTGTTAGAACCTCCAAGGACTCATGCTACACCCTCTACGTCCCTTGGGGTACCAAGTAATGTGTAGGATCATTCTAATGGTTCTTATAAGTCCTAATACACATTCCTAGACCATTCTAAGCCTTTAGAGAACTCTCATAACCATTCTACACTTGTTATAACCTCCAAGGAATCATGCTACACCCTCTACGTCCCTTGGGGTACCAAGCAATGTTTAGGATCATTCTAATGGTTCTTATAAGTCCTAATACACATTCCTAGACCTTTCTAAGCCTTTAGAATACTCTCTTAACCATTCTACACTTGTTAGAACCTCGAAGGACTCATGCTACACCCTCTACGTCCCTTGGGGTACAATGCAATGTTTAGGATCATTCTAACGGTTCTTATTAGTCCTAATACACATTCCTAGACCATTCTAAGCCTTTAGAATACTCTCTTAACCATTCTACACTTGTTAGAACCTCCAAGGACTCGTGCTACACCCTCTACGTCCCTTGGTGTACCAAGCAATGTTTAGGATTATACTAATGGTTCTTATAAGTCCTAATAAACATTCCTAGACCATTCTAAGCCTTTAGAGAACTCTCATAACCATTCTACACTTGTTAGAACCTCCAAGGACTCATGCTACACCCTCTACGTCCCTTGGGGTACCAAGCAATGTTTAGGATCATTCTAATGGTTCTTATAAGTCCTAATACACATTCCTAGACCATTCTAAGCCTTTAGAGAACTCTCATAACCATTCTACACTTGTTATAACCTCCAAGGAATCATGCTACACCCTCTACGTCCCTTGGGGTACCAAGCAATGTTTAGGATCATTCTAATGGTTCTTCTAAGTCCTAATACACATTCCTAGACCATTCTAAGCCTTTAGAATACTCTCTTAACCATTATACACTTGTTAGAACGTCCAAGGACTCATCCTACACTCTCTACGTCCATTAGGGTACCAAGCAATGTTTAGGATCATTCTAAATGTTCGTATATGTCTTAATACACATTCCTAGACCATTCTAAGCCTTTAGATTACTCTCTTAACCATTCTACACTTGTTATAACCTCCAAGGAATCATGCTACACCCTCTACGTCCCTTGGGGTACCAAGCAATGTTTAGGATCATTCTAATGGTTCTTATAAGTCCTAATACACATTCCTAGACCTTTCTAAGCCTTTAGAATACTCTCTTAACCATTCTACACTTGTTAGAACCTCGAAGGACTCATGCTACACCCTCTACGTCCCTTGGGGTACAATGCAATGTTTAGGATCATTCTAACGGTTCTTATTAGTCCTAATACACATTCCTAGACCATTCTAAGCCTTTAGAATACTCTCTTAACCATTCTACACTTGTTAGAACCTCCAAGGACTCATGCTACACCCTCTACGTCCCTTGGGGTACCAAGCAATGTTTAGGATCATTCTATTGGTTCTTATAAGTCCTAATACACATTCCTAGACCATTCTAAGCCTTTAGAATACTCTCTTAACCATTATACACTTGTTAGAACCTCCAAGGACTCATGCTACACCCTCTACGTCCCTTGGTGTACCAAGCAATGTTTAGGATCATTCTATTGGTTCTTATAAGTCCTAATACACATTCCTAGACCATTCTAAGCCTTTAGAGAACTCTCATAACCATTCTACACTTGTTATAACCTCCAAGGAATCATGCTACACCCTCTACGTCCCTTGGGGTACCAAGCAATGTTTAGGATCATTCTAATGGTTCTTCTAAGTCCTAATACACATTCCTAGACCATTCTAAGCCTTTAGAATACTCTCTTAACCATTATACACTTGTTAGAACGTCCAAGGACTCATCCTACACTCTCTACGTCCATTAGGGTACCAAGCAATGTTTAGGATCATTCTAAATGTTCGTATATGTCTTAATACACATTCCTAGACCATTCTAAGCCTTTAGATTACTCTCTTAACCATTCTACACTTGTTATAACCTCCAAGGACTCATGCTACACCCTCTAAGTCCCTTCGGGTACCAAGCAATGTTTAGGATCATTCTAATGGTTCTTATATGTCCTAATACACATTCCTAGACCATTCTAAGCCTCTAGAATACTCTCTTAACCATTCTACACTTGTTAGAACCTCCAAGGACTCATGCTACACCCTCTACGTCCCTTGGGGTACCAAGTAATGTGTAGGATCATTCTAATGGTTCTTATAAGTCCTAATACACATTCCTAGACCATTCTAAGCCTTTAGAGAACTCTCATAACCATTCTACACTTGTTATAACCTCCAAGGAATCATGCTACACCCTCTACGTCCCTTGGGGTACCAAGCAATGTTTAGGATCATTCTAATGGTTCTTATAAGTCCTAATACACATTCCTAGACCTTTCTAAGCCTTTAGAATACTCTCTTAACCATTCTACACTTGTTAGAACCTCGAAGGACTCATGCTACACCCTCTACGTCCCTTGGGGTACAATGCAATGTTTAGGATCATTCTAACGGTTCTTATTAGTCCTAATACACATTCCTAGACCATTCTAAGCCTTTAGAATACTCTCTTAACCATTCTACACTTGTTAGAACCTCCAAGGACTCGTGCTACACCCTCTACGTCCCTTGGTGTACCAAGCAATGTTTAGGATTATACTAATGGTTCTTATAAGTCCTAATAAACATTCCTAGACCATTCTAAGCCTTTAGAGAACTCTCATAACCATTCTACACTTGTTAGAACCTCCAAGGACTCATGCTACACCCTCTACGTCCCTTGGGGTACCAAGCAATGTTTAGGATCATTCTAATGGTTCTTATAAGTCCTAATACACATTCCTAGACCATTCTAAGCCTTTAGAATACTCTCTTAACCATTATACACTTGTTAGAACGTCCAAGGACTCATCCTACACTCTCTACGTCCCATGGGGTACCAAGCAATGTTTAGGATCATTCTAATGGTTCTTATAAGTCCTAATACACATTCCTAGACCATTCTAAGCCTTTAGAGAACTCTCATAACCATTCTACACTTGTTATAACCTCCAAGGAATCATGCCACACCCTCTACGTCCCTTGGGGTACCAAGCAATGTTTAGGATCATTCTAATGGTTCTTCTAAGTCCTAATACACATTCCTAGACCATTCTAAGCCTTTAGAATACTCTCTTAACCATTATACACTTGTTAGAACCTCCAAGGACTCATGCTACACCCTCTACGTCCCTTGGGGTACAATGCAATGTTTAGGATCATTCTAATGGTTCTTATAAGTCCTAATACACATTCCTAGACCATTCTATGCCTTTAGAATACTCTCTTAACCACTCTACACTTGTTAGAACCTCCAAGGACTCATGCTACACCCTCTACGTCCCTTAGGGTACCAAGCAATGTTTAGGATCATTCTAATGGTTCTTATAAGTCCTAATACACATTCATAGACCATTTTAAGCCTTTAGAATACTCTCTTAACCATTCTACACTTGTTAGAAACTCCAAGTACTCATGCTACACCCTCTACGTCCGTTGGGGTACAATGCAATGTTTAGGATCATTCTAATGGTTCTTATAAGTCCTAATACACATTCCTAGACCATTCTATGCCTTTAGAATACTCTCTTAACCACTCTACACTTGTTAGAACCTCCAAGGACTCATGCTACACCCTCTACGTCCCTTGGGGTACCAAGCAATGTTTAGGATCATTCTAATGGTTCTTATAAGTCCTAATACACATTCATAGACCATTTTAAGCCTTTAGAATACTCTCTTCACCATTCTACACTTGTTAGAAACTCCAAGGACTCATGCTACACCCTCTACGTCCCTTGGGGTACAATGCAATGTTTAGGATCATTCTAATGGTTCTTATATGTCCTAATACACATTCCTAGACCATTCTAAGCCTTTAGAATACTCTCTTAACCATTCTACACTTGTTAGAACCTCCAAGGACTCATGCTACACCCTCTACGTCCCTTGGGGTACCAAGCAATGTTTAGGATCATTCTAATGGTTCTTATAAGTCCTAATACACAGTCATAGACCATTTTAAGCCTTTAGAATACTCTCTTAACCATTCTACACTTGTTAGAAACTCCAAGGACTCATGCTACACCCTCTACGTCCCTTGGGGTACAATGCAATGTTTAGGATCATTCTAATGGTTCTTATAAGTCCTAATACACATTCCTAGACCATTCTAAGCCTTTAGAATACTCTCATAACCATTCTAAACTTGTTAGAACCTCCAAGGACTCATGCTACACCCTCTACGTCCCTTGGGGTACCAAGCAATGTTTAGGATCATTCTATTGGTTCTTATAAGTCCTAATACACATTCCTAGACCATTCTAAGCCTTTAGAATACTCTCTTAACCATTCTACACTTGTTAGAACCTCCAAGGACTCATGCTACACCCTCTACGTCCCTTGGGGTACCAACTAATGTGTAGGATCATTCTAATGGTTCTTATAAGTCCTAATACACATTCGTAGACCATTCTAAGCCTTTGGAATACTCTCTTAACCATTCTACATTTGTTAGAACCTCCAAGGACTCATGCTACACCCTCTACGTCCCTTGGTGTACCAAGCAATGTTTAGGATTATACTAATGGTTCTTATAAGTCCTAATAAACATTCCTAGACCATTCTAAGCCTTTAGAGAACTCTGTTAACCATTCTACACTTGTTAGAACCTCCAAGGACTCATGCTACACCCTCTACGTCCCTTGGTGTACCAAGCAATGTTTAGGATTATACTAATGGTTCTTATAAGTCCTAATAAACATTCCTAGACCATCCTAAGCCTTTAGAGAACTCTCTTAACCATTCTACACTTGTTAGAACCACCAAGGACTCATGATACACCCTCTACGTCCCTTGGGGTACCAAGCAATGTTTAGGATCATTCTAATGGTTCTTATAAGTCCTAATACACATTCCTAGACCTTTCTAAGCCTTTAGAATACTCTCTTAACCATTCTACACTTGTTAGAACCTCGAAGGACTCATGCTACACCCTCTACGTCCCTTGGGGTACAATGCAATGTTTAGGATCATTCTAACGGTTCTTATTAGTCCTAATACGCATTCCTAGACCATTCTAAGCCTTTAGAATACTCTCTTAACCATTCTACACTTGTTAGAACCTCCAAGGACTCGTGCTACACCCTCTACGTCCCTTGGTGTACCAAGCAATGTTTAGGATTATACTAATGGTTCTTATAAGTCCTAATAAACATTCCTAGACCATTCTAAGCCTTTAGAGAACTCTCATAACCATTCTACACTTGTTAGAACCTCCAAGGACTCATGCTACACCCTCTACGTCCCTTGGGGTACCAAGCAATGTTTAGGATCATTCTAATGGTTCTTATAAGTCCTAATACACATTCCTAGACCATTCTAAGCCTTTAGAATACTCTCTTAACCATTATACACTTGTTAGAACGTCCAAGGACTCATCCTACACTCTCTACGTCCCATGGGGTACCAAGCAATGTTTAGGATCATTCTAATGGTTCTTATAAGTCCTAATACACATTCCTAGACCATTCTAAGCCTTTAGAGAACTCTCATAACCATTCTACACTTGTTATAACCTCCAAGGAATCATGCCACACCCTCTACGTCCCTTGGTGTACCAAGCAATGTTTAGGATCATACTAATGGTTCTTATAAGTCCTAATGCACATTCCTAGACCATTCTATGCCTTTAGAGTACTCTCTTAACCATTCTACACTTGTTAGAACCTCCGAGGACTCATGCTACACCCTCTACGTCCCTTGGTGTACCAAGCAATGTTTAGGATTATACTAATGGTTCTTATAAGTCCTAATAAACATTCCTAGACCATTCTAAGCCTTTAGAGAACTCTCTTAACCATTCTACACTTGTTAGAACCTCCAAGGACTCATGCTACACCCTCTACGTCCCTTGGGGTACCAAGCAATGTTTAGGATCATTCTAATGGTTCTTATAAGTCCTAATACACATTCCTAGACCATTCTAAGCCTTTGGAATACTCTCTTAACCATTCTCACTTGTTAGAACCTCCAAGGACTCATGCTACACCCTCTACGTCCCTTCGGGTACCAAGCAATGTTTAGGATCATTCTAATGGTTCTTATAAGTCCTAATACACATTCCTAGACCATTCTAAGCCTTTAGAATACTCTCTTAACCATTATACACTTGTTAGAACGTCCAAGGACTCATCCTACACTCTCTACGTCCCATGGGGTACCAAGCAATGTTTAGGATCATTCTAATGGTTCTTATAAGTCCTAATACACATTCCTAGACCATTCTAAGCCTTTAGAGAACTCTCATAACCATTCTACACTTGTTATAACCTCCAAGGAATCATGCCACACCCTCTACGTGCCTTGGGGTACCAAGCAATGTTTAGGATCATTCTAATGGTTCTTCTAAGTCCTAATACACATTCCTAGACCATTCTAAGCCTTTAGAATACTCTCTTAACCATTATACACTTGTTAGAACGTCCAAGGACTCATCCTACACTCTCTACGTCCCATGGGGTACCAAGCAATGTTTAGGATCATTCTAATGGTTCTTATAAGTCCTAATAAACATTCCTAGACCATTCTAAGCCTTTAGAGAACTCTCATAACCATTCTACACTTGTTATAACCTCCAAGGAATCATGCTACACCCTCTACGTCCCTTGGGGTACCAAGCAATGTTTAGGATCATTCTAATGGTTCTTATAAGTCCTAATACACATTCCTAGACCATTCTAAGCCTGTAGAATACTCTCTTAACCATTCTACACTTGTTAGAACCTCCAAGGACTCATGCTACACCCTCTACGTCCCTTGGTGTACCAAGCAATGTTTAGGATTATACTAATGGTTCTTATAAGTCCTAATAAAAATTTCTAGACCATTCTAAGCCTTTAGAGAACTCTCTTAACCATTCTACACTTGTTAGAACCACCAAGGACTCATGATACACCCTCTACGTCCCTTGGTTTACCAAGCAATGTTTAGGATCATTCTAATGGTTCTTATAAGTCCTAATACACATTCCTAGACCATTCTAAGCCTTTAGAATACTCTCTTAACCATTATACACTTGTTAGAACGTCCAAGGACTCATCCTACACTCTCTACGTCCCACGGGGTACCAAGCAATGTTTAGGATCATTCTAATGGTTCTTATAAGTCCTAATACACATTCCTACACCATTCTAAGCCTTTAGAGAACTCTCATAACCATTCTACACTTGTTATAACCTCCAAGGAATCATGCTACACCCTCTACGTCCCTTGGGGTACCAAGCAATGTTTAGGATCATTCTAATGGTTCTTCTAAGTCCTAATACACATTCCTAGACCATTCTAAGCCTTTAGAATACTCTCTTAACCATTATACACTTGTTAGAACCTCCAAGGACTCATGCTACACCCTCTACGTCCCTTGGTGTACCAAGCAATGTTTAGGATCATACTAATGGTTCTTATAAGTCCTAATACACATTCCTAGACCATTCTAAGCCTTTAGAGTACTCTCTTAACCATTCTACACTTGTTAGAACCTCCGAGGACTCATGCTACACCCTCTACGTCCCTTGGTGTACCAAGCAATGTTTAGGATTATACTAATGGTTCTTATAAGTCCTAATAAACATTCCTAGACCATTCTAAGCCTTTAGAGAACTCTCTTAACCATTCTACACTTGGTAGAACCTCCAAGGACTCATGCTACACCCTCTACGTCCCTTGGGGTACCAAGCAATGTTTAGGATCATTCTAATTGTTCTTATAAGTCCTAATACACATTCCTAGACCATTCTAAGCCTTTAGAATACTCTCTTAACCATTATACACTTGTTAGAACGTCCAAGGACTCATCCTACACTCTCTACGTCCCAAGGGGTACCAAGCAATGTTTAGGATCATTCTAATGGTTCTTATAAGTCCTAATACACATTCCTAGACCATTCTAAGCCTTTAGAGAACTCTCTTAACCATTCTACACTTGTTAGAACCTCCAAGGACTCATGCTACACCCTCTACGTCCCTTGGGGTACCAAGCAATGTTTAGGATCATTCTAATGGTTCTTATAAGTCCTAATACACATTCCTAGACCATTCTAAGCCTTTAGAATACTCTCTTAACCATTATACACTTGTTAGAACGTCCAAGGACACATCCTACACTCTCTACGTCCCAAGGGGTACCAAGCAATGTTTAGGATCATTCTAATGGTTCTTATAAGTCCTAATACACATTCCTAGACCATTCTAAGCCTTTAGAGAACTCTCATAACCATTCTACACTTGTTATAACCTCCAAGGAATCATGCTACACCCTCTACGTCCCTTGGGGTACCAAGCAATGTTTAGGATCATTCTAATGGTTCTTATAAGTCCTAATACACATTCCTAGACCATTCTAAGCCTTTAGAGAACTCTAATAACCATTCTACACTTGTTATAACCTCCAAGGACTCATCCTACACTCTCTACGTCCATTAGGGTACCAAGCAATGTTTAGGATCATTCTAATGGTTCTTATAAGTCCTAATACACATTCCTAGACCATTCTAAGCATTTAGAATACTCTCTTAACCATTATACACTTGATAGAACGTCCAAGGACTCATCCTACACTCTCTACGTCCCATGGGGTACCAAGCAATGTTTAGGATCATTCTAATGGTTCTTATAAGTCCTAATAAACATTCCTAGACCATTCTAAGCCTTTAGAGAACTCTCATAACCATTCTACACTTGTTATAACCTCCAAGGAATCATGCTACACCCTCTACGTCCCTTGGGGTACCAAGCAATGTTTAGGATCATTCTAATGGTTCTTATAAGTCCTAATACACATTCCTAGACCATTCTAAGCCTGTAGAATACTCTCTTCACCATTCTACACTTGTTAGAACCACCAAGGACTCATGATACACCCTCTACGTCCCTTGGTTTACCAAGCAATGTTTAGGATCATTCTAATGGTTCTTATAAGTCCTAATACACATTCCTAGACCATTCTAAGCCTTTAGAATACTCTCTTAACCATTCTACACTTGTTAGAACGTCCAAGGACTCATCCTACAATCTCTACGTCCCACGGGGTACCAAGCAATGTTTAGGATCATTCTAATGGTTCTTATAAGTCCTAATACACATTCCTACACCATTCTAAGCCTTTAGAGAACTCTCATAACCATTCTACACTTGTTATAACCTCCAAGGAATCATGCTACACCCTCTACGTCCCTTGGGGTACCAAGCAATGTTTAGGATCATTCTAATGGTTCTTCTAAGTCCTAATACACATTCCTAGACCATTCTAAGCCTTTAGAATACTCTCTTAACCATTATACACTTGTTAGAACCTCCAAGGACTCATGCTACACCCTCTACGTCCCTTGGTGTACCAAGCAATGTTTAGGATCATACTAATGGTTCTTATAAGTCCTAATACACATTCCTAGACCATTCTAAGCCTTTAGAGTACTCTCTTAACCATTCTACACTTGTTAGAACCTCCGAGGACTCATGCTACACCCTCTACGTCCCTTGGTGTACCAAGCAATGTTTAGGATTATACTAATGGTTCTTATAAGTCCTAATAAACATTCCTAGACCATTCTAAGCCTTTAGAGAACTCTCTTAACCATTCTACACTTGTTAGAACCTCCAAGGACTCATGCTACACCCTCTACGTCCCTTGGGGTACCAAGCAATGTTTAGGATCATTCTAATTGTTCTTATAAGTCCTAATACACATTCCTAGACCATTCTAAGCCTTTAGAATACTCTCTTAACCATTATACACTTGTTAGAACGTCCAAGGACTCATCCTACACTCTCTACGTCCCAAGGGGTACCAAGCAATGTTTAGGATCATTCTAATGGTTCTTATAAGTCCTAATACACATTCCTAGACCATTCTAAGCCTTTAGAGAACTCTCTTAACCATTCTACACTTGTTAGAACCTCCAAGGACTCATGCTACACCCTCTACGTCCCTTGGGGTACCAAGCAATGTTTAGGATCATTCTAATGGTTCTTATAAGTCCTAATACACATTCCTAGACCATTCTAAGCCTTTAGAATACTCTCTTAACCATTATACACTTGTTAGAACGTCCAAGGACTCATCCTACACTCTCTACGTCCCAAGGGGTACCAAGCAATGTTTAGGATCATTCTAATGGTTCTTATAAGTCCTAATACACATTCCTAGACCATTCTAAGCCTTTAGAGAACTCTCATAACCATTCTACACTTGTTATAACCTCCAAGGAATCATGCTACACCCTCTACGTCCCTTGGGGTACCAAGCAATGTTTAGGATCATTCTAATGGTTCTTATAAGTCCTAATACACATTCCTAGACCATTCTAAGCCTTTAGAGAACTCTAATAACCATTCTACACTTGTTATAACCTCCAAGGACTCATCCTACACTCTCTACGTCCATTAGGGTACCAAGCAATGTTTAGGATCATTCTAATGGTTCTTATAAGTCCTAATACACATTCCTAGACCATTCTAAGCATTTAGAATACTCTCTTAACCATTATACACTTGATAGAACGTCCAAGGACTCATCCTACACTCTCTACGTCCCATGGGGTACCAAGCAATGTTTAGGATCATTCTAATGGTTCTTATAAGTCCTAATAAACATTCCTAGACCATTCTAAGCCTTTAGAGAACTCTCATAACCATTCTACACTTGTTATAACCTCCAAGGAATCATGCTACACCCTCTACGTCCCTTGGGGTACCAAGCAATGTTTAGGATCATTCTAATGGTTCTTATAAGTCCTAATACACATTCCTAGACCATTCTAAGCCTGTAGAATACTCTCTTAACCATTCTACACTTGTTAGAACCTCCAAGGACTCATGCTACACCCTCTACGTCCCTTGGTGTACCAAGCAATGTTTAGGATTATACTAATGGTTCTTATAAGTCCTAATAAAAATTTCTAGACCATTCTAAGCCTTTAGAGAACTCTCTTAACCATTCTACACTTGTTAGAACCTCCAAGGACTCATGCTACACCCTCTACGTCCCATGGGGTACCAAGCAATGTTTAGGATCATTCTAATGGTTCTTATAAGTCCTAATAAACATTCCTAGACCATTCTAAGCCTTTAGAGAACTCTCATAACCATTCTACACTTGTTATAACCTCCAAGGAGTCATGCTACACCCTCTACATCCCTTGGGGTACCAAGCAATGTTTAGGATCATTCTAATGGTTCTTATAAGTCCTAATACACATTCCTAGACCATTCTAAGCCTGTAGAATACTCTCTTAACCATTCTACACTTGTTAGAACCTCCAAGGACTCATGCTACACCCTCTACGTCCCTTGGTGTACCAAGCAATGTTTAGGATTATACTAATGGTTCTTATAAGTCCTAATAAAAATTTCTAGACCATTCTAAGCCTTTAGAGAACTCTCTTAACCATTCTACACTTGTTAGAACGACCAAGGACTCATGATACACCCTCTACGTCCCTTGGTTTACCAAGCAATGTTTAGGATCATTCTAATGGTTCTTATAAGTCCTAATACACATTCCTAGACCATTCTAAGCCTTTAGAATACTCTCTTAACCATTATACACTTGTTAGAACGTCCAAGGACTCATCCTACACTCTCTACGTCCCACGGGGTACCAAGCAATGTTTAGGATCATTCTAATGGTTCTTATAAGTCCTAATACACATTCCTACACCATTCTAAGCCTTTAGAGAACTTTCATAACCATTCTACACTTGTTATAACCTCCAAGGAATCATGCTACACCCTCTACGTCCCTTGGGGTACCAAGCAATGTTTAGGATCATTCTAATGGTTCTTCTAAGTCCTAATACACATTCCTAGACCATTCTAAGCCTTTAGAATACTCTCTTAACCATTATACACTTGTTAGAACCTCCAAGGACTCATGCTACACCCTCTACGTCCCTTGGTGTACCAAGCAATGTTTAGGATCATACTAATGGTTCTTATAAGTCCTAATACACATTCCTAGACCATTCTAAGCCTTTAGAGTACTCTCTTAACCATTCTACACTTGTTAGAACCTCCGAGGACTCATGCTACACCCTCTACGTCCCTTGGGGTACCAAGCAATGTTTAGGATTATACTAATGGTTCTTATAAGTCCTAATAAACATTCCTAGACCATTCTAAGCCTTTAGAGAACTCTCTTAACCATTCTACACTTGTTAGAACCTCCAAGGACTCATGCTACACCCTCTACGTCCCTTGGGGTACCAAGCAATGTTTAGGATCATTCTAATGGTTCTTATAAGTCCTAATACACATTCCTAGACCATTCTAAGCCTTTAGAATACTCTCTTAACCATTCTACACTTGTTAGAACGTCCAAGGACTCATCCTACACTCTCTACGTCCCAAGGGGTACCAAGCAATGTTTAGGATCATTCTAATGGTTCTTATAAGTCCTAATACACATTCCTAGACCATTCTAAGCCTTTAGAGAACTCTCTTAACCATTCTACACTTGTTAGAACCTCCAAGGACTCATGCTACACCCTCTACGTCCCTTGGGGTACCAAGCAATGTTTAGGATCATTCTAATGGTTCTTATAAGTCCTAATACACATTCCTAGACCATTCTAAGCCTTTAGAATACTCTCTTAACCATTATACACTTGTTAGAACGTCCAAGGACTCATCCTACACTCTCTACGTCCCAAGGGGTACCAAGCAATGTTTAGGATCATTCTAATGGTTCTTATAAGTCCTAATACACTTTCCTAGACCATTCTAAGCCTTTAGAGAACTCTCATAACCATTCTACACTTGTTATAACCTCCAAGGAATCATGCTACACCCTCTACGTCCCTTGGGGTACCAAGCAATGTTTAGGATCATTCTAATGGTTCTTATAAGTCCTAATACACATTCCTAGACCATTCTAAGCCTTTAGAGAACTCTCATAACCATTCTACACTTGTTATAACCTCCAAGGACTCATCCTACACTCTCTACGTCCATTAGGGTACCAAGCAATGTTTAGGATCATTCTAATGGTTCTTATAAGTCCTAATACACATTCCTAGACCATTCTAAGCATTTAGAATACTCGCTTAACCATTATACACTTGATAGAATGTCCAAGGACTCATCCTACACTCTCTACGTCCCAAGGGGTACCAAGCAATCTTTAGGATCATTCTAATGGTTCTTATAAGTCCTAATACACATTCCTA
Organism: Crotalaria pallida; assembly: GCA_037953625.1. NCBI lineage: Eukaryota > Viridiplantae > Streptophyta > Magnoliopsida > Fabales > Fabaceae > Crotalaria > Crotalaria pallida. The sequence continues at coordinate 101,623,944 of CM075654.1, read as the reverse complement.
GACCATTCTAAGCCTTTAGAGAACTCTCATAACCATTCTACACTTGTTATAACCTCCAAGGAATCATGCTACACCCTCTACGTCCCTTGGGGTACCAAGCAATGTTTAGGATCATTCTAATGGTTCTTATAAGTCCTAATACACATTCCTAGACCATTCTAAGCCTTTGGAATACTCTCTTAACCATTCTACACTTGTTAGAACCTCCAAGGACTCATGCTACACCCTCTACGTCCCTTCGGGTACCAAGCAATGTTTAGGATCATTCTAATGGTTCTTATAAGTCCTAATACACATTCCTAGACCATTCTAAGCCTTTAGAGTACTCTCTTAACCATTCTACACTTGTTAGAACCTCCGAGGACTCATGCTACACCCTCTACGTCCCTTGGGGTACCAAGCAATGTTTAGGATTATACTAATGGTTCTTATAAGTCCTAATAAACATTCCTAGACCATTCTAAGCCTTTAGAGAACTCTCTTAACCATTCTACACTTGTTAGAACCTCCAAGGACTCATGCTACACCCTCTACGTCCCTTGGGGTACCAAGCAATGTTTAGGATCATTCTAATGGTTCTTATAAGTCCTAATACACATTCCTAGACCATTCTAAGCCTTTAGAATACTCTCTTAACCATTCTACACTTGTTAGAACGTCCAAGGACTCATCCTACACTCTCTACGTCCCAAGGGGTACCAAGCAATGTTTAGGATCATTCTAATGGTTCTTATAAGTCCTAATACACATTCCTAGACCATTCTAAGCCTTTAGAGAACTCTCTTAACCATTCTACACTTGTTAGAACCTCCAAGGACTCATGCTACACCCTCTACGTCCCTTGGGGTACCAAGCAATGTTTAGGATCATTCTAATGGTTCTTATAAGTCCTAATACACATTCCTAGACCATTCTAAGCCTTTAGAATACTCTCTTAACCATTATACACTTGTTAGAACGTCCAAGGACTCATCCTACACTCTCTACGTCCCAAGGGGTACCAAGCAATGTTTAGGATCATTCTAATGGTTCTTATAAGTCCTAATACACTTTCCTAGACCATTCTAAGCCTTTAGAGAACTCTCATAACCATTCTACACTTGTTATAACCTCCAAGGAATCATGCTACACCCTCTACGTCCCTTGGGGTACCAAGCAATGTTTAGGATCATTCTAATGGTTCTTATAAGTCCTAATACACATTCCTAGACCATTCTAAGCCTTTAGAGAACTCTCATAACCATTCTACACTTGTTATAACCTCCAAGGACTCATCCTACACTCTCTACGTCCATTAGGGTACCAAGCAATGTTTAGGATCATTCTAATGGTTCTTATAAGTCCTAATACACATTCCTAGACCATTCTAAGCATTTAGAATACTCGCTTAACCATTATACACTTGATAGAATGTCCAAGGACTCATCCTACACTCTCTACGTCCCAAGGGGTACCAAGCAATCTTTAGGATCATTCTAATGGTTCTTATAAGTCCTAATACACATTCCTAGACCATTCTAAGCCTTTAGAGAACTCTCATAACCATTCTACACTTGTTATAACCTCCAAGGAATCATGCTACACCCTCTACGTCCCTTGGGGTACCAAGCAATGTTTAGGATCATTCTAATGGTTCTTATAAGTCCTAATACACATTCCTAGACCATTCTAAGCCTTTGGAATACTCTCTTAACCATTCTACACTTGTTAGAACCTCCAAGGACTCATGCTACACCCTCTACGTCCCTTCGGGTACCAAGCAATGTTTAGGATCATTCTAATGGTTCTTATAAGTCCTAATACACATTCCTAGACCATTCTAAGCCTTTAGAATACTCTCTTAACCATTATACACTTGTTAGAACGTCCAAGGACTCATCCTACACTCTCTACGTCCCATGGGGTACCAAGCAATGTTTAGGATCATTCTAATGGTTCTTATAAGTCCTAATACACATTCCTAGACCATTCTAAGCCTTTAGAGAACTCTCATAACCATTCTACACTTGTTATAACCTCCAAGGAATCATGCCACACCCTCTACGTGCCTTGGGGTACCAAGCAATGTTTAGGATCATTCTAATGGTTCTTCTAAGTCCTAATACACATTCCTAGACCATTCTAAGCCTTTAGAATACTCTCTTAACCATTATACACTTGTTAGAACGTCCAAGGACTCATCCTACACTCTCTACGTCCCATGGGGTACCAAGCAATGTTTAGGATCATTCTAATGGTTCTTATAAGTCCTAATAAACATTCCTAGACCATTCTAAGCCTTTAGAGAACTCTCATAACCATTCTACACTTGTTATAACCTCCAAGGAATCATGCTACACCCTCTACGTCCCTTGGGGTACCAAGCAATGTTTAGGATCATTCTAATGGTTCTTATAAGTCCTAATACACATTCCTAGACCATTCTAAGCCTGTAGAATACTCTCTTAACCATTCTACACTTGTTAGAACCTCCAAGGACTCATGCTACACCCTCTACGTCCCTTGGTGTACCAAGCAATGTTTAGGATTATACTAATGGTTCTTATAAGTCCTAATAAAAATTCCTAGACCATTCTAAGCCTTTAGAGAACTCTCTTAACCATTCTACACTTGTTAGAACCACCAAGGACTCATGATACACCCTCTACGTCCCTTGGTTTACCAAGCAATGTTTAGGATCATTCTAATGGTTCTTATAAGTCCTAATACACATTCCTAGACCATTCTAAGCCTTTAGAATACTCTCTTAACCATTATACACTTGTTAGAACGTCCAAGGACTCATCCTACACTCTCTACGTCCCACGGGGTACCAAGCAATGTTTAGGATCATTCTAATGGTTCTTATAAGTCCTAATACACATTCCTACACCATTCTAAGCCTTTAGAGAACTCTCATAACCATTCTACACTTGTTATAACCTCCAAGGAATCATGCTACACCCTCTACGTCCCTTGGGGTACCAAGCAATGTTTAGGATCATTCTAATGGTTCTTCTAAGTCCTAATACACATTCCTAGACCATTCTAAGCCTTTAGAATACTCTCTTAACCATTATACACTTGTTAGAACCTCCAAGGACTCATGCTACACCCTCTACGTCCCTTGGTGTACCAAGCAATGTTTAGGATCATACTAATGGTTCTTATAAGTCCTAATACACATTCCTAGACCATTCTAAGCCTGTAGAATACTCTCTTAACCATTCTACACTTGTTAGAACCTCCAAGGACTCATGCTACACCCTCTACGTCCCTTGGTGTACCAAGCAATGTTTAGGATTATACTAATGGTTCTTATAAGTCCTAATAAAAATTCCTAGACCATTCTAAGCCTTTAGAGAACTCTCTTAACCATTCTACACTTGTTAGAACCACCAAGGACTCATGATACACCCTCTACGTCCCTTGGTTTACCAAGCAATGTTTAGGATCATTCTAATGGTTCTTATAAGTCCTAATACACATTCCTAGACCATTCTAAGCCTTTAGAATACTCTCTTAACCATTATACACTTGTTAGAACGTCCAAGGACTCATCCTACACTCTCTACGTCCCACGGGGTACCAAGCAATGTTTAGGATCATTCTAATGGTTCTTATAAGTCCTAATACACATTCCTACACCATTCTAAGCCTTTAGAGAACTCTCATAACCATTCTACACTTGTTATAACCTCCAAGGAATCATGCTACACCCTCTACGTCCCTTGGGGTACCAAGCAATGTTTAGGATCATTCTAATGGTTCTTCTAAGTCCTAATACACATTCCTAGACCATTCTAAGCCTTTAGAATACTCTCTTAACCATTATACACTTGTTAGAACCTCCAAGGACTCATGCTACACCCTCTACGTCCCTTGGTGTACCAAGCAATGTTTAGGATCATACTAATGGTTCTTATAAGTCCTAATACACATTCCTAGACCATTCTAAGCCTTTAGAGTACTCTCTTAACCATTCTACACTTGTTAGAACCTCCGAGGACTCATCCTACACTCTCTACGTCCCAAGGGGTACCAAGCAATGTTTAGGATCATTCTAATGGTTCTTATAAGTCCTAATACACATTCCTAGACCATTCTAAGCCTTTAGAGAACTCTCTTAACCATTCTACACTTGTTAGAACCTCCAAGGACTCATGCTACACCCTCTACGTCCCTTGGGGTACCAAGCAATGTTTAGGATCATTCTAATGGTTCTTATAAGTCCTAATACACATTCCTAGACCATTCTAAGCCTTTAGAATACTCTCTTAACCATTATACACTTGTTAGAACGTCCAAGGACTCATCCTACACTCTCTACGTCCCAAGGGGTACCAAGCAATGTTTAGGCTCATTCTAATGGTTCTTATAAGTCCTAATACACATTCCTAGACCATTCTAAGCCTTTAGAGAACTCTCATAACCATTCTACACTTGTTATAACCTCCAAGGAATCATGCTACACCCTCTACGTCCCTTGGGGTACCAAGCAATGTTTAGGATCATTCTAATGGTTCTTATAAGTCCTAATACACATTCCTAGACCATTCTAAGCCTTTAGAGAACTCTCATAACCATTCTACACTTGTTATAACCTCCAAGGACTCATCCTACACTCTCTACGTCCATTAGGGTACCAAGCAATGTTTAGGATCATTCTAATGGTTCTTATAAGTCCTAATACACATTCCTAGACCATTCTAAGCATTTAGAATACTCTCTTAACCATTATACACTTGATAGAACGTCCAAGGACTCATCCTACACTCTCTACGTCCCAAGGGGTACCAAGCAATCTTTAGGATCATTCTAATGGTTCTTATAAGTCCTAATACACATTCCTAGACCATTCTAAGCCTTTAGAGAACTCACATAACCATTCTACACTTGTTATAACCTCCAAGGAATCATGCTACACCCTCTACGTCCCTTGGGGTACCAAGCAATGTTTAGGATCATTCTAATGGTTCTTATAAGTCCTAATACACATTCCTAGACCATTCTAAGCCTTTGGAATACTCTCTTAACCATTCTACACTTGTTAGAACCTCCAAGGACTCATGCTACACCCTCTACGTCCCTTCGGGTACCAAGCAATGTTTAGGATCATTCTAATGGTTCTTATAAGTCCTAATACACATTCCTAGACCATTCTAAGCCTTTGGAATACTCTCTTAACCATTCTACACTTGTTAGAACCTCCAAGGACTCATGCTACACCCTCTACGTCCCTTGGGGTACAATACAATGTTTAGGATCATTCTATTGGTTCTTATAAGTCCTAATACACATTCCTAGACCATTCTAAGCCTTTAGAATACTCTCTTAACCATTCTACACTTGTTAGAACCTCCAAGGACTCATGCTACACCCTCTACGTCCCTTGGGGTACCAAGTAATGTGTAGGATCATTCTAATGGTTCTTATAAGTCCTAATACACATTCCTAGACCATTCTAAGCCTTTGGAATAATCTCTTAACCATTCTACACTTGTTAGAACCTCCAAGGAGACTCATGCTACACCCTCTACGTCCCTTGGTGTACCAAGCAATGTTTAGGATTATACTAATGGTTCTTATAAGTCCTAATAAACATTCCTAGACCATTCTAAGCCTTTAGAGAACTCTGTTAACCATTCTACACTTGTTAGAACCTCCAAGGACTCATGCTACAACCTCTACGTCCCTTGGTGTACCAAGCAATGTTTAGGATTATACTAATGGTTCTTATAAGTCCTAATAAACATTCCTAGACCATCCTAAGCCTTTAGAGAACTCTCTTAAACATTCTACACTTGTTAGAACCACCAAGGACTCATGATACACCCTCTACGTCCCTTGGGGTACCAAGCAATGTTTAGGATCATTCTAATGGTTCTTATAAGTCCTAATACACATTCCTAGACCTTTCTAAGCCTTTAGAATACTCTCTTAACCATTCTACACTTGTTAGAACCTCGAAGGACTCATGCTACACCCTCTACGTCCCTTGGGGTACAATGCAATGTTTAGGATCATTCTAATGGTTCTTATTAGTCCTAATACACATTCCTAGACCATTCTATGCCATTAGAATACTCTCTTAACCACTCTACACTTGTTAGAACCTCCAAGGACTCATGCTACACCCTCTACGTCCCTTGGGGTACCAAGCAATGTTTAGGATCATTCTAATGGTTCTTATAAGTCCTAATACACATTCATAGACCATTTTAAGCCTTTAGAATACTCTCTTAACCATTCTACACTTGTTAGAAACTCCAAGGAATCATGCTACACCCTCAACGTCCCTTGGGGTACAATGCAATGTTTAGGATCATTCTAAAGGTTCTTATAAGTCCTAATACACATTCCTAGACCATTCTAAGCCTTTAGAATACTCTCTTAACCACTCTACACTTGTTAGAACCTCCAAGGACTCATGCTACACCCTCTACGTCCCTTGGGGTACCAAGCAATGTTTAGGATCATTCTAATGGTTCTTATAAGTCCTAATACACATTCATAGACCATTTTAAGCCTTTAGAATACTCTCTTCACCATTCTACACTTGTTAGAAACTCCAAGGACTTATGTTACACCCTCTACGTCCCTTGGGGTACAATGCAATGTTTAGGATCATTCTAATGGTTCTTATAAGTCCTAATACACATTCCTAGACCATTCTAAGCCTTTAGAATACTCTCTTAACCATTCTACACTTGTTAGAACGTCCAAGGACTCATGCTACACCCTCTACGTCCCTTGGGGTACCAAGCAATGTTTAGGATCATTCTAATGGTTCTTATAAGTCCTAATACACAGTCATAGACCATTTTAAGCCTTTAGAATACTCTCTTAACCATTCTACACTTGTTAGAACGTCCAAGGACTCATCCTACACTCTCTACGTCCATTAGGGTACCAAGCAATGTTTAGGATCATTCTAAATGTTCGTATATGTCTTAATACACATTCCTAGACCATTCTAAGCCTTTAGATTACTCTCTTAACCATTCTACACTTGTTAGAACCTCCAAGGACTCATGCTACACCCTCTAAGTCCCTTCGGGTACCAAGCAATGTTTAGGATCATTCTAATGGTTCTTATAAGTCCTAATACACATTCCTAGACCATTCTAAGCCTTTCGAATACTCTCATAACCATTCTAAACTTGTTAGAACCTCCAAGGACTCATGCTACACCCTCTACGTCCCTTGGGGTACCAAGCAATGTTTAGGATCATTCTAATAGTTCTTATAAGTCCTAATACCCATTCCTAGACCATTCTAAGCCTTTAGATTACTCTCTTAACCATTCTACACTTGTTAGAACCTCCAAGGACTCATGCTACACCCTCTACGTCCCTTGGGGTACAATACAATGTTTAGGATCATTCTAATGGTTCTTATAAGTCCTAATACACATTCCTAGACAATTCTAAACCTTTCGAATACTCTCTTAACCATTCTACACTTGTTAGAACCTCCAAGGACTCATGCTACACCCTCTTCGTCCCTTGGGGTACCAAGCAATGTTTAGGATCATTCTAATAGTTCTTATAAGTCCTAATACACATTCCTAGACCATTCTAAGCCTTTAGAGAACTCTCATAACCATTCTACACTTGTTATAACCTCCAAGGAATCATGCTACACCCTCTACGTCCCTTGGGGTACCAAGCAATGTTTAGGATCATTCTAATGGTTCTTATAAGTCCTAATACACATTCCTAGACCATTCTAAGCCTTTAGAATACTCTCTTAACCATTATACACTTGTTAGAACGTCCAAGGACTCATCCTACACTCTCTACGTCCATTAGGGTACCAAGCAATGTTTAGGATCATTCTAAATGTTCGTATATGTCTTAATACACATTCCTAGACCATTCTAAGCCTTTTGATTACTCTCTTAACCATTCTACACTTGTTAGAACCTCCAAGGACTCATGCTACACCCTCTAAGTCCCTTCGGGTACCAAGCAATGTTTAGGATCATTCTAATGGTTCTTATAAGTCCTAATACACATTCCTAGACCATTCTAAGCATTTAGAATACTCTCTTAACCATTCTACACTTGTTAGAACATCCAAGGACTCATGCTACACCCTCTACGTCCCTTGGTGTACCAAGCAATGTTTAGGATTATACTAATGATTCTTATAAGTCCTAATAAACATTCCTAGACCATTCTAAGCCTTTAGAATACTCTCTTAACCATTCTACACTTGTTAGAACCTCCAAGGACTCATGCTACACCCTCTACGTCCCTTGGGGTACAATGCAATGTTTAGGATCATTCTAATGGTTCTTATAAGTCCTAATACACATTCCTAGACCATTCTAAGCCTGTAAAATATTCTCTTAACCATTCTACACTTGTTAGAACCTCCAAGGACTCATGCTACACCCTCTACGTCCCTTGGTGTACCAAGCAATGTTTAGGATTATACTAATGGTTCTTATAAGTCCTAATAAACATTCCTAGACCATTCTAAGCCTTTAGAGAACTCTCTTAACCATTCTACACTTGTTAGAACCACCAAGGACTCATGATACACCCTCTACGTCCCTTGGGGTACCAAGCAATGTTTAGGATCATTCTAATGGTTCTTATAAGTCCTAATACACATTCCTAGACCATTCTAAGCCTTTAGATTACTCTCTTAACCATTCTACACTTGTTAGAACCTCCAAGGACTCATGCTACACCCTCTACGTCCCTTGGGGTACAAAGCAATGTTTAGGATCATTCTAATGGTTCTTATAAGTCCTAATACACATTCCTAGACCATTCTAAGCCTGTAGAATACTCTCTTAACCATTCTACACTTGTTAGAACCTCCAAGGACTCATGCTACACCCTCTACGTCCCTTGGTGTACCAAGCAATGTTTAGGATTATACTAATGGTTCTTATAAGTCCTAATAAACATTCCTAGACCATTCTAAGCCTTTAGAGAACTCTCTTAACCATTCTACACTTGTTAGAACCACCAAGGACTCATGATACACCCTCTACGTCCCTTGGGGTACCAAGCAATGTTTAGGATCATTCTAATGGTTCTTATAAGTCCTAATACACATTCCTAGACCATTCTAAGCCTTTAGATTACTCTCTTAACCATTCTACACTTGTTAGAACCTCCAAGGACTCATGCTACACCCTCTACGTCCCTTGGGGTACAATACAATGTTTAGGATCATTCTAATGGTTCTTATAAGTCCTAATACACATTCCAAGACAATTTTAAGCCTTTAGAGAATTCTCTTAACCATTCTACACTTGTTAGAACCACCAAGGACTCATGATACACCCTCTACGTCCCTTGGGGTACCAAGCAATGTTTAGGATCATTCTAATGGTTCTTATAAGTCCTAATACACATTCCTAGACCATTCTAAGCCTTTAGATTACTCTCTTAACCATTCTACACTTGTTAGAACCTCCAAGGACTCATGCTACACCCTATACGTCCCTTGGTGTGCCAAGCAATGTTTAGGATTATACTAATGGTTCTTATAAGTCCTAATAAACATTCCTAGACCATCCTAAGCCTTTAGAGAACTCTCTTAACCATTCTACACTTGTTAGAACCTCCAAAGACTCATGCTACACCCTCTACGTCCCTTGGGGTACCAAGAAATGTTTAGGATCATTCTAATGGTTCTTATAAGTCCTAATACACATTCCAAGACAATTCTAAGCCTTTAGAGAACTCTCTTAACCATTCTACACTTGTTAGAACCACCAAGGACTCATGATACACCCTCTACGTCCCTTGGGGTACCAAGCAATGTTTAGGATCATTCTAATGGTTCTTATAAGTCCTAATACACATTCCTAGACCATTCTAAGCATTTAGAATACTCTCTTAACCATTCTACACTTGTTAGAACATCCAAGGACTCATGCTACACCCTCTACGTCCCTTGGTGTACCAAGCAATGTTTAGGATTATACTAATGATTCTTATAAGTCCTAATAAATATTCCTAGACCATTCTAAGCCTTTAGAATACTCTCTTAACCATTCTACACTTGTTAGAACCTCCAAGGACTCATGCTACACCCTCTACGTCCCTTGGGGTACAATGCAATGTTTAGGATCATTCTAATGGTTCTTATAAGTCCTAATACACATTCCTAGACCATTCTAAGCCTGTAGAATATTCTCTTAACCATTCTACACTTGTTAGAACCTCCAAGGACTAATGCTACACCCTCTACGTCCCTTGGTGTACCAAGCAATGTTTAGGATTATACTAATGATTCTTATAAGTCCTAATAAATATTCCTAGACCATTCTAAGCCTTTAGAATACTCTCTTAACCATTCTACACTTGTTAGAACCTCCAAGGACTCATGCTACACCCTCTACGTCCCTTGGGGTACAATGCAATGTTTAGGATCATTCTAATGGTTCTTATAAGTCCTAATACACATTCCTAGACCATTCTAAGCCTGTAGAATATTCTCTTAACCATTCTACACTTGTTAGAACCTCCAAGGACTCATGCTACACCCTCTACGTCCCTTGGTGTACCAAGCAATGTTTAGGATTATACTAATGGTTCTTATAAGTCCTAATAAACATTCCTAGACCATTCTAAGCCTTTAGAGAACTCTCTTAACCATTCTACACTTGTTAGAACCACCAAGGACTCATGATACACCCTCTACGTCCCTTGGGGTACCAAGCAATGTTTAGGATCATTCTAATGGTTCTTATAAGTCCTAATACACATTCCTAGACCATTCTAAGCCTTTAGATTACTCTCTTAACCATTCTACACTTGTTAGAACCTCCAAGGAATCATGCTACACCCTCTACGTCCCTTGGGGTACAATACAATGTTTAGGATCATTCTAATGGTTCTTATAAGTCCTAATACACATTCCAAGACAATTCTAAGCCTTTAGAGAACTCTCTTAACCATTCTACACTTGTTAGAACCACCAAGGACTCATGATACACCCTCTACGTCCCTTGGGGTACCAAGCAATGTTTAGGATCATTCTAATGGTTCTTATAAGTCCTAATACACATTCCTAGACCATTCTAAGCCTTTAGATTACTCTCTTAACCATTCTACACTTGTTAGAACCTCCAAGGACTCATGCTACACCCTCTACGTCCCTTGGGGTACAATACAATGTTTAGGATTATACTAATGATTCTTATAAGTCCTAATAAACATTCCTAGACCATTCTAAGCCTTTAGAATACTCTCTTAACCATTCTACACTTGTAAGAACTTCCAAGGACTCATGCTACACCCTCTACGTCCCTTGGGGTACAATGCAATGTTTAGGATCATTCTAATGGTTCTTATAAGTCCTAATACACATTCCTAGACCATTCTAAGCCTGTAGAATACTCTCTTAACAATTCTACACTTGTTAGAACCTCCAAGGACTCATGCTACACCCTCTACGTCCCTTGGGGTACAATACAATGTTTAGGATTATACTAATGATTCTTATAAGTCCTAATAAACATTCCTAGACCATTCTAAGCCTTTAGAATACTCTCTTAACCATTCTACACTTGTTAGAACCTCCAAGGACTCATGCTACACCCTCTACGTCCCTTGGGGTACAATGCAATCTTTAGGATCATTCTAATGGTTCTTGTAAGTCCTAATACACATTCCTAGACCATTCTAAGCCTGTAGAATACTCTCTTAACAATTCTACACTTGTTAGAACCTCCAAGGACTCATGCTACACCCTCTACGTCCCTTGGTGTACCAAGCAATGTTTAGGATCATTCTAATGGTTCTTATAAGTCCTAATACACATTCCTAGACCATTCTAAGCCTTTGGAATACTCTCTTAACCATTCTACACTTGTTAGAACCTCCAAGGACTCATGCTACACCCTCTACGTCCCTTGGGGTACAATGCAATGTTTAGGATCATTCTAATGGTTCTTATAAGTCCTAATACACATTCCTAGACCATTCTAAGCCTGTAGAATACTCTCTTAACCATTCTACACTTGTTAGAACCTCCAAGGACTCATGCTACACCCTCTACGTCCCTTGGGGTACCAAGCAATGTTTAGGATCATTCTAATGGTTCTTATAAGTCCTAATACACATTCCTAGACCATTCTAAGCATTTAGAATACTCTCTTAACCATTCTACATTTGTTAGAACATCCAAGGACTCATGCTACACCCTCTACGTCCCTTGGTGTACCAAGCAATGTTTAGGATTATACTAATGATTCTTATAAGTCCTAATAAACATTCCTAGACCATTCTAAGCCTTTAGAATACTCTCTTAACCATTCTACACTTGTTAGAACCTCCAAGGACTCATGCTACACCCTCTACGTCCCTTGGGGTACAATGCAATGTTTAGGATCATTCTAATGGTTCTTATAAGTCCTAATACACATTCCTAGACCATTCTAAGCCTGTAGAATATTCTCTTAACCATTCTACACTTGTTAGAACCTCCAAGGACTCATGCTACACCCTCTACGTCCCTTGGTGTACCAAGCAATGTTTAGGATTATACTAATGGTTCTTATAAGTCCTAATAAACATTCCTAGACCATTCTAAGCCTTTAGAGAACTCTCTTAACCATTCTACACTTGTTAGAACCACCAAGGACTCTTGCTACACCCTCTACGTCCCTTGGGGTACCAAGCAATGTTTAGGATCATTCTAATGGTGCTTATAAGTCCTAATACACATTCCTAGACAATTCTAAGCCTTTAGAATACTCTCTTAACCATTCTACACTTGTTAGAACCTCCAAGGACTCATGCTACACCCTCTTCGTCCCTTGGGGTACCAAGCAATGTTTAGGATCATTCTAATAGTTCTTATAAGTCCTAATACACATTCCTAGACCATTCTAAGCCTTTAGAGAACTCTCATAACCATTCTACACTTGTTATAACCTCCAAGGAATCATGCTACACCCTCTACGTCCCTTGGGGTACCAAGCAATGTTTAGGATCATTCTAATGGTTCTTATAAGTCCTAATACACATTCCTAGACCATTCTAAGCGTTTAGAATACTCTCTTAACCATTATACACTTGTTAGAACGTCCAAGGACTCATCCTACACTCTCTACGTCCATTAGGGTACCAAGCAATGTTTAGGATCATTCTAAATGTTCGTATATGTCTTAATACACATTCCTAGACCATTCTAAGCCTTTTGATTACTCTCTTAACCATTCTACACTTGTTAGAACCTCCAAGGACTCATGCTACACCCTCTAAGTCCCTTCGGGTACCAAGCAATGTTTTTGATCATTCTAATGGTTCTTATAAGTCCTAATACACATTCCTAGACCATTCTAAGCCTTTAGATTACTCTTTTAACCATTCTACACTTGTTAGAACCTCCAAGGACTCATGCTACACCCTCTACGTCCCTTGGGGTACAATACAATGTTTAGGATCATTCTAATGGTTCTTATAAGTCCTAATACACATTCCAAGACAATTCTAAGCCTTTAGAGAACTCTCTTAACCATTCTACACTTGTTAGAACCACCAAGGACTCATGATACACCCTCTACGTCCCTTGGGGTACCAAGCAATGTTTAGGATCATTCTAATGGTTCTTATAAGTCCTAATACACATTCCTAGACCATTCTAAGCCTTTAGATTACTCTCTTAACCATTCTACACTTGTTAGAACCTCCAAGGACTCATGCTACACCCTCTACGTCCCTTGGGGTACAATACAATGTTTAGGATTATACTAATGATTCTTATAAGTCCTAATAAACATTCCTAGACCATTCTAAGCCTTTAGAATACTCTCTTAACCATTCTACACTTGTTAGAACCTCCAAGGACTCATGCTACACCCTCTACGTCCCTTGGGGTACAATGCAATGTTTAGGATCATTCTAATGGTTCTTATAAGTCCTAATACACATTCCTAGACCATTCTAAGCCTGTAGAATACTCTCTTAACAATTCTACACTTGTTAGAACCTCCAAGGACTCATGCTACACCCTCTACGTCCCTTGGGGTACAATACAATGTTTAGGATTATACTAATGATTCTTATAAGTCCTAATAAACATTCCTAGACCATTCTAAGCCTTTAGAATACTCTCTTAACCATTCTACACTTGTTAGAACCTCCAAGGACTCATGCTACACCCTCTACGTCCCTTGGGGTACAATGCAATGTTTAGGATAATTCTAATGGTTCTTATAAGTCCTAATACACATTCCTAGACCATTCTAAGCCTGTAGAATACTCTCTTAACAATTCTACACTTGTTAGAACCTCCAAGGACTCATGCTACACCCTCTACGTCCCTTGGTGTACCAAGCAATGTTTAGGATCATTCTAATGGTTCTTATAAGTCCTAATAAACATTCCTAGACAATTCTAAGACTTTAGAGAACTCTCATAACCATTCTACACTTGTTATAACCTCCAAGGAATCATGCTACACCCTCTACGTCCCTTGGGGTACCAAGCAATGTTTAGGATCATTCTAATGGTTCTTCTAAGTCCTAATACACATTCCTAGACCATTCTAAGCCTTTAGAATACTCTCTTAACCATTATACACTTGTTAGAACGTCCAAGGACTCATCCTACACTCTCTACGTCCCATGGGGTACCAAGCAATGTTTAGGATCATTCTAATGGTTCTTATAAGTCCTAATACACATTCCTAGACCATTCTAAGCCTTTAGAGAACTCTCATAACCATTCTACACTTGTTATAACCTCCAAGGAATCATGCTACACCCTCTACGTCCCTTGGGGTACCAAGCAAAGTTTAGGATCATTCTAATGATTCTTCTAAGTCCTAATACACATTCCTAGACCATTCTAAGCCTTTAGAATACTATCTTAACCATTATACACTTGTTAGAACGTCCAAGGACTCATCCTACACTCTCTACGTCCATTTGGGTACCAAGCAATGTTTAGGATCATTCTAAATGTTCGTATATGTCTTAATACACATTCCTAGACCATTCTAAGCCGTTAGATTACTCTCTTAACCATTCTACACTTGTTAGAACCTCCAAGGACTCATGCTACACCCTCTAAGTCCCTTCGGGTACCAAGCAATGTTTAGGATCATTCTAATGGTTCTTATAAGTCCTAATACACATTCCTAGACCATTCTATGCCTTTAGAATCCTCTCTTAATCATTCAACATTTGTTAGAACCTCCAAGGACTCATGCTACTCCCTTTACGTCCCTTGGGGTACCAAGCAATGTTTAGGATCATACTAATGGTTCTTATAAGTCCTAATACACATTCCTAGACCATTCTAAACCTTTAGAATACTCTCTTAACCATTCTACACTTGTTAGAACCTCCAAGGACTCATGCTACACCCTCTACGTCCCTTGGGGTACCAAGCAATGTTTAGGATCATTCTAATGGTTCTTATAAGTCCTAATACACATTCCTAGACCATTCTAAGCCTTTAGAATACTCTCTTAACCATTCTACACTTGTTAGAACCTCCAAGGACTCATGCTACACCCTCTACGTCCCTTGGGGTACAAAGCAATATTTAGGATCATTCTAATGGTTCTTATAAGTCCTAATAAACATTCCTAGACCATTCTAAGCCTTTAGAGAACTCTCTAAACCATTCTACACTTGTTAGAACCTCCAAGGACTCATGCTACACCCTCTACGTCCCTTGGGGTAGCAAGCAGTGTTTAAGATCATTCTAATGGTTCTTATAAGTCCTAATACACATTCCTAGACCATTCTAAGCCTTTAGAATACTCTCTTAACCATTCTACACTTGTTAGAACCTCCAAGGAATCATGCTACACCCTCTACGTCCCTTGGGGTACCAAGCAATGTTTAGGATCATTCTAATGGTTCTTCTAAGTCCTAATACACATTCCTAGACCATTATAAGCCTTTAGAATACTCTCTTAACCATTATACACTTGTTAGAACGTCCAAGGACTCATCCTACACTCTCTACGTCCATTAGGGTACCAAGCAATGTTTAAGATCATTCTAAATGTTCGTATATGTCTTAATACACATTCCTAGACCATTCTAAGCCTTTAGATTACTCTCTTAACCATTCTACACTTGTTAGAACCTCCAAGGACTCATGCTACACCCTCTAATTCCCTTCGGGTAACAAGCAATGTTTAGGATCATTCTAATGGTTCTTATAAGTCCTACTACACATTCCTAGACCATTCTAAGCCTTAAGAATACTCTCTTAACCATTATACACTTGTTAGAACGTCCAAGGACTCATCCTACACTCTCTACGTCCATTAGGGTACCAAGTAATGTTTAGGATCATTCTAAATGTTCGTATATGTCTTAATACACATTCCTAGACCATTCTAAGCCTTTAGATTACTCTCTTAACCATTCTACACTTGTTAGAACCTCCAAGGAATCATGCTACACCCTCTACGTCCCTTGGGGTACCAAGCAATGTTTAGGATCATTCTAATGGTTCTTCTAAGTCCTAATACCCATTCCTAGACCATTCTAAGCCTTAAGAATACTCTCTTAACCATTATACACTTGTTAGAACGTCCAAGGACTCATCCTACACTCTCTACGTCCATTAGGGTACCAAGTAATGTTTAGGATCATTCTAAATGTTCGTATATGTCTTAATACACATTCCTAGACCATTCTAAGCCTTTAGATTACTCTCTTAACCATTCTACACTTGTTAGAACCTCCAAGGACTCATGCTACACCCTCTACGTCCCTTGGGGTACCAAGCAATGTTTAGGATCATTTTAATGGTTCTTCTAAGTCCTAATACACATTCCTAGACCATTCTAAGCCTTTAGAATACTCTCTTAACCATTATACACTTGTTAGAACGTCCAAGGACTCATCCTACACTCTCTACGTCCATTAGGGTACCAAGTAATGTTTAGGATCATTCTAAATGTTCTTATATGTCTTAATACACATTCCTAGACCATTCTAAGCCTTTAGATTACTCTCTTAACCATTCTACACTTGTTAGAACCTCCAAGGACTCATGCTACACCCTCTAAGTCCCTTCGGGTACCAAGCAATGTTTAGAATCATTCTAATGGTTCTTATAAGTCCTAATACACATTCCTAGACCCTTCTATGCCTACTCTCTTAACCATTCTAAACTTGTTAGAACCTCCAAGCACTCATGCTACACCCTCTACGTCCCTTGGTGTACCAAGCAATGTTTAGGATCATACTAATGGTTCTTATAAGTCCTAATACACATTCCTAGACCATTCTAAGCCTTTAAAATACTCTCTTAACCATTCTACACTTGTTAGAACCTCCAAGGACTCATGCTACACCCTCTACGTCCCTTGGTGTACCAAGCAATGTTTAGGATTATACTAATGGTTCTTATAAGTCCTAATAAACATTCCTAGACCATTCTAAGCCTTTAGAGAACTCTTTTAACCATTCTACACTTGTTAGAACCTCCAAGGACTCATGTTACACCCTCTACGTCCCTTGGGGTACCAAGCAATGTTTAGGATCATTCTAATGGTTCTTATAAGTCCTAATACACATTCCTAGACCATTCTAAGCCTTTAGAATACTCTCTTAACCATTCTACACTTGTTAGAACCTCCAAGGACTCATGCTACACCCTCTACGTCCCTTGGGGTACAAAGCAATATTTAGGATCATTCTAATAGTTCTTATAAGTCCTAATACACATTCCTAGACCATTCTAAGCCTTTAGAATACTCTCTTAACCATTCTACACTTGTTAGAACCTCCAAGGACTCTACACCCTCTACGTCCCTTGGTGTACCAAGCAATGTTTAGGATTATACTAATGGTTCTTATAAGTCCTAATAAACATTCCTAGACCATTCTAAGCCTTTAGAGAACTCTCTAAACCATTCTACACTTGTTAGAACCTCCAAGGACTCATGCTACACCCTCTACGTCCCTTGGGGTACCAAGCAATGTTTAGGATCATTCTAATGGTTCTTATAAGTCCTAATACACATTCCTAGACCATTCTAAGCCTTTAGAATACTCTCTTAACCATTCTACACTTGTTAGAACCTCCAAGGAATCATGCTACACCCTCTACGTCCCATGGTGTACCAAGCAATGTTTAGGATCATACTAATGGTTCTTATAAGTCCTAATACACATTCCTAGACCATTCTAAGCCTTTAAAATACTCTCTTAACCATTCTACACTTGTAAGAACCTCCAAGGACTCATGCTACACCCTCTACGTCCCTTGGTGTACCAAGCAATGTTTAGGATTATACTAATGGTTCTTATAAGTCCTAATAAACATTCCTAGACCATTCTAAGCCTTTAGAGAACTCTTTTAACCATTCTACACTTGTTAGAACCTCCAAGGACTCATGTTACACCCTCTACGTCCCTTGGGGTACCAAGCAATGTTTAGGATCATTCTAATGGTTCTTATAAGTCCTAATACACATTCCTAGACCATTCTAAGCCTTTAGAATACTCTCTTAACCATTCTACACTTGTTAGAACATCCAAGGACTCATCCTACACTCTCTACGTCCATTAGGGTACCAAGTAATATTTAGGATCATTCTAAATGTTCGTATATGTCTTAATACACATTCCTAGACCATTCTAAGCCTTTAGATTACTCTCTTAACCATTCTACACTTGTTAGAACCTCCAAGGACTCATGCTACACCCTCTAAGTCCCTTGGGGTACCAAGTAATGTTTAGGATCATTCTAATGGTTCTTATTAGTCCTAATACACATTCCTAGACCATTCTAAGCCTTTAGAATACTCTCTTAACCATTATACACTTGTTAGAACATCCAAGGACTCATCCTACACTCTCTACGTCCATTAGGGTACCAAGTAATATTTAGGATCATTCTAAATGTTCGTATATGTCTTAATACACATTCCTAGACCATTCTAAGCCTTTAGATTACTCTCTTAACCATTCTACACTTGTTAGAACCTCCAAGGACTCATGCTACACCCTCTAAGTCCCTTGGGGTACCAAGCAATGTTTACGATCATTCTAATGGTTCTTATTAGTCCTAATTCACATTCCTAGACCATTCTAAGCCTTTAGAATACTCTCTTAACCATTCTACACTTGTTAGAACCTCCAAGGACTCATGCTACACCGTCTACGTCCCTTGGGGTACCTAGCAAAGTTTAGGATCATTCTAATGGTTCTTATAAGTCCTAATACACATTCCTAGACCATTCTAAGCCTTTAGAATACTCTCATAACCATTCTACACTTGCTAGAACTTCCAAGGAATCATGCTACACCCTCTACGTCCCTTGGGGTACCAAGCAATGTTTAGGATCATTTTAATGGTTCTTCTAAGTCCTAATACACATTCCTAGACCATTCTAAGCCTTTAGAATACTCTCTTAACCATTATACACTTGTTAGAACGTCCAAGGACTCATCCTACACTCTCTACGTCCATTAGGGTACCAAGTAATGTTTAGGATCATTCTAAATGTTCGTATATGTCTTAATACACATTCCTAGACCATTCTAAGCCTTTAGATTACTCTCTTAACCATTCTACACTTGTTAGAACCTCCAAGGACTCATGCTACACCCTCTACGTCCCTTGGGGTACCAAGCAATGTTTAGGATCATTTTAATGGTTCTTCTAAGTCCTAATACACATTCCTAGACCATTCTAAGCCTTTAGAATACTCTCTTAACCATTATACACTTGTTAGAACGTCCAAGGACTCATCCTACACTCTCTACGTCCATTAGGGTACCAAGTAATGTTTAGGATCATTCTAAATGTTCTTATATGTCTTAATACACATTCCTAGACCATTCTAAGCCTTTAGATTACTCTCTTAACCATTCTACACTTGTTAGAACCTCCAAGGACTCATGCTACACCCTCTAAGTCCCTTCGGGTACCAAGCAATGTTTAGAATCATTCTAATGGTTCTTATAAGTCCTAATACACATTCCTAGACCCTTCTATGCCTACTCTCTTAACCATTCTAAACTTGTTAGAACCTCCAAGCACTCATGCTACACCCTCTACGTCCCTTGGTGTACCAAGCAATGTTTAGGATCATACTAATGGTTCTTATAAGTCCTAATACACATTCCTAGACCATTCTAAGCCTTTAAAATACTCTCTTAACCATTCTACACTTGTTAGAACCTCCAAGGACTCATGCTACACCCTCTACGTCCCTTGGTGTACCAAGCAATGTTTAGGATTATACTAATGGTTCTTATAAGTCCTAATAAACATTCCTAGACCATTCTAAGCCTTTAGAGAACTCTTTTAACCATTCTACACTTGTTAGAACCTCCAAGGACTCATGTTACACCCTCTACGTCCCTTGGGGTACCAAGCAATGTTTAGGATCATTCTAATGGTTCTTATAAGTCCTAATACACATTCCTAGACCATTCTAAGCCTTTAGAATACTCTCTTAACCATTCTACACTTGTTAGAACCTCCAAGGACTCATGCTACACCCTCTACGTCCCTTGGGGTACAAAGCAATATTTAGGATCATTCTAATAGTTCTTATAAGTCCTAATACACATTCCTAGACCATTCTAAGCCTTTAGAATACTCTCTTAACCATTCTACACTTGTTAGAACCTCCAAGGACTCTACACCCTCTACGTCCCTTGGTGTACCAAGCAATGTTTAGGATTATACTAATGGTTCTTATAAGTCCTAATAAACATTCCTAGACCATTCTAAGCCTTTAGAGAACTCTCTAAACCATTCTACACTTGTTAGAACCTCCAAGGACTCATGCTACACCCTCTACGTCCCTTGGGGTACCAAGCAATGTTTAGGATCATTCTAATGGTTCTTATAAGTCCTAATACACATTCCTAGACCATTCTAAGCCTTTAGAATACTCTCTTAACCATTCTACACTTGTTAGAACCTCCAAGGAATCATGCTACACCCTCTACGTCCCATGGTGTACCAAGCAATGTTTAGGATCATACTAATGGTTCTTATAAGTCCTAATACACATTCCTAGACCATTCTAAGCCTTTAAAATACTCTCTTAACCATTCTACACTTGTAAGAACCTCCAAGGACTCATGCTACACCCTCTACGTCCCTTGGTGTACCAAGCAATGTTTAGGATTATACTAATGGTTCTTATAAGTCCTAATAAACATTCCTAGACCATTCTAAGCCTTTAGAGAACTCTTTTAACCATTCTACACTTGTTAGAACCTCCAAGGACTCATGTTACACCCTCTACGTCCCTTGGGGTACCAAGCAATGTTTAGGATCATTCTAATGGTTCTTATAAGTCCTAATACACATTCCTAGACCATTCTAAGCCTTTAGAATACTCTCTTAACCATTCTACACTTGTTAGAACATCCAAGGACTCATCCTACACTCTCTACGTCCATTAGGGTACCAAGTAATATTTAGGATCATTCTAAATGTTCGTATATGTCTTAATACACATTCCTAGACCATTCTAAGCCTTTAGATTACTCTCTTAACCATTCTACACTTGTTAGAACCTCCAAGGACTCATGCTACACCCTCTAAGTCCCTTGGGGTACCAAGTAATGTTTAGGATCATTCTAATGGTTCTTATTAGTCCTAATACACATTCCTAGACCATTCTAAGCCTTTAGAATACTCTCTTAACCATTATACACTTGTTAGAACATCCAAGGACTCATCCTACACTCTCTACGTCCATTAGGGTACCAAGTAATATTTAGGATCATTCTAAATGTTCGTATATGTCTTAATACACATTCCTAGACCATTCTAAGCCTTTAGATTACTCTCTTAACCATTCTACACTTGTTAGAACCTCCAAGGACTCATGCTACACCCTCTAAGTCCCTTGGGGTACCAAGCAATGTTTACGATCATTCTAATGGTTCTTATTAGTCCTAATTCACATTCCTAGACCATTCTAAGCCTTTAGAATACTCTCTTAACCATTCTACACTTGTTAGAACCTCCAAGGACTCATGCTACACCGTCTACGTCCCTTGGGGTACCTAGCAAAGTTTAGGATCATTCTAATGGTTCTTATAAGTCCTAATACACATTCCTAGACCATTCTAAGCCTTTAGAATACTCTCATAACCATTCTACACTTGCTAGAACTTCCAAGGAATCATGCTACACCCTCTACGTCCCTTGGGGTACCAAGCAATGTTTAGGATCATTTTAATGGTTCTTCTAAGTCCTAATACACATTCCTAGACCATTCTAAGCCTTTAGAATACTCTCTTAACCATTATACACTTGTTAGAACGTCCAAGGACTCATCCTACACTCTCTAC
Organism: Crotalaria pallida; assembly: GCA_037953625.1. Lineage (NCBI taxonomy): Eukaryota > Viridiplantae > Streptophyta > Magnoliopsida > Fabales > Fabaceae > Crotalaria > Crotalaria pallida. The sequence continues at coordinate 101,601,686 of CM075654.1, read as the reverse complement.
GTCCATTAGGGTACCAAGTAATGTTTAGGATCATTCTAAATGTTCGTATATGTCTTAATACACATTCCTAGACCATTCTAAGCCTTTAGATTACTCTCTTAACCATTCTACACTTGTTAGAACCTCCAAGGACTCATGCTACACCCTCTACGTCCCTTGGGGTACCAAGCAATGTTTAGGATCATTTTAATGGTTCTTCTAAGTCCTAATACACATTCCTAGACCATTCTAAGCCTTTAGAATACTCTCTTAACCATTATACACTTGTTAGAACGTCCAAGGACTCATCCTACACTCTCTACGTCCATTAGGGTACCAAGTAATGTTTAGGATCATTCTAAATGTTCTTATATGTCTTAATACACATTCCTAGACCATTCTAAGCCTTTAGATTACTCTCTTAACCATTCTACACTTGTTAGAACCTCCAAGGACTCATGCTACACCCTCTAAGTCCCTTCGGGTACCAAGCAATGTTTAGAATCATTCTAATGGTTCTTATAAGTCCTAATACACATTCCTAGACCATTCTATGCCTACTCTCTTAACCATTCTAAACTTGTTAGAACCTCCAAGGACTCATGCTACACCCTCTACGTCCCTTGGTGTACCAAGCAATGTTTAGGATTATACTAATGGTTCTTATAAGTCCTAATAAACATTCCTAGACCATTCTAAGCCTTTAGAATACTCTCATAATCATTCTGCACTTGTTAGATCGTCCAAGGAATCATGCTACACCCTCTACGTCCCTTGTGGGGTACCAAGCAATGTTTAGGATCATTCTAAACTTGTTAGAACCTCCATGGACTCATGCTACACCCTCTACGTCCCTTGGTGTACCAAGCAATGTTTAGGATCATACTAATGGTTCTTATAAGTCCTAATACACATTCCTAGACCATTCTAAGCCTTTAGAATACTCTCTTAACCATTCTACACTTGTTAGAACCTCGAAGGACTCATGCTACACCCTCTACGTCCCTTGGTGTACCAAGCAATGTTTAGGATCATTCTAATGGTTCTTATAAGTCCTAATACACATTCCTAGACCATTCTAAGCCTTTAGAATACTCTCTTAACCATTCTACACTTGTTAGAACCTCCAAGGACTCATGCTACACCGTCTACGTCCCTTGGGGTACCAAGCAATGTTTAGGATCATTCTAATGGTTCTTATAAGTCCTAATACACATTCCAAGACCATTCTAAGCCTTTAGAATACTCTCATAATCATTCTACACTTGTTAGAACCTCCAAGGAATCATGCTACACCCTCTACGTCCCTTGTGGGGTACCAAGCAATGTTTAGGATCATTCTAATGGTTCTTATTAGTCCTAATTCACATTCCTAGACCATTCTAAGCCTTTAGAATACTCTCTTAACCATTCTACACTTGTTAGAACCTCCAAGGACTCATGCTACACCGTCTATGTCCCTTGGGGTACCTAGCAAAGTTTAGGATCATTCTAATGGTTCTTATAAGTCCTAATACACATTCCTAGACCATTCTAAGCCTTTAGAATACTCTCATAACCATTCTACACTTGCTAGAACCTCCAAGGAATCATGCTACACCCTCTACATCCCTTGGGGTACCAAGCAATGTTTAGGATAACTTTAATGGTTCTTCTAAGTCCTAATACACATTCCTAGACCATTCTAAGCCTTTAGAATACTCTCTTAACCATTATACACTTGTTAGAACGTCCAAGGACTCATCCTACACTCTCTACGTCCATTAGGGTACCAAGTAATGTTTAGGATCATTCTAAATGTTCTTATATGTCTTAATACACATTCCTAGACCATTCTAAGCCTTTAGATTACTCTCTTAACCATTCTACACTTGTTAGAACCTCCAAGGACTCATGCTACACCCTCTACGTCCCTTCGGGTACCAAGCAATGTTTAGAATCATTCTAATGGTTCTTATAAGTCCTAATACACATTCCTAGACCATTCTAAGCCTTTAGAATACTCTCATAACCATTCTACACTTGCTAGAACTTCCAAGGAATCATGCTACACCCTCTACGTCCCTTGGGGTACCAAGCAATGTTTAGGATCATTTTAATAGTTCTTCTAAGTCCTAATACACATTCCTAGACCATTCTAAGCCTTTAGAATACTCTCTTAACCATTATACACTTGTTAGAACGTCCAAGGACTCATCCTACACTCTCTACGTCCATTAGGGTACCAAGTAATGTTTAGGATCATTCTAAATGTTCGTATATGTCTTAATACACATTCCTAGACCATTCTAAGCCTTTAGATTACTCTCTTAACCATTCTACACTTGTTAGAACCTCCAAGGACTCATGCTACACCCTCTACGTCCCTTGGGGTACCAAGCAATGTTTAGGATCATTTTAATGGTTCTTCTAAGTCCTAATACACATTCCTAGACCATTCTAAGCCTTTAGAATACTCTCATAATCATTCTACACTTGTTAGATCGTCCAAGGAATCATGCTACACCCTCTACGTCCCTTGTGGGGTACCAAGCAATGTTTAGGATCATTCTAAACTTGTTAGAACCTCCATGGACTCATGCTACACCCTCTACGTCCCTTGGTGTACCAAGCAATGTTTAGGATCATACTAATGGTTCTTATAAGTCCTAATACACATTCCTAGACCATTCTAAGCCTTTAGAATACTCTCTTAACCATTCTACACTTGTTAGAACCTCGAAGGACTCATGCTACACCCTCTACGTCCCTTGGTGTACCAAGCAATGTTTAGGATCATTCTAATGGTTCTTATAAGTCCTAATACACATTCCTAGACCATTCTAAGCCTTTAGAATACTCTCTTAACCATTCTACACTTGTTAGAACCTCCAAGGACTCATGCTACACCGTCTACGTCCCTTGGGGTACCAAGCAATGTTTAGGATCATTCTAATGGTTCTTATAAGTCCTAATACACATTCCAAGACCATTCTAAGCCTTTAGAATACTCTCATAATCATTCTACACTTGTTAGAACGTCCAAGGAATCATGCTACACCCTCTACGTCCCTTGTGGGGTACCAAGCAATGTTTAGGATCATTCTAATGGTTCTTATTAGTCCTAATTCACATTCCTAGACCATTCTAAGCCTTTAGAATACTCTCTTAACCATTCTACACTTGTTAGAACCTCCAAGGACTCATGCTACACCGTCTATGTCCCTTGGGGTACCTAGCAAAGTTTAGGATCATTCTAATGGTTCTTATAAGTCCTAATACACATTCCTAGACCATTCTAAGCCTTTAGAATACTCTCATAACCATTCTACACTTGCTAGAACCTCCAAGGAATCATGCTACACCCTCTACATCCCTTGGGGTACCAAGCAATGTTTAGGATAACTTTAATGGTTCTTCTAAGTCCTAATACACATTCCTAGACCATTCTAAGCCTTTAGAATACTCTCTTAACCATTATACACTTGTTAGAACGTCCAAGGACTCATCCTACACTCTCTACGTCCATTAGGGTACCAAGTAATGTTTAGGATCATTCTAAATGTTCTTATATGTCTTAATACACATTCCTAGACCATTCTAAGCCTTTAGATTACTCTCTTAACCATTCTACACTTGTTAGAACCTCCAAGGACTCATGCTACACCCTCTACGTCCCTTCGGGTACCAAGCAATGTTTAGAATCATTCTAATGGTTCTTATAAGTCCTAATACACATTCCTAGACCATTCTAAGCCTTTAGAATACTCTCATAACCATTCTACACTTGCTAGAACTTCCAAGGAATCATGCTACACCCTCTACGTCCCTTGGGGTACCAAGCAATGTTTAGGATCATTTTAATGGTTCTTCTAAGTCCTAATACACATTCCTAGACCATTCTAAGCCTTTAGAATACTCTCTTAACCATTATACACTTGTTAGAACGTCCAAGGACTCATCCTACACTCTCTACGTCCATTAGGGTACCAAGTAATGTTTAGGATCATTCTAAATGTTCGTATATGTCTTAATACACATTCCTAGACCATTCTAAGCCTTTAGATATTACTCTCTTAACCATTCTACACTTGTTAGAACCTCCAAGGACTCATGCTACACCCTCTACGTCCCTTGGGGTACCAAGCAATGTTTAGGATCATTTTAATGGTTCTTCTAAGTCCTAATACACATTCCTAGACCATTCTAAGCCTTTAGAATACTCTCTTAACCATTATACACTTGTTAGAACGTCCAAGGACTCATCCTACACTCTCTACGTCCATTAGGGTACCAAGTAATGTTTAGGATCATTCTAAATGTTCTTATATGTCTTAATACACATTCCTAGACCATTCTAAGCCTTTAGATTACTCTCTTAACCATTCTACACTTGTTAGAACCTCCAAGGACTCATGCTACACCCTCTAAGTCCCTTCGGGTACCAAGCAATGTTTAGAATCATTCTAATGGTTCTTATAAGTCCTAATACACATTCCTAGACCATTCTATGCCTACTCTCTTAACCATTCTAAACTTGTTAGAACCTCCAAGGACTCATGCTACACCCTCTACGTCCCTTGGTGTACCAAGCAATGTTTAGGATTATACTAATGGTTCTTATAAGTCCTAATAAACATTCCTAGACCATTCTAAGCCTTTAGAATACTCTCATAATCATTCTGCACTTGTTAGATCGTCCAAGGAATCATGCTACACCCTCTACGTCCCTTGTGGGGTACCAAGCAATGTTTAGGATCATTCTAAACTTGTTAGAACCTCCATGGACTCATGCTACACCCTCTACGTCCCTTGGTGTACCAAGCAATGTTTAGGATCATACTAATGGTTCTTATAAGTCCTAATACACATTCCTAGACCATTCTAAGCCTTTAGAATACTCTCTTAACCATTCTACACTTGTTAGAACCTCGAAGGACTCATGCTACACCCTCTACGTCCCTTGGTGTACCAAGCAATGTTTAGGATCATTCTAATGGTTCTTATAAGTCCTAATACACATTCCTAGACCATTCTAAGCCTTTAGAATACTCTCTTAACCATTCTACACTTGTTAGAACCTCCAAGGACTCATGCTACACCGTCTACGTCCCTTGGGGTACCAAGCAATGTTTAGGATCATTCTAATGGTTCTTATAAGTCCTAATACACATTCCAAGACCATTCTAAGCCTTTAGAATACTCTCATAATCATTCTACACTTGTTAGAACGTCCAAGGAATCATGCTACACCCTCTACGTCCCTTGTGGGGTACCAAGCAATGTTTAGGATCATTCTAATGGTTCTTATTAGTCCTAATTCACATTCCTAGACCATTCTAAGCCTTTAGAATACTCTCTTAACCATTCTACACTTGTTAGAACCTCCAAGGACTCATGCTACACCGTCTATGTCCCTTGGGGTACCTAGCAAAGTTTAGGATCATTCTAATGGTTCTTATAAGTCCTAATACACATTCCTAGACCATTCTAAGCCTTTAGAATACTCTCATAACCATTCTACACTTGCTAGAACCTCCAAGGAATCATGCTACACCCTCTACATCCCTTGGGGTACCAAGCAATGTTTAGGATAACTTTAATGGTTCTTCTAAGTCCTAATACACATTCCTAGACCATTCTAAGCCTTTAGAATACTCTCTTAACCATTATACACTTGTTAGAACGTCCAAGGACTCATCCTACACTCTCTACGTCCATTAGGGTATCAAGTAATGTTTAGGATCATTCTAAATGTTCTTATATGTCTTAATACACATTCCTAGACCATTCTAAGCCTTTAGATTACTCTCTTAACCATTCTACACTTGTTAGAACCTCCAAGGACTCATGCTACACCCTCTACGTCCCTTCGGGTACCAAGCAATGTTTAGAATCATTCTAATGGTTCTTATAAGTCCTAATACACATTCCTAGACCATTCTATGCCTACTCTCATAACCATTCTAAACTTGTTAGAACCTCCAAGGACTCATGCTACACCCTCTACGTCCCTTGGTGTACCAAGTAATGTTTCGGATCATACTAATGGTTCTTATAAGTCCTAATACACATTCCTAGACCATTCTATGCCTTTAGAATACTCTCTTAACGATTCTAAACTTGTTAGAACCTCCAAGGACTCATGCTACACCCTCTACGTCCCTTGGTGTACCAAGCAAGGTTTAGGATCATACTAATGGTTCTTATAAGTTCTAATACACATTCCTTGACCATTCTAAGCCTTTAGAATACTCTCTTAACCATTCTACACTTGTTAGAACCTCCAAGGACTCATGCTACACCCTCTACGTCCCTTGGTGTACCAAGCAATGTTTAGGATTATACTAATGGTTCTTATAAGTCCTAATAAACATTCCTAGACCATTCTAAGCCTTTAGAGAACTCTCTTAACCATTCTACACTTGTTAGAACCTCCAAGGACTCATGCTACACCCTCTACGTCCCTTGGGGTACCAAGCAATGTTTAGGATCATTCTAATGGTTCTTATAAGTCCTAATACACATTCCTAGACCATTCTAAGCCTTTAGAATACTCTCATAACCATTCTACACTTGTTAGAACTTCCAAGGAATCATGTTACACCCTCTACGTCCCTTGGGGTACCAAGCAATGTTTAGGATCATTCTAATGGTTCTTCTAAGTCCTAATACACATTCCTAGACCATTCTAAGCCTTTAGAATACTCACTTAACCATTATACACTTGTTAGAACGTCCAAGGACTCATCCTACACGCTCTACGTCCCATGGGGTACCAAGCAATGTTTAGGATTATACTAATGGTTCTTATAAGTCCTAATAAACATTCCTAGACCATTCTAAGCCTTTAGAGAACTCTCTTAACCATTATACACTTGTTAGAACGTCCAAGGACTCATCCTACACTCTCTACGTCCATTAGGGTACCAAGTAATGTTTAGGATCATTCTAAATGTTCTTATATGTCTTAATACACATTCCTAGACCATTCTAAGCCTTTAGATTACTCTCTTAACCATTATACACTTGTTAGAACCTCCAAGGACTCATGCTACACCCTCTAAGTCCCTTCGGGTACCAAGCAATGTTTAGAATCATTCTAATGGTTCTTCTAAGTCCTAATACACATTCCTAGACCATTCTATGCCTACTCTCTTAACCATTCTAAACTTGTTAGAACCTCCAAGGACTCATGCTACACCCTCTACGTCCCTTGGTGTACCAAGCAATGTTTAGGATCATACTAATGGTTCTTATAAGTCCTAATACACATTCCTAGACTATTCTATGCCTTTAGAATACTCTCTTAACGATTCTAAACTTGTTAGAACCTCCAAGGACTCATGCTACACCCTCTACGTCCCTTGGTGTACCAAGCAAGGTTTAGGATCATACTAATGGTTCTTATAAGTCCTAATACACATTCCTTGACCATTCTAAGCCTTTAGAATACTCTCTTAACCATTCTACACTTGTTAGAACCTCCAAGGACTCATGCTACACCCTCTACGTCCCTTGGTGTACCAAGCAATGTTTAGGATTATACTAATAGTTCTTATAAGTCCTAATAAACATTCCTAGACCATTCTAAGCCTTTAGAGAACTCTCTTAACCATTCTACACTTGTTAGAACCTCCAAGGACTCATGCTACACCCTCTAAGTCCCTTGGGGTACCAAGCAATGTTTAGGATCATTCTAATGGTTCTTATTAGTCCTAATTCACATTCCTAGACCATTCTAAGCCTTTAGAATACTCTCTTAACCATTCTACACTTGTTAAACCTCCAAGGACTCATGCTACACCGTCTACGTCCCTTGGGGTACCTAGCAAAGTTTAGGATCATTCTAATGGTTCTTATAAGTCCTAATACACATTCCTAGACCATTCTAAGCCTTTAGAATACTCTCATAACCATTCTACACTTGCTAGAACCTCCAAGGAATCATGCTACACCCTCTACGTCCCTTGGGGTACCAAGCAATGTTTAGGATCATTTTAATGGTTCTTCTAAGTCCTAATACACATTCCTAGACCATTCTAAGCCTTTAGAATACTCTCTTAACCATTATACACTTGTTAGAACCTCCAAGGACTCATGTTACACCCTCTACGTCCCTTGGGGTACCAAGCAATGTTTAGGATCATTCCAATGGTTCTTCTAAATCCTAATACACATTCCTAGACCATTCTAAGCCTTTAGAATACTCTCTTAACCATTCTACACTTGTTAGAACTTCTAAGGACTCATGCTACACCCTCTACGTCCCTTCGGGTACCAAGCAATGTTTAGGATCATTCTAATGGTTCTTATAAGTCCTAATACACATTCCTAGACCATTCTAAGCCTTTAGAATACTCTCTTAACCATTCTACACTTGTTAGAACCTCCAAGGACTCATGCTACACCGTCTACGTCCCTTGGGGTACCTAGCAAAGTTTAGGATCATTCTAATGGTTCTTATAAGTCCTAATACACATTCCTAGACCATTCTAAGCCTTTAGAATACTCTCATAACCATTCTACACTTGCTAGAACTTCCAAGGAATCATGCTACACCCTCTACGTCCCTTGGGGTACCAAGCAATGTTTAGGATCATTTTAATGGTTCTTCTAAGTCCTAATACACATTCCTAGACCATTCTAAGCCTTTAGAATACTCTCTTAACCATTATACACTTGTTAGAACGTCCAAGGACTCATCCTACACTCTCTACGTCCATTAGGGTACCAAGTAATGTTTAGGATCATTCTAAATGTTCGTATATGTCTTAATACACATTCCTAGACCATTCTAAGCCTTTAGATTACTCTCTTAACCATTCTACACTTGTTAGAACCTCCAAGGACTCATGCTACACCCTCTACGTCCCTTGGGGTACCAAGCAATGTTTAGGATCATTTTAATGGTTCTTCTAAGTCCTAATACACATTCCTAGACCATTCTAAGCCTTTAGAATACTCTCTTAACCATTATACACTTGTTAGAACGTCCAAGGACTCATCCTACACTCTCTACGTCCATTAGGGTACCAAGTAATGTTTAGGATCATTCTAAATGTTCTTATATGTCTTAATACACATTCCTAGACCATTCTAAGCCTTTAGATTACTCTCTTAACCATTCTACACTTGTTAGAACCTCCAAGGACTCATGCTACACCCTCTAAGTCCCTTCGGGTACCAAGCAATGTTTAGAATCATTCTAATGGTTCTTATAAGTCCTAATACACATTCCTAGACCATTCTATGCCTACTCTCTTAACCATTCTAAACTTGTTAGAACCTCCAAGGACTCATGCTACACCCTCTACGTCCCTTGGTGTACCAAGCAATGTTTAGGATTATACTAATGGTTCTTATAAGTCCTAATAAACATTCCTAGACCATTCTAAGCCTTTAGAATACTCTCATAATCATTCTGCACTTGTTAGATCGTCCAAGGAATCATGCTACACCCTCTACGTCCCTTGTGGGGTACCAAGCAATGTTTAGGATCATTCTAAACTTGTTAGAACCTCCATGGACTCATGCTACACCCTCTACGTCCCTTGGTGTACCAAGCAATGTTTAGGATCATACTAATGGTTCTTATAAGTCCTAATACACATTCCTAGACCATTCTAAGCCTTTAGAATACTCTCTTAACCATTCTACACTTGTTAGAACCTCGAAGGACTCATGCTACACCCTCTACGTCCCTTGGTGTACCAAGCAATGTTTAGGATCATTCTAATGGTTCTTATAAGTCCTAATACACATTCCTAGACCATTCTAAGCCTTTAGAATACTCTCTTAACCATTCTACACTTGTTAGAACCTCCAAGGACTCATGCTACACCGTCTACGTCCCTTGGGGTACCAAGCAATGTTTAGGATCATTCTAATGGTTCTTATAAGTCCTAATACACATTCCAAGACCATTCTAAGCCTTTAGAATACTCTCATAATCATTCTACACTTGTTAGAACGTCCAAGGAATCATGCTACACCCTCTACGTCCCTTGTGGGGTACCAAGCAATGTTTAGGATCATTCTAATGGTTCTTATTAGTCCTAATTCACATTCCTAGACCATTCTAAGCCTTTAGAATACTCTCTTAACCATTCTACACTTGTTAGAACCTCCAAGGACTCATGCTACACCGTCTATGTCCCTTGGGGTACCTAGCAAAGTTTAGGATCATTCTAATGGTTCTTATAAGTCCTAATACACATTCCTAGACCATTCTAAGCCTTTAGAATACTCTCATAACCATTCTACACTTGCTAGAACCTCCAAGGAATCATGCTACACCCTCTACATCCCTTGGGGTACCAAGCAATGTTTAGGATAACTTTAATGGTTCTTCTAAGTCCTAATACACATTCCTAGACCATTCTAAGCCTTTAGAATACTCTCTTAACCATTATACACTTGTTAGAACGTCCAAGGACTCATCCTACACTCTCTACGTCCATTAGGGTACCAAGTAATGTTTAGGATCATTCTAAATGTTCTTATATGTCTTAATACACATTCCTAGACCATTCTAAGCCTTTAGATTACTCTCTTAACCATTCTACACTTGTTAGAACCTCCAAGGACTCATGCTACACCCTCTACGTCCCTTCGGGTACCAAGCAATGTTTAGAATCATTCTAATGGTTCTTATAAGTCCTAATACACATTCCTAGACCATTCTATGCCTACTCTCATAACCATTCTAAACTTGTTAGAACCTCCAAGGACTCATGCTACACCCTCTACGTCCCTTGGTGTACCAAGTAATGTTTCGGATCATACTAATGGTTCTTATAAGTCCTAATACACATTCCTAGACCATTCTATGCCTTTAGAATACTCTCTTAACGATTCTAAACTTGTTAGAACATCCAAGGACTCATGCTACACCCTCTACGTCCCTTGGTGTACCAAGCAAGGTTTAGGATCATACTAATGGTTCTTATAAGTTCTAATACACATTCCTTGACCATTCTAAGCCTTTAGAATACTCTCTTAACCATTCTACACTTGTTAGAACCTCCAAGGACTCATGCTACACCCTCTACGTCCCTTGGTGTACCAAGCAATGTTTAGGATTATACTAATGGTTCTTATAAGTCCTAATAAACATTCCTAGACCATTCTAAGCCTTTAGAGAACTCTCTTAACCATTCTACACTTGTTAGAACCTCCAAGGACTCATGCTACACCCTCTACGTCCCTTGGGGTACCAAGCAATGTTTAGGATCATTCTAATGGTTCTTATAAGTCCTAATACACATTCCTAGACCATTCTAAGCCTTTAGAATACTCTCATAACCATTCTACACTTGTTAGAACTTCCAAGGAATCATGTTACACCCTCTACGTCCCTTGGGGTACCAAGCAATGTTTAGGATCATTCTAATGGTTCTTCTAAGTCCTAATACACATTCCTAGACCATTCTAAGCCTTTAGAATACTCACTTAACCATTATACACTTGTTAGAACGTCCAAGGACTCATCCTACACGCTCTACGTCCCATGGGGTACCAAGCAATGTTTAGGATTATACTAATGGTTCTTATAAGTCCTAATAAACATTCCTAGACCATTCTAAGCCTTTAGAGAACTCTCTTAACCATTATACACTTGTTAGAACGTCCAAGGACTCATCCTACACTCTCTACGTCCATTAGGGTACCAAGTAATGTTTAGGATCATTCTAAATGTTCTTATATGTCTTAATACACATTCCTAGACCATTCTAAGCCTTTAGATTACTCTCTTAACCATTATACACTTGTTAGAACCTCCAAGGACTCATGCTACACCCTCTAAGTCCCTTCGGGTACCAAGCAATGTTTAGAATCATTCTAATGGTTCTTCTAAGTCCTAATACACATTCCTAGACCATTCTATGCCTACTCTCTTAACCATTCTAAACTTGTTAGAACCTCCAAGGACTCATGCTACACCCTCTACGTCCCTTGGTGTACCAAGCAATGTTTAGGATCATACTAATGGTTCTTATAAGTCCTAATACACATTCCTAGACTATTCTATGCCTTTAGAATACTCTCTTAACGATTCTAAACTTGTTAGAACCTCCAAGGACTCATGCTACACCCACTACGTCCCTTGGTGTACCAAGCAAGGTTTAGGATCATACTAATGGTTCTTATAAGTCCTAATACACATTCCTTGACCATTCTAAGCCTTTAGAATACTCTCTTAACCATTCTACACTTGTTAGAACCTCCAAGGACTCATGCTACACCCTCTACGTCCCTTGGTGTACCAAGCAATGTTTAGGATTATACTAATAGTTCTTATAAGTCCTAATAAACATTCCTAGACCATTCTAAGCCTTTAGAGAACTCTCTTAACCATTCTACACTTGTTAGAACCTCCAAGGACTCATGCTACACCCTCTACGTCCCTTGGGGTACCAAGCAATGTTTAGGATCATTCTAATGGTTCTTATAAGTCCTAATACACATTCCTAGACCATTCTAAGCCTTTAGAATACTCTCATAACCATTCTACACTTGTTAGAACTTCCAAGGAATCATGTTACACCCTCTACGTCCCTTGGGGTACCAAGCAATGTTTAGGATCATTCTAATGGTTCTTCTAAGTCCTAATACACATTCTTAGACCATTCTAAGCCTTTAGAATACTCTCTTAACCATTATACACTTGTTAGAACATCCAAGGACTCATCCTACACTCTCTACGTCCATTAGGGTACCAAGTAATGTTTAGGATCATTCTAAATGTTCGTATATGTCTTAATACACATTCCTAGACCATTCTAAGCCTTTAGATTACTCTCTTAACCATTCTACACTTGTTAGAACCTCCAAGGACTCATGCTACACCCTCTAAGTCCCTTGGGGTACCAAGCAATGTTTAGGATCATTCTAATGGTTCTTATTAGTCCTAATTCACATTCCTAGACCATTCTAAGCCTTTAGAATACTCTCTTAACCATTCTACACTTGTTAAACCTCCAAGGACTCATGCTACACCATCTACGTCCCTTGGGGTACCTAGCAAAGTTTAGGATCATTCTAATGGTTCTTATAAGTCCTAATACACATTCCTAGACCATTCTAAGCCTTTAGAATACTCTCATAACCATTCTACACTTGCTAGAACCTCCAAGGAATCATGCTACACCCTCTACGTCCCTTGGGGTACCAAGCAATGTTTAGGATCATTTTAATGGTTCTTCTAAGTCCTAATACACATTCCTAGACCATTCTAAGCCTTTAGAATACTCTCTTAACCATTATACACTTGTTAGAACGTCCAAGGACTCATCCTACACTCTCTACGTCCATTAGGGTACCAAGTAATGTTTAGGATCATTCTAAATGTTCTTATATGTCTTAATACACATTCCTAGACCATTCTAAGCCTTTAGATTACGCTCTTAACCATTCTACACTTGTTAGAACCTCCAAGGACTCATGCTACACCCTCTAAGTCCCTTCGGGTACCAAGCAATGTTTAGAATCATTCTAATGGTTCTTATAAGTCCTAATACACATTCCTAAACCATTCTATGCCTACTCTCTTAACCATTCTAAACTTGTTAGAACCTCCAAGGACTCATGCTACACCGTCTACGTCCCTTGGTGTACCAAGCAATGTTTAGGATTATACTAATGGTTCTTATAAGTCCTAATAAACATTCCTAGACCATTCTAAGCCTTTAGAATACTCTCATAATCATTCTACACTTGTTAGAACGTCCAAGGAATCATGCTACACCCTCTACGTCCCTTGTGGGGTACCAAGCAATGTTTAGGATCATTCTAAACTTGTTAGAACCTCCATGGACTCATGCTACACCCTCTACGTCCCTTGGTGTACCAAGCAATGTTTAGGATCATACTAATGGTTCTTATAAGTCCTAATACACATTCCTAGACCATTCTAAGCCTTTAGAATACTCTCTTAACCATTCTACACTTGTTAGAACCTCGAAGGACTCATGCTACACCCTCTACGTCCCTTGGTGTACCAAGCAATGTTTAGGATCATTCTAATGGTTCTTATAAGTCCTAATACACATTCCTAGACCATTCTAAGCCTTTAGAATACTCTCTTAACCATTCTACACTTGTTAGAACCTCCAAGGACTCATGCTACACCGTCTACGTCCCTTGGGGTACCAAGCAATGTTTAGGATCATTCTAATGGTTCTTATAAGTCCTAATACACATTCCAAGACCATTCTAAGCCTTTAGAATACTCTCATAATCATTCTACACTTGTTAGAACGTCCAAGGAATCATGCTACACCCTCTACGTCCCTTGTGGGGTACCAAGCAATGTTTAGGATCATTCTAATGGTTCTTATTAGTCCTAATTCACATTCCTAGACCATTCTAAGCCTTTAGAATACTCTCTTAACCATTCTACACTTGTTAGAACCTCCAAGGACTCATGCTACACCGTCTACGTCCCTTGGGGTACCTAGCAAAGTTTAGGATTATTCTAATGGTTCTTATAAGTCCTAATACACATTCCTAGACCATTCTATGCCTTTAGAATACTCTCATAACCATTCTACACTTGCTAGAACCTCCAAGGAATCATGCTACACCCTCTACATCCCTTGGGGTACCAAGCAATGTTTAGGATAATTTTAATGGTTCTTCTAAGTCCTAATACACATTCCTAGACCATTCTAAGCCTTTAGAATACTCTCTTAACCATTATACACTTGTTAGAACGTCCAAGGACTCATCCTACACTCTCTACGTCCATTAGGGTACCAAGTAATGTTTAGGATCATTCTAAATGTTCTTATATGTCTTAATACACATTCCTAGACCATTCTAAGCCTTTAGATTACTCTCTTAACCATTCTACACTTGTTAGAACCTCCAAGGACTCATGCTACACCCTCTAAGTCCCTTCGGGTACCAAGCAATGTTTAGAATCATTCTAATGGTTCTTCTAAGTCCTAATACACATTCCTAGACCATTCTATGCCTACTCTCTTAACCATTCTAAACTTGTTAGAACCTCCAAGGACTCATGCTACACCCTCTACGTCCCTTGGTGTACCAAGCAATGTTTAGGATCATACTAATGGTTCTTATAAGTCCTAATACACATTCCTAGACTATTCTATGCCTTTAGAATACTCTCTTAACGATTCTAAACTTGTTAGAACCTCCAAGGACTCATGCTACACCCACTACGTCCCTTGGTGTACCAAGCAAGGTTTAGGATCATACTAATGGTTCTTATAAGTCCTAATACACATTCCTTGACCATTCTAAGCCTTTAGAATACTCTCTTAACCATTCTACACTTGTTAGAACCTCCAAGGACTCATGCTACACCCTCTACGTCCCTTGGTGTACCAAGCAATGTTTAGGATTATACTAATAGTTCTTATAAGTCCTAATAAACATTCCTAGACCATTCTAAGCCTTTAGAGAACTCTCTTAACCATTCTACACTTGTTAGAACCTCCAAGGACTCATGCTACACCCTCTACGTCCCTTGGGGTACCAAGCAATGTTTAGGATCATTCTAATGGTTCTTATAAGTCCTAATACACATTCCTAGACCATTCTAAGCCTTTAGAATACTCTCATAACCATTCTACACTTGTTAGAACTTCCAAGGAATCATGTTACACCCTCTACGTCCCTTGGGGTACCAAGCAATGTTTAGGATCATTCTAATGGTTCTTCTAAGTCCTAATACACATTCTTAGACCATTCTAAGCCTTTAGAATACTCTCTTAACCATTATACACTTGTTAGAACATCCAAGGACTCATCCTACACTCTCTACGTCCATTAGGGTACCAAGTAATGTTTAGGATCATTCTAAATGTTCGTATATGTCTTAATACACATTCCTAGACCATTCTAAGCCTTTAGATTACTCTCTTAACCATTCTACACTTGTTAGAACCTCCAAGGACTCATGCTACACCCTCTAAGTCCCTTGGGGTACCAAGCAATGTTTAGGATCATTCTAATGGTTCTTATTAGTCCTAATTCACATTCCTAGACCATTCTAAGCCTTTAGAATACTCTCTTAACCATTCTACACTTGTTAAACCTCCAAGGACTCATGCTACACCATCTACGTCCCTTGGGGTACCTAGCAAAGTTTAGGATCATTCTAATGGTTCTTATAAGTCCTAATACACATTCCTAGACCATTCTAAGCCTTTAGAATACTCTCATAACCATTCTACACTTGCTAGAACCTCCAAGGAATCATGCTACACCCTCTACGTCCCTTGGGGTACCAAGCAATGTTTAGGATCATTTTAATGGTTCTTCTAAGTCCTAATACACATTCCTAGACCATTCTAAGCCTTTAGAATACTCTCTTAACCATTATACACTTGTTAGAACGTCCAAGGACTCATCCTACACTCTCTACGTCCATTAGGGTACCAAGTAATGTTTAGGATCATTCTAAATGTTCTTATATGTCTTAATACACATTCCTAGACCATTCTAAGCCTTTAGATTACGCTCTTAACCATTCTACACTTGTTAGAACCTCCAAGGACTCATGCTACACCCTCTAAGTCCCTTCGGGTACCAAGCAATGTTTAGAATCATTCTAATGGTTCTTATAAGTCCTAATACACATTCCTAAACCATTCTATGCCTACTCTCTTAACCATTCTAAACTTGTTAGAACCTCCAAGGACTCATGCTACACCGTCTACGTCCCTTGGTGTACCAAGCAATGTTTAGGATTATACTAATGGTTCTTATAAGTCCTAATAAACATTCCTAGACCATTCTAAGCCTTTAGAATACTCTCATAATCATTCTACACTTGTTAGAACGTCCAAGGAATCATGCTACACCCTCTACGTCCCTTGTGGGGTACCAAGCAATGTTTAGGATCATTCTAAACTTGTTAGAACCTCCATGGACTCATGCTACACCCTCTACGTCCCTTGGTGTACCAAGCAATGTTTAGGATCATACTAATGGTTCTTATAAGTCCTAATACACATTCCTAGACCATTCTAAGCCTTTAGAATACTCTCTTAACCATTCTACACTTGTTAGAACCTCGAAGGACTCATGCTACACCCTCTACGTCCCTTGGTGTACCAAGCAATGTTTAGGATCATTCTAATGGTTCTTATAAGTCCTAATACACATTCCTAGACCATTCTAAGCCTTTAGAATACTCTCTTAACCATTCTACACTTGTTAGAACCTCCAAGGACTCATGCTACACCGTCTACGTCCCTTGGGGTACCAAGCAATGTTTAGGATCATTCTAATGGTTCTTATAAGTCCTAATACACATTCCAAGACCATTCTAAGCCTTTAGAATACTCTCATAATCATTCTACACTTGTTAGAACGTCCAAGGAATCATGCTACACCCTCTACGTCCCTTGTGGGGTACCAAGCAATGTTTAGGATCATTCTAATGGTTCTTATTAGTCCTAATTCACATTCCTAGACCATTCTAAGCCTTTAGAATACTCTCTTAACCATTCTACACTTGTTAGAACCTCCAAGGACTCATGCTACACCGTCTACGTCCCTTGGGGTACCTAGCAAAGTTTAGGATTATTCTAATGGTTCTTATAAGTCCTAATACACATTCCTAGACCATTCTAAGCCTTTAGAATACTCTCATAACCATTCTACACTTGCTAGAACCTCCAAGGAATCATGCTACACCCTCTACATCCCTTGGGGTACCAAGCAATGTTTAGGATAATTTTAATGGTTCTTCTAAGTCCTAATACACATTCCTAGACCATTCTAAGCCTTTAGAATACTCTCTTAACCATTATACACTTGTTAGAACGTCCAAGGACTCATCCTACACTCTCTACGTCCATTAGGGTACCAAGTAATGTTTAGGATCATTCTAAATGTTCTTATATGTCTTAATACACATTCCTAGACCATTCTAAGCCTTTAGATTACTCTCTTAACCATTCTACACTTGTTAGAACCTCCAAGGACTCATGCTACACCCTCTACGTCCCTTCGGGTACCAAGCAATGTTTAGAATCATTCTAATGGTTCTTATAAGTCCTAATACACATTCCTAGACCATTCTATGCCTACTCTCATAACCATTCTAAACTTGTTAGAACCTCCAAGGACTCATGCTACACCCTCTACGTCCCTTGGTGTACCAAGCAATGTTTCGGATCATACTAATGGTTCTTATAAGTCCTAATACACATTCCTAGACCATTCTATGCCTTTAGAATACTCTCTTAACGATTCTAAACTTGTTAGAACCTCCAAGGACTCATGCTACACCCTCTACGTCCCTTGGTGTACCAAGCAAGGTTTAGGATCATACTAATGGTTCTTATAAGTCCTAATACACATTCCTTGACCATTCTAAGCCTTTAGAATACTCTCGTAACCATTCTACACTTGTTAGAACCTCCAAGGACTCATGCTACACCCTCTACGTCCCTTGGTGTACCAAGCAATGTTTAGGATCATACTAATGGTTCTTATAAGTCCTAATACACATTCCTAGACCATTCTATGCCTTTAGAATACTCTCTTAACGATTCTAAACTTGTTAGAACCTCCAAGGACTTATGCTACACCCTCTACGTCCCTTGGTGTACCAAGCAAGGTTTAGGATCATACTAATGGTTCTTATAAGTCCTAATACACATTCCTTGACCAGTCTAAGCCTTTAGAATACTCTCTTAACCATTCTACACTTGTTAGAACCTCCAAGGACTCATGCTACACCCTCTACGTCCCTTGGTGTACCAAGCAATGTTTAGGATTATACTAATAGTTCTTATAAGTCCTAATAAACATTCCTAGACCATTCTAAGCCTTTAGAGAACTCTCTTAACCATTCTACACTTGTTAGAACGTCCAAGGACTCATCCTACACGCTCTACGTCCCATGGGGTACCAAGCAATGTTTAGGATTATACTAATGGTTCTTATAAGTCCTAATAAACATTCCTAGACCATTCTAAGCCTTTAGAGAACTCTCTTAACCATTATACACTTGTTAGAACGTCCAAGGACTCATCCTACACTCTCTACGTCCATTAGGGTACCAAGTAATGTTTAGGATCATTCTAAATGTTCTTATATGTCTTAATACACATTCCTAGACCATTCTAAGCCTTTAGATTACTCTCTTAACCATTATACACTTGTTAGAACCTCCAAGGACTCATGCTACACCCTCTAAGTCCCTTCGGGTACCAAGCAATGTTTAGAATCATTCTAATGGTTCTTCTAAGTCCTAATACACATTCCTAGACCATTCTATGCCTACTCTCTTAACCATTCTAAACTTGTTAGAACCTCCAAGGACTCATGCTACACCCTCTACGTCCCTTGGTGTACCAAGCAATGTTTAGGATCATACTAATGGTTCTTATAAGTCCTAATACACATTCCTAGACCATTCTATGCCTTTAGAATACTCTCTTAACGATTCTAAACTTGTTAGAACCTCCAAGGACTTATGCTACACCCTCTACGTCCCTTGGTGTACCAAGCTAGGTTTAGGATCATACTAATGGTTCTTATAAGTCCTAATACACATTCCTTGACCATTCTAAGCCTTTAGAATACTCTCTTAACCATTCTACACTTGTTAGAACCTCCAAGGACTCATGCTACACCCTCTACGTCCCTTGGTGTACCAAGCAATGTTTAGGATTATACTAATAGTTCTTATAAGTCCTAATAAACATTCCTAGACCATTCTAAGCCTTTAGAGAACTCTCTTAACCATTCTACACTTGTTAGAACCTCCAAGGAATCATGCTACACCCTCTATGTCCCTTGGGGTACCAAGCAATGTTTAGGATCATTCTAATGGTTCTTATAAGTCCTAATACACATTCCTAGACCATTCTAAGCCTTTAGAATACTCTCATAACCATTCTACACTTGTTAGAACTTCCAAGGAATCATGTTACACCCTCTACGTCCCTTGGGGTACCAAGCAATGTTTAGGATCATTCTAATGGTTCTTCTAAGTCCTAATAAACATTCCTAGACCATTCTAAGCCTTTAGAGAACTCTCTTAACCATTCTACACTTGTTAGAACGTCCAAGGACTCATCCTACACGCTCTACGTCCCATGGGGTACCAAGCAATGTTTAGGATTATACTAATGGTTCTTATAAGTCCTAATAAACATTCCTAGACCATTCTAAGCCTTTAGAGAACTCTCTTAACCATTATACACTTGTTAGAACGTCCAAGGACTCATCCTACACTCTCTACGTCCCTTGGTGTACCAAGCAAGGTTTAGGATCATACTAATGGTTCTTATAAGTCCTAATACACATTCCTTGACCATTCTAAGCCTTTAGAATACTCTCTTAACCATTCTACACTTGTTAGAACCTCCAAGGACTCATGCTACACCCTCTACGTCCCTTGGTGTACCAAGCAATGTTTAGGATCATACTAATGGTTCTTATAAGTCCTAATACACATTCCTAGACCATTCTATGCCTTTAGAATACTCTCTTAACGATTCTAAACTTGTTAGAACCTCCAAGGACTTATGCTACACCCTCTACGTCCCTTGGTGTACCAAGCAAGGTTTAGGATCATACTAATGGTTCTTATAAGTCCTAATACACATTCCTTGACCAGTCTAAGCCTTTAGAATACTCTCTTAACCATTCTACACTTGTTAGAACCTCCAAGGACTCATGCTACACCCTCTACGTCCCTTGGTGTACCAAGCAATGTTTAGGATTATACTAATAGTTCTTATAAGTCCTAATAAACATTCCTAGACCATTCTAAGCCTTTAGAGAACTCTCTTAACCATTCTACACTTGTTAGAACGTCCAAGGACTCATCCTACACGCTCTACGTCCCATGGGGTACCAAGCAATGTTTAGGATTATACTAATGGTTCTTATAAGTCCTAATAAACATTCCTAGACCATTCTAAGCCTTTAGAGAACTCTCTTAACCATTATACACTTGTTAGAACGTCCAAGGACTCATCCTACACTCTCTACGTCCATTAGGGTACCAAGTAATGTTTAGGATCATTCTAAATGTTCTTATATGTCTTAATACACATTCCTAGACCATTCTAAGCCTTTAGATTACTCTCTTAACCATTATACACTTGTTAGAACCTCCAAGGACTCATGCTACACCCTCTAAGTCCCTTCGGGTACCAAGCAATGTTTAGAATCATTCTAATGGTTCTTCTAAGTCCTAATACACATTCCTAGACCATTCTATGCCTACTCTCTTAACCATTCTAAACTTGTTAGAACCTCCAAGGACTCATGCTACACCCTCTACGTCCCTTGGTGTACCAAGCAATGTTTAGGATCATACTAATGGTTCTTATAAGTCCTAATACACATTCCTAGACCATTCTATGCCTTTAGAATACTCTCTTAACGATTCTAAACTTGTTAGAACCTCCAAGGACTTATGCTACACCCTCTACGTCCCTTGGTGTACCAAGCAAGGTTTAGGATCATACTAATGGTTCTTATAAGTCCTAATACACATTCCTTGACCATTCTAAGCCTTTAGAATACTCTCTTAACCATTCTACACTTGTTAGAACCTCCAAGGACTCATGCTACACCCTCTACGTCCCTTGGGGTACCAAGCAATGTTTAGGATCATTCTAATGGTTCTTATAAGTCCTAATACACATTCCTAGACCATTCTAAGCCTTTAGAATACTCTCATAACCATTCTACACTTGTTAGAACTTCCAAGGAATCATGTTACACCCTCTACGTCCCTTGGGGTACCAAGCAATGTTTAGGATCATTCTAATGGTTCTTCTAAGTCCTAATACACATTCCTAGACCATTCTAAGCCTTTAGAATACTCTCTTAACCATTATACACTTGTTAGAACGTCCAAGGACTCATCCTACACGCTCTACGTCCCATGGGGTACCAAGCAATGTTTAGGATTATACTAATGGTTCTTCTAAGTCCTAATAAACATTCCTAGACCATTCTAAGCCTTTAGAATACTCTCTTAACCATTATACACTTGTTAGAACGTCCAAGGACTCATCCTACACGCTCTACGTCCCATGGGTTACCAAGCAATGTTTAGGATTATACTAATGGTTCTTATAAGTCCTAATACACATTCCTAGACCATTCTAAGCCTTTAAAATACTCTCTTAACCATTCTACACTTGTTAGAACGTCCAAGGACTCATGCTACACCCTCTACGTCCCTTGGTGTACCAAGCAATGTTTAGGATTATACTAATGGTTCTTATAAGTCCTAATACACATTCCTAGACCATTCTATGCCTTTAGAATACTCTCTTAACCATTCTAAACTTGTTAGAACCTCCAAGGACTCATGCTACACCCTCTACGTCCCTTGGTGTACCAAGCAAGCTTTAGGATCATACTAATGGTTCTTATAAGTCCTAATACACATTCCTAGACCATTCTAAGCCTTTAGAATACTCTCATAACCATTCTACACTTGTTAGAACTTCCAAGGAATCATGTTACACCCTCTACGTCCCTTGGGGTACCAAGCAATGTTTAGGATCATTCTAAATGTTCGTATATGTCTTAAAACACATTCCTAGACCATTCTAAGCCTTTAGATTACTCTCTTAACCATTCTACACTTGTTAGAACCTCCAAGGACTCATGCTACACCCTCTAAGTCCCTTCGGGTACCAAGCAATGTTTAGAATCATTCTAATGGTTCATATAAGTCCTAATACACATTCCTAGACCATTCTATGCCATTAGAATACTCTCTTAACCATTCTACACTTGTTAGAACCTCCAAGGACTCATGCTACACCCTCTACGTCCCTTGGGGTACCAAGCAATGTTTAGGATCATTCTAATGGTTCTTATAAGTCCTAATACACATTCCTAGACCATTCTAAGCCTTTAGAATACTCTCTTAACCATTCTACACTTGTTAGAACCTCAAGGACTCATGCTACACCCTCTACGTCCCTTGGGGTACAAAGCAATGATTAGGATCATTCTAATGGTTCTTATAAGTCTTAATACACATTCCTAGACCATTCTAAGCCTTTAGAATACTCTCTTAACCATTATACACTTGTTAGAACGTCCAAGGACTCATCCTACACTCTCTACGTCCATTAGGGTACCAAGTAATGTTTAGGATCATTCTAAATGTTCGTATATGTCTTAATACACATTCCTAGACCATTCTATGCCATTAGAATACTCTCTTAACCATTCTACACTTATTAGAACCTCCAAGGACTCATGCTACACCCTCTACGTCCCTTGGGGTACCAAGCAATGTTTAGGATCATTCTAATGGTTCTTATAAGTCCTAATACACATCCCTAGACCATTCTATGCCTTTAGAATACTCTCTTAACCATTCTACACTTGTAAGAACCTCCAAGGACTCATGCTACACCCTCTACGTTCCTTGGAGTACAAAGCAATGTTTAGGGTCATTCTAATGGTTCTTATAAGTCCTAATACACATTCCTAGACCATTCTAAGCCTTTAGAATACTCTCTTAACCATTCTACACTTGTTAGAACCTCCAAGGACTCATGCTACACCCTCTACGTCCCTTGGGGTACCAAGCAATGTTTAGGATCATTCTAATGGTTCTTATAAGTCCTAATACACATTCCTAGACCATTCTAAGCCTTTAGAATACTCTCATAACCATTCTACACTTGTTAGAACTTCCAAGGAATCATGTTACACCCTCTACGTCCCTTGGGGTACCAAGCAATGTTTAGGATCATTCTAATGGTTCTTCTAAGTCCTAATACACATTCCTAGACCATTCTAAGCCTTTAGAATACTCTCTTAACCATTATACACTTGTTAGAACGTCCAAGGACTCATCCTACACGCTCTACGTCCCATGGGGTACCAAGCAATGTTTAGGATTATACTAATGGTTCTTATAAGTCCTAATAAACATTCCTAGACCATTCTAAGCCTTTAGAGAACTCTCTTAACCATTCTACACTTGTTAGAACCTCCAAGGACTCATGCTACACCCTCTACGTCCCTTGGGGTACAAAGCAATGATTAGGATCATTCTAATGGTTCTTATAAGTCCTAATACACATTCCTAGACCATTCTAAGCCTTTAAAATACTCTCTTAACCATTATACACTTGTTAGAACGTCCAAGGACTCATGCTACACCCTCTACGTCCCTTGGTGTACCAAGCAATGTTTAGGATTATACTAATGGTTCTTATAAGTCCTAATACACATTCCTAGACCATTCTATGCCTTTAGAATACTCTCTTAACCATTCTAAACTTGTTAGAACCTCCAAGGACTCATGCTACACCCTCTACGTCCCTTGGTGTACCAAGCAAGGTTTAGGATCATACTAATGGTTCTTATAAGTCCTAATACACATTCCTAGACCATTCTAAGCCTTTAGAATACTCTCATAACCATTCTACACTTGTTAGAACTTCCAAGGAATCATGTTACACCCTCTACGTCCCTTGGGGTACCAAGCAATGTTTAGGATCATTCTAAATGTTCGTATATGTCTTAAAACACATTCCTAGACCATTCTAAGCCTTTAGATTACTCTCTTAACCATTCTACACTTGTTAGAACCTCCAAGGACTCATGCTACACCCTCTAAGTCCCTTCGGGTACCAAGCAATGTTTAGAATCATTCTAATGGTTCATATAAGTCCTAATACACATTCCTAGACCATTCTATGCCATTAGAATACTCTCTTAACCATTCTACACTTGTTAGAACCTCCAAGGACTCATGCTACACCCTCTACGTCCCTTGGGGTACCAAGCAATGTTTAGGATCATTCTAATGGTTCTTATAAGTCCTAATACACATTCCTAGACCATTCTAAGCCTTTAGAATACTCTCTTAACCATTCTACACTTGTTAGAACCTCAAGGACTCATCCTACACGCTCTACGTCCCATGGGGTACCAAGCAATGTTTAGGATTATACTAATGGTTCTTATAAGTCCTAATAAACATTCCTAGACCATTCTAAGCCTTTAGAGAACTCTCTTAACAATTATACACTTGTTAGAACGTCCAAGGACTCATCCTACACTCTCTACGTCCATTAGGGTACCAAGTAATGTTTAGGATCATTCTAAATGTTCTTATATGTCTTAATACACATTCCTAGACCATTCTAAGCCTTTAGATTACTCTCTTAACCATTATACACTTGTTAGAACCTCCAAGGACTCATGCTACACCCTCTAAGTCCCTTCGGGTACCAAGCAATGTTTAGAATCATTCTAATGGTTCTTCTAAGTCCTAATACACATTCCTAGACCATTCTATGCCTACTCTCTTAACCATTCTAAACTTGTTAGAACCTCCAAGGACTCATGCTACACCCTCTACGTCCCTTGGTGTACCAAGCAATGTTTAGGATCATACTAATGGTTCTTATAAGTCCTAATACACATTCCTAGACCATTCTATGCCTTTAGAATACTCTCTTAACGATTCTAAACTTGTTAGAACCTCCAAGGACTTATGCTACACCCTCTACGTCCCTTGGTGTACCAAGCAAGGTTTAGGATCATACTAATGGTTCTTATAAGTCCTAATACACATTCCTTGACCATTCTAAGCCTTTAGAATACTCTCTTAACCATTCTACACTTGTTAGAACCTCCAAGGACTCATGCTACACCCTCTACGTCCCTTGGGGTACCAAGCAATGTTTAGGATCATTCTAATGGTTCTTATAAGTCCTAATACACATTCCTAGACCATTCTAAGCCTTTAGAATACTCTCATAACCATTCTACACTTGTTAGAACTTCCAAGGAATCATGTTACACCCTCTACGTCCCTTGGGGTACCAAGCAATGTTTAGGATCATTCTAATGGTTCTTCTAAGTCCTAATACACATTCCTAGACCATTCTAAGCCTTTAGAATACTCTCTTAACCATTATACACTTGTTAGAACGTCCAAGGACTCATCCTACACGCTCTACGTCCCATGGGGTACCAAGCAATGTTTAGGATTATACTAATGGTTCTTCTAAGTCCTAATAAACATTCCTAGACCATTCTAAGCCTTTAGAATACTCTCTTAACCATTATACACTTGTTAGAACGTCCAAGGACTCATCCTACACGCTCTACGTCCCATGGGTTACCAAGCAATGTTTAGGATTATACTAATGGTTCTTATAAGTCCTAATACACATTCCTAGACCATTCTAAGCCTTTAAAATACTCTCTTAACCATTCTACACTTGTTAGAACGTCCAAGGACTCATGCTACACCCTCTACGTCCCTTGGTGTACCAAGCAATGTTTAGGATTATACTAATGGTTCTTATAAGTCCTAATACACATTCCTAGACCATTCTATGCCTTTAGAATACTCTCTTAACCATTCTAAACTTGTTAGAACCTCCAAGGACTCATGCTACACCCTCTACGTCCCTTGGTGTACCAAGCAAGGTTTAGGATCATACTAATGGTTCTTATAAGTCCTAATACACATTCCTAGACCATTCTAAGCCTTTAGAATACTCTCATAACCATTCTACACTTGTTAGAACTTCCAAGGAATCATGTTACACCCTCTACGTCCCTTGGGGTACCAAGCAATGTTTAGGATCATTCTAAATGTTCGTATATGTCTTAAAACACATTCCTAGACCATTCTAAGCCTTTAGATTACTCTCTTAACCATTCTACACTTGTTAGAACCTCCAAGGACTCATGCTACACCCTCTAAGTCCCTTCGGGTACCAAGCAATGTTTAGAATCATTCTAATGGTTCATATAAGTCCTAATACACATTCCTAGACCATTCTATGCCATTAGAATACTCTCTTAACCATTCTACACTTGTTAGAACCTCCAAGGACTCATGCTACACCCTCTACGTCCCTTGGGGTACCAAGCAATGTTTAGGATCATTCTAATGGTTCTTATAAGTCCTAATACACATTCCTAGACCATTCTAAGCCTTTAGAATACTCTCTTAACCATTCTACACTTGTTAGAACCTCAAGGACTCATCCTACACGCTCTACGTCCCATGGGGTACCAAGCAATGTTTAGGATTATACTAATGGTTCTTATAAGTCCTAATAAACATTCCTAGACCATTCTAAGCCTTTAGAGAACTCTCTTAACCATTATACACTTGTTAGAACGTCCAAGGACTCATCCTACACTCTCTACGTCCATTAGGGTACCAAGTAATGTTTAGGATCATTCTAAATGTTCTTATATGTCTTAATACACATTCCTAGACCATTCTAAGCCTTTAGATTACTCTCTTAACCATTATACACTTGTTAGAACCTCCAAGGACTCATGCTACACCCTCTAAGTCCCTTCGGGTACCAAGCAATGTTTAGAATCATTCTAATGGTTCTTCTAAGTCCTAATACACATTCCTAGACCATTCTATGCCTACTCTCTTAACCATTCTAAACTTGTTAGAACCTCCAAGGACTCATGCTACACCCTCTACGTCCCTTGGTGTACCAAGCAATGTTTAGGATCATACTAATGGTTCTTATAAGTCCTAATACACATTCCTAGACCATTCTATGCCTTTAGAATACTCTCTTAACGATTCTAAACTTGTTAGAACCTCCAAGGACTTATGCTACACCCTCTACGTCCCTTGGTGTACCAAGCAAGGTTTAGGATCATACTAATGGTTCTTATAAGTCCTAATACACATTCCTTGACCATTCTAAGCCTTTAGAATACTCTCTTAACCATTCTACACTTGTTAGAACCTCCAAGGACTCATGCTACACCCTCTACGTCCCTTGGGGTACCAAGCAATGTTTAGGATCATTCTAATGGTTCTTATAAGTCCTAATACACATTCCTAGACCATTCTAAGCCTTTAGAATACTCTCATAACCATTCTACACTTGTTAGAACTTCCAAGGAATCATGTTACACCCTCTACGTCCCTTGGGGTACCAAGCAATGTTTAGGATCATTCTAATGGTTCTTCTAAGTCCTAATACACATTCCTAGACCATTCTAAGCCTTTAGAATACTCTCTTAACCATTATACACTTGTTAGAACGTCCAAGGACTCATCCTACACGCTCTACGTCCCATGGGGTACCAAGCAATGTTTAGGATTATACTAATGGTTCTTCTAAGTCCTAATAAACATTCCTAGACCATTCTAAGCCTTTAGAATACTCTCTTAACCATTATACACTTGTTAGAACGTCCAAGGACTCATCCTACACGCTCTACGTCCCATGGGTTACCAAGCAATGTTTAGGATTATACTAATGGTTCTTATAAGTCCTAATACACATTCCTAGACCATTCTAAGCCTTTAAAATACTCTCTTAACCATTCTACACTTGTTAGAACGTCCAAGGACTCATGCTACACCCTCTACGTCCCTTGGTGTACCAAGCAATGTTTAGGATTATACTAATGGTTCTTATAAGTCCTAATACACATTCCTAGACCATTCTATGCCTTTAGAATACTCTCTTAACCATTCTAAACTTGTTAGAACCTCCAAGGACTCATGCTACACCCTCTACGTCCCTTGGTGTACCAAGCAAGGTTTAGGATCATACTAATGGTTCTTATAAGTCCTAATACACATTCCTAGACCATTCTAAGCCTTTAGAATACTCTCATAACCATTCTACACTTGTTAGAACTTCCAAGGAATCATGTTACACCCTCTACGTCCCTTGGGGTACCAAGCAATGTTTAGGATCATTCTAAATGTTCGTATATGTCTTAAAACACATTCCTAGACCATTCTAAGCCTTTAGATTACTCTCTTAACCATTCTACACTTGTTAGAACCTCCAAGGACTCATGCTACACCCTCTAAGTCCCTTCGGGTACCAAGCAATGTTTAGAATCATTCTAATGGTTCATATAAGTCCTAATACACATTCCTAGACCATTCTATGCCATTAGAATACTCTCTTAACCATTCTACACTTGTTAGAACCTCCAAGGACTCATGCTACACCCTCTACGTCCCTTGGGGTACCAAGCAATGTTTAGGATCATTCTAATGGTTCTTATAAGTCCTAATACACATTCCTAGACCATTCTAAGCCTTTAGAATACTCTCTTAACCATTCTACACTTGTTAGAACCTCAAGGACTCATGCTACACCCTCTACGTCCCTTGGGGTACAAAGCAATGATTAGGATCATTCTAATGGTTCTTATAAGTCTTAATACACATTCCTAGACCATTCTAAGCCTTTAGAATACTCTCTTAACCATTATACACTTGTTAGAACGTCCAAGGACTCATCCTACACTCTCTACGTCCATTAGGGTACCAAGTAATGTTTAGGATCATTCTAAATGTTCGTATATGTCTTAATACACATTCCTAGACCATTCTATGCCATTAGAATACTCTCTTAACCATTCTACACTTATTAGAACCTCCAAGGACTCATGCTACACCCTCTACGTCCCTTGGGGTACCAAGCAATGTTTAGGATCATTCTAATGGTTCTTATAAGTCCTAATACACATCCCTAGACCATTCTATGCCTTTAGAATACTCTCTTAACCATTCTACACTTGTAAGAACCTCCAAGGACTCATGCTACACCCTCTACGTTCCTTGGAGTACAAAGCAATGTTTAGGGTCATTCTAATGGTTCTTATAAGTCCTAATACACATTCCTAGACCATTCTAAGCCTTTAGAATACTCTCTTAACCATTCTACACTTGTTAGAACCTCCAAGGACTCATGCTACACCCTCTACGTCCCTTGGGGTACCAAGCAATGTTTAGGATCATTCTAATGGTTCTTATAAGTCCTAATACACATTCCTAGACCATTCTAAGCCTTTAGAATACTCTCATAACCATTCTACACTTGTTAGAACTTCCAAGGAATCATGTTACACCCTCTACGTCCCTTGGGGTATCAAGCAATGTTTAGGATCATTCTAATGGTTCTTCTAAGTCCTAATACACATTCCTAGACCATTCTAAGCCTTTAGAATACTCTCTTAACCATTATACACTTGTTAGAACGTCCAAGGACTCATCCTACACGCTCTACGTCCCATGGGGTACCAAGCAATGTTTAGGATTATACTAATGGTTCTTATAAGTCCTAATAAACATTCCTAGACCATTCTAAGCCTTTAGAGAACTCTCTTAACCATTCTACACTTGTTAGAACCTCCAAGGACTCATGCTACACCCTCTACGTCCCTTGGGGTACAAAGCAATGATTAGGATCATTCTAATGGTTCTTATAAGTCCTAATACACATTCCTAGACCATTCTAAGCCTTTAAAATACTCTCTTAACCATTATACACTTGTTAGAACGTCCAAGGACTCATGCTACACCCTCTACGTCCCTTGGTGTACCAAGCAATGTTTAGGATTATACTAATGGTTCTTATAAGTCCTAATACACATTCCTAGACCATTCTATGCCTTTAGAATACTCTCTTAACCATTCTAAACTTGTTAGAACCTCCAAGGACTCATGCTACACCCTCTACGTCCCTTGGTGTACCAAGCAAGGTTTAGGATCATACTAATGGTTCTTATAAGTCCTAATACACATTCCTAGACCATTCTAAGCCTTTAGAATACTCTCATAACCATTCTACACTTGTTAGAACTTCCAAGGAATCATGTTACACCCTCTACGTCCCTTGGGGTACCAAGCAATGTTTAGGATCATTCTAATGGTTCTTCTAAGTCCTAATACACATTCCTAGACCATTCTAAGCCTTTAGAATACTCTCTTAACCATTATACACTTGTTAGAACGTCCAAGGACTCATCCTACACGCTCTACGTCCCATGGGGTACCAAGCAATGTTTAGGATTATACTAATGGTTCTTATAAGTCCTAATAAACATTCCTAGACCATTCTAAGCCTTTAGAGAACTCTCTTAACCATTCTACACTTGTTAGAACCTCCAAGGGCTCATGCTACACCCTCTACGTCCCTTGGGGTACAAAGCAATGATTAGGATCATTCTAATGGTTCTTATAAGTCCTAATACACATTCCTAGACCATTCTAAGCCTTTAGAATACTCTCATAACCATTATACACTTGTTAGAACGTCCAAGGACTCATCCTACACTCTCTACGTCCATTAGGGTACCAAGGAATGTTTAGGATCATTCTAAATGTTCGTATATGTCTTAATACACATTCCTAGACCACTCTAAGCCTTTAGATTACTCTCTTAACCATTCTACACTTGTTAGAACCTCCAAGGACTCATGCTACACCCTCTAAGTCCCTTCGGGTACCAAGCAATGTTTAGAATCATTCTAATGGTTCATATAAGTCCTAATACACATTCCTAGACCATTCTATGCCATTAGAATACTCTCTTAACCATTCTACACTTGTTAGAACCTCCAAGGACTCATGCTACACCCTCTACGTCCCTTGGGGTACCAAGCAATGTTTAGGATCATTCTAATGGTTCTTATAAGTCCTAATACACATTCCTAGACCATTCTAAGCCTTTAGAATACTCTCTTAACCATTCTACACTTGTTAGAACCTCAAGGACTCATGCTACACCCTCTACATCCCTTGGGGTACAAAGCAATGATTAGGATCATTCTAATGGTTCTTATAAGTCTTAATACACATTCCTAGACCATTCTAAGCCTTTAGAATACTCTCTTAACCATTATACACTTGTTAGAACGTCCAAGGACTCATCCTACACTCTCTACGTCCATTAGGGTACCAAGTAATGTTTAGGATCATTCTAAATGTTCGTATATGTCTTAATACACATTCCTAGACCATTCTAAGCCTTTAGATTACTCTCTTAACCATTCTACACTTGTTAGAACCTCCAAGGACTCATGAACACCCTCTAAGTCCCTTCGGGTACCATGCAATGTTTAGAATCATTCTAATGGTTCATATAAGTCCTAATACACATTCCTAGACCATTCTATGCCATTAGAATACTCTCTTAACAATTCTACACTTGTTAGAACCTCCAAGGACTCATGCTACACCCTCTACGTCCCTTGGGGTACCAAGCAATGTTTAGGATCATTCTAATGGTTCTTATAAGTCCTAATACACATCCCTAGACTATTCTATGCCTTTAGAATACTCTCTTAACCATTCTACACTTGTAAGAACCTCCAAGGACTCATGCTACACCCTCTACGTTCCTTGGAGTACAAAGCAATGTTTCGGGTCATTCTAATGGTTCTTATAAGTCCTAATACACATTCCTAGACCATTCTAAGCCTTTAGAATACTCTCTTAACCATTCTACACTTGTTAGAACCTCCAAGGACTCATGTTACACCCTCTACGTCCCATGGGGTACCAAGCAATGTTTAGGATCATTCTAATGGTTCTTATTAGTCCTAATACACATTCCTAGACCATTCTAAGCCTTTAGAATACTCTCTTAACCATTCTACACTTGTTAGAACCTCCAAGGACTCATGCTACACCGTCTATGCCCCTTGGGGTACCAAGCAAAGTTTAGGATCATTCTAATGGTTCTTATAAGTCCTAATACACATTCCTAGACCGTTCAAAGCCTTTAGAATACTATCATAACCATTCTACACTTGTTGGAACCTCCAAGGACTCATGCTACACCATCTACGTCCCTTGGGGTACCAAGCAATGTTTAGGATCATTCTAATGGTTCTTATAAGTCCTAATACACATTCATAGGCCATTCTAAGCCTTTAGAATACTCTCATAACCATTCTACACTTGTTAGAACTTCCAAGGACTCATCCTACACTCTCTACGTCCATTAGGGTACCAAGTAATGTTTAGGATCATTCTAAATGTTCGTATATGTCTTAATACACATTCCTAGACCATTCTAAGCCTTTAGATTACTATCTTAACCATTCTACACTTGTTAGAACTTCCAAGGACTCATGCTACACCCTCTAAGTCCCTTCGGGTACCAAGCAATGTTTAGAATCATTCTAATGGTTCATATAAGTCCTAATACACATTCCTAGACCATTCTATGCCATTAGAATACTCTCTTAACCATTCTACACTTCTTAGAACCTCCAAGGACTCATGCTACACCCTCTACGTCCCTTGGTGTACCAAGCAATGTTTAGGATTATTCTAAATGTTCGTATATGTCTTAATACACATTCATTGACCATTCTAAGCCTTTAGATTACTCTCTTAACCATTCTACACTTGTTAGAACCTCCAAGGACTCATGCTACACCCTCTAAGTCCCTTCGGGTACCAAGCAATGTTTAGGATCATACTAACGGTTCTTATAAGTCCTAATACACATTCCTAGACCATTCTAAGCCTTTTGAATACTCTCTTAACCATTATACATTTGTTAGAACGTCCAAGGACTCATCCTACACTCTCTACGTCCATTAGGGTACCATGCAATGTTTAGGATCATTCTAAATGTTCGTATATGTCTTAATACACATTCCTAGACCATTCTAAGCCTTTAGATTACTCTCTTAACCATTCTACACTTGTTAGAACCTCCAAGGACTCATGCTACACCCTCTAAGTCCCTTCGGGTACCAAGCAATGTTTAGGATCATACTAATGGTTCTTATAAGTCCTAATACACATTCCTAGACCATTCTAAGCCTTTAGAATACTCTCTTAACCATTCTACACTTGTTAGAACCTCCAAGGACTCATGCTACACCCTCTAAGTCCCTTCGGGTACCAAGCAATGTTTAGGATCATACTAATGGTTCTTATAAGTCCTAATACACATTCCTAGACCATTCTAAGCCTTTTGAATACTCTCTTAACCATTATACATCTGTTAGAACGTCCAAGGACTCATCCTACACTCTCTACGTCCATTAGGGTACCATGCAATGTTTAGGATCATTCTAAATGTTCGTATATGTCTTAATACACATTCCTAGACCATTCTAAGCCTTTAGATTACTCTCTTAACCATTCTACACTTGTTAGAACCTCCAAGGAATCATGCTACACCCTCTAGGTCCCTTCGGGTACCAAGCAATGTTTAGGATCATACTAATGGTTCTTATAAGTCCTAATACACATTCCTAGACCATTCTAAGCCTTTAGAATACTCTCTTAACCATTCTACACTTGTTAGAACGTCCAAGGACTCATCCTACACTCTCTACGTCCATTAGGGTACCAAGCAATGTTTAGGATCATTCTAAATGTTCGTATATGTCTTAATACACATTCCTAGACCATTCTAAGCCTTTAGATTACTCTCTTAACCATTCTACACTTGTTAGAACCTCCAAGGACTCATGCTACACCCTCTAAGTCCCTTCGGGTACCAAGCAATGTTTAGGATCATACTAATGGTTCTTATATGTCCTAATACACATTCCTAGACCATTCTAAGCCTTTAGAATACTCTCTTAACCATTATACACTTGTTAGAACCTCCAAGGACTCATGCTACACCCTCTACGTCCCTTGGGGTACAATGCAATGTTTAGGATCATTCTAATGGTTCTTATAAGTCCTAATACACATTCCTAGACCATTCTAAGCCTTTAGAATACTCTCTTAATCATTCTACATTTGTTAGAACCTCCAAGGACTCATGCTACACCCTCTACGTCCCTTGGTGTACCAAGCAATGTTTAGGATTTTACTAATGGTTCTTATAAGTCCTAATAAACATTCCTAGACCATTCTAAGCCTTTAGAGAACTCTCTTAACCATTCTACACTTGTTAGAACCTCCAAGGACTCATGCTACACCCTCTAAGTCCCTTCTGGTACAAAGCAATGTTTAGGATCATACTAATGGTTCTTATAAGTCCTAATACACATTCCTAGACCATTCTAAGCCTTTTGAATACTCTCTTAACCATTATACATTTGTTAGAACGTCCAAGGACTCATCCTACACTCTCTACGTCCATTAGGGTACCATGCAATGTTTAGGATCATTCTAAATGTTCGTATATGTCTTAATACACATTCCTAGACCATTCTAAGCCTTTAGATTACTCTCTTAACCATTCTACACTTGTTAGAACCTCCAAGGAATCATGCTACACCCTCTAAGTCCCTTCGGGTACCAAGCAATGTTTAGGATCATACTAATGGTTCTTATAAGTCCTAATACACATTCCTAGACCATTCTAAGCCTTTAGAATACTCTCTTAACCATTATACACTTGTTAGAACGTCCAAGGACTCATCCTACACTCTCTACGTCCATTAGGGTACCAAGCAATGTTTAGGATCATTCTAAATGTTCGTATATGTCTTAATACACATTCCTAGACCATTCTAAGCCTTTAGATTACTCTCTTAACCATTCTACACTTGTTAGAACCTCCAAGGACTCATGCTACACCCTCTACGTCCCTTGGGGTACCAAGCAATGTTTAGGATCATTGTAATGGTTCTTATAAGTCCTAATACACATTCCTAGACCATTCTAAGCCTTTAGAATACTCTCATAACCATTCTACACTTGTTAGAACCTCCAAGGACTCATGCTACACCCTCTACGTCCCTTGGGGTACAAAGCAATGTTTAGGATCATTCTAATGGTTCTTCTAAGTCCTAATACACATTCCTAGACCATTCTAAGCCTTTAGAATACTCTCTTAACCATTATACACTTGTTAGAACGTCCAAGGACTCATCCTACACTCTCTACGTCCATTAGGGTACCAAGCAATGTTTAGGATCATTCTAAATGTTCGTATATGTCTTAATACACATTCCTAGACCATTCTAAGCCTTTAGATTACTCTCTTAACCATTCTACACTTGTTAGAACCTCCAAGGACTCATGCTACACCCTCTAAGTCCCTTCGGGTACCAAGCAATGTTTAGGATCATACTAATGGTTCTTATATGTCCTAATACACATTCCTAGACCATTCTAAGCCTTTAGAATACTCTCTTAACCATTATACACTTGTTAGAACCTCCAAGGACTCATGCTACACCCTCTACGTCCCTTGGGGTACAATGCAATGTTTAGGATCATTCTAATGGTTCTTATAAGTCCTAATACACATTCCTAGACCATTCTAAGCCTTTAGAATACTCTCTTAACCATTCTAAACTTGTTAGAACCTCCAAGGACTCATGCTACACCCTCTACGTCCCTTGGTGTACCAAGCAATGTTTAGGATTTTACTAATGGTTCTTATAAGTCCTAATAAACATTCCTAGACCATTCTAAGCCTTTAGAGAACTCTCTTAACCATTCTACACTTGTTAGAACCTCCAAGGACTCATGCTACACCCTCTAAGTCCCTTCGGGTACAAAGCAATGTTTAGGATCATACTAATGGTTCTTATAAGTCCTAATACACATTCCTAGACCATTCTAAGCCTTTTGAATACTCTCTTAACCATTATACATTTGTTAGAACGTCCAAGGACTCATCCTACACTCTCTACGTCCATTAGGGTACCATGCAATGTTTAGGATCATTCTAAATGTTCGTATATGTCTTAATACACATTCCTAGACCATTCTAAGCCTTTAGATTACTCTCTTAACCATTCTACACTTGTTAGAACCTCCAAGGAATCATGCTACACCCTCTAAGTCCCTTCGGGTACCAAGCAATGTTTAGGATCATACTAATGGTTCTTATAAGTCCTAATACACATTCCTAGACCATTCTAAGCCTTTAGAATACTCTCTTAACCATTCTACACTTGTTAGAACCTCCAAGGACTCATGCTACACCCTCTAAGTCCCTTCGGGTACCAAGCAATGTTTAGGATCATACTAATGGTTCTTATAAGTCCTAATACACATTCCTAGACCATTCTAAGCCTTTAGAATACTCTCTTAACCATTCTACACTTGTTAGAACCTCCAAGGACTCATGCTACACCCTCTACGTCCCTTGGGGTACCAAGCAATGTTTAGGATCATTGTAATGGTTCTTATAAGTCCTAATACACATTCCTAGACCATTCTAAGCCTTTAGAATACTCTCATAACCATTCTACACTTGTTAGAACCTCCAAGGACTCATGCTACACCCTCTACGTCCCTTGGGGTACAAAGCAATGTTTAGGATCATTCTAATGGTTCTTCTAAGTCCTAATACACATTCCTAGACCATTCTAATAAGCCTTTAGAATACTCTCTTAACCATTATACACTTGTTAGAACGTCCAAGGACTCATCCTACACTCTCTACGTCCATTAGGGTACCAAGCAATGTTTAGGATCATTCTAAATGTTCGTATATGTCTTAATACACATTCCTAGACCATTCTAAGCCTTTAGATTACTCTCTTAACCATTCTACACTTGTTAGAACCTCCAAGGACTCATGCTACACCCTCTAAGTCCCTTCGGGTACCAAGCAATGTTTAGGATCATACTATTGGTTCTTATATGTCCTAATACACATTCCTAGACCATTCTAAGCCTTTAGAATACTCTCTTAACCATTATACACTTGTTAGAACCTCCAAGGACTCATGCTACACCCTCTACGTCCCTTGGGGTACAATGCAATGTTTAGGATCATTCTAATGGTTCTTATAAGTCCTAATACACATTCCTAGACCATTCTAAGCCTTTAGAATACTCTCTTAACCATTCTACACATGTTAGAACCTCCAAGGACTCATGCTACACCCTCTACGTCCCTTGGTGTACCAAGCAATGTTTAGGATTTTACTAATGATTCTTATAAGTCCTAATAAACATTCCTAGACCATTCTAAGCCTTTAGAGAACTCTCTTAACCATTCTACACTTGTTAGAACCTCCAAGGACTCATGCTACACCCTCTACGTCCCTTGGGGTACCAAGCAATGTTTAGGATCATTCTAATGGTTCTTATAAGTCCTAATACACATTCCTAGACCATTCTAAGCCTTTAGAATACTCTCTTAACCATTATACACTTGTTAGAACGTCCAAGGACTCATCCTACACGCTCTACGTCCCATGGGGTACCAAGCAATGTTTAGGATTATACTAATGGTTCTTATAAGTCCTAATAAACATTCCTAGACCATTCTAAGCCTTTAGAGAACTCTCTTAACCATTCTACACTTGTTAGAACCTCCAAGGACTCATGCTACACCCTCTACGTCCCTTGGGGTACCAAGCAATGTTTAGGATCATTCTAATGGTTCTTATAAGTCCTAATACACATTCCTAGACCATTCTAAGCCTTTAGAATACTCTCTTAACCATTCTACACTTGTTAGAACCTCCAAGGACTCATGCTACACCCTCTACGTCCCTTGGGGTACAAAGCAATGATTAGGATCATTCTAATGGTTCTTATAAGTCTTAATACACATTCCTAGACCATTCTAAGCCTTTAGAATACTCTCTTAACCATTATACACTTGTTAGAACGTCCAAGGACTCATCCTACACTCTCTACGTCCATTAGGGCACCAAGGAATGTTTAGGATCATTCTAAATGTTCGTATATGTCTTAATACACATTCCTAGAAAATTCTAAGCCTTTAGATTACTCTCTTAACCATTCTACACTTGTTAGAACCTCCAAGGACTCATGCTACACCCTCTATGTCCCTTCGGGTACCAAGCAATGTTTAGGATCATACTAATGGTTCTTATAAGTCCTAATACACATTCCTAGACCATTCTAAGCCTTTAGAATACTCTCATAACCATTCTACACTTGTTAGAACCTCCAAGGACTCATGCTACACCCTCTACGTCCCTTGGGGTACAAAGCAATGTTTAGGATCATTCTAATGGTTCTTCTAAGTCCTAATACACATTCCTAGACCATTCTAATAAGCCTTTAGAATACTCTCTTAACCATTATACACTTGTTAGAACGTCCAAGGACTCATCCTACACTCTCTACGTCCATTAGGGTACCAAGCAATGTTTAGGATCATTCTAAATGTTCGTATATGTCTTAATACACATTCCTAGACCATTCTAAGCCTTTAGATTACTCTCTTAACCATTCTACACTTGTTAGAACCTCCAAGGACTCATGCTACACCCTCTAAGTCCCTTCGGGTACCAAGCAATGTTTAGGATCATACTATTGGTTCTTATATGTCCTAATACACATTCCTAGACCATTCTAAGCCTTTAGAATACTCTCTTAACCATTATACACTTGTTAGAACCTCCAAGGACTCATGCTACACCCTCTACGTCCCTTGGGGTACAATGCAATGTTTAGGATCATTCTAATGGTTCTTATAAGTCCTAATACACATTCCTAGACCATTCTAAGCCTTTAGAATACTCTCTTAACCATTCTACACTTGTTAGAACCTCCAAGGACTCATGCTACACCCTCTACGTCCCTTGGTGTACCAAGCAATGTTTAGGATTTTACTAATGGTTCTTATAAGTCCTAATAAACATTCCTAGACCATTTTAAGCCTTTAGAGAACTCTCTTAACCATTCTACACTTGTTAGAACCTCCAAGGACTCATGCTACACCCTCTACGTCCCTTGGGGTACCAAGCAATGTTTAGGATCATTCTAATGGTTCTTATAAGTCCTAATACACATTCCTAGACCATTCTAAGCCTTTAGAATACTCTCTAGACCATTATACACTTGTTAGAACGTCCAAGGACTCATCCTACACGCTCTACGTCCCATGGGGTACCAAGCAATGTTTAGGATTATACTAATGGTTCTTATAAGTCCTAATAAACATTCCTAGACCATTCTAAGCCTTTAGAGAACTCTCTTAACCATTCTACACTTGTTAGAACCTCCAAGGACTCATGCTACACCCTCTACGTCCCTTGGGGTACCAAGCAATGTTTAGGATCATTCTAATGGTTCTTATAAGTCCTAATACACATTCCTAGACCATTCTAAGCCTTTAGAATACTCTCTTAACCATTCTACACTTGTTAGAACCTCCAAGGACTCATGCTACACCCTCTACGTCCCTTGGGGTACCAAGCAATGTTTAGGATCATACTAATGGTTCTTATAAGTCCTAATACACATTCCTAGACCATTCTAAGC
Source organism: Crotalaria pallida (assembly GCA_037953625.1). Classification (NCBI taxonomy): domain Eukaryota; kingdom Viridiplantae; phylum Streptophyta; class Magnoliopsida; order Fabales; family Fabaceae; genus Crotalaria; species Crotalaria pallida. The sequence continues at coordinate 101,561,800 of CM075654.1, read as the reverse complement.
CTTTAGAATACTCTCTTAACCATTATACATTTGTTAGAACGTCCAAGGACTCATCCTACACTCTCTACGTCCATTTGGGTACCATGCAATGTTTAGGATCATTCTAAATGTTCGTATATGTCTTAATACACTTTCATAGACCATTCTAAGCCTTTAGATTACTCTCTTAACCATTCTACACTTGTTAGAACCTCCAAGGACTCATGCTACACCCTCTAAGTCCCTTCGGGTACCAAGCAATGTTTAGGATCATACTAATGGTTCTTATAAGTCCTAATACACATTCCTAGACCATTCTAAGCCTTTAGAATACTCTCTTAACCATTCTACACTTGTTAGAACCTCCAAGGACTCATGCTACACCCTCTACGTCCCTTGGTGTACCAAGCAATGTTTAGGATTATACTAATGGTTCTTATAAGTCCTAATAAACATTCCTAGACCATTCAAAGCCTTTAGATTACTCTCTTAACCATTCTACACTTGTTAGAACCTCCAAGGACTCACGCTACACCCTCTAAGTCCCTTCGGGTACCAAGCAATGTTTAGGATCATACTAATGGTTCTTATAAGTCCTAATACACATTCCTAGACCATTCTAAGCCTTTAGAATACTCTCTTAACCATTATACATTTGTTAGAACGTCCAAGGACTCATCCTACACTCTCTACGTCCATTAGGGTACCATGCAATGTTTAGGATCATTCTAAATGTTCGTATATGTCTTAATACACTTTCATAGACCATTCTAAGCCTTTAGATTACTCTCCTAACCATTCTACACTTGTTAGAACCTCCAAGGACTCATGCTACACCCTCTAGGTCCCTTCGGGTACCAAGCAATGTTTAGGATCATACTAATTGTTCTTATAAGTCCTAATACAAATTCCTAGACCATTCAAAGCCTTTAGAATACTCTCTTAACCATTCTACACTTGTTAGAACCTCCAAGGACTCATGCTACACCCTCTACGTCCCTTGGGGTACAATGCAATGTTTAGGATCATTCTAATGGTTCTTATAAGTCCTAATACACATTCCTAGACCATTCTAAGCCTTTAGAATACTCTCTTAACCATTCTACACTTGTTAGAACCTCCAAGGACTCATGCTACACCCTCTACGTCCCTTGGGGTACCAAGCAATGTTTAGGATCATTGTAATGGTTCTTATAAGTCCTAATACACATTCCTAGACCATTCTAAGCCTTTAGAATACTCTCATAACCATTCTACACTTGTTAGAACCTCCAAGGACTCATGCTACACCCTCTACGTCCCTTGGGGTACAAAGCAATGTTTAGGATCATTCTAATGGTTCTTCTAAGTCCTAATACACATTCCTAGACCATTCTAAGCCTTTAGAATACTCTCTTAACCATTATACACTTGTTAGAACGTCCAAGGACTCATCCTACACTCTCTACGTCCATTAGGGTACCAAGCAATGTTTAGGATCATTCTAAATGTTCGTATATGTCTTAATACACATTCCTAGACCATTCTAAGCCTTTAGATTACTCTCTTAACCATTCTACACTTGTTAGAATCTCCAAGGACTCATGCTACACCCTCTAAGTCCCTTCGGGTACCAAGCAATGTTTAGGATCATACTAATGGTTCTTATATGTCCTAATACACATTCCTAGACCATTCTAAGCCTTTAGAATACTCTCTTAACCATTATACACTTGTTAGAACCTCCAAGGACTCATGCTACACCCTCTACGTCCCTTGGGGTACAATGCAATGTTTAGGATCATTCTAATGGTTCTTATAAGTCCTAATACACATTCCTAGACCATTCTAAGCCTTTAGAATACTCTCTTAACCATTCTACACTTGTTAGAACCTCCAAGGACTCATGCTACACCCTCTACGTCCCTTGGTGTACCAAGCAATGTTTAGGATTTTACTAATGGTTCTTATAAGTCCTAATAAACATTCCTAGACCATTCTAAGTCTTTAGAGAACTCTCTTAACCATTCTACACTTGTTAGAACCTCCAAGGACTCATGCTACACCCTCTACGTCCCTTGGGGTACCAAGCAATGTTTAGGATCATTCTAATGGTTCTTATAAGTCCTAATACACATTCCTAGACCATTCTAAGCCTTTAGAATACTCTCTTAACCATTATACACTTGTTAGAACGTCCAAGGACTCATCCTACACGCTCTACGTCCCATGGGGTACCAAGCAATGTTTAGGATTATACTAATGGTTCTTATAAGTCCTAATAAACATTCCTAGACCATTCTAAGCCTTTAGAGAACTCTCTTAACCATTCTACACTTGTTAGAACCTCCAAGGACTCATGCTACACCCTCTACGTCCCTTGGGGTACCAAGCAATGTTTAGGATCATTCTAATGGTTCTTATAAGTCCTAATACACATTCCTAGACCATTCTAAGCCTTTAGAATACTCTCTTAACCATTCTACACTTGTTAGAACCTCCAAGGACTCATGCTACACCCTCTACATCCCTTGGGGTACAAAGCAATGATTAGGATCATTCTAATGGTTCTTATAAGTCCTAATACACATTCCTAGACCATTCTAAGCCTTTAGAATACTCTCTTAACCATTATACACTTGTTAGAACGTCCAAGGACTCATCCTACACTCTCTACGTCCATTAGGGTACCAAGGAATGTTTAGAATCATTCTAAATGTTCGTATATGTCTTAATACACATTCCTAGACAATTCTAAGCCTTTAGATTACTCTCTTAACCATTCTACACTTGTTAGAACCTCCAAGGACTCATGCTACACCCTCTAAGTCCCTTCGGGTACCAAGCAATGTTTAGGATCATACTAATGGTTCTTATAAGTCCTAATACACATTCCTAGACCATTCTAAGCCTTTAGAATACTCTCTTAACCATTCTACACTTGTTAGAACCTCCAAGGACTCATGCTACACCCTCTACGTCCCTTGGTGTACCAAGCAATGTTTAGGATTATACTAATGGTTCTTATAAGTCCTAATAAACATTCCTAGACCATTCAAAGCCTTTAGATTACTCTCTTAACCATTCTACACTTGTTAGAACCTCCAAGGACTCATGCTACACCCTCTAAGTCCCTTCGGGTACCAAGCAATGTTTAGGATCATACTAATGGTTCTTATAAGTCCTAATACACATTCCTAGACCATTCTAAGCCTTTAGAATACTCTCTTAACCATTCTACACTTGTTAGAACCTCCAAGGACTCATGCTACACCCTCTACGTCCCTTGGGGTACCAAGCAATGTTTAGGATCATTGTAATGGTTCTTATAAGTCCTAATACACATTCCTAGACCATTCTAAGCCTTTAGAATACTCTCATAACCATTCTACACTTGTTAGAACCTCCAAGGACTCATGCTACACCCTCTACGTCCCTTGGGGTACAAAGCAATGTTTAGGATCATTCTAATGGTTCTTCTAAGTCCTAATACACATTCCTAGACCATTCTAAGCCTTTAGAATACTCTCTTAACCATTATACACTTGTTAGAACGTCCAAGGACTCATCCTACACTCTCTACGTCCATTAGGGTACCATGCAATGTTTAGGATCATTCTAAATGTTCGTATATGTCTTAATACACTTTCATAGACCATTCTAAGCCTTTAGATTACTCTCTTAACCATTCTACACTTGTTAGAACCTCCAAGGACTTATGCTACACCCTGTAGGTCCCTTCGGGTACCAAGCAATGTTTAGGATCATACTAATTGTTCTTATAAGTCCTAATACAAATTCCTAGACCATTCAAAGCCTTCAGAATACTCTCTTAACCATTCTACACTTGTTAGAACCTCCAAGGACTCATGCTACACCCTCTACGTCCCTTGGGGTACAATGCAATGTTTAGGATCATTCTAATGGTTCTTATAAGTCCTAATACACATTCCTAGACCATTCTAAGCCTTTAGAATACTCTCTTAACCATTCTACACTTGTTAGAACGTCCAAGGACTCATGCTACACCCTCTACGTCCCTTGGTTTACCAAGCAATGTTTAGGATCATTGTAATGGTTCTTATAAGTCCTAATACACATTCCTAGACCATTCTATGCCTTTAGATTACTCTCTTAACCATTCTACACTTGTTAGAACCTCCAAGGACTCATGCTACACCCTCTAAGTCCCTTCGGCTACCAAGAAATGTTTAGGATCATACTAATGGTTCTTATAAGTCCTAATACACATTCCTAGACCATTCTAAGCCTTTAGAATACTCTCTTAACCATTATACACTTGTTAGAACGTCCAAGGACTCATCCTACACTCTCTACGTCCATTAGGGTACCATGCAATGTTTAGGATCATTCTAAATGTTCGTATATGTCTTAATACACTTTCATAGACCATTCTAAGCCTTTAGATTACTCTCTTAACCATTCTACACTTGTTAGAACCTCCAAGGACTCATGCTACACCCTCTAGGTCCCTTCGGGTACCAAGCAATGTTTAGGATCATACAAATGGTTCTTATAACTCCTAATACAAATTCCTAGACCATTCAAAGCCTTTAGAATACTCTCTTAACCATTCTACACTTGTTAGAACCTCCAAGGACTCATGCTACACCCTCTACGTCCCTTGGGGTACAATGCAATGTTTAGGATCATTCTAATGGTTCTTATAAGTCCTAATACACATTCCTAGACCATTCTAAGCCTTTAGAATACTCTCTTAACCATTCTACACTTGTTAGAACCTCCAAGGACTCATGCTACACCCTCTACGTCCCTTGGGGTACCAAGCAATGTTTAGGATCATTCTAATGGTTCTTCTAAGTCCTAATACACATTCCTAGACCATTCTAAGCCTTTAGAATACTCTCTTAACCATTATACACTTGTTAGAACGTCCAAGGACTCATCCTACACTCTCCACGTCCATTAGGGTACCAAGCAATGTTTAGGATCATTCTAAATGTTCGTATATGTCTTAATACACATTCCTAGACCATTCTAGGCCTTTAGATTACTCTCTTAACCATTCTACACTTGTTAGAACCTCCAAGGACTCATGCTACACCCTCTAAGTCCCTTCGGGTACCAAGCAATGTTTAGGATCATACTAATGGTTCTTATATGTCCTAATACACATTCCTAGACCATTCTAAGCCTTTAGAATACTCTCTTAACCATTATACACTTGTTAGAACCTCCAAGGACTCATGCTACACCCTCTACGTCCCTTGGGGTACAATGCAATGTTTAGGATCATTCTAATGGTTCTTATAAGTCCTAATACACATTCCTAGACCATTCTAAGCCTTTAGCATACTCTCTTAACCATTCTACACTTGTTAGAACCTCCAAGGAATCATGCTACACCCTCTAAGTCCCTTCGGGTACCAAGCAATGTTTAGGATCATACTAATGGTTCTTGTATGTCCTAATACACATTCCTAGACCATTTTAAGCGTTTAGAATACTCTCTTAACCATTCTACACTTGTTAGAACCTCCAAGGACTCATGCTACACCCTCTATGTCCCTTGGGGTACAAAGCAATGTTTAGGATCATTCTAATGGTTCTTCTAAGTCCTAATACACATTCCTAGACCATTCTAAGCCTTTAGAATACTCTCTTAACCATTATACACTTGTTAGAACGTCCAAGGACTCATCCTACACTCTCTACGTCCATTAGGGTACCAAGCAATGTTTAGGATCATTCTAAATGTTCGTATATGTCTTAATACACATTCCTAGACCATTCTAAGCCTTTAGATTACTCTCTTAACCATTCTACACTTGTTAGAACCTCCAAGGACTCATGCTACACCCTCTAAGTCCCTTCGGGTACCAAGCAATGTTTAGGATCATACTAATGGTTCTTATATGTCCTAATACACATTCCTAGACCATTTTAAGCCTTTAGAATACTCTCTTAACCATTATACACTTGTTAGAACCTCCAAGGACTCATGCTACACCCTCTACGTCCCTTGGGGTACAATGCAATGTTTAGGATCATTCTAATGGTTCTTATAAGTCCTAATACACATTCCTAGACCATTCTAAGCCTTTAGAATACTCTCTTAACCATTCTACACTTGTTAGAACCTCCAAGGACTCATGCTACACCCTCTACGTCCCTTGGGGTACAAAGCAATGTTTAGGATCATTCTAATGGTTCTTATAAGTCCTAATACACTTTCCTAGACCATTCTAAGCCTTTAGAATACTCTCTTAACCATTCTACACTTGTTAGAACCTCCAAGGACTCATGCTACACCCTCTACGTCCCTTGGGGTACAATGCAATGTTTAGGATCATTCTAATGGTTCTTATAAGTCCTAATACACATTCCTAGACCATTCTAAGCCTTTAGAATACTCTCTTAACCATTATACACTTGTTAGAACCTCCAAGGACTCATGCTACACCCTCTACGTCCCTTGGGGTACAATGCAATGTTTAGGATCATTCTAATGGTTCTTATAAGTCCTAATACACATTCCTAGACCATTCTAAGCCTTTAGAATACTCTCTTAACCATTCTACACTTGTTAGAACCTCCAAGGACTCATGCTACACCCTCTACGTCCCTTGGGGTACAATGCAATGTTTAGGATCATTCTAATGGTTCTTATAAGTCCTAATACACATTCCTAGACCATTCTAAGCCTTTAGAATACTCTCTTAACCATTATACACTTGTTAGAACCTCCAAGGACTCATGCTACACCCTCTACGTCCCTTGGGGTACAATGCAATGTTTAGGATCATTCTAATGGTTCTTATAAGTCCTAATACACATTCCTAGACCATTCTAAGCCTTTAGAATACTCTCTTAACCATTCTACACTTGTTAGAACCTCCAAGGACTCATGCTACACCCTCTACGTCCCTTGGGGTACAATGCAATGTTTAGGATCATTCTAATGGTTCTTATAAGTCCTAATACACATTCCTAGACCATTCTAAGCCTTTAGAATACTCTCTTAACCATTCTACACTTGTTAGAACCTCCAAGGACTCATGCTACACCCTCTACGTCCCTTGGGGTACAAAGCAATGTTTAGGATCATTCTAATGGTTCTTATTAGTCCTAATACACATTCCTAGACCATTCTAAGCCTTTAGAATACTCTCTTAACCATTCTACACTTGTTAGAACCTCCAAGGACTCATGCTACACCCTCTACGTCCCTTGGGGTACCAAGCAATGTTTAGGATCATTGTAATGGTTCTTATAAGTCCTAATACACATTCCTAGACCATTCTAAGCCTTTAGAATACTCTCATAACCATTCTACACTTGTTAGAACCTCCAAGGACTCATGCTACACCCTCTACGTCCCTTGGGGTACAAAGCAATGTTTAGGATCATTCTAATGGTTCTTATAAGTCCTAATACACTTTCCTAGACCATTCTAAGCCTTTAGAATACTCTCTTAACCATTCTACACTTGTTAGAACCTCCAAGGACTCATGCTACACCCTCTACGTCCCTTGGGGTACAATGCAATGTTTAGGATCATTCTAATGGTTCTTATAAGTCCTAATACACATTCCTAGACCATTCTAAGCCTTTAGAATACTCTCTTAACCATTATACACTTGTTAGAACCTCCAAGGACTCATGCTACACCCTCTACGTCCCTTGGGGTACAAAGCAATGTTTAGGATCATTCTAATGGTTCTTATAAGTCCTAATACACTTTCCTAGACCATTCTAAGCCTTTAGAATACTCTCTTAACCATTCTACACTTGTTAGAACCTCCAAGGACTCATGCTACACCCTCTACGTCCCTTGGGGTACCAAGCAATGTTTAGGATCATTGTAATGGTTCTTATAAGTCCTAATACACATTCCTAGACCATTCTAAGCCTTTAGAATACTCTCATAACCATTCTACACTTGTTAGAACCTCCAAGGACTCATGCTACACCCTCTACGTCCCTTGGGGTACAAAGCAATGTTTAGGATCATTCTAATGGTTCTTATAAGTCCTAATACACTTTCCTAGACCATTCTAAGCCTTTAGAATACTCTCTTAACCATTCTACACTTGTTAGAACCTCCAAGGACTCATGCTACACCCTCTACGTCCCTTGGGGTACAATGCAATGTTTAGGATCATTCTAATGGTTCTTATAAGTCCTAATACACATTCCTAGACCATTCTAAGCCTTTAGAATACTCTCTTAACCATTATACACTTGTTAGAACCTCCAAGGACTCATGCTACACCCTCTACGTCCCTTGGGGTACAATGCAATGTTTAGGATCATTCTAATGGTTCTTATAAGTCCTAATACACATTCCTAGACCATTCTAAGCCTTTAGAATACTCTCTTAACCATTCTACACTTGTTAGAACCTCCAAGGACTCATGCTACACCCTCTACGTCCCTTGGGGTACAATGCAATGTTTAGGATCATTCTAATGGTTCTTATAAGTCCTAATACACATTCCTAGACCATTCTAAGCCTTTAGAATACTCTCTTAACCATTATACACTTGTTAGAACCTCCAAGGACTCATGCTACACCCTCTACGTCCCTTGGGGTACAATGCAATGTTTAGGATCATTCTAATGGTTCTTATAAGTCCTAATACACATTCCTAGACCATTCTAAGCCTTTAGAATACTCTCTTAACCATTCTACACTTGTTAGAACCTCCAAGGACTCATGCTACACCCTCTACGTCCCTTGGGGTACAATGCAATGTTTAGGATCATTCTAATGGTTCTTATAAGTCCTAATACACATTCCTAGACCATTCTAAGCCTTTAGAATACTCTCTTAACCATTCTACACTTGTTAGAACATCCAAGGACTCATGCTACACCCTCTACGTCCCTTGGGGTACAAAGCAATGTTTAGGATCATTCTAATGGTTCTTATTAGTCCTAATACACATTCCTAGACCATTCTAAGCCTTTAGAATACTCTCTTAACCATTCTACACTTGTTAGAACCTCCAAGGACTCATGCTACACCCTCTACGTCCCTTGGGGTACCAAGCAATGTTTAGGATCATTGTAATGGTTCTTATAAGTCCTAATACACATTCCTAGACCATTCTAAGCCTTTAGAATACTCTCATAACCATTCTACACTTGTTAGAACCTCCAAGGACTCATGCTACACCCTCTACGTCCCTTGGGGTACAAAGCAATGTTTAGGATCATTCTAATGGTTCTTATAAGTCCTAATACACTTTCCTAGACCATTCTAAGCCTTTAGAATACTCTCTTAACCATTCTACACTTGTTAGAACCTCCAAGGACTCATGCTACACCCTCTACGTCCCTTGGGGTACAATGCAATGTTTAGGATCATTCTAATGGTTCTTATAAGTCCTAATACACATTCCTAGACCATTCTAAGCCTTTAGAATACTCTCTTAACCATTATACACTTGTTAGAACCTCCAAGGACTCATGCTACACCCTCTACGTCCCTTGGGGTACAAAGCAATGTTTAGGATCATTCTAATGGTTCTTATAAGTCCTAATACACTTTCCTAGACCATTCTAAGCCTTTAGAATACTCTCTTAACCATTCTACACTTGTTAGAACCTCCAAGGACTCATGCTACACCCTCTACGTCCCTTGGGGTACCAAGCAATGTTTAGGATCATTGTAATGGTTCTTATAAGTCCTAATACACATTCCTAGACCATTCTAAGCCTTTAGAATACTCTCATAACCATTCTACACTTGTTAGAACCTCCAAGGACTCATGCTACACCCTCTACGTCCCTTGGGGTACAAAGCAATGTTTAGGATCATTCTAATGGTTCTTATAAGTCCTAATACACTTTCCTAGACCATTCTAAGCCTTTAGAATACTCTCTTAACCATTCTACACTTGTTAGAACCTCCAAGGACTCATGCTACACCCTCTACGTCCCTTGGGGTACAATGCAATGTTTAGGATCATTCTAATGGTTCTTATAAGTCCTAATACACATTCCTAGACCATTCTAAGCCTTTAGAATACTCTCTTAACCATTATACACTTGTTAGAACCTCCAAGGACTCATGCTACACCCTCTACGTCCCTTGGGGTACAATGCAATGTTTAGGATCATTCTAATGGTTCTTATAAGTCCTAATACACATTCCTAGACCATTCTAAGCCTTTAGAATACTCTCTTAACCATTCTACACTTGTTAGAACCTCCAAGGACTCATGCTACACCCTCTACGTCCCTTGGGGTACAATGCAATGTTTAGGATCATTCTAATGGTTCTTATAAGTCCTAATACACATTCCTAGACCATTCTAAGCCTTTAGAATACTCTCTTAACCATTCTACACTTGTTAGAACCTCCAAGGACTCATGCTACACCCTCTACGTCCCTTGGGGTACAAAGCAATGTTTAGGATCATTCTAATGGTTCTTATTAGTCCTAATACACATTCCTAGACCATTCTAAGCCTTTAGAATACTCTCTTAACCATTCTACACTTGTTAGAACCTCCAAGGACTCATGCTACACCCTCTACGTCCCTTGGGGTACCAAGCAATGTTTAGGATCATTGTAATGGTTCTTATAAGTCCTAATACACATTCCTAGACCATTCTAAGCCTTTAGAATACTCTCATAACCATTCTACACTTGTTAGAACCTCCAAGGACTCATGCTACACCCTCTACGTCCCTTGGGGTACAAAGCAATGTTTAGGATCATTCTAATGGTTCTTATAAGTCCTAATACACTTTACTAGACCATTCTAAGCCTTTAGAATACTCTCTTAACCATTCTACACTTGTTAGAACCTCCAAGGACTCATGCTACACCCTCTACGTCCCTTGGGGTACAATGCAATGTTTAGGATCATTCTAATGGTTCTTATAAGTCCTAATACACATTCCTAGACCATTCTAAGCCTTTAGAATACTCTCTTAACCATTATACACTTGTTAGAACCTCCAAGGACTCATGCTACACCCTCTACGTCCCTTGGGGTACAAAGCAATGTTTAGGATCATTCTAATGGTTCTTATAAGTCCTAATACACTTTCCTAGACCATTCTAAGCCTTTAGAATACTCTCTTAACCATTCTACACTTGTTAGAACCTCCAAGGACTCATGCTACACCCTCTACGTCCCTTGGGGTACCAAGCAATGTTTAGGATCATTGTAATGGTTCTTATAAGTCCTAATACACATTCCTAGACCATTCTAACCCTTTATAATACTCTCATAACCATTCTACACTTGTTAGAACCTCCAAGGACTCATGCTACACCCTCTACGTCCCTTGGGGTACAAAGCAATGTTTAGGATCATTCTAATGGTTCTTATAAGTCCTAATACACTTTCCTAGACCATTCTAAGCCTTTAGAATACTCTCTTAACCATTCTACACTTGTTAGAACCTCCAAGGACTCATGCTACACCCTCTACGTCCCTTGGGGTACAATGCAATGTTTAGGATCATTCTAATGGTTCTTATAAGTCCTAATACACATTCCTAGACCATTCTAAGCCTTTAGAATACTCTCTTAACCATTATACACTTGTTAGAACCTCCAAGGACTCATGCTACACCCTCTACGTCCCTTGGGGTACAATGCAATGTTTAGGATCATTCTAATGGTTCTTATAAGTCCTAATACACATTCCTAGACCATTCTAAGCCTTTAGAATACTCTCTTAACCATTCTACACTTGTTAGAACCTCCAAGGACTCATGCTACACCCTCTACGTCCCTTGGGGTACAATGCAATGTTTAGGATCATTCTAATGGTTCTTATAAGTCCTAATACACATTCCTAGACCATTCTAAGCCTTTAGAATACTCTCTTAACCATTATACATTTGTTAGAACGTCCAAGGACTCATCCTACACTCTCTACGTCCATTAGGGTACCATGCAATGTTTAGGATCATTCTAAATGTTCGTATATGTCTTAATACACTTTCATAGACCATTCTAAGCCTTTAGATTACTCTCCTAACCATTCTACACTTGTTAGAACCTCCAAGGACTCATGCTACACCCTCTAGGTCCCTTCGGGTACCAAGCAATGTTTAGGATCATACTAATTGTTCTTATAAGTCCTAATACAAATTCCTAGACCATTCAAAGCCTTTAGAATACTCTCTTAACCATTCTACACTTGTTAGAACCTCCAAGGACTCATGCTACACCCTCTACGTCCCTTGGGGTACAATGCAATGTTTAGGATCATTCTAATGGTTCTTATAAGTCCTAATACACATTCCTAGACCATTCTAAGCCTTTAGAATACTCTCTTAACCATTCTACACTTGTTAGAACCTCCAAGGACTCATGCTACACCCTCTACGTCCCTTGGGGTACCAAGCAATGTTTAGGATCATTGTAATGGTTCTTATAAGTCCTAATACACATTCCTAGACCATTCTAAGCCTTTAGAATACTCTCATAACCATTCTACACTTGTTAGAACCTCCAAGGACTCATGCTACACCCTCTACGTCCCTTGGGGTACAAAGCAATGTTTAGGATCATTCTAATGGTTCTTCTAAGTCCTAATACACATTCCTAGACCATTCTAAGCCTTTAGAATACTCTCTTAACCATTATACACTTGTTAGAACGTCCAAGGACTCATCCTACACTCTCTACATCCATTAGGGTACCAAGCAATGTTTAGGATCATTCTAAATGTTTGTATATGTCTTAATACACATTCCTAGACCATTCTAAGCCTTTAGAATACTCTCTTAACCATTCTACACTTGTTAGAACCTCCAAGGACTCATGCTACACCCTCTACGTCCCTTGGGGTACAAAGCAATGTTTAGGATCATTCTAATGGTTCTTATTAGTCCTAATACACATTCCTAGACCATTCTAAGCCTTTAGAATACTCTCTTAACCATTCTACACTTGTTAGAACCTCCAAGGACTCATGCTACACCCTCTACGTCCCTTGGGGTACAATGCAATGTTTAGGATCATTCTAATGGTTCTTATAAGTCCTAATACACATTCCTAGACCATTCTAAGCCTTTAGAATACTCTCTTAACCATTCTACACTTGTTAGAACCTCCAAGGACTCATGCTACACCCTCTACGTCCCTTGGGGTACAAAGCAATGTTTAGGATCATTCTAATGGTTCTTATAAGTCCTAATACACATTCCTAGACCATTCTAAGCCTTTAGAATACTCTCATAACCATTCTACACTTGTTAGAACCTCCAAGGACTCATGCTACACCCTCTACGTCCCTTGGGGTACAAAGCAATGTTTAGGATCATTCTAATGGTTCTTATAAGTCCTAATACACTTTCCTAGACCATTCTAAGCCTTTAGAATACTCTCTTAACCATTCTACACTTGTTAGAACCTCCAAGGACTCATGCTACACCCTCTACGTCCCTTGGGGTACAATGCAATGTTTAGGATCATTCTAATGGTTCTTATAAGTCCTAATACACTTTCCTAGACCATTCTAAGCCTTTAGAATACTCTCTTAACCATTCTACACTTGTTAGAACCTCCAAGGACTCATGCTACACCCTCTACGTCCCTTGGGGTACAAAGCAATGTTTAGGATCATTCTAATGGTTCTTATTAGTCCTAATACACATTCCTAGACCATTCTAAGCCTTTAGAATACTCTCTTAACCATTCTACACTTGTTAGAACCTCCAAGGACTCATGCTACACCCTCTACGTCCCTTGGGGTACCAAGCAATGTTTAGGATCATTGTAATGGTTCTTATAAGTCCTAATACACATTCCTAGACCATTCTAAGCCTTTAGAATACTCTCATAACCATTCTACACTTGTTAGAACCTCCAAGGACTCATGCTACACCCTCTACGTCCCTTGGGGTACAAAGCAATGTTTAGGATCATTCTAATGGTTCTTATAAGTCCTAATACACTTTCCTAGACCATTCTAAGCCTTTAGAATACTCTCTTAACCATTCTACACTTGTTAGAACCTCCAAGGACTCATGCTACACCCTCTACGTCCCTTGGGGTACAATGCAATGTTTAGGATCATTCTAATGGTTCTTATAAGTCCTAATACACATTCCTAGACCATTCTAAGCCTTTAGAATACTCTCTTAACCATTATACACTTGTTAGAACCTCCAAGGACTCATGCTACACCCTCTACGTCCCTTGGGGTACAAAGCAATGTTTAGGATCATTCTAATGGTTCTTATAAGTCCTAATACACTTTCCTAGACCATTCTAAGCCTTTAGAATACTCTCTTAACCATTCTACACTTGTTAGAACCTCCAAGGACTCATGCTACACCCTCTACGTCCCTTGGGGTACCAAGCAATGTTTAGGATCATTGTAATGGTTCTTATAACATTCCTAGACCATTCTAAGCCTTTAGAATACTCTCATAACCATTCTACACTTGTTAGAACCTCCAAGGACTCATGCTACACCCTCTACGTCCCTTGGGGTACAAAGCAATGTTTAGGATCATTCTAATGGTTCTTATAAGTCCTAATACACTTTCCTAGACCATTCTAAGCCTTTAGAATACTCTCTTAACCATTCTACACTTGTTAGAACCTCCAAGGACTCATGCTACACCCTCTACGTCCCTTGGGGTACAATGCAATGTTTAGGATCATTCTAATGGTTCTTATAAGTCCTAATACACATTCCTAGACCATTCTAAGCCTTTAGAATACTCTCTTAACCATTATACACTTGTTAGAACCTCCAAGGACTCATGCTACACCCTCTACGTCCCTTGGGGTACAATGCAATGTTTAGGATCATTCTAATGGTTCTTATAAGTCCTAATACACATTCCTAGACCATTCTAAGCCTTTAGAATACTCTCTTAACCATTCTACACTTGTTAGAACCTCCAAGGACTCATGCTACACCCTCTACGTCCCTTGGGGTACAATGCAATGTTTAGGATCATTCTAATGGTTCTTATAAGTCCTAATACACATTCCTAGACCATTCTAAGCCTTTAGAATACTCTCTTAACCATTATACATTTGTTAGAACGTCCAAGGACTCATCCTACACTCTCTACGTCCATTAGGGTACCATGCAATGTTTAGGATCATTCTAAATGTTCGTATATGTCTTAATACACTTTCATAGACCATTCTAAGCCTTTAGATTACTCTCCTAACCATTCTACACTTGTTAGAACCTCCAAGGACTCATGCTACACCCTCTAGGTCCCTTCGGGTACCAAGCAATGTTTAGGATCATACTAATTGTTCTTATAAGTCCTAATACAAATTCCTAGACCATTCAAAGCCTTTAGAATACTCTCTTAACCATTCTACACTTGTTAGAACCTCCAAGGACTCATGCTACACCCTCTACGTCCCTTGGGGTACAATGCAATGTTTAGGATCATTCTAATGGTTCTTATAAGTCCTAATACACATTCCTAGACCATTCTAAGCCTTTAGAATACTCTCTTAACCATTCTACACTTGTTAGAACCTCCAAGGACTCATGCTACACCCTCTACGTCCCTTGGGGTACCAAGCAATGTTTAGGATCATTGTAATGGTTCTTATAAGTCCTAATACACATTCCTAGACCATTCTAAGCCTTTAGAATACTCTCATAACCATTCTACACTTGTTAGAACCTCCAAGGACTCATGCTACACCCTCTACGTCCCTTGGGGTACAAAGCAATGTTTAGGATCATTCTAATGGTTCTTCTAAGTCCTAATACACATTCCTAGACCATTCTAAGCCTTTAGAATACTCTCTTAACCATTATACACTTGTTAGAACGTCCAAGGACTCATCCTACACTCTCTACATCCATTAGGGTACCAAGCAATGTTTAGGATCATTCTAAATGTTTGTATATGTCTTAATACACATTCCTAGACCATTCTAAGCCTTTAGAATACTCTCTTAACCATTCTACACTTGTTAGAACCTCCAAGGACTCATGCTACACCCTCTACGTCCCTTGGGGTACAAAGCAATGTTTAGGATCATTCTAATGGTTCTTATTAGTCCTAATACACATTCCTAGACCATTCTAAGCCTTTAGAATACTCTCTTAACCATTCTACACTTGTTAGAACCTCCAAGGACTCATGCTACACCCTCTACGTCCCTTGGGGTACCAAGCAATGTTTAGGATCATTGTAATGGTTCTTATAAGTCCTAATACACATTCCTAGACCATTCTAAACCTTTAGAATACTCTTATAACCATTCTACACTTGTTAGAACCTCCAAGGACTCATGCTACACCCTCTACGTCCCTTGGGGTACAAAGCAATGTTTAGGATCATTCTAATGGTTCTTATAAGTCCTAATACACATTCCTAGACCATTCTAAGCCTTTAGAATACTCTCTTAACCATTATACACTTGTTAGAACGTCCAAGGACTCATCCTACACTCTCTACATCCATTAGGGTACCAAGCAATGTTTAGGATCATTCTAAATGTTCGTATATGTCTTAATACACATTCCTAGACCATTCTAAGCCTTTAGATTACTCTCTTAACCATTCTACACTTGTTAGAACGTCCAAGGACTCATCCTACACTCTCTACATCCATTAGGGTACCAAGCAATGTTTAGGATCATTCTAAATGTTCGTATATGTCTTAATAAACATTCCTAGACCATTCTAAGCCTTTAGATTACTCTCTTAACCATTCTACACTTGTTAGAACCTCCAAGGACTCATGCTACACCCTCTAAGTCCCTTCGGGTACCAAGCAATGTTTAGGATCATACTAATGGTTCTTATATGTCCTAATACACATTCCTAGACCATTCTAAGCCTTTAGAATACTCTCTTAACCTTTATACACTTGTTAGAACCTCCAAGGACTCATGCTACACCCTCTACGTCCCTTGGGGTACCAAGCAATGTTTAGGATCATTCTAATGGTTCTTATAAGTCCTAATACACATTCCTAGACCATTCTAAGCCTTTAGCATACTCTCTTAACCATTCTACACTTGTTAGAACCTCCAAGGAATCATGCTACACCCTCTAAGTCCCTTCGGGTACCAATCAATGGTTAGGATCATACTAATGGTTCTTGTAAGTCCTAATACACATTCCTAGACCATTCTAAGCCTTTAGAATACTCTCTTAACCATTATACACTTGTTAGAACGTCCAAGGACTCATCCTACACTCTCTACATCCATTAGGGTACCAAGCAATGTTTAGGATCATTCTAAATGTTCGTATATGTCTTAATACACATTCCTAGACCATTCTAAGCCTTTAGATTACTCTCTTAACCATTCTACACTTGTTAGAACCTCCAAGGACTCATGCTACACCCTCTACGTCCCTTGGGGTACAATGCAATGTTTAGGATCATTCTAATGGTTCTTATAAGTCCTAATACACATTCCTAGACCATTCTAAGCCTTTAGAATACTCTCTTAACCATTCTACACTTGTTAGAACCTCCAAGGACTCATGCTACACCCTCTACGTCCCTTGGGGTACAAAGCAATGTTTAGGATCATTCTAATGGTTCTTATTAGTCCTAATACACATTCCTAGACCATTCTAAGCCTTTAGAATACTCTCTTAACCATTCTACACTTGTTAGAACCTCCAAGGACTCATGCTACACCCTCTACGTCCCTTGGGGTACAAAGCAATGTTTAGGATCATTCTAATGGTTCTTATTAGTCCTAATACACATTCCTAGACCATTCTAAGCCTTTAGAATACTCTCTTAACCATTCTACACTTGTTAGAACCTCCAAGGACTCATGCTACACCCTCTACGTCCCTTGGGGTACCAAGCAATGTTTAGGATCATTGTAATGGTTCTTATAAGTCCTAATACACATTCCTAGACCATTCTAAGCCTTTAGAATACTCTCATAACCATTCTACACTTGTTAGAACCTCCAAGGACTCATGCTACACCCTCTACGTCCCTTGGGGTACAAAGCAATGTTTAGGATCATTCTAATGGTTCTTATAAGTCCTAATACACTTTCCTAGACCATTCTAAGCCTTTAGAATACTCTCTTAACCATTCTACACTTGTTAGAACCTCCAAGGACTCATGCTACACCCTCTACGTCCCTTGGGGTACAATGCAATGTTTAGGATCATTCTAATGGTTCTTATAAGTCCTAATACACATTCCTAGACCATTCTAAGCCTTTAGAATACTCTCTTAACCATTATACACTTGTTAGAACCTCCAAGGACTCATGCTACACCCTCTACGTCCCTTGGGGTACAAAGCAATGTTTAGGATCATTCTAATGGTTCTTATAAGTCCTAATACACTTTCCTAGACCATTCTAAGCCTTTAGAATACTCTCTTAACCATTCTACACTTGTTAGAACCTCCAAGGACTCATGCTACACCCTCTACGTCCCTTGGGGTACCAAGCAATGTTTAGGATCATTGTAATGGTTCTTATAACATTCCTAGGCCATTCTAAGCCTTTAGAATACTCTCATAACCATTCTACACTTGTTAGAACCTCCAAGGACTCATGCTACACCCTCTACGTCCCTTGGGGTACAAAGCAATGTTTAGGATCATTCTAATGGTTCTTATAAGTCCTAATACACTTTCCTAGACCATTCTAAGCCTTTAGAATACTCTCTTAACCATTCTACACTTGTTAGAACCTCCAAGGACTCATGCTACACCCTCTACGTCCCTTGGGGTACAATGCAATGTTTAGGATCATTCTAATGGTTCTTATAAGTCCTAATACACATTCCTAGACCATTCTAAGCCTTTAGAATACTCTCTTAACCATTATACACTTGTTAGAACCTCCAAGGACTCATGCTACACCCTCTACGTCCCTTGGGGTACAATGCAATGTTTAGGATCATTCTAATGGTTCTTATAAGTCCTAATACACATTCCTAGACCATTCTAAGCCTTTAGAATACTCTCTTAACCATTCTACACTTGTTAGAACCTCCAAGGACTCATGCTACACCCTCTACGTCCCTTGGGGTACAATGCAATGTTTAGGATCATTCTAATGGTTCTTATAAGTCCTAATACACATTCCTAGACCATTCTAAGCCTTTAGAATACTCTCTTAACCATTATACATTTGTTAGAACGTCCAAGGACTCATCCTACACTCTCTACGTCCATTAGGGTACCATGCAATGTTTAGGATCATTCTAAATGTTCGTATATGTCTTAATACACTTTCATAGACCATTCTAAGCCTTTAGATTACTCTCCTAACCATTCTACACTTGTTAGAACCTCCAAGGACTCATGCTACACCCTCTAGGTCCCTTCGGGTACCAAGCAATGTTTAGGATCATACTAATTGTTCTTATAAGTCCTAATACAAATTCCTAGACCATTCAAAGCCTTTAGAATACTCTCTTAACCATTCTACACTTGTTAGAACCTCCAAGGACTCATGCTACACCCTCTACGTCCCTTGGGGTACAATGCAATGTTTAGGATCATTCTAATGGTTCTTATAAGTCCTAATACACATTCCTAGACCATTCTAAGCCTTTAGAATACTCTCTTAACCATTCTACACTTGTTAGAACCTCCAAGGACTCATGCTACACCCTCTACGTCCCTTGGGGTACCAAGCAATGTTTAGGATCATTGTAATGGTTCTTATAAGTCCTAATACACATTCCTAGACCATTCTAAGCCTTTAGAATACTCTCATAACCATTCTACACTTGTTAGAACCTCCAAGGACTCATGCTACACCCTCTACGTCCCTTGGGGTACAAAGCAATGTTTAGGATCATTCTAATGGTTCTTCTAAGTCCTAATACACATTCCTAGACCATTCTAAGCCTTTAGAATACTCTCTTAACCATTATACACTTGTTAGAACGTCCAAGGACTCATCCTACACTCTCTACATCCATTAGGGTACCAAGCAATGTTTAGGATCATTCTAAATGTTTGTATATGTCTTAATACACATTCCTAGACCATTCTAAGCCTTTAGAATACTCTCTTAACCATTCTACACTTGTTAGAACCTCCAAGGACTCATGCTACACCCTCTACGTCCCTTGGGGTACAAAGCAATGTTTAGGATCATTCTAATGGTTCTTATTAGTCCTAATACACATTCCTAGACCATTCTAAGCCTTTAGAATACTCTCTTAACCATTCTACACTTGTTAGAACCTCCAAGGACTCATGCTACACCCTCTACGTCCCTTGGGGTACCAAGCAATGTTTAGGATCATTGTAATGGTTCTTATAAGTCCTAATACACATTCCTAGACCATTCTAAACCTTTAGAATACTCTTATAACCATTCTACACTTGTTAGAACCTCCAAGGACTCATGCTACACCCTCTACGTCCCTTGGGGTACAAAGCAATGTTTAGGATCATTCTAATGGTTCTTATAAGTCCTAATACACATTCCTAGACCATTCTAAGCCTTTAGAATACTCTCTTAACCATTATACACTTGTTAGAACGTCCAAGGACTCATCCTACACTCTCTACATCCATTAGGGTACCAAGCAATGTTTAGGATCATTCTAAATGTTCGTATATGTCTTAATACACATTCCTAGACCATTCTAAGCCTTTAGATTACTCTCTTAACCATTCTACACTTGTTAGAACGTCCAAGGACTCATCCTACACTCTCTACATCCATTAGGGTACCAAGCAATGTTTAGGATCATTCTAAATGTTCGTATATGTCTTAATAAACATTCCTAGACCATTCTAAGCCTTTAGATTACTCTCTTAACCATTCTACACTTGTTAGAACCTCCAAGGACTCATGCTACACCCTCTAAGTCCCTTCGGGTACCAAGCAATGTTTAGGATCATACTAATGGTTCTTATATGTCCTAATACACATTCCTAGACCATTCTAAGCCTTTAGAATACTCTCTTAACCTTTATACACTTGTTAGAACCTCCAAGGACTCATGCTACACCCTCTACGTCCCTTGGGGTACCAAGCAATGTTTAGGATCATTCTAATGGTTCTTATAAGTCCTAATACACATTCCTAGACCATTCTAAGCCTTTAGCATACTCTCTTAACCATTCTACACTTGTTAGAACCTCCAAGGAATCATGCTACACCCTCTAAGTCCCTTCGGGTACCAATCAATGGTTAGGATCATACTAATGGTTCTTGTAAGTCCTAATACACATTCCTAGACCATTCTAAGCCTTTAGAATACTCTCTTAACCATTATACACTTGTTAGAACGTCCAAGGACTCATCCTACACTCTCTACATCCATTAGGGTACCAAGCAATGTTTAGGATCATTCTAAATGTTCGTATATGTCTTAATACACATTCCTAGACCATTCTAAGCCTTTAGATTACTCTCTTAACCATTCTACACTTGTTAGAACCTCCAAGGACTCATGCTACACCCTCTACGTCCCTTGGGGTACAATGCAATGTTTAGGATCATTCTAATGGTTCTTATAAGTCCTAATACACATTCCTAGACCATTCTAAGCCTTTAGAATACTCTCTTAACCATTCTACACTTGTTAGAACCTCCAAGGACTCATGCTACACCCTCTACGTCCCTTGGGGTACAAAGCAATGTTTAGGATCATTCTAATGGTTCTTATTAGTCCTAATACACATTCCTAGACCATTCTAAGCCTTTAGAATACTCTCTTAACCATTCTACACTTGTTAGAACCTCCAAGGACTCATGCTACACCCTCTACGTCCCTTGGGGTACAAAGCAATGTTTAGGATCATTCTAATGGTTCTTATAAGTCCTAATACACATTCCTAGACCATTCTAAACCTTTAGAATACTCTTATAACCATTCTACACTTGTTAGAACATCCAAGGACTCATGCTACACCCTCTACGTCCCTTGGGGTACCAAGCAATGTTTAGGATCATTCTAATGGTTCTTCTAAGTCCTAATACACATTCCTAGACCATTCTAAGCCTTTAGAATACTCTCTTAACCATTATACACTTGTTAGAACGTCCAAGGACTCATCCTACACTCTCTACCTCCATTAGGGTACCAAGCAATGTTTAGGATCATTCTAAATGTTTGTATATGTCTTAATACACATTCCTAGACCATTCTAAGCCTTTAGAATACTCTCTTAACCATTCTACACTTGTTAGAACCTCCAAGGACTCATGCTACACCCTCTACGTCCCTTGGGGTACAAAGCAATGTTTAGGATCATTCTAATGGTTCTTATTAGTCCTAATACACATTCCTAGACCATTCTAAGCCTTTAGAATACTCTCTTAACCATTCTACACTTGTTAGAACCTCCAAGGACTCATGCTACACCCTCTACGTCCCTTGGGGTACCAAGCAATGTTTAGGATCATTGTAATGGTTCTTATAAGTCCTAATACACATTCCTAGACCATTCTAAACCTTTAGAATACTCTTATAACCATTCTACACTTGTTAGAACCTCCAAGGACTCATGCTACACCCTCTACGTCCCTTGGGGTACAAAGCAATGTTTAGGATCATTCTAATGGTTCTTATAAGTCCTAATACACATTCCTAGACCATTCTAAGCCTTTAGAATACTCTCTTAACCATTATACACTTGTTAGAACGTCCAAGGACTCATCCTACACTCTCTACATCCATTAGGGTACCAAGCAATGTTTAGGATCATTCTAAATGTTCGTATATGTCTTAATACACATTCCTAGACCATTCTAAGCCTTTAGATTACTCTCTTAACCATTCTACACTTGTTAGAACCTCCAAGGACTCATGCTACACCCTCTAAGTCCCTTCGGGTACCAAGCAATGTTTAGGATCATACTAATCGTTCTTATATGTCCTAATACACATTCCTAGACCATTCTAAGCCTTTAGAATACTCTCTTAACCATTCTACACTTGTTAGAACATCCAAGGACTCATGCTACACCCTCTACGTCCCTTGGGGTACCAAGCAATGTTTAGGATCATTCTAATGGTTCTTCTAAGTCCTAATACACATTCCTAGACCATTCTAAGCCTTTAGAATACTCTCTTAACCATTATACACTTGTTAGAACGTCCAAGGACTCATCCTACACTCTCTACGTCCATTACGGTACCAAGCAATGTGTAGGATCATTCTAAATGTTCGTATATGTCTTAATACACATTCCAAGACCATTCTAAACCTTTAGATTACTCTCTTAACCATTCTACACTTGTTAGAACCTCGAAGGACTCATGCTACACCCTCTAAGTCCCTTCGGGTACCAAGCAATGTTTAGGATCATACTAATGGTTCTTATATGTCCTAATACACATTCCTAGACCATTCTAAGCCTTTAGAATACTCTCTTAACCTTTATACACTTGTTAGAACCTCCAAGGACTCATGCTACACCCTCTACGTCCCTTGGGGTACCAAGCAATGTTTAGGATCATTCTAATGGTTCTTATAAGTCCTAATACACATTCCTAGACCATTCTAAGCCTTTAGCATACTCTCTTAACCATTCTACACTTGTTAGAACCTCCAACGAATCATGCTACACCCTCTAAGTCCCTTCGGGTACCAATCAATGGTTAGGATCATACTAATGGTTCTTGTAAGTCCTAATACACATTCCTAGACCATTTTAAGCCTTTAGAATACTCTCTTAACCATTCTACACTTGTTAGAACCTCCAAGGACTCATGCTACACCCTCTACGTCCCTTGGGGTACAATGCAATGTTTAGGATCATTCTAATGGTTCTTATAAGTCCTAATACACATTCCTAGACCATTCTAAGCCTTTAGAATACTCTCTTAACCATTCTACACTTGTTAGAACCTCCAAGGACTCATGCTACACCCTCTACATCCCTTGGGGTACAAAGCAATGTTTAGGATCATTCTAATGGTTCTTATTAGTCCTAATACACATTCCTAGACCATACTAAGCCTTTAGAATACTCTCTTAACCATTATACACTTGTTAGAACCTCCAAGGACTCATGCTACACCCTCTACGTCCCTTGGGGTACAAAGCAATGTTTAGGATCATTCTAATGGTTCTTCTAAGTCCTAATACACATTCCTAGACCATTCTAAGCCTTTAGAATACTCTCTTAACCATTATACACTTGTTAGAACGTCCAAGGACTCATCCTACACTCTCTACATCCATTAGGGTACCAAGCATTGTTTAGGATCATTCTAAATGTTCGTATATGTCTTAATACACATTCCTAGACCATTCTAAGCCTTTAGATTACTCTCTTAACCATCCTACACTTGTTAGAACCTCCAAGGACTCATGCTACACCCTCTAAGTCCCTTCGGGTACCAAGCAATGTTTAGGATCATACTAATGGTTCTTATATGTCCTAATACACATTCCTAGACCATTCTAAGCCTTTAGAATACTCTCTTAACCATTCTACACTTGTTAGAACATCCAAGGACTCATGCTACACCCTCTACGTCCCTTGGGGTACCAAGCAATGTTTAGGATCATTCTAATGGTTCTTCTAAGTCCTAATACACATTCCTAGACCATTCTAAGCCTTTAGAATACTCTCTTAACCATTATACACTTGTTAGAACGTCCAAGGACTCATCCTACACTCTCTACGTCCATTAGGGTACCAAGCAATGTGTAGGATCATTCTAAATGTTCGTATATGTCTTAATACACATTCCTAGACCATTCTAAACCTTTAGATTACTCTCTTAACCATTCTACACTTGTTAGAACCTCGAAGGACTCATGCTACACCCTCTAAGTCCCTTCGGGTACCAAGCAATGTTTAGGATCATACTAATGGTTCTTATATGTCCTAATACACATTCCTAGACCATTCTAAGCCTTTAGAATACTCTCTTAACCTTTATACACTTGTTAGAACCTCCAAGGACTCATGCTACACCCTCTACGTCCCTTGGGGTACCAAGCAATGTTTAGGATCATTCTAATGGTTCTTATAAGTCCTAATACACATTCCTAGACCATTCTAAGCCTTTAGCATACTCTCTTAACCATTCTACACTTGTTAGAACCTCCAAGGAATCATGCTACACCCTCTAAGTCCCTTCGGGTACCAATCAATGGTTAGGATCATACTAATGGTTCTTGTAAGTCCTAATACACATTCCTAGACCATTTTAAGCCTTTAGAATACTCTATTAACCATTCTACACTTGTTAGAACCTCCAAGGACTCATGCTACACCCTCTACGTCCCTTGGGGTACAATGCAATGTTTAGGATCATTCTAATGGTTCTTATAAGTCCTAATACACATTCTTAGACCATTCTAAGCCTTTAGAATACTCTCTTAACCATTCTACACTTGTTAGAACCTCCAAGGACTCATGCTACACCCTCTACATCCCTTGGGGTACAAAGCAATGTTTAGGATCATTCTAATGGTTCTTATTAGTCCTAATACACATTCCTAGACCATACTAAGCCTTTAGAATACTCTCTTAACCATTATACACTTGTTAGAACCTCCAAGGACTCATGCTACACCCTCTACGTCCCTTGGGGTACAAAGCAATGTTTAGGATCATTCTAATGGTTCTTCTAAGTCCTAATACACATTCCTAGACCATTCTAAGCCTTTAGAATACTCTCTTAACCATTATACACTTGTTAGAACGTCCAAGGACTCATCCTACACTCTCTACATCCATTAGGGTACCAAGCATTGTTTAGGATCATTCTAAATGTTCGTATATGTCTTAATACACATTCCTAGACCATTCTAAGCCTTTAGATTACTCTCTTAACCATCCTACACTTGTTAGAACCTCCAAGGACTCATGCTACACCCTCTAAGTCCCTTCGGGTACCAAGCAATGTTTAGGATCATACTAATGGTTCTTATATGTCCTAATACACATTCCTAGACCATTCTAAGCCTTTAGAATCATCTCTTAACCATTCTACACTTGTTAGAACATCCAAGGACTCATGCTACACCCTCTACGTCCCTTGGGGTACCAAGCAATGTTTAGGATCATTCTAATGGTTCTTCTAAGTCCTAATACACATTCCTAGACCATTCTAAGCCTTTAGAATACTCTCTTAACCATTATACACTTGTTAGAACGTCCAAGGACTCATCCTACACTCTCTACATCCATTAGGGTACCAAGCAATGTTTAGGATCATTCTAAATGTTTGTATATGTCTTAATACACATTCCTAGACCATTCTAAGCCTTTAGATTACTCTCTAAACCATTCTACACTTGTTAGAACCTCCAAGGACTCATGCTACACCCTCTACGTCCCTTGGGGTACAATGCAATGTTTAGGATCATTCTAATGGTTCTTATAAGTCCTAATACACATTCCTAGACCATTCTAAGCCTTTAGAATACTCTCTTAACCATTCTACACTTGTTAGAACCTCCAAGGACTCATGCTACACCCTCTACGTCCCTTGGGGTACCAAGCAATGTTTAGGATCATTCTAATGGTTCTTATAAGTCCTAATACACATTCCTAGACCATTCTAAGCCTTTAGAATACTCTCTTAACCATTCTACACTTGTTAGAACCTCCAAGGAATCATGCTACACCCTCTACGTCCCTTGGGGTACCAAGCAATGTTTAGGATCATTCTAATGGTTCTTATAAGTCCTAATACACATTCCTAGACCATTCTAAGCCTTTAGAATACTCTCATAACCATTTTACACTTGTTAGAACCTCCAAGGACTCATGCTACACCCTCTACGTCCCTTGGGGTACAATGCAATGTTTAGGATCATTCTAATGGTTCTTATAAGTCCTAATACACATTCCTAGACCATTCTAAGCCTTTAGAATACTCTCTTAACCATTCTACACTTGTTAGAACCTCCAAGGACTCATGCTACACCCTCTACGTCCCTTGGGGTACAAAGCAATGTTTAGGATCATTCTAATGGTTCTTATAAGTCCTAATACACATTCCTAGACCATACTAAGCCTTTAGAATACTCTCTTAACCATTATACACTTGTTAGAACCTCCAAGGACTCATGCTACACCCTCTACGTCCCTTGGGGTACAAAGCAATGTTTAGGATCATTCTAATGGTTCTTCTAAGTCCTAATACACATTCCTAGACCATTCTAAACCTTTAGAATACTCTCTTAACCATTATACACTTGTTAGAACGTCCAAGGACTCATCCTACACTCTCTACATCCATTAGGGTACCAAGCATTGTTTAGGATCATTCTAAATGTTCGTATATGTCTTAATACACATTCCTAGACCATTCTAAGCCTTTAGATTACTCTCTTAACCATCCTACACTTGTTAGAACCTCCAAGGACTCATGCTACACCCTCTAAGTCCCTTCGGGTACCAAGCAATGTTTAGGATCATACTAATGGTTCTTATATGTCCTAATACACATTCCTAGACCATTCTAAGCCTTTAGAATCATCTCTTAACCATTCTACACTTGTTAGAACATCCAAGGACTCATGCTACACCTTCTACGTCCCTTGGGGTACCAAGCAATGTTTAGGATCATTCTAATGGTTCTTCTAAGTCCTAATACACATTCCTAGACCATTCTAAGCCTTTAGAATACTCTCTTAACCATTATACACTTGTTAGAACGTCCAAGGACTCATCCTACACTCTCTACATCCATTAGGGTACCAAGCAATGTTTAGGATCATTCTAAATGTTTGTATATGTCTTAATACACATTCCTAGACCATTCTAAGCCTTTAGATTACTCTCTTAACCATTCTACACTTGTTAGAACCTCCAAGGACTCATGCTACACCCTCTACGTCCCTTGGGGTACAATGCAATGTTTAGGATCATTCTAATGGTTCTTATAAGTCCTAATACACATTCCTAGACCATTCTAAGCCTTTAGAATACTCTCTTAACCATTCTACACTTGTTAGAACCTCCAAGGACTCATGCTACACCCTCTACGTCCCTTGGGGTACCAAGCAATGTTTAGGATCATTCTAATGGTTCTTATAAGTCCTAATACACATTCCTAGACCATTCTAAGCCTTTAGAATACTCTCTTAACCATTCTACACTTGTTAGAACCTCCAAGGAATCATGCTACACCCTCTACGTCCCTTGGGGTACCAAGCAATGTTTAGGATCATTCTAATGGTTCTTATAAGTCCTAATACACATTCTTAGACCATTCTAAGCCTTTAGAATACTCTCTTAACCATTATACACTTGTTAGAACGTCCAAGGACTCATCCTACACTCTCTACGTCCATTAGGGTACCAAGCAATGTTTAGGATCATTCTAAATGTTCGTATATGTCTTAATACACATTCCTAGACCATTCTAAGCCTTTAGATTACTCTCTTAACCATTCTACACTTGTTAGAACCTCCAAGGACTCATGCTACACCCTCTAAGTCCCTTCGGGTACCAAGCAATGTATAGAATCATTCTAATGGTTCTTATAAGTCCTATCCTAGACCATTCTATGCCTACTCTCTTAACCCTTCTAAACTTGTTAGAACCTCCAAGGACTCATGCTACACCCTCTACGTCCCTTGGTGTACCAAGCAATGTTTAGGATCATTGTAATGATTCTTATAAGTCCTAATACACATTCCTAGACCATTCTAAGCCTTTAGAATACTCTCATAACCATTTTACACTTGTTAGAACCTCCAAGGACTCATGCTACACCCTCTACGTCCCTTGGGGTACAAAGCAATGTTTAGGATCATTCTAATGGTTCTTCTAAGTCCTAATACACATTCCTAGACCATTCTAAGCCTTTAGAATACTCTCTTAACCATTATACACTTGTTAGAACGTCCAAGGACTCATCCTACACTCTCTACGTCCATTAGGGTACCAAGCAATGTTTAGGATCATTCTAAATGTTCGTATATGTCTTAATACACATTCCTAGACCATTCTAAGCCTTTAGATTACTCTCTTAACCATTCTACACTTGTTAGAACCTCCAAGGACTCATGCTACACCCTCTAAGTCCCTTCGGGTACCAAGCAATGTTTAGGATTATACTAATGGTTCTTATAAGTCCTAATAAACATTCCTAGACCATTCTAAGCCTTTAGAGAATAATCTTAACCATTCTACAATTGTTAGAACCTCCAAGGACTCATGCTACACCCTCTACGTCCCTTGGGGTACCAAGCAATGTTTAGGATCATTCTAATGGTTCTTATAAGTCCTAATACACATTCCTAGACCATTCTAAGCCTTTAGAATACTCTCTTAACCATTCTACACTTGTTAGAACCTCCAAGGACTCATGCTACACCCTCTACGTCCCTTGGGGTACCAAGCAATGTTTAGGATCATTGTAATGGTTCTTATAAGTCCTAATACACATTCCTAGACCATTCTAAGCCTTTAGAATACTCTCATAACCATTCTACACTTGTTAGAACCTCCAAGGACTCATGCTACACCCTCTACGTCCCTTGGGGTACAAAGCAATGTTTAGGATCATTCTAATGGTTCTTCTAAGTCCTAATACACATTCCTAGACCATTCTAAGCCTTTAGAATACTCTCTTAACCATTATACACTTGTTAGAACGTCCAAGGACTCATCCTACACTCTCTACATCCATTAGGGTACCAAGCAATGTTTAGGATCATTCTAAATGTTCGTATATGTCTTAATACACATTCCTAGACCATTCTAAGCCTTTAGAATACTCTCTTAACCATTCTACACTTGTTAGAACATCCAAGGACTCATGCTACACCCTCTACGTCCCTTGGGGTACCAAGCAATGTTTAGGATCATTCTAATGGTTCTTCTAAGTCCTAATACACATTCCTAGACCATTCTAAGCCTTTAGAATACTCTCTTAACCATTATACACTTGTTAGAACGTCCAAGGACTCATCCTACACTCTCTACGTCCATTAGGGTACCAAGCAATGTTTAGGATCATTCTAAATGTTCGTATATGTCTTAATACACATTCCTAGACCATTCTAAACCTTTAGATTACTCTCTTAACCATTCTACACTTGTTAGAACCTCCAAGGACTCATGCTACACCCTCTAAGTCCCTTCGGGTACCAAGCAATGTGTAGAATCATTCTAATGGTTCTTATAAGTCCTAATACACATTCCTAGACCATTCTATGCCTACTCTCTTAACCCATCTAAACTTGTTAGAACCTCCAAGGACTCATGCTACACCCTCTACGTCCCTTGGTGTACCAAGCAATGTTTAGGATCATTGTAATGGTTCTTCTAAGTCCTAATACACATTCCTAGACCATTCTAAGCCTTTAGAATACTCTCTTAACCATTATACACTTGTTAGAACGTCCAAGGACTCATCCTACACTCTCTACATCCATTAGGGTACCAAGCAATGTTTAGGATCATTCTAAATGTTCGTATATGTCTTAATACACATTCCTAGACCATTCTAAGCCTTTAGATTACTCTCTTAACCATCCTACACTTGTTAGAACCTCCAAGGACTCATGCTACACCCTCTAAGTCCCTTCGGGTACCAAGCAATGTTTAGGATCATACTAATGGTTCTTATATGTCCTAATACACATTCCTAGACCATTCTAAGCCTTTAGAATCATCTCTTAACCATTCTACACTTGTTAGAACATCCAAGGACTCATGCTACACCTTCTACGTCCCTTGGGGTACCAAGCAATGTTTAGGATCATTCTAATGGTTCTTCTAAGTCCTAATACACATTCCTAGACCATTCTAAGCCTTTAGAATACTCTCTTAACCATTATACACTTGTTAGAACGTCCAAGGACTCATCCTACACTCTCTACATCCATTAGGGTACCAAGCAATGTTTAGGATCATTCTAAATGTTTGTATATGTCTTAATACACATTCCTAGACCATTCTAAGCCTTTAGATTACTCTCTTAACCATTCTACACTTGTTAGAACCTCCAAGGACTCATGCTACACCCTCTACGTCCCTTGGGGTACAATGCAATGTTTAGGATCATTCTAATGGTTCTTATAAGTCCTAATACACATTCCTAGACCATTCTAAGCCTTTAGAATACTCTCTTAACCATTCTACACTTGTTAGAACCTCCAAGGACTCATGCTACACCCTCTACGTCCCTTGGGGTACCAAGCAATGTTTAGGATCATTCTAATGGTTCTTATAAGTCCTAATACACATTCCTAGACCATTCTAAGCCTTTAGAATACTCTCTTAACCATTCTACACTTGTTAGAACCTCCAAGGAATCATGCTACACCCTCTACGTCCCTTGGGGTACCAAGCAATGTTTAGGATCATTCTAATGGTTCTT
Source organism: Crotalaria pallida (assembly GCA_037953625.1). Lineage (NCBI taxonomy): Eukaryota > Viridiplantae > Streptophyta > Magnoliopsida > Fabales > Fabaceae > Crotalaria > Crotalaria pallida. The sequence goes on along the minus strand of CM075654.1, from coordinate 101,530,623 downwards.
ATAAGTCCTAATACACATTCTTAGACCATTCTAAGCCTTTAGAATACTCTCTTAACCATTATACACTTGTTAGAACGTCCAAGGACTCATCCTACACTCTCTACGTCCATTAGGGTACCAAGCAATGTTTAGGATCATTCTAAATGTTCGTATATGTCTTAATACACATTCCTAGACCATTCTAAGCCTTTAGATTACTCTCTTAACCATTCTACACTTGTTAGAACCTCCAAGGACTCATGCTACACCCTCTAAGTCCCTTCGGGTACCAAGCAATGTATAGAATCATTCTAATGGTTCTTATAAGTCCTATCCTAGACCATTCTATGCCTACTCTCTTAACCCTTCTAAACTTGTTAGAACCTCCAAGGACTCATGCTACACCCTCTACGTCCCTTGGTGTACCAAGCAATGTTTAGGATCATTGTAATGATTCTTATAAGTCCTAATACACATTCCTAGACCATTCTAAGCCTTTAGAATACTCTCATAACCATTTTACACTTGTTAGAACCTCCAAGGACTCATGCTACACCCTCTACGTCCCTTGGGGTACCAAGCAATGTTTAGGATCATTCTAATGGTTCTTATAAGTCCTAATACACATTCCTAGACCATTCTAAGCCTTTAGAATACTCTCTTAACCATTCTACACTTGTTAGAACCTCCAAGGAATCATGCTACACCCTCTACGTCCCTTGGGGTACCAAGCAATGTTTAGGATCATTCTAATGGTTCTTATAAGTCCTAATACACATTCTTAGACCATTCTAAGCCTTTAGAATACTCTCTTAACCATTATACACTTGTTAGAACGTCCAAGGACTCATCCTACACTCTCTACGTCCATTAGGGTACCAAGCAATGTTTAGGATCATTCTAAATGTTCGTATATGTCTTAATACACATTCCTAGACCATTCTAAGCCTTTAGATTACTCTCTTAACCATTCTACACTTGTTAGAACCTCCAAGGACTCATGCTACACCCTCTAAGTCCCTTCGGGTACCAAGCAATGTATAGAATCATTCTAATGGTTCTTATAAGTCCTATCCTAGACCATTCTATGCCTACTCTCTTAACCCTTCTAAACTTGTTAGAACCTCCAAGGACTCATGCTACACCCTCTACGTCCCTTGGTGTACCAAGCAATGTTTAGGATCATTGTAATGATTCTTATAAGTCCTAATACACATTCCTAGACCATTCTAAGCCTTTAGAATACTCTCATAACCATTTTACACTTGTTAGAACCTCCAAGGACTCATGCTACACCCTCTACGTCCCTTGGGGTACAAAGCAATGTTTAGGATCATTCTAATGGTTCTTCTAAGTCCTAATACACATTCCTAGACCATTCTAAGCCTTTAGAATACTCTCTTAACCATTATACACTTGTTAGAACGTCCAAGGACTCATCCTACACTCTCTACGTCCATTAGGGTACCAAGCAATGTTTAGGATCATTCTAAATGTTCGTATATGTCTTAATACACATTCCTAGACCATTCTAAGCCTTTAGATTACTCTCTTAACCATTCTACACTTGTTAGAACCTCCAAGGACTCATGCTACACCCTCTAAGTCCCTTCGGGTACCAAGCAATGTTTAGGATTATACTAATGGTTCTTATAAGTCCTAATAAACATTCCTAGACCATTCTAAGCCTTTAGAGAATAATCTTAACCATTCTACAATTGTTAGAACCTCCAAGGACTCATGCTACACCCTCTACGTCCCTTGGGGTACCAAGCAATGTTTAGGATCATTCTAATGGTTCTTATAAGTCCTAATACACATTCCTAGACCATTCTAAGCCTTTAGAATACTCTCTTAACCATTCTACACTTGTTAGAACCTCCAAGGACTCATGCTACACCCTCTACGTCCCTTGGGGTACCAAGCAATGTTTAGGATCATTGTAATGGTTCTTATAAGTCCTAATACACATTCCTAGACCATTCTAAGCCTTTAGAATACTCTCATAACCATTCTACACTTGTTAGAACCTCCAAGGACTCATGCTACACCCTCTACGTCCCTTGGGGTACAAAGCAATGTTTAGGATCATTCTAATGGTTCTTCTAAGTCCTAATACACATTCCTAGACCATTCTAAGCCTTTAGAATACTCTCTTAACCATTATACACTTGTTAGAACGTCCAAGGACTCATCCTACACTCTCTACATCCATTAGGGTACCAAGCAATGTTTAGGATCATTCTAAATGTTCGTATATGTCTTAATACACATTCCTAGACCATTCTAAGCCTTTAGAATACTCTCTTAACCATTCTACACTTGTTAGAACATCCAAGGACTCATGCTACACCCTCTACGTCCCTTGGGGTACCAAGCAATGTTTAGGATCATTCTAATGGTTCTTCTAAGTCCTAATACACATTCCTAGACCATTCTAAGCCTTTAGAATACTCTCTTAACCATTATACACTTGTTAGAACGTCCAAGGACTCATCCTACACTCTCTACGTCCATTAGGGTACCAAGCAATGTTTAGGATCATTCTAAATGTTCGTATATGTCTTAATACACATTCCTAGACCATTCTAAACCTTTAGATTACTCTCTTAACCATTCTACACTTGTTAGAACCTCCAAGGACTCATGCTACACCCTCTAAGTCCCTTCGGGTACCAAGCAATGTGTAGAATCATTCTAATGGTTCTTATAAGTCCTAATACACATTCCTAGACCATTCTATGCCTACTCTCTTAACCCATCTAAACTTGTTAGAACCTCCAAGGACTCATGCTACACCCTCTACGTCCCTTGGTGTACCAAGCAATGTTTAGGATCATTGTAATGGTTCTTCTAAGTCCTAATACACATTCCTAGACCATTCTAAGCCTTTAGAATACTCTCTTAACCATTATACACTTGTTAGAACGTCCAAGGACTCATCCTACACTCTCTACATCCATTAGGGTACCAAGCAATGTTTAGGATCATTCTAAATGTTCGTATATGTCTTAATACACATTCCTAGACCATTCTAAGCCTTTAGATTACTCTCTTAACCATCCTACACTTGTTAGAACCTCCAAGGACTCATGCTACACCCTCTAAGTCCCTTCGGGTACCAAGCAATGTTTAGGATCATACTAATGGTTCTTATATGTCCTAATACACATTCCTAGACCATTCTAAGCCTTTAGAATCATCTCTTAACCATTCTACACTTGTTAGAACATCCAAGGACTCATGCTACACCTTCTACGTCCCTTGGGGTACCAAGCAATGTTTAGGATCATTCTAATGGTTCTTCTAAGTCCTAATACACATTCCTAGACCATTCTAAGCCTTTAGAATACTCTCTTAACCATTATACACTTGTTAGAACGTCCAAGGACTCATCCTACACTCTCTACATCCATTAGGGTACCAAGCAATGTTTAGGATCATTCTAAATGTTTGTATATGTCTTAATACACATTCCTAGACCATTCTAAGCCTTTAGATTACTCTCTTAACCATTCTACACTTGTTAGAACCTCCAAGGACTCATGCTACACCCTCTACGTCCCTTGGGGTACAATGCAATGTTTAGGATCATTCTAATGGTTCTTATAAGTCCTAATACACATTCCTAGACCATTCTAAGCCTTTAGAATACTCTCTTAACCATTCTACACTTGTTAGAACCTCCAAGGACTCATGCTACACCCTCTACGTCCCTTGGGGTACCAAGCAATGTTTAGGATCATTCTAATGGTTCTTATAAGTCCTAATACACATTCCTAGACCATTCTAAGCCTTTAGAATACTCTCTTAACCATTCTACACTTGTTAGAACCTCCAAGGAATCATGCTACACCCTCTACGTCCCTTGGGGTACCAAGCAATGTTTAGGATCATTCTAATGGTTCTTATAAGTCCTAATACACATTCTTAGACCATTCTAAGCCTTTAGAATACTCTCTTAACCATTATACACTTGTTAGAACGTCCAAGGACTCATCCTACACTCTCTACGTCCATTAGGGTACCAAGCAATGTTTAGGATCATTCTAAATGTTCGTATATGTCTTAATACACATTCCTAGACCATTCTAAGCCTTTAGATTACTCTCTTAACCATTCTACACTTGTTAGAACCTCCAAGGACTCATGCTACACCCTCTAAGTCCCTTCGGGTACCAAGCAATGTATAGAATCATTCTAATGGTTCTTATAAGTCCTATCCTAGACCATTCTATGCCTACTCTCTTAACCCTTCTAAACTTGTTAGAACCTCCAAGGACTCATGCTACACCCTCTACGTCCCTTGGTGTACCAAGCAATGTTTAGGATCATTGTAATGATTCTTATAAGTCCTAATACACATTCCTAGACCATTCTAAGCCTTTAGAATACTCTCATAACCATTTTACACTTGTTAGAACCTCCAAGGACTCATGCTACACCCTCTACGTCCCTTGGGGTACAAAGCAATGTTTAGGATCATTCTAATGGTTCTTCTAAGTCCTAATACACATTCCTAGACCATTCTAAGCCTTTAGAATACTCTCTTAACCATTATACACTTGTTAGAACGTCCAAGGACTCATCCTACACTCTCTACGTCCATTAGGGTACCAAGCAATGTTTAGGATCATTCTAAATGTTCGTATATGTCTTAATACACATTCCTAGACCATTCTAAGCCTTTAGATTACTCTCTTAACCATTCTACACTTGTTAGAACCTCCAAGGACTCATGCTACACCCTCTAAGTCCCTTCGGGTACCAAGCAATGTTTAGGATTATACTAATGGTTCTTATAAGTCCTAATAAACATTCCTAGACCATTCTAAGCCTTTAGAGAATAATCTTAACCATTCTACAATTGTTAGAACCTCCAAGGACTCATGCTACACCCTCTACGTCCCTTGGGGTACCAAGCAATGTTTAGGATCATTCTAATGGTTCTTATAAGTCCTAATACACATTCCTAGACCATTCTAAGCCTTTAGAATACTCTCTTAACCATTCTACACTTGTTAGAACCTCCAAGGACTCATGCTACACCCTCTACGTCCCTTGGGGTACCAAGCAATGTTTAGGATCATTGTAATGGTTCTTATAAGTCCTAATACACATTCCTAGACCATTCTAAGCCTTTAGAATACTCTCATAACCATTCTACACTTGTTAGAACCTCCAAGGACTCATGCTACACCCTCTACGTCCCTTGGGGTACAAAGCAATGTTTAGGATCATTCTAATGGTTCTTCTAAGTCCTAATACACATTCCTAGACCATTCTAAGCCTTTAGAATACTCTCTTAACCATTATACACTTGTTAGAACGTCCAAGGACTCATCCTACACTCTCTACATCCATTAGGGTACCAAGCAATGTTTAGGATCATTCTAAATGTTCGTATATGTCTTAATACACATTCCTAGACCATTCTAAGCCTTTAGAATACTCTCTTAACCATTCTACACTTGTTAGAACATCCAAGGACTCATGCTACACCCTCTACGTCCCTTGGGGTACCAAGCAATGTTTAGGATCATTCTAATGGTTCTTCTAAGTCCTAATACACATTCCTAGACCATTCTAAGCCTTTAGAATACTCTCTTAACCATTATACACTTGTTAGAACGTCCAAGGACTCATCCTACACTCTCTACGTCCATTAGGGTACCAAGCAATGTTTAGGATCATTCTAAATGTTCGTATAGGTCTTAATACACATTCCTAGACCATTCTAAACCTTTAGATTACTCTCTTAACCATTCTACACTTGTTAGAACCTCCAAGGACTCATGCTACACCCTCTAAGTCCCTTCGGGTACCAAGCAATGTGTAGAATCATTCTAATGGTTCTTATAAGTCCTAATACACATTCCTAGACCATTCTATGCCTACTCTCTTAACCCATCTAAACTTGTTAGAACCTCCAAGGACTCATGCTACACCCTCTACGTCCCTTGGTGTACCAAGCAATGTTTAGGATCATTGTAATGGTTCTTCTAAGTCCTAATACACATTCCTAGACCATTCTAAGCCTTTAGAATACTCTCTTAACCATTATACACTTGTTAGAACGTCCAAGGACTCATCCTACACTCTCTACATCCATTAGGGTACCAAGCAATGTTTAGGATCATTCTAAATGTTCGTATATGTCTTAATACACATTCCTAGACCATTCTAAGCCTTTAGATTACTCTCTTAACCATTATACACTTGTTAGAACGTCCAAGGACTCATCCTACACTCTCTACGTCCATTAGGGTACCAAGCAATGTTTAGGATCATTCTAAATGTTCGTATATGTCTTAATACACATTCCTAGACCATTCTAAGCCTTTAGATTACTCTCTTAACCATTCTACACTTGTTAGAACCTCCAAGGACTCATGCTACACCCTCTAAGTCCCTTCGGGTACCAAGCAATGTTTAGGATTATACTAATGGTTCTTATAAGTCCTAATAAACATTCCTAGACCATTCTAAGCCTTTAGAGAACAATCTTAACCATTCTACAATTGTTAGAACCTCCAAGGACTCATGCTACACCCTCTACGTCCCTTGGGGTACCAAGCAATGTTTAGGATCATTCTAATGGTTCTTATAAGTCCTAATACACATTCCTAGACCATTCTAAGCCTTTAGAATACTCTCTTAACCATTCTACACTTGTTAGAACCTCCAAGGACTCATGCTACACCCTCTACGTCCCTTGGGGTACCAAGCAATGTTTAGGATCATTGTAATGGTTCTTATAAGTCCTAATACACATTCCTAGACCATTCTAAGCCTTTAGAATACTCTCATAACCATTCTACACTTGTTAGAACCTCCAAGGACTCATGCTACACCCTCTACGTCCCTTGGGGTACAAAGCAATGTTTAGGATCATTCTAATGGTTCTTCTAAGTCCTAATACACATTCCTAGACCATTCTAAGCCTTTAGAATACTCTCTTAACCATTATACACTTGTTAGAACGTCCAAGGACTCATCCTACACTCTCTACATCCATTAGGGTACCAAGCAATGTTTAGGATCATTCTAAATGTTCGTATATGTCTTAATACACATTCCTAGACCATTCTAAGCCTTTAGATTACTCTCTTAACCATTATACACTTGTTAGAACCTCCAAGGACTCATGCTACACCCTCTAAGTCCCTTCGGGTACCAAGCAATGTTTAGGATCATACTAATGGTTCTTATATGTCCTAATACACATTCCTAGACCATTCTAAGCCTTTAGAATACTCTCTTAACCATTCTACACTTGTTAGAACATCCAAGGACTCATGCTACACCCTCTACGTCCCTTGGGGTACCAAGCAATGTTTAGGATCATTCTAATGGTTCTTCTAAGTCCTAATACACATTCCTAGACCATTCTAAGCCTTTAGAATACTCTCTTAACCATTATACACTTGTTAGAACGTCCAAGGACTCATCCTACACTCTCTACGTCCATTAGGGTACCAAGCAATGTTTAGGATCATTCTAAATGTTCGTATATGTCTTAATACACATTCCTAGACCATTCTAAGCCTTTAGATTACTCTCTTAACCATTCTACACTTGTTAGAACCTCCAAGGACACATGCTACACCCTCTAAGTCCCTTCGGGTACCAAGCAATGTTTAGGATTATACTAATGGTTCTTATAAGTCCTAATAAACATTCCTAGACCATTCTAAGCCTTTAGAGGACAATCTTAACCATTCTACAATTGTTAGAACCTCCAAGGACTCATGCTACACCCTCTACGTCCCTTGGGGTACCAAGCAATGTTTAGGATCATTCTAATGGTTCTTATAAGTCCTAATACACATTCCTAGACCATTCTAAGCCTTTAGAATACTCTCTTAACCATTCTACACTTGTTAGAACCTCCAAGGACTCATGCTACACCCTCTACGTCCCTTGGGGTACCAAGCAATGTTTAGGATCATTGTAATGGTTCTTATAAGTCCTAATACACATTCCTAGACCATTCTAAGCCTTTAGAATACTCTCATAACCATTCTACACTTGTTAGAACCTCCAAGGACTCATGCTACACCCTCTACGTCCCTTGGGGTACAAAGCAATGTTTAGGATCATTCTAATGGTTCTTCTAAGTCCTAATACACATTCCTAGACCATTCTAAGCCTTTAGAATACTCTCTTAACCATTATACACTTGTTAGAACGTCCAAGGACTCATCCTACACTCTCTACATCCATTAGGGTACCAAGCAATGTTTAGGATCATTCTAAATGTTCGTATATGTCTTAATACACATTCCTAGACCATTCTAAGCCTTTAGATTACTCTCTTAACCATTATACACTTGTTAGAACCTCCAAGGACTCATGCTACACCCTCTAAGTCCCTTCGGGTACCAAGCAATGTTTAGGATCATACTAATGGTTCTTATATGTCCTAATACACATTCCTAGACCATTCTAAGCCTTTAGAATACTCTCTTAACCATTCTACACTTGTTAGAACATCCAAGGACTCATGCTACACCCTCTACGTCCCTTGGGGTACCAAGCAATGTTTAGGATCATTCTAATGGTTCTTCTAAGTCCTAATACACATTCCTAGACCATTCTAAGCCTTTAGAATACTCTCTTAACCATTATACACTTGTTAGAACGTCCAAGGACTCATCCTACACTCTCTACGTCCATTAGGGTACCAAGCAATGTTTAGGATCATTCTAAATGTTCGTATATGTCTTAATACACATTCCTAGACCATTCTAAACCTTTAGATTACTCTCTTAACCATTCTACACTTGTTAGAACCTCCAAGGACTCATGCTACACCCTCTAAGTCCCTTCGGGTACCAAGCAATGTGTAGAATCATTCTAATGGTTCTTATAAGTCCTAATACACATTCCTAGACCATTCTATGCCTACTCTCTTAACCCATCTAAACTTGTTAGAACCTCCAAGGACTCATGCTACACCCTCTACGTCCCTTGGTGTACCAAGCAATGTTTAGGATCATTGTAATGGTTCTTATAAGTCCTAATACACATTACTAGACCATTCTAAGCCTTTAGAATACTCTCATAACCATTTTACACTTGTTAGAACCTCCAAGGACTCATGCTACACCCTCTACGCCCCTTGGGGTACCAAGCAATGTTTAGGATCATTCTAATGGTTCTTATAAGTCCTAATACACATTCCTAGACCATTCTAAGCCTTTAGAATACTCTCTTAACCATTCTACACTTGTTAGAACCTCCAAGGACTCATGCTACACCCTCTACGTCCCTTGGGGTACCAAGCAATGTTTAGGATCATTCTAATGGTTCTTATAAGTCCTAATACACATTCCTAGACCATTCTAAGCCTTTAGAATACTCTCTTAACCATTCTACACTTGTTAGAACCTCCAAGGAATCATGCTACACCCTCTACGTCCCGTGGGGTACCAAGCAATGTTTAGGATCATTCTAATGGTTCTTATAAGTCCTAATACACATTCCTAGACCATTCTAAGCCTTTAGAATACTCTCTTAACCATTATACACTTGTTAGAACGTCCAAGGACTCATCCTACACTCTCTACGTCCATTAGGGTACCAAGCAATGTTTAGGATCATTCTAAATGTTCGTATATGTCTTAATACACATTCCTAGACCATTCTAAACCTTTAGATTACTCTCTTAACCATTCTACACTTGTTAGAACCTCCAAGGACTCATGCTACACCCTCTAAGTCCCTTCGGGTACCAAGCAATGTGTAGAATCATTCTAATGGTTCTTATAAGTCCTAATACACATTCCTAGACCATTCTATGCCTACTCTCTTAACCCATCTAAACTTGTTAGAACCTCCAAGGACTCATGCTACACCCTCTACGTCCCTTGGTGTACCAAGCAATGTTTAGGATCATTGTAATGGTTCTTATAAGTCCTAATACACATTACTAGACCATTCTAAGCCTTTAGAATACTCTCATAACCATTTTACACTTGTTAGAACCTCCAAGGACTCATGCTACACCCTCTACGTCCCTTGGGGTACCAAGCAATGTTTAGGATCATTCTAATGGTTCTTATAAGTCCTAATACACATTCCTAGACCATTCTAAGCCTTTAGAATACTCTCTTAACCATTCTACACTTGTTAGAACCTCCAAGGACTCATGCTACACCCTCTACGTCCCTTGGTGTACCAAGCAATGTTTAGGATCATTGTAATGGTTCTTATAAGTCCTAATACACATTACTAGACCATTCTAAGCCTTTAGAATACTCTCATAACCATTTTACACTTGTTAGAACCTCCAAGGACTCATGCTACACCCTCTACGTCCCTTGGGGTACAAAGCAATGTTTAGGATCATTCTAATGGTTCTTCTAAGTCCTAATACACATTCCTAGACCATTCTAAGCCTTTAGAATACTCTCTTAACCATTATACACTTGTTAGAACGTCCAAGGACTCATCCTACACTCTCTACCTCCATTAGGGTACCAAGCAATGTTTAGGATCATTCTAAATGTTCGTATATGTCTTAATACACATTCCTAGACCATTCTAAGCCTTTAGATTACTCTCTTAACCATTCTACACTTGTTAGAACCTCCAAGGACTCATGCTACACCCTCTAAGTCCCTTCGGGTACCAAGCAATGTTTAGGATTATACTAATGGTTCTTATAAGTCCTAATAAACATTCCTAGACCATTCTAAGCCTTTAGAGAACTCTCTTAACCATTCTACACTTGTTAGAACCTCCAAGGACTCATGCTACACCCTCTACGTCCCTTCGGGTACCAAGCAATGTTTAGGATCATACTAATGGTTCTTATATGTCCTAATACACATTCCTAGACCATTCTAAGCCTTTAGAATACTCTCTTAACCATTCTACACTTGTTAGAACCTCCAAGGACTCATGCTACACCCTCTACGTCCCTTGGGGTACCAAGCAATGTTTAGGATCATTCTAATGGTTCTTCTAAGTCCTAATACACATTCCTAGACCATTCTAAGCCTTTAGAATACTCTCTTAACCATTATACACTTGTTAGAACGTCCAAGGACTCATCCTACACTCTCTACGTCCATTAGGGTACCAAGCAATGTTTAGGATCATTCTAAATGTTCGTATATGTCTTAATACACATTCCTAGACCATTCTAAGCCTTTAGATTACTCTCTTAACCATTCTACACTTGTTAGAACCTCCAAGGACTCATGCTACACCCTCTAAGTCCCTTCGGGTACCAAGCAATGTTTAGGATTATACTAATGGTTCTTATAAGTCCTAATAAACATTCCTAGACCATTCTAAGCCTTTAGAGAACTCTCTTAACCATTCTACACTTGTTAGAACCTCCAAGGACTCATGCTACACCCTCTACGTCCCTTGGGGTACCAAGCAATGTTTAGGATCATTCTAATGGTTCTTATAAGTCCTAATACACATTCCTAGACCATTCTAAGCCTTTAGAATACTCTCTTAACCATTCTACACTTGTTAGAACCTCCAAGGAATCATGCTACACCCTCTACGTCCCTTGGGGTACCAAGCAATGTTTAGGATCATTGTAATGGTTCTTATAAGTCCTAATACACATTCCTAGACCATTCTAAGCCTTTAGAATACTCTCATAACCATTTTACACTTGTTAGAACCTCCAAGGACTCATGCTACACCCTCTACGTCCCTTGGGGTACCAAGCAATGTTTAGGATCATTCTAATGGTTCTTCTAAGTCCTAATACACATTCCTAGACCATTCTAAGCCTTTAGAATACTCTCATAACCATTTTACACTTGTTAGAACCTCCAAGGACTCATGCTACACCCTCTACGTCCCTTGGGGTACAAAGCAATGTTTAGGATCATTCTAATGGTTCTTCTAAGTCCTAATACACATTCCTAGACCATTCTAAGCCTTTAGAATACTCTCTTAACCATTATACACTTGTTAGAACGTCCAAGCACTCATCCTACACTCTCTACGTCCATTAGGGTACCAAGCAATGTTTAGGATCATTCTAAATGTTCGTATATGTCTTAATACACATTCCTAGACCATTCTAAGCCTTTAGAGAACTCTCTTAACCATTCTACACTTGTTAGAACCTCCAAGGACTCATGCTACACCCTCTAAGTCCCTTCGGGTACCAAGCAATGTTTCGAATCATTCTAATGGTTCTTAGAAGTCCTAATACACATTCCTAGACCATTCTATGCCTACTCTCTTAACCCTTCTAAACTTGTTAGAACCTCCAAGGACTCATGCTACACCCTCTACGTCCCTTGGTGTACCAAGCAATGTTTAGGATCATTGTAATGGTTCTTATAAGTCCTAATACACATTCCTAGACCATTCTAAGCCTTTAGAATACTCTCATAACCATTTTACACTTGTTAGAACCTCCAAGGACTCATGCTACACCCTCTACGTCCCTTGGGGTACAAAGCAATGTTTAGGATCATTCTAATGGTTCTTCTAAGTCCTAATACACATTCCTAGACCATTCTAAGCCTTTAGAATACTCTCTTAACCATTATACACTTGTTAGAACGTCCAAGGACTCATCCTACACTCTCTACGTCCATTAGGGTACCAAGCAATGTTTAGGATCATTCTAAATGTTCGTATATGTCTTAATACACATTCCTAGACCATTCTAAGCCTTTAGAGAACTCTCTTAACCATTCTACACTTGTTAGAACCTCCAAGGACTCATGCTTCACCCTCTAAGTCCCTTCGGGTACCAAGCAATGTTTAGGATTATACTAATGGTTCTTATAAGTCCTAATAAACATTCCTAGACCATTCTAAGCCTTTAGAGAACTCTCTTAACCATTCTACACTTGTTAGAACCTCCAAGGACTCATGCTACACCCTCTACGTCCCTTGGGGTACCAAGCAATGTTTAGGATCATTCTAATGGTTCTTATAAGTCCTAATACACATTCCTAGACCATTCTAAGCCTTTAGAATACTCTCTTAACCATTCTACACTTGTTAGAACCTCCAAGGAATCATGCTACACCCTCTACGTCCCTTGGGGTACCAAGCAATGTTTAGGATCATTCTAATGGTTCTTATAAGTCCTAATACACATTCCTAGACCATTCTAAGCCTTTAGAATACTCTCTTAACCATTATACACTTGTTAGAACGTCCAAGGACTCATCCAATACTCTCTACGTCCATTAGGGTACCAAGCAATGTTTAGGATCATTCTAAATGTTCGTATATGTCTTAATACACATTCCTAGACCATTCTAAGCCTTTAGATTACTCTCTTAACCATTCTACACTTGTTAGAACCTCCAAGGACTCATGCTACACCCTCTAAGTCCCTTCGGGTACCAAGCAATGTTTATAATCATTCTAATGGTTCTTATAAGTCCTAATACACATTCCTAGACCATTCTATGCCTACTCTCTTAACCCTTCTAAACTTGTTATAACCTCCAAGGAATCATGCTACACCCTCTACGTCCCTTGGTGTACCAAGCAATGTTTAGGATCATACTAATGGTTCTTATAAGTCCTAATACACATTCCTAGACCATTCTAAGCCTTTAGATTACTCTCTTAACCATTCTACACTTGTTAGAACCTCGAAGGATTCATGCTACACCCTATACGTCCCTTGGTGTACCAACCAATGTTTAGGATAATACTAATGGTTCTTATAAGTCCTAATAAACATTCCTAGACCATTCTAAGCCTTTAGAGAACTCTCTTAACCATTCTACACTTGTTAGAACCTCCAAGGACTCATGCTACACCCTCTACGTCCCTTGGGGTACCAAGCAATGTTTAGGATCATTCTAATGGTTCTTATAAGTCCTAATACACATTCCTAGACCATTCTAAGCCTTTAGAATACTCTCTTAACCATTCTACACTTGTTAGAACCTCCAAGGACTCATGCTACACCCTCTAAGTCCCTTGGGGTACAATGCAATGTTTAAGATCATTCTAATGGTTCTTATAAGTCCTAATACACATTCCTAGACCATTCTAAGCCTTTAGAATACTCTCTTAACCATTATACACTTGTTAGAACGTCCAAGGACTCATCCTACACTCTCTACGTCCATTAGGGTACCAAGCAATGTTTAGGATCATTCTAAATGTTCGTATATGTCTTAATACACATTCCTAGACCATTCTAAGCCTTTAGATTACTCTCTTAACCATTTTACACTTGTTAGAACCTCCAAGGACTCATGCTACACCCTCTAAGTCCCTTCGGGTACCAAGCAATGTTTAGAATCATTCTAATGGTTCTTATAAGTCCTAATACACATTCCTAGACCATTCTATGCCTACTCTCTTAACCCTTCTAAACTTGTTATAACCTCCAAGGACTCATGCTACACCCTCTACGTCCCTTGGTGTACCAAGCAATGTTTAGGATCATAATATAAGTCCTAATACACATTCCTAGACCATTCTAAGCCTTTAGATTACTCTCTTAACCATTCTACACTTGTTAGAACCTCGAAGGATTCATGCTACACCCTCTACGTCCCTTGGTGTACCAAGCAATGTTTAGGATAATACTAATGGTTCTTATAAGTCCTAATAAACATTCCTAGACCGTTCTAAGCCTTTAGAGAACTCTCTTAACCATTCTACACTTGTTAGAACCTCCAAGGACTCATGCTACACCCTCTACGTCCCTTGGGGTACCAAGCAATGTTTAGGATCATTGTAATGGTTCTTATAAGTCCTAATACACATTCCTAGACCATTCTAAGCCTTTAGAATACTCTCTTAACCATTCTACACTTGTTAGAACCTCCAAGGACTCATGCTACACCCTCTACGTCCCTTGGGGTACAATGCAATGTTTAAGATCATTCTAATCGTTCTTATAAGTCCTAATACACATTCCTAAACCATTCTAAGCCATTAGAATACTCTCTTAACCATTATACACTTGTTAGAACGTCCAAGGACTCATCCTACACTCTCTACGTCCATTAGGGTACCAAGCAATGTTTAGGATCATTCTAAATGTTCGTATATGTCTTAATGCACATTCCTAGACCATTCTAAGCCTTTAGATTACTCTCTTAACCATTCTACACTTGTTAGAACCTCCAAGGACTCATGCTACACCCTCTAAGTCCCTTCGGGTACCAAGCAATGTTTAGAATCATTCTAATGGTTCTTATAAGTCCTAATACACATTCCTAGACCATTCTATGCCTACTCTCTTAACCCTTCTAAACTTGTTATAACCTCCAAGGACTCATGCTACACCCTCTACGTCCCTTGGTGTACCAAGCAATGTTTAGGATCATAATATAAGTCCTAATACACATTCCTAGACCATTCTAAGCCTTTAGATTACTCTCTTAACCATTCTACACTTGTTAGAACCTCGAAGGATTCATGCTACACCCTCTACGTCCCTTGGTGTACCAAGCAATGTTTAGGATAATACTAATGGTTCTTATAAGTCCTAATAAACATTCCTAGACCGTTCTAAGCCTTTAGAGAACTCTCTTAACCATTCTACACTTGTTAGAACCTCCAAGGACTCATGCTACACCCTCTACGTGCCTTGGGGTACCAAGCAATGTTTAGGATCATTCTAATGGTTCTTATAAGTCCTAATACACATTCCTAGACCATTCTAAGCCTTTAGAATACTCTCTTAACCATTCTACACTTGTTAGAACCTCCAAGGACTCATGCTACACCCTCTACGTCCCTTGGGGTACAATGCAATGTTTAAGATCATTCTAATCGTTCTTATAAGTCCTAATACACATTCCTAAACCATTCTAAGCCATTAGAATACTCTCTTAACCATTATACACTTGTTAGAACGTCCAAGGACTCATCCTACACTCTCTACGTCCATTAGGGTACCAAGCAATGTTTAGGATCATTCTAAATGTTCGTATATGTCTTAATGCACATTCCTAGACCATTCTAAGCCTTTAGATTACTCTCTTAACCATTCTACACTTGTTAGAACCTCCAAGGACTCATGCTACACCCTCTAAGTCCCTTCGGGTACCAAGCAATGTTTAGAATCATTCTAATG
This sequence comes from Crotalaria pallida, assembly GCA_037953625.1. NCBI lineage: Eukaryota > Viridiplantae > Streptophyta > Magnoliopsida > Fabales > Fabaceae > Crotalaria > Crotalaria pallida. The sequence goes on along the minus strand of CM075654.1, from coordinate 101,514,593 downwards.
GTTCTTATAAGTCCTAATACACATTCCTAGACCATTCTATGCCTACTCTCTTAACCCTTCTAAACTTGTTATAACCTCCAAGGACTCATGCTACACCCTCTACGTCCCTTGGTGTACCAAGCAATGTTTAGGATCATAATATAAGTCCTAATACACATTCCTAGACCATTCTAAGCCTTTAGATTACTCTCTTAACCATTCTACACTTGTTAGAACCTCGAAGGATTCATGCTACACCCTCTACGTCCCTTGGTGTACCAAGCAATGTTTAGGATAATACTAATGGTTCTTATAAGTCCTAATAAACATTCCTAGACCGTTCTAAGCCTTTAGAGAACTCTCTTAACCATTCTACACTTGTTAGAACCTCCAAGGACTCATGCTACACCCTCTACGTGCCTTGGGGTACCAAGCAATGTTTAGGATCATTCTAATGGTTCTTATAAGTCCTAATACACATTCCTAGACCATTCTAAGCCTTTAGAATACTCTCTTAACCATTCTACACTTGTTAGAACCTCCAAGGACTCATGCTACACCCTCTACGTCCCTTGGGGTACAATGCAATGTTTAAGATCATTCTAATCGTTCTTATAAGTCCTAATACACATTCCTAAACCATTCTAAGCCATTAGAATACTCTCTTAACCATTATACACTTGTTAGAACGTCCAAGGACTCATCCTACACTCTCTACGTCCATTAGGGTACCAAGCAATGTTTAGGATCATTCTAAATGTTCGTATATGTCTTAATGCACATTCCTAGACCATTCTAAGCCTTTAGATTACTCTCTTAACCATTCTACACTTGTTAGAACCTCCAAGGACTCATGCTACACCCTCTAAGTCCCTTCGGGTACCAAGCAATGTTTAGAATCATTCTAATGGTTCTTATAAGTCCTAATACACATTCCTAGACCATTCTATGCCTACTCTCTTAACCCTTCTAAACTTTTTAGAACCTCCAAGGACTCATGCTACACCCTCTACGTCCCTTGGTGTACCAAGCAATGTTTAGGATCATTGTAATGGTTCTTATAAGTCCTAATACACATTCCTAGACCATTCTAAGCCTTTAGAATACTCTCATAACCATTTTACACTTGTTAGAACCTCCAAGGACTCATGCTACACCCTCTACGTCCCTTGGGGTACAAAGCAATGTTTAGGATCATTCTAATGGTTCTTCTAAGTCCTAATACACATTCCTAGACCATTCTAAGCCTTTAGAATACTCTCTTAACCATTATACACTTGTTAGAACGTCCAAGGACTCATCCTACACTCTCTACGTCCATTAGGGTACCAAGCAATGTTTAGGATCATTCTAAATGTTCGTATATGTCATAATACACATTCCTAGACCATTCTAAGCCTTTAGATTACTCTCTTAACCATTCTACACTTGTTAGAACCTCCAAGGACTCATGCTACACCCTCTAAGTCCCTTCGGGTACCAAGCAATGTTTAGGATCATACTAATGGTTCTTATATGTCCTAATACACATTCCTAGACCATTATAAGCCTTTAGAATACTCTCTTAACCATTCTACACTTGTTAGAACCTCCAAGGACTCATGCTACACCCTCTACGTCCCTTGGGGTACCAAGCAATGTTTAGGATCATTCTAATGGTTCTTCTAAGTCCTAATACACATTCCTAGACCATTCTAAGCCTTTAGAATACTCCCTTAACCATTATACACTTGTTAGAACGTCCAAGGACTCATCCTACACTCTCTACGTCCATTAGGGTACCAAGCAATGTTTAGGATCATTCTAAATGTTCGTATATGTCTTAATACACATTCCTAGACCATTCTAAGCCTTTAGATTACTCTCTTAACCATTCTACACTTGTTAGAACCTCCAAGGACTCATGCTACACCCTCTAAGTCCCTTCGGGTACCAAGCAATGTTTAGGATTATACTAATGGTTCTTATAAGTCCTAATAAACATTCCTAGACCATTCTAAGCCTTTAGAGAACTCCCTTAACCATTCTACACTTGTTAGAACCTCCAAGGACTCATGCTACACCCTCTACGTCCCTTGGGGTACCAAGCAATGTTTAGGATCATTCTAATGGTTCTTATAAGTCCTAATACACATTCCTAGACCATTCTAAGCCTTTAGAATACTCTCTTAACCATTCTACACTTGTTAGAACCTCCAAGGAATCATGCTACACCCTCTACGTCCCTTGGGGTACCAAGCAATGTTTAGGATCATTCTAATGGTTCTTATAAGTCCTAATACACATTCCTAGACCATTCTAAGCCTTTAGAATACTCTCTTAACCATTATACACTTGTTAGAACGTCCAAGGACTCATCCTACACTCTCTACGTCCATTAGGGTACCAAGCAATGGTTAGGATCATTCTAAATGTTCGTATATGTCTTAATACACATTCCTAGACCATTCTAAGCCTTTAGATTACTCTCTTAACCATTCTACACTTGTTAGAACCTCCAAGGACTCATGCTACACCCTCTAAGTCCCTTCGGGTACCAAGCAATGTTTAGAATCATTCTAATGGTTCTTATAAGTCCTAATACACATTCCTAGACCATTCTATGCCTACTCTCTTAACCCTTCTAAACTTTTTAGAACCTCCAAGGACTCATGCTACACCCTCTACGTCCCTTGGTGTACCAAGCAATGTTTAGGATCATACTAATGGTTCTTATAAGTCCTAATACACATTCCTAGACCACTCTAAGCCTTTAGAATACTCTCTTAACCATTCTACACTTGTTAGAACCTCGAAGGATTCATGCTACACCCTCTACGTCCCTTGGTGTACCAAGCAATGTTTAGGATAATACTAATGGTTCTTATAAGTCCTAATAAAAATTCCTAGACCATTCTAAGCCTTTAGAGAACTCTCTTAACCATTCTACACTTGTGAGAACCTCCAAGGACTCATGCTACACCCTCTACGTCCCTTGGGGTACATGGCAATGTTTAGGATCATTCTAATGGTTCTTATAAGTCCTAATACACATTCCTAGACCATTCTAAGCCTTTAGAATACTCTCTTAACCATTATACACTTGTTAGAACGTCCAAGGACTCATCCTACACTCTCTACGTCCCAAGGGGTACCAAGCAATGTTTAGGATCATTCTAAATGTTCGTATATGTCTTAATACACATTCCTAGACCATTCTAAGCCTTTAGATTACTCTCTTAACCATTCTACACTTGTTAGAACCTCCAAGGACTCATGCTACACCCTCTACGTCCCTTGGGGTACCAAGCAATGTTTAGGATCATTCTAATGGTTCTTCTAAGTCCTAATACACATTCCTAGACCATTCTAAGCCTTTAGAATACTCTCTTAACCATTATACACTTGTTAGAACGTCCAAGGACTCATCCTACACTCTCTACGTCCATTAGGGTACCAAGCAATGTTTAGGATCATTCTAAATGTTCGTATATGTCTTAATACACATTCCTAGACCATTCTAAGCCTTTAGATTACTCTCTTAACCATTCTACACTTGTTAGAACCTCCAAGGACTCATGCTACACCCTCTAAGTCCCTTCGGGTACCAAGCAATGTTTAGGATCATACTAATGGTTCTTATATGTCCTAATACACATTCCTAGACCATTCTAAGCCTTTAGAATACTCTCTTAACCATTCTACACTTGTTAGAACCTCCAAGGACTCATGCTACACCCTCTACGTCCCTTGGGGTACCAAGCAATGTTTAGGATCATTCTAATGGTTCTTCTAAGTCCTAATACACATTCCTAGACCATTCTAAGCCTTTAGAATACTCTCTTAACCATTATACACTTGTTAGAACGTCCAAGGACTCATCCTACACTCTCTACGTCCATTAGGGTACCAAGCAATGTTTAGGATCATTCTAAATGTTCGTATATGTCATAATACACATTCCTAGACCATTCTAAGCCTTTAGATTACTCTCTTAACCATTCTACACTTGTTAGAACCTCCAAGGACTCATGCTACACCCTCTAAGTCCCTTCGGGTACCAAGCAATGTTTAGGATCATACTAATGGTTCTTATATGTCCTAATACACATTCCTAGACCATTATAAGCCTTTAGAATACTCTCTTAACCATTCTACACTTGTTAGAACCTCCAAGGACTCATGCTACACCCTCTACGTCCCTTGGGGTACCAAGCAATGTTTAGGATCATTCTAATGGTTCTTATAAGTCCTAATACACATTCCTAGACCATTCTATGCCTACTCTCTTAACCCTTCTAAACTTTTTAGAACCTCCAAGGACTCATGCTACACCCTCTACGTCCCTTGGTGTACCAAGCAATGTTTAGGATCATTGTAATGGTTCTTATAAGTCCTAATACACATTCCTAGACCATTCTAAGCCTTTAGAATACTCTCATAACCATTTTACACTTGTTAGAACCTCCAAGGACTCATGCTACACCCTCTACGTCCCTTGGGGTACAAAGCAATGTTTAGGATCATTCTAATGGTTCTTCTAAGTCCTAATACACATTCCTAGACCATTCTAAGCCTTTAGAATACTCTCTTAACCATTATACACTTGTTAGAACGTCCAAGGACTCATCCTACACTCTCTACGTCCATTAGGGTACCAAGCAATGTTTAGGATCATTCTAAATGTTCGTATATGTCATAATACACATTCCTAGACCATTCTAAGCCTTTAGATTACTCTCTTAACCATTCTACACTTGTTAGAACCTCCAAGGACTCATGCTACACCCTCTAAGTCCCTTCGGGTACCAAGCAATGTTTAGGATCATACTAATGGTTCTTATATGTCCTAATACACATTCCTAGACCATTATAAGCCTTTAGAATACTCTCTTAACCATTCTACACTTGTTAGAACCTCCAAGGACTCATGCTACACCCTCTACGTCCCTTGGGGTACCAAGCAATGTTTAGGATCATTCTAATGGTTCTTCTAAGTCCTAATACACATTCCTAGACCATTCTAAGCCTTTAGAATACTCCCTTAACCATTATACACTTGTTAGAACGTCCAAGGACTCATCCTACACTCTCTACGTCCATTAGGGTACCAAGCAATGTTTAGGATCATTCTAAATGTTCGTATATGTCTTAATACACATTCCTAGACCATTCTAAGCCTTTAGATTACTCTCTTAACCATTCTACACTTGTTAGAACCTCCAAGGACTCATGCTACACCCTCTAAGTCCCTTCGGGTACCAAGCAATGTTTAGGATTATACTAATGGTTCTTATAAGTCCTAATAAACATTCCTAGACCATTCTAAGCCTTTAGAGAACTCCCTTAACCATTCTACACTTGTTAGAACCTCCAAGGACTCATGCTACACCCTCTACGTCCCTTGGGGTACCAAGCAATGTTTAGGATCATTCTAATGGTTCTTATAAGTCCTAATACACATTCCTAGACCATTCTAAGCCTTTAGAATACTCTCTTAACCATTCTACACTTGTTAGAACCTCCAAGGAATCATGCTACACCCTCTACGTCCCTTGGGGTACCAAGCAATGTTTAGGATCATTCTAATGGTTCTTATAAGTCCTAATACACATTCCTAGACCATTCTAAGCCTTTAGAATACTCTCTTAACCATTATACACTTGTTAGAACGTCCAAGGACTCATCCTACACTCTCTACGTCCATTAGGGTACCAAGCAATGGTTAGGATCATTCTAAATGTTCGTATATGTCTTAATACACATTCCTAGACCATTCTAAGCCTTTAGATTACTCTCTTAACCATTCTACACTTGTTAGAACCTCCAAGGACTCATGCTACACCCTCTAAGTCCCTTCGGGTACCAAGCAATGTTTAGAATCATTCTAATGGTTCTTATAAGTCCTAATACACATTCCTAGACCATTCTATGCCTACTCTCTTAACCCTTCTAAACTTTTTAGAACCTCCAAGGACTCATGCTACACCCTCTACGTCCCTTGGTGTACCAAGCAATGTTTAGGATCATACTAATGGTTCTTATAAGTCCTAATACACATTCCTAGACCACTCTAAGCCTTTAGAATACTCTCTTAACCATTCTACACTTGTTAGAACCTCGAAGGATTCATGCTACACCCTCTACGTCCCTTGGTGTACCAAGCAATGTTTAGGATAATACTAATGGTTCTTATAAGTCCTAATAAAAATTCCTAGACCATTCTAAGCCTTTAGAGAACTCTCTTAACCATTCTACACTTGTGAGAACCTCCAAGGACTCATGCTACACCCTCTACGTCCCTTGGGGTACATGGCAATGTTTAGGATCATTCTAATGGTTCTTATAAGTCCTAATACACATTCCTAGACCATTCTAAGCCTTTAGAATACTCTCTTAACCATTATACACTTGTTAGAACGTCCAAGGACTCATCCTACACTCTCTACGTCCCAAGGGGTACCAAGCAATGTTTAGGATCATTCTAAATGTTCGTATATGTCTTAATACACATTCCTAGACCATTCTAAGCCTTTAGATTACTCTCTTAACCATTCTACACTTGTTAGAACCTCCAAGGACTCATGCTACACCCTCTACGTCCCTTGGGGTACCAAGCAATGTTTAGGATCATTCTAATGGTTCTTCTAAGTCCTAATACACATTCCTAGACCATTCTAAGCCTTTAGAATACTCTCTTAACCATTATACACTTGTTAGAACGTCCAAGGACTCATCCTACACTCTCTACGTCCATTAGGGTACCAAGCAATGTTTAGGATCATTCTAAATGTTCGTATATGTCTTAATACACATTCCTAGACCATTCTAAGCCTTTAGATTACTCTCTTAACCATTCTACACTTGTTAGAACCTCCAAGGACTCATGCTACACCCTCTAAGTCCCTTCGGGTACCAAGCAATGTTTAGGATCATACTAATGGTTCTTATATGTCCTAATACACATTCCTAGACCATTCTAAGCCTTTAGAATACTCTCTTAACCATTCTACACTTGTTAGAACCTCCAAGGACTCATGCTACACCCTCTACGTCCCTTGGGGTACCAAGCAATGTTTAGGATCATTCTAATGGTTCTTCTAAGTCCTAATACACATTCCTAGACCATTCTAAGCCTTTAGAATACTCTCTTAACCATTATACACTTGTTAGAACGTCCAAGGACTCATCCTACACTCTCTACGTCCATTAGGGTACCAAGCAATGTTTAGGATCATTCTAAATGTTCGTATATGTCATAATACACATTCCTAGACCATTCTAAGCCTTTAGATTACTCTCTTAACCATTCTACACTTGTTAGAACCTCCAAGGACTCATGCTACACCCTCTAAGTCCCTTCGGGTACCAAGCAATGTTTAGGATCATACTAATGGTTCTTATATGTCCTAATACACATTCCTAGACCATTATAAGCCTTTAGAATACTCTCTTAACCATTCTACACTTGTTAGAACCTCCAAGGACTCATGCTACACCCTCTACGTCCCTTGGGGTACCAAGCAATGTTTAGGATCATTCTAATGGTTCTTCTAAGTCCTAATACACATTCCTAGACCATTCTAAGCCTTTAGAATACTCCCTTAACCATTATACACTTGTTAGAACGTCCAAGGACTCATCCTACACTCTCTACGTCCATTAGGGTACCAAGCAATGTTTAGGATCATTCTAAATGTTCGTATATGTCTTAATACACATTCCTAGACCATTCTAAGCCTTTAGATTACTCTCTTAACCATTCTACACTTGTTAGAACCTCCAAGGACTCATGCTACACCCTCTAAGTCCCTTCGGGTACCAAGCAATGTTTAGGATTATACTAATGGTTCTTATAAGTCCTAATAAACATTCCTAGACCATTCTAAGCCTTTAGAGAACTCCCTTAACCATTCTACACTTGTTAGAACCTCCAAGGACTCATGCTACACCCTCTACGTCCCTTGGGGTACCAAGCAATGTTTAGGATCATTCTAATGGTTCTTATAAGTCCTAATACACATTCCTAGACCATTCTAAGCCTTTAGAATACTCTCTTAACCATTCTACACTTGTTAGAACCTCCAAGGAATCATGCTACACCCTCTACGTCCCTTGGGGTACCAAGCAATGTTTAGGATCATTCTAATGGTTCTTATAAGTCCTAATACACATTCCTAGACCATTCTAAGCCTTTAGAATACTCTCTTAACCATTATACACTTGTTAGAACGTCCAAGGACTCATCCTACACTCTCTACGTCCATTAGGGTACCAAGCAATGGTTAGGATCATTCTAAATGTTCGTATATGTCTTAATACACATTCCTAGACCATTCTAAGCCTTTAGATTACTCTCTTAACCATTCTACACTTGTTAGAACCTCCAAGGACTCATGCTACACCCTCTAAGTCCCTTCGGGTACCAAGCAATGTTTAGAATCATTCTAATGGTTCTTATAAGTCCTAATACACATTCCTAGACCATTCTATGCCTACTCTCTTAACCCTTCTAAACTTTTTAGAACCTCCAAGGACTCATGCTACACCCTCTACGTCCCTTGGTGTACCAAGCAATGTTTAGGATCATACTAATGGTTCTTATAAGTCCTAATACACATTCCTAGACCACTCTAAGCCTTTAGAATACTCTCTTAACCATTCTACACTTGTTAGAACCTCGAAGGATTCATGCTACACCCTCTACGTCCCTTGGTGTACCAAGCAATGTTTAGGATAATACTAATGGTTCTTATAAGTCCTAATAAAAATTCCTAGACCATTCTAAGCCTTTAGAGAACTCTCTTAACCATTCTACACTTGTGAGAACCTCCAAGGACTCATGCTACACCCTCTACGTCCCTTGGGGTACATGGCAATGTTTAGGATCATTCTAATGGTTCTTATAAGTCCTAATACACATTCCTAGACCATTCTAAGCCTTTAGAATACTCTCTTAACCATTATACACTTGTTAGAACGTCCAAGGACTCATCCTACACTCTCTACGTCCCAAGGGGTACCAAGCAATGTTTAGGATCATTCTAAATGTTCGTATATGTCTTAATACACATTCCTAGACCATTCTAAGCCTTTAGATTACTCTCTTAACCATTCTACACTTGTTAGAACCTCCAAGGACTCATGCTACACCCTCTACGTCCCTTGGGGTACCAAGCAATGTTTAGGATCATTCTAATGGTTCTTCTAAGTCCTAATACACATTCCTAGACCATTCTAAGCCTTTAGAATACTCTCTTAACCATTATACACTTGTTAGAACGTCCAAGGACTCATCCTACACTCTCTACGTCCATTAGGGTACCAAGCAATGTTTAGGATCATTCTAAATGTTCGTATATGTCTTAATACACATTCCTAGACCATTCTAAGCCTTTAGATTACTCTCTTAACCATTCTACACTTGTTAGAACCTCCAAGGACTCATGCTACACCCTCTAAGTCCCTTCGGGTACCAAGCAATGTTTAGGATCATACTAATGGTTCTTATATGTCCTAATACACATTCCAAGACCATTCTAAGCCTTTAGAATACTCTCTTAACCATTCTACACTTGTTAGAACCTCCAAGGACTCATGCTACACCCTCTACGTCCCTTGGGGTACCAAGCAATGTTTAGGATCATTCTAATGGTTCTTCTAAGTCCTAATACACATTCCTAGACCATTCTAAGCCTTTAGAATACTCTCTTAACCATTATACACTTGTTAGAACGTCCAAGGACTCATCCTACACTCTCTACGTCCATTAGGGTACCAAGCAATGTTTAGGATCATTCTAAATGTCCGTATATGTCTTAATACACATTCCTAGACCATTCTAAGCCTTTAGATTACTCTCTTAACCATTCTACACTTGTTAGAACCTCCAAGGACTCATGCTACACCCTCTAAGTCCCTTCGGGTACCAAGCAATGTTTAGGATTATACTAATGGTTCTTATAAGTCCTAATAAACATTCCTAGACCATTCTAAGCCTTTAGAGAACTCTCTTAACCATTCTACACTTGTTAGAACCTCCAAGGACTCATGCTACACCCTCTACGTCCCTTGGGGTACCAAGCAATGTTTAGGATCATTCTAATGGTTCTTATAAGTCCTAATACACATTCCTAGACCATTCTAAGCCTTTAGAATACTCTCTTAACCATTATACACTTGTTAGAATGTCCAAGGACTCATCCTACACCCTCTACGTCCCACGGGTTCCAAGCAATGTTTAGGATCATTCTAATTGTTCTTATTAGTCCTAATACACATTCCTAGACCATTCTATGCCTTTAGAATACTCTCTTAACCATTCTACACTTGTTAGAACCTCCAAGGAATCATGCTACACCCTCTACGTCCCTTGGGGTACCAAGCAATGTTTAGGATCATTCTAATGGTTCTTATAAGTCCTAATACACATTCCTAGACCATTCTAAGCCTTTAGAATACTCTCTTAACCATTATACACTTGTTAGAACGTCCAAGGACTCATCCTACACTCTCTACGTCCCAAGGGGTACCAAGCAATGTTTAGGATCATTCTAAATGTTCGTATATGTCTTAATACACATTCCTAGACCATTCTAAGCCTTTAGATTACTCTCTTAACCATTCTACACTTGTTAGAACCTCCAAGGACTCATGCTACACTCTCTACGTCCCTTGGGGTACCAAGCAATGTTTAGGATCATTCTAATGGTTCTTCTAAGTCCTAATACACATCCCTAGACCATTCTAAGCCTTTAGAATACTCTCTTAACCATTATACACTTGTTAGAACGTCCAAGGACTCATCCTACACTCTCTACGTCCATTAGGGTACCAAGCAATGTTTAGGATCATTCTAAATGTTCGTATATGTCTTAATACACATTCCTAGACCATTCTAAGCCTTTAGATTACTCTCTTAACCATTCTACACTTGTTAGAACCTCCAAGGACTCATGCTACACCCTCTAAGTCCCTTCGGGTACCAAGCAATGTTTAGGATCATACTAATGGTTCTTATATGTCCTAATACACATTCCTAGACCATTATAAGCCTTTAGAATACTCTCTTAACCATTCTACACTTGTTAGAACCTCCAAGGACTCATGCTACACCCTCTACGTCCCTTGGGGTACCAAGCAATGTTTAGGATCATTCTAATGGTTCTTCTAAGTCCTAATACACATTCCTAGACCATTCTAAGCCTTTAGAATACTCCCTTAACCATTATACACTTGTTAGAACGTCCAAGGACTCATCCTACACTCTCTACGTCCATTAGGGTACCAAGCAATGTTTAGGATCATTCTAAATGTTCGTATATGTCTTAATACACATTCCTAGACCATTCTAAGCCTTTAGATTACTCTCTTAACCATTCTACACTTGTTAGAACCTCCAAGGACTCATGCTACACCCTCTAAGTCCCTTCGGGTACCAAGCAATGTTTAGGATTATACTAATGGTTCTTATAAGTCCTAATAAACATTCCTAGACCATTCTAAGCCTTTAGAGAACTCTCTTAACCATTCTACACTTGTTAGAACCTCCAAGGACTCATGCTACACCCTCTACGTCCCTTGGGGTACCAAGCAATGTTTAGGATCATTCTAATGGTTCTTATAAGTCCTAATACACATTCCTAGACCATTCTAAGCCTTTAGAATACTCTCTTAACCATTCTACACTTGTTAGAACCTCCAAGGAATCATGCTACACCCTCTACGTCCCTTGGGGTACCAAGCAATGTTTAGGATCATTCTAATGGTTCTTATAAGTCCTAATACACATTCCTAGACCATTCTAAGCCTTTAGAATACTCTCTTAACCATTATACACTTGTTAGAACGTCCAAGGACTCATCCTACACTCTCTACGTCCATTAGGGTACCAAGCAATGGTTAGGATCATTCTAAATGTTCGTATATGTCTTAATACACATTCCTAGACCATTCTAAGCCTTTAGATTACTCTCTTAACCATTCTACACTTGTTAGAACCTCCAAGGACTCATGCTACACCCTCTAAGTCCCTTCGGGTACCAAGCAATGTTTAGAATCATTCTAATGGTTCTTATAAGTCCTAATACACATTCCTAGACCATTCTATGCCTACTCTCTTAACCCTTCTAAACTTTTTAGAACCTCCAAGGACTCATGCTACACCCTCTACATCCCTTGGTGTACCTAGCAATGTTTAGGATCATACTAATGGTTCTTATAAGTCCTAATACACATTCCTAGACCACTCTAAGCCTTTAGAATACTCTCTTAACCATTCTACACTTGTTAGAACCTCGAAGGATTCATGCTACACCCTCTACGTCCCTTGGTGTACCAAGCAATGTTTAGGATAATACTAATGGTTCTTATAAGTCCTAATAAAAATTCCTAGACCATTCTAAGCCTTTAGAGAACTCTCTTAACCATTCTACACTTGTGAGAACCTCCAAGGACTCATGCTACACCCTCTACGTCCCTTGGGGTACATGGCAATGTTTAGGATCATTCTAATGGTTCTTATAAGTCCTAATACACATTCCTAGACCATTCTAAGCCTTTTGAATACTCTCTTAACCATTATACACTTGTTAGAACGTCCAAGGACTCATCCTACACTCTCTACGTCCCAAGGGGTACCAAGCAATGTTTAGGATCATTCTAAATGTTCGTATATGTCTTAATACACATTCCTAGACCATTCTAAGCCTTTAGATTACTCTCTTAACCATTCTACACTTGTTAGAACCTCCAAGGACTCATGCTACACCCTCTACGTCCCTTGGGGTACCAAGCAATGTTTAGGATCATTCTAATGGTTCTTCTAAGTCCTAATACACATTCCTAGACCATTCTAAGCCTTTAGAATACTCTCTTAACCATTATACACTTGTTAGAACGTCCAAGGACTCATCCTACACTCTCTACGTCCATTAGGGTACCAAGCAATGTTTAGGATCATTCTAAATGTTCGTATATGTCTTAATACACATTCCTAGACCATTCTAAGCCTTTAGATTACTCTCTTAACCATTCTACACTTGTTAGAACCTCCAAGGACTCATGCTACACCCTCTAAGTCCCTTCGGGTACCAAGCAATGTTTAGGATCATACTAATGGTTCTTATATGTCCTAATACACATTCCTAGACCATTCTAAGCCTTTAGAATACTCTCTTAACCATTCTACACTTGTTAGAACCTCCAAGGACTCATGCTACACCCTCTACGTCCCTTGGGGTACCAAGCAATGTTTAGGATCATTCTAATGGTTCTTCTAAGTCCTAATACACATTCCTAGACCATTCTAAGCCTTTAGAATACTCTCTTAACCATTATACACTTGTTAGAACGTCCAAGGACTCATCCTACACTCTCTACGTCCATTAGGGTACCAAGCAATGTTTAGGATCATTCTAAATGTCCGTATATGTCTTAATACACATTCCTAGACCATTCTAAGCCTTTAGATTACTCTCTTAACCATTCTACACTTGTTAGAACCTCCAAGGACTCATGCTACACCCTCTAAGTCCCTTCGGGTACCAAGCAATGTTTAGGATTATACTAATGGTTCTTATAAGTCCTAATAAACATTCCTAGACCATTCTAAGCCTTTAGAGAACTCTCTTAACCATTCTACACTTGTTAGAACCTCCAAGGACTCATGCTACACCCTCTACGTCCCTTGGGGTACCAAGCAATGTTTAGGATCATTCTAATGGTTCTTATAAGTCCTAATACACATTCCTAGACCATTCTAAGCCTTTAGAATACTCTCTTAACCATTATACACTTGTTAGAATGTCCAAGGACTCATCCTACACCCTCTACGTCCCACGGGTTCCAAGCAATGTTTAGGATCATTCTAATTGTTCTTATTAGTCCTAATACACATTCCTAGACCATTCTATGCCTTTAGAATACTCTCTTAACCATTCTACACTTGTTAGAACCTCCAAGGAATCATGCTACACCCTCTACGTCCCTTGGGGTACCAAGCAATGTTTAGGATCATTCTAATGGTTCTTATAAGTCCTAATACACATTCCTAGACCATTCTAAGCCTTTAGAATACTCTCTTAACCATTATACACTTGTTAGAACGTCCAAGGACTCATCCTACACTCTCTACGTCCCAAGGGGTACCAAGCAATGTTTAGGATCATTCTAAATGTTCGTATATGTCTTAATACACATTCCTAGACCATTCTAAGCCTTTAGATTACTCTCTTAACCATTCTACACTTGTTAGAACCTCCAAGGACTCATGCTACACTCTCTACGTCCCTTGGGGTACCAAGCAATGTTTAGGATCATTCTAATGGTTCTTCTAAGTCCTAATACACATCCCTAGACCATTCTAAGCCTTTAGAATACTCTCTTAACCATTATACACTTGTTAGAACGTCCAAGGACTCATCCTACACTCTCTACGTCCATTAGGGTACCAAGCAATGTTTAGGATCATTCTAAATGTTCGTATATGTCTTAATACACATTCCTAGACCATTCTAAGCCTTTAGATTACTCTCTTAACCATTCTACACTTGTTAGAACCTCCAAGGACTCATGCTACACCCTCTAAGTCCCTTCGGGTACCAAGCAATGTTTAGGATTATACTAATGGTTCTTATAAGTCCTAATAAACATTCCTAGACCATTCTAAGCCTTTAGAGAACTCTCTTAACCATTCTACACTTGTTAGAACCTCCAAGGACTCATGCTACACCCTCTACGTCCCTTGGGGTACCAAGCAATGTTTAGGATCATTCTAATGGTTCTTATAAGTCCTAATACACATTCCTAGACCATTCTAAGCCTTTAGAATACTCTCTTAACCATTCTACACTTGTTAGAACCTCCAAGGACTCATGCTACACCCTCTACTTCCCTTGGGGTACCAAGCAATGTTTAGGATCATTCTAATGGTTCTTATAAGTCCTAATACACATTCCTAGACCATTCTAAGCCTTTAGAATACTCTCTTAACCATTATACACTTGTTAGAACCTCCAAAGACTCATGCTACACCCTCTACGTCCCTTGGGGTACCAAGCAATGTTTAGGATCATTCTAAATGTTCGTATATGTCTTAATACACATTCCTAGACCATTCTAAGCCTTTAGATTACTCTCTTAACCATTCTACACTTGTTAGAACCTCCAAGGACTCATGCTACACCCTCTACGTCCCTTGGGGTACCAAGCAATGTTTAGGATCATTCTAATGATTCTTATAAGTCCTAATACACATTCCTAGACCATTCTAAGCCTTTAGATTACTCTCTTAACCATTCTACACTTGTTAGAACCTCCAAGGACTCATGCTACACCCTCTACGTCCCTTGGGGTACCAAGCAATGTTTAGGATCATTCTAATGGTTCTTCTAAGTCCTAATACACATTCCTAGACCATTCTATGCCTTTAGAATACTCTCTTAACCATTCTACACTTGTTAGAACCTCCAAGGAATCATGCTACACCCTCTACGTCCCTTGTGGTACCAAGCAATGTTTAGGATCATTCTAATGGTTCTTATAAGTCCTAATACACATTCCTAGACCATTCTAAGCCTTTAGAATACTCTCTTAACCATTATACACTTGTTAGAACGTCCAAGGACTCATCCTACACTCTCTACGTCCCAAGGGGTACCAAGCAATGTTTAGGATCATTCTAAATGTTCGTATATGTCTTAATACACATTCCTAGACCATTCTAAGCCTTTAGATTACTCTCTTAACCATTCTACACTTGTTAGAACCTCCAAGGACTCATGCTACACTCTCTACGTCCCTTGGGGTACCAAGCAATGTTTAGGATCATTCTAATGGTTCTTCTAAGTCCTAATACACATCCCTAGACCATTCTAAGCCTTTAGAATACTCTCTTAACCATTATACACTTGTTAGAACGTCCAAGGACTCATCCTACACTCTCTACGTCCATTAGGGTACCAAGCAATGTTTAGGATCATTCTAAATGTTCGTATATGTCTTAATACACATTCCTAGACCATTCTAAGCCTTTAGATTACTCTCTTAACCATTCTACACTTGTTAGAACCTCCAAGGACTCATGCTACACCCTCTAAGTCCCTTCGGGTACCAAGCAATGTTTAGGATTATACTAATGGTTCTTATAAGTCCTAATAAACATTCCTAGACCATTCTAAGCCTTTAGAGAACTCTCTTAACCATTCTACACTTGTTAGAACCTCCAAGGACTCATGCTACACCCTCTACGTCCCTTGGGGTACCAAGCAATGTTTAGGATCATTCTAATGGTTCTTATAAGTCCTAATACACATTCCTAGACCATTCTAAGCCTTTAGAATACTCTCTTAACCATTCTACACTTGTTAGAACCTCCAAGGACTCATGCTACACCCTCTACTTCCCTTGGGGTACCAAGCAATGTTTAGGATCATTCTAATGGTTCTTATAAGTCCTAATACACATTCCTAGACCATTCTAAGCCTTTAGAATACTCTCTTAACCATTATACACTTGTTAGAACCTCCAAGGACTCATGCTACACCCTCTACGTCCCTTGGGGTACCAAGCAATGTTTAGGATCATTCTAAATGTTCGTATATGTCTTAATACACATTCCTAGACCATTCTAAGCCTTTAGATTACTCTCTTAACCATTCTACACTTGTTAGAACCTCCAAGGACTCATGCTACACCCTCTACGTCCCTTGGGGTACCAAGCAATGTTTAGGATCATTCTAATGGTTCTTATAAGTCCTAATACACATTCCTAGACCATTCTAAGCCTTTAGAATACTCTCTTAACCATTATACACTTGTTAGAACGTCCAAGGACTCATCCTACACTCTCTACGTCCATTAGGGTACCAAGCAATGTTTAGGATCATTCTAAATGTTCGTATATGTCTTAATACACATTCCTAGACCATTCTAAGCCTTTAGATTACTCTCTTAACCATTCTACACTTGTTAGAACCTCCAAGGACTCATGCTACACCCTCTAAGTCCCTTCGGGTACCAAGCAATGTTTAGGATCATACTAATGGTTCTTATATGTCCTAATACACATTCCTAGACCATTCTAAGCCTTTAGAATACTCTCTTAACCATTCTACACTTGTTAGAACCTCCAAGGACTCATGCTACACCCTCTACGTCCCTTGGGGTACCAAGCAATGTTTAGGATCATTCTAATTGTTCTTATTAGTCCTAATACACATTCCTAGACCATTCTATGCCTTTAGAATACTCTCTTAACCATTCTACACTTGTTAGAACCTCCAAGGAATCATGCTACACCCTCTACGTCCCTTGGGGTACCAAGCAATGTTTAGGATCATTCTAATGGTTCTTCTAAGTCCTAATACACATTCCTAGACCATTCTAAGCCTTTAGAATACTCTCTTAACCATTATACACTTGTTAGAACGTCCAAGGACTCATCCTACACTCTCTACGTCCATTAGGGTACCAAGCAATGTTTAGGATCATTCTAAATGTTCGTATATGTCTTAATACACATTCCTAGACCATTCTAAGCCTTTAGATTACTCTCTTAACCATTCTACACTTGTTAGAACCTCCAAGGACTCATGCTACACCCTCTAAGTCCCTTCGGGTACCAAGCAATGTTTAGGATTATACTAATGGTTCTTATAAGTCCTAATAAACATTCCTAGACCATTCTAAGCCTTTAGAGAACTCTCTTAACCATTCTACACTTGTTAGAACCTCCAAGGACTCATGCTACACCCTCTACGTCCCTTGGGGTACCAAGCAATGTTTAGGATCATTCTAATGGTTCTTATAAGTCCTAATACACATTCCTAGACCATTCTAAGCCTTTAGAATACTCTCTTAACCATTCTACACTTGTTAGAACCTCCAAGGACTCATGCTACACCCTCTACTTCCCTTGGGGTACCAAGCAATGTTTAGGATCATTCTAATGGTTCTTATAAGTCCTAATACACATTCCTAGACCATTCTAAGCCTTTAGAATACTCTCTTAACCATTATACACTTGTTAGAACCTCCAAAGACTCATGCTACACCCTCTACGTCCCTTGGGGTACCAAGCAATGTTTAGGATCATTCTAAATGTTCGTATATGTCTTAATACACATTCCTAGACCATTCTAAGCCTTTAGATTACTCTCTTAACCATTCTACACTTGTTAGAACCTCCAAGGACTCATGCTACACTCTCTACGTCCCTTGGGGTACCAAGCAATGTTTAGGATCATTCTAATGGTTCTTCTAAGTCCTAATACACATCCCTAGACCATTCTAAGCCTTTAGAATACTCTCTTAACCATTATACACTTGTTAGAACGTCCAAGGACTCATCCTACACTCTCTACGTCCATTAGGGTACCAAGCAATGTTTAGGATCATTCTAAATGTTCGTATATGTCTTAATACACATTCCTAGACCATTCTAAGCCTTTAGATTACTCTCTTAACCATTCTACACTTGTTAGAACCTCCAAGGACTCATGCTACACCCTCTAAGTCCCTTCGGGTACCAAGCAATGTTTAGGATCATACTAATGGTTCTTATATGTCCTAATACACATTCCTAGACCATTCTAAGCCTTTAGAATACTCTCTTAACCATTCTACACTTGTTAGAACCTCCAAGGACTCATGCTACACCCTCTACGTCCCTTGGGGTACCAAGCAATGTTTAGGATCATTCTAATGGTTCTTCTAAGTCCTAATACACATTCCTAGACCATTCTAAGCCTTTAGAATACTCTCTTAACCATTATACACTTGTTAGAACGTCCAAGGACTCATCCTACACTCTCTACGTCCATTAGGGTACCAAGCAATGTTTAGGATCATTCTAAATGTTCGTATATGTCTTAATACACATTCCTAGACCATTCTAAGCCTTTAGATTACTCTCTTAACCATTCTACACTTGTTAGAACCTCCAAGGACTCATGCTACACCCTCTAAGTCCCTTCGGGTACCAAGCAATGTTTAGGATTATACTAATGGTTCTTATAAGTCCTAATAAACATTCCTAGACCATTCTAAGCCTTTAGAGAACTCTCTTAACCATTCTACACTTGTTAGAACCTCCAAGGACTCATGCTACACCCTCTACGTCCCTTGGGGTACCAAGCAATGTTTAGGATCATTCTAATGGTTCTTATAAGTCCTAATACACATTCCTAGACCATTCTAAGCCTTTAGAATACTCTCTTAACCATTATACACTTGTTAGAATGTCCAAGGACTCATCCTACACCCTCTACGTCCCACGGGTTCCAAGCAATGTTTAGGATCATTCTAATTGTTCTTATTAGTCCTAATACACATTCCTAGACCATTCTATGCCTTTAGAATACTCTCTTAACCATTCTACACTTGTTAGAACCTCCAAGGAATCATGCTACACCCTCTACGTCCCTTGGGGTACCAAGCAATGTTTAGGATCATTCTAATGGTTCTTATAAGTCCTAATACACATTCCTAGACCATTCTAAGCCTTTAGAATACTCTCTTAACCATTATACACTTGTTAGAACGTCCAAGGACTCATCCTACACTCTCTACGTCCCAAGGGGTACCAAGCAATGTTTAGGATCATTCTAAATGTTCGTATATGTCTTAATACACATTCCTAGACCATTCTAAGCCTTTAGATTACTCTCTTAACCATTCTACACTTGTTAGAACCTCCAAGGACTCATGCTACACCCTCTACGTCCCTTGGGGTACCAAGCAATGTTTAGGATCATTCTAATGGTTCTTATTAGTCCTAATACACATTCCTAGACCATTCTATGCCTTTAGAATACTCTCTTAACCATTCTACACTTGTTAGAACCTCCAAGGAATCATGCTACACCCTCTACGTCCCTTGGGGTACCAAGCAATGTTTAGGATCATTCTAATGGTTCTTCTAAGTCCTAATACACATTCCTAGACCATTCTAAGCCTTTAGAATACTCTCTTAACCATTATACACTTGTTAGAACGTCCAAGGACTCATCCTACACTCTCTACGTCCATTAGCGTACCAAGCAATGTTTAGGATCATTCTAAATGTTCGTATATGTCTTAATACACATTCCTAGACCATTCTAAGCCTTTAGATTACTCTCTTAACCATTCTACACTTGTTAGAACCTCCAAGGACTCATGCTACACCCTCTAAGTCCCTTCGGGTACCAAGCAATGTTTAGGATTATACTAATGGTTCTTATAAGTCCTAATAAACATTCCTAGACCATTCTAAGCCTTTAGAGAACTCTCTTAACCATTCTACACTTGTTAAAACCTCCAAGGACTCATGCTACACCCTCTACGTCCCTTGGGGCACCAAGCAATGTTTAGGATCATTCTAATGGTTCTTATAAGTCCTAATACACATTCCTAGACCATTCTAAGCCTTTAGAATACTCTCTTAACCATTCTACACTTGTTAGAACCTCCAAGGACTCATGCTACACCCTCTACTTCCCTTGGGGTACCAAGCAATGTTTAGGATCATTCTAATGGTTCTTATAAGTCCTAATACACATTCCTAGACCATTCTAAGCCTTTAGAATACTCTCTTAACCATTATACACTTGTTAGAACCTCCAAGGACTCATGCTACACCCTCTACGTCCCTTGGGGTACCAAGCAATGTTTAGGATCATTCTAAATGTTCGTATATGTCTTAATACACATTCCTAGACCATTCTAAGCCTTTAGATTACTCTCTTAACCATTCTACACTTGTTAGAACCTCCAAGGACTCATGCTACCCCCTCTAAGTCCCTTCGGGTACCAAGCAATGTTTAGGATCATACTAATGGTTCTTATATGTCCTAATACACATTCCTAGACCATTCTAAGCCTTTAGAATACTCTCTTAACCATTCTACACTTGTTAGAACCTCCAAGGACTCATGCTACACCCTCTACGTCCCTTGGGGTACCAAGCAATGTTTAGGATCATTCTAATTGTTCTTATTAGTCCTAATACACATTCCTAGACCATTCTATGCCTTTAGAATACTCTCTTAACCATTCTACACTTGTTAGAACCTCCAAGGAATCATGCTACACCCTCTACGTCCCTTGGGGTACCAAGCAATGTTTAGGATCATTCTAATGGTTCTTATAAGTCCTAATACACATTCCTAGACCATTCTAAGCCTTTAGAATACTCTCTTAACCATTATACACTTGTTAGAACGTCCAAGGACTCATCCTACACTCTCTACGTCCCAAGGGGTACCAAGCAATGTTTAGGATCATTCTAAATGTTCGTATATGTCTTAATACACATTCCTAGACCATTCTAAGCATTTAGATTACTCTCTTAACCATTCTACACTTGTTAGAACCTCCAAGGACTCATGCTACACCCTCTACGTCCCTTGGGGTACCAAGCAATGTTTAGGATCATTCTAATGGTTCTTCTAAGTCCTAATACACATTCCTAGACCATTCTAAGCCTTTAGAATACTCTCTTAACCATTATACACTTGTTAGAACGTCCAAGGACTCATCCTACACTCTCTACGTCCATTAGGGTACCAAGCAATGTTTAGGATCATTCTAAATGTTCGTATATGTCTTAATACACATTCCTAGACCATTCTAAGCCTTTAGATTACTCTCTTAACCATTCTACACTTGTTAGAACCTCCAAGGACTCATGCTACACCCTCTAAGTCCCTTCGGGTACCAAGCAATGTTTAGGATCATACTAATGGTTCTTATATGTCCTAATACACATTCCTAGACCATTCTAAGCCTTTAGAATACTCTCTTAACCATTCTACACTTGTTAGAACCTCCAAGGACTCATGCTACACCCTCTACGTCCCTTGGGGTACCAAGCAATGTTTAGGATCATTCTAATGGTTCTTCTAAGTCCTAATACACATTCCTAGACCATTCTAAGCCTTTAGAATACTCTCTTAACCATTATACACTTGTTAGAACGTCCAAGGACTCATCCTACACTCTCTACGTCCATTAGGGTACCAAGCAATGTTTAGGATCATTCTAAATGTTCGTATATGTCTTAATACACATTCCTAGACCATTCTAAGCCTTTAGATTACTCTCTTAACCATTCTACACTTGTTAGAACCTCCAAGGACTCATGCTACACCCTCTAAGTCCCTTCGGGTACCAAGCAATGTTTAGGATTATACTAATGGTTCTTATAAGTCCTAATAAACATTCCTAGACCATTCTAAGCCTTTAGAGAACTCTCTTAACCATTCTACACTTGTTAGAACCTCCAAGGACTCATGCTACACCCTCTACGTCCCTTGGGGTACCAAGCAATGTTTAGGATCATTCTAATGGTTCTTATAAGTCCTAATACACATTCCTAGACCATTCTAAGCCTTTAGAATACTCTCTTAACCATTATACACTTGTTAGAATGTCCAAGGACTCATCCTACACCCTCTACGTCCCACGGGTTCCAAGCAATGTTTAGGATCATTCTAATTGTTCTTATTAGTCCTAATACACATTCCTAGACCATTCTATGCCTTTAGAATACTCTCTTAACCATTCTACACTTGTTAGAACCTCCAAGGAATCATGCTACACCCTCTACGTCCCTTGGGGTACCAAGCAATGTTTAGGATCATTCTAATGGTTCTTATAAGTCCTAATACACATTCCTAGACCATTCTAAGCCTTTAGAATACTCTCTTAACCATTATACACTTGTTAGAACGTCCAAGGACTCATCCTACACTCTCTACGTCCCAAGGGGTACCAAGCAATGTTTAGGATCATTCTAAATGTTCGTATATGTCTTAATACACATTCCTAGACCATTCTAAGCCTTTAGATTACTCTCTTAACCATTCTACACTTGTTAGAACCTCCAAGGACTCATGCTACACCCTCTACGTCCCTTGGGGTACCAAGCAATGTTTAGGATCATTCTAATGGTTCTTATTAGTCCTAATACACATTCCTAGACCATTCTATGCCTTTAGAATACTCTCTTAACCATTCTACACTTGTTAGAACCTCCAAGGAATCATGCTACACCCTCTACGTCCCTTGGGGTACCAAGCAATGTTTAGGATCATTCTAATGGTTCTTCTAAGTCCTAATACACATTCCTAGACCATTCTAAGCCTTTAGAATACTCTCTTAACCATTATACACTTGTTAGAACGTCCAAGGACTCATCCTACACTCTCTACGTCCATTAGGGTACCAAGCAATGTTTAGGATCATTCTAAATGTTCGTATATGTCTTAATACACATTCCTAGACCATTCTAAGCCTTTAGATTACTCTCTTAACCATTCTACACTTGTTAGAACCTCCAAGGACTCATGCTACACCCTCTAAGTCCCTTCGGGTACCAAGCAATGTTTAGGATTATACTAATGGTTCTTATAAGTCCTAATAAACATTCCTAGACCATTCTAAGCCTTTAGAGAACTCTCTTAACCATTCTACACTTGTTAAAACCTCCAAGGACTCATGCTACACCCTCTACGTCCCTTGGGGCACCAAGCAATGTTTAGGATCATTCTAATGGTTCTTATAAGTCCTAATACACATTCCTAGACCATTCTAAGCCTTTAGAATACTCTCTTAACCATTCTACACTTGTTAGAACCTCCAAGGACTCATGCTACACCCTCTACTTCCCTTGGGGTACCAAGCAATGTTTAGGATCATTCTAATGGTTCTTATAAGTCCTAATACACATTCCTAGACCATTCTAAGCCTTTAGAATACTCTCTTAACCATTATACACTTGTTAGAACCTCCAAGGACTCATGCTACACCCTCTACGTCCCTTGGGGTACCAAGCAATGTTTAGGATCATTCTAAATGTTCGTATATGTCTTAATACACATTCCTAGACCATTCTAAGCCTTTAGATTACTCTCTTAACCATTCTACACTTGTTAGAACCTCCAAGGACTCATGCTACACCCTCTACGTCCCTTGGGGTACCAAGCAATGTTTAGGATCATTCTAATGGTTCTTATAAGTCCTAATACACATTCCTAGACCATTCTAAGCCTTTAGAATACTCTCTTAACCATTATACACTTGTTAGAACGTCCAAGGACTCATCCTACACTCTCTACGTCCATTAGGGTACCAAGCAATGTTTAGGATCATTCTAAATGTTCGTATATGTCTTAATACACATTCCTAGACCATTCTAAGCCTTTAGATTACTCTCTTAACCATTCTACACTTGTTAGAACCTCCAAGGACTCATGCTACACCCTCTAAGTCCCTTCGGGTACCAAGCAATGTTTAGGATCATACTAATGGTTCTTATATGTCCTAATACACATTCCTAGACCATTCTAAGCCTTTAGAATACTCTCTTAACCATTCTACACTTGTTAGAACCTCCAAGGACTCATGCTACACCCTCTACGTCCCTTGGGGTACCAAGCAATGTTTAGGATCATTCTAATTGTTCTTATTAGTCCTAATACACATTCCTAGACCATTCTATGCCTTTAGAATACTCTCTTAACCATTCTACACTTGTTAGAACCTCCAAGGAATCATGCTACACCCTCTACGTCCCTTGGGGTACCAAGCAATGTTTAGGATCATTCTAATGGTTCTTATAAGTCCTAATACACATTCCTAGACCATTCTAAGCCTTTAGAATACTCTCTTAACCATTATACACTTGTTAGAACGTCCAAGGACTCATCCTACACTCTCTACGTCCCAAGGGGTACCAAGCAATGTTTAGGATCATTCTAAATGTTCATATATGTCTTAATACACATTCCTAGACCATTCTAAGCCTTTAGATTACTCTCTTAACCATTCTACACTTGTTAGAACCTCCAAGGACTCATGCTACACCCTCTACGTCCCTTGGGGTACCAAGCAATGTTTAGGATCATTCTAATGGTTCTTCTAAGTCCTAATACACATTCCTAGACCATTCTAAGCCTTTAGAATACTCTCTTAACCATTATACACTTGTTAGAACGTCCAAGGACTCATCCTACACTCTGTACGTCCATTAGGGTACCAAGCAATGTTTAGGATCATTCTAAATGTTCGTATATGTCTTAATACACATTCCTAGACCATTCTAAGCCTTTAGATTACTCTCTTAACCATTCTACACTTGTTAGAACCTCCAAGGACTCATGCTACACCCTCTAAGTCCCTTCGGGTACCAAGCAATGTTTAGGATCATACTAATGGTTCTTATATGTCCTAATACACATTCCTAGACCATTCTAAGCCTTTAGAATACTCTCTTAACCATTCTACACTTGTTAGAACCTCCAAGGACTTATGCTACACCCTCTACGTCCCTTGGGGTACCAAGCATTGTTTAGGATCATTCTAATGGTTCTTCTAAGTCCTAATACAAATTCCTAGACCATTCTAAGCCTTTAGAATACTCTCTTAACCATTATACACTTGTTAGAACGTCCAAGGACTCATCCTACACTCTCTACGTCCATTAGGGTACCAAGCAATGTTTAGGATCATTCTAAATGTTCGTATATGTCTTAATACACATTCCTAGACCATTCTAAGCCTTTAGATTACTCTCTTAACCATTCTACACTTGTTAGAACCTCCAAGGACTCATGCTACACCCTCTAAGTCCCTTCGGGTACCAAGCAATGTTTAGGATTATACTAATGGTTCTTATAAGTCCTAATAAACATTCCTAGACCATTCTAAGCCTTTAGAGAACTCTCTTAACCATTCTACACTTGTTAGAACCTCCAAGGACTCATGCTACACCCTCTACGTCCCTTGGGGTACCAAGCAATGTTTAGGATCATTCTAATGGTTCTTATAAGTCCTAATACACATTCCTAGACCATTCTAAGCCTTTAGAATACTCTCTTAACCATTCTACACTTGTTAGAACCTCCAAGGACTCATGCTACACCCTCTACTTCCCTTGGGGTACCAAGCAATGTTTAGGATCATTCTAATGGTTCTTATAAGTCCTAATACACATTCCTAGACCATTCTAAGCCTTTAGAATATTCTCTTAACCATTATACACTTGTTAGAACCTCCAAGGACTCATGCTACACCCTCTACGTCCCTTGGGGTACCAAGCAATGTTTAGGATCATTCTAAATGTTCGTATATGTCTTAATACACATTCCTAGACCATTCTAAGCCTTTAGATTACTCTCTTAACCATTCTACACTTGTTAGAACCTCCAAGGACTCATGCTACACCCTCTACGTCCCTTGGGGTACCAAGCAATGTTTAGGATCATTCTAATGGTTCTTATAAGTCCTAATACACATTCCTAGACCATTCTAAGCCTTTAGAATACTCTCTTAACCATTATACACTTGTTAGAACGTCCAAGGACTCATCCTACACTCTCTACGTCCATTAGGGTACCAAGCAATGTTTAGGATCATTCTAAATGTTCGTATATGTCTTAATACACATTCCTAGACCATTCTAAGCCTTTAGATTACTCTCTTAACCATTCTACACTTGTTAGAACCTCCAAGGACTCATGCTACACCCTCTAAGTCCCTTCGGGTACCAAGCAATGTTTAGGATCATACTAATGGTTCTTATATGTCCTAATACACATTCCTAGACCATTCTAAGCCTTTAGAATACTCTCTTAACCATTCTACACTTGTTAGAACCTCCAAGGACTCATGCTACACCCTCTACGTCCCTTGGGGTACCAAGCAATGTTTAGGATCATTCTAATTGTTCTTATTAGTCCTAATACACATTCCTAGACCATTCTATGCCTTTAGAATACTCTCTTAACCATTCTACACTTGTTAGAACCTCCAAGGAATCATGCTACACCCTCTACGTCCCTTGGGGTACCAAGCAATGTTTAGGATCATTCTAATGGTTCTTATAAGTCCTAATACACATTCCTAGACCATTCTAAGCCTTTAGAATACTCTCTTAACCATTATACACTTGTTAGAACGTCCAAGGACTCATCCTACACTCTCTACGTCCCAAGGGGTACCAAGCAATGTTTAGGATCATTCTAAATGTTCGTATATGTCTTAATACACATTCCTAGACCATTCTAAGCCTTTAGATTACTCTCTTAACCATTCTACACTTGTTAGAACCTCCAAGGACTCATGCTACACCCTCTACGTCCCTTGGGGTACCAAGCAATGTTTAGGATCATTCTAATGGTTCTTCTAAGTCCTAATACAAATTCCTAGACCATTCTAAGCCTTTAGAATACTCTCTTAACCATTATACACTTGTTAGAACGTCCAAGGACTCATCCTACACTCTCTACGTCCATTAGGGTACCAAGCAATGTTTAGGATCATTCTAAATGTTCGTATATGTCTTAATACACATTCCTAGACCATTCTAAGCCTTTAGATTACTCTCTTAACCATTCTACACTTGTTAGAACCTCCAAGGACTCATGCTACACCCTCTAAGTCCCTTCGGGTACCAAGCAATGTTTAGGATCATACTAATGGTTCTTATATGTCCTAATACACATTCCTAGACCATTCTAAGCCTTTAGAATACTCTCTTAACCATTCTACACTTGTTAGAACCTCCAAGGACTCATGCTACACCCTCTACGTCCCTTGGGGTACCAAGCAATGTTTAGGATCATTCTAATGGTTCTTCTAAGTCCTAATACACATTCCTAGACCATTCTAAGCCTTTAGAATACTCTCTTAACCATTATACACTTGTTAGAACGTCCAAGGACTCATCCTACACTCTCTACGTCCATTAGGGTACCAAGCAATGTTTAGGATCATTCTAAATGTTCGTATATGTCTTAATACACATTCCTAGACCATTCTAAGCCTTTAGATTACTCTCTTAACCATTCTACACTTGTTAGAACCTCCAAGGACTCATGCTACACCCTCTAAGTCCCTTCGGGTACCAAGCAATGTTTAGGATTATACTAATGGTTCTTATAAGTCCTAATAAACATTCCTAGACCATTCTAAGCCTTTAGAGAACTCTCTTAACCATTCTACACTTGTTAGAACCTCCAAGGACTCATGCTACACCCTCTACTTCCCTTGGGGTACCAAGCAATGTTTAGGATCATTCTAATGGTTCTTATAAGTCCTAATACACATTCCTAGACCATTCTAAGCCTTTAGAATATTCTCTTAACCATTATACACTTGTTAGAACCTCCAAGGACTCATGCTACACCCTCTACGTCCCTTGGGGTACCAAGCAATGTTTAGGATCATTCTAAATGTTCGTATATGTCTTAATACACATTCCTAGACCATTCTAAGCCTTTAGATTACTCTCTTAACCATTCTACACTTGTTAGAACCTCCAAGGACTCATGCTACACCCTCTACGTCCCTTGGGGTACCAAGCAATGTTTAGGATCATTCTAATGGTTCTTATAAGTCCTAATACACATTCCTAGACCATTCTAAGCCTTTAGAATACTCTCTTAACCATTCTACACTTGTTAGAACCTCCAAGGACTTATGCTACACCCTCTACGTCCCTTGGGGTACCAAGCATTGTTTAGGATCATTCTAATGGTTCTTCTAAGTCCTAATACAAATTCCTAGACCATTCTAAGCCTTTAGAATACTCTCTTAACCATTATACACTTGTTAGAACGTCCAAGGACTCATCCTACACTCTCTACGTCCATTAGGGTACCAAGCAATGTTTAGGATCATTCTAAATGTTCGTATATGTCTTAATACACATTCCTAGACCATTCTAAGCCTTTAGATTACTCTCTTAACCATTCTACACTTGTTAGAACCTCCAAGGACTCATGCTACACCCTCTAAGTCCCTTCGGGTACCAAGCAATGTTTAGGATTATACTAATGGTTCTTATAAGTCCTAATAAACATTCCTAGACCATTCTAAGCCTTTAGAGAACTCTCTTAACCATTCTACACTTGTTAGAACCTCCAAGGACTCATGCTACACCCTCTACGTCCCTTGGGGTACCAAGCAATGTTTAGGATCATTCTAATGGTTCTTATAAGTCCTAATACACATTCCTAGACCATTCTAAGCCTTTAGAATACTCTCTTAACCATTCTACACTTGTTAGAACCTCCAAGGACTCATGCTACACCCTCTACTTCCCTTGGGGTACCAAGCAATGTTTAGGATCATTCTAATGGTTCTTATAAGTCCTAATACACATTCCTAGACCATTCTAAGCCTTTAGAATATTCTCTTAACCATTATACACTTGTTAGAACCTCCAAGGACTCATGCTACACCCTCTACGTCCCTTGGGGTACCAAGCAATGTTTAGGATCATTCTAAATGTTCGTATATGTCTTAATACACATTCCTAGACCATTCTAAGCCTTTAGATTACTCTCTTAACCATTCTACACTTGTTAGAACCTCCAAGGACTCATGCTACACCCTCTACGTCCCTTGGGGTACCAAGCAATGTTTAGGATCATTCTAATGGTTCTTATAAGTCCTAATACACATTCCTAGACCATTCTAAGCCTTTAGAATACTCTCTTAACCATTATACACTTGTTAGAACGTCCAAGGACTCATCCTACACTCTCTACGTCCATTAGGGTACCAAGCAATGTTTAGGATCATTCTAAATGTTCGTATATGTCTTAATACACATTCCTAGACCATTCTAAGCCTTTAGATTACTCTCTTAACCATTCTACACTTGTTAGAACCTCCAAGGACTCATGCTACACCCTCTAAGTCCCTTCGGGTACCAAGCAATGTTTAGGATCATACTAATGGTTCTTATATGTCCTAATACACATTCCTAGACCATTCTAAGCCTTTAGAATACTCTCTTAACCATTCTACACTTGTTAGAACCTCCAAGGACTCATGCTACACCCTCTACGTCCCTTGGGGTACCAAGCAATGTTTAGGATCATTCTAATTGTTCTTATTAGTCCTAATACACATTCCTAGACCATTCTATGCCTTTAGAATACTCTCTTAACCATTCTACACTTGTTAGAACCTCCAAGGAATCATGCTACACCCTCTACGTCCCTTGGGGTACCAAGCAATGTT
Organism: Crotalaria pallida; assembly: GCA_037953625.1. Taxonomy (NCBI): domain Eukaryota; kingdom Viridiplantae; phylum Streptophyta; class Magnoliopsida; order Fabales; family Fabaceae; genus Crotalaria; species Crotalaria pallida. The sequence goes on along the minus strand of CM075654.1, from coordinate 101,484,623 downwards.
TAGGATCATTCTAATGGTTCTTATAAGTCCTAATACACATTCCTAGACCATTCTAAGCCTTTAGAATACTCTCTTAACCATTATACACTTGTTAGAACGTCCAAGGACTCATCCTACACTCTCTACGTCCCAAGGGGTACCAAGCAATGTTTAGGATCATTCTAAATGTTCGTATATGTCTTAATACACATTCCTAGACCATTCTAAGCCTTTAGATTACTCTCTTAACCATTCTACACTTGTTAGAACCTCCAAGGACTCATGCTACACCCTCTACGTCCCTTGGGGTACCAAGCAATGTTTAGGATCATTCTAATGGTTCTTCTAAGTCCTAATACAAATTCCTAGACCATTCTAAGCCTTTAGAATACTCTCTTAACCATTATACACTTGTTAGAACGTCCAAGGACTCATCCTACACTCTCTACGTCCATTAGGGTACCAAGCAATGTTTAGGATCATTCTAAATGTTCGTATATGTCTTAATACACATTCCTAGACCATTCTAAGCCTTTAGATTACTCTCTTAACCATTCTACACTTGTTAGAACCTCCAAGGACTCATGCTACACCCTCTAAGTCCCTTCGGGTACCAAGCAATGTTTAGGATCATACTAATGGTTCTTATATGTCCTAATACACATTCCTAGACCATTCTAAGCCTTTAGAATACTCTCTTAACCATTCTACACTTGTTAGAACCTCCAAGGACTCATGCTACACCCTCTACGTCCCTTGGGGTACCAAGCAATGTTTAGGATCATTCTAATGGTTCTTCTAAGTCCTAATACACATTCCTAGACCATTCTAAGCCTTTAGAATACTCTCTTAACCATTATACACTTGTTAGAACGTCCAAGGACTCATCCTACACTCTCTACGTCCATTAGGGTACCAAGCAATGTTTAGGATCATTCTAAATGTTCGTATATGTCTTAATACACATTCCTAGACCATTCTAAGCCTTTAGATTACTCTCTTAACCATTCTACACTTGTTAGAACCTCCAAGGACTCATGCTACACCCTCTAAGTCCCTTCGGGTACCAAGCAATGTTTAGGATTATACTAATGGTTCTTATAAGTCCTAATAAACATTCCTAGACCATTCTAAGCCTTTAGAGAACTCTCTTAACCATTCTACACTTGTTAGAACCTCCAAGGACTCATGCTACACCCTCTACGTCCCTTGGGGTACCAAGCAATGTTTAGGATCATTCTAATGGTTCTTATAAGTCCTAATACACATTCCTAGACCATTCTAAGCCTTTAGAATACTCTCTTAACCATTATACACTTGTTAGAATGTCCAAGGACTCATCCTACACCCTCTACGTCCCACGGGTTCCAAGCAATGTTTAGGATCATTCTAATTGTTCTTATTAGTCCTAATACACATTCCTAGACCATTCTATGCCTTTAGAATACTCTCTTAACCATTCTACACTTGTTAGAACCTCCAAGGAATCATGCTACACCCTCTACGTCCCTTGGGGTACCAAGCAATGTTTAGGATCATTCTAATGGTTCTTATAAGTCCTAATACACATTCCTAGACCATTCTAAGCCTTTAGAATACTCTCTTAACCATTATACACTTGTTAGAACGTCCAAGGACTCATCCTACACTCTCTACGTCCCAAGGGGTACCAAGCAATGTTTAGGATCATTCTAAATGTTCGTATATGTCTTAATACACATTCCTAGACCATTCTAAGCCTTTAGATTACTCTCTTAACCATTCTACACTTGTTAGAACCTCCAAGGACTCATGCTACACCCTCTACGTCCCTTGGGGTACCAAGCAATGTTTAGGATCATTCTAATGGTTCTTCTAAGTCCTAATACAAATTCCTAGACCATTCTAAGCCTTTAGAATACTCTCTTAACCATTATACACTTGTTAGAACGTCCAAGGACTCATCCTACACTCTCTACGTCCATTAGGGTACCAAGCAATGTTTAGGATCATTCTAAATGTTCGTATATGTCTTAATACACATTCCTAGACCATTCTAAGCCTTTAGATTACTCTCTTAACCATTCTACACTTGTTAGAACCTCCAAGGACTCATGCTACACCCTCTAAGTCCCTTCGGGTACCAAGCAATGTTTAGGATCATACTAATGGTTCTTATATGTCCTAATACACATTCCTAGACCATTCTAAGCCTTTAGAATACTCTCTTAACCATTCTACACTTGTTAGAACCTCCAAGGACTCATGCTACACCCTCTACGTCCCTTGGGGTACCAAGCAATGTTTAGGATCATTCTAATGGTTCTTCTAAGTCCTAATACACATTCCTAGACCATTCTAAGCCTTTAGAATACTCTCTTAACCATTATACACTTGTTAGAACGTCCAAGGACTCATCCTACACTCTCTACGTCCATTAGGGTACCAAGCAATGTTTAGGATCATTCTAAATGTTCGTATATGTCTTAATACACATTCCTAGACCATTCTAAGCCTTTAGATTACTCTCTTAACCATTCTACACTTGTTAGAACCTCCAAGGACTCATGCTACACCCTCTAAGTCCCTTCGGGTACCAAGCAATGTTTAGGATTATACTAATGGTTCTTATAAGTCCTAATAAACATTCCTAGACCATTCTAAGCCTTTAGAGAACTCTCTTAACCATTCTACACTTGTTAGAACCTCCAAGGACTCATGCTACACCCTCTACGTCCCTTGGGGTACCAAGCAATGTTTAGGATCATTCTAATGGTTCTTATAAGTCCTAATACACATTCCTAGACCATTCTAAGCCTTTAGAATACTCTCTTAACCATTATACACTTGTTAGAATGTCCAAGGACTCATCCTACACCCTCTACGTCCCACGGGTTCCAAGCAATGTTTAGGATCATTCTAATTGTTCTTATTAGTCCTAATACACATTCCTAGACCATTCTATGCCTTTAGAATACTCTCTTAACCATTCTACACTTGTTAGAACCTCCAAGGAATCATGCTACACCCTCTACGTCCCTTGGGGTACCAAGCAATGTTTAGGATCATTCTAATGGTTCTTATAAGTCCTAATACACATTCCTAGACCATTCTAAGCCTTTAGAATACTCTCTTAACCATTATACACTTGTTAGAACGTCCAAGGACTCATCCTACACTCTCTACGTCCCAAGGGGTACCAAGCAATGTTTAGGATCATTCTAAATGTTCGTATATGTCTTAATACACATTCCTAGACCATTCTAAGCCTTTAGATTACTCTCTTAACCATTCTACACTTGTTAGAACCTCCAAGGACTCATGCTACACCCTCTACGTCCCTTGGGGTACCAAGCAATGTTTAGGATCATTCTAATGGTTCTTCTAAGTCCTAATACACATTCCTAGACCATTCTAAGCCTTTAGAATACTCTCTTAACCATTATACACTTGTTAGAACGTCCAAGGACTCATCCTACACTCTCTACGTCCATTAGGGTACCAAGCAATGTTTAGGATCATTCTAAATGTTCGTATATGTCTTAATACACATTCCTAGACCATTCTAAGCCTTTAGATTACTCTCTTAACCATTCTACACTTGTTAGAACCTCCATGGACTCATGCTACACCCTCTAAGTCCCTTCGGGTACCAAGCAATGTTTAGGATTATACTAATGGTTCTTATAAGTCCTAATAAACATTCCTAGACCATTCTAAGCCTTTAGAGAACTCTCTTAACCATTCTACACTTGTTAGAACCTCCAAGGACTCATGCTACACCCTCTACGTCCCTTGGGGTACCAAGCAATGTTTAGGATCATTCTAATGGTTCTTATAAGTCCTAATACACATTCCTAGACCATTCTAAGCCTTTAGAATACTCTCTTAACCATTATACACTTGTTAGAATGTCCAAGGACTCATCCTACACCCTCTACGTCCCACGGGTTCCAAGCAATGTTTAGGATCATTCTAATTGTTCTTATTAGTCCTAATACACATTCCTAGACCATTCTAAGCCTTTAGAATACTCTCTTAACCATTCTACACTTGTTAGAACCTCCAAGGAATCATGCTACACCCTCTACGTCCCTTGGGGTACCAAGCAATGTTTAGGATCATTCTAATGGTTCTTATAAGTCCTAATACACATTCCTAGACCATTCTAAGCCTTTAGAATACTCTCTTAACCATTATACACTTGTTAGAACGTCCAAGGACTCATCCTACACTCTCTACGTCCCAAGGGGTACCAAGCAATGTTTAGGATCATTCTAAATGTTCGTATATGTCTTAATACACATTCCTAGACCATTCTAAGCCTTTAGATTACTCTCTTAACCATTCTACACTTGTTAGAACCTCCAAGGACTCATGCTACACCCTCTACGTCCCTTGGGGTACCAAGCAATGTTTAGGATCATTCTAATGGTTCTTCTAAGTCCTAATACACATTCCTAGACCATTCTAAGCCTTTAGAATACTCTCTTAACCATTATACACTTGTTAGAACGTCCAAGGACTCATCCTACACTCTCTACGTCCATTAGGGTACCAAGCAATGTTTAGGATCATTCTAAATGTTCGTATATGTCTTAATACACATTCCTAGACCATTCTAAGCCTTTAGATTACTCTCTTAACCATTCTACACTTGTTAGAACCTCCATGGACTCATGCTACACCCTCTAAGTCCCTTCGGGTACCAAGCAATGTTTAGGATTATACTAATGGTTCTTATAAGTCCTAATAAACATTCCTAGACCATTCTAAGCCTTTAGAGAACTCTCTTAACCATTCTACACTTGTTAGAACCTCCAAGGACTCATGCTACACCCTCTACGTCCCTTGGGGTACCAAGCAATGTTTAGGATCATTCTAATGGTTCTTATAAGTCCTAATACACATTCCTAGACCATTCTAAGCCTTTAGAATACTCTCTTAACCATTCTACACTTGTTAGAACCTCCAAGGACTCATGCTACACCCTCTACTTCCCTTGGGGTACCAAGCAATGTTTAGGATCATTCTAATGGTTCTTATAAGTCCTAATACACATTCCTAGACCATTCTAAGCCTTTAGAATACTCTCTTAACCATTATACACTTGTTAGAACCTCCAAGGACTCATGCTACACCCTCTACGTCCCTTGGGGTACCAAGCAATGTTTAGGATCATTCTAAATGTTCGTATATGTCTTAATACACATTCCTAGACCATTCTAAGCCTTTAGATTACTCTCTTAACCATTCTACACTTGTTAGAACCTCCAAGGACTCATGCTACACCCTCTACGTCCCTTGGGGTACCAAGCAATGTTTAGGATCATTCTAATGGTTCTTATAAGTCCTAATACACATTCCTAGACCATTCTAAGCCTTTAGAATACTCTCTTAACCATTATACACTTGTTAGAACGTCCAAGGACTCATCCTACACTCTCTACGTCCATTAGGGTACCAAGCAATGTTTAGGATCATTCTAAATGTTCGTATATGTCTTAATACACATTCCTAGACCATTCTAAGCCTTTAGATTACTCTCTTAACCATTCTACACTTGTTAGAACCTCCAAGGACTCATGCTACACCCTCTAAGTCCCTTCGGGTACCAAGCAATGTTTAGGATCATACTAATGGTTCTTATATGTCCTAATACACATTCCTAGACCATTCTAAGCCTTTAGAATACTCTCTTAACCATTCTACACTTGTTAGAACCTCCAAGGACTCATGCTACACCCTCTACGTCCCTTGGGGTACCAAGCAATGTTTAGGATCATTCTAATGGTTCTTATAAGTCCTAATACACATTCCTAGACCATTCTAAGCCTTTAGAATACTCTCTTAACCATTCTACACTTGTTAGAACCTCCAAGGACTCATGCTACACCCTCTACGTCCCTTGGGGTACCAAGCAATGTTTAGGATCATTCTAATGGTTCTTATAAGTCCTAATACACATTCCTAGACCATTCTAAGCCTTTAGAATACTCTCTTAACCATTATACACTTGTTAGAACGTCCAAGGACTCATCCTACACTCTCTACGTCCATTAGGGTACCAAGCAATGTTTAGGATCATTGTAAATGTTCGTATATGTCTTAATACACATTCCTAGACCATTCTAAACCTTTAGATTACTCTCTTAACCATTCTACACTTGTTAGAACCTCCAAGGACTCATGCTACACCCTCTAAGTCCCTTCGGGTACCAAGCAATGTTTAGGATCATACTAATGGTTCTTATATGTCCTAATACACATTCCTAGACCATTCTAAGCCTTTAGAATACTCTCTTAACCATTCTACACTTGTTAGAACCTCCAAGGACTCATGCTACACCCTCTACGTCCCTTGGGGTATCAAGCAATGTTTAGGATCATTCTAATGGTTCTTATAAGTCCTAATACACATTCCTAGACCATTCTAAGCCTTTTGAATACTCTCTTAACCATTATACACTTGTTAGAACGTCCAAGGACTCATGCTACACCCTCTACGTCCCTTGGGGTACCAAGCAATGTTTAGGATCATTCTAATGGTTCTTATAAGTCCTAATACACATTCCTAGACCATTCTAAGCCTTTAGAATACTCTCTTAACCATTATACACTTGTTAGAACGTCCAAGGACTCATCCTACACTCTCTACGTCCATTAGGGTACCAAGCAATGTTTAGGATCATTCTAAATGTTTGTATATGTCTTAATACACATTCCTAGACCATTCTAAGCCTTTAGAATACTTTCTTAACCATTATACACTTGTTAGAATGTCCAAGGACTCATCCTACACCCTCTACGTCCCATGGGGTACCAAGCAATGTTTAGGATCATTCTAATGGTTCTTATAAGTCCTAATACACATTCCTAGACCATTCTAAGCCTTTAGAATACTCTCTTAACCATTATACACTTGTTAGAACGTCCAAGGACTCATCCTACACTCTCTACGTCCATTAGGGTACCAAGCAATGTTTAGGATCATTCTAAATGTTCGTATATGTCTTAATACACATTCCTAGACCATTCTAAGCCTTTAGAATACTCTCTTAACCATTATACACTTGTTAGAATGTCCAAGGACTCATCCTACACCCTCTACGTCCCATGGGGTACCAAGCAATGTTTAGGATCATTCTAATGGTTCTTATAAGTCCTAATACACATTCCTAGACCATTCTAAGCCTTTAGAATACTCTCTTAACCATTATACACTTGTTAGAACGTCCAAGGACTCATCCTACACTCTCTACGTCCATTAGGGTACCAAGCAATGTTTAGGATCATTCTAAATGTTCGTATATGTCTTAATACACATTCCTAGACCATTCTAAGCCTTTAGATTACTCTCTTAACCATTCTACACTTGTTAGAACCTCCAAGGACTCATGCTACACCCTCTAAGTCCCTTCGGGTACCAAGCAATGTTTAGGATCATACTAATGGTTCTTATATGTCCTAATACACATTCCTAGACCATTCTAAGCCTTTAGATTACTCTCTTAACCATTCTACACTTGTTAGAACCTCCAAGGACTCATGCTACACCCTCTACGTCCCTTGGGGTACCAAGCAATGTTTAGGATCATTCTAATGGTTCTTCTAAGTCCTAATACACATTCCTAGACCATTCTAAGCCTTTAGAATACTCTCTTAACCATTATACACTTGTTAGAACGTCCAAGGACTCATCCTACACTCTCTACGTCCATTAGGGTACCAAGCAATGTTTAGGATCATTCTAAACGTTCGTATATGTCTTAATACACATTCCTAGACCATTCTAAGCCTTTAGATTACTCTTTTAACCATTCTACACTTGTTCGAACCTCCAAGGACTCATGCTACACCCTCTAAGTCCCTTCGGGTACCAAGCAATGTTTAGGATTATACTAATGGTTCTTATAAGTCCTAATAAACATTCCTAGACCATTCTAAGCCTTTAGAGAACTCTCTTAACCATTCTACACTTGTTAGAACCTCCAAGGACTCATGCCACACCCTCTACGTCCCTTGGGGTACCAAGCAATGTTTAGGATCATTCTAATGGTTCTTATAAGTCCTAATACACATTCCTAGACCATTCTAAGCCTTTAGAATACTCTCTTAACCATTCTACACTTGTTAGAACCTCCAAGGAATCATGCTACACCCTCTACGTCCCTTGGGGTACCAAGCAATGTTTAGGATCATTCTAATGGTTCTTATAAGTCCTAATACACATTCCTAGACCATTCTAAGCCTTTAGAATACTCTCTTAAGCATTATACACTTGTTAGAACGTCCAAGGACTCATCCTACACTCTCTACGTCCATTAGGGTACCAAGCAATGTTTAGGATCATTCTAAATGTTCGTATATGTCTTAATACACATTCCTAGACCATTCTAAGCCTTTAGATTACTCTCTTAACCATTCTACACTTGTTAGAACCTCCAAGGACTCATGCTACACCCTCTACGTCCCTTGGGGTACCAAGCAATGTTTAGGATCATTCTAATGGTTCTTATAAGTCCTAATACACATTCCTAGACCATTCTAAGCCTTTAGAATACTCTCTTAATCATTATACACTTGTTAGAACGTCCAAGGACTCATCCTACACGCTCTACGTCCATTAGGGTACCAAGCAATGTTTAGGATCATTCTAAATGTTCGTATATGTCTTAATACACATTCCTAGACCATTCTAAGCCTTTAGAATACTCTCTTAACCATTATACACTTGTTAGAATGTCCAAGGACTCATCCTACACCCTCTACGTCCCATGGGGTACCAAGCAATGTTTAGGATCATTCTAATTGTTCTTATTAGTCCTAATACACATTCCTAGACCATTCTATGCCTTTAGAATACTCTCTTAACCATTCTACACTTGTTAGAACCTCCAAGGAATCATGCTACACCCTCTACGTCCCTTGGGGTACCAAGCCATGTTTAGGATCATTCTAATGGTTCTTATAAGTCCTAATACACATTCCTAGACCATTCTAAGCCTTTAGAATACTCTCTTAAGCATTATACACTTGTTAGAACGTCCAAGGACTCATCCTACACTCTCTACGTCCATTAGGGTACCAAGCAATGTTTAGGATCATTCTAAATGTTCGTATATGTCTTAATACACATTCCTAGACCATTCTAAGCCTTTAGATTACTCTCTTAACCATTCTACACTTGTTAGAACCTCCAAGGACTCATGCTACACCCTCTAAGTCCCTTCGGGTACCAAGCAATGTTTAGGATTATACTAATGGTTCTTATAAGTCCTAATAAACATTCCTAGACCATTCTAAGCCTTTAGAGAACTCTCTTAACCATTCTACACTTGTTAGAACCTCCAAGGACTCATGCCACACCCTCTACGTCCCTTGGGGTACCAAGCAATGTTTAGGATCATTCTAATGGTTCTTATAAGTCCTAATACACATTCCTAGACCATTCTAAGCCTTTAGAATACTCTCTTAACCATTCTACACTTGTTAGAACCTCCAAGGAATCATGCTACACCCTCTACGTCCCTTGGGGTACCAAGCAATGTTTAGGATCATTCTAATGGTTCTTATAAGTCCTAATACACATTCCTAGACCATTCTAAGCCTTTAGAATACTCTCTTAACCATTCTACACTTGTTAGAACCTCCAAGGAATCATGCTACACCCTCTACGTCCATTAGGGTAACAAGCTATGTTTAGGATCATTCTAAATGTTCGTATATGTCTTAATACACATTCCTAGACCATTCTAAGCCTTTAGATTACTCTCTTAACCATTCTACACTTGTTAGAACCTCCAAGGACTCATGCTACACCCTCTAAGTCCCTTCGGGTACCAAGCAATGTTTAGGATCATACTAATGGTTCTTATATGTCCTAATACACATTCCTAGACCATTCTAAGCCTTTAGAATACTCTCTTAACCATTATACACTTGTTAGAACGTCCAAGGACTCATCCTACACGCTCTACGTCCATTAGGGTACCAAGCAATGTTTAGGATCATTCTAAATGTTCGTATATGTCTTAATACACATTCCTAGACCATTCTAAGCCTTTAGAATACTCTCTTAACCATTATACACTTGTTAGAATGTCCAAGGACTCATCCTACACCCTCTACGTCCCATGGGGTACCAAGCAATGTTTAGGATCATTCTAATTGTTCTTATTAGTCCTAATACACATTCCTAGACCATTCTATGCCTTTAGAATACTCTCTTAACCATTCTACACTTGTTAGAACCTCCAAGGAATCATGCTACACCCTCTACGTCCCTTGGGGTACCAAGCCATGTTTAGGATCATTCTAATGGTTCTTATAAGTCCTAATACACATTCCTAGACCATTCTAAGCCTTTAGAATACTCTCTTAAGCATTATACACTTGTTAGAACGTCCAAGGACTCATCCTACACTCTCTACGTCCATTAGGGTACCAAGCAATGTTTAGGATCATTCTAAATGTTCGTATATGTCTTAATACACATTCCTAGACCATTCTAAGCCTTTAGATTACTCTCTTAACCATTCTACACTTGTTAGAACCTCCAAGGACTCATGCTACACCCTCTAAGTCCCTTCGGGTACCAAGCAATGTTTAGGATTATACTAATGGTTCTTATAAGTCCTAATAAACATTCCTAGACCATTCTAAGCCTTTAGAGAACTCTCTTAACCATTCTACACTTGTTAGAACCTCCAAGGACTCATGCCACACCCTCTACGTCCCTTGGGGTACCAAGCAATGTTTAGGATCATTCTAATGGTTCTTATAAGTCCTAATACACATTCCTAGACCATTCTAAGCCTTTAGAATACTCTCTTAACCATTCTACACTTGTTAGAACCTCCAAGGAATCATGCTACACCCTCTACGTCCCTTGGGGTACCAAGCAATGTTTAGGATCATTCTAATGGTTCTTATAAGTCCTAATACACATTCCTAGACCATTCTAAGCCTTTAGAATACTCTCTTAACCATTCTACACTTGTTAGAACCTCCAAGGAATCATGCTACACCCTCTACGTCCATTAGGGTAACAAGCTATGTTTAGGATCATTCTAAATGTTCGTATATGTCTTAATACACATTCCTAGACCATTCTAAGCCTTTAGATTACTCTCTTAACCATTCTACACTTGTTAGAACCTCCAAGGACTCATGCTACACCCTCTAAGTCCCTTCGGGTACCAAGCAATGTTTAGGATCATACTAATGGTTCTTATATGTCCTAATACACATTCCTAGACCATTCTAAGCCTTTAGAATACTCTCTTAACCATTCTACACTTGTTAGAACCTCCAAGGACTCATGCTACACCCTCTACGTCCCTTGGGGTACCAAGCAATGTTTAGGATCATTCTAATGGTTCTTATAAGTCCTAATACACATTCCTAGACCATTCTAAGCCTTTAGAATACTCTCTTAACCATTATACACTTGTTAGAACGTCCAAGGACTCATCCTACACTCTCTACGTCCATTAGGGTACCAAGCAATGTTTAGGATCATTCTAAATGTTCGTATATGTGTTAATACACATTCCTAGACCATTCTAAGCCTTTAGATTACTCTCTTAACCATTCTACACTTGTTAGAACCTCCAAGGACTCATGCTACACCCTCTAAGTCCCTTCGGGTACCAAGCAATGTTTAGGATTATACTAATGGTTCTTATAAGTCCTAATAAACATTCCAACACCATTCTAAGCCTTTAGAGAACTCTCTTAACCATTCTACACTTGTTAGAACCTCCAAGGACTCATGCCACACCCTCTACGTCCCTTGGGGTACCAAGCAATGTTTAGGATCATTCTAATGGTTCTTATAAGTCCTAATACACATTCCTAGACCATTCTAAGCCTTTAGAATACTCTCTTAACCATTCTACACTTGTTAGAACCTCCAAGGAATCATGCTACACCCTCTACGTCCCTTGGGGTACCAAGCAATGTTTAGGATCATTCTAATGGTTCTTATAAGTCCTAATACACATTCCTAGACCATTCTAAGCCTTTAGAATACTCTCTTATGCATTATACACTTGTTAGAACGTCCAAGGACTCATCCTACACTCTCTACGTCCATTAGGGTACCAAGCAATGTTTAGGATCATTCTAAATGTTCGTATATGTCTTAATACACATTCCTAGACCATTCTAAGCCTTTAGATTACTCTCTTAACCATTCTACACTTGTTAGAACCTCCAAGGACTCATGCTACACCCTCTAAGTCCCTTCGGGTACCAAGCAATGTTTAGGATCATACTAATGGTTCTTATATGTCCTAATACACATTCCTAGACCATTCTAAGCCTTTAGAATACTCTCTTAACCATTCTACACTTGTTAGAACCTCCAAGGACTCATGCTACACCCTCTACGTCCCTTGGGGTACCAAGCAATGTTTAGGATCATTCTAATGGTTCTTCTAAGTCCTAATACACATTCCTAGACCATTCTAAGCCTTTAGAATACTCTCTTAACCATTCTACACTTGTTAGAACCTCCAAGGACTCATGCTACACCCTCTACGTCCCTTGGGGTACCAAGCAATGTTTAGGATCATTCTAATGGTTCTTATAAGTCCTAATACACATTCCTAGACCATTCTAAGCCTTTAGAATACTCTCTTAACCATTATACACTTGTTAGAACGTCCAAGGACTCATCCTACACTCTCTACGTCCATTAGGGTACCAAGCAATGTTTAGGATCATTCTAAATGTTCGTATATGTCTTAATACACATTCCTAGACCATTCTAAGCCTTTAGAATACTCTCTTAACCATTATACACTTGTTAGAATGTCCAAGGACTCATCCTACACCCTCTACGTCCCATGGGGTACCAAGCAATGTTTAGGATCATTCTAATTGTTCTTATTAGTCCTAATACACATTCCTAGACCATTCTATGCCTTTAGAATACTCTCTTAACCATTCTACACTTGTTAGAACCTCCAAGGAATCATGCTACACCCTCTACGTCCCTTGGGGTACCAAGCAATGTTTAGGATCATTCTAATGGTTCTTATAAGTCCTAATACACATTCCTAGACCATTCTAAGCCTTTAGAATACTCTCTTAACCATTATACACTTGTTAGAACTTCCAAGGACTCATCCTACACTCTCTACGTCCCAAGGGGTACCAAGCAATGTTTAGGATCATTCTAAATGTTCGTATATGTCTTAATACACATTCCTAGACCATTCTAAGCCTTTAGATTACTCTCTTAACCATTCTACACTTGTTAGAACCTACAAGGACTCATGCTACACCCTCTACGTCCCTTGGGGTACCAAGCAATGTTTAGGATCATTCTAATGGTTCTTCTAAGTCCTAATACACATTCCTAGACCATTCTAAGCCTTTAGAATACTCTCTTAACCATTATACACTTGTTCGAACGTCCAAGGACTCATCCTACACTCTCTACGTCCATTAGGGTACCAAGCAATGTTTAGGATCATTCTAAATGTTCGTATATGTCTTAATACACATTCCTAGACCATTCTAAGCCTTTAGATTACTCTCTTAACCATTCTACACTTGTTAGAACCTCCAAGGACTCATGCTACACCCTCTAAGTCCCTTCGGGTACCAAGCAATGTTTAGGATTATACTAATGGTTCTTATAAGTCCTAATAAACATTCCTAGACCATTCTAAGCCTTTAGAGAACTCTCTTAACCATTCTACACTTGTTAGAACCTCCAAGGACTCATGCTACACCCTCTACGTCCCTTGGGGTACCAAGCAATGTTTAGGATCATTCTAATGGTTCTTATAAGTCCTACCTAATACACATTCCTAGACCATTCTAAGCCTTTAGAATACTCTCTTAACCATTCTACACTTGTTAGAACCTCCAAGGACTCATGCTACACCCTCTACGTCCCTTGGGGTACCAAGCAATGTTTAGGATCATTCTAATGGTTCTTATAAGTCCTAATACACATTCCTAGACCATTCTAAGCCTTTAGAATACTCTCTTAACCATTATACACTTGTTAGAACGTCCAAGGACTCATCCTACACTCTCTACGTCCATTAGGGTACCAAGCAATGTTTAGGATCATTGTAAATGTTCGTATATGTCTTAATACACATTCCTAGACCATTCTAAGCCTTTAGATTACTCTCTTAACCATTCTACACTTGTTAGAACCTCCAAGGACTCATGCTACACCCTCTAAGTCCCTTCGGGTACCAAGCAATGTTTAGGATCATACTAATGGTTCTTATATGTCCTAATACACATTCCTAGACCATTCTAAGCCTTTAGAATACTCTCTTAACCATTCTACACTTGTTAGAACCTCCAAGGACTCATGCTACACCCTCTACGTCCCTTGGGGTACCAAGCAATGTTTAGGATCATTCTAATGGTTCTTATAAGTCCTAATACACATTCCTAGACCATTCTAAGCCTTTAGAATACTCTCTTAACCATTCTACACTTGTTAGAACCTCCAAGGACTCATGCTACACCCTCTACGTCCCTTGGGGTACCAAGCAATGTTTAGGATCATTCTAATGGTTCTTATAAGTCCTAATACACATTCCTAGACCATTCTAAGCCTTTAGAATACTCTCTTAATCATTATACACTTGTTAGAACGTCCAAGGACTTATCCTACACTCTCTACGTCCATTAGGATACCAAGCAATGTTTAGGATCATTCTAAATGTTCGTATATGTCTTAATACACATTCCTAGACCATTCTAAGCCTTTAGAATACTCTCTTAACCATTATACACTTGTTAGAATGTCCAAGGACTCATCCTACACCCTCTACGTCCCATGGGGTACCAAGCAATGTTTAGGATCATTCTAATTGTTCTTATTAGTCCTAATACACATTCCTAGACCATTCTATGCCTTTAGAATACTCTCTTAACCATTCTACACTTGTTAGAACCTCCAAGGAATCATGCTACACCCTCTACGTCCCTTGGGGTACCAAGCAATGTTTAGGATCATTCTAATGGTTCTTATAAGTCCTAATACACATTCCTAGACCATTCTAAGCCTTTAGAATACTCTCTTAAGCATTATACACTTGTTAGAACGTCCAACGACTCATCCTACACTCTCTACGTCCATTAGGGTACCAAGCAATGTTTAGGATCATTCTAAATGTTCGTATATGTCTTAATACACATTCCTAGACCATTCTAAGCCTTTAGATTACTCTCTTAACCATTCTACACTTGTTAGAACCTCCAAGGACTCATGCTACACCCTCTAAGTCCCTTCGGGTACCAAGCAATGTTTAGGATTATACTAATGGTTCTTATAAGTCCTAATAAACATTCCTAGACCATTCTAAGCCTTTAGAGAACTCTCTTAACCATTCTACACTTGTTAGAACCTCCAAGGACTCATGCCACACCCTCTACGTCCCTTGGGGTACCAAGCAATGTTTAGGATCATTCTAATGGTTCTTATAAGTCCTAATACACATTCCTAGACCATTCTAAGCCTTTAGAATACTCTCTTAACCATTCTACACTTGTTAGAACCTCCAAGGAATCATGCTACACCCTCTAAGTCCCTTCGGGTACCAAGCAATGTTTAGGATCATACTAATGGTTCTTATATGTCCTAATACACATTCCTAGACCATTCTAAGCCTTTAGAATACTCTCTTAACCATTCTACACTTGTTAGAACCTCCAAGGACTCATGCTACACCCTCTACGTCCCTTGGGGTACCAAGCAATGTTTAGGATCATTCTAATGGTTCTTATAAGTCCTAATACACATTCCTAGACCATTCTAAGCCTTTAGAATACTCTCTTAACCATTATACACTTGTTAGAACGTCCAAGGACTCATCCTACACTCTCTACGTCCATTAGGGTACCAAGCAATGTTTAGGATCATTCTAAATGTTCGTATATGTGTTAAAACACATTCCTAGACCATTCTAAGCCTTTAGATTACTCTCTTAACCATTCTACACTTGTTAGAACCTCCAAGGACTCATGCTACACCCTCTAAGTCCCTTCGGGTACCAAGCAATGTTTAGGATTATACTAATGGTTCTTATAAGTCCTAATAAACATTCCTACACCATTCTAAGCCTTTAGAATACTCTCTTAACCATTCTACACTTGTTAGAACGTCCAAGGACTCATCCTACACTCTCTACGTCCATTAGGGTACCAAGCAATGTTTAGGATCATTCTAAATGTTCGTATATGTCTTAATACACATTCCTAGACCATTCTAAGCCTTTAGATTACTCTCTTAACCATTATACACTTGTTAGAATGTCCAAGGACTCATCCTACACCCTCTACGTCCCATGGGGTACCAAGCAATGTTTAGGATCATTCTAATTGTTCTTATTAGTCCTAATACACATTCCTAGACTATTCTAAGCCTTTAGAATACTCTCTTAACCATTCTACACTTGTTAGAACCTCCAAGGACTCATGCTACACCCTCTACGTCCCTTGGGGTACCAAGCAATGTTTAGGATCATTCTAATGGTTCTTATAAGTCCTACCTAATACACATTCCTAGACCATTCTAAGCCTTTAGAATACTCTCTTAACCATTCTACACTTGTTAGAACCTCCAAGGACTCATGCTACACCCTCTACGTCCCTTGGGGTACCAAGCAATGTTTAGGATCATTCTAATGGTTCTTATAAGTCCTAATACACATTCCTAGACCATTCTAAGCCTTTAGAATACTGTCTTAACCATTATACACTTG
Source organism: Crotalaria pallida (assembly GCA_037953625.1). Lineage (NCBI taxonomy): Eukaryota > Viridiplantae > Streptophyta > Magnoliopsida > Fabales > Fabaceae > Crotalaria > Crotalaria pallida. The sequence continues at coordinate 101,467,917 of CM075654.1, read as the reverse complement.
TTAGAACGTCCAAGGACTCATCCTACACTCTCTACGTCCATTAGGGTACCAAGCAATGTTTAGGATCATTGTAAATGTTCGTATATGTCTTAATACACATTCCTAGACCATTCTAAGCCTTTAGATTACTCTCTTAACCATTCTACACTTGTTAGAACCTCCAAGGACTCATGCTACACCCTCTAAGTCCCTTCGGGTACCAAGCAATGTTTAGGATCATACTAATGGTTCTTATATGTCCTAATACACATTCCTAGACCATTCTAAGCCTTTAGAATACTCTCTTAACCATTCTACACTTGTTAGAACGTCCAAGGACTCATCCTACACTCTCTACGTCCATTAGGGTACCAAGCAATGTTTAGGATCATTCTAAATGTTCGTATATGTCTTAATACACATTCCTAGACCATTCTAAGCCTTTAGATTACTCTCTTAACCATTATACACTTGTTAGAATGTCCAAGGACTCATCCTACACCCTCTACGTCCCATGGGGTACCAAGCAATGTTTAGGATCATTCTAATTGTTCTTATTAGTCCTAATACACATTCCTAGACCATTCTAAGCCTTTAGAATACTCTCTTAACCATTCTACACTTGTTAGAACCTCCAAGGACTCATGCTACACCCTCTAAGTCCCTTCGGGTACCAAGCAATGTTTAGGATCATACTAATGGTTCTTATATGTCCTAATACACATTCCTAGACCATTCTAAGCCTTTAGAATACTCTCTTAACCATTATACACTTGTTAGAACGTCCAAGGACTCATCCTACACTCTCTACGTCCATTAGGGTACCAAGCAATGTTTAGGATCATTCTAAATGTTCGTATATGTCTTAATACACATTCCTAGACCATTCTAAGCCTTTAGAATACTCTCTTAACCATTATACACTTGTTAGAATGTCCAAGGACTCATCCTACACCCTCTACGTCCCATGGGGTACCAAGCAATGTTTAGGATCATTCTAATTGTTCTTATTAGTCCTAATACACATTCCTAGACCATTCTAAGCCTTTAGAATACTCTCTTAAGCATTATACACTTGTTAGAACGTCCAAGGACTCATCCTACACTCTCTACGTCCATTAGGGTACCAAGCAATGTTTAGGATCATTCTAAATGTTCGTATATGTCTTAATACACATTCCTAGACCATTCTAAGCCTTTAGATTACTCTCTTAACCATTCTACACTTGTTAGAACCTCCAAGGACTCATGCTACACCCTCTAAGTCCCTTCGGGTACCAAGCAATGTTTAGGATCATACTAATGGTTCTTATATGTCCTAATACACATTCCTAGACCATTCTAAGCCTTTAGAATACTCTCTTAAGCATTATACACTTGTTAGAACGTCCAAGGACTCATCCTACACTCTCTACGTCCATTAGGGTACCAAGCAATGTTTAGGATCATTCTAAATGTTCGTATATGTCTTAATACACATTCCTAGACCATTCTAAGCCTTTAGATTACTCTCTTAACCATTCTACACTTGTTAGAACCTCCAAGGACTCATGCTACACCCTCTAAGTCCCTTCGGGTACCAAGCAATGTTTAGGATCATACTAATGGTTCTTATATGTCCTAATACACATTCCTAGACCATTCTAAGCCTTTAGAGAACTCTCTTAACCATTCTACACTTGTTAGAACCTCCAAGGACTCATGCTACACCCTCTACGTCCCTTGGGGTACCAAGCAATGTTTAGGATCATTCTAATGGTTCTTATAAGTCCTAATACACATTCCTAGACCATTCTAAGCCTTTAGAATACTCTCTTAACCATTATACACTTGTTAGAACGTCCAAGGACTCATCCTACACCCTCTACGTCCCTTGGGGTACCAAGCAATGTTTAGGATCATTCTAATGGTTCTTATAAGTCCTAATACACATTCCTAGACCATTCTAAGCCTTTAGAATACTCTCTTAACCATTCTACACTTGTTAGAACCTCCAAGGACTCATGCTACACCCTCTACGTCCCTTGGGGTACCAAGCAATGTTTAGGATCATTCTAATGGTTCTTATAAGTCCTAATACACATTCCTAGACCATTCTAAGCCTTTAGAATACTCTCTTAACCATTATACACTTGTTAGAACGTCCAAGGACTCATGCTACACCCTCTACGTCCCTTGGGGTACCAAGCAATGTTTAGGATCATTCTAATGGTTCTTATAAGTCCTAATACACATTCCTAGACCATTCTAAGCCTTTAGAATACTCTCTTAACCATTATACACTTGTTAGAACGTCCAAGGACTCATCCTACACCCTCTACGTCCCTTGGGGTACCAAGCAATGTTGAGGATCATTCTAAATGTTCGTATATGTCTTAATACACATTCCTAGACCATTCTAAGCCTTTAGATTACTCTCTTAACCATTCTACACTTGTTAGAACCTCCAAGGACTCATGCTACACCCTCGAAGTCCCTTCGGGTACCAAGCAATGTTTAGGATCATACTAATGGTTCTTATATGTCCTAATACACATTCCTAGACCATTCTAAGCCTTTAGAATACTCTCTTAACCATTATACACTTGTTAGAACGTCCAAGGACTCATCCTACACTCTCTACGTCCATTAGGGTACCAAGCAATGTTTAGGATCATTCTAAATGTTCGTATATGTCTTAATACACATTCCTAGACCATTCTAAGCCTTTAGAATACTCTCTTAACCATTATACACTTGTTAGAATGTCCAAGGACTCATCCTACACCCTCTACGTCCCATGGGGTACCAAGCAATGTTTAGGATCATTCTAATTGTTCTTATTAGTCCTAATACACATTCCTAGACCATTCTAAGCCTTTAGAATACTCTCTTAAGCATTATACACTTGTTAGAACGTCCAAGGACTCATCCTACACTCTCTACGTCCATTAGGGTACCAAGCAATGTTTAGGATCATTCTAAATGTTCGTATATGTCTTAATACACATTCCTAGACCATTCTAAGCCTTTAGATTACTCTCTTAACCATTCTACACTTGTTAGAACCTCCAAGGACTCATGCTACACCCTCTAAGTCCCTTCGGGTACCAAGCAATGTTTAGGATCATACTAATGGTTCTTATATGTCCTAATACACATTCCTAGACCATTCTAAGCCTTTAGAATACTCTCTTAAGCATTATACACTTGTTAGAACGTCCAAGGACTCATCCTACACTCTCTACGTCCATTAGGGTACCAAGCAATGTTTAGGATCATTCTAAATGTTCGTATATGTCTTAATACACATTCCTAGACCATTCTAAGCCTTTAGATTACTCTCTTAACCATTCTACACTTGTTGGAACCTCCAAGGACTCATGCTACACCCTCTAAGTCCCTTCGGGTACCAAGCAATGTTTAGGATCATACTAATGGTTCTTATAAGTCCTAATAAACATTCCTAGACCATTCTAAGCCTTTAGAGAACTCTCTTAACCATTCTACACTTGTTAGAACCTCCAAGGACTCATGCTACACCCTCTACGTCCCTTGGTGTACCAAGCAATGTTTAGGATCATTCTAATGGTTCTTATAAGTCCTAATACACATTCCTAGACCATTCTAAGCCTTTAGAATACTCTCTTAACCATTATACACTTGTTAGAACGTCCAAGGACTCATCCTACACCCTCTACGTCCCTTGGGGTACCAAGCAATGTTTAGGATCATTCTAATGGTTCTTATAAGTCCTAATACACATTCCTAGACCATTCTAAGCCTTTAGAATACTCTCTTAAGCATTATACACTTGTTAGAACGTCCAAGGACTCATCCTACACTCTCTACGTCCATTAGGGTACCAAGCAATGTTTAGGATCATTCTAAATGTTCGTATATGTCTTAATACACATTCCTAGACCATTCTAAGCCTTTAGAATAATCTCTTAACCATTATACACTTGTTAGAATGTCCAAGGACTCATCCTACACCCTCTACGTCCCATGGGGTACCAAGCAATGTTTAGGATCATTCTAATTGTTCTTATTAGTCCTAATACACATTCCTAGACCATTCTAAGCCTTTAGAATACTCTCTTAAGCATTATACACTTGTTAGAACGTCCAAGGACTCATCCTACACTCTCTACGTCCATTAGGGTACCAAGCAATGTTTAGGATCATTCTAAATGTTCGTATATGTCTTAATACACATTCCTAGACCATTCTAAGCCTTTAGATTACTCTATTAACCATTCTACACTTGTTAGAACCTCCAAGGACTCATGCTACACCCTCTAAGTCCCTTCGGGTACCAAGCAATGTTTAGGATCATACTAATGGTTCTTATATGTCCTAATACACATTCCTAGACCATTCTAAGCCTTTAGAATACTCTCTTAACCATTATACACTTGTTAGAACGTCCAAGGACTCATCCTACACTCTCTACGTCCATTAGGGTACCAAGCAATGTTTAGGATCATTCTAAATGTTCGTATATGTCTTAATACACATTCCTAGACCATTCTAAGCCTTTAGATTACTCTCTTAACCATTCTACACTTGTTGGAACCTCCAAGGACTCATGCTACACCCTCTAAGTCCCTTCGGGTACCAAGCAATGTTTAGGATCATACTAATGGTTCTTATAAGTCCTAATAAACATTCCTAGACCATTCTAAGCCTTTAGAGAACTCTCTTAACCATTCTACACTTGTTAGAACCTCCAAGGACTCATGCTACACCCTCTACGTCCCTTGGGGTACCAAGCAATGTTTAGGATCATTCTAATGGTTCTTATAAGTCCTAATACACATTCCTAGACCATTCTAAGCCTTTAGAATACTCTCTTAACCATTATACACTTGTTAGAACGTCCAAGGACTCATCCTACACCCTCTACGTCCCTTGGGGTACCAAGCAATGTTTAGGATCATTCTAATGGTTCTTATAAGTCCTAATACACATTCCTAGACCATTCTAAGCCTTTAGAATACTCTCTTAACCATTATACACTTGTTAGAACGTCCAAGGACTCATCCTACACTCTCTACGTCCATTAGGGTACCAAGCAATGTTTAGGATCATTCTAAATGTTCGTATATGTCTTAATACACATTCCTAGACCATTCTAAGCCTTTAGAATACTCTCTTAACCATTATACACTTGTTAGAATGTCCAAGGACTCATCCTACACCCTCTACGTCCCATGGGGTACCAAGCAATGTTTAGGATCATTCTAATTGTTCTTATTAGTCCTAATACACATTCCTAGACCATTCTAAGCCTTTAGAATACTCTCTTAAGCATTATACACTTCTTAGAACGTCCAAGTACTCATCCTACACTCTCTACGTCCATTAGGGTACCAAGCAATGTTTAGGATCATTCTAAATGTTCGTATATGTCTTAATACACATTCCTAGACCATTCTAAGCCTTTAGATTACTCTCTTAACCATTCTACACTTGTTAGAACCTCCAAGGACTCATGCTACACCCTCTAAGTCCCTTCGGGTACCAAGCAATGTTTAGGATCATACTAATGGTTCTTATATGTCCTAATACACATTCCTAGACCATTCTAAGCCTTTAGAATACTCTCTTAAGCATTATACACTTGTTAGAACGTCCAAGGACTCATCCTACACTCTCTACGTCCATTAGGGTACCAAGCAATGTTTAGGATCATTCTAAATGTTCGTATATGTCTTAATACACATTCCTAGACCATTCTAAGCCTTTAGATTACTCTCTTAACCATTCTACACTTGTTAGAACCTCCAAGGGCTCATGCTACACCCTCTAAGTCCCTTCGGGTACCAAGCAATGTTTAGGATCATACTAATGGTTCTTATATGTCCTAATACACATTCCTAGACCATTCTAAGCCTTTAGAATACTCTCTTAACCATTCTACACTTGTTAGAACCTCCAAGGACTCATGCTACACCCTCTACGTCCCTTGGGGTACCAAGCAATGTTTAGGATCATTCTAATGGTTCTTCTAAGTCCTAATACACATTCCTAGACCATTCTAAGCCTTTAGAATACTCTCTTAACCATTATACACTTGTTAGAACGTCCAAGGACTCATCCTACACTCTCTACGTCCATTAGGGTACCAAGCAATGTTTAGGATCATTCTAAATGTTCGTATATGTCTTAATACACATTCCTAGACCATTCTAAGCCTTTAGATTACTCTCTTAACCATTCTACACTTGTTGGAACCTCCAAGGACTCATGCTACACCCTCTAAGTCCCTTCGGGTACCAAGCAATGTTTAGGATCATACTAATGGTTCTTATAAGTCCTAATAAACATTCCTAGACCATTCTAAGCCTTTAGAGAACTCTCTTAACCATTCTACACTTGTTAGAATGTCCAAAGACTCATCCTACACCCTCTACGTCCCATGGGGTACCAAGCAATGTTTAGGATCATTCTAATTGTTCTTATTAGTCCTAATACACATTCCTAGACCATTCTAAGCCTTTAGAATACTCTCTTAAGCATTATACACTTGTTAGAACGTCCAAGGACTCATCCTACACTCTCTACGTCCATTAGGGTACCAAGCAATGTTTAGGATCATTCTAAATGTTCGTATATGTCTTAATACACATTCCTAGACCATTCTAAGCCTTTAGATTACTCTCTTAACCATTCTACACTTGTTGGAACCTCCAAGGACTCATGCTACACCCTCTAAGTCCCTTCGGGTACCAAGCAATGTTTAGGATCATACTAATGGTTCTTATAAGTCCTAATAAACATTCCTAGACCATTCTAAGCCTTTAGAGAACTCTCTTAACCATTCTACACTTGTTAGAACCTCCAAGGACTCATGCTACACCCTCTACGTCCCTTGGGGTACCAAGCAATGTTTAGGATCATTCTAATGGTTCTTATAAGTCCTAATACACATTCCTAGACCATTCTAAGCCTTTAGAATACTCTCTTAACCATTATACACTTGTTAGAACGTCCAAGGACTCATCCTACACCCTCTACGTCCCTTGGGGTACCAAGCAATGTTTAGGATCATTCTAATGGTTCTTATAAGTCCTAATACACATTCCTAGACCATTCTAAGCCTTTAGAATACTCTCTTAACCATTATACGCTTGTTAGAACGTCCAAGGACTCATCCTACACTCTTTACGTCCATTAGGGTACCAAGCAATGTTTAGGATCATTCTAAATGTTCGTATATGTCTTAATACACATTCCTAGACCATTCTAAGCCTTTAGAATACTCTCTTAACCATTATACACTTGTTAGAATGTCCAAGGACTCATCCTACACCCTCTACGTCCCATGGGGTACCAAGCAATGTTTAGGATCATTCTAATTGTTCTTATTAGTCCTAATACACATTCCTAGACCATTCTAAGCCTTTAGAATACTCTCTTAAGCATTATACACTTGTTAGAACGTCCAAGGACTCATCCTACACTCTCTACGTCCATTAGGGTACCAAGCAATGTTTAGGATCATTCTAAATGTTCGTATATGTCGTAATACACATTCCTAGACCATTCTAAGCCTTTAGATTACTCTCTTAACCATTCTACACTTGTTAGAACCTCCAAGGACTCATGCTACACCCTCTAAGTCCCTTCGGGTACCAAGCAATGTTTAGGATCATACTAATGGTTCTTATATGTCCTAATACACATTCCTAGACCATTCTAAGCCTTTAGAATACTCTCTTAAGCATTATACACTTGTTAGAACGTCCAAGGACTCATCCTACACTCTCTACGTCCATTAGGGTACCAAGCAATGTTTAGGATCATTCTAAATGTTCGTATATGTCTTAATACACATTCCTAGACCATTCTAAGCCTTTAGATTACTCTCTTAACCATTCTACACTTGTTAGAACCTCCAAGGGCTCATGCTACACCCTCTAAGTCCCTTCGGGTACCAAGCAATGTTTAGGATCATACTAATGGTTCTTATATGTCCTAATACACATTCCTAGACCATTCTAAGCCTTTAGAATACTCTCTTAACCATTCTACACTTGTTAGAACCTCCAAGGACTCATGCTACACCCTCTACGTCCCTTGGGGTACCAAGCAATGTTTAGGATCATTCTAATGGTTCTTCTAAGTCCTAATACACATTCCTAGACCATTCTAAGCCTTTAGAATACTCTCTTAACCATTATACACTTGTTAGAACGTCCAAGGACTCATCCTACACTCTCTACGTCCATTAGGGTACCAAGCAATGTTTAGGATCATTCTAAATGTTCGTATATGTCTTAATACACATTCCTAGACCATTCTAAGCCTTTAGATTACTCTCTTAACCATTCTACACTTGTTAGAACCTCCAAGGACTCATGCTACACCCTCTAAGTCCCTTCGGGTACCAAGCAATGTTGAGGATTATACTAATGGTTCTTATAAGTCCTAATAAACATTCCTAGACCATTCTAAGCCTTTAGAGAACTCTCTTAACCATTCTACACTTGTTAGAACCTCCAAGGACTCATGCTACACCCTCTACGTCCCTTGGGGTACCAAGCAATGTTTAGGATCATTCTAATGGTTCTTATAAGTCCTAATACACATTCCTAGACCATTCTAAGCCTTTAGAATACTCTCTTAACCATTATAACCTTGTTAGAACGTCCAAGGACTCATCCTTCACCCTCTACGTCCCTTGGGGTACCAAGCAATGTTTAGGATCATTCTAATGGTTCTTATAAGTCCTAATACACATTCCTAGACCATTCTAAGCCTTTAGAATACTCTCTTAACCATTCTACACTTGTTAGAACCTCCAAGGACTCATGCTACACCCTCTACGTCCCTTGGGGTACCAAGCAATGTTTAGGATCATTCTAATGGTTCTTATAAGTCCTAATACACATTCCTAGACCATTCTAAGCCTTTAGAATACTCTCTTAACCATTATACACATGTTAGAACGTCCAAGGACTCATGCTACACCCTCTACGTCCCTTGGGGTACCAAGCAATGTTTAGGATCATTCTAATGGTTCTTATAAGTCCTAATACACATTCCTAGACCATTCTAAGCCTTTAGAATACTCTCTTAACCATTATACACTTGTTAGAACGTCCAAGGACTCAACCTACACTCTCTACGTCCATTAGGGTACCAAGCAATGTTTAATATCATTCTAAATGTTCGTATATGTCTTAATACACATTCCTAGACCATTCTAAGCCTTTAGAATACTCTCTTAACCATTATACACTTGTTAGAATGTCCAAGGACTCATCCTACACCCTCTACGTCCCATGGGGTACCAAGCAATGTTTAGGATCATTCTAATTGTTCTTATTAGTCCTAATACACATTCCTAGACCATTCTAAGCCTTTAGAATACTCTCTTAAGCATTATACACTTGTTAGAACGTCCAAGGACTCATCCTACACTCTCTACGTCCATTAGGGTACCAAGCAATGTTTAGGATCATTCTAAATGTTCGTATATGTCTTAATACACATTCCTAGACCATTCTAAGCCTTTAGATTACTCTCTTAACCATTCTACACTTGTTAGAACCTCCAAGGACTCATGCTACACCCTCTAAGTCCCTTCGGGTACCAATCAATGTTTAGGATCATACTAATGGTTCTTATATGTCCTAATACACATTCCTAGACCATTCTAAGCCTTTAGAATACTCTCTTAAGCATTATACACTTGTTAGAACGTCCAAGGACTCATCCTACACTCTCTACGTCCATTAGGGTACCAAGCAATGTTTAGGATCATTCTAAATGTTCGTATTTGTCTTAATACACATTCCTAGACCATTCTAAGCCTTTAGATTTCTCTCTTAACCATTCTACACTTGTTAGAACCTCCAAGGACTCATGCTACACCCTCTAAGTCCCTTCGGGTACCAAGCAATGTTTAGGATCATACTAATGGTTCTTATAAGTCCTAATAAACATTCCTAGACCATTCTAAGCCTTTAGAGAACTCTCTTAACCATTCTACACTTGTTAGAACCTCCAAGGACTCATGCTACACCCTCTACGTCCCTTGGGGTACCAAGCAATGTTTAGGATCATTCTAATGGTTCTTATAAGTCCTAATACACATTCCTAGACCATTCTAAGCCTTTAGAATACTCTCTTAACCATTATACACTTGTTAGAACGTCCAAGGACTCATCCTACACCCTCTACGTCCCTTGGGGTACCAAGCAATGTTTAGGATCATTCTAATGGTTCTTATAAGTCCTAATACACATTCCTAGACCATTCTAAGCCTTTAGAATACTCTCTTAACCATTATACACTTGTTAGAACGTCCAAGGACTCATCCTACACTCTCTACGTCCATTAGGGTACCAAGCAATGTTTAGGATCATTCTAAATGTTCGTATATGTCTTAATACACATTCCTAGACCATTCTAAGCCTTTAGAATACTCTCTTAACCATTATACACTTGTTAGAATGTCCAAGGACTCATCCTACACCCTCTACGTCCCATGGGGTACCAAGCAATGTTTAGGATCATTCTAATTGTTCTTATTAGTCCTAATACACATTCCTAGACCATTCTAAGCCTTTAGAATACTCTCTTAAGCATTATACACTTGTTAGAACGTCCAAGGACTCATCCTACACTCTCTACGTCCATTAGGGTACCAAGCAATGTTTAGGATCATTCTAAATGTTCGTATATGTCTTAATACACATTCCTAGACCATTCTAAGCCTTTAGATTACTCTCTTAACCATTCTACACTTGTTAGAACCTCCAAGGACTCATGCTACACCCTCTAAGTCCCTTCGGGTACCAATCAATGTTTAGGATCATACTAATGGTTCTTATATGTCCTAATACACATTCCTAGACCATTCTAAGCCTTTAGAATACTCTCTTAAGCATTATACACTTGTTAGAACGTCCAAGGACTCATCCTACACTCTCTACGTCCATTAGGGTACCAAGCAATGTTTAGGATCATTCTAAATGTTCGTATTTGTCTTAATACACATTCCTAGACCATTCTAAGCCTTTAGATTACTCTCTTAACCATTCTACACTTGTTAGAACCTCCAAGGACTCATGCTACACCCTCTAAGTCCCTTCGGGTACCAAGCAATGTTTAGGATCATACTAATGGTTCTTACAAGTCCTAATAAACATTCCTAGACCATTCTAAGCCTTTAGAGAACTCTCTTAACCATTCTACACTTGTTAGAACCTCCAAGGACTCATGCTACACCCTCTACGTCCCTTGGGGTACCAAGCAATGTTTAGGATCATTCTAATGGTTCTTATAAGTCCTAATACACATTCCTAGACCATTCTAAGCCTTTAGAATACTCTCTTAACCATTATACACTTGTTAGAACGTCCAAGGACTCATCCTACACCCTCTACGTCCCTTGGGGTACCAAGCAATGTTTAGGATCATTCTAATGGTTCTTTTAAGTCCTAATACACATTCCTAGACCATACTAAGCCTTTAGAATACATTCTTAACCATTCTACACTTGTTAGAACCTCCAAGGACTCATGCTACACCCTCTACGTCCCTTGGGGTACCAAGCAATGTTTAGGATCATTCTAATGGTTCTTATAAGTCCTAATACACATTCCTAGACCATTCTAAGCCTTTAGAATACTCTCTTAACCATTCTACACTTGTTAGAACCTCCAAGGACTCATGCTACACCCTCTACGTCCCTTCGGGTACCAGGCAATGTTTAGGATCATTCTAATGGTTCTTTTAAGTCCTAATACACATTCCTAGACCATTCTAAGCCTTTAGAATACATTCTTGTCCATTCTACACTTGTCAGAACCTCTAAGGACTCATGCTACAACCTCTACGTCCCTTCGGGTACCAAGCAATGTTTAGGATCATTCAAAATGTTCGTATATGTCCTAATACACATTCCTAGACCATTGTAAGCCTTTAGAATACATTCATAACCATTCTACACTTGTTAGAACCTCCAAAGACTCATGCTACACCCTCTACGTCCCTTCGGGTACCAAGCAATGTTTAGGATTATACTAATGGTTCTTATAAGTCCTAATAAACATTCCTAGACCATTCTAAGCCTTTAGAGAACTCTCTTAACCATTCTACACTTGTTAGAACCTCCAAGGACTCATGCTACACCCTCTACGTCCCTTGGGGTACCAAGCAATGTTTAGGATCATTCTAATGGTTCTTATAAGTCCTAATACACATTCCTAGACCATTCTAAGCCTTTAGAATACTCTCTTAACCATTATACACTTGTTAGAACGTCCAAGGACTCATCCTACACCCTCTACGTCCCTTGGGGTACCAAGCAATGTTTAGGATCATTCTAATGGTTCTTATAAGTCCTAATACACATTCCTAGACCATTCTAAGCCTTTAGAATACTCTCTTAACCATTATACACTTGTTAGAACGTCCAAGGACTCATCCTACACTCTCTACGTCCATTAGGGTACCAAGCAATGTTTAGGATCATTCTAAATGTTCGTATATGTCTTAATACACATTCCTAGACCATTCTAAGCCTTTAGAATACTCTCTTAACCATTATACACTTGTTAGAATGTCCAAGGACTCATCCTACACCCTCTACGTCCCATGGGGTACCAAGCAATGTTTAGGATCATTCTAATTGTTCTTATTAGTCCTAATACACATTCCTAGACCATTCTATGCCTTTAGAATACTCTGTTAACCATTCTACACTTGTTAGAACCTCCAAGGAATCATGCTACACCCTCTACGTCCCTTGGGGTACCAAGCAATGTTTAGGATCATTCTAATGGTTCTTATAAGTCCTAATACACATTCCTAGACCATTCTAAGCCTTTAGAATACTCTCTTAACCATTATACACTTGTTAGAACGTCCAAGGACTCATCCTACACTCTCTACGTCCCAAGGGGTACCAAGCAATGTTTAGGATCATTCTAAATGTTCGTATATGTCTTAATACACATTCCTAGACCATTCTAAGCCTTTAGATTATTCTCTTAACCATTCTACACTTGTTAGAACCTCCAAGGACTCATGCTACACCCTCTACGTCCCTTGGGGTACCAAGCAATGTTTAGGATCATTCTAATGGTTCTTCTAAGTCCTAATACACATTCCTAGACCATTCTAAGCCTTTAGAATACTCTCTTAACCATTATACACTTGTTAGAACGTCCAAGGACTCATCCTACACTCTCTACGTCCATTAGGGTACCAAGCAATGTTTAGGATCATTCTAAATGTTCGTATATGTCTTAATACACATTCCTAGACCATTCTAAGCCTTTAGATTACTCTCTTAACCATTCTACACTTGTTAGAACCTCCAAGGACTCATGCTACACCCTCTAAGTCCCTTCGGGTACCAAGCAATGTTTAGGATTATACTAATGGTTCTTATAAGTCCTAATAAACATTCCTAGACCATTCTAAGCCTTTAGAGAACTCTCTTAACCATTCTACACTTGTTAGAACCTCCAAGGACTCATGCTACACCCTCTACGTCCCTTGGGGTACCAAGCAATGTTTAGGATCATTCTAATGGTTCTTATAAGTCCTAATACACATTCCTAGACCATTCTAAGCCTTTAGAATACTCTCTTAACCATTCTACACTTGTTAGAACCTCCAAGGACTCATGCTACACCCTCTACGTCCCTTGGGGTACCAAGCAATGTTTAGGATCATTCTAATGGTTCTTATAAGTCCTAATACACATTCCTAGACCATTCTAAGCCTTTAGAATACTCTCTTAAGCATTATACACTTGTTAGAACGTCCAAGGACTCATCCTACACTCTCTACGTCCATTAGGGTACCAAGCAATGTTTAGGATCATTCAAAATGTTCGTATATGTCTTAATACACATTCCTAGACCATTCTAAGCCTTTAGATTACTCTCTTAACCATTCTACACTTGTTAGAACCTCCAAGGACTCATGCTACACCCTCTAAGTCCCTTCGGGTACCAAGCAATGTTTAGGATCATACTAATGGTTCTTATAAGTCCTAATAAACATTCCTAGACCATTCTAAGCCTTTAGAGAACTCTCTTAACCATTCTACAATTGTTAGAACCTCCAAGGACTCATGCTACACCCTCTACGTCCCTTGGGGTACCAAGCAATGTTTAGGATCATTCTAATGGTTCTTATAAGTCCTAATACACATTCCTAGACCATTCTAAGCCTTTAGAATACTCTCTTAACCATTATACACTTGTTAGAACGTCCAAGGACTCATCCTACACCCTCTACGTCCCTTGGGGTACCAAGCAATGTTTAGGATCATTCTAATGGTTCTTATAAGTCCTAATACACATTCCTAGACCATTCTAAGCCTTTAGAATACTCTCTTAGGCATTATACACTTGTTAGAACGTCCAAGGACTCATCCTACACTCTCTACGTCCATTAGGGTACCAAGCAATGTTTAGGATCATTCTAAATGTTCGTATATGTCTTAATACACATTCCTAGACCATTCTAAGCCTTTAGATTACTCTCTTAACCATTCTACACTTGTTAGAACCTCCAAGGACTCATGCTACACCCTCTAAGTCCCTTCGGGTACCAAGCAATGTTTAGGATCATACTAATGGTTCTTATATGTCCTAATACACATTCCTAGACCATTCTAAGCCTTTAGAATACTCTCTTAACCATTCTACACTTGTTAGAACCTCCAAGGACTCATGCTACACCCTCTACGTCCCTTGGGGTACCAAGGAATGTTTAGGATCATTCTAATGGTTCTTCTAAGTCCTAATACACATTCCTAGACCATTCTAAGCCTTTAGAATACTCTCTTAACCATTATACACTTGTTAGAACGTCCAAGGACTCATCCTACACTCTCTACGTCCATTAGGGTACCAAGCAATGTTTAGGATCATTCTAAATGTTCGTATATGTCTTAATACACATTCCTAGACCATTCTAAGCCTTTAGATTACTCTCTTAACCATTCTACACTTGTTAGAACCTCCGAGGACTCATGCTACACCCTCTAAGTCCCTTCGGGTACCAAGCAATGTTTAGGATTATACTAATGGTTCTTATAAGTCCTAATAAACATTCCTAGACCATTCTAAGCCTTTAGAGAACTCTCTTAACCATTCTACACTTGTTAGAACCTCCAAGGACTCATGCTACACCCTCTACGTCCCTTGGGGTACCAAGCAATGTTTAGGATCATTCTAATGGTTCTTATAAGTCCTAATACACATTCCTAGACCATTCTAAGCCTTTAGAATACTCTCTTAACCATTATACACTTGTTAGAACGTCCAAGGACTCATCCTACACCCTCTACGTCCCTTGGGGTACCAAGCAATGTTTAGGATCATTCTAATGGTTCTTATAAGTCCTAATACACATTCCTAGACCATTCTAAGCCTTTAGAATACTCTCTTAACCATTATACACTTGTTAGAACGTCCAAGGACTCATCCTACACTCTCTACGTCCATTAGGGTACCAAGCAATGTTTAGGATCATTCTAAATGTTCGTATATGTCTTAATACACATTCCTAGACCATTCTAAGCCTTTAGAATACTCTCTTAACCATTATACACTTGTTAGAATGTCCAAGGACTCATCCTACACCCTCTACGTCCCATGGGGTACCAAGCAATGTTTAGGATCATTCTAATTGTTCTTATTAGTCCTAATACACATTCCTAGACCATTCTATGCCTTTAGAATACTCTGTTAACCATTCTACACTTGTTAGAACCTCCAAGGAATCATGCTACACCCTCTACGTCCCTTGGGGTACCAAGCAATGTTTAGGATCATTCTAATGGTTCTTATAAGTCCTAATACACATTCCTAGACCATTCTAAGCCTTTAGAATACTCTCTTAACCATTATACACTTGTTAGAACGTCCAAGGACTCATCCTACACTCTCTACGTCCCAAGGGGTACCAAGCAATGTTTAGGATCATTCTAAATGTTCGTATATGTCTTAATACACATTCCTAGACCATTCTAAGCCTTTAGATTATTCTCTTAACCATTCTACACTTGTTAGAACCTCCAAGGACTCATGCTACACCCTCTACGTCCCTTGGGGTACCAAGCAATGTTTAGGATCATTCTAATGGTTCTTCTAAGTCCTAATACACATTCCTAGACCATTCTAAGCCTTTAGAATACTCTCTTAACCATTATACACTTGTTAGAACGTCCAAGGACTCATCCTACACTCTCTACGTCCATTAGGGTACCAAGAAATGTTTAGGATCATTCTAAATGTTCGTATATGTCTTAATACACATTCCTAGACCATTCTAAGCCTTTAGATTACTCTCTTAACCATTCTACACTTGTTAGAACCTCCAAGGACTCATGCTACACCCTCTAAGTCCCTTCGGGTACCAGGCAATGTTTAGGATTATACTAATGGTTCTTATAAGTCCTAATAAACATTCCTAGACCATTCTAAGCCTTTAGAGAACTCTCTTAACCATTCTACACTTGTTAGAACCTCCAAGGACTCATGCTACACCCTCTACGTCCCTTGGGGTACCAAGCAATGTTTAGGATCATTCTAATGGTTCTTATAAGTCCTAATACACATTCCTAGACCATTCTAAGCCTTTAGAATACTCTCTTAACCATTCTACACTTGTTAGAACCTCCAAGGACTCATGCTACACCCTCTACGTCCCTTGGGGTACCAAGCAATGTTTAGGATCATTCTAATGGTTCTTATAAGTCCTAATACACATTCCTAGACCATTCTAAGCCTTTAGAATACTCTCTTAACCATTATACACTTGTTAGAACGTCCAAGGACTCATCCTACACCCTCTACGTCCCTTGGGGTACCAAGCAATGTTTAGGATCATTCTAATGGTTCTTATAAGTCCTAATACACATTCCTAGACCATTCTAAGCCTTTAGAATACTCTCTTAACCATTATACACTTGTTAGAACGTCCAAGGACTCATCCTACACTCTCTACGTCCATTAGGGTACCAAGCAATGTTTAGGATCATTCTAAATGTTCGTATATGTCTTAATACACATTCCTAGACCATTCTAAGCCTTTAGAATACTCTCTTAACCATTATACACTTGTTAGAATGTCCAAGGACTCATCCTACACCCTCTACGTCCCATGGGGTACCAAGCAATGTTTAGGATCATTCTAATTGTTCTTATTAGTCCTAATACACATTCCTAGACCATTCTATGCCTTTAGAATACTCTGTTAACCATTCTACACTTGTTAGAACCTCCAAGGAATCATGCTACACCCTCTACGTCCCTTGGGGTACCAAGCAATGTTTAGGATCATTCTAATGGTTCTTATAAGTCCTAATACACATTCCTAGACCATTCTAAGCCTTTAGAATACTCTCTTAACCATTATACACTTGTTAGAACGTCCAAGGACTCATCCTACACTCTCTACGTCCCAAGGGGTACCAAGCAATGTTTAGGATCATTCTAAATGTTCGTATATGTCTTAATACACATTCCTAGACCATTCTAAGCCTTTAGATTATTCTCTTAACCATTCTACACTTGTTAGAACCTCCAAGGACTCATGCTACACCCTCTACGTCCCTTGGGGTACCAAGCAATGTTTAGGATCATTCTAATGGTTCTTCTAAGTCCTAATACACATTCCTAGACCATTCTAAGCCTTTAGAATACTCTCTTAACCATTATACACTTGTTAGAACGTCCAAGGACTCATCCTACACTCTCTACGTCCATTAGGGTACCAAGCAATGTTTAGGATCATTCTAAATGTTCGTATATGTCTTAATACACATTCCTAGACCATTCTAAGCCTTTAGATTACTCTCTTAACCATTCTACACTTGTTAGAACCTCCGAGGACTCATGCTACACCCTCTAAGTCCCTTCGGGTACCAAGCAATGTTTAGGATTATACTAATGGTTCTTATAAGTCCTAATAAACATTCCTAGACCATTCTAAGCCTTTAGAGAACTCTCTTAACCATTCTACACTTGTTAGAACCTCCAAGGACTCATGCTACACCCTCTACGTCCCTTGGGGTACCAAGCAATGTTTAGGATCATTCTAATGGTTCTTATAAGTCCTAATACACATTCCTAGACCATTCTAAGCCTTTAGAATACTCTCTTAACCATTATACACTTGTTAGAACGTCCAAGGACTCATCCTACACCCTCTACGTCCCTTGGGGTACCAAGCAATGTTTAGGATCATTCTAATGGTTCTTATAAGTCCTAATACACATTCCTAGACCATTCTAAGCCTTTAGAATACTCTCTTAACCATTATATACTTGTTAGAACGTCCAAGGACTCATCCTACACTCTCTACGTCCATTAGGGTACCAAGCAATGTTTAGGATCATTCTAAATGTTCGTATATGTCTTAATACACATTCCTAGACCATTCTAAGCCTTTAGAATACTCTCTTAACCATTATACACTTGTTAGAATGTCCAAGGACTCATCCTACACCCTCTACGTCCCATGGGGTACCAAGCAATGTTTAGGATCATTCTAATTGTTCTTATTAGTCCTAATACACATTCCTAGACCATTCTATGCCTTTAGAATACTCTGTTAACCATTCTACACTTGTTAGAACCTCCAAGGAATCATGCTACACCCTCTACGTCCCTTGGGGTACCAAGCAATGTTTAGGATCATTCTAATGGTTCTTATAAGTCCTAATACACATTCCTAGACCATTCTAAGCCTTTAGAATACTCTCTTAACCATTATACACTTGTTAGAACGTCCAAGGACTCATCCTACACTCTCTACGTCCCAAGGGGTACCAAGCAATGTTTAGGATCATTCTAAATGTTCGTATATGTCTTAATACACATTCCTAGACCATTCTAAGCCTTTAGATTATTCTCTTAACCATTCTACACTTGTTAGAACCTCCAAGGACTCATGCTACACCCTCTACGTCCCTTGGGGTACCAAGCAATGTTTAGGATCATTCTAATGGTTCTTCTAAGTCCTAATACACATTCCTAGACCATTCTAAGCCTTTAGAATACTCTCTTAACCATTATACACTTGTTAGAACGTCCAAGGACTCATCCTACACTCTCTACGTCCATTAGGGTACCAAGCAATGTTTAGGATCATTCTAAATGTTCGTATATGTCTTAATACACATTCCTAGACCATTCTAAGCCTTTAGATTACTCTCTTAACCATTCTACACTTGTTAGAACCTCCAAGGACTCATGCTACACCCTCTAAGTCCCTTCGGGTACCAAGCAATGTTTAGGATTATACTAATGGTTCTTATAAGTCCTAATAAACATTCCTAGACCATTCTAAGCCTTTAGAGAACTCTCTTAACCATTCTACACTTGTTAGAACCTCCAAGGACTCATGCTACACCCTCTACGTCCCTTGGGGTACCACGCAATGTTTAGGATCATTCTAATGGTTCTTATAAGTCCTAATACACATTCCTAGACCATTCTAAGCCTTTAGAATACTCTCTTAACCATTCTACACTTGTTAGAACCTCCAAGGACTCATGCTACACCCTCTACGTCCCTTGGGGTACCAAGCAATGTTTAGGATCATTCTAATGGTTCTTATAAGTCCTAATACACATTCCTAGACCATTCTAAGCCTTTAGAATACTCTCTTAACCATTATACACTTGTTAGAACGTCCAAGGACTCATCCTACACCCTCTACGTCCCTTGGGGTACCAAGCAATGTTTAGGATCATTCTAATGGTTCTTATAAGTCCTAATACACATTCCTAGACCATTCTAAGCCTTTAGAATACTCTCTTAACCATTATACACTTGTTAGAACGTCCAAGGACTCATCCTACACTCTCTACGTCCATTAGGGTACCAAGCAATGTTTAGGATCATTCTAAATGTTCGTATATGTCTTAATACACATTCCTAGACCATTCTAAGCCTTTAGAATACTCTCTTAACCATTATACACTTGTTAGAATGTCCAAGGACTCATCCTACACCCTCTACGTCCCATGGGGTACCAAGCAATGTTTAGGATCATTCTAATTGTTCTTATTAGTCCTAATACACATTCCTAGACCATTCTATGCCTTTAGAATACTCTGTTAACCATTCTACACTTGTTAGAACCTCCAAGGAATCATGCTACACCCTCTACGTCCCTTGGGGTACCAAGCAATGTTTAGGATCATTCTAATGGTTCTTATAAGTCCTAATACACATTCCTAGACCATTCTAAGCCTTTAGAATACTCTCTTAACCATTATACACTTGTTAGAACGTCCAAGGACTCATCCTACACTCTCTACGTCCCAAGGGGTACCAAGCAATGTTTAGGATCATTCTAAATGTTCGTATATGTCTTAATACACATTCCTAGACCATTCTAAGCCTTTAGATTATTCTCTTAACCATTCTACACTTGTTAGAACCTCCAAGGACTCATGCTACACCCTCTACGTCCCTTGGGGTACCAAGCAATGTTTAGGATCATTCTAATGGTTCTTCTAAGTCCTAATACACATTCCTAGACCATTCTAAGCCTTTAGAATACTCTCTTAACCATTATACACTTGTTAGAACGTCCAAGGACTCATCCTACACTCTCTACGTCCATTAGGGTACCAAGCAATGTTTAGGATCATTCTAAATGTTCGTATATGTCTTAATACACATTCCTAGACCATTCTAAGCCTTTAGATTACTCTCTTAACCATTCTACACTTGTTAGAACCTCCGAGGACTCATGCTACACCCTCTAAGTCCCTTCGGGTACCAAGCAATGTTTAGGATTATACTAATGGTTCTTATAAGTCCTAATAAACATTCCTAGACCATTCTAAGCCTTTAGAGAACTCTCTTAACCATTCTACACTTGTTAGAACCTCCAAGGACTCATGCTACACCCTCTACGTCCCTTGGGGTACCAAGCAATGTTTAGGATCATTCTAATGGTTCTTATAAGTCCTAATACACATTCCTAGACCATTCTAAGCCTTTAGAATACTCTCTTAACCATTATACACTTGTTAGAACGTCCAAGGACTCATCCTACACCCTCTACGTCCCTTGGGGTACCAAGCAATGTTTAGGATCATTCTAATGGTTCTTATAAGTCCTAATACACATTCCTAGACCATTCTAAGCCTTTAGAATACTCTCTTAACCATTATACACTTGTTAGAACGTCCAAGGACTCATCCTACACTCTCTACGTCCATTAGGGTACCAAGCAATGTTTAGGATCATTCTAAATGTTCGTATATGTCTTAATACACATTCCTAGACCATTCTAAGCCTTTAGAATACTCTCTTAACCATTATACACTTGTTAGAATGTCCAAGGACTCATCCTACACCCTCTACGTCCCATGGGGTACCAAGCAATGTTTAGGATCATTCTAATTGTTCTTATTAGTCCTAATACACATTCCTAGACCATTCTATGCCTTTAGAATATTCTGTTAACCATTCTACACTTGTTAGAACCTCCAAGGAATCATGCTACACCCTCTACGTCCCTTGGGGTACCAAGCAATGTCTAGGATCATTCTAATGGTTCTTATAAGTCCTAATACACATTCCTAGACCATTCTAAGCCTTTAGAATACTCTCTTAACCATTATACACTTGTTAGAACGTCCAAGGACTCATCCTACACTCTCTACGTCCCAAGGGGTACCAAGCAATGTTTAGGATCATTCTAAATGTTCGTATATGTCTTAATACACATTCCTAGACCATTCTAAGCCTTTAGATTATTCTCTTAACCATTCTACACTTGTTAGAACCTCCAAGGACTCATGCTACACCCTCTACGTCCCTTGGGGTACCAAGCAATATTTAGGATCATTCTAATGGTTCTTCTAAGTCCTAATACACATTCCTAGACCATTCTAAGCCTTTAGAATACTCTCTTAACCATTATACACTTGTTAGAACGTCCAAGGACTCATCCTACACTCTCTACGTCCATTAGGGTACCAAGCAATGTTTAGGATCATTCTAAATGTTCGTATATGTCTTAATACACATTCCTAGACCATTCTAAGCCTTTAGATTACTCTCTTAACCATTCTACACTTGTTAGAACCTCCAAGGACTCATGCTACACCCTCTAAGTCCCTTCGGGTACCAAGCAATGTTTAGGATTATACTAATGGTTCTTATAAGTCCTAATAAACATTCCTAGACCATTCTAAGCCTTTAGAGAACTCTCTTAACCATTCTACACTTGTTAGAACCTCCAAGGACTCATGCTACACCCTCTACGTCCCTTGGGGTACCAAGCAATGTTTAGGATCATTCTAATGGTTCTTATAAGTCCTAATACACATTCCTAGACCATTCTAAGCCTTTAGAATACTCTCTTAACCATTCTACACTTGTTAGAACCTCCAAGGACTCATGCTACACCCTCTACGTCCCTTGGGGTACCAAGCAATGTTTAGGATCATTCTAATGGTTCTTATAAGTCCTAATACACATTCCTAGACCATTCTAAGCCTTTAGAATACTCTCTTAACCATTATACACTTGTTAGAACGTCCAAGGACTCATCCTACACCCTCTACGTCCCTTGGGGTACCAAGCAATGTTTAGGATCATTCTAATGGTTCTTATAAGTCCTAATACACATTCCTAGACCATTCTAAGCCTTTAGAATACTCTCTTAACCATTATACACTTGTTAGAACGTCCAAGGACTCATCCTACACTCTCTACGTCCATTAGGGTACCAAGCAATGTTTAGGATCATTCTAAATGTTCGTATATGTCTTAATACACATTCCTAGACCATTCTAAGCCTTTAGAATACTCTCTTAACCATTATACACTTGTTAGAATGTTCAAGGACTCATCCTACACCCTCTACGTCCCATGGGGTACCAAGCAATGTTTAGGATCATTCTAATTGTTCTTATTAGTCCTAATACACATTCCTAGACCATTCTATGCCTTTAGAATACTCTGTTAACCATTCTACACTTGTTAGAACCTCCAAGGAATCATGCTACACCCTCTACGTCCCTTGGGGTACCAAGCAATGTTTAGGATCATTCTAATGGTTCTTATAAGTCCTAATACACATTCCTAGACCATTCTAAGCCTTTAGAATACTCTCTTAACCATTATACACTTGTTAGAACGTCCAAGGACTCATCCTACACTCTCTACGTCCCAAGGGGTACCAAGCAATGTTTAGGATCATTCTAAATGTTCGTATATGTCTTAATACACATTCCTAGACCATTCTAAGCCTTTAGATTATTCTCTTAACCATTCTACACTTGTTAGAACCTCCAAGGACTCATGCTACACCCTCTACGTCCCTTGGGGTACCAAGCAATGTTTAGGATCATTCTAATGGTTCTTCTAAGTCCTAATACACATTCCTAGACCATTCTAAGCCTTTAGAATACTCTCTTAACCATTATACACTTGTTAGAACGTCCAAGGACTCATCCTACACTCTCTACGTCCATTAGGGTACCAAGCAATGTTTAGGATCATTCTAAATGTTCGTATATGTCTTAATACACATTCCTAGACCATTCTAAGCCTTTAGATTACTCTCTTAACCATTCTACACTTGTTAGAACCTCCAAGGACTCATGCTACACCCTCTAAGTCCCTTCGGGTACCAAGCAATGTTTAGGATTATACTAATGGTTCTTATAAGTCCTAATAAACATTCCTAGACCATTCTAAGCCTTTAGAGAACTCTCTTAACCATTCTACACTTGTTAGAACCTCCAAGGACTCATGCTACACCCTCTACGTCCCTTGGGGTACCAAGCAATGTTTAGGATCATTCTAATGGTTCTTATAAGTCCTAATACACATTCCTAGACCATTCTAAGCCTTTAGAATACTCTCTTAACCATTCTACACTTGTTAGAACCTCCAAGGACTCATGCTACACCCTCTACGTCCCTTGGGGTACCAAGCAATGTTTAGGATCATACTAATGGTTCTTATAAGTCCTAATACACATTCCTAGACCATTCTAAGCCTTTAGAATACTCTCTTAACCATTATACACTTGTTAGAACGTCCAAGGACTCATGCTACACCCTCTACGTCCCTTGGGGTACCAAGCAATGTTTAGGATCATTCTAATGGTTCTTATAAGTCCTAATACACATTCCTAGACCATTCTAAGCCTTTAGAATACTCTCTTAACCATTATACACTTGTTAGAACGTCCAAGGAATCATCCTACACTCTCTACGTCCATTAGGGTACCAAGCAATGTTTAGGATCATTCTAAATGTTCGTATATGTCTTAATACACATTCCTAGACCATTCTAAGCCTTTAGAATACTCTCTTAACCATTATACACTTGTTAGAATGTCCAAGGACTCATCCTACACCCTCTACGTCCCATGGGGTACCAAGCAATGTTTAGGATCATTCTAATTGTTCTTATTAGTCCTAATACACATTCCTAGACCATTCTATGCCTTTAGAATACTCTCTTAACCATTCTACACTTGTTAGAACCTCCAAGGAATCATGCTACACCCTCTACGTCCCTTGGGGTACCAAACAATGTTTAGGATCATTCTAATGGTTCTTATAAGTCCTAATACACATTCCTAGACCATTCTAAGCCTTTAGAATACTCTCTTAAGCATTTTAAACTTGTTAGAACGTCCAAGGACTCATCCTACACTCTCTACGTCCATTAGGGTACCAAGCAATGTTTAGGATCATTCTAAATGTTCGTATATGTCTTAATACACATTCCTAGACCATTCTAAGCCTTTAGATTACTCTCTTAACCATTCTACACTTGTTAGAACCTCCAAGGACTCATGCTACACCCTCTAAGTCCCTTCGGGTACCAAGCAATGTTTAGGATTATACTAATGGTTCTTATAAGTCCTAATAAACATTCCTAGACCATTCTAAGCCTTTAGAGAACTCTCTTAACCATTCTACACTTGTTAGAACCTCCAAGGACTCATGCCACACCCTCTACGTCCCTTGGGGTACCAAGCAATGTTTAGGATCATTCTAATGGTTCTTATAAGTCCTAATACACATTCCTAGACCATTCTAAGCCTTTAGAATACTCTCTTAACCATTCTACACTCGTTAGAACCTCCAAGGAATCATGCTACACCCTCTACGTCCCTTGGGGTACCAAGCAATGTTTAGGATCATTCTAATGGTTCTTATAAGTCCTAATACACATTCCTAGACCTTTCTAAGCCTTTAGAATACTCTCTTAAGCATTATACACTTGTTAGAACGTCCAAGGACTCATCCTACACTCTCTACGTCCATTAGGGTACCAAGCAATGTTTAGGATCATTCTAAATGTTCGTATATGTCTTAATACACATTCCTAGACCATTCTAAGCCTTTAGATTACTCTCTTAACCATTCTACACTTGTTAGAACCTCCAAGGACTCATGCTACACCCTCTAAGTCCCTTCGGGTACCAAGCAATGTTTAGGATCATACTAATGGTTCTTATATGTCCTAATACACATTCCTAGACCATTCTAAGCCTTTAGAATACTCTCTTAACCATTCTACACTTGTTAGAACCTCCAAGGACTCATGCTACACCCTCTACGTCCCTTGGGGTACCAAGCAATGTTTAGGATCATTCTAATGGTTCTTCTAAGTCCTAATACATATTCCTAGACCATTCTAAGCCTTTAGAATACTCTCTTAACCATTATACACTTGTTAGAACGTCCAAGGACTCATCCTACACTCTCTACATCCATTAGGGTACCAAGCAATGTTTAGGATCATTCTAAATGTTCGTATATGTCTTAATACACATTCCTAGACCATTCTAAGCCTTTAGATTACTCTCTTAACCATTCTGCACTTGTTAGAACCTCAAAAGACTCATGCTACACCCTCTAAGTCCCTTCGGGTACCAAGCAATGTTTAGGATTATACTAATGGTTCTTATAAGTCCTAATAAACATTCCTAGACCATTCTAAGCCTTTAGAGAACTCTCTTAACCATTCTACACTTGTTAGAACCTCCAAGGACTCATGCCACACCCTCTACGTCCCTTGGGGTACCAAGCAATGTTTAGGATCATTCTAATGGTTCTTATAAGTCCTAATACACATTCCTAGACTATTCTAAGCCTTTAGAATACTCTCTTAACCATTCTACACTTGTTAGAACCTCCAAGGAATCATGCTACACCCTCTACGTCCCTTGGGGTACCAAGCAATGTTTAGGATCATTCTAATGGTTCTTATAAGTCCTAATACACATTCCTAGACCATTCTAAGCCTTTAGAATACTCTCTTAACCATTTTACACTTGTTAGAACCTCCAAGGACTCATGCTACACCCTCTACGTCCCTTGGGGTACCAAGCAATGTTTAGGATCATTCTAATGGTTCTTATAAGTCCTAATACACATTCCTAGACCATTCTAAGCCTTTAGAATACTCTCTTAACCATTATACACTTGTTAGAACGTCCAAGGACTCATCCTACACTCTCTACGTCCATTAGGGTACCAAGCAATGTTTAGGATCATTCTAAATGTTCGTATATGTCTTAATACACATTCCTAGACCATTCTAAGCCTTTAGAATACTCTCTTAACCATTATACACTTGTTAGAATGTCCAAGGACTCATCCTACACCCTCTACGTCCCATGGGGTACCAAGCAATGTTTAGGATCATTCTAATTGTTCTTATTAGTCCTAATACACATTCCTAGACCATTCTATGCCTTTAGAATACTCTCTTAACCATTCTACACTTGTTAGAACCTCCAAGGAATCATGCTACACCCTCTACGTCCCTTGGGGTACCAAGCAATGTTTAGGATCATTCTAATGGTTCTTATAAGTCCTAATACACATTCCTAGACCATTCTAAGCCTTTAGAATACTCTCTTAACCATTATACACTTGTTAGAACGTCCAAGGACTCATCCTACACTCTCTACGTCCCAAGGGGTACCAAGCAATGTTTAGGATCATTCTAAATGTTCGTATATGTCTTAATACACATTCCTAGACCATTCTAAGCCTTTAGATTACTCTCTTAACCATTCTACACTTGTTAGAACCTCCAAGGACTCATGCTACACCCTCTACGTCCCTTGGGGTACCAAGCAATGTTTAGGATCATTCTAATGGTTCTTCTAAGTCCTAATACACATTCCTAGACCATTCTAAGCCTTTAGAATACTCTCTTAACCATTATACACTTGTTAGAACGTCCAAGGACTCATCCTACACTCTCTACGTCCATTAGGGTACCAAGAAATGTTTAGGATCATTCTAAATGTTCGTATATGTCTTAATACACATTCCTAGACCATTCTAAGCCT
Organism: Crotalaria pallida; assembly: GCA_037953625.1. Lineage (NCBI taxonomy): Eukaryota > Viridiplantae > Streptophyta > Magnoliopsida > Fabales > Fabaceae > Crotalaria > Crotalaria pallida. Next base: position 101,440,617 of record CM075654.1, on the reverse strand, counting down.
TTAGATTACTCTCTTAACCATTCTACACTTGTTAGAACCTCCAAGGACTCATGCTACACCCTCTAAGTCCCTTCGGGTACCAAGCAATGTTTAGGATTATACTAATGGTTCTTATAAGTCCTAATAAACATTCCTAGACCATTCTAAGCCTTTAGAGAACTCTCTTAACCATTCTACACTTGTTAGAACCTCCAAGGACTCATGCTACACCCTCTACGTCCCTTGGGGTACCAAGCAATGTTTAGGATCATTCTAATGGTTCTTATAAGTCCTAATACACATTCCTAGACCATTCTAAGCCTTTAGATTACTCTCTTAACCATTCTACACTTGTTAGAACCTCCAAGGACTCATGCTACACCCTCTAAGTCCCTTCGGGTACCAAGCAATGTTTAGGATCACACTAATGGTTCTTATATGTCCTAATACACATTCCTAGACCATTCTAAGCCTTTAGAATACTCTCTTAACCATTCTACACTTTTTAGAACCTCCAAGGACTCATGCTACACCCTCTACGTCCCTTGGGGTACCAAGCAATGTTTAGGATCATTCTAAATGTTCGTATATGTCTTAATACACATTCCTAGACCATTCTAAGCCTTTAGATTACTCTCTTAACCATTCTACACTTGTTTGAACCTCCAAGGACTCATGCTACACCCTCTAAGTCCCTTCGGGTACCAAGCAATGTTTAGGATTATACTAATGGTTCTTATAAGTCCTAATAAACATTCCTAGACCATTCTAAGCCTTTAGAGAACTCTCTTAACCATTCTACACTTGTTAGAACCTCCAAGGACTCATGCTACACCCTCTACATCCCTTGGGGTACCAAGCAATGTTTAGGATCATTCTAATGGTTCTTATAAGTCCTAATACACATTCCTAGACCATTCTAAGCCTTTAGAATACTCTCTTAACCATTCTACACTTGTTAGAACCGCCAAGGACTCATGCTACACCCTCTACGTCCCTTGGGGTACCAAGCAATGTTTAGGATCATTCTAATGGTTCTTATAAGTCCTAATACACATTCCTAGACCATTCTAAGCCTTTAGAATACTCTCTTAACCATTATACACTTGTTAGAACGTCCAAGGACTCATCCTACACTCTCTACGTCCATTAGGGTACCAAGCAATGTTTAGGATCATTGTAAATGTCTTAATACACATTCCTAGACCATTCTAAGCCTTTAGATTACTCTCTTAACCATTCTACACTTGTTAGAACCTCCAAGGACTCATGCTACACCCTCTAAGTCCCTTCGGGTACCAAGCAATGTTTAGGATCATACTAATGGTTCTTCTATGTCCTAATACACATTCCTAGACCATTCTAAGCCTTTAGATTACTCTCTTAACCATTCTACACTTGTTAGAACCTCCAAGGAATCATGCTACACCCTCTACGTCCCTTGGGGTACCAAGCAATGTTTAGTATCATTCTAATGGTTCTTATAAGTCCTAATACACATTCCTAGACCATTCTAAGCCTTTAGAATACTCTCTTAACCATTATACACTTGTTAGAACGTCCAAGGACTCATCCTACACTCTCTACGTCCCAAGGGGTACCAAGCAATGTTTAGGATCATTCTAAATGTTCGTTTATGTCTTAATACATATTCCTAGACCATTCTAAGCCTTTAGATTACTCTCTTAACCATTCTACACTTGTTAGAACCTCCAAGGACTCATGCTACACCCTCTACGTCCCTTGGGGTACCAAGCAATGTTTAGGATCATTCTAATGGTTCTTCTAAGTCCTAATACACATTCCTAGACCATTCTAAGCCTTTAGAATACTCTCTTAACCATTATACACTTGTTAGAACGTCCAAGGACTCATCCTACACTCTCTACGTCCATTAGGGTACCAAGCAATGTTTAGGATCATTCTAAATGTTCGTATATGTCTTAATACACATTCCTAGACCATTCTAAGCCTTTAGAATACTCTCTTAACCATTATACACTTGTTAGAACGTCCAAGGACTCATCCTACACTCTCTACGTCCATTAGGGTACCAAGCAATGTTTAGGATCATTCTAAATGTTCGTATATGTCTTAATACACATTCCTAGACCATTCTAAGCCTTTAGATTACTCTCTTAACCATTCTACACTTGTTAGAACCTCCAAGGACTCATGCTACACCCTCTACGTCCCTTGGGGTACCAAGCAATGTTTAGGATCATTCTAATGGTTCTTATAAGTCCTAATACACATTCCTAGACCATTCTAAGCCTTTAGAATACTCTCTTAACCATTCTACACTTGTTAGAACCTCCAAGGACTCATGCTACACCCTCTACGTCCCTTGGGGTACCAAGCAATGTTTAGGATCATTCTAATGGTTCTTATAAGTCCTAATACACATTCCTAGACCATTCTAAGCCTTTAGATTACTCTCTTAACCATTCTACACTTGTTAGAACCTCCAAGGACTCATGCTACACCCTCTAAGTCCCTTCGGGTACCAAGCAATGTTTAGGATCACACTAATGGTTCTTATATGTCCTAATACACATTCCTAGACCATTCTAAGCCTTTAGAATACTCTCTTAACCATTCTACACTTGTTAGAACCTCCAAGGACTCATGCTACACCCTCTACGTCCCTTGGGGTACCAAGCAATGTTTAGGATCATTCTAAATGTTCGTATATGTCTTAATACACATTCCTAGACCATTCTAAGCCTTTAGATTACTCTCTTAACCATTCTACACTTGTTTGAACCTCCAAAGACTCATGCTACACCCTCTAAGTCCCTTCGGGTACCAAGCAATGTTTAGGATTATACTAATGGTTCTTATAAGTCCTAATAAACATTCCTAGACCATTCTAAGCCTTTAGAGAACTCTCTTAACCATTCTACACTTGTTAGAACCTCCAAGGACTCATGCTACACCCTCTACATCCCTTGGGGTACCAAGCAATGTTTAGGTTCATTCTAATGGTTCTTATAAGTCCTAATACACATTCCTAGACCATTCTAAGCCTTTAGAATACTCTCTTAACCATTCTACACTTGTTAGAACCTCCAAGGACTCATGCTACACCCTCTACGTCCCTTGGGGTACCAAGCAATGTTTAGGATCATTCTAATGGTTCTTATAAGTCCTAATACACATTCCTAGACCATTCTAAGCCTTTAGAATACTCTCTTAACCATTATACACTTGTTAGAACGTCCAAGGACTCATCCTACACTCTCTACGTCCATTAGGGTACCAAGCAATGTTTAGGATCATTGTAAATGTCTTAATACACATTCCTAGACCATTCTAAGCCTTTAGATTACTCTCTTAACCATTCTACACTTGTTAGAACCTCCAAGGACTCATGCTACACCCTCTAAGTCCCTTCGGGTACCAAGCAATGTTTAGGATCATACTAATGGTTCTTCTATGTCCTAATACACATTCCTAGACCATTCTAAGCCTTTAGATTACTCTCTTAACCATTCTACACTTGTTAGAACCTCCAAGGAATCATGCTACACCCTCTACGTCCCTTGGGGTACCAAGCAATGTTTAGTATCATTCTAATGGTTCTTATAAGTCCTAATACACATTCCTAGACCATTCTAAGCCTTTAGAATACTCTCTTAACCATTATACACTTGTTAGAACGTCCAAGGACTCATCCTACACTCTCTACGTCCCAAGGGGTACCAAGCAATGTTTAGGATCATTCTAAATGTTCGTTTATGTCTTAATACACATTCCTAGACCATTCTAAGCCTTTAGATTACTCTCTTAACCATTCTACACTTGTTAGAACCTCCAAGGACTCATGCTACACCCTCTACGTCCCTTGGGGTACCAAGCAATGTTTAGGATCATTCTAATGGTTCTTCTAAGTCCTAATACACATTCCTAGACCATTCTAAGCCTTTAGAATACTCTCTTAACCATTATACACTTGTTAGAACGTCCAAGGACTCATCCTACACTCTCTACGTCCATTAGGGTACCAAGCAATGTTTAGGATCATTGTAAATGTCTTAATACACATTCCTAGACCATTCTAAGCCTTTAGATTACTCTCTTAACCATTCTACACTTGTTAGAACCTCCAAGGAATCATGCTACACCCTCTACGTCCCTTGGGGTACCAAGCAATGTTTAGTATCATTCTAATGGTTCTTATAAGTCCTAATACACATTCCTAGACCATTCTAAGCCTTTAGAATACTCTCTTAACCATTATACACTTGTTAGAACGTCCAAGGACTCATCCTACACTCTCTACGTCCCAAGGGGTACCAAGCAATGTTTAGGATCATTCTAAATGTTCGTATATGTCTTAATACACATTCCTAGACCATTCTAAGCCTTTAGATTACTCTCTTAACCATTCTACACTTGTTAGAACCTCCAAGGACTCATGCTACACCCTCTAAGTCCCTTCGGGTACCAAGCAATGTTTAGGATTATACTAATGGTTCTTATAAGTCCTAATAAACATTCCTAGACCATTCTAAGCCTTTAGAGAACTCTCTTAACCATTCTACACTTGTTAGAACCTCCAAGGACTCATGCTACACCCTCTACGTCCCTTGGGGTACCAAGCAATGTTTAGGATCATTCTAATGGTTCTTATAAGTCCTAATACACATTCCTAGACCATTCTAAGCCTTTAGAATACTCTCTTAACCATTCTACACTTGTTAGAACCTCCAAGGACTCATGCTACACCCTCTACGTCCCTTGGGGTACCAAGCAATGTTTAGGATCATTCTAATGGTTCTTATAAGTCCTAATACACATTCCTAGACCATTCTAAGCCTTTAGAATACTCTCTTAACCATTATACACTTGTTAGAACGTCCAAGGACTCATCCTACACTCTCTACGTCCATTAGGGTACCAAGCAATGTTTAGGATCATTGTAAATGTCTTAATACACATTCCTAGACCATTCTAAGCCTTTAGATTACTCTCTTAACCATTCTACACTTGTTAGAACCTCCAAGGACTCATGCTACACCCTCTAAGTCCCTTCGGGTACCAAGCAATGTTTAGGATTATACTAATGGTTCTTATAAGTCCTAATAAACATTCCTAGACCATTCTAAGCCTTTAGAGAACTCTCTTAACCATTCTACACTTGTTAGAACCTCCAAGGACTCATGCTACACCCTCTACGTCCCTTGGGGTACCAAGCAATGTTTAGGATCATTCTAATGGTTCTTATAAGTCCTAATACACATTCCTAGACCATTCTAAGCCTTTAGATTACTCTCTTAACCATTCTACACTTGTTAGAACCTCCAAGGACTCATGCTACACCCTCTACGTCCCTTGGGGTACCAAGCAATGTTTAGGATCATTCTAATGGTTCTTATAAGTCCTAATACACATTCCTAGACCATTCTAAGCCTTTAGAATACTCTCTTAACCATTCTACACTTGTTAGAACCTCCAAGGACTCATGCTACACCCTCTACGTCCCTTGGGGTACCAAGCAATGTTTAGGATCATTCTAAATGTTCGTATATGTCTTAATACACATTCCTAGACCATTCTAAGCCTTTAGATTACTCTCTTAACCATTCTACACTTGTTAGAACCTCCAAGGACTCATGCTACACCCTCTAAGTCCCTTCGGGTACCAAGCAATGTTTAGGATTATACTAATGGTTCTTATAAGTCCTAATAAACATTCCTAGACCATTCTAAGCCTTTAGAGAACTCTCTTAACCATTCTACACTTGTTAGAACCTCCAAGGACTCATGCTACACCCTCTACGTCCCTTGGGGTACCAAGCAATGTTTAGGATCATTCTAATGGTTCTTATAAGTCCTAATACACATTCCTAGACCATTCTAAGCCTTTAGATTACTCTCTTAACCATTCTACACTTGTTAGAACCTCCAAGGACTCATGCTACACCCTCTACGTCCCTTGGGGTACCAAGCAATGTTTAGGATCATTCTAATGGTTCTTATAAGTCCTAATACACATTCCTAGACCATTCTAAGCCTTTAGAATACTCTCTTAACCATTCTACACTTGTTAGAACCTCCAAGGACTCATGCTACACCCTCTACGTCCCTTGGGGTACCAAGCAATGTTTAGGATCATTCTAAATGTTCGTATATGTCTTAATACACATTCCTAGACCATTCTAAGCCTTTAGATTACTCTCTTAACCATTCTACACTTGTTTGAACCTCCAAGGACTCATGCTACACCCTCTAAGTCCCTTCGGGTACCAAGCAATGTTTAGGATCACACTAATGGTTCTTATATGTCCTAATACACATTCCTAGACCATTCTAAGCCTTTAGAATACTCTCTTAACCATTCTACACTTGTTAGAACCTCCAAGCACTCATGCTACACCCTCTACGTCCCTTGGGGTACCAAGCAATGTTTAGGATCATTCTAAATGTTCGTATATGTCTTAATACACATTCCTAGACCATTCTAAGCCTTTAGATTACTCTCTTAACCATTCTACACTTGTTTGAACCTCCAAAGACTCATGCTACACCCTCTAAGTCCCTTCGGGTACCAAGCAATGTTTAGGATTATACTAATGGTTCTTATAAGTCCTAATAAACATTCCTAGACCATTCTAAGCCTTTAGAGAACTCTCTTAACCATTCTACACTTGTTAGAACCTCCAAGGACTCATGCTACACCCTCTACATCCCTTGGGGTACCAAGCAATGTTTAGGTTCATTCTAATGGTTCTTATAAGTCCTAATACACATTCCTAGACCATTCTAAGCCTTTAGAATACTCTCTTAACCATTCTACACTTGTTAGAACCTCCAAGGACTCATGCTACACCCTCTACGTCCCTTGGGGTACCAAGCAATGTTTAGGATCATTCTAATGGTTCTTATAAGTCCTAATACACATTCCTAGACCATTCTAAGCCTTTAGAATACTCTCTTAACCATTATACACTTGTTAGAACGTCCAAGGACTCATCCTACACTCTCTACGTCCATTAGGGTACCAAGCAATGTTTAGGATCATTGTAAATGTCTTAATACACATTCCTAGACCATTCTAAGCCTTTAGATTACTCTCTTAACCATTCTACACTTGTTAGAACCTCCAAGGACTCATGCTACACCCTCTAAGTCCCTTCGGGTACCAAGCAATGTTTAGGATCATACTAATGGTTCTTCTATGTCCTAATACACATTCCTAGACCATTCTAAGCCTTTAGATTACTCTCTTAACCATTCTACACTTGTTAGAACCTCCAAGGAATCATGCTACACCCTCTACGTCCCTTGGGGTACCAAGCAATGTTTAGTATCATTCTAATGGTTCTTATAAGTCCTAATACACATTCCTAGACCATTCTAAGCCTTTAGAATACTCTCTTAACCATTATACACTTGTTAGAACGTCCAAGGACTCATCCTACACTCTCTACGTCCCAAGGGGTACCAAGCAATGTTTAGGATCATTCTAAATGTTCGTTTATGTCTTAATACACATTCCTAGACCATTCTAAGCCTTTAGATTACTCTCTTAACCATTCTACACTTGTTAGAACCTCCAAGGACTCATGCTACACCCTCTACGTCCCTTGGGGTACCAAGCAATGTTTAGGATCATTCTAATGGTTCTTCTAAGTCCTAATACACATTCCTAGACCATTCTAAGCCTTTAGAATACTCTCTTAACCATTATACACTTGTTAGAACGTCCAAGGACTCATCCTACACTCTCTACGTCCATTAGGGTACCAAGCAATGTTTAGGATCATTCTAAATGTTCGTATATGTCTTAATACACATTCCTAGACCATTCTAAGCCTTTAGATTACTCTCTTAACCATTCTACACTTGTTAGAACCTCCAAGGACTCATGCTACACCCTCTAAGTCCCTTCGGGTACCAAGCAATGTTTAGGATTATACTAATGGTTCTTATAAGTCCTAATAAACATTCCTAGACCATTCTAAGCCTTTAGAGAACTCTCTTAACCATTCTACACTTGTTAGAACCTCCAAGGACTCATGCTACACCCTCTACGTCCCTTGGGGTACCAAGCAATGTTTAGGATCATTCTAATGGTTCTTATAAGTCCTAATACACATTCCTAGACCATTCTAAGCCTTTAGAATACTCTCTTAACCATTCTACACTTGTTAGAACCTCCAAGGACTCATGCTACACCCTCTACGGCCCTTGGGGTACCAAGCAATGTTTAGGATCATTCTAATGGTTCTTATAAGTCCTAATACACATTCCTAGACCATTCTAAGCCTTTAGAATACTCTCTTAACCATTATACACTTGTTAGAACGTCCAAGGACTCATCCTACACTCTCTACGTCCATTAGGGTACCAAGCAATGTTTAGGATCATTGTAAATGTCTTAATACACATTCCTAGACCATTCTAAGCCTTTAGATTACTCTCTTAACCATTCTACACTTGTTAGAACCTCCAAGGACTCATGCTACACCCTCTAAGTCCCTTCGGGTACCAAGCAATGTTTAGGATTATACTAATGGTTCTTATAAGTCCTAATAAACATTCCTAGACCATTCTAAGCCTTTAGAGAACTCTCTTAACCATTCTACACTTGTTAGAACCTCCAAGGACTCATGCTACACCCTCTACGTCCCTTGGGGTACCAAGCAATGTTTAGGATCATTCTAATGGTTCTTATAAGTCCTAATACACATTCCTAGACCATTCTAAGCCTTTAGATTACTCTCTTAACCATTCTACACTTGTTAGAACCTCCAAGGACTCATGCTACACCCTCTACGTCCCTTGGGGTACCAAGCAATGTTTAGGATCATTCTAATGGTTCTTATAAGTCCTAATACACATTCCTAGACCATTCTAAGCCTTTAGAATACTCTCTTAACCATTCTACACTTGTTAGAACCTCCAAGGACTCATGCTACACCCTCTACGTCCCTTGGGGTACCAAGCAATGTTTAGGATCATTCTAAATGTTCGTATATGTCTTAATACACATTCCTAGACCATTCTAAGCCTTTAGATTACTCTCTTAACCATTCTACACTTGTTAGAACCTCCAAGGACTCATGCTACACCCTCTAAGTCCCTTCGGGTACCAAGCAATGTTTAGGATTATACTAATGGTTCTTATAAGTCCTAATAAACATTCCTAGACCATTCTAAGCCTTTAGAGAACTCTCTTAACCATTCTACACTTGTTAGAACCTCCAAGGACTCATGCTACACCCTCTACGTCCCTTGGGGTACCAAGCAATGTTTAGGATCATTCTAATGGTTCTTATAAGTCCTAATACACATTCCTAGACCATTCTAAGCCTTTAGATTACTCTCTTAACCATTCTACACTTGTTAGAACCTCCAAGGACTCATGCTACACCCTCTACGTCCCTTGGGGTACCAAGCAATGTTTAGGATCATTCTAATGGTTCTTATAAGTCCTAATACACATTCCTAGACCATTCTAAGCCTTTAGAATACTCTCTTAACCATTCTACACTTGTTAGAACCTCCAAGGACTCATGCTACACCCTCTACGTCCCTTGGGGTACCAAGCAATGTTTAGGATCATTCTAAATGTTCGTATATGTCTTAATACACATTCCTAGACCATTCTAAGCCTTTAGATTACTCTCTTAACCATTCTACACTTGTTTGAACCTCCAAGGACTCATGCTACACCCTCTAAGTCCCTTCGGGTACCAAGCAATGTTTAGGATTATACTAATGGTTCTTATAAGTCCTAATAAACATTCCTAGACCATTCTAAGCCTTTAGAGAACTCTCTTAACCATTCTACACTTGTTAGAACCTCCAAGGACTCATGCTACACCCTCTACGTCCCTTGGGGTACCAAGCAATGTTTAGGATCATTCTAATGGTTCTTATAAGTCCTAATACACATTCCTAGACCATTCTAAGCCTTTAGAATACTCTCTTAACCATTCTACACTTGTTAGAACCTCCAAGGACTCATGCTACACCCTCTACGTCCCTTGGGGTACCAAGCAATGTTTAGGATCATTCTAATGGTTCTTATAAGTCCTAATACACATTCCTAGACCATTCTAAGCCTTTAGAATACTCTCTTAACCATTATACACTTATTAGAACGTCCAAGGACTCATCCTACACTCTCTACGTCCATTAGGGTACCAAGCAATGTTTAGGATCATTGTAAATGTCTTAATACACATTCCTAGACCATTCTAAGCCTTTAGATTACTCTCTTAACCATTCTACACTTGTTAGAACCTCCAAGGACTCATGCTACACCCTCTAAGTCCCTTCGGGTACCAAGCAATGTTTAGGATTATACTAATGGTTCTTATAAGTCCTAATAAACATTCCTAGACCATTCTAAGCCTTTAGATTACTCTCTTAACCATTCTACACTTGTTAGAACCTCCAAGGACTCATGCTACACCCTCTAAGTCCCTTCGGGTACCAAGCAATGTTTAGGATTATACTAATGGTTCTTATAAGTCCTAATAAACATTCCTAGACCATTCTAAGCCTTTAGAGAACTCTCTTAACCATTCTACACTTGTTAGAACCTCCAAGGACTCATGCTACACCCTCTACGTCCCTTGGGGTATCAAGCAATGTTTAGGATCATTCTAATGGTTCTTATAAGTCCTAATACACATTCCTAGACCATTCTAAGCCTTTAGATTACTCTCTTAACCATTCTACACTTGTTAGAACCTCCAAGGACTCATGCTACACCCTCTACGTCCCTTGGGGTACCAAGCAATGTTTAGGATCATTCTAATGGTTCTTATAAGTCCTAATACACATTCCTAGACCATTCTAAGCCTTTAGAATACTCTCTTAACCATTATACACTTGTTAGAACCTCCAAGGACTCATGCTACACCCTCTACGTCCCTTGGGGTACCAAGCAATGTTTAGGATCATTCTAATGGTTCTTATAAGTCCTAATACACATTCCTAGACCATTCTAAGCCTTTAGAATACTCTCTTAACCATTATACACTTGTTAGAACGTCCAAGGACTCATCCTACACTCTCTACGTCCATTAGGGTACCAAGCAATGTTTAGGATCATTGTAAATGTCTTAATACACATTCCTAGACCATTCTAAGCCTTTAGATTACTCTCTTAACCATTCTACACTTTTTAGAACCTCCAAGGACTCATGCTACACCCTCTAAGTCCCTTCGGGTACCAAGCAATGTTTAGGATTATACTAATGGTTCTTATAAGTCCTAATAAACATTCCTAGACCATTCTAAGCCTTTAGAGAACTCTCTTAACCATTCTACACTTGTTAGAACCTCCAAGGACTCATGCTACACCCTCTACGTCCCTTGGGGTACCAAGCAATGTTTAGGATCATTCTAATGGTTCTTATAAGTCCTAATACACATTCCTAGACCATTCTAAGCCTTTAGATTACTCTCTTAACCATTCTACACTTGTTAGAACCTCCAAGGACTCATGCTACACCCTCTACGTCCCTTGGGGTACCAAGCAATGTTTAGGATCATTCTAATGGTTCTTATAAGTCCTAATACACATTCCTAGACCATTCTAAGCCTTTAGAATACTCTCTTAACCATTCTACACTTGTTAGAACCTCCAAGGACTCATGCTACACCCTCTACGTCCCTTGGGGTACCAAGCAATGTTTAGGATCATTCTAATGGTTCTGCTAAGTCCTAATACACATTCCTAGACCATTCTAAGCCTTTAGAATACTCTCTTAACCATTCTACACTTGTTAGAACCTCCAAGGACTCATGCTACACCCTCTACGTCCCTTGGGGTACCAAGCAATGTTTAGGATCATTCTAATGGTTCTTATAAGTCCTAATACACATTCCTAGACCATTCTAAGCCTTTAGAGAACTCTCTTAACCATTCTACACTTGTTAGAACCTCCAAGGACTCATGCTACACCCTCTACGTCCCTTGGGGTACCAAGCAATGTTTAGGATCATTCTAATGGTTCTTATAAGTCCTAATACACATTCCTAGACCATTCTAAGCCTTTAGATTACTCTCTTAACCATTCTACACTTGTTAGAACCTCCAAGGACTCATGCTACACCCTCTACGTCCCTTGGGGTACCAAGCAATGTTTAGGATCATTCTAATGGTTCTTATAAGTCCTAATACACATTCCTAGACCATTCTAAGCCTTTAGATTACTCTCTTAACCATTCTACACTTGTTAGAACCTCCAAGGACTCATGCTACACCCTCTACGTCCCTTGGGGTACCAAGCAATGTTTAGGATCATTCTAATGGTTCTTATAAGTCCTAATACACATTCCTAGACCATTCTAAGCCTTTAGAATACTCTCTTAACCATTCTACACTTGTTAGAACCTCCAAGGACTCATGCTACACCCTCTACGTCCCTTGGGGTACCAAGCAATGTTTAGGATCATTCTAAATGTTCGTATATGTCTTAATACACATTCCTAGACCATTCTAAGCCTTTAGATTACTCTCTTAACCATTCTACACTTGTTTGAACCTCCAAGGACTCATGCTACACCCTCTAAGTCCCTTCGGGTACCAAGCAATGTTTAGGATCATTCTAATGGTTCTTATAAGTCCTAATACACATTCCTAGACCATTCTAAGCCTTTAGATTACTCTCTTAACCATTCTACACTTGTTAGAACCTCCAAGGACTCATGCTACACCCTCTACGTCCCTTGGGGTACCAAGCAATGTTTAGGATCATTCTAATGGTTCTTATAAGTCCTAATACACATTCCTAGACCATTCTAAGCCTTTAGAATACTCTCTTAACCATTCTACACTTGTTAGAACCTCCAAGGACTCATGCTACACCCTCTACGTCCCTTGGGGTACCAAGCAATGTTTAGGATCATTCTAAATGTTCGTATATGTCTTAATACACATTCCTAGACCATTCTAAGCCTTTAGATTACTCTCTTAACCATTCTACACTTGTTTGAACCTCCAAGGACTCATGCTACACCCTCTAAGTCCCTTCGGGTACCAAGCAATGTTTAGGATTATACTAATGGTTCTTATAAGTCCTAATAAACATTCCTAGACCATTCTAAGCCTTTAGAGAACTCTCTTAACCATTCTACACTTGTTAGAACCTCCAAGGACTCATGCTACACCCTCTACGTCCCTTGGGGTACCAAGCAATGTTTAGGATCATTCTAATGGTTCTTATAAGTCCTAATACACATTCCTAGACCATTCTAAGCCTTTAGAATACTCTCTTAACCATTCTACACTTGTTAGAACCTCCAAGGACTCATGCTACACCCTCTACGTCCCTTGGGGTACCAAGCAATGTTTAGGATCATTCTAATGGTTCTTATAAGTCCTAATACACATTCCTAGACCATTCTAAGCCTTTAGAATACTCTCTTAACCATTATACACTTGTTAGAACGTCCAAGGACTCATCCTACACTCTCTACGTCCATTAGGGTACCAAGCAATGTTTAGGATCATTGTAAATGTCTTAATACACATTCCTAGACCATTCTAAGCCTTTAGATTACTCTCTTAACCATTCTACACTTGTTAGAACCTCCAAGGACTCATGCTACACCCTCGAAGTCCCTTCGGGTACCAAGCAATGTTTAGGATTATACTAATGGTTCTTATAAGTCCTAATAAACATTCCTAGACCATTCTAAGCCTTTAGAGAACTCTCTTAACCATTCTACACTTGTTAGAACCTCCAAGGACTCATGCTACACCCTCTACGTCCCTTGGGGTACCAAGCAATGTTTAGGATCATTCTAATGGTTCTTATAAGTCCTAATACACATTCCTAGACCATTCTAAGCCTTTAGATTACTCTCTTAACCATTCTACACTTGTTAGAACCTCCAAGGACTCATGCTACACCCTCTACGTCCCTTGGGGTACCAAGCAATGTTTAGGATCATTCTAATGGTTCTTATAAGTCCTAATACACATTCCTAGACCATTCTAAGCCTTTAGAATACTCTCTTAACCATTCTACACTTGTTAGAACCTCCAAGGACTCATGCTACACCCTCTACGTCCCTTGGGGTACCAAGCAATGTTTAGGATCATTCTAAATGTTCGTATATGTCTTAATACACATTCCTAGACCATTCTAAGCCTTTAGATTACTCTCTTAACCATTCTACACTTGTTAGAACCTCCAAGGACTCATGCTACACCCTCTAAGTCCCTTCGGGTACCAAGCAATGTTTAGGATTATACTAATGGTTCTTATAAGTCCTAATAAACATTCCTAGACCATTCTAAGCCTTTAGAGAACTCTCTTAACCATTCTACACTTGTTAGAACCTCCAAGGACTCATGCTACACCCTCTACGTCCCTTGGGGTACCAAGCAATGTTTAGGATCATTCTAATGGTTCTTATAAGTCCTAATACACATTCCTAGACCATTCTAAGCCTTTAGATTACTCTCTTAACCATTCTACACTTGTTAGAACCTCCAAGGACTCATGCTACACCCTCTACGTCCCTTGGGGTACCAAGCAATGTTTAGGATCATTCTAATGGTTCTTATAAGTCCTAATACACATTCCTAGACCATTCTAAGCCTTTAGAATACTCTCTTAACCATTCTACACTTGTTAGAACCTCCAAGGACTCATGCTACACCCTCTACGTCCCTTGGGGTACCAAGCAATGTTTAGGATCATTCTAAATGTTCGTATATGTCTTAATACACATTCCTAGACCATTCTAAGCCTTTAGATTACTCTCTTAACCATTCTACACTTGTTAGAACCTCCAAGGACTCATGCTACACCCTCTAAGTCCCTTCGGGTACCAAGCAATGTTTAGGATTATACTAATGGTTCTTATAAGTCCTAATAAACATTCCTAGACCATTCTAAGCCTTTAGAGAACTCTCTTAACCATTCTACACTTGTTAGAACCTCCAAGGACTCATGCTACACCCTCTACGTCCCTTGGGGTACCAAGCAATGTTTAGGATCATTCTAATGGTTCTTATAAGTCCTAATACACATTCCTAGACCATTCTAAGCCTTTAGATTACTCTCTTAACCATTCTACACTTGTTAGAACCTCCAAGGACTCATGCTACACCCTCTACGTCCCTTGGGGTACCAAGCAATGTTTAGGATCATTCTAATGGTTCTTATAAGTCCTAATACACATTCCTAGACCATTCTAAGCCTTTAGAATACTCTCTTAACCATTCTACACTTGTTAGAACCTCCAAGGACTCATGCTACACCCTCTACGTCCCTTGGGGTACCAAGCAATGTTTAGGATCATTCTAAATGTTTGTATATGTCTTAATACACATTCCTAGACCATTCTAAGCCTTTAGATTACTCTCTTAACCATTCTACACTTGTTTGAACCTCCAAGGACTCATGCTACACCCTCTAAGTCCCTTCGGGTACCAAGCAATGTTTAGGATTATACTAATGGTTCTTATAAGTCCTAATAAACATTCCTAGACCATTCTAAGCCTTTAGAGAACTCTCTTAACCATTCTACACTTGTTAGAACCTCCAAGGACTCATGCTACACCCTCTACGTCCCTTGGGGTACCAAGCAATGTTTAGGATCATTCTAATGGTTCTTATAAGTGCTAATACACATTCCTAGACCATTCTAAGCCTTTAGAATACTCTCTTAACCATTCTACACTTGTTAGAACCTCCAAGGACTCATGCTACACCCTCTACGTCCCTTGGGGTACCAAGCAATGTTTAGGATCATTCTAAATGTTCGTATATGTCTTAATACACATTCCTAGACCATTCTAAGCCTTTAGATTACTCTCTTAACCATTCTACACTTGTTTGAACCTCCAAGGACTCATGCTACACCCTCTAAGTCCCTTCGGGTACCAAGCAATGTTTAGGATTATACTAATGGTTCTTATAAGTCCTAATAAACATTCCTAGACCATTCTAAGCCTTTAGAGAACTCTCTTAACCATTCTACACTTGTTAGAACCTCCAAGGACTCATGCTACACCCTCTACGTCCCTTGGGGTACCAAGCAATGTTTAGGATCATTCTAATGGTTCTTATAAGTCCTAATACACATTCCTAGACCATTCTAAGCCTTTAGAATACTCTCTTAACCATTCTACACTTGTTAGAACCTCCAAGGACTCATGCTACACCCTCTACGTCCCTTGGGGTACCAAGCAATGTTTAGGATCATTCTAATGGTTCTTATAAGTCCTAATACACATTCCTAGACCATTCTAAGCCTTTAGAATACTCTCTTAACCATTATACACTTGTTAGAACGTCCAAGGACTCATCCTACACTCTCTACGTCCATTAGGGTACCAAGCAATGTTTAGGATCATTGTAAATGTCTTAATACACATTCCTAGACCATTCTAAGCCTTTAGATTACTCTCTTAACCATTCTACACTTGTTAGAACCTCCAAGGACTCATGCTACACCCTCTAAGTCCCTTCGGGTACCAAGCAATGTTTAGGATTATACTAATGGTTCTTATAAGTCCTAATAAACATTCCTAGACCATTCTAAGCCTTTAGAGAACTCTCTTAACCATTCTACACTTGTTAGAACCTCCAAGGACTCATGCTACACCCTCTACGTCCCTTGGGGTACCAAGCAATGTTTAGGATCATTCTAATGGTTCTTATAAGTCCTAATACACATTCCTAGACCATTCTAAGCCTTTAGATTACTCTCTTAACCATTCTACACTTGTTAGAACCTCCAAGGACTCATGCTACACCCTCTACGTCCCTTGGGGTACCAAGCAATGTTTAGGATCATTCTAATGGTTCTTATAAGTCCTAATACACATTCCTAGACCATTCTAAGCCTTTAGATTACTCTCTTAACCATTCTACACTTGTTAGAACCTCCAAGGACTCATGCTACACCCTCTACGTCCCTTGGGGTACCAAGCAATGTTTAGGATCATTCTAATGGTTCTTATAAGTCCTAATACACATTCCTAGACCATTCTAAGCCTTTAGAATACTCTCTTAACCATTCTACACTTGTTAGAACCTCCAAGGACTCATGCTACACCCTCTACGTCCCTTGGGGTACCAAGCAATGTTTAGGATCATTCTAAATGTCTTAATACACATTCCTAGACCATTCTAAGCCTTTAGATTACTCTCTTAACCATTCTACACTTGTTAGAACCTCCAAGGACTCATGCTACACCCTCTAAGTCCCTTCGGGTACCAAGCAATGTTTAGGATTATACTAATGGTTCTTATAAGTCCTAATAAACATTCCTAGACCATTCTAAGCCTTTAGAGAACTCTCTTAACCATTCTACACTTGTTAGAACCTCCAAGGACTCATGCTACACCCTCTACGTCCCTTGGGGTACCAAGCAATGTTTAGGATCATTCTAATGGTTCTTATAAGTCCTAATACACATTCCTAGACCATTCTAAGCCTTTAGATTACTCTCTTAACCATTCTACACTTGTTAGAACCTCCAAGGACTCATGCTACACCCTCTACGTCCCTTGGGGTACCAAGCAATGTTTAGGATCATTCTAATGGTTCTTATAAGTCCTAATACACATTCCTAGACCATTCTAAGCCTTTAGAATACTCTCTTAACCATTCTACACTTGTTAGAACCTCCAAGGACTCATGCTACACCCTCTACGTCCCTTGGGGTACCAAGCAAAGTTTAGGATCATTCTAAATGTTCGTATATGTCTTAATACACATTCCTAGACCATTCTAAGCCTTTAGATTACTCTCTTAACCATTCTACACTTGTTAGAACCTCCAAGGACTCATGCTACACCCTCTAAGTCCCTTCGGGTACCAAGCAATGTTTAGGATTATACTAATGGTTCTTATAAGTCCTAATAAACATTCCTAGACCATTCTAAGCCTTTAGAGAACTCTCTTAACCATTCTACACTTGTTAGAACCTCCAAGGACTCATGCTACACCCTCTACGTCCCTTGGGGTACCAAGCAATGTTTAGGATCATTCTAATGGTTCTTATAAGTCCTAATACACATTCCTAGACCATTCTAAGCCTTTAGAATACTCTCTTAACCATTCTACACTTGTTAGAACCTCCAAGGACTCATGCTACACCCTCTACGTCCCTTGGGGTACCAAGCAATGTTTAGGATCATTCTAATGGTTCTTATAAGTCCTAATACACATTCCTAGACCATTCTAAGCCTTTAGAATACTCTCTTAACCATTCTACACTTGTTAGAACCTCCAAGGACTCATGCTACACCCTCTACGTCCCTTGGGGTACCAAGCAATGTTTAGGATCATTCTAAATGTTCGTATATGTCTTAATACACATTCCTAGACCATTCTAAGCCTTTAGATTACTCTCTTAACCATTCTACACTTGTTAGAACCTCCAAGGACTCATGCTACACCCTCTAAGTCCCTTCGGGTACCAAGCAATGTTTAGGATTATACTAATGGTTCTTATAAGTCCTAATAAACATTCCTAGACCATTCTAAGCCTTTAGAGAACTCTCTTAACCATTCTACACTTGTTAGAACCTCCAAGGACTCATGCTACACCCTCTACGTCCCTTGGGGTACCAAGCAATGTTTAGGATCATTCTAATGGTTCTTATAAGTCCTAATACACATTCCTAGACCATTCTAAGCCTTTAGATTACTCTCTTAACCATTCTACACTTGTTAGAACCTCCAAGGACTCATGCTACACCCTCTACGTCCCTTGGGGTACCAAGCAATGTTTAGGATCATTCTAATGGTTCTTATAAGTCCTAATACACATTCCTAGACCATTCTAAGCCTTTAGAATACTCTCTTAACCATTCTACACTTGTTAGAACCTCCAAGGACTCATGCTACACCCTCTACGTCCCTTGGGGTACCAAGCAATGTTTAGGATCATTCTAAATGTTTGTATATGTCTTAATACACATTCCTAGACCATTCTAAGCCTTTAGATTACTCTCTTAACCATTCTACACTTGTTTGAACCTCCAAGGACTCATGCTACACCCTCTAAGTCCCTTCGGGTACCAAGCAATGTTTAGGATTATACTAATGGTTCTTATAAGTCCTAATAAACATTCCTAGACCATTCTAAGCCTTTAGAGAACTCTCTTAACCATTCTACACTTGTTAGAACCTCCAAGGACTCATGCTACACCCTCTACGTCCCTTGGGGTACCAAGCAATGTTTAGGATCATTCTAATGGTTCTTATAAGTGCTAATACACATTCCTAGACCATTCTAAGCCTTTAGAATACTCTCTTAACCATTCTACACTTGTTAGAACCTCCAAGGACTCATGCTACACCCTCTACGTCCCTTGGGTTACCAAGCAATGTTTAGGATCATTCTAATGGTTCTTATAAGTCCTAATACACATTCCTAGACCATTCTAAGCCTTTAGAATACTCTCTTAACCATTATACACTTGTTAGAACGTCCAAGGACTCATCCTACACTATCTACGTCCATTAGGGTACCAAGCAATGTTTAGGATCATTGTAAATGTCTTAATACACATTCCTAGACCATTCTAAGCCTTTAGATTACTCTCTTAACCATTCTACACTTGTTAGAACCTCCAAGGACTCATGCTACACCCTCTAAGTCCCTTCGGGTACCAAGCAATGTTTAGGATCATACTAATGGTTCTTATATGTCCTAATACACATTCCTAGACCATTCTAAGCCTTTAGAATACTCTCTTAACCATTCTACACTTGTTAGAACCTCCAAGGACTCATGCTACACCCTCTACGTCCCTTGGGGTACCAAGCAATGTTTAGGATCATTCTAATGGTTCTTCTAAGTCCTAATACACATTCCTAGACCATTCTAAGCCTTTAGAATACTCTCTTAACCATTATACACTTGTTAGAACGTCCAAGGACTCATCCTACACTCTCTACGTCCATTAGGGTACCAAGCAATGTTTAGGATCATTCTAAATGTTCGTATATGTCTTAATACACATTCCTAGACCATTCTAAGCCTTTAGATTACTCTCTTAACCATTCTACACTTGTTAGAACCTCCAAGGACTCATGCTACACCCTCTAAGTCCCTTCGGGTACCAAGCAATGTTTAGGATTATACTAATGGTTCTTATAAGTCCTAATAAACATTCCTAGACCATTCTAAGCCTTTAGAGAACTCTCTTAACCATTCTACACTTGTTAGAACCTCCAAGGACTCATGCCACACCCTCTACGTCCCTAGGGGTACCAAGCAAAGTTTAGGATCATTCTAAATGTTCGTATATGTCTTAATACACATTCCTAGACCATTCTAAGCCTTTAGATTACTCTCTTAACCATTCTACACTTGTTAGAACCTCCAAGGACTCATGCTACACCCTCTACGTCCCTTGGGGTACCAAGCAATGTTTAGGATCATTCTAATGGTTCTTATAAGTCCTAATACACATTCCTAGACCATTCTAAGCCTTTAGAATACTCTCTTAACCATTCTACACTTGTTAGAACCTCCAAGGACTCATGCTACACCCTCTACGTCCCTTGGGGTACCAAGCAATGTTTAGGATCATTCTAAATGTTCGTATATGTCTTAATACACATTCCTAGACCATTCTAAGCCTTTAGATTACTCTCTTAACCATTCTACACTTGTTTGAACCTCCAAGGACTCATGCTACACCCTCTAAGTCCCTTCGGGTACCAAGCAATGTTTAGGATTATACTAATGGTTCTTATAAGTCCTAATAAACATTCCTAGACCATTCTAAGCCTTTAGAGAACTCTCTTAACCATTCTACACTTGTTAGAACCTCCAAGGACTCATGCTACACCCTCTACGTCCCTTGGGGTACCAAGCAATGTTTAGGATCATTCTAATGGTTCTTATAAGTCCTAATACACATTCCTAGACCATTCTAAGCCTTTAGATTACTCTCTTAACCATTCTACACTTGTTAGAACCTCCAAGGACTCATGCTACACCCTCTACGTCCCTTGGGGTACCAAGCAATGTTTAGGATCATTCTAATGGTTCTTATAAGTCCTAATACACATTCCTAGACCATTCTAAGCCTTTAGAATACTCTCTTAACCATTCTACACTTGTTAGAACCTCCAAGGACTCATGCTACACCCTCTACGTCCCTTGGGGTACCAAGCAATGTTTAGGATCATTCTAAATGTTCGTATATGTCTTAATACACATTCCTAGACCATTCTAAGCCTTTAGATTACTCTCTTAACCATTCTACACTTGTTTGAACCTCCAAGGACTCATGCTACACCCTCTAAGTCCCTTCGGGTACCAAGCAATGTTTAGGATTATACTAATGGTTCTTATAAGTCCTAATAAACATTCCTAGACCATTCTAAGCCTTTAGAGAACTCTCTTAACCATTCTACACTTGTTAGAACCTCCAAGGACTCATGCTACACCCTCTACGTCCCTTGGGGTACCAAGCAATGTTTAGGATCATTCTAATGGTTCTTATAAGTGCTAATACACATTCCTAGACCATTCTAAGCCTTTAGAATACTCTCTTAACCATTCTACACTTGTTAGAACCTCCAAGGACTCATGCTACACCCTCTACGTCCCTTGGGTTACCAAGCAATGTTTAGGATCATTCTAATGGTTCTTATAAGTCCTAATACACATTCCTAGACCATTCTAAGCCTTTAGAATACTCTCTTAACCATTATACACTTGTTAGAACGTCCAAGGACTCATCCTACACTCTCTACGTCCATTAGGGTACCAAGCAATGTTTAGGATCATTGTAAATGTCTTAATACACATTCCTAGACCATTCTAAGCCTTTAGATTACTCTCTTAACCATTCTACACTTGTTAGAACCTCCAAGGACTCATGCTACACCCTCTAAGTCCCTTCGGGTACCAAGCAATGTTTAGGATCATACTAATGGTTCTTATATGTCCTAATACACATTCCTAGACCATTCTAAGCCTTTAGAATACTCTCTTAACCATTCTACACTTGTTAGAACCTCCAAGGACTCATGCTACACCCTCTACGTCCCTTGGGGTACCAAGCAATGTTTAGGATCATTCTAATGGTTCTTCTAAGTCCTAATACACATTCCTAGACCATTCTAAGCCTTTAGAATACTCTCTTAACCATTATACATTTGTTAGAACGTCCAAGGACTCATCCTACACTCTCTACGTCCATTAGGGTACCAAGCAATGTTTAGGATCATTCTAAATGTTCGTATATGTCTTAATACACATTCCTAGACCATTCTAAGCCTTTAGATTACTCTCTTAACCATTCTACACTTGTTAGAACCTCCAAGGACTCATGCTACACCCTCTAAGTCCCTTCGGGT